>CM077084.1:110707407-111960358 GCA_039513925.1 Platanthera zijinensis | reverse complement strand
TTTGTGCAATAAATAGATTTCTAGTGTTCACTACTCATTGAAAAATTATTGGAACTAGTACCTAGACAATAGACGATATTAATTACATGCTTGAATTTATCTCAGAATTTTTTTAGTAATGTAAATTATTGCATTAAATGCTTCCATTAAAAAGGAATAAATGTAGAATCAGTATTAAAATTTAGGTTTATGAGGTTGAAACCCTCTTCAGAAAAATTTGGTAGACTTATGATTTTCCTGTTAAAAGTCAACTTGTATTTATCACAAATTTTGTGGAGCATTTGCATGTATGAAATGGTACTCCATGTTCAAACATGGGTTTGGATTTTTTAGAAAATTAAATAAATATATTAATATAAATTAGAAAATTATGTAATTCTGGATTTAGGCAAATCATGTCATGGTAGACCCCCAATAAATATTATAGGGATTTTGGATGATAACTTGGGGTTCCTCGCATTATATACGTCATAAGAGCTTAGGATGGTCTGCGTCTAGTGAAACCGCTGAAATCGTGTTAACATGGGGAAAGGTCGCTGGAAGATGGATTTGTGTTACTGGTTTGGTAAGTGGATAGGAGAATACCATTGTAAGTCTGGAAGAGTAGGTAGTAGAGTCATCTAAGTTTAGGTGGTGCTTGGGATCAATGAAAGATCGTCTTTCCCATGAAAAGAGAGAGAAGGTCAAAACACATTAGGATTAGATCCAGAGTAAAACTAAACGATCGGGAATCAGGTAATTACCAATAAAAATAAGTGCCTTGCAAAAGGGAGCTTGACCTTCAACCCATCATAGTTCCTAGTGCCCTCGAGAACCCTACACGGGGTATGCCTTGGGCAGTCATGGGCTAACCTTAACTATAGGCAAAATAAACTACAAGAGTAACTAGTATAACTAGGGATTCACTTTCACTCACCTGATGCCTCAGGATTTAGGTTGGGTTCACTCCGGCTGTAGGCTCGGTGTATTGGTGATGGGCAGGTTAGCCCGGCGAGCTTTGGCTCGGTTGTTTATTTGTGACGGGCGGGATGGTTTGAGGAGCTTTGGCTCGGTAGCTGATACATAGGTTGCATGTGCAAAAAGTATAAGGTGGTGGGTCTTCGCTATTGGAGGGTTGATGTACCGATTCCAATACGTTGACTCGGCAAGTGTGGTTTAGCACTTGGCCAGATAAAGTATGGTGCCCAGCCGACAAGAGTACGCAGGAGCTCTGCTTAGTTCACCAGCGTTGAGGCATATGATAGGTATAACTGGTTGTGCAATTACCGGTTTGAGGTGGGAGAGGCCCCAACCCACCGCTTTCGTTTGCCACTACGTAGGTATCCTTGGAGGTTAGGCTCCAGAAAGGGGTAACTAAAGGTCTGTGTGCATAGAGTCGAGTGTGTATGTTGCACTTGCATGTTCACATCATGGCATATTTGCATGTCATAGCATCATCATTGCATATAAAAAACCTGGCACCTATTGTATAAAGTTGTATGGGACGCTTTATACAATTGGCCCTTCAAAACGACGCTTGGTTATAAGTTCGAGCGAGCGTGCTTATAAGTTAAGGTTTTTATTCAGTAAATATACTTGTATGCTTGCTAGAAAACTAACACCCTATCGTATAAAATGGTATGTGACTTTTTATACGATAGGAGCCCTGTAGAAGATCCCTTAGCTTATGTGCTTTTCATATAAGTTAAGGTTTCATATTATATATACAGTCTTTCTTAATTCCATTATTGTTAAATGTACTCTTAGACTTTCTAGATTAATTCCACTATCGCCTGTTATTTGTTATTCTCCGCCTTCATTTCCTCTCCTTTCCTCTTCCCCGCTCAGTGCCTAGGAGCCATGGGGGAAGGGGCGGGGGATGATAGGAGGACTTAGTCTTTTAGACTAACGGTTTTCAAACCACATCATTTTAGGGGACCATGGAGCCCAGTATGGAGGAGCAGCCCTGGAGGTCGGCACTCTTAGAGATGGGATAGTCTAGCACCGGAGTTTAGACAGCTGGGATTGTGAGTCCCGATTGCTAGTAGTTATTTTGTTTTACTTCCACGATGAAGATATGTAGTGAGGATTTTTATGTAATAGGCATGAGCCCAAGTTTCTGTACTTTTATTATATCTTTGGACACTCCCTTCGTGGAGAATATTTGTTATATATGTGATTTTGTAGACTTGCATTTTATTAATTTGCAACTATTGTGATCGAATCGGCCGCAGGATCGGCATTTTGTAGTGGCGACCTTCCTGGGTGTGAAGGTGTGACCTCAAAACGGTTGTTCTGGCCTAAGACCCCAGTGGTTTAAAAAGAAAAAAATGGGGTCTTATAGTGGTATCAGAGCAGACCTCGATCAAAAAGTAGCAGTCCACAAACCCTGGGTCACCCTCACGCAATTTTAGTTTGGGGAGAAACTAAGCAACGGAAGCAGTGGTTTGCCCATATGTGGGATAAAATGTAAATTGTCCACCTTTAATTAGGTTGAGTCGATTACTTACGAATGACTTTTGTTACGTAGCCTCCAACACATCCCACACCACAGGGCAGAGTCTAGCAAGCTCCGAATGTTGCACCACCTCCCCCGGATCCCACTCAATTCCTACAGTCGGAGAAGTGGCATACCTTGACAGTTATTCTGGATGCTTTCAGGGCCAGTAGTCCCGGCTCCACAGCCAAACCCCGGGGCCAATTGGTTGAGTATTTTCTGTGACTTTATCCCTCGTTTACTTAGGGACAGAGTCGGAAGTTCGGACAGAGGGGGTGGCTGGACATTATGTATGAGATACTAACTGGCATATGGTGCCCATGGGAGGAGAGGGTACCCTTAGTGGTCTCTTGCTTGGAGTCCCACGCCAAGAGATGGTGGAAGACATCGCTGGACACGACGTTTGCTAACAGAGACGTTGCAGAGATTGCTTGGGAGGAGTTCAGGGCCGAACTATTGGAGCACTTTGTTCCACAGACGGCCATAAATGAGCTGCAAGATAGATTTTTACAGTTGAGATAGGGCAACAAGACGGTGGCGAAGTACCACTGGGAGTTCAATCATCTAGCCCAGTTCGCGGATTCTTATCAGTTAGATGTGGCAGGATAAACTAAGAGGTTCTATAAGGGCCTGCGAGAGGATCTGAGGGAGGCTCTGCTGTTTGTGTCTAACGGGCCAATTCCTCGGATATTTGAGATGGCGAAGAGTATCGAGGTAGATTGTCACACTACTCGAGCCAGAAGCGGCAAAAAGGATCAGGGTCGGGGGGCCAGAAATGATAAGCGATGGGGTCGCATTACTGATGGGAGAGATGGGAGAAGAGCAGAGAACCAGCCTCGTAAGGAGGTGAGACTGGAGAAGAGGGAATCAGTAGTGATGGCCCCTCAGCCTCTCCAGATTAAGGAGATGCAAAGACCCGGGGGTATGGCATATCCCCCGCTAGAGTGCTTCAACTGTCATCAGGTGGGGCAATCTGGAAGAACTGCCCCATGAAGGGGGAACCACTACCAGCACCACCGCTGTCCCGCCTGCTCAGTTTTTTGAGGTCCAGGACGTGGTCAAGGACGTGGATACCAGGGCGTAGACCGCATGCAGGAGAGGAGCAAGTGTATGCACTAGATCTGGCTCAACATCAAAATCCGGAGCAAGTGATCACAGGTACGCTAGTTAATTTTTAGTTCTCTCTTTCCTAAGTAATTAGATTTATGGGTAATATAAAATTGATAAACTAGGAAAGAAAACCATAACTAGACTTCTAAGATATTTTACTACCTACCAGGCATAGTCTTCATCAGCAGCAAACCCGCTTATACGCTATTCGGTATGGGTGATTTGCACTCATTTGTGTTGGAAGCCTTCGTGGAAGGGCTGGAAGGCGTGGAGCAATTCACAGCTTGATGATGAGGATACGACTACCTGACGGATCGAAGCTATTCACCTCTGCCCACTGAAACATGCAGGCGAGATCGGCGAAAAGGAATTCAAAGCACCACAACGATCCTAAGGATGCCAGCCTATGATAGGATTCTGGGCATGACATGGTTGTATAGGAATTATGCCCAGATCGACTGCCTGTCAAAGAGAATCACCGTGAGGAATGAGGATTCTTATGTCGTCATCAAAGGTATTAGACCTATTCCCCCTCTTCTGTTATCATCCGAACAGGTCGTCA
Source organism: Platanthera zijinensis (assembly GCA_039513925.1). Taxonomy (NCBI): domain Eukaryota; kingdom Viridiplantae; phylum Streptophyta; class Magnoliopsida; order Asparagales; family Orchidaceae; genus Platanthera; species Platanthera zijinensis. Next base: position 111,956,210 of record CM077084.1, on the reverse strand, counting down.
AGGCCCACATGCAGGGGGAGGAAGTCTATGAAGTGTTTGTTTGAATTGGCCGAGGCTAATTATTCCATCTCTGGTATCCCGGTAGTGCGGGACTTTTTTGACGTATTCCCAGAGAAGATGTCAGGAATACCCATGTACCGAGAGCAGGATTTCCTGATAAGATTTTGCCGGGGGCTTAGTCGGCATCTAGAGCCCTTTACCAGATGGCCCCGAAGGAGTTGACAGAGTTTTCGAAGCCATCTGCAGGAACTAGAGGAAGTCAGATTTTTCCGGCCGAGCTCTTCACCATGGGGAGCCCTAGTGTTATTCGTCAAGAAGAAGGATGGGACACTTAGATTGTGCATCGACTGCCGCGCACTGAACCGACTGACAGTCTGGAATAACTATCCACTACTAAGATAGATGAGTTGTTTAATCAGCTGAGGGGGTGCATTTCTTTTAAAAACTAGATTTGAGGTCGTGCTACTATCGGCTGCGATTTTGGGAGGAGTACATTCCGAAGACTGCCTTAAGTAGTAGATATGGGTTATTCGAGTTTACCGTGATGCCCTTCGGGCTCATGAATGCACCGTCGGCGTTCATGAGTCTCATGAACCGGGTGTTCGAGGCTTATCTGGATGTGTTCGTCATCGTGTTCTTTGATGACATTCTCATTTTCTCGAGGACAGAGGAAGAGCACATATGACACCTGACATTGACTCTAGAGAGATAGTGGGAGCACCACCTTTATGCAAAGTTCAGCAAATGCCAGTTCTTGTTGAAGGAGGTGGCCTTCCTAGGCCATATTATCAGTAGAGCTGGGTTGGCAGTGGACCCGGCCAAGATTCAGGCAGTTCAGGATTGACCGCAGCTGAAGGCATCCAAAGACGTACGTAGTTTTCTGGGAATTGCAAGTTATTATCGGAAGTTCGTGGAGGGATTCTCCCGAATTGTCCTCCACTCGCAGCTCTGACGAGGAAGGACGTGCCCTTTGTCTAGACCCCGCAGTGTGAGGTTGCTTTTCAAGAGCTGAAGGATCGACTCACCTCAGCTCCTATACTTTCCCTTCCTTTGGGGAGGGAAGGATTCCAAGTCTACACCGATGATTCCTACCAGGGCATGGGAGCAGTGTTGATGCAGAAGGGCCATATGATTGCTTATGCTTCCCTCCAGTTGAATAAGCATGAGCAGAACTACCCTATTCATGACTTAGAGATGGGAGCGGTGTTGGGTATATAGGAAAATGTGTACCTGATTTGAAGAAGCCACACTTAGCTCAATGATATACATCAAGGTGTATTTGATGTTATTTTGAGTTTATATGTGCAGGTTAAAAAATTTGCTAAAATGCATAAAAATGTTTCTAAGTCCATGAGTCGACACTTAAGAAAGCCTGTGTCGACACTTGGAAAAGCAGTGTCGACACCAGAAGAAACTTTGTGGACACACAGAAGATTTCAGTCGACATCAACTGTGTCGACACCTAGAGGAAGTGTCGACACATAGAAGTTCTAGTCGACATCAACTATGTCGACACCTAGAGGCAGTGTCGACACACAGAAGTTCTAGTCGACATCAACTGAGTCGACACCTGGAGGCAGTGTCGACACACAAATTCTGCGACTATATCAACTGTGTCGACATACAGGACTTGTGTCGACACACAACAAAGTTTCACCAAAGTTGGTTGCTGTGAAGAGAAGAAGTGTTTGTGTCAACACAAAGAAGCTGTGTCGACACATTCTACAGATGCAGTGTCAAGAAGCAATGTAGACATCAAAGAAGCTATGTCGACATCACCAAAGCTTGTGTTGACACTTAATCTACTTGTGTTGACAAATAATGAAGATCAGTCTCGACGCTTTGCTGACAAAGACAAAGGTTCAAAAACTGACTGAAGACTTGACAGCTGTGTATTCCAAATAATTTTGCTGAAGCTATCAGACCTGTCAGAAGTTGGTTAGAAACCAGATCAGTCGGTTACCATGGATGAAGTCTATATAAAGACGGATTCTGTCAAATCAAAGTAATATAACAGGAACAACTATTGAAGTATTGATCATTGATGAAGAAAGAGCACGTCACACAGAAGAAGATTTTTATGAAAAGATCTAAGAAGAAAATCTGAAGTGGCAATCTACTCAGAATTTGTCAAAGAAGACTTCAACCAAGAATTCATAAGTAACTTCAAAAGGTTTGGAGAGTGAGAGAGGGCTCCAATTGTTTTAAGTGAAGAAGGAGACATTTACAAGTCTCTTAAGAGGCAGATCTCGAACTAATCTGCTAAGAAGGATTCAGATCTATTTCTGAATTCTAAGAAGGGAGCTGCTAGCCAGTCAACTTCAAAGAAGATCAACCCTACTGAGCTCAAATTCAAGAAGCTTTGAAGAAAGCTAAGAACAGGTTGATCTCAGCAATCAGTCTTATCAAGAGCTGATTAACAATCCTTTTATCCCTTTTCTCTCAACAAGGGTAAGAGTCTATCTATAAGATTTTTTTTTCTGTAGGATCTTTCAAGATCTGAGTTGTAAGCCTATTATATAAAGGCTGAGTGTAGGAGATATACATCTCTGAGTGGTAGGACTTTTGAGTCTAAGTGTAGGAGAAATCATTCTCTGAGTTGTAAGCCTTGTTACAAGGCTGAGGTAAGGCTGTTAGCCTGAGCTGTAGGAGTGTGGATATATTCTGAGTTATAGGAACCTTTCAGGGTTCTGAGCTGTAAGATCTGAGGATCTGAGAATAAGGAAGAAGTTAGGTCGAATCTAGCAAATTGCTGGATAGGCGAAGGGGAAAGTGGATGTACCCAGTCCTTGGGGAACCACTATAAACCAGTGAGCAATCTGTGATGTGATTGTGTATTCTGTGTTGTGATTGTTGTGTTAGCTGTAGAACAGTTAGATTCTATTTACAGAATTGAATTCTTATTCTGCCTTAAGTGAAAATGAACAAAAACTATTCACCCCCCCCCTAGGGTTTGGGTTATCTTGAAATCGATTCTATCAAGTGGTATCTGAGGGAGGTTACTCAAAGAAGGACTTAACAGTCTGAGTAAGATCCATAAGGAATATTCAAGATCAAGAAAATGGGTTCAGGAGAAAATCATAAGGAACTATGTTCTATGAAATTACCCATATACAGGAAAGAGATATTTGGAATATGGAAAGAAAGGGTTAGGCTTTTCATGGAGGCTTCTGATCCAAGGATCTACATTACAGTAAAAAAAGGTCCTTATATTCTAATGAAGTTGTCAGTTCTAGATGCAAATCAAAGAACTTCCAAAGATTTTTCAGAGATGACTAAGGAAGAGATCATCCTGGCAACTATGGATAAAAGAGCCCAAAATATCATAGTAAGTGTCATAGATGATTCAACCTTTCAAAATTTGATTCACTGGAAGACCTCCAAGGAAATGTGGGACACTTTGATAGTCTACATGAAGGGTTTTGAAGAAGTTAGACAAGATAGAAAATCTATGTTGAACCAGGAATATGAGAGTTTCATACAAGGAAAGTCATATGGTATAACTGAGTGTTATAAAAAGTTCTATAGAATAGTAAATGAGCTGATGTCCTATGGAAGGATCTTCAGTACATATGAACTGAATGATAAATTCCTAAGATCCTTGACAAAGGATTGGGACATTAAGATTTGTGCCATTAGGGAAGTGGCCAAACTTGCAGATATCTCACCTCTAACTTTGTTTGGAAAATTACTATCATATGAGATGCAGCTGATGGCTAGGAAAGAGTAAGAGAAAAGTACAAAAGGGGAGCATAAAGAAAAGTCTGTGGCCTTAAAGGTGGAAGCCACTAGGAAGAATAGGAGGATGTCTCCATCACTTCCTGAGATTGTTGCTGAAATTACTTCAGATAATTCAGACAACCAAAGTTCAGACAGCAGTGACTCAGATAAAGACTTTGCTGCTTCACAAGGCAGTTTCAGAGATTCCTAAAGAAGAAGCAGTGGAAGTCTAGGCCCTCCACATATCATCCTATGGATTACTATAATCAAAAGAAGGAAGTCATCTAGGAAGGATAGGAGCAGGTCTAAGCCTAGCAAATCTACACACATCAAAGATAGTTTGCTACTGCTATAATAGGCCTGGACATGTTGTGGCTGAGTGTCCAGATAAAATAAAGGAGTCTGCTGATAAAAGGAAGACTCAACAAAAGAGCAAGAAGGAGAAATCCTTTGTTGTTAAGAAGGAGAAGAGCTTGACAGACCAATCAACTTCAGAGTCTGAATCTGAAGCTTAGGCATACATTGGTCTATATGCAGTAGATGAAGAAGATGAGTTTATGCAATTGCTGAACTCTATCTATGAACAAGAAGACCATTAGTGTATGGGACTGATGGCTGTGTCAGAATAGGACAAGTGTCAGGATCAGCCTGGTCCTAGTAAGGTACAATGTTTTTCTAGTAATTCAGATTGTAGTACTGGTACAGAGTCAGCTACATCTACATCAAGTGATGTGGATGGGTCTTAGTTTGAATGTGATATTCATTAGCTATAGATGAATATGGGGACTTGTTGCAGGCACTAAAGAAAAGCAAAAACTGGCCAAAACTCAGGCTAAGGAAATTGCAGATCTTAAGATGGCTGCATCTGATTTAGAGAAAGTTGGATCAAAAATTGAATGAGATTGCCAAACTTAAAACTATAACTGTTATTCAGATGGGCACAATCACAAAAAAATGATCTAATTAAAAGTCTGGAAGCCAGACTTCAAAAGGAAAAAGATTTGGTGGCTAGTTATTCCAAGTCAAAATCAGTTTTACCCTTAATAGATGAGTTTGTGGCTCAAAAGGGTAAGGCTGGAATAGGCTTTAAAGGTAACACCAGGGCTGTCCAATTTAAGAGAAAGGGAAAGCCTCAGTCAAGCCACTGAACTTTAAAGTCCCTATAGCCTTCAGAAAGGTACAAGAGCCTTCTAACAAGTATTACCTTGAGAATCCTTATGGTCATAATAAGACTAAAGTTCTGAATGACAAGGGTGTTTATGTCAATGAGGCAGCCAAGGTCCATAAACCCCATGTTTTTGAAAAACCAGTGGGTGTAGCTGCAGTAGTACCAGCACAATACAAAAGATTTGTTGTCAACCAAACTGCCAAGAATGTATCTAAAAATAGATACAACAAGTATGAATGCTGGTGTTGTGGCAAGACAGGCCATTATGCCTTAGACTGCTGGCACAACATTAGTGTCATGAAGAATAATAGTCTACCTGTTAGAAGAGTAGTAGGTAGATTTGTTATGTATGAAGCTAACTTGAACCAAGGACCCAAGACTTACTTGGGTTCTAAGGTGAGGTAATTCTATATTGAAGATGAGTCCAAGTTACCATGCCCCTATATGGTACTTGGACAGTGGATATTCCAAGCACATGACTGGAACAAAGGGATTGCTGAAGGAGTATTTACCTATCTCAAATGGACCTAAAGTAATCTTTAGTGGCTCTGAAAGAGGAATCATCAAAGGGTTTGGTAACATTTCGAGTAACCAGATTACTATCACTCAAGTGGCCTTTGTGAAGGGTTTGAAACACAACCTTATAATCATAAGCCAGCTGAGTGATTTAGGATATGATATTTCATTTATTAAGAATGGATGTCATATCAAAAGGTCAAGTGATCAAAAGGTCATATTGACAGGATATAGAAAAAGAAATGTGTACTGTCTTAATTTTGGGTGTGAGAAAAAAGGTTCTCCTATTTGTCTTGTAGCTGATGAGAGAGCCTCTCATTATGTCAAATGGCACAAGAGGCTGGCCCATCTTAACTACAAAACAATTTGCCAACTCTTTAGCAAAGATTTAGTGAAGAATGGTCCTAAAGTTAAGTGAATAAAGGGGGATATGCTCAGCTTGTCAAAAAGGCAAGCAGACAAAATCCTCCTTTTATAGCCTTGAAATCAAGGATTCAGTGAGGTGTGTATACCTCTTGCATATGGATCTATTTGGTCCTATGCAAGTTCATAGTCTAGGTAGGAGGGTCTACACTTTTATGGTGGTATATGACTATTCTAGATATTCCTGGGTGTTCTTTCTGAGACAAAAATCAGAAACCCCAAGTGTTTTATATAATTTTGTCAAGCAAATTCAGAATGAACTTGACAGTACAGTGGTCAAAATCAGAAGTGACCATGGCACTGAATTTCAATCTGAGAGTATGACAAAACTGTGTGAAGAATTTGGGATTTTTCAAGAATTCTCCTCACCTAGAATACCACAGCAAAATGGTATTGCTGAAAGGAAGAATAGAACACTAATTGAGGCTGGTAGAACTCTATTGAGTGACACTTCTCTCCCAGAATATTTCTGGGCTGAGGCAGTAAATACTGCATGTCATGTGATCAATAGGGCATCTATCACCAAAAGCCACAAAAAGACTCCCTATGAGATCATGAAGGGTAGAAAACCAACTTATCCTATTTTAGGATCTTTCGTTGCAAGTGATATGTCCTTAACAATAGCAAGTCTTATCTAACTAAGTTTGTTACCAAATCCCAAGATGGGATATTTGTTGGGTACAGCAATAATAGTAAGGCTTATAGAGTCTACAACTTGATTACTCAAGTTGTAGAAGAGTCTGTACATGTTGTCTTTGATGAAACAAGACTGATTAACAGTGAGTGGCCTTGTAGCTTATGAAGTTCTACAGGTATAAATGAGAAAATGGACAAGCTTACCATTACAGAAGAATCAACTAAAGAGCAGGAAGTGGAAAATGGTGACTACTGTCCAGGGGGAGTACAGGACTCCCTAGATGCTGTTGAAAACCAAGAGGTGCAGCATATTGAAGAGACAAAAGATGTTCAACCTTAAGATAGTCTACCTCCAGCTTTAGACACTTAAAGGATCATTCAGCAAAATCAGATAATTGGTGATCTAAGACATGGAGTGCAAACCAGAAGCAAGAACTTGAACACAGTTCTTTCCTCAAGCTTCCTATCTCAACTGGAGCTAAAGAGATATGAAGAAGCTATTCTAGACCCACATTGGAATGATGCCATGCAAGAGGAGCTGAATCAGTTCAGAAGGTGCAAGGTCTGGGAGTTAGTTCCTAAACCAAAAGACCACAACATCATTGGAATAAAGTGGATCTTTAGGAACAAACTGGATGAGAGTGGGATCATTGTGAAGAACAAAGCAAGACTTATTGTAAAAAGATATAGGCAGGGAGAGGGTATTGACTTTGATTAAACTTTTGCCCCAGTAGTTATACTGGAAGCAATTAGGATGTTCCTTGCCTATGTAGCATATCAAGGCTTCAAGGTATTCCAAATGGATGGAAAATCAGCATTCCTAAATAGAAATATAAAAAAAGAAGTCTATGAAGAGCAGCCCTCAGGTTTTGTTGATTCTCTCAAACCTGATTATGTTTATAGACTTAGGAATGCCTTATATGGGTTAGAAAGCCCCAAGGGCTGGTATGAAACCTGTCTACTTTCCTTATGAGAACAAATTCTCAAGGGGGAAAATAGACAAAACTCTATTTCCTAAGGGAGTCCAAAGGTAAGATAATCTTAGTCTAGATTTATGTAGATGACATAATATTTGGGTCTACAGAAAACAATCTTTGCAAGAAGTTTGTTAAACTTATGCAAGGGAAGTTTGAGATGAGCAGCATGGGGGAACTTAAGTTCTTCTTGGGACTCCAAGTAAGACAGACTGATGATGGCTTGTCCATATCCCAGTCTAAGTTCACCAAGGAGTTAATTAAGAAGTATGGTATGGAATCATCCTCCACCATGAGAACTCCTATGAGAACAAGTATGCCTATAAGCAAAGATGATGCAGGTAAGCCTATGGATGAGTCTTTGAATAGAGGAATAATAATTCTCTTCTATATCTGTCTGCTAGTAGACCAGACATTATGTATGCAACATGTGTCTGTATTAGGTACCAATCATGCCCTAAAGAATCTCATTACACTGCAGTAAAAAGGATTTTGAGATATCTAAAGGGCACACCTAATCTAGGCCTTGGTACCCTTGGAATGGAGATTTTTTACTGACAGACTATTCAGATGCACACTTTTCAGGTTGCAAAAAAGATAGAAAAAGCACAACAGGCACCTGTCAATTTCTAGGAGGAAGATTGGTGTCTTGGAGCAGTAAGAAGCAAACTAGTGTGTCAATTTCCACAGCTGAGTCTTAATATGTGGCAGCAGGAAGTTGATGTGCACAGCTGTTGTGGATTCAACACCAGCTAGAAGACTATGGTATTCAGGTAAGTAGAACACCTTTGTTTTGTGATTCTACTAGTATATTTCTATTGCTAATAATCCTGTTTCATATAGTAGGACTAAGCATATAGAAATTAGATACCATTTTCTTAGAGAACATGTAGAGAAAAAGGACATCTCACTAGAATTTGTCAAAACAGATTATCAAATTGCCGATGTGTTTACTAAGCCTCTAATGAAACTAAATTCAATAAATTTAAAATTTAATTAGTAATGTTGAACATAGATTAGTTTAACAAATTTAGCTAAGTAAATCTGTGTCGACACATTCAGAGAAGTGATGTCGGCACTTCAGTAAATCAATGTCGACACATCCAGAGAAGTGTTGTCGATACTTCAGTAAGTGGTGTCGACACATCTAGAGTAGTAGTGTCGACATATCAAGAAATTATGTCGACACTTATAGTAAGAGTCGACACAGAATTTCTGATGAACTTCTAAGTATGTCAAGTGTCGACACATCATCAATTGGTGTCGACACATAGAAGTCAACACCTTTGTCGAGACATTAGAAGTATGTGTCGACACATTTCAATAGTGTCAACACATTTAGGGAGTTTTTGCCCGCTTTTTGACCTTCTTTGTTTAAAAGGGTATAAATAGGTCAAGAACAATCTCTGACAACACACTCTCTAGATTTTCGAGACCAAAACCTTGTGTCGACAATCTCTCTTCTCTCAATCCAAGCTTTCTCACCATCCCAATGGCGCCAAAGGTAGAAGATAACATCAACGAAGGATATGAGTTGGATCTCCATGCCTTTGATGATGCAGACTCAGAGATTAAAGGAGTAATTACCCTAATTACTGACAATGGTTTGGAGTTTTTGGTTTCCGAACCCACCAAGATATGGAAGAAAGAGAAACTTGAGTTTTATGGCGCGGCTGTAGTAGATTCATCTGGCCTTAAGATTAAATCGACGGTTCATGGCGCTAGAGTCAAAGTGAACTTGAAGAGTTTGAGAAAAATTCTAAATCTTCCAAGGACTCAGGATGAAGAAGAGGTACCCCTCTCTAAGACAAGGGAAGCGCTACAATGGTGTGGATTGGATCCCACCATGAAGATTGGATCAGCTCTAAATAGAAAAGGGATGAATCAGCAAGGGAAATTCCTCTCAGAAGTGGTTGGAAAGGAAATTCTCTGTAAGCCAGGGGGACATGATAGGATTTTAGCCTATATGTTCAGCCTAATGACAAAGATAATTTTTAGATTAAATACAGATTGGTCTATAGTACTACTTGAAAAGATTAAGGAAGGAATAAAGAAGCCTAATTTGTCTTGACTGATGAGCTTATACTTGGCTGAAGCAATTCCAGAAGTAATGCAGCAGATTTCTGGTTCTAAAATTAATCATATGAGAAAAATGGACATCACGATTATCTACCAGATGGGATAGGGTCCTAACAAAGGACATAACATATATAGAAAGGCAAGAAGCTGCTGAGAAATCACTTGCACAAGACATTACAGATACTACACAGGTACTGGGAGAGCCAGATAATACACAAGCACATGACAATACTGATAATGCACAAGAATAGGGGGAGCTAAATACTACACAGGTACTGGAAGAAGAGTCAACACACTTGGCAAGTGAGATGGCTTCACACTCCATTCTTGAAAGACCTCATGTCAATATTCCAGCACAAGATGTTATCATGGAGGATACATCTGTATTTGTTGATGCTCCTGAGACAGAAGTACCACCAGTCTACACTCAACAAGAGATTACTCTTGAAGAGTTGTTTCAAGATATTGAGGGAGCAAGTAATAAGGGGGTGCAAGTAAGGATTGAGGGGGAGCTGGCTGACATTGAGGGGGAGCAGAATAAGGATGAAAAGAAGCTCCCTTCTAGTCCTAAGGAAAGAGTAGAAATTCTCAGTACATCTGCTTCAGAAGATGAAGAAATTGCTAGTGCCAAGAAAAAAAAACTGATGGTTTTCAAAGGAAGGAGCCAAAGCTACAAGAAAGCATTGCAAACTACTGCTCCACAACCTGCCCTAGAGACTGATTACATCTCATTATTGGTGGCCTTGTAACTGAAATTATATGAGCATAGAATGGCTCTAGAGAAGTATGTGGATGAAATCCTAAGACACTTCAATTTGATCTGGCTCAGGAAATCAAATCCATAAGGTTTGAAGTAAATCTTCATAAGAAAGAGATGACAGATTGTTTCCACAAAGGGGGCAATGATGTAGTATTTCTGGCTAAGCAGCAAGCAGAGGTCAAGGCTAAAGTGGATGACATTGCTATTAAACAAGGATATATCCTTGAGAATCAGATTAGAATGAATGAAAATCTGACTGAATCTCATAATGAGATAGTAACTACCATAAATAATACAGTCACTGCACTGACTGAAGAAAGAGCTAAAGAGAAATAGGAGTTTGACAAGAAGCTACAAGCTGCTTTAGACTCATTTTAGACAGAAATTACTACTTCTCAGAAATCAATATCTGACAAGCTTCTCCAGTTAAAATCATTTTATAAAGATGGTGTTAATTTTCTTGATGGACAAATAAGATTTCAGAAAGATGACTTACGAGATCATATTGAAAGAGAAGTCATAAAGGGTGAGAGAGTGTTAGTCAAAGCAGGCTCAGATCATGCCAAATGGATATCCAATATCATCAGAGCCGCTCTGGGATATCCACCCCTTTGTGATGATGATAATGTTGCTGAGTAGGGTGTGCAACCTGTTTAAGTTGAAGGTGATCAACCTGAAGATGCTTAGGTCATCTATCCTCCACTAGATTTTGTTATGATTCAGCAACAGGTTCAGTCAATGTACAGTGCTCCACAGGAAATTGATAATGTTGTTATTGAGAAAGTAGAAATGCCAGAAGCTGCCTTAAAAGCTCAGTAGGAAGCACAACTGTCAAAGAAAAGGTTCAGAGAACAGGCTGAGTTAAAGCCTGATTTTGAGCAGTGGAGTCCCACTTCCAGAAATATAATTTTGACTGCCTAGAAAGCTGTGAAAGAACAGGTTCATGAAAGGCACAAATGGTATAATGAACAAGAATGGCAGAAGTATGAAACAAGGCAAGAAGCCATTCTGTAATATAGAAGGAAGGCTAAAATTTTGAAGCTACCTCCTAATGCTCAGGAGCCTTGCAAATTCTTCCCTAAGCCTTTTCATTATTTTGAAAGGCAGAGGATTAAGGCTGAAGCATAGAAGAAGGCAGAGTTGAAAGGGAAGAAGCCCATTGATGATGCACAACCTACTGTGCAGGCTCAGATTAAGCCAGGAAAAGACATAGTCATTAGGGAGCCTGTTCAGCCTTAGTATAGATTTACTAGATTTTTCAAGAACAATGTAATCTTTAGTGTTACAAGAAATCTATGTAATCAGTTGTTAAGAAACATTTTGATAAGTATAAACAAAATAATGTTTCATGTTCATTGAGCTTGTATTATTATTCTGTAATGTCATATTGGCATATGTTTTGTTTATAAGTTGTCATGTCATATAATGATTATATACATCATAATGTTTGTTTATTATAAATGGTGTATATCATTGACTAAAGGATTATGACTTCTCCAAATAGGGGGAGATTGTTGGGTACATAGGAAAATGTGTACCTGATTTGAAGAAACCACACTTAGCTCAATGATATACATCAAGGTGTATTTGATGTTATTTTTACTTTATATGTGCAGGTTAAAAAATTTACTAAAATGCAGAAAAAGTTTCTAAGTCCATGAGTCGACACTTAAGAAAGCCTGTGTCGACACTTGGAAAAGTAGTGTCGACACCAGAAGAAATAGTGTCGACACACAGAAGATTTCAGTCGACATCAACTGTATCGACACTTGGAGGATGTGTCGACACACAGAAGTTCTAGTCGACATCAACTGTGTCGACCCTTGGAGGCAGTGTCGACACATAGAAGTTCTAGTTGACATCAACTGAGTCAACACCTAGAGGCAGTATCGACACACAAATTCTGAGACTATATCAACTGTGTCGACACACAGGACTTATGTCGACACACAGCAGAGTTTCACCAAAGTTGGTTGCTGTGAAGAGAAGAAGTGTCTGTGTCGACACAAAGAAGTTGTGTCGACACATTCTACAGATGCAGTGTCAAGAAGCAGTGTCGACATCAAAGGAGCTATATCGACATCACCAAAGCTTGTGTCGACACTTAATCTGCTTGTGTCGACACATAATGAAGATCAGTCTCGACGCTTTGCTGACAAAGACAAAGGTTTAAGAACTGACTGAAGACTTGACAGCTCTGTATTCCAACAATTTTGCTGAAGCTATCAGACTTGTAAGAAGTTGGTTAGAAACCGGATCAGTCGGTTACCATGGATGAAGTCTATATAAAGACGGATTCTGTCAAATCAAAGTAATATAACAGGAATAACTATTGAAGTATTGATCATTGATCAAGAAAGAGCACGTCACACAGAAGAAGATTTTCGTGAGAAGATCTAAGAAGACAATCTGAAGTGGCAATCTACTCAGAATTTGTCTAAGGAGAATTCAACCAAGAATTCAAAAGTAACTTCAGAAGGTTTGGAGAGTGAGAGAGGTCTCCAACTATTTGAAGTGAAGAAGGAGACATTTACAAGTCACTTAAGAGGCAGATCTTGAACTAATCTGCTAAGAAGGATTCAGATCTATTTCTAAATTCTAAGAAGGGAGCTAGCAGCCAGTCATCTTCAAAGAAGATCAACCCTACTGAGTTCAGATTCAAGAAGCTTTGAAGAAAGCTAAGAACAAGTTGATCTTAACAATCAGTCTTATCAAGAGCTGATCAAGAATCCTTTTATCCCTTCTCTCTCAACAAGGGTAAGAGTCTATCTATAAATTTTTTTTTCTGTAGGATCTTTCAAGATCTGAGTTGTAAGCCTATTATATAAAGACTGAGTGTAGGAGATATAGATATCTGAGTGGTAGGACTTTTGAGTCTGAGTGTAGGAGAAATAATTCTCTGAGTTCGAGGCCTTATTACAAGGCTGAGGTAGGGTTGTTTGCCTGAGCTGTAGGAGTGTGGATACATTCTAAGTTGTAGGAACCTTTCAGGGTTTTGAGCTATAAGATTTGAGGATCTGAGAATAAGGAAGAAGTTAGGCTGAATCTAGCACACTGCTGGATAGGCGCAGGGGGAAAGTGGATGTACCCAAACCTTGGGGAACCACTATAAACCAGTGAGTAATGGGTTATGTGTTTGTGATTGTGTATTCGGTGCTGTGATTGTTGTGTTAGCTATAGAATAGTTAGATTCTATTTAAAGAATTGAATTCTTATTCTGCCTTAAGTGAAAAAGAACAAAAACCTATTCACCCCCCCCCCTAGGTGTTTGGGTTATCTTGAAATCGATTCTATCAAGCGGTTTTGTTTGCTCTGAAAGCCTTGCAGCAGTATCTGTACAGTATCCACTGCGATATATACTCTGATCACAAAAATCTATAGTATTTGGACACGCAAAAAGAGCTGAACATCTGGCAGAGGCGATGGGTGGAATTTCTAGTAGATTATCAGTACGAGATGCATTATCACCTAGGGAAGGCAAATGTGGTAGCTGATGCGTTGAGTCGGAGAGCCTCCACCTCCAGAGTGGAGCCCCAGATTATGTCTATGGAGCTGGTGCAGAGATTAGAGGATATGCACATCACGCTGGTGTCATCCGATGACCCCAAGCTTTATGAGGAGTATTTAGCCGCGATGAGCACTATTGATGACATTCGAGACCGAGTTAGAGATGGGAAGAGGAAGGATGCCTAGTTGGAGCTGATATTCCGAGCCTTGGAGGCAAGTACTGCTGGGGATTACACATTAACGGATGACCTTATATGCTTCAGAGGAAGGGCTTATATACCAGAGCGAGGCCAGGTCCAGAAGGATATTATGATGGAGGCCCACTGCAGCCAATATTCAGTACACCCGGGAGTTATGAATATGACTGTGTATTTGAAGAAGACCATGTACTTGCCAGGCATGTAGAAGGATATCACCTACTTCGTGACCCACTACGAGACATGCTAGCCGGTGAAGGCAGAGTGCAGAAACCCCACAGGATTATTGGAACCACTCCTAGTGCCTGAGTGGAGGTTCGAGGACATCACAATGGACTTCATACATGGGTTTCCCCGATCACGGACATGGAATGATTCAATCTGGGTGATTGTCGACCGGTTGACGAAGGTAGCCAATTTTATCCCGATCAAGAAGGATGACTCGGTTGGTGTGCTGGTTTGGAAATTTGTGGAGCAGTTCGTCCATTATCATGGCGTACCAAGGACAATCATATCGGATCGGGATGGACGGTTTACATCCAGGGATTGGAGATCAGTGCAGACTTACTTGGGCACTCGGATGACATTTAGTATAACATTTCATCCCTAGGCTAACGGGCAGACGGAATGCACCAATCAGACTTTGGAAGATCTACTGCGACTATGCATTATGGACTGCGGAGATCCATGGGAGAAGTTGTTGCCACTGATCAAGTTCTCATATAATAACATCTACAAGTCCAGTATAGGGATGGCTCCTTATGAGGCCATATACGGACGAAGGTGTAGGACTCCACAATCAAGGGTATAGGACGAGGATCCGAAGGTATTGGGCTCGAAGTTCGGTTAGGACATCGAGGCTTAGGTGAGGCTGATATAGGACAGAATGTTAGAGGCACATAGCAGACAAGCTAAGTATTATGATGCTCGGCATCGACAGGTGGAGTTTCAGGCGGGGGACCGGTTATTCTTGAAGATCCGACCAATGCATGGAGTTTCACGGGTGCGTGGTCGGAAGAAGAAGCTTAGCCCAAGATATATAGGGCATAACAGGATCCTAGAGCGGATCGATCCCTTAGAATACAGGCTGGAGCTGCCATAAGAGCTTGTAGGTATGTAGGATGTGTTTTGTATCCTCTCTTAGGAGTGCTCTACTATGCCCGGAGCAGCAAATTACGACCACAGATGGGCCGGTAGCATCTGATCGGTCAGTTCACCTGGAACCGGTCCGGATTGACGACAAGGGAATACGAGTCTTGCGCCGAAAGAAGGTTCCATTTGTTAAGGTCCTATGGAGGAATCATGGGCAAGAGGAGTACATATGGGAGCCATAGGACTTGATGCAACAAAGGTACCCTGAGCTTTTCAGTCAGGTATTACTCAAAACTTCTCGGGATGTTATAATTTACCTTTCATACTTGAAACCTCGTAGGCCTAACTAGAATTTCGAGGACGAAATTTTTTGTTTATATATCAGGATTTGTAACTTCTCTCAAACAACTAGACCCCTAGGTCTTGGTTTTGTCATGACTAGGTCATGACAAAACAATCAGAAGCTCTAGATCAAGTAGGCAAGGCCCAAGGTGAAAATCACCTTAGTCTGCTTATATCACATCCTCAACATCAGACCTAAGGTCTAACTTTAGGGCTTCAACTTGACCCTGTTGGAACCCTAGGTTTTGATTTGAGTTCAGTCCTCTCTTTCTGTCTCTTGACCCAAGATTTATCTATGGTCAAAGGTTAGTTGATAGGTTAGATTCTCTAGTTGTGTAGAATTGCTTTTCCAGATGAATATTTGGTTAAGTAGTTTTTCGTTCGACTATAGTCGAACGTCGCTCGACTATCGTCTATCGGCTGATCGACGATCGTCTATCAGTTGGTCGACGTTCTGTCTGCGTTGATAGCTCGACTATCTGTTGATAGGTCGACTATCTGTTGTCTTTGGTAGGTCGACTATCTGCTTGATAGGTCGACTATCTGTTTTGCTTTGATATTTCGACTATCTGCTTGGATAGTTCAACTATCTGATAGTTCGACTATCTGTTGATAGGTCGACTATCTGTTTTGCTTTGATAGTTCGACTATCTGCTTGGATAGTTCAACTATCTGATAGTTCGACTATCTGTTGATAGGTCGACTATTTGTTTTGCTTTGATAGTTCGACTATCTTCTTGGATAGTTCAACTATCTGATAGTTCGACTATCTGTTGATAGGTCGACTATCTGTTTTGTTTTGATAGGTCTACTATCTGTTGATAGGTCGACTATCTGTTTTCTGTGATAGGTCGACTATCTGCTTGATAGGTCGACTATCTATTTTGCTTTGATAGTTCGACTATCTGCTTGGATAGTTCAACTATCTGATAGTTCAACTATCTGTTGATAGGTCGACTATCTGTTTTGTTTTGATAGGTCGACTATCTGTTGATAGGTCGACTATCTGTTTTTTGTGATAGGTCGACTATCTGCTTGATAGGTCGACTATCTGTTTTGCTTTGGTAGTTCGACTATCTGTCATGATAGATCGACTATCTGATAGCTCGACTATCTGTTCTGATAGGTCGACTATCTGCCGAGGTAGTTCGACTATCTTCTTTGATAGTTCGACTATCTGGATCGTTCGACTATCTGTCCGATAGGTCGACGATCTCCGTGCGTCGGTCGACGATCTCCGAGGGTCGTTCGACGTTTTGCTGTATGTTTTAAATAGTTTTGTCGTCTTCTGTGATGTGACTAATTTCATACTTATTTTGGCATATTTTATAAAAGATTATCTGAGTAAATTGTGATAACACTTCCATGCAATATCTATTCTATTCTTTATGCATGAGCTAATCTTTTCTGACAAAGTTGTTTGTCTTATAACTGAGATATGATTTCTGCCAGGCTGTCCATTATAGCCGTTAGACTCAAAAAGTCTTCCTTGGTTGTAAAGAGTCTTTTCTGATGTGACTTTCTCTTATATTATTTCATCAGAAGTATTTGCAGCTTCTTAGAAAGCTTTATCCTATTATAGGATATCTGTCTGCAGTATTTTTGTTTTGCTTTATGCTTTTTGCAGCCCAGCTTACAGAGTTCAGAAGAAGACAAGATTCAAACTCAAGTAAGAGCCGTTGCTGCTGCTGTTATATAAAGACCTCCTTGAGGAAAGAAATGAACTAGTCCACATAGCAAAAATCAAGTTCATCCAAGAAAAAAGAATTCAAAAGCTAACAGCTACATTAAAGCTTAAGAACTTACAGTCTCCAAACTGCTCTCAGCACATTCACATCTAACTGAGAAGAAGTTCAAGTTCTTCACTCTTCTTCAACCTGAGTTCTCCTGCTTACAGGAAGATCTTCACTCAGAGCCTTTTGAAGAAGAAGAAGAAGAAGATAGCTGCCTGAAGAAGAAAATCTTATTTCATATTATTTTATCTTCTTGTAGCTTTTTCCTTCAGTAATTTCTGAAGTGTTTCTGCACTGAAGCAAGACTTCACCTGGACGTTCTTTTATCCAGGGGGAGCCTTGATTCTTTTAGAGCTTTCTAGCTCAGTGCAAGTTATTGTGCTTCTCTAATCTATTGTAAAATGGAGAAGACACCTTAACCTCCTTTCCCCCTCCTGTACAGGGTTATTACTCCCTTCAAAAGTATCCCTTGGTGGCAGGGCACCTGATCAAAAACCTGTGTTGGTTTTTAGACACTTGATCAAAGGTCTAAAGGGTTTCTTGATCTACCTGAAGCAGATCTTGTTGGTGGCAGGGCACCTGATCAAAAACCTGAGTGGATTCCTACCTTATTGGTAGAAGAGTGGACGTACCCAAGTTGTTTGGGGAACCACTATAAATTCATTGTGTCGTTTGGATTGCTTTGTTTAATTACTTGCATTGTGGCTGTGATTAGATCTTAACTAGGTTTGCTAGTTGCTGGTTAGGTTTCCAAGTCTTAACTGTAACTACAGTTGGCTGCCTTGTTGTGCACAACACTTGTGTTAGGCTTTAAGGTTTAATCTCAAATATCTATAACCTTCATTCCGCATTTAACTCCAAGGGAGTTGAGTAGAAAGTCAACTTTGCTAGTGCAATTTTTGATTACTCTATTCACCCCCCCCCCCTCTAGAGTAGTATCTATCCCTTCTCTTTCAATTGGTATCAGAGGGAGGTTGAATGACTGAATAGGCTAACACCTAAGTCACAAGATCCTGATAGATACCAAACTTTATAGATATTCACTTTCACTATCATGGCCCAGTCCAAGGATTATTTTAGCACCAGACCTCCAGCATGCAACTTAGCTAAGTTTGGCATCTGGAAGGCAAGGATCAAATTATATATGAACTCTATTGATGAAAGTATTTTTGCTTCTATTTTGACAGGACCACCAAGAGCACCTGCTGTAGCTACTGCCTCATCATCATCTGATATGAGTGCAGTGCCTCCTCCAGACTACAATGATGAATACAAAAAGGCAAAGATAGCAGATGCCAAGGCAATGAACATTCTGGCTCAGACAATGTCTGATGAAGTATTCCAGAAGGTTGCTGACTGCTCCTCAGCAAAAGCTATGTGGGATACACTGAATCAGATTGTAGCTGGTTCAGCTGATGAAAGGAAGGACAGAAGGTCCAACCTTATCTCACAGTATGAGAATTTCAAGAAAACTGATGCTGAATCAGTTGAAGCTATGTACACAAGGCTCAGCTCAATCATCAATGAGCTGAGGACCCTTGACAAGGATATTTCATTGACAGAGGTCAATGATAAGATTCTTATGTGCTTCCCTAGCACATGGGATCTGAGGATCTGGCCTATCAAGGAGGCCAGAAGCACAACTGAAATCTCAACAGAAGACCTTCTCGGCAAGCTCAAGTCTTTTGAGCAAGTGCTGAAGTCCAGGGAAGCTGAAGCTGAAGCAAAGACCCCAACTCCTACAAGAAAAGAGCAAACCCTTGCTCTCAAAGCTACTGACATTTCTGAAGGCAGCCAGTCCAATGAGGAACTGATGGCATTATTTGCCAAAAGGTTTCTCAAGATGGGAAGGAAGGAATTCAGAAAGAAATCTTCAAAGTATGAAGATTAACCAAGGTATGATCGTACCCCTTCTAAAGAAATAATCTGTTATTGTTGCAGGAAGCCTGGACATATTCTTCCAGATTGTCCAGAGGAAAAGAACAAAGATAAAAGAAAAGACAAGGATCAGCACAGGAAGCATTCCAAGCCATCCTCCTACAAGAACAAAAAGAAGGAGAGAGGCTTTGTTACTGAAACCTGGAGCGATTCTGATGAGGAATCCTCTTCCTCAAGCTCCAGTGAGGATGAAGAAGAAAAGAAGGCAAAGGAAGTTTTCCTGATGGCAATTGATGCCTGCAGCAATCACTCAGCTGCAGAGAATTCAGATTCTGATGAATAGATGCCAACAGAAGATGAGGTATTATCTTCTTATGACTTTACATCTGCTGAATTTAAATCTGATTTTAAATCTTTATGTTTAGATTTAATTAGTTCTGAAAAAGAAATAAAAGAACTTAGAATTAAACTAGCTGAATCTGAATTGATTGCTAATGAAAACATTAGGTTAACAACAGAACTCACTAATGCTAGTGAAGAAATAAATTTCTTAAGAATGAATTAGCTAAGTCCAAAAGGTTAGAAGAGTCTCTGAATGGTAGAAGCCTTAAGTTGCTTGAAATAACCACCATGTCTAACACTAGGTCAGGCAATAACAAATTAGGATTAGGAGCATCTTCTAGTGAGCCCCCAATCATTCTTAAAAACCAACTTTCAACTCCAGTGAATTTTATTTCATCTAGTGGAATAAAAAACACTGAGCAAGTTAATCAAGTAAATAGAGCTTTAAATAAAGCTAAAAGAGAGAAAAGAAAACAGAAATTTAAGGAATTACAAAGAGCGTCGAACGTAGCTCGACGATCGCAGGCCCAATGGTCGAACGGAGATCGACGATCTGGGTAACAATCGTCGAACGCTGATCGACGCTTTCAACAAGAATTTCAAAATTCCAACCAGAACGTTAGAAACCCGAATATGAATAGAAACCCTAGGTTCATTGACCCATCATCAGCATGGAGAATCCCACCTAGGAGATCTTACCCGTTAGGTTATCACCCTCAGCCTGCTTATTCATTTATTTCCAGTTTTTCTTATGTGAAAAACAAGGGACCCAAGGTTACCTGGGTCCACAATGTTTAAATTGATTTATTTGCAGGTGAAGACCTATCCTATCACTCAAAATAAGTGGTATTTGGATAGTGGTTGCTCCAAGCACATGACAAAAAATAAAGAACATCTGTCAAGGTTCAAGGCAATGCTTGGCCCAAAGGTAATCTTTGGAGATTCAAGCTGTGGTCAAACTGAAGGCTATGGCAGGATGACAATTAGAGCTGTTACATTCAAGAGAGTTGCTTATGTGATTGGACTGAAGCATAATTTAATTTCAGTAAGTCAGTTTTGTGATGCTGGATACCAGGTATCATTCTCTAACTCTCTTTGTAATATTACTTTAAATAATAGTGTTGTATTAGTAGGCATTAGACAAGGTAACATTTATTTAGTAAACTTTAATTCAACTCACTCTGAAATTTGCTTGTTTAATGAAGTAACCAATAACAATACTCTATGGAATAAAAGGCTTAGTCATGTTAACCTCAAGAATATATCTAGGTTATCTAAACACAACCTTGTTAGTGGTTTACCTTCTTGCCCTACAAGAAGGAGAGCCTATGCAAGGCTTGTCAACTAGGCAAGCAAACCAAGAACTCATTTAAATCAGTAAATAAAAGTGATTCTCCTAGAATCCTGTATTTATTACATTTGGACCTATTTGGCCCAATAAATGTACAGAGTTTAGGAGGGAAGTATTACACCCTAGTCATTGTAGATGACTTCTCCAGGTTCACTTGGGTGTTCTTTTTGAGAACTAAGGCTGATAACTTCAAAGCCCTTACCGATTTTCTATTATGTGTACAGACTGAGTACTTTACTCAGGTGGCCTTGATCAGAAGTGATCATGGTACTGAGTTTGACTCTCTTCTCATGCAAGAATTCTGTGAGAGAGAAGGAATCAAACATAGCTTCTCAGCTCCTAGAACTCCCAAACAAAATGGGGTAGTTGAAAGGAAGAACAGAACACTAATTGAAGCTGCTGGCACATTGTTGGCAGATGCTAATATGCCTCTTTCCTATTGGGCAGAAGCTGTTAGTACTACAGGCTCTCAGCTTTTCAGATAATGACCCCCAGGTCTCCCTGAGACAAGCCTCACAAACATAGCTCACTGGGAGCTATTACCCGACGATACTCGCTGTCTCCCGACAATATTCAATAGTTTTGCAAACCGTGGAATTTCTTGGTTATTTTCCTAGAGAGAATCTCCAGTACTTCCTGCTACTCCCATTTCACAGGTATAACTCACAGACCCTGTAAACTACTCATTTATACACAGAGTCTTATCCGACACGCAAAATAAAACATCAGCAATCCAGACCAACTTGTCCAGATGGGTTTCACACAATATGCCTATTCCGTACTGTAAATTTCCGGATCTATATGCAAATTTAAACAGGAATCATAACGATCGACCCAGTATAAAGCACCATTTCTTCACCTTTTAGTGAGGGGTTCCATGCACATATGCAAATTGAGGACTTTACTTATGCAAGGAGAAAATCATTACCCTTGAATTAATTTCGGAGCCATGACGAAGCTTTTTGTCCGGTTGGAAAGGAGCACCTCTCTTTCCTCTTCATGGATCTAGCCTCAAATTTTTATTCCGTTCACTAGATTTCCTTGACCAAGCATTTCAAGCTCAGATCTAGCCCTTAGCTCCAACCCTTAGCTCTTTCTCTCAAGAACTTGGATGAAAGAAGGAGAGAGAGTGAGAAAAATAGAATGAATTCTCATTCCTCTACTCCTCTACATAAGTTCCTTGGGATTTATCTCAACCACAAGATCATTTCATCAAAAGGAAGCAAAGTCTTGGATTTCAACTGAATAGTAAACATTAATGCTATCGCCTTGCGATATCCGCTATCACCTGAGCGATAACGTCGATAGCCGCTTTGACCCCAGTCAACCACCTCTCTTCGGCCTCCACCCAGCCATATGACACGTGTCCACACATACGTGGCAGTATCGCCTAGCGATATCCACTATCGCTGCTCCAATAGCTCACTCAACGCTTTATGTCGTCAAGTGTGTCAAGTTCACTCAATGCTTTAAGGTGTCGAGAGAATTGAGAGCTGGGGCTATCACCCCGCGATACCCTGTATCGCCACGCGATAGGCTCTTATTCAAAGATTTGTCGAAAGGCGCCAAGTGTGTTGAGATCACTTAACGCTTCATGGCATCGTGTGCTATTACTATCGCCGCCGCCGAGACCAACTATCGCCTAGCGATAGCGACCAAAAGCTCTGCTGTCAAATTTGGGGTGTTACAACCCTCCCCTCCTCACAGAAATTTTGTCCTGAAATTTTATTTAGACATAAGGGAAAAATAACAATTTATATGTTACAACATCTTTTTCTTGCACAAAATAATGTTACTACATTATTTTACAAACAATTCGGGATTTTCCTCGTGCATGGTTTGCTCACGCTCCCATTTTAGCTATTCATGGCCACAGTTGTCCCACTGAACTTTAACCATTCCGATTGTCTTGTTTCGCAGTTGCTTGATCTCCGTAACCTCGATTTGAATGGGCTGAACTTTCGTCGTTAACCTACTATAGACCAATACTTGATCATCTGCAACCACTTGAGCTGGCTCTTTCATAACTTTTCGTAGCACTGATATGTAAAACACATCGTGCAAGCCACTTAGCTCTACCGAAAGAGCTAACCGATAGGCAGCATCTCCAATTCGCTCAACTACTTCAAACGGACCAAGATACCTTGGACTCAACTTTTTCAAGTGTCAAATCCTGGACACGCCTTTGAATGGCTTATCTTTAAACATACCCAATCTCCCATCGCAAACTCCTCATTACGGTGTTTGCCATTGTAGTACTTTACTTGCCTATCTTGGGTTATCAGTAGCCGTTCTCTTATAGTACGTTTGATCGAATTTGCATCTTTGACCTCCTTACACTTATATAGATTTGACTCGCCTGTTTCCGCCCAAGCTAACGGTGTACGACACTTCCTACCGTATAAAGCTTCAATGGGTGTCATTTTCATGCTAGCTTTATAGCCATTGTTGTATGCGAATTCAATCATACAGAGGTGATCTTCCTACCTCTTCTAGAAATCAGGGGCGCACATACATAACATATCCTCCATTATTTTGTTTGTCCTCTCGGTCTGACCATCCGTTTGTGGATGGAAGGCCGTACTGAACTTTAACTTGGTACCCAACAGCTGTTGGATTAGACTCCAATCACCTGAAGTAAAATGCCCATCTCGGTCACTAACGATGCTACGGGGCACACCGTACAATCGAATGATGTTATCCACGTACATCTTGGCCAATTTTTCCACTGAATATTCCTTCTTGTTAAGTATGAAGTGCGTCACTTTAGTTAACCGGTCAATGATCACCCAAACGACATCATTTCCGCTTTGAGATCTCGACAGTCCATGCTTGAAATTCATAGGAATGTCATCAAACTTCCATACTGGGATTGGTAATGACTTCAGGAAACCTCCATATTTCTGGCATTCAGTTTTCACTAAGGAACTAGTTTGAATTTTTTCCAAGTAATGGGTTATGTCTTTCTTCAAACCTGGCCACCAGAACACCTTCTTCATATCCTTGTGCATCTTTGTGCTCCCTGGATGAATTGAGTAATTTGTGTAGTGTGCCTCATACATCAATTCCTCCTGTAGTTTACCCACACTCGGGACACACAAACAACCATCTTTTCTCAAAAGGCTATCTTCCTTGGAGAATTGGGAATTTGACCCATCCACTACATAGCGCTTTAGACACTCTTTGAGTTCCATTGCACTTCGAACCCTGTCCGAAAGTTCATACTGTACCTTCGTCCAAGTCAGGCATGCATTTGCAGTAGCATTCTTGTCAACACAAGAAATCTCGAGGCCCTACAACTCCTGGATCAGACGCTCATCATGCATTTGCAACCAATTTTCCCTTGTCGGAGTCCGCCGACTCAAGGCATTTACTACTACATTTCCCTTCTCGGAAATATAGCGTATCTGGAAGTGTAGTCATCAAGAAACTCCATCCACCTCCGCTGTCGCATTTTTAGATCTTTTTGATCCAAGAGATACTTAAGGCTCTTATGGTCCGTGAAGATGTCAACTTTCATGCCATATAAGTAATGACGCCACAATTTAAGTTCAAATATCACCACCACAAACTCTAAGTCATGGACGGGATAATTCTGCTGATGAACTTTCAACTAGCATGAGGCATATGCTTTCACTTTTCCGAAATGAAGAAGCGCGCAGCCTAAGCCGCTCCCTAATGCATCACTATACACTTCAAGGCTATCTGTACCACATGGCGACATCAAAATAGGCGCCGTGGTCAAACGACTCTTTAATTTTTCAAAAGCTCGTGCACACTCTGGCGTCCAAATGAACTTATGATTCTTCCTTGTCAGTGCGGTAAGAGGCAAGGCAATTTGTGAGAAGTTTTCTACGAAGCGTCTGTAGTAGCCCTCCAATCCAAGGAAACTCTGAACTTCTGCTACAGTAGACAAAATAGGCCACTCCCGTATTGCAACTATCTTCGCAGGATCCACCACAATACCTTCTCAACTAACCAAATGGCCATGAAAGGCCATTGACGACAGCCAGAACTCACACATTGATAACTTAGCATAGAGCTTGTTTCTTCTCAGGGTGTGCAACACGATCCGCAAATGGTTTGCATGATCTTCGTTAGACTGAGAGCACACTAATATATTGTCAATAAAGACGATCACAAATAGGTCTAAGTACTCCCTGAAAATTCGATGCATTAAGTCCATGAATACCGATGGTGCATCAGTTAGTCCAAACCGCATTACAATGAACTTATAGTGACCATAGCGTGTTCCAAATGCAGTCTTGGGAATGTCACATTCCCGAATCTTCAACTAGTAATAGCCATACTTTAAATCTGACTTCGAGTATACCGTTGATCCTACTAGTTGATCTAACAAGTAATCAATCCATGGAATCAGATACTTTTTCTACTCCGTTAGCTTGTTCAGCTCTCGATAATCAATGTATAGCCGCAAGCTTCCGTCCTTATTTTTCACAAAGAGGACCGGTGCGCTCCAAGGTGACATACTAGGGCATATAAAACCTTTCTCCAACAACTCTTGCAATTGAACCTTTAGTTCCACCATCTCCTATGGCAAAACACGATACGGCGAGCGAGCCACAGGTTTCGCACTTGGAACCAACTCAGTAGCGAAGTCAATCTTCCGCTGGGGTGGTAACCACAGATGATCCTTAGGAAATACATTTGCATACTCCGATATAATCGGAACATCACTTACACTGGGCTTCGACTCAACAACCTCTAATAGCGTGATGAACAACTCTGCGCCCTTATGAACTACCTTGACTACCTAGAGAGCAGACATTAATATCTTGCTCGATCCTCATATATCCATGAATTTAGTCTCTAATTCGGTGTTCTGTCCCAGTGTGACATCCTTGGAGTTGCAATCTCTATAGGCACGCTATTCCAAGAGCCAGTCCATACCAAAGAATACATCAAACTCTGATATCGGCAACACAGATGCTTTTAATACAAAATCCTGACTTCCTATTCGGACTTGAACACAGCAGGCTCGATCTGTACGCATCAAGCACCGGTTAGGTAGCTACACATTCACTCGATCTGTTGGAATAAACGAAGGCACTCCGATATTCCCCAGGAAGTCCTCAGACAGAAAGGAATGAGAAGCTCCTATATCGAACAGTGCTCTCGCCGAATATTCTGATATCATTACAAAGCCTTATTCAAAATAATCATACACAAGTAATCCATAAGGTACTAAGTATGGAAAACAGTAAAAACGGTATCTTAACTTATACCTGTTACGATGTCACTTTGTTTTATGGCCTTTTGTTGGCCAAGATTATAGAATCGGGGTTGCTCTTGAGATGCAGTTGACTCCACCACTACCTTTCCCTTTCAGCATAAGACACACTCGTTTTTTCTCCCCTTTTGGAAGGCCACTCTAACAATCTTGAGTCATATGTCCCACCTTACCACATGTATAATATGTGAGAGGACTTTTCCTATCATCACTTCAGGCTTGTTCAAAGAAACAGCAGGTCCTAAAGACCTAGCTTTTGACCTCCACCTCTTTTGGTGCTCAGAAATTGAGGAATACGACACTTTGAAATCTGGATTCTTCACTGCCAGATCATTCTTACATTGCACACGCTTCATATCAAGTTCGAGGGAACGGGCCGTATTGACCAAGGTAAAAAACCTTGTGTCATCGGTCCTGAGAGAAGCAACCGTAGGTCATCTCTCAGCCCCTCATAAAACAGATTTGTTTTCCATTCCTCGTCTGCAAACGCAAAGCCTGCATACCTTCCCAGTCTCATAAACTCGTGCAAGTAGTCATCCAAGGACCTCTTTACTTGAGTTAGTCATTGAAATTGGTTATCCATCGCAATCCACTGTGCCGATTGAATGTATCTCGCCAGAAAACACCTTGAGAACTCCTCCATTGAGATCTCGATCAATGGACGACCAGTAAACTGGTGTAGCTCAAGCTCATCCCACCATTGTCTCGCCTAACCATCTAATAAGATGGTAACCAAAGTGAATTTTTGCCACTCCTCTGTTTCAGTTGCCGTCAGGACTCTCTTTATTTTTGAGAGCCAATATTTGACTTGTATAGGCGTTCCAGTACCCTTAAAATAGGAGAATTAAAACTCAAAACGTGTTTCAATTGCTTCTCCATCGCTCGCCTTGCGGCCACTGGCTCAATGACCACTTGTCTCACCGCTACATGCTTAACTACGCGAACCGGTTCCTAGACCACCGTAGGGGTAGGAGGTTGTCTCTAACATCCTGGTTACACGTTGATTAATGCGAACATGGCTTCAGCAACCAACCGTATAGTTTCCGCAGAAGGAGGAGGAGTTGTTGTCACCTTTTTCGGTGCATTACTCTCCACCGAGCATGGGGGTTCTTACTACCCCACACAACTTCTAGTTGCATATAATGTGAAACACACAATTAATCAACTAAGAATATTGCCAAAAGCAATTATAGGAAGGCGCAAGTTCCTCATACATGTGTATTTTCATTCCTAAGTGGACATTCTTGAGTTCCTTTTGTTATAAAGGTAAGCACATACACGTGCTCGCCACCCCTCAAAAGAATTCGACCACGAATTTGTAGAAGGAAGACCAATACAAGATGATACAAAAATTGTAACACCTCCAATCTGTCACATGCAATATAAAATAGGTTTTGGCTGGGGCCCCACACCATATTCCCCAGACAGGTAGTGGGGTTACATGTTAATATCAAAAGACTACTCGAATAATAACTCAGATCATTCTAGCGGAAGCGTTAAGGTTTCCTTTAGTCAATTGAATTGAATGTCCACTATTTATAAGACATATGAAAGAATAGGTTTCAAGAATTTCTAAACACTTAGAGGGGGGGGGGGGTTAATAAGTTCAATTCTTTAGTCTTTGGAAGTTAATAGATTATTCACAGTATGACTAAATTCTATTAGCAATAACAACGTACAACACATCAATAACAACAGACACACAAGTTTATAGTGGTTCCCCAAGAGATGGGTACATCCACTTTCCCCCCTTGCCTATCTAACAATACACTAGATTCGGCCAAACTTCCTTCCACCTTTCCAGATCCTCAGATCTTACAACTCAGAACCCAAATTGGTTCCTACAACTCAGACTTAAACAAGTCCTACACCCCAGGTTCTTCCCAAGAACCCTACCTCAGAGTGAATTCACACTCCTACCACTCAGGTTATCAAGCTCTACCTCAACCCTTATCACCAGGACTATAGCTCAGAGAACTGAATCTCCTACCTAAGGCAAACAACCCTACCTTCGCCTTTATAATTATAGTCTTACAACACTCAGATCTTTAAATAGATCCTACAAAAGACTGTATAAAGAATTACTTTTCTTCCATCACCCAGATAGAGAGAAAAGAGGAGAGAAGGAATCTTGATCAGATCTTGATTAATCTGCTTTCTTCAGATCATTGCTGCAATGAATCAGATTCAACATTACTTAGCTTATTCAAATCTTCTTAAAAGAGAGAACATACGTTGAATCTTCTTGAGAAGTTGATGTAGACACAGCTTCTTCTTTCTTGCTGACTTGATTCAACAAATATTTAAAGATCCAAAGAGATGTTGTCTCCTTCTCTGATATAAAATAAGAACCTTCTTGCTGTGTAGAATTCTATGAATTCTTCTTGGAGTTATCCTCCTTCTTTATGGCTTCCCTCTAATTTTTATGTCTTATTGAGTGTCTCTCTTTTTCTTTGATTGCTCGGCTTTATTTATAGATCACATCAGAGGAAACCGGCTGATCTGGTGGATGACTGACATCTAACAGTTCTGACATGTCTAACAAGCCTTTACAATCCTGGCAGGTGTCAAGTCTTATGTTAGGAGATCTGGCACTTAGAGTTATTTAAATCAGCTGAATGTGTCGAGACACAAGGATAGTATCTGTTGACACAGATGAAGTATGTGTCGAACCAATTACCAGGGTGTCAAAACACTTCCTCTGGTGTTGTAGACAAACTTCAGAAACTATCGACATAGCTTTTACACAACGTGTCGATACAACTCCTTTTATGTTGTCGACACTCTACAGAAACTGTCGGCACAACTGATGTAGACCCAACTTCTGTATGTCGACACAAGTCCTGTGTGTCGACATAGATGTTGTAGACTTGAACTTTGAATGTCGACACAAGTCCTGTGTGTCGACAAAACCCTTCTACTCATGTCAGCACTTCAAATCTAAGTTTGTTGACACTAGTCCTGAGTGTCGACACAAATCTTATGTGTCGACGCAACTTTGTTTCTGAGCTCGACGCAGCTCCTTCAAAGATGTCGAGACATTATAAATGTCTCGACACTTTTGTAATTAAAATATTTTCTTCATTCTTCTGCCTGCACAAATAAACTCAATACACCATCAAATACAACCTGATGTATATTATTGAGTCAGGTGAGGCTTCTCCAAATAGGTACACAATCTCCAATGTACCCAACAATCTCTCCCTATTTGGAGAAGTCATAACCCATAGTCAATGATATACACCAATATATAATGAAAAAATAAACATGATGTATTTAGCAATTTAAAATTACTTCAATAGCAGTTTAAGCATATCATATACAAATATTCAACATGAAATATCATAAGAAACTATGCAACTCAGAGAAATAGGTATATAAATTTTGGCAATCAATAATTTCTTCATCATATAAGCAAAGTAGGATTACAATGTTTATGAGTTACATCAAAATAACAAAAGATCTACAAAGTTCTCCTAGAACCAAGTCATTCTAAAATTAGGATTGATCTGGTTCCCTGATTACAATCCCTTTTCCTTGTTGGACTGTAGCATTGACTTCAGCTTCAGCATCATCACCAGGCTTCTTTCTCTTGATGTCTTTGGCTTTAAGTTGAGATGAAAAGCTTTTGCATCTCAGAGTAATGGAATGGTTTGGGGAAATACTTGCAAGGCACTATAGAGTTTGCAGGAATTCTACCAGCCTTCAAGTCCTTCATGAATTTGTAGATTTGTTCATGTTGTGCAAGATACTTATCCCATTCTTGTTTGGAGTACCACTTTTCCCCTGTCATATTGATTTTTAAACCAATGCATTCCATGTAGTTAGGATGATTCTTTTAGAGGTTGGACTCCATTTCTCAAAGTCAATCCTAGCCTCAGCCTGTTATCTGAATCTTTTCTTGGATATTTGGGCCTTTTGTTCTTTAATAAAGACTGGATCAGACATTTCTACTCCTTTAGAAATTAAAGAGACTTTACTAGTGGAGTGCTGTACATATCCTGGACTGCTTGATGAATTTCTTCATACTCAGAAGGGGGATATATGACTTGAGCCACTTCAGGTTGCATCCCCTCAAAGATTGCAGGTTGGCATCCAAATTAAGCAGTGTTATTGTCATTACATAATGGTGGATATCCCAAGGCAGCTCTAATAGTATTTGATACCCATTTGGCATGATCAGAGCCAGCTTTGATAAGCACTCTCTCCCCCTTTATGACTTCTCGGGCAATGTGATCCCTGAGATCATTTTTCTGAAATCCGACTTGATCCACCAGATGATAGTTTCCAGTTATATAATAGGCTTTAAATTTCTATAGTTGAGCTGAAATAGCAGACTCATAAGTTTTAATTGCAGTATCAACTGCTTCCAAATCCAGTTTCATCTTTGCTTCTATAGTAGATACTTTGGTGTCCACATGAGTTTTTATGGCCGTGGTCTGTTCAGCAAATTTAGTCCGTGTGATGGAATGTATGTCCATCAAATTCTCATTCATCCTCTTCTGATTTCAAGAACAAAACCTTGATTAACAACCAGATCATCCACGTTAGTTATAATATTTTGTTGCTATTGGGCAATATAGACCACAACATTGCCTCCCTTATGGAAACAGTCTGTCATATCTTTCTTGAGCAAATTTACTTCAAATCTTATAGATTTGATGTCTTGAGCCATATTAAGTTGGAGTTCCTTTTGGATTACATCCACATATGTTTCAAGTGCACTCCTTTAGTCATCAATTTTTTCTTGCAGTTTCACTATTAGGGAACTGTAGTCTACTTCTTTAGCAAGAGATGTTTTCCCACCCAATATTGCTTTCCTGTAGCTTGCACTCTTCTTCCTGATCTCCAATATCTTCCTTTTCTTAAGGACTGAGGATCCTTCCTCACTTACAGAATCAGAAGATATTTCTAGTTTCATTGTTATGCCTTGAACATCTATATCTAGTCTTGGGGATAGGTCTTGCACCTCCCCCTTAACCCTTGCACCAGTGTGTTGATCAGCAGAAATTTCTTCCTTGTGAACCTCTTATTCTTACCCCTGGAAGTCAGTCTCTAATCCTTGGATTACATCATTCTTAGGAGTATGAGGTTTCTCTGACAGATCTAGAATATGCACATCTTATGCCTCTTTTTCAGAAGTTTCTGCAGCTGTGTTGATGTCCTGGACTACTTCTATAATAGTGAGGTTTGAAGTCTCACTATCTAGCTCAACTGTAGTAATATCTCCCCCCTTGGTTTGATATCTCCTGATTATCTGGCAGATGGGCAGTCTCCCCCTGTATATGAGCTTCAGTTCCTTGTGTGTGAGTGGGAGACTTCCTGGGTAGTTCAGTTGTGCCTTCATCAAATTTGAATTCAACCCTTTCTTCTGAGCCACTAGAGGACTCCTCAGCTTCCACTGTATCTTTCTTAGATTTTCTTACCTATTTGGGCTTCTGCTCAGGTGCAGGGTCCTCTTTTGATAATACTCTATCCCATCTAGTTATGATTCTTATATCCATTCTTCTCGTGTGATTAATCTTTGAACCAACAGTATGGTTCAGTACCTCAGTTATGTTGGCAGCAAGATACAAACTCAGTATTCTTCCTAAGTTAGGCTTCTTAATGCTTTCCTAAACCTTGTTGAAGATAACAGTACTCCAGTCAGTCTTTATCTTGAAGATGATTCTGCTCATTAGGCTAAACATGTGGGAGGAAATCATATCATGCCCCCCAGTTTTGCAAAGGACAACTTTCCCTACAACTTCAGACAGAAACTTCTTCTTGGAGTTCATCCCTTTCCTATTCATGGATGATCCAATATTTGTGTTTGTGGTCAGCCCACACCATTTGAGGGCTTCTGCAATCAGTGCAGACACAATCTCTGATTCTTCTTTAACCCTTAGAAGTTGAAGGTATGTGCTAAGATTTTTGGAAGTTATTTTTACTATTTCTCCAAGAACAATGGATTTAGTCTTGTTCCCCTTTGAATTCGTTGTTGTGTTGGAATAGAATTCTAAGACTTCTTTCTTCCATATTCTTGTTTTTTTCTGAAACTACATAATCCAGTCCTGCTTCCTGGATTAGGTCCACTACCGCCTTAATATAAGGTTCTGCATCAACAAATGCACCCCGAAAATGCTCATAACCTTCATTTATGTTGTTGTCCGTCTTGGGTGCCATTGGAAATGAGAGAAGTGGAAGTTGAAGAGAGAGAAATATAGTTTCTTAGTCGACACTAATGGTTTAGTCTCAAAATTTCAGAGAGCATAGTTGAGAAGGTCTCGCTTTCTCCTATTTATACTTTTCTAAATAGGGTAGCTCAAAAGTCGGGCTGAAATTAAAGTTTTGTATGTTGACTAAAATTTAGTTGTGTCGACACTGTCCTCTAAAAGTGTCGACTAAGGGATTTGAGTCTTAACAACTCCATGTGTCGAAAACAATTTATGTGTGTCGACACAGACTTCTAAAGTCTTGACAGAGGGTTTAGTGTCTAGACAACTCTATGTGTCGTCATACTCAAGCTTTATGTGTCGACACCTGCTTCTGTGTGTCGACACTCTAACCTACTTTGTGTCGACACCAAATTCTGTGTCGATAGTGACTACTAAGAACTCGACACTTATAACTTGTGTTGTAACTAAGTAATATGTTGAAAAGAAAATTTCCTTTGACCTATCATCTCATTCTAGGTTCAACATTTCTAATTCAATTTTAAAATAGTTGAATTTACTTTCATCTAGAGGTTTAGTGAATATGTCTTCTACTTGATTGTTAGTTGAAACAAATTCTAGACTTATGTCCCCTTTCTCAACATATTTTCGAATAAAATGATATCTAATTTCAATGTGCTTTGTTCTACTATATGAAATAGGATTTCTAGCAATTGATATTGCACTAGTTGAATCACAATATAAATGAGTTTGACTTATCTTGATGTCATAGTCTTCAAGTTGATGATGTATCCAAAACATCTGAGCACAGTAGATTCCAGCTGCTATGTATTCTGACTCTGTTATGGATATAACAACACTTATCTTGTTTTTGTTGCTCCATGACACCAATCTTCCACCTAGGAATTGGCATGTACCAGTGGTACTTTTCCTATCTTCCTTGTAGCCTGTAAGTCTGCATCTGAAAAACCTGTTAGTAGAAAATCTCGATTCCCAGGGTACCATAGACCAAGATCTGGTGTTCCCTTAAGATTTCTTAAAATTTTCTTTACAGCAGAATAATGAGACTCTTTAGGGCTTGCTTGGTATCTAGCATAGACACATGTAGCATACATGTTGTCAGGTCTACTTGTAGTCAAGTATAGTAAGGAGCCAATTATCCCTCTATACAAATAATCTTCAACAGGTTTCCGTACCTCATCTTTGCCTATAGGCATATTTGAACCTATTAGAGTTTTCATGTTGGAGGAAGTCTCCATGCCATATTTTTAATCAACTCCCTGGAGAACATAGACTTAGATATAGATAGTCCATCATCAGTGTATCTTACTTGGAGTCCCAAGAAAAACTTTAGCTCACCCATGCTGCTCATCTCAAACTTCCCTTGCATAAGTTTGGCAAACTTCCTGTAAGGGTTGTTTTCAGTAGATCCAAAGATTATGTCATCAACATATATCTGAACTAGAATGATCTTGCCCTTTGATTCCCTTAGGAATAGGGTCTTGTCTATTTTCCCCCCTGTGAATTTGTTCTCAATGAGGAATGTAGACATTGTTTCATACCATGCTCTAGGGGCTTATTTTAACCCATATATAGCTTTCTTAAGACTATAAACATAATCAGGAAAGTGTGGATCTACAAAACCTGATGGCTGATCCACATATACTTCCTCTTTTAGATCTCCATTAAGGAATATTGACTTGATATCCATTTGAAAGACTTTGAATACTTTATGCGATGCATAGACAAGGAATATTCTAATTGCTTCCAACCTTGCTACTGGGGCAAAGGTCTGATCAAAGCAAATTCCTTCTTCCTGCCTGTAGCCTTTTGCCACCAATCTAGCTTTATTCTTGACAATAATGCCATTTTTATCTAACTTATTCCTGTAGATCCATTTAGTCCCTATGACATTATGTCCCTTAGGTCTGGGAACCAGTTTCCAAACTTTGCATCTCTTGAATTGGTTCAGCTCTTCCTACATAGTACCAATCTAGTGTGAGTCTTGGATTGCCTCTTCAAACTTATTTGGTTCCATTTGAGACAGGAAGCTTGAACATTGTGATGAATTCAAGCTCTTGCTTCTGGACATCACACCATGAATTGCTTCACCAATGATTTTGTGAGGTGTATGATCTCTTAAATGTCTCATAGCTAAAGGAAACCTTTATTAAGCTTGGTGTTCTTCATTTACTTCAGCTTGCTGATCCGCAATATCTTCAGCTTGTTGTTCTTCATTCTTAGTTTGTAAGTCTTGAGCTCCTCCTGGACAACATCCATCATCTTCAATCTCTTGGCATGTTGGTTTATCTTTCCTGATGGTAAGATTTTTCATCATATATTTTAAACCTATAGAACTTGAAGAAGTACTTGGCAGCTCAAAGTTAATAACCTTAGACTCATCAAAGACAACATGGACTAATTCTTCTATAACTTGTGTAGTCAAGTTATATATTCTATATACTCTACTATTATTTTTGTACCCAACAAATATCCCTTTTTGGGACTTTGCAGCAAACTTTGTCAAATAAGACTTACCATTTTTTAGTACATAACACTTGCTATCAAAAATCCTAAAATAGGATAAATTTGTTTTTCTGTCTTTCAGAATTTCATAGGGAGTATTTTTGTGGCTTTTGGTGATTGAAGCTCTATTGAGAACATGACAAGAAGTATATACTGCCTCTACCCAGAAAAATTCTAGGAGGGAAATGTAATTTAACAAGGTCCTACCTGCCTCAATTAGAGTTCAATTCTTCCTCTCAGCAATTCCATTTTGCTGTGGAGTTCTAGGTCAGGAGAATTCCTGATGAATCCCAAGCCCTTCACAAAACTTTATCATGCATTTAGAATGAATCTCAGTTTCATGATCACTTCTGATTTTGACCACAGAACTATTAAGTTCATTTTAAATTTGCTTGACAAAAGTCTTGAAGATATCTGGGGTTTTAGATTTTCTCCTTAGGAAGAATACCCAAGCAAACATGAAAAAATCATCAACCATCGCAAGATTATAGACTTTCCTACCAAGACTATAAACTGGCATAGTACCAAATAGATCCATATGGAGGAGGTATAAACACCTCACTAAGTCTTTGGTATCAAGACTATGGAACGAAGACCTTGCCTGCTTGCCCTTTTGACAAGCTGAGCAAATTCCCTCCTTAATGCACTTAACTTAAGGACCATTCCTTACCAACTCTTCACTAAAGAGTCTACCTATGGTCTTGTAATTCAGGTGAGCTAGCCTCTTGTGCCATTTGACACAATAAGAAACTTTCTCATCTGCAATTAGGTATATAGGAGTGTCCTCACTCTCACACTCAAAGTCTCGATAATAAATATTTCCACTCGTAGTGCTAGTCAAGATAACCTCTTGGTCAATTGACCTTCTAATTTGACACTCATCCTTGAGGAAGGAAATGACATAGCCCAGATCAGAAAGTTGACTTATGCTTAAAACGTTATGTTTCAAACCTTTCACATAAGCTACTTGTGTGATAGTTACTATGTCATTTGTTATATTACCCAAACCTTTAGTTACCCTTTTTTCTGAACCCCCAAAGATAACTTTGGGACTATTCTCAATAGGAGTGTATTCCTTTCGCATGCTTCTTGTTCCAGTCATGTGTCTCGAATATCCACTATCCAAGTACCATGAAGGGGGTATGGCCACTTGGACTAACCTGCAATAAATATATTATCTAACCTTAGGACCCCAAATTTTATTGGGTCCTAGTTGCAAGTTATATCTAAACTGAACATGTCTACCATCAGTTCTTCTGACAGATAGGCTACCATTACTTCTCTGGACACTCTTATTATGCCAGCAATCAATGGCATTGTACAACCCCATATTCGCTAAGTGGGACCTAGAGGCACCAAAGGTCAGGTCTGGACTAGCTTCGGGCTAACTTTGGGCCTTAGAGCAGATGAGCTCCAGCCTAAGAGTGGGCAGGAACGCTCGCGCTCAAGCTCCGACCAAGACCTACTTCTACCTAGAGATGGGCGAGAAGGCTTGCACCTAGTGGAAGGAGGAAACTGTCTCGATCTGAGGCTTTCTTCGACATCTTTTTTAGCTCCCGCCGAGTGAGGGCAGGAGAGTTCTCGGCAATATTCAGTTCTCGACAAAGGGGTTCTCGTCGGGTGGGGGCCAGGGTGAAATTACCAAATTTCCCTCTGGTAAATTACCTATATACCCTTATGGTCTGCATCAGTATTTCATGACAGCGGGATTTTGCTATTGACAGACCATCCAGGGGTAATTTTGTAATTTCAGGTCAGCAAAGACTATAAATAAACCCGCAGGGGCACTTTAAAAGGCAAGCTTACATATTTCCCTAAGATCTTCTAGTGCTTTCTAAGGAGCTCCAAACCATGCTTTTGGCTTTGGAGGGAAAGCTTTCGGAGAACTTACGGGTTAGAGGTGGGACCTCCTTGCTGAGGCTTTGGGTCAGTTCAAGGTCCTTTACAACCAGTTAGGGGTCGGAGCATGGGAGGAGTAGGTGTTGGCTACGCCCCTATTTTCGAACTCTCGTTGAGGTCAAATTTGGTCTTCAACAGTTCTGGTGAGGTGAGCGTGGAAGGTAGCAAGTATAAGAAAATCTCGAGTTTAGTCCCATGATAGAAGGTGAAGGTGAAGGATCTGATTCAGGAGGTTCCCCCGTGGAGAAGAGGCGATAAGGAAGATGCTAGAAGACTTCAGGAGAGATATCCTGCAGACCATAAGCCTTGCCTTCTCGGCAAGGAGCAAGTGGGCAATCCCTCAGGTTCCAGTAGAGGAGGTCCCACTCTTGGGCGAGAATGCCCCTGGGTAGTTCCCTGTGAAAGAGGTCCCGATAAAGGTTGGCGATAGGGATGTTTCTGCACGGGAGCTCTTCCAAGGCCAGCATCTCGGGAAGGAGGTTCCAGTAGTAATCGGCGAGAGGGAGGCGACTTGTACGAGAGCTCTTCCATGGGCATGGTCTCGCAGATCGGGTCAGCCAGCCAAGGCCGCGAGACGTGCCCTCTCGGCAGGCAGGTGGCGAGAGCAACCTCAGTGAGCTCATCATCTCGACTCCGGTGCTGGAGGGGTTCTGGGAGCCAGACATATCCTACTACTCAGGGAAAGATGACCCTGTACATCATGTATAGTGGTTCGAAGATGTGGTTTCGATAAGGCAGATGACGGATGCCTTCAAATATGGCTGTTTTGCATCATGTTGATGGAGAAGGCCCTGAACTGGTTCCACCAGTTGCCGTCAAGTTCGATCTACAGCTTCAAGGATCTGCGCTGAGGGTTCCAGTTGAGGTTCTCGCCATCGAAGAAGCGGAATAAGGAGGAAAAATGTCTGTTTGTAGTGAGGCAGAAGCAGGATGAGACGCTGGGTCATTAAGTTGACCGGTTTCAGGAAGAGATCCTCTTGGTCCAGGAGGTCCCATTGTACGCGCTTATGCTCGCCTTCACCCTTGGGCTGAGACCACGATTCTTTAGCCTGAAGTTGAAAAGAGTGCCACCTCTCTTTTGAGGAGCTCATGGAGAAGGCGACGAAGGAGATAGACTTCGAAAGGGCCAATCTGGATTTTGCTAGGAAGTTTGCCTGGTTGGCGGAGGAAGATGTGAAGGAACCAGCAGTAGTAAGGCAGAGGGAGCCGAGGGAGTAGAGGGAGAAGAGGGAAGAGAGAAGGAGGGAGGAACCCCAAGGGCAGGGGAAGCATCATGGTTGGGGGGCCTGTGAGCTGAACATCCGATTGGGTTGGAGGCCCAGGAGGGTCGCCCCAAGGGCCAAGGAGGAGGGTTTCATAGAAGAGACAACTTATGCGAGCTAAGGAGGGTTGATCAGCTGGCATGGAGGTAGGAGCCAAGGGATCACCTCCCTTAGCAGCAAGAGGCCATGGAGGTCGGCAGAGGTTAATGAGCAAGGAGAGGAGTTTGTGGAGGAGCAGGCAGAAGAGGAGGTGGAGAAGGAAGAGGGGGCAAGGCGACGTTGCTCTTCTGTGACTTCCTATAGGAGGAAGGTAACGCAACGGCCACCTGCCCAGAGTTCTTGGAGAATAGAGAAGTTAGGGGGCTGGGGAGGAAGGATCTGCCGATAAGGATCATGGAGGTGCAACAGGGAGAAGGGGAAGATAGGTGCGAGGATTGGGCAGACATGGGGACCTGAGGAGGGATCGGGGTGATCCACTAAGGAGTTGAGATTGAGGCAACTCAAAAGGGACCCTTTATACCATGTTTCGAAGGGGGGGGGGTCTCCTTGACCTCCCTGGCTCCCCCTCCGAAAGAAAAAATCACCTTTTAATCAGCAGACATATGGGACTACGAGGATCCGTTCTGTGATACCCTGGTGATCCAGACGTTGGTGGAAAACATCACGGTATCTAGGATACTATGGACAATGGGAGCTCTGTGAATGTGATCTTCAAGAAGGCCTTCGACGAGATGAAGGTCGAAGGCAAGAGGGTCTTGGCTTCGGATGGACCGTTGTTTGGGTTTTCTGGGGAGAGGAAGGAGGTAGAAGGAGGGGTAGGTTTGCATGTCAAGTTGGGGGGCGTGTCACGGAACTATAGGTTCGTGAGAGTGGATGACCCAAGCAATTAAAATGCCATCTTCGGACGCCCCCTCATCAGTTCTTTTCATTGTGTCCACTACTCGTTCCATCAGTGCCTCAAGTTCAACAATGGAGGGGTATAGGTTAGGATCAGGGGGAATCCCAAGGTGGCGAGGCAGTGTTACGTGACGGCGGTCAACATCGTGTCTTGGATGGCAGAGGCGGAAGAGCTAGAGAGGGAGATGGTGGAGCAGCAAGAGGTTGTCGGAGAGAAGG
This sequence comes from Platanthera zijinensis, assembly GCA_039513925.1. Classification (NCBI taxonomy): domain Eukaryota; kingdom Viridiplantae; phylum Streptophyta; class Magnoliopsida; order Asparagales; family Orchidaceae; genus Platanthera; species Platanthera zijinensis. Next base: position 111,917,283 of record CM077084.1, on the reverse strand, counting down.
AGGTGAGCCCGGAGGAGCAAAGGGGAAGAGGAGTGCATGAGGCCTAGATGGGCGTGGAGGTCGAGTAGTAGCAGCAGGAGAGCCCGGAGGAGGCAACAAAGGTAGAGGAGGAGCGAGGAGAAGGAGAAGGAGCTGACAGGGAGGCCCGGAGGGGTGCGAAGGTTGATCAGCAGCAGCAGGAGAGCTTAGAGGAGGCGATGGAGGTTGATGAAGCAGGAGGGGAGGAAGAGTTTGGGCAGGAGGAAGAGGCGAGGGCCGGCTGGGAGCAGTCGCGGTTGGAAGCAGCTGAGGAAGTGGTGGAAATGGGGGTATTGACTAGTGCAAGGAAGGTGTAGAGGGTGCGAGTTAGCGCGGGCTTAAGCCCCGAGGAAAAGGAGCGAGTGCGGGCCGGTATCGAGAGCAACGTCGACAACTTTGGTTGGAGCGCGGCGGACATGTCAGGCATTGTTGCGGATGTGGCCTGCCACCGCCTGAACCTGGACCCCCGGACGCGCCCCATTCGCCAGAAGATGAGGACCATCGCAACTAAGCTAGAGGAGCCCATCCAGAAGGAGTTTAGGAAGCTTCTAGAGGCTGGCTTCATCTCGGATATTCAGTATCCATACTGGATCTCCACGTGATAATGGTAAAAAAAGGTGGAGGGAAGTGGTGTATGTGTATTGACTTTTCCTTATTGAATAAATCATGCCCCAAGGATTGCTGCCCCCTGCCTCGGATCGACGCGCTAGTTGATTCAGCCATCGGTTTTTCTATTTTGAGCTTTTTAGATGCTTTTTCAGGTTATCACCAGATCCAAATGCACCCTCCTGATCTCAAGGATGTCTCCTTCATCACGAAAGAGGGATGCTTCAGCTATAAAATGATGCCCTTTAGGTTGAAGAACGCAGGGGATACATACCAACGCATGATGGATCGAGTCTTCTAAGGACAAAGGGGGAGGAACCTAGAGGTCTTTGTGGATGACCTGATGATCAAGAGCAAGAGTATGGACTCACACCTATGGGACCTGGAGGAGACGTTCTCTACCCTATAGAGGTTCAAGATGAGGCTGAACCCCTCGAAGTGTGTCTTCGGGGCGAGTCGCGGGAAGTTCCTAGTGCATCTTTTGACCCCAGTAGGGGTAGAGCCCAACCCAGATAAGGTAAAGGCCATCCTAGAGCTGGAGTCACCACGCAGTGCTAAAGAAGTCCAGCGCTTGATAGGCAAGTTGGCCAGTCCAAGCAGATTCCTCTCTAGGTTGGAGGAAAAATGCTCATCATTCTTGAAGGTGTTACCGGATAATCAAAGGTTTGAGTGGACCGATGAATGTGAAGAGTCTTTTCAAGCGCTGAAGAGGCAGCTATCCCAAGCTCTGCTACTTTGGAGCCCAAAGTAAGGGGAAGATCTATCCTTATACCTTGTAGTAGGAGCAGAGGCCATTAGCTCCGTTATGGTATGGGAAGAGTGAAAGAAGAAGTTGCCCATCTACTACGTTAGCCAGATCTTGAAGAAGGCAGAGCTCTGCTACCCCATCTTAAAAAAGCTGGCGTATTCTCTTATCATCTCGGCAAGGAAGCTCCAGCCGTACTTCCATCGAACTGAGCGATTTTGATATCTCATTCGTGCCAAGGCTCTCCATTAAGGCACATGTGGTGGCTGACTTCCTGGCGGACTATGTTGTTGAGGTCAGGGAAGAGGAGCCGCGGCCACAAGGAGCATGGAGGATGATGGTTTACGGGGCCTTGGGAAAGCATTCCCTTGGGGGAGGAGTGGTGCTGATAAGCCCCAGGGGGTCACTATAGAACAAGCGGTGGTCTTGCACTTCCAGGTGACTAATAACCAAGCAGGGTATGAGGCCGTGATAGCCGACCTCTGTTTGGCAAAGGAGCTTGAGATCCAAGATGTGGATGCCTTTACGGACTCATTGGTGGTAGCATCACAGATTCGGGGAGAATTTGAAGCACGAGAGCCCACCCTTGCAAAGTCTTTGTCCAAGGTATGGGTGATAATCGGAGGTTTCTTGACATTCTCGATCCAACACGTGCCCAGGGAATAGAGCGCAACAGCCGATCAGCTGGCTTAGTTTGGACCTCGGGGGGAGGGGGGACCCTGACCGAACTATTTCGACCAGTAATTTAGGAAGGAGAATTGATGGAGGTGGATCAGCGACCCTTATGGGTGGACCCCTTGGTGACCTTCCTGACCACAAGCGAGCTTCCGAAAAAGGACTAAGGACGCCAAAGGATTCAGGCATAAGGCGGCCCATTACCTAATGCTTGAGGAAGGGTTGCATCAGAAGATGTTGTCAGGGATCCTGGCAAGGTGTGTGATCGAGGAAAAGATCCCGAGGATTCTGGAGGAAGTGCATTTAGGAGAGTGCGGTAGTCACTCGGGGGAAGGACGTTGGAAGCAAGGGTGGTAAGGAAAGGGTATTTCTGGCAGACACTGAGGAAGGATGCGACTGAGTTTGCAAGAAGGTGCAAAAAGTGTTAGCTATATGTTCACCTCCAGCTCTTGCCCGCTCAAAGGATCTGAAGCATCACGGGACCATGGCCTTTCACCATCTGGGGGAATTATCTAGTTGGGCCCATCCCTCCAGCTAGCGGGCAGAGGAGGTTTCTCCTAGTCATGATTGACTACTTCTCCAAGTGGCTGGAGGTCAAGGCACTAGCCTAGGTCATCTCCCAGCTCATTAGGAACTTTTTTGTGGAGAGATCATATGCAGGCACGGGCTACCCCAAGCGATAGTAACGGATAATGGTCACCAATTTTTCAGCGAGAAATTCATCAGTTTCTGCACCCAACTGGGAATAGACCTCAGGTTTTCCTCCGTCCACCACCCCAGGAGAAACACCCAGGTGGAGGAGGCAAACAAGATCATCGTGAACTTACTCAATAAGAAGGTGGAGAACGTGTGGGGTGAATTGGGTGGAACAGCTCCCTTAGTTTTATGGGACTTGCGGACAACTCCGAACACGGCCACCGACGAGACCCCAATCAAGCTTTCTCATGGGTGCGAGGCAGTCCTGCCAGAAGATTTCGAGGTCTGATCTTCATGGGTCATGGCCGCGGGAGAAGCAGACGAGGTTTAGAGGTTGGAGAATAAGGGGGAGTTGCGCCTCTCATTAGATATGGTGGAAGAGCTGCACGATGTCGCAGCTATCAGGCAGGAAGAAATCAAGCGGCGAATGGAAAAATACTTTGATGGGCACATCAGGATCAAACAGTTCGCGAAAGGAGATCTAATGTTAAAGAAAGTTGATGCAGCGGTAAGATCAGTCCCCATTGGCAAGCTCAACCCAAATTAGGTAGGACCTTACATTGTTGAAAGGGTTCTATGAATGGGTGGTTACCACCTCCAGGACGTAGAGGGGAGATCCATGATCCACACCTAGAGCGGTGACGACTTAAAACGCTTCTACCCATGATGGGGGAGGGTGAAACTGTATATTCAAAGTAAAGTTAAAATGTTATGTTCACTAACTTATTATTTCTTTGGTATTACCTGTTGTGGAATGCTGATGATAGGAGGGTTGGATGTTGGCACTACCCCGAGCTCAGCTCGACTCCAGGAAGACCAGCTGCACATGCTCTCATCTAGCTGGCAAGTCTGAAGGCTCGCCTGTGGGGGTATGGAACCCCGAGTGCTGCTCAGCCCCGGGTAGACTTGCTGCTCAGGCTCCTACCAGCTGGACAGGGTTGTAGACACACTTGGGGGGAAAGGATTTGATCTTGGATATGCTTTGTGGAGATTCTTCAGCTTGGATGTTTGCACTACCCCAAGCTCGGCTTGGCCCCAGGTAGATCCGCTGCTCAGGCTCTCATATAGCTGGTAGGTCTGAAGGCTCGCCTATGGGGGTAAGGGACCCCGAGTGCTGCTCCGCCCCGGGTAGACTCGCTGCTCAGGCTCCCATCAGCTGGGCAGGGATGTAGTCACACCTAGGTGGAAAGGATTTGATCTTGGATATGCTTCGTGGAGATGCTTCAGCTTGGATGTTTGCACTACCCCGAGCTCGGCACGGCCCCAGGTAGACCCGCTGTGCAGGCTCTCATCTAGTAGGCATGTCTGAAGGCTTGCCTATGGGGGTAAAGGACCCCGAGTGCTGCTCGGCCTCGGGTAGACTCGCTGCTCAGGCTCCCATCAACTGGGCAGGGCTGTAGGCACACCCGGGGGAAAGGATTTGATCTTGGATATGCTTCGTGGAGATGCTTCAGTTTGGATGTTTGCACTACCCCGAGATCTGCTCGGCCCTAGGTAGACCCACTGCATAGGATCTCATCTAGCTGGCAGGTCTGAAGGCTCGCCTGTGGGGATAAGGGACCCCGAGTACTGCATGGCCCCGGGTAGACTCGCTGTTCAGGCTCTCATCAGCTGGGCAAGACTGTAGGCACACCTGGGGGGAAAGGATTTGATTTTGGATATGCTTTGTGGAGATGCTTCAGCTTAGATGTTTGCACTACCTCGTGCTCAGCTCATCCCAAGGTAGACCCAATGCGTAGGCTCTCATATAGTTGGCAGTTCCAAAGGCTCGCTTGTGGGGGAAAGGGACCATGAGTGCTGCTCTGCCCCATATAGACTCGCTGCTCAGGCTCCCATCAGCTGGGCAGGGAAATAGGCACACCTGGGGGGAAAGGATTTGATCTTGGATATGCTTCGTGGAGATGCTTCAGCTTGGATGTTTGTACTAGCCCAAACTCGGCTCGGCCCCAGGTAGACCTGCTGTGTAGGCTCTCATCTAGCTGGCAGGTATGAAGGCTCGCCTGTGGGGGTAAGGGACCTGAGTGCTGCTCGGCCCCGGCTAGACTCGCTGCTCAGGCTCTCATTAGCGGGGCAGGGCTATAGGCACACCTGGGGAGAAAGGACTTGTTCTCAAGTATGTTCTTTGAGGTACTGCAACTTGGAAACTTTGGAACTACCCCGAGCTCGGCTAGGCCCAAGGTTAGACCCTCTGCACTGGCTCTCATCTAACTGGTAGGTCTGAAGGCTTGCTTGTGGGAGTAAGGGACCCCGTGTGCTGCTCGGCCCCGGGTAGACGCGCTGATCAGGCTCCCATTAGCCTGGCAGGGCTGTAGGCATACCTGGGGGAAAGGACTTGTTCTCAGATATGTTCTTTGAGGCACTACGACTTGGCAACCTTGGCACTGCCTCGAGAAAGGCTCGGATCTGGGTGGACTCACTGATCGGGCCTTTTGGGTAGGACAGTAGGCACACATGGAAGGTATAAGAAAGAGTTTGATAACCCCCTCAAGCAAGAGAAGTCTCGACCAAGAGTTCTCGGCTAAGAGGATCTCGGCAGAACCAGTTCCCGGCAGGAAGGATTTAGGCGAGGGATCCCCAGCTCGGCGGCGGGAGCCCTAGGCGAAAAACTCCGTTCACTCGCGCGAGGTGAAGGGGGCATCTCCCCACTTAAGAACCTACGGACAGTGCTCCCGGCCAAAGGGTCTCGGCGAAAGGCACTCCGAAGCAGCACGCTAGGCCTTTAGCTCTCGGCAGGTCTTCACCTATTGATCGCTAAGGGGGACGACTATCCTAGGGAGACCGAGGGCCTTGGCGCGAGCATGCTTGAGAAGCATTCAACACCATACAACACTTAGGAGTAAAAATTGAATCACTATACAAACATGCACAATATATTCTTCAAAATGTAATTATAGGAGAGAATATCTCGCGCATTACAAAGACAAAAGGAGGGGGGAGAAACCCATCAGGGGGACGCGCTATACCCCCCGCTCGAGCTCTCACTAGAGCACCCACTAGAGCTCTCACCACAACCCTTCCCGGATTTCTTGCCAGCAGCAGTGGGAGATTTCGGGACATCCGAGGGCGGGGATTCAGGTGCGCCTGGGGGATTAGGGATGGGTACGAAGAGCCACGGGAGAAGCCGGCAGGCGACGATGGTTTCGCCGCCCTATTTCAGACACCCCACGTTTCGCAACATCTCTATGGTAAGTCTGGCCGTTGATTGGGCTTTGGTCTACAGTAGCTTATAAATATCATATTCCGATAAGTGGTGGCTCCTCAGCCTCTCGTCCATCAAAGGAGGAGGCGGGACCACAGCCGTAACCACATCCATGCGCCGGAGCTGGTCCTTCAGCAGGTCATTCTCGCACTCCACCCCGGCTAGCTACACGCGAAGCACCATGCTCTGGGCAGAATCCTTCGTAAAGGAGAAACTAGTCAATATAGAGGAGAGAAAGGCTGTGTATTATAGGGGCGAGAGCGAGTGCCTTGAAAGGTCTTTCTTACCTCTTCCGCCTTGCACGAGGACAGAAGTCGCTGGGCATCCGCCAGCTCGACCTTTAGCTCTGCCGCATGGGACGCCACTTGGTCCGTCGCTTTGAGCATCTCGCCGAAGTTGTGGTCGATGGTGATACTCCAGCACGCACACATATGCGCGAGCTCAAACCCACGCAGCAAGGCTCAGATGGAGTCAAGGGCCAAGAGCCGAGTGGATATTTGGTCGAAGATGCTGGAATCCTCTCGACTGTAAAGGCCGTAGCCCAATGCGAAAGCATCGCCGGTGACCTCGTTGCGCTCCACCGAAATGGTGAGGAGGGTATAGATGGAGTCCCAGGTGGTCTCATGATCCCACTAGAGCAGAGGATTCCCTTCTGCATCCAGACACTTCACGCCGAGGCCGAAGTTCCGGTGCCCCTTTGACACCTGCTTGGGTGGGGCCATAGCGGAGGTTTCAGCGGCTTCCCCCTCGTCACTAGCACCGCATGTGGCTGGCAGGATCTCGGCAGGGGCCCCAACGGTGGTCCTGACAGCAGTGGTCGCCTCCCTGGCTGCCGACAGGATCTCGGTGAGGGATCGACCCTCGGCTACAGGTTGGGAGGGAGAGGCCGCCACGGACTTCCACATGTCTGCGGCAGTTGCCTTTGGTCTTTTGAGCAGATTGGACGAAAAGGTACCGGGATTTCTCTTCCTGACACCAGACCGATGGGGAGGAGCCGAACTCATCCCGACATGCGAGAGCCGCAGTTTTCGCAAGATCCAGTAGATATCTCGCAGCCCTGGTCTCGACAAACGGCTGGCGCCGAGAGATTTACCGCTCTCCTGCAAAGTTGACAACATTCAGTGCTATGTTTTAGAATATGGAATGCCAAGCTAAAGGAGAGACCATACCTTCGCAAGGAGTTACAGGCAGGAGAGAGTAGATGTCCCGCCTGAGAAATTGAACGTCAAAGTCCTTGGTCCAAAAAAATTCTACGAGGGCGCTCTCACACAACCCAAAGGTGGGCAACTTATAGGCGGAATCATCGTATTGAACGGGCATGAGGGGCACGTTGTTGAAGTCGCCTGAGACATAGACGAACTTCTCGCCCAAATGTTGGTTCTTGTTGGCGAGACCGCAGGTTTTGAGAAACTTTCCGGAGAAGAAGACTACCCCGCTATTAGCCCGGAAGACGAACAACTTCTGGAAGATAGGTAGGCTGAACTCAAACCTCTCAGATCGTATGTAACCGATGAATGCCACCAGGATGGCGACCGAGTTAGGTTTGAGCTTGGCGGGAACCACCCCGTAGTAACGCAGGGCTTGTCGCATCTCGGGCCAAAGGGGGAGGCGGAAGCCCACCTATAAAAGCTCGATGGGGATGGCGAGCTCTCCCTCTCCCGAGAGATTTACCCTATCGTTGTTGCCCGAGTATCTCGCAGAGAAACCGGTAGGGATGTAGCGTTAGGTGACCAGGTGGTACTCGTCAATGGTCGGACGACAAGGAGGGAGTTGGTGCCTACAAAAGGCTTGCACATAGTTTGAGCATCCTTCGCTCTCACCCGACATCGTGGTCAAGAAGTTGTAGGCGAAAACTCAGGTAGAAAGGTGAGAACGAGAGAAGTGGGGGAAGCGAGAGAAATTCTCGGTGAGGCGCGAGAGCAGCAAAGAGGAGGGCAAGTGTTCCGGATCCGAGAAATAAATGCAGTGGATGGAGCAGCCTATTTATAGAAAACCGTAGTAATGATATTTTTCCCAAAAAGGTGGAAAGGGTACGATCGCCACGTTCTGAGGATACGGGGCCTTATTTTCCACTCTGACACACCTCGGGCACCAAAGCCAACGACAAGATTCCGGCTCATATGTGACAGCGATTGACAGACAACTTGGGATCGCGCAAAAACCAAGGTAACAGCATGAAAAAGAGAAATGAAGCAGAAAAAGAAAAAAGGGGCTCTCGCTAGGCGAGAGCCGCATAAAAAATAATTATAATAAACTTTCAAGCAGTCAAGTTTCAAATTAGAAAGGGGGTACATCGCGGGAACGGTAGGCCAAGGGATGAGGGAGGCGAGACTCCGTCATTCAGTATGGTTCCCATCGACATCGCCCTCGTTCTCGCCTTCTGGTCCTCGGAGGAGCTCGCGGGTTGAAGTAGGCTAACAGGGTGGTGCATCCAAGGTTGACCTGGCGTGCCTGGTCTCGAATCCGCGCGATAAACCACCCTTGGGATGACTAGGCGGAAGGCATATCCTGCCGCTTCGTCTCGCCCACGACATTGTAATCCCGCTGGAGGGCCTCTAGCCTTTGATCCACCATTTCACGATGTTCCTTCGCCGCAGAGGCGTTGGCCCGCTCCCGCGGCAAGATCTTCGATAGGATTGCCGCTAACCTCTTCCGCCGTTTCTTGATGTTCCCTACACCATCTAGGATTTCTTCCATTTCATCAAAAGAAAGAAAGGGGGGAGCTCTCGGCATCTTCCTCTCCATCTTCATCTTCGTCTTCATATTTCTCGTCATCTCCCGCCCACGGGTCCGCATCCCCTGGTAAAAGAGAAGTTCCGTGGTTATGGCGAGAGCAAAGTAAAGGCTGTGATGATACCTCGCATACCTGTAGTATGGCAAGAGCTACCAGCCGGCGGTAGGCGAGACGGCCCGGACTCCCCCTCAGTCTGTTTTCAGAAGAGGAGGTGGAGCGGCTTTCCTCGCCCCGGGCGGAAGGTCTTGCGTGAGGTGATCCCGGCCTGGCCAAAGCAGCGGGGGAGTCGTCCTCCCTCACGGGGTGGCTGGCCTCCTTTGGGGATATGGAGGGTTCTGTGGCCACCCCTCCCGCTAGTAGGGTGGGATTAGCCGCTTGGGTGACTAAGGTAGCGGCTGCTTTTTCGTTTTCCCGAGTGACGAGACCCGGGCTGGCGGAAGCTGGCTCTATGGGAAGTCAGTTCAATAGTTTGGAATGTTGTGATTGGAATGATAAAAAAAGCGGGCAGGAGGGATTAAAGGTTACTAGGAGTTCTCGGAGGGTCAGCCGGAGGAGTGGCCTCTGGGACCCGTGGTGGATCCTCGGGAAGGAGAGACACCGAGTCTAGGGGAACTAGCGGGGACCCTGCATAGTCATCTCGAACCACCTCCTACGAGAAGTATTGAATATCAGTTGTCGATCCTTTTGCTTAATTAGTTCATAGTCTTTATAATCAGCAAGCCGGAAAGACGTACCTTCTGTAGAGGGGAAGGATTATCCGCGCGGCTTGGGGATGGGGTAGGTGAGCCCCGGTTCTCACGTAGAAGGTCACGCTAGACCGATTTCGCCTTTTTTTCTTCTTCTTCTTCATCTGTGAGGGTTCAGCGGCTGGCGCCTTTCTCGCCATCCAGGGGGCTACCAAGGCACTGTTTGCAAGGGCTCGCGCCTCTGGCCTATCAATGTGGTCTTGAAGGCTCTGCGAGAGCGGCTTGTCAACACATTTGAAAAGTATCTTGAGACCGCGCGAGAGCTCAGACACGGGGCAGCGATTGGCAGTTATAGATTTATGGTCGTCTATCAGCGCACATATATAGCCACGGGATGGCCCACCAAAAGATTCTCGTTCTACGATGACACGTTCTCAGCAAATATTTACAGGTTGGATGTGTCTTTTCGATCGTAGGGCTGGCTCGAAAAGAGCGGGGATTGTGTACAACCCCATATTCGCTGAGTGGGACCCATAGGAACAAAGGGTCAGGTCTTGACTAGCTTCGGGCTACCTTTAGGCCTCAGAGTAGAAGATCTCCCGCCTAGGAGTGGGAGGGAATGCTCGCGCTCAAGCTCCGGTCGAGACCTACTTCTGCTGAGAGACGGGCGAGAAGGCTCGTGCCTCGCGGAAGGCGGGAACTATCTCGATCTGAGGCATTCTTCGACATCTTTTTTAGCTCCCGCCGATTGAGGGCGGGAGAGTTCTCGGAAATATTCAATTCTCGGCATATGGGTTCTCGCCGGGTGGGGGCCAGGGTGAAATTACCTAATTGCCTTAGGGAAAATTACCTATATGCCCTCATGGTCTGCATTCAGTATTTCATGACAGCAAGATTTGGCTATTGGCAGACCAGCCATGGGTAATTTTGTAATTTGTGGCCCACAAAGATTATAAATAGACTCGTAGGGGATGATCAGAAGGCAAGATTACATATTTCCCTAAGATCTTCTAGTGCTTTCTGAGGAGCTCCAAGCCCAGCTTTTGGCTTTGGAGGGGAAGCTCTCACAGATCATCCGGGTTAGAGGTGGGACCTCCCTGCTGAGGCTTTGGGTCAGTTCTAGGTCCTTTACAACCAATCAGGGGTCGGAGCTTCGGAGAAGTAGGTGTTGGCTACGCCCCTATTTTCGAACTCTCGTTGTGGTAAAATTTTGTCTTCAACAGGCATAGTGGTCCACTTTGCCACAGCACCAGCACTCATGCACATTATACCTTCTTTTTAATAACTGGCTTAACAGTAATGTTGTTTGCAGCTCTTAAATCAGCTGGTACATCATCTCCTTTCTTTAGTCTTTTAGCCATGGCGTACTTAGGGACTTGTTTGGTAGCAGAAGTACTTGGGATATCTTGAACCCTATCTGCAACTTCCTTCTTTTCAGAATGCATACTTCTGATATCTTAAGATATTCCTAAGTCTTCTTTGCTAACAGATATTCCTGAAAGTGAGGGTAAGATCTATCTTCACTCTAGAGGGGGGGTGAATAGAGTATTTTAAAATAATTTACAATTAAAACTATAAAGCAGTGGAAGACTTAATTTACTTATATGTGTAATGTGCTAGAAGAAAGGTAAACACTAAAGCAGTAAGAAAACAGAAACACACAGCACACAGCAAAGCAAAAAACACAGCAAGCCAGATGACACAAGGAGCTATAGTGGTTCCCCAATAACCTGGGTACATCCACTCTTCTACCACCCTAGGTAGGAATCCACTGCAGGAATAGTTGATCAGGTGTCCTGGGAACAAATGAGCTTTTGATAAGGTTCTAAAAAACCAAAACTAGATTTTTTTGATAAGGTGTCTTGCCACCACTGAGTTTTGACAAGCTCTCAGAAACCAGCCACAAAACTTTTTAAGGGAGTTTTGAGAAACCCTTTTATAGGAGAGAAAGAAAAAAAGAAAATAAGTTGAGTTGTTCTTCTCTGTCAACAATCTGAGGGAAGACAAGTGGAAGATTTTGTCAAAGCTCCCCCTGAGATCTGTAAGGGTTCAGGAAGATGAGCTTTGCTTAGGGTGATAGGCCTTCAGTTGCTTCAGATCTCCAGCAACAGATGTGTTGGAACACCCTATTACTAATTTGGGTAAGTATCACTATGTTTCTCTTAGGAAACCAGGTTGACCTAGATGTATAGTTGTAAAGGTCAACATTAGAATGAGTCTAGGGCTTAGATTTTAGGTTTGTAGCTGCTCCCAGGACCATTCCAACATTTCAGAAATAGAGCCAAGAATAAGACATCTTTCGTCGAGCTCAGGTCGACGAAACGTCGAGCTCAGGTCGACGAAACATCGAACTCCGTTCGACGTTCTCTGAACTCAACTATGATAAATCGTCGAGCACTATTCGAAGATCTTCGAGCTCAAACCGACGATCTGCCTTCAGTCAGTTTTGCTTAGTCGTCGAACTCCAGTCGACGATCTTCTAGCTCAGGTCGACGATCACTCTTCTCTTATTCTTCAGGTCGCTGAGCTCGGTTAGACGATCTTCGAGCTCAGTTCGACGTTTTCTGTCTGTTGATCTTATTCCATCTCTGAGCTCAGTTCGACGATCGTAGAGCTCAGATCGACGATTTTCTGAGAGATCGACGTTTTTAAGGATTCAAATTCTGTCAGTCTTTGGAATGTTTTTGAATTCTCTCAGCATTTATATCAAGAAGATCTGCCAGCCGTTTTCATTTATTCTGGAGCAAGTTTCAAGGAATTATTCAGAGAATGTTTTACTGGACTTTCCTCTAGAAGACAAAATCTGTTATGGAAGGCATTTAATGTCTGGTTAACGGCTATCTTGGATATAGAATCTTCAGAGAATTAAGATATTCTTCTTCACCTCTTTTCAATACAATAAGACAGATACACAGACAAATACAGAGAAGAAAGAAAAGAAAGAAGTGATTCACATATTTATCTGATCAACACAAGAAAACTCAAGTGATCCATCCTGAAGAATTAGCTGAATAATTTTGTGTACTCAAAAAGTGATCACAGCTTCACCCCAAGGACTCCAGACATCTCATCTTTCAGCCTCTGCTGAAACTACCTTATGTTGGAGATCTGAAGCTTCTGAAGACCTATCACCCTGAAGCAAAGCTTCCTCTCCTGAACTAGTCAACATCTTAGGGGGAGCTTTGACAATACAAATCCACTAGTGCTTCTCTCTTTGATTGAGACAGAGAAGACAACTTCACCCTTTTTCTTTTCCTTTTCTTTTCACTCTGTAAAAGGGTTTTCAAAACTCCCTTCAAAAGTCTTGATTCTGGTTCTGAGAACCTTGTCAAAACTCAGTGGTGGCAAGACACCTGATCAAAAAATCTAGTTGGGTTTTTGAGCACCTTATCAAAAGCTCATTGGTGCCCAGGACACCTGATAAACTCATCCTGTAGTGGATTCCTACCAAGGGTGGTAGAAGAGTGGATGTACCCAGGTTTTTGGGCAACCACTATAGCTCCTTGTGTTTTCTAGTTTGCTTGTGTGTTCTCTTTGTTGTGTGCTGTGCTCTTCTTTTTTACTGTCTTTTTAATTCTATAGCTAGGCACCCTACACATATATATAAATCAAATCTTAAAAGCTTTGCTAAGTTTAAAATTGTGAATTTACTTTAATTAAACTCTATTCACCCCCCTCTAGAGTTGAGATAGATCTTACCCTCACTTTCAATTGGTATCAGAGGCAGGTTGGTTGTTCATACAGGCTAACACCTGAACCAAAAGATCCTTGATAAGATCAATCCATTAAGAGGGATATTTTCATTATATTTAATTTTATAAAGACATGGCACAGAACAAAGATTATGCAAGCACCAGGCCTCTAGTGTGCAATCTATCCAAGTTTGCACTTTGGAAAGCAAGGATTAGACATTACATGAATTCTATTGATGAAGATATATTTAATTCTGTTTTGACAGTATGCCCAAGTCCACTAGCAAGCTCAAGTACAAATACTATTCCACCTCCTTCAGGAACAGATGCTGAAATAAAGAAGTGGAAGACTGCAGATGCCAAGGCCATGAACATCTTAGCTCAGACAATGTCTGATGAGATATTTCAGAAGGTAGCTGACTGCAACTCAGCCAAAGAAATTTGGGACAAGCTCTCTGAAATTGTCTCAGGATCTGCTGATGAAAGGAAAGACAGGAGATCCCATCTGATAAGCCAATATGAGAACTTCAAAAAGGGAGAAGCTGAATCAGTGGCTGACATGTACAATAGAGTAAGTCTGATTGTCAATGAGTTAAAGACTCTGGATAAAGAAATCTCATTGACTGAGCTGAATGACAAAATCTTAATGTGCTTCCCCAGCACTTGGGATTCAAGAATCTGGCCAATCAAAGATGCCAGAAGTCTAAATAAGATTACCACTGAAGCTCTCCTGGGCAAGCTCAAATCCTATGAGCTGCTCATTAAAAATAGAGAAGAAGAATAAAAGGCTCCTTCTCCAGTCACAAGGAAAGAAAAGACCATAGCCTTCAAAGCTGCAGAAGAGGAGCCTGAAGATAAAGCTACAGGAAATGATGAGCTCCTTAGTCTACTGGCCAAAAGATTCTACAAGATGGCCAGAAAAGACTTCAGAAAGAGATCATACAAGGGTCATGATAAACCAAGGTATGATAAATCAAATAACAATAAAGAAATTATATGTTTTGGTTGCAGGAAACCAGGCCATATTGTGCCTGACTGTCCAGAAAATAAGAACAAGGACAAGAAAGATAGAAGAGAAAGAAGAAAGGAAAAATACTTCAGAAAGAACAGCTCAGAAAAACCCTCCTCCAGCAAGAACAAACATACAAGGAAGGGTTTTGTTGCTGAGACATGGAGTGAAACTGAAGAGGAGTATGAAGCTTCATCCAGTTCCAGTGATGATGAGGATGATGCTGATGAAAAGAAATTCTGCATGATGGCTATTAATGCCTCACAATCAAATTCAGAAGCATAAGAATCAGAGTCAGACTCAGAAGTTCAACCAGATGAAGATCAGGTAATCAATTCTTTTTATTTCAACTCTGAGGATTTTAAACATGAATTTAAGGTACTATGCCTAGATTTGTTAGAATCTGAGAAGGAAATCATTTCCCTCAGAAATCAACTGTCGAGTATAGCACCTTAAAATCAGAGAACCTCAAACTCTCTGAAGAGTTAGAATGCTATAGGGAGCAGATAGCTTTACTAAAAAGTGAACTATCCAAGGCCAAGCAATTTGAAGAATCCCTTAATGGGAGAAGTATCAATTTAATGGACATCACAAGCACAGTGAACTCAAGATTAAATAGTACACCTGGCGTGGGTGCCTCATCTAGCCAACCCATAGTATTAACAACCCCAATCAAATTTATTTCTGATAAAGGAAAGGGTGTTGTAGAGGTAGCTAGGAAAAATTCAGATCTACCTAATAAAAGGAAAGCTCAACAGAAAACGTCGAGCAGAGGTCGACGATCGTCGAACATAGGTCGACGATCTCAGGCTGAAACGTCGAACTCAGCTCAACGTTTCCTGAACTCTGAACTCCCTCATAGTCGATCTTCGAACGGAGCTCGACGATTTTACCCAAGATCGTCGAACCCAGCTCGACGATCGTCGAACGAAGTTCAGAGCTTTGAACCTTCTTTCAGAGGCAAATCTCAATTCAATCCTAGAAGTGCTTCATCCCAATGCTTTAATCCCTATACTGAATGGATAGTACCTCCTAGGAGATACCATCCTGAAGGTTATAAAGATCAACCTGGGATGTCTTTTATTTCTGAATTTAAGGGTTATCAACCTAGGCCCAAGGTTAACTGGGTCAAAAACATATAAGCAGATTATGTGCAGGTGAAGACCTATCCAACATCAAACCAGCTATGGTATTTGGATAGTGGGTGCTCAAAGCACATGACAGGGAATAAGGACAACTTCACATCCTTTAAAGCCAAGCTTGGACCCAAAGTAATCTTTGGTGATTCAAACTTTGGAACTACAAAAGGATATGGTGCAGTTCAAATTGGAACAGTCACCTTCAAAAAGGTAGCTTATGTTGAAGGACTCAAACACAATCTGATAAGCATCAGTCAAATGTGTGATGAAGGATATCAAGTGACCTTCAACAAAGAAAAATGCAAGATCAAGTCAGAAGATAACACAACAGTGCTGACAGGTAACAGGAAAGGTAACATTTATTTAGTAGACTTTCATTCTTTTAAGGTAGATATTTGCCTTTTAAATTCCTTATCTAGGCCTAATATTTTATGGCATAAAATACTAGGACATATTAACCTTAGAACCATTGCTAGGCTATCCAAGGACAACCTTGCTAGAGGACTACCTTCTGGCCCCTACAAGAAGGAAGGACTATGCAAGGCTTGTCAATTAGGCAAGCAAAGTAAAAGTAGTTTTAAATCAATTAATAAGAGTGATTCACCTAGGATTTTGTATCTGTTACACATGGATCTTTTTGGACCCATTACAGTACAAAGCTTAGGAGGAAAGTCCTATACTTTAGTAGTTGTAGATGACTTCTCAAGATTCACATGGTTATTCTTTCTGAGGAAGAAGTCTGATAACTTTAAGTGTTTGACAGATTTTCTCAAATGCATTCAGATTGAGTTCAACACTCACATTGCCCTGATCAGAAGTGATCATGGGACAGAGTTTGATTCTCTTCACATGCAAGAGTTCTGTCAAAGTGAAGGGATCAGGCATACTTTCTTAGCTCCTAGAACTCCTCAACAAAATGGGGTAGCTGAAAGGAAAAATAGAACACTCATTGAATCTGCAACTATATTATTGGCAGATGCTCACCTACCTCTATCCTTTTGGGCTGAGGCAGTGAACACCTCTAACTATGTGTTGAATAGAAGCCTGATACATAAACTGAAGGGCAAGACTCCCTATGAATTGCTCAAAGGGAAGAAACCTAAAATAGGCTATTTTAAAGTTTTTGGTTGCACTTGTTTTATCCATAATAATGACAAGAAATATCTAGCAAAATTTCAAGCTAAAGCTGATGAAGGAGTGTTTCTGGGATACTCCATGATCAGTAAAGCCTATAGGGTTTATAATAAAATTACATTAAGAATTGAAGAATCTGTCCATATTACTTTTGATGAAGCTAACATGTCTTTCAAGGAGAAGAATGCTTCTACCATAGAACATTTGCAGGTTCACTCTCTTGCTGAAGACATGAACATATTACAAGTTACTCAGAAGGATGATAGTAGTGAAGATGAAGAAGTTGCTCAACATCAGGGAGGAAATCCTCTTGAAGAGCCAGTTGTTGTTCCACAAGAGGAAACAACAACACAGGTTGGTGAACAATCAACACCCCCTGTTGATTTAGTAACATCAAGAGATCATCCAATTTCCCAAGTAATTGGAGACATCTCAGCTGGTGTGCAAACCAGAAATCAGGTCAACCAGAACCTGATGCACACTTTCTTCCTTTCTCAAATTGAACCTCAAACCATTCAAGATGCAGAACAAGATCCACACTGGATCATTGCAATGCAAGAGGAGTTGCATCAATTTGAAAGAAATAAAGTTTGGGAACTAGTGCCTAAGCCAAAGGATCATCCCATTGTTGGAACCAAATGGGTGTTCAGAAATAAGCTAGATGATCAAGGAATCATTGTAAGGAATAAGACAAGGCTAGTTGCTCAAGGGTACTCTCAGGAAGAAGGGATAGACTATGACCAGACTTTTGCACTAGTTGCAAGATTAGAGGCCATAAGAATCTTCTGGCTTATGCTGCTCACAAAGGATTCAAAGTCTATCAAATGGACGTCAAGAGTGCCTTTCTTAATGGGGAAATCATGGAAGAAGTCTATGTCAGACAACCTCCAGGTTTTATCTCTCTAACTCATCCTGATTATGTTTTTAAACTACACAAAGCATTATATGGTCTCAAGCAAGCTCCTAGAGCATGGTATGAGACCCTAGCATGTTTTCTGTTGAAAAATGATTTTGTTAGGGGGAGAGTAGACCAAACTCTTTTTATTAGAACCCATAAGTCCCATACCCTACTAGTACAAATCTATGTAGATGATATTATATTTGGTTCTACTGATTCAAACTTGTGCAAAAAGTTTTCCAAGCTTTTGCACTCTAAATTTGAAATGAGTAGCATGGGTGAGCTATCCTTCTTCTTAGGATTGCAAGTCAAACAACATGCTGAAGGCATATTTATTTCTCAAACCAAGTACGCAAAAGAGCTGGTTAAGAAATTTGGTATGTCTGATGCATCATGTATGAAAACACCCATGCCTACCAATGCTGTATTGGATGCTGATGAACATGGGAAACCAGTTGATCAGACAACATATGGAGCAATGATTGGCTCTCTATTGTACCTTACAGCCAGTAGGCCTGACATAATGTTTGTTACATGTATATGTGCTAGATTTCAAGTTAGCCCTAGAGAGTCACACTTAACCTTAGTTAAGAGGATTCTTAGGTATATTAAAAGCTGTCCAAATCTAGGACTCTGGTATCCAAAAGATTCAGCATTTGACTTAATTGGATTCTCAGATGCTGATTATGCTTGATGCAGAATAGACAGGAAAAGCACCAATGGATTTGTCAGCTCCTTGGTGATAGACTTGTCTCTTGGTATTGTAAGAAACAAACATCTATGTCAACCTCAACTGCTGAAGCTGAATATATGGCTGCAGGCAGTTGTTGTTCACAAATATTGTGGATACAAAACCAACTCCTACACTATGGTTACAACTTAGAGAAGTCAAAAATATTTTGTGACAATACCAGTGCTATTTCCATTGCACAAAATCCAGTCCTCCATAGTAGGACAAAACACATAGAAATTAGACATCATTTTCTAAGGGATAATGTTGAGAAAAGTAAAATTGAACTTCAATATATCCCAACTGATTTGCAAAGGGGAGATATTTTCACCAAGCCTTTGGATGAAAAGAAACACAACTTCTTCCTCAATCAGTTAGGCATGTTAGATGGAGGAAGCCTAAAATAAATTACAAGATTTTGAAAAGCTAAAAACAGACCAAGACTAGGCTAAAAACTTATCTCTTTTTGTGTCTATAGTATAGGTTTTGTCTCTGAACTGCGCTCGACGTTTCCCCAGAAATCGTCGAACGGAGATCGACGATTTCCCAGAAATCGTCGACTGAAGATCTACGTTTCTTGAATCGTCGATCTGAGTTCAGCGCCACCGTTAGCTCCAGGCTTCCATTCTGTCTGTTCAGAGGTCGTCGAGCGGAGCTCGACGCTCGACAATATCGTCGAACGGAGTTCAACGCTATTAGCATCTCTTCAGATTCCTTTAGTAGCCCAAATCGTCGAGCTGAGTTCGAAGTTTTATCGAACTGAGCTCCACGATTTTCTGTTTCGCCGTCGAACCCTAATATAAAATCATTTCTTCGGCCTTCGTTCGCCTTTTACGCTTTCATACCCTCTACAACTTTCTCTCTTTCCCTCCAAATCTCCTACACTTGGTCGTGTTTGTTTCATTGTTGCAGGTACAGATGGCTGGGTCAAGCGCCGCTATTTCAAAGATGAAATTCGATACAGGTTTTGATATTGATATGAATTCGGTCGATGAAAGTGATAAGCGATTCAAGGACATTCTCAACCTCTTCCAAGAACAGCAGCTATCTCAGATCATGACCACCCGAATGAATATTGCTTCAGAAGAGATAAAAGAATGGTGTTTTACCGCGACAGATGAGAATGAGAATTCTGTCATCGGCTCCATAAAAGGGACTCAGGTACCATTGTCCCCGGCCCTTCTGACTGAAGTTTTCCTCCTTAGTTCTGGAAATGACTCCATAGATTTATCTGGAGAGGAGTTTGATTCTATGCTTGATAGAATGGGTCACACTGTTGTGAACCCTAACAAATTGCTGAAGAAAAATCTGTCCATCGAATATCAATTTCTAGCTGATGTGGTCGGCAAAGTGCTTCTGGCAAAGCACTCAGCCCATGACACTATATCAAGATATCAATTCTGCTTAATGGGAGCACTGGTTGATAAGAAGCATTTAGACTGGGGATCAATCTTTTTCAGCTTAATCAAGAAGAAACTAAACAAAAACCATGTATGTTTTGGGAGAATATTAGGGGTTTACCTGCACTCCAGGTGCCCTGAGCTGCTGACCTCTAGTAAGATGTTCATCAATGCATCCAAGAGGCTTACCTGTGCCCTATTCAGCAAATGGGACAGGCAAATCATCAACCCAATCAGGGCTGCTGCAGCACCACTTGCTTCAGGCACCAGGACTACACAAGTCACTCCTCCTCAGGTATCTGCCCCAGCAGAAGAATTGACTGCCTCTTCCTCTCCTCCTCCAGCTGTTTCTATCTCAGTCACCACCTCAACCTCCCCTCAAATCTTAGCTTCTTCCTCCATTACCATTTCCTCACCAATGTCACCTCCTCCAGCCACAACTTCAGAAGAATTCCATCCTCTATTCTCTTACCCATCCTTCACCACTCCATCATTTTCTCTTATAGATGATTCCTTTATGGATGATTCTCCTCCCACTCCTCCTGAGCTTCCCTCAACATCCTCCTATCAACAACTTCTCCAAGATATTCTTTCCCAACCATCCTTCACCCCATCTCTTGCCTCATCCATCTCCACCTCAACAACTTCTATCCCCACTATTCCTCTTTCAGAGCCATCTATCCCTCCACCTCCTATCTACACATTCTCCATGACATCAACTCCAGCCACTCCTCTAGTAACTTCTATTCCTACCTCTGCTCAAGCCCATCTTGAGCATGTAGATCTTCCTATTTTGGCAGACAAGCTCTATGACCTGCTAGCCCCCCGGCTAACATCTCTGCTGGAGACCTCTTTGGCTCCACTCCTGAAACAAGTTCAGGAGGTTTCTACCAAGCTCTCCTCCTTCCTCTCTTCCCAGGCAATCCCTTCATCTGGGTGCCTTGATTCAATTGTCACTGAACCAAGGCAGGGGGAGATGCCCTATGAAGCAGTGAATGTGCCTGAGACTGTTGAAGGTTCTAGTTCTGCTCCTACTTTTGCAGTGGACCTTCAGAGTCTGCTTTCTGTTTTTGATACTATTTATTTCAGCTCTCTTCCAGTTCAACAACCTGAAGACCTCACTAAGTCCATTGTGCCTATCAATTACTGTGATCCCAGTCAAATTGAAATATATGTAAATTCCTTCAAAGCTGTGGATGCTGATATTTTAAGTGCTGCTATTACAACAAGTTTGCCTTCAGAAGATACTGAAATGGTCTTTGTGATTAAAGATACTGCTGCTGCTAAAGAACTTACTACCTACCTAGAAGAATCTGAATCTATTTCTGCTTCAATTGTTTCTACTCCTGCTGTCTCTGCTCCTATTATTGATGCTGCTACTGCTCCAGCCCTTACCCCTGATCAAATCAAGCAACAAGAAAAGTACATAAAAAGCATTGATGACTTGTATGATAGACCACAAAGTTCAGAGAGTGATCAGTTTCAAACTGAATCTGATGATTCTTCTAATACTATTGCAAAGAAAAGGAAGGCCAGAAGCAAGGCTATGATGAAGGTTCCCCCAGCTCAAGCTAAAGATTCAAATGACATTCCATACTATATTTTGCATGATTGTCAAATTACTGAACATTGGATGCAATTTTCTAAAAACCAACTAAAAGCTATGAAGAAGAGAAGGAAGCTGGACAAGTATGAAAAGGGATCCTCTCAGTATCAGCCTCCTCCTCCTCCTCTAGATTCTGGTTCAGGCTCATCTTCTCAAGCCCCAGCCTCCAAGCAAAGTTCCTCTCAGTCTTCTCAGAGATATCATCCAAGGGGACAATATCAAAGGGGCTATCAATCAAGAAGGGGTCAGTATAGAGAAAGCCAAAGAGAGCATAGATTTCAATCTAGGGAAGGACAAAGGTTCACATACTCTTCTCAAGGTCCCTTCCCTTACAAGCTCAGAGAAAAAGTTGAGACCAGAACTCCTACTTCTTCAGAAACTATTAACAGATATGAGCCTGCAGTGCCATTTGAATACCCAGAGAACAATCCATTGTCATGGACTGCAAGGATGAAAGAATTGGCTGCACTAGATCAATTGAAGAAAGCAAGAGAGCAAGGAAAAGATACCTCCAATATTACCACTCTGTCAGAACAAAGAAAAGTTGAATTGGAAAGGTATTCTTCAAGCAAATTCTTTGACCCAGTAGACTACCTGAAGCTGCATCCTGAGGCTGTGGTTCCAAGAGCTAGATCTCAAACCTCCTTAGGAGCAGAAGATGACAGAAGGTCAAAGAAGGAAGCCCTTAATCCTAATAGAGAAATTATATTCATGAAAGGAAATGAGAAGAAGTAACATGTGTAAGCAGACAGTATAATCTTTCTGAACTTTTGCTGAAATTCCTCTTGATTGATGTTATGATTTCTTGCTCTGTTATTTTGTTTGTTGCTCTTCTATATGTTGTTGTAATTTTTATTTCTGGAATATGTAAATAGTAATCCTAACCCAAATAGGGGGAGATTGTTGGAACACCCTATTACTAATTTGGGTAAGGATCACTATGTTTCTCTTAGGAAACCAGGTTGACCTAGATATATAGTTGTAAAGGTCAACATTAGAATGAGTCTAGGGCTTAGATTTTAGGTTTGTAGCTGCTCCCAGGACCATTCCAACATTTCAGAAATAGAGCCAAGAATAAGACATCTTTCGTCGAGCTCAGGTCGACGAAACGTCGAACTCCATTCGACATTCTCTGAACTCAACTATGATAAATCGTCGAGCTCTATTCGACGATCTTCGAGCTCAGACCGACGATCTGCCTTCAGTCAGTTTTGCTTAGTCATCGAACTTCAGTCGACGATCTTCTAGCTCAGGTTGACGATCACTCTTCTCTTATTCTTTAGGTCGCTGAGCTCGGTTCGACGATCTTCGAGCTCAGTTTGACATTTTCTGTCTGTTGATCTTATTCCATCTCTGAGCTTAGTTCGACGATCGTAGAGCTCAGATCGACGATTTTCTAAGAGATCGACATTTTTAAGGATTCAAATTCTGTCAGTCTTTGGAATGTTTTTGAATTCTCTCAGCATTTATATCAAGAAGATCTGCCAGCCATTTTCATTTATTCTAGAGCAAGTTTCAAGGAATTATTCAGAGAATGTTTTACTGGACTTTCCTCTAGAAGACAAAATCTGTTATGGAAGGCATTTAATGTCTGGTTAACGGCTATCTTGGATATAGAATCTTCAGAGAATTAAGATATTCTTCTTCACCTCTTTTCAATACAACAAGACAGATACTCAGACAGATACAGAGAAGAAAGAAAAGAAAGAAGTGATTCACAGATTTCTCTGATCAACAAAAGAAAACTCAAGTGATCCATCCTGAAGAATTAGCTGAATAATTTTGTGTACTCAAAAAGTGATCACAGCTTCATCCCAAGGACTCCAGACATCTCATCTTTCAGCCTCTGTTGAAACTATCTTATGCTGGAGATCTGAAGCTTCTGAAGACCTATCACCCTGAAGCAAAGCTTCCTCTCCTGAACTAGTCAACATCTCAGGGGGAGCTTTGACAATACAAATCCACTAGTGCTTCTCTCTTTGATTGAGACAGAGAAGACAACTTCACCCTTTTTCTTTTCCTTTTCTTTTCACTCTGTAAAAGGGTTTTCAAAACTCCCTTCAAAAGTCTTGATTCTGGTTCTGAGAACCTTGTCAAAACTCAGTGGTGGCAAGACACCTGATCAAAAAATCTAGTTTGGTTTTTGAGCACCATATCAAAAGCTCATTGGTGCCCAGGACACCTGATCAACTCATCCTGCAGTGGATTCCTACCAAGGGTGGTAGAAGAGTGGATGTACCCAGGTTTTTGGGGAACCACTATAGCTCCATGTGTTTTCTTGTTTGCTTGTGTGTTCTCTTTGCTGTGTGCTGTGCTCTTCCTTTTTACTGTCTTTTTAATTCTATAGCTAGGCACCCTACACATATATATAAATCAAATCTTAAAAGCTTTGCTAAGTTTAAAATTGTGAATTTACTTTAATTAAACTCTATTCACCCCCCTCTAGACTTGAGATAGATCTTATCCTCACTTTCAAGATGATTTCAGCAGATACTGAAATATGTGATGTCTGGAGTTCTTGATAATGAAACTTTTGAACACTTGAAGCTTGAAGGAGTAGAAAGGAAGATGATCTCCTTCACAATGATGTTCCTTGTGTTCTTGAAGAATTCTGACTAAGTAATTCTGTAAGTTTTTGTCTACTGAATCTATTCTCAAAAGATGAATTCTTGATGTGTGAATTTCTTGTGCTCTCTTCTGTATGTCTTTTTTCAAATCTTATCTGTGATATATTCAGAATAATTCTCTAGGTAGTATATCAGATCCTGACTTTAGATGGCCGTTATTCAGTCATAAATGACTTCCATAATTACAATTGTCTCTGGGAAAGTCCTAAGTAACATTCCAATTATTCTTCCTTGAAACTTGCACAAGATTGTCACAACCCGCATTTTCTCCAAATTAAGAATTATCAGAGTAAGAGAAAACATGCGTCATGATGCCACGTCAAGCAGGGGATAACTGCTGACGCTCAGGCAAATCCAACTACAATCTTTATGCAAGAAAATCATGAGCTTAATGGATAGAAAATCAGTTATGTTTAGAGTCCGTATCCCTCGGCTCAGTGGATCATCTAGTCCACAAAAGAAAACTATATTTAAATGCTGCGGAAAAATACTTTAATTAGGTTTTACACCCTAAAGAGCGCATAAGGGTCCCAAGAGAACCACTCATGCTATGCAAGACACTACACTTAGTTTATATAATATATATAAGAAAACGGTTTTCGTACGTGATTTGGAAAATAGTGATTAAGTTTACAAAACATGCTGATCATGAGCTTCATTTATAATAATAATTATAGTTTAAAAATAACTAGCAACCTAGCATAAAACCTTCTCAAAGCAAGTAGACTATCTCCAGAAAAAATAAATGGTAGCAGCAATAGTGTATATCTAGTACAAGGTAAAAACTACTAGTGGGCGCCAACAACCTGACACGAACCCACCAGCACACATTTATGTCTGTAAGAAAGTACTGAAAACAAACTCACTAACAAGGTAAACAGAACTCCAAAGGTCCGGAAGTCCACCAACAACACCACCTCCAACTAGCCACCAGACTGGCTACAGCTCAGAACCTGAGGCATTCCAAAAGAAAACAGAATACCTCAGCAAGCTAAACAAAGAAAAACTGCATGAAAGAGTCAACCAAAGGATAAGGTAACAGAAAAAAAACATGCAGTAGAAAGAGTCACAACTGTCCACAACAGGACCACAAGAAATGCACAACGTGCAAAGAAACAGCAACGACCCAGCCCAGGAACCACATCCTGTAGGGCCTACTAGGCTACCAAGAACCAGAATGCTGCAAACTACCAAAGAAGATACTTCTAACACCCTAAACTGCGGGAAGTGATAGTAGCAAAAACAACAATGAGGAACCGGATCGAAGGCAAACGCAGTCCCCCAATCCACCATGTCCAAGTCAAAAGCTCGAGGGTCAACACGTGAGAACACAAGGGACCTTCCACCCGACATGCCCAGCCCGTACCTGGAGAAGGAAATCCATGGGTGGCCTTGGCTATATCACACAACTCCACCCCCATAAAGAGCTACAACCACCACTACTATCCACGACCCACGATTCGGCCTTTAGGAAAATAAAGAAAACGGCCGACAAGGAAAACCCAGAAATACAACTGGAAATCCACTCGGAAATGAAATACAAGGTAAAGGAAGAGTGTTGAAATAAATCAACACGACTAGGCGTTGAGTGAAACGCACTCAGTGCCTACCTAAACTTTGGCGTTGAGTGAGCTAGCCTCACTCGCCGCCAAAATCATACCACTACCCACCGCCCACTAAACAATGCGGAGCTCGACGACAGTCGAACGACCAAGGCAGAAGATCCAGAACTCTAGTAGTTGCCTGCCGCTTGAGTATCTAAACTCCCGCACTCGAAACCATCTAAATTCGCCTGTCAAAAGAAAATATACAAAGCGCACGATCAGTGACGCACGATCAGTGGTCGTGCGCACTCATCGGCTGATGATCGTGCGAAACAAACCTGGAAAACCTGACAGAAAACCTAGCAACTGCGCACGATCAGCGTCGCACGATCAGTGGTCGTGCGCACTGTTGCCAGCGCTCGTGCGATTGCCCGAGACAGAACTTTGGAAACTGAAATTTATACGCGCACGAACAGAGGCACACGACCAGTGGTCGTGCGCCCTAAAGGTTGATGACCGTGCGCGGTCAACCTGCACCGTTTGGAATTTCCCGAACGACACCGGAACGCGCACACGACTCACGCCACTGCAGTAGCAGTAGACAACTATCACGTCGCACGCTACTACCATTCAAACTATGCCTAACCATTCGAATAATATCTTAACGAAGGAAATTGGCAACCACACCCCCCCTCCTAACTCTCCCTCTCGGCTACACCCGAACCAGAGCAACATTCAAAAATAAAGGAAAACAACGGCTCCACGCCGACAATTTGGATTCCAAACATCACAACATAGGGGGGTTTCAGTAGGAAGAACTAAGCCCTATAGTTAGCAAGAAAATGAGAACAACAAGGCCTCTAACCTGGGCTAACCGGGATTTCAATTTCAGCAAATAAAATCAAAGAAAACACTTGGCAAGGGCAAGAATACCACTTGCCTCAAATCTCAGCGAAGCTTTGGACTGCTTTCCTCCTCTTCGCACGGATCAAAACGGCCGCAACACCTAGAACAAAGACTCGGCCATTAATGGCGGAAAACTTCCAAAACTGAAAATTCTAATCCTCCCAAAACTCCACGAAAATCGAATTTCTTACCGCACGAATGAAGGTCTCGACGAGAGCAATCCGAATCCACTCTCGGAATCGAATTCCGTCCACAAACGCTCCGGGAATCGGCGTCCGAAGGCAAGGTAGGCGGTTACTCCGTTTCTCTCGTACAAGGGGCCGGCGGTTTTCTTACGGGGAAGAAGATGATGGCTTTTCCTTCATTCTATATATATATATAATTATATAATTATATAATTATATTATTAATTACAAAATTACATAAAGCACCCAATCGACGCGAAAACCGAACTATCTCGGAATTCGACGAAATTCGCACCATAGCTAAATACCCACGCTACGAACGCAACGGCGAAGTCGAAATTAACTTTCGACGAACAGAACTCGAGTTACACCCAAACAAAGCCAAACACAAACATCCCCCGAGAGGCCACACCGGGTCACCAAAACGACTCGGTTTGCTAGGGAGATCTTGCCAACAGGCTACCAAATAGGGCACTCAGTTCTAAGGAGCTAAACCGTACTCCACACATGGCACAAGCCATGGAAACGCGTCATCGTAACGCCAAACGAGAATAAAAATAATCGCTGAAAAAAAACGGGGCGTTACAGTCACTCCCCCTAAAAGAAAGTTTCGTCCCGAAACTTTACGCACAACCCTCCTACAAAGAAGGAAAAGTAACAAACAGAAGTTACAAAGGGAAACATACCGATCAAATCAGAGAAACAGGTGAGGGTACGCCCTCCTCATGGCCGACTCTAGCTCCCATGTCGCGCTCTCCAAATCCTGATTTTTCCATAGAATTTTCACCATCGGTATGGACTTCTTTCGCAGCACACGCTCTTGAGTATCCAAAATACGAACTGGCACCTCAACGAAAGAGAGGTTGGGCTCTAACTGGGGCACAACATCCAAGAGTTGCCTACTGCTGCGCACACACTTCCGCAATTGGCTAACATGAAAAACATTATGAACACCAGGGAAGTTCGCTGGCAAATCCAATCTATATGCAGACACACCAATCCGCTCCAAGACCTCAAACGGGCCCACATACCTTGGGTCCAATTTCCGATTTTTACCAAATCTCTTTAAACCAACCATTGGAGAAACCTTGAGGTATACAAGATCCCCTACTAAAAACTCCAAAGCAGACCTACGCCGATTGGCGTTCTTTTCATACCTCTCCTGGGCTAAACGAAGCTTCTCCCGAATAAGCTTCACGGCGACTTCCATCTCTTCCAGAGCATTAGGACCCAACAAAGGCTTCTCACCAGCCTCAGCCCAAAACAACGGAGTCCTACAACGCCTCCCATACAAAGCTTCGAACGGAGCCATCTGCAAGCTTTCCTGATAACTGTTATTGTAAGCAAATTCCATGAGTCGCAGACGCTCATCCCATGCTCCACCGTGGTCTAAAATATAGCACCGGATCATATCCTCAACAATCTGATTGACCCGCTCCGTCTGCCTATTGGTCTGAGGGTGGTACGCAGTAGAATACCTCAGATCCGTACCCAAACCCTCCTGCAGACTCTGCCAAAAACGAGAAGTAAACCGGGAGTCTCGATCAGAAATGATGCTAACCGGCACACCGTGGAGTCGGATGACTTCATTCAAGTACAACTCCGCTATCTTCTTCATCGGGTAATCAATCTTATAAGGCACGAAGTGAGCACACTTCGTCAATCTATCCACTATAACCCAAACAGAATCAAATCCTCTCGGGGATTTTGGCAAACCCGTAATGAAGTCCATAGATATACTCTCCCACTTCCAAGTCGGGATCTCTAGCGGAGTCAACTTACCACCAGGCCTTCCATGATCGGCCTTCACACGCTTGCAAGTGTGACACTCAGCAACATATCGGGCTATATCTCCTTTCATACCATACCACCAAGCAATTTGCCTTAAGTCACGGTACATCTTCGTAGATCCTGGATGGTAGGCAACGCTGGAACCATGAGCCTCACTGCAAATCATACTCTTAATGTCCCCAACAGCGGGAACGCAAAACCTGCCGCGGTACTTCAAAGTACCCGCATCATCAATAGAAAAATCTGGCAACTCTCCCTTCTCTGTCCTGGTAAAAAGGTGCAACAGATCCGGATCGTCCTTCTGATGCAGTCTAGTCAAAGAAATCCAGGACGGCTCTTCCACTGATAAGCTACTCTGCAAACTACAGCATCCCACTGAAATATCCATAAGGAGGAACTCCTCAACTAATCGATCGGCGGAGAGGTTAAAGATCTTTCCCGTCTTTCGGCTCAAGGCGTCGGCCACCACATTGGCCTTGCCCGGATGATACTGGATTTCCACATCATAATCCGCCACATACTCAAGCCACCGCCGCTGACGCAGATTCAACTCTTTCTGCGTGAACACGTACTTCAGGCTCTTATGGTCAGTAAAAATCTTGCACTGAGCCCCATAAAGTAAGTGCCTCCACAACTTCAACGCATAGATAACCGCTGCAAACTCAAGGTCATGCGTAGGATAATTCCGCTCATGAGTTTTCAGCTGCCTTGACCCATAAGCGATTACTTTTCCATCCTGCATTAATACGCATCCCAGTCCTATATGCGAAGCATCCACATACACATCATAATCCATGCCCTCAGTAGGAAGGGTCAGAACGGGAGCAGTACACAATCTCCTCTTTAACTCCTGAAAAGCTTCTTCGCACTTCTCGCTCCAAACAAATGCCACATTCTTCTGAGTCAGCTTGGTCAACGGTGCGGCTAGAGAAGAGAAACCCTCCACGAATCTCCTGTAATAGCCAGCCAACCCTAAGAAACTTCTGATCTCCTTAGGAGTATTCGGCCTACTCCAATCCGTCACTGCTGCAATCTTTTCTGGGTCAACCGAGATCCCATCCTTGTTCACCACGTGGCCTAGAAAAGAAACCTGAGGCAACCAAAATTCGCACTTGCTCAACTTGGCGAATAACTTGTGGTTCCTCAACTCTGATAGGACCAAACGCAAATGCTGCTCGTGCTCCTCAGCACTGCGAGAATAAACCAACACGTCATCAATGAAGACCACAACGAACTTGTCTAGGAAATTCTTGAACACCCTGTTCATCATATCCATGAAGGCTGATGGTGCGTTGGTCAGACCAAACGACATCACCAAAAACTCAAAGTGCCCATGCCTCGACCTAAACGCAGTCCGTGGAATATCTGCCTCACGGATCCTGAGCTGATGATAGCCCGAACGAAGATCGATCTTGGAGAACACCGTGCTACCACGCAACTGGTCAAATAAATCATCGATCCTCGGCAGAGGGTACCTGTTCTTGATAGTGACCTTGTTCAACTCTCTATAGTCGATGCAAAGCCGCATCGACCCATCTTTCTTCTTTACAAACAAAACAGGAGCACCCCAAGGAGACGAACTCTGCCTGATAAAACCTTTAGCCAACAACTCATCTAACTGAATTCGCAACTCCTCTAACTCACGAGGGGCCATCCGGTACGGCGCCTTAGCAATAGGACGCGTACCCGGCTCCAAATCAATAACAAACTGCACATCCCGCTCAGGAGGGATACCAGGAAGATCATCAGGAAAAACATCGGCGAAACCACGAACAATAGGAATCTCCTCCAAGCGTGGCACGCTATCAACGGTTCCAACCGCCGAGACTAAACAAACACAACAATCAGAAAGAAACAATCTCTGAACACATACCGCAGAGAGAACATGAGAATCCTGACACGGATCAGCATACACGCAGCCGGGCTGACCGTCGTCCCTGATGAAGTCCAAGCGCTTTCCTTTGCACTGAATGACCGCATCATACCGAGAGAGCCAGTCCATGCCCAAAATGACATCGAAGTCCTCTAGATCAATCATCTTCAGATCTGCCTTCGCAAGAAAATCCCCCAACAAAACTGGGCAATCCAAAATACCCAAATCTGACAACACAGATTCACCATAGGGAAACTTGACACGGAAGGAATCCCGAACACGATCTAGAGACAACCGATGACGCTCCACAAAGGCTCTAGCCACGAACGAGTGGGTAGCGCCGGAGTCAAACAGAACACGCGCCCAGCGGTTCTTCACCTTAAATTTCCCTATAGGAACGCACAAAGCTAAGGAACTAGCACAACAGTACCGCAAACAATCTAGCAACTAAACTACCAGGCTAGAAAGAAAACAACAAACTACTAACCTGAGATCACCTGGGTCGAAGTCTGAGCCTCCTCGGAAGAAATCACGTTCAGCTTCCCTTTTCCCTTGTCCACACGCTGAGGTGGAGGTAATTCCTGCAATGGAACTGCAGGAAGAGCTGACTGGACCTGAGGACACCTCGACTTAACGTGACCCTTCTGCCCACACTGATAGCAGACTCTATCCCTGGACCAACACTGGGCTGCATCATGCCCGGATCGCTTGCAAACTGAACAGGAGACATCTCTTCCAGGAGCACCCTGAATAGCATGAACCTGCTCCTTCTTCTGAGCTGCCGCCTTCTTGAAACACCTCTCAACAGGATGGCCTGACCGGCCACAAAAACTGCACACCACCCTGCTCCTCTTTCCCGGAACAGCATCGGGTACCAGGGGTTTCTTCTCCTCTACCAACTTCCTCTTATCCTTCCTCAACTGCTGGCCTCTGCTCTTCGCCGTCTCAATGGCCTCAACCTTAAGAGCAGCCTCTACAACTCCAGCATAAGTCACTGACCCATAAACACTGGCCAACTGCTGCACCTCACTCCTCAAACCACCGAGAAATCGCTTAACTCGATCAGCCTCAACGCTGACCAATCCAGGGGCATAACGGCTCAACTTACTAAACTCTATCTCATACTCACCCACCGTGAGCTGCCTTTGCTTCAGATAGAGGAAATCATTCATGAGGCGGTCACGCTCGACCGAGGGTAAGAACTTCCTCAACAGCATCTCCTTGAACACTTCCCAAGAGCATCCGGCTACCAGGCTCTCCTTCTCTCTCAGCCACCAACTCTTAGCCAAACCTTTAAGCTGATAGGCGGCTATCATCACCCTCTGATCATCTGAAATCCCTGAGTACGAGAACATCTCCTCCATGGAGATCAGCCAGTCGTCTATCACCATGAAATCTGCCTTCCCATCATAAGTGGGAGGGCTCAGCCTCTGAAACTGCGAGATGAAGGCCATCTCTGCTGGCACCACCACTGGAGGCCTCAAGGGTGCAGGAGGAGGAGGAACAGCTAACCCCCCCGCAGGAACTTGCGCACCCTGAGCCTGCCCTGCCACAACTGCCACCAAAGACTGAATCTGGGCTTGCACCTCCTCCAACTGCCTACCCATAGCTTCGCTACTCTGACGTAGACCCTCGATCACCGCATCGTTCTGAGCTCCAGAAGATTCACCCTCAGACAGGGGAGTCGATCGAGTCGCAGGACGCCTAGCCATCCTAAAAATCAATACAACGCAAATCAGATCCAAATCCCACAACTAGAACCGACTACCAGTACAGACAATACATATGTAGATATAGACTTAAAGCTGCTAAACTTGCTCTGAGAGTTTATCTTCTTCACAATAATTAGATGATATGCCCTAACCTAGGATGGTTAACCACCACCTCACTAACTCTTGTACCTAGATCGGATGCATGAACTTATGTTAGTTTGAAAACTTATGTGTGTACATATGTCATCCTGCAAATCTTTAGCTCGGCGCGTTGTGCTTATGCAATGTTATGATATGCATGATTGTGCTATGCATTCTAAAAAAAAGGCCCTAATGCATGATATGAGCGGCGTACACATGAAAATGTTATGCATCCCATACTACATAACATTTCCATGCAACGAAAAAGAAACGTTCTAGTCGCAGTCATGTGGTGAGGTTATGCATCCCATACTACATAACCCTCACATGTAGCCCCTATAGTGGATCCATATACGAACACATATTATGCATCCCATACTACATAATATGCCCCGTATACTTCATGTTATGCTATGAGTGTAGTGTTCGTGCTTTTGCCAAGACGTGCTGATGACATATCGGTGTTTGAATGACATGATGCTGAACTACTAAAAGCATCCAAGGAAGGTTGCCCAACTAACTTGTCAAGCAACCTCCCTCTGATACCAACTGTCACAACCCGCATTTTCTCCGAATTAAGAATTATCAGAGTAAGAGAAAACACGCGTCATGATGCCACGTCAAGCAGGGGATAACTGCTGACGCTCAGGCAAATCCAACTACAATCTTTATGCAAGAAAATCATGAGCTTAATGGATAGAAAATCAGTTATGTTTAGAGTCCGTATCCCTCGGCTCAGTGGATCATCTAGTCCACAAAAGAAAACTATATTTAAACGCTGCGGAAAAATACTTTAATTAGGTTTTACACCCTAAAGAGCGCATAAGGGGCCCAAGAGAACCACTCATGCTATGCAAGACACTACACTTAGTTTATATAATATATATAAGAAAACGGTTTTCGTACGTGATTTGGAAAATAGTGATTAAGTTTACAAAACATGCTGATCATGAGCTTCATTTATAATAATAATTATAGTTTAAAAATAACTAGCAACCTAGCATAAAACCTTCTCAAAGCAAGTAGACTATCTCCAGAAAAATAAATGGTAGCAGCAATAGTGTATATCTAGTACAAGGTAAAAACTACTAGTGGGCGCCAACAACCTGACACGAACCTACCAGCACACATATATGTCTGTAAGAAAGTACTGAAAACAACCTCACTAACAAGGTAAACAGAACTCCAAAGGTCCGGAAGTCCACCAACAACACCACCTCCAACTAGCCACTAGACTGGCTACAGCTCAGAACCTGAGGCATTCCAAAAGAAAACAGAATACCTCAGCAATCTAAACAAAGAAAAACTGCATGAAAGAGTCAACCAAAGGATAAGGTAACAGAAAAAAAAACATGCAGTAGAAAGAGTCACAACTGTCCACAACAGGACCACAAGAAATGCACAACGTGCAAAGAAACAGCAACGACCCAGCCCAGGAACCACATCCTGCAGGGCCTACTAGGCTACCAAGAACCAGAATGCTGCAAACTACCAAAGAAGAAACTTCTAACACCCTAAACTGCGGGAAGTGATAGTAGCAAAAACAACAACGAGGAACCGGATCGAAGGCAAACGCAGTCCCCCAATCCACCATGTCCAAGTCAAAAGCTCGAGGGTCAACACGTGAGAACACAAGGGACCTTCCACCCGACATGCCCAGCCCGTACCTGGAGCAAGAAATCCATGGGTGGCCTTGGCTATATCACACAACTCCACCCCCATAAAGAGCTACAACCACCACTACTATCCACGACCCACGATTCGGCCTTTAGGAAAATAAAGAAAACGGCCGACAAGGAAAACCCAGAAATACAACTGGAAATCCACTCGGAAATGAAATACAAGGTAAAGGAAGAGTGTTGAAATAAATCAACACGACTAGGCGTTGAGTGAAACGCACTCAGTGCCTACCTAAACTTTGGCGTTGAGTGAGCTAGCCTCACTCGCCGCCAAAATCATACCACTACCCACAGCCCACTAAAAAATGCGGAGCTCGACGACAGTCGAATGACCAAGGCAGAAGATCCAGAACTCTAGTAGTTGCCTGCCGCTTGAGTATCTAAACTCCCGCACTCGAAACCATCTAAATTCGCCTGTCAAAAGAAAATATACAAAGCGCACGATCAGTGACGCACGATCAGTGGTCGTGCGCACTCATCGGCTGATGATCGTGCAAAACGAACCTGGAAAACCTGACAGAAAACCTAGCAACTGCGCACGATCAGCGTCGCACGATCAGTGGTCGTTCGCACTGTTGCCAGCGCTCGTGCGATTGCCCGAGACAGAACTTTGGAAACTGAAATTTATACGCGCACGAACAGAGGCACACGACCAGTGGTCGTGCGCCCTAAAGGTTGATGACCGTGCGCGGTCAACCTGCACCGTTTGGAATTTCCCGAACGACACCGGAACGCGCACACGACTCACGCCACTGCAGTAGCAGTAAACAACTATCACGTCGCACGCTACTACCATTCAAACTATGCCTAACCATTCGAATAATATCTTAACGAAGGAAATTGGCAACCACACCCCCCCTCCTAACTCTCCCTCTCGGCTACACCCGAACCAGAGCAACATTCAAAAATAAAGGAAAACAACGGCTCCACGCCGACAATTTGGATTCCAAACATCACAACATAGGGGGGGGGGGTTTCAGTAGGAAGAACTAAGCCCTATAGTTAGCAAGAAAATGAGAACAACAAGGCCTCTAACCTGGGCTAACCGGGATTTCAATTTCAGCAAATAAAATCAAAGAAAACACTTGGCAAGGGCAAGAATACCACTTGCCTCAAATCTCAGCGAAGCTTTGGACTGCTTTCCTCCTCTTCGCACGGATCAAAACGGCCGCAACACCTAGAACAAAGACTCAGCCATTAATGGCGGAAAACTTCCAAAACTAAAAATTCCAATCCTTCCAAAACTCCACGAAAATCGAATTTCTTACCGCAGGAATGAAGGTCTCGACGAGAGCAATCCGAATCCACTCTCGGAATCGAATTCTGTCCACAAACGCTCCGGGAATCGGCGTCCGAAGACAAGGTAGGCGGTTACTCCGTTTCTCTCGTACAAGGGGCCGGCGATTTTCTTACGGGGAAGAAGATGATGGCTTTTCCTTCATTCTATATATATATATATAATTATATAATTATATTATTAATTACAAAATTACATAAAGCACCCAATCGACGCGAAAACCGAACTATCTCGGAATTCGACGAAATTCGCACCGTAGCTAAATACCCACGCTACGAACGCAACGGCGAAGTCGAAAATAACTTTCGACGAACAGAACTCGAGTTACACCCAAACAAAGCCAAACACAAACATCACCCCGAGAGGCCACACCGGGTCACCAAAACGACTCGTTTTGCTAGGGAGATCTTGCCAACAGGCTACCAAACAGGGCACCCAGTTCTAAGGAGCTAAACCGTACTCCACACATGGCACAAGCCACGGAAACGCGTCATCGTAACGCCAAACGAGAATAAATATAATCGCTAAAAAAAAACGGGGCGTTACAAAGATTGCTTGAAACGGCTACATAATCCTTTATCATAAATGCTGAGAATAAATCTGAAAGAATTCCATAACTGTCCTGAATTTGAATCCTGAAAACGTCGACCTCTCAGAAAAATCGTCGACCTGAGCTTAGCTATCGTCAACCTGAGCTCAGAGATTGGATTTAAACTAGAGACAGAAAACGTCGACCTGAGCTCTACAATCGTCGACCTGAGCTCAGCGACTTGGAAATCAACTAGAGGCAGAGCGTCGATCTGAGCTCAAAAATCGTCGAACGTAGTTCGACGCCTCATTGAACTGAGCTCAGAGATCGTCGACCTCAGTTCGACGTTTCGTCGACCTGAGCTCGACGAGAATTTTCTTTGTCTCAGCACTTGAATCCTGATCTTTAGAAGGTGTGGAGGGCAGCTTTCAAACCTAAGTACTGACCATAAGACTCATTCTAATTGACCTATCAGACTATACAGCAAGGTCAAAACAGAATCCTAATCACATAATGATTCTTACCCAAATTAGTAATTGGGTGTTCCAACAATCTCCCCCTATTTGGGTTAGGATTACTATTTACATGACAGAATGTAAAATAACAAAAATACATCAGGATTAATGAAAATGAAACAGAAACAACAATGCCGATAACATATGTTGAGCATTGTAGAAACACGGCAAGAGTTACAGAATCAGTCAGAAGATAAATATGAGTATCAGCTTACACAAGTTACTCATTACCCTTCTTGAATAAGATTTTTCTGTTGGGATTTAGGGCTTCTTTCTTGGATCTTCTATCATCTTCTTCACCTTAGGATGTTTCAGATCTTGGCCTTGGAACTACAGCCTCAGGATGCAGCTTCATATAGTCTTCTGGATCAAAGAATTTCCTTGAAGCATATCTCTCTAATTCTTTCTTTCTATGTTCTGATATGGTTGTGATGTTGGAAGTATCTCTGCCTTGCTCTTTAGCCTTCTTAATCTGATCTAATGCAGCAAGCTCTTTCATTCTAGCTGTCCAAGATAAAGGCTTGTTCTCAGGGTCCTCAAAAGGAACTGGGGGTTCATATCTGTTGATTGACTCTGAATCAGTTTGAGGAGCCCTGGTGACAACTGTATCTCTGAGCTTGTATGGGAAAGGACCTGATGTAAAATCAGTGGGTCATTGTCCTTCCCTTTATTGACTGGAGTAAGTTCTATAATATCTTTGCCTTCCTCTTGACTGACCTCTTTTAGACTGATAACCTCTTTGATGTTGTCCTCTGGGTTTATATCTCTGTGAAGGTTGAGAGGAGCTATGCTTTGTGGCAGATGACTGAAAAGCTGAGCCTCCACCAGATCCTGAATATGGAGGAGGAGGAGGAGGATGAAATTGAGATGATCCTTTTTCATACTTATCAAGCTTTCTCTTTTTCCTCATGGCCTTAAGCTGGTTCTTAGAGTATTGCATCAATGGTTTAGTGATTTGGCAGTCATGCAGAATGTAATAGGGTATATTATTGTTGTCTTTGACTTTTGCAGGAGGTACTTTCATCATAGCCTTACTTCTTGCTTTCCTTTTCTTGGCAATGGTGCCAGAAGAATCATCAGAGTCAGTGTTGAATTGATCACTATCTGAACTCTGGGGTCTGTCATATAGATCATCAATACTTTTGATATACTCTTCTCTTTGTTTTGACTTCTCAGAAGCAGGAGCAGGAGCAGAAACTATTGGAGTAGCAGCAGGAGCAGAGACAGGAGCTTCAGAAACAACAGGTTCTTCTAAGTAAACATCAAGTTCATCAGCAGCAGCAGCATCAACAGAAACAACAACTTCCTCAGTCTTAAGAGAACCTATATAAGAAGTAATTAGACTGGGATCACAGACAGACACAGGCCCAATGGCCTTAGTAAAGTCCTTAACTCCCTGAGCTGGTAAGCAGCTGAAGTGAAGAAAGTCAAAATCAGATAGTAGTGACCTGAGGTCCACTGTTAGTACTTATACTGGGGCTTGAACCGAAGCATCAGCAGCAATTTCTGGCAACAATTCCTCTGAAATAGCAGGCACTACCACAACTTTATAGGGCATCTCCCCCTGCCTTGATTCAGTGAGAACTGGATCAAGGC
The DNA here is from genome assembly GCA_039513925.1 of Platanthera zijinensis. NCBI lineage: Eukaryota > Viridiplantae > Streptophyta > Magnoliopsida > Asparagales > Orchidaceae > Platanthera > Platanthera zijinensis. Next base: position 111,879,921 of record CM077084.1, on the reverse strand, counting down.
ACCACATTTAAGGGATTGCCTGAGGAGTAGATAGAGAGGAGAGCCTGTCAGATAACTACTTGATGGACTGCAGGAGTGGAGCCATGGAGGTCGCCAGCAGGGCTACTAGCTTGGGAGCAAGTATCCAATAGAGCTTATCTGCCAGTGCTGAGAGATCCACTTGCTCATGTTAGACTTGAGTAGAGGTGGAGGAAGAAATGACTATGGCTAGAGATGGATAGGCTGCAGGATGAGTGGGTTGGGATGGTAGGATGTTGGGTTGATAGATTGGGATGGTGGATATAGAGGTTATGGGTGTGGAGATGGATGTAGTGAAGGATGGTTGGGTTAGAATATCATGGAGTAGTTGTTGATATGAGGAAGTGGAGGGAAGCTCACTAGGTGAGGAGGGGGAATCATCCATGAAGGAATCATCCATGATGTTGAAAGATGGAATGTCAAGAGGTGGATAATAATGAAGTGGATGGAATTATTATTCTGTGGTGGCTGGAGGAGGTGAAAGAGTGGACAGAAGAGTTGAAATTGTAATGGGGGAGGAGATTGATGTGGAGATGATTGAGGTAGAGATGGAGGTAGAGATGGTTATAGTGGATGAGGGAATGGTTAAGGGAATAACTAGAGAAGGTTGAGAAGAGGAGGAGGCAGGCAATGCTTCAATGAGGGCAGGGGCCTGAGGGGAAGAGACTGCAATAGTCCTTGTGCCTGAAGCAGTAGTAGTCCTGGTTGTCCTGACTATCTGCCTGTCCCATTTCCCAAATAGGGCACAGGTCAGCCTCTTTGATGCATTAATGTGCATTCCACTAGATACCAGCAGTTCTGGGCACCTGGAGTGCAGGAATAACCCTATTATCCTACCAAAGTTTACCAAACTTTTGTTCACTTTCTTCTTAATCAAGTCAAAGAAGAGCTCTCCCAAGTTCAAATGTTTCTTGTCCACAAGTGGTCCCATCAAGCATAACTTATACCTTGAGATGGTATCATGTGCTGAGTGCTTTTCCAACACCACTTTCCCCACAACATCAGCGAGAAATCTATACTCAATAGATAAGTTCTTTTTCAACAACTTGCTAGGGTTAGCAGCAGAATGTCCCATTCTATCTAACATATTTGCAAATTATTCTCCAGATAACTCAATGGAATCATTTCCAGAACTCAATTGAAACACTTCAGTCAGAAGAGCAGGTGTTAGGGATACCTGCGTCCCAGCAATAGTACCAACCAATGTATTCTGATCCAAATTATCCGCTGTATATACCCTTTTTGTAATTTAATCGGCTGCAATCTTCATCCTGGTTGTCATTATTTGCACTAGCTGTTGTTCTTTGAATAGGTCCTGTACAACCCCGTACCCGGCCGAGTGGGATCCTCCCCAGGGAGCGGGCTCGAGACGTGCTACGAGCGATGTTTCGGCGCAGCCCCGTTCGAAGACGTGCGGGTGCTCGTGCGCGCGCGCGAAGGTTTCATGTGCGTAGGCTTTAATATAACATATATATTATTTTGTATATATTATGTTATATATATATATATTATATAATATAATATATTATATTTATTATATTATATATATATTATATATATATAATATGAGAAGGGGGAGAGAGTGCAGGTGGGGGGGGCGGTACAGAAAAAAGAAAAGAAAAACAAAAAGCAAAAAGAAAAAGGGGGGGCACGGGAGGGAGCAGAAAAGAAGAGCAGCGGGATTTCTTTTTACCCCCCCTGCTAGGGTTCGGCCAAGGAAGAAGAAAAGCAGCAGCCCAGCCGCCCGCCTCCCTCTCTCCCCGGCCTCCTGAAGCAGCAGCCCGGCCGCCCGCCCCTCTCTCTTGTCCAGGCCGCCGCCGGGAGGTGCGGCCCGAGCTCCCTTTCCACCTCCTGTCAAGGCTGCCGCCTGGAGGTGTTGCCCGAGCCACCTCCTAATATATTCTGCCCAGGCCGCCGCAAACAAGGAGGAGTGCAGCACCCTTTCTCGTCGTCGCCTGGATCGAGCAAGGCTGGCCGAGCCTTGCTTCCCCCTCTCTCGCCCCCGCCGCCTATGGTCATAACCGACCCATTGGAGCTTGAATCGGCCCTAATCATCCCTCTCTCAGCCGGGATCGGCCTCATGGAGTCAAGGTCAGCCGTTTGAAGTTACGTCGGCCGGGAGCTTCTCTCCCGATGCCGGCCGGAGCTCGAATCATACACCAAGCCGGAAATGTGGATTTCCTCTCTCCCCCCGCCGGCAAGAGGCTCGGCCCTCATGGAGAATAGAGCAAAAGAGGAGATCTACTTCACCCGGCAAGGTCGACCATCAAGAGATATTTATTTTGTCATTCCTAGAAGGAAGGCCGGCCGCCGCCATCGCCGCCTCGAGCAAGGTTCGGCCTAAAAGGGAGATCGGCCACCGGAACCTTCGTCAAAACACGCGTCAAGGGTAACGAAATTTCTACTCGGGCAGGTGAAGCCCTAAATTTACATGTTTGCATGGAGGCTCCTCTCCACCGACGAGTGGGGGAAGGGTGCTCTCTGACGGGTTGACATGTACGTCCCCGCAGTTAATTTCATTTAGTACCCGAAGCGTGAGTACGGGTTTAGGCATGCTGTGTGAAGCCCATCCGGACGTATGAGCCGGATTGGTGATGTTCTGGGGTTCCCGGAGAAGACTCCGAGGAAGTTGTGCATTCTTTATGTAGCGGAAAGCAGCGGGCTTAAGCCCAAGTTTGTGCCGGCCCTAGAAGACCTTTTTTGTTTATGTTGCCGGCCTGCGTGCCGAGGTATGGAACGTGCGTTCCTGTAATTTGAGATGCCCGCAATGTTTTTGCTAGTCCTTGAAGGTTTGTGTTACGTTGGCGGCGGTCCAAAGGGTGCTGCGGAAAAATAGAACTGCTAGGCGAGGTTATGCTACTAGGAGGACAGTTAAAGGGCGTTTTGCACAAACCCGAGGTGACATCTTTAGTTAAGAGGGAGTGGATTTTGAGATCCTCCCTAAAGGTTCTGGTCGGCCAAGAGAGCCTTCCAAAGGTGCCCAATTAGCTCAGCATTTGGCTTAGGAGGGGAAGAGTTCGTTAGTCTTCCGGGTGTGTGGTGGGACCTCCACGCTGAGACCTTGGGCCTGTCCCTTACGTTCCTAGTTTAGAGCCTCGATTGTTCACATGAGTGTAGTAGGCGCGCGGTCACCCCTCTTTTGGGACCTCGAACTCCACGGAGACCGGTTTCCGGTTTCAACATTTATGGTGCGGTGAGCGTGGAGAGTGACCAGCACAGAAGAACTCATGCGAACGTCATGGCTATAGAAGAGGAACCAAGTGACGACCAGGGTCATGCGCTGACCTTTCGTATGTAAGGTCCTCATACTTGGAGTCGTTCCATCCTATAGTTGTTCTCACCAATCCATTGCAGATAGGGCGAGGATCATAGAACAGCCCGTGAAGCGAAAAGTCAAAATCAGTCTTCAAACGGTCATATAGTTGAGCAGGATGATCACACTTCTATTACAGTTGATTCTGAGATTTCTGCCATCGAAAATAACACGGTGTACTGCCCCAACGAAGAGATGGCTATTTCTATTGATACAGTCTGTCTGAGCAGCAAAGATGAAGTTAGGAGGTAGAATGAGGATAATAATAATGTGAGAGGTGCAAAAAAAAAGGCACATCAAAAGTCATAATATCACCAAAGGAAGCCAATGAGTATCTTAGTACTAAAGGCAGAATCCCTATAGTGTCAAGGCAAACCGAGGAGCCAATTAGTGTGAAAAGAGCACCAGAGTTTTTGCGTAATTGTGCTGACAGATCTGTTGCTCCTAGGTTTTCTTATTTTAAACCGCGCGAAAATGATGACAAAATTGAGAATTCGGCATGTAAAAATGTTGATGGAGCAGCTTGTTTGAACCAGAATTATAGTGATTACAAATCTCAAAACAAACAAGTGGCCGAGTCCAAGGGTGTTCTGTCATATAATTCATCTTTGAGAATTGCTCTTGACCAAGTTGATGGGATGATGTCGAAGAAATTGTCTCATCTGGAAGAACTTGATGTTACCCATGATGAGCAGCCTGATCATGTTGCAGAAGTTGGAAGATCTGAATGTACTATAACTAGATCGTTTGAGTCGGATTTTAAACTTCAAATCCTCCAGTCATCTGTCAGTACAAATATTGCTTCTAGTTTTGATAAATGCAGAGAAAATAATAACATTTCTCAATCAAGTGCAGTTCATACTTCATTTAATTCCAAAGGTGAGGATGCATTGAAAGACCTTTCTTCCAAAGCAGGTGTCTTTTCAAATTCTAGCGGTAGTTCAACGGACGAGAATGAGAAGTTGCCCAAAATTTCTAGAAAGAACGGGGCGGAGGACAATTTTCAGCAGTTTGATTCTATTATTGAGAAGATTGGGATTGGCTTCCAGGATAACTACATGTTGGCAAAAATAAAGGCTCAGGAGAATCCCTTATCTAGTGTTGAGATAGGCAAGCTTAGTTTGTGGGGAGAGGACAAAGAACTTGAATGGATGAAAGATGAGAATCTTCTAGAAAGTGTTTTCCAAGTTCGTGAGAACGAGTTGGCGGGGCGAGGTCCATTTTAATTGATGGATGCCGAGGACCAACAGGCCTTCTTCCACGGACTTGATCGTAAAGCCGAGAAGGTCAACAAAAAGCTCGCAGGGCTGCATGAGTGGATACACTCAAAGATTGAGAATTTAGATTATGGCACATATGACATCGGCCTGGATGATCCATTGGAAAAGGTTATCCCTCGTTGGAAAAGGTCCACCTATTGACAAAGACCCCAAATTTCTCGAGAAATTCGTTAAGAATGGGAATTCAGTTTTGGCTGAAAATATAAGAAATTTGGATTATATCTCAGGGGATAAGCACTATGGTTTTCAGAAATCAGAAAACATATCAAATTCAGACAACATTTCCCCCAATTCCCCAGTAAATAATAAAATAAATTTGTCTAAAAAAAAGGGGGGGGGCACATCAACAACACCAGAAACACTTATAGAATGCAGTGATGGCTCCTCTGTACCATCCATTCTTACCTCAATAGTTGGAGGTTTTTCTTTCATATTATAGTTAATACTACCATATAACTCTGGTGTTATTAGAATTTGTTCTATTGGGATTAAGGTAAAAGTTCTGATGCCTGCTAATGCTTCTACTTTATTATAATTTTTACCTTTAATACTTAAATTTTGATAACTAATCTCACTTTCCTTATAATTAACGTCTCTAAACTGGATAGAGGGTAGACCGGTGAGTGGAGTAAAGATTACCTTGGTAGGGATAATATGGTTGTGACCTACCACTAATTGCCCACTATAAGCTCTGGCGGAATATTTACTTCTTGCATGTTCATATCTATCTGGAGTTTCACGGATCGCCGTAGTTTTAATTTTACTCCATCCATAAGAGAGTATATCATCTAAAAAGCAATTATTTTGCCAGAAGTGTATTCCACATAACGATACTATATTAGTTTGAGCGTTAGCTCTGTCACCGGCTTTAATATGTTGATATTTTAGATGGGTATTAAAGCGACTATAGATAACTCTGAATATGAAACTATCATATAGCTGGTAATCATGTGCCACCTCTAACCTTTGCTTTATATCCACTTACTTCTTTGTAAGGTTTTTGGTTAGCTATGCTTAGCACAGGTGAGAACCATAGGACATTTTTATTTTTTACTTCTCTTCGTCTTACCTCTATTTTTTCTTCTTACTCTACCATGCTACTTGTCCCTGTGAATGAGGCTTTGATTTTTATTTATATGTTTGATATGGGTATGGAAGTTGTAATTTGAAAACAAAAATGTGTTAAATAGCTATAATTTTGGTCTGATGCTTACCAGAGTCACATAACTATAATTTTGATTTATAAATTTGTTGAGCAGGATAAAGCACCGGCCTTTTGACTCGATCCCTAATTATCCTGACGATAGTTTGGTTATGAAGGTTTCCATTTGAATGACATTATTTTCTCACTTTGTGTTTTATAATAGGTTATGCCTTCAAAAAACGTGTCTTGGGGAGAATATCGTATGATTGACCCTGCTTCTCAAGAAAGTGGACGTAGCAGGCAGAGGTACCTCGGTGGGGAAGCTCCGTCCCAACTGGGAAGGTTCCTTGATGGTGAGAGGAGTCCCAAAATCCGGAGGGTGTCACTTCCCGAACGTGAATGGGATACCGCTCGATCGTGCCCGAAGCGGTGACGATTTGAAAAGATTCTATCCTTAGCATTTTTCATTCTTTCGATACTTGCAAATGTTGTTGTGCCCTTCTAATATGATGAAATTTCAGGTGGTTTATTCTATGGCATGAGAATAAAGCAGATGGAGGGAAAGACCCCGAGAAGACCCGCTGTCCAGGCTACCATCGAGCTGGCAGGTCTGTAGGCTCACTCGGTGGTTGGAGTTGGTTTTGGAGAGGAGACCCCGAGAAGACCCGCTGTCCAGGCTACCATCGAGCTGGCAGGTCTGTAGGCTCACTCGGTGGTTGGAGTTGGTTTTGGAGAGGAGACCCCGAGAAGACCCGCGGTCCAGGCTACCATCGAGCTGGCAGATCTGTAGGCTCACTCGGTGGTTGGAGTTGGTTTTGGAGAGGAGACCCCGAGAAGACCCGCTGTCCAGGCTACCATCGAGCTGGCAGGTCTGTAGGCTCACTCGGTGGTTGGAGTTGGTTTTGGAGAGGAGACCCCGAGAAGACCCGCTGTCCAGGCTACCATCGAGCTGGCAGGTCTGTAGGCTCACTCGGTGGTTGGAGTTGGTTTTGGGGAGGAGACCCCGAGAAGACCCGCTGTCCAGGCTACCATCGAGCTGGCAGGTCTGTAGGCTCACTCGGTGGTTGGAGTTGGTTTTGGGGAGGAGACCCCGAGAAGACCCGCTGTCCAGGCTACCATCGAGCTGGTAGGTCTGTAGGCTCACTCGGTGGTTGGAGTTGGTTTTGGAGAGGAGACCCCGAGAAGACCCGCTGTCCAGGCTACCATCGAGCTGGCAGGTCTGTAGGCTCACTCGGTGGTTGGAGTTGGTTTTGGAGAGGAGACCCCGAGAAGACCCGCTGTCCAGGCTACCATCGAGCTGGCAGGTCTGTAGGCTCACTCGGTGGTTGGAGTTGGTTTTGGAGAGGAGACCCCGAGAAGACCCGCTGTCCAGGCTACCATCGAGCTGGCAGGTCTGTAGGCTCACTCGGCGGTTGGAGGTTGTTTGGAGAGGAGACCCCGAGAAGACCCGCTGTCCAGGCTACCATCGAGCTGGCAGGTCTGTAGGCTCACTCGGTGGTTGGAGTTGGTTTTGGAGAGGAGACCCCGAGAAGACCCGCTGTCCAGGCTACCATCGAGCTGGCAGGTCTGTAGGCTCACTCGGTGGTTGGAGTTGGTTTTGGAGAGGAGACCCCGAGAAGACCCGCTGTCCAGGCTACCATCGAGCTGGCAGGTCCGTAGGCTCACTCGGCGGTTGGAGGTTGTTTGGAGAGGAGACCCCGAGAAGACCCGCTGTCCAGGCTACCATCGAGCTGGCAGGTCTGTAGGCTCACTCGGTGGTTGGAGTTGGTTTTGGAGAGGAGACCCCGAGAAGACCCGCTGTCCAGGCTACCATCGAGCTGGCAGGTCTGTAGGCTCACTCGGTGGTTGGAGTTGGTTTTGGAGAGGAGACCCCGAGAAGACCCGCTGTCCAGGCTACCATCGAGCTGGCAGGTCTGTAGGCTCACTCGGCGGTTGGAGTTGGTTTTGGGAGGAGACCCCGAGAAGACCCGCTGTCCAGGCTACCATCGAGCTGGCAGGTCTGTAGGCTCACTCGCTGGTTGGAGTTGGTTTTGGAGAGGAGACCCCGAGAAGACCCGCTGTCCAGGCTACCATCGAGCTGGCAGGTCTGTAGGCTCACTCGGTGGTTGGAGTTGGTTTTGGAGAGGAGACCCCGAGAAGACCCGCTGTCCAGGCTACCATCGAGCTGGCAGGTCTGTAGGCTCACTCGGTGGTTGGAGTTGGTTTTGGAGAGGAGACCCCGAGAAGACCCGCTGTCCAGGCTACCATCGAGCTGGCAGGTCTGTAGGCTCACTCGGCGGTTGGAGGTTGTTTGGAGAGGAGACCCCGAGAAGACCCGCTGTCCAGGCTACCATCGAGCTGGCAGGTCTGTAGGCTCACTCGGTGGTTGGAGTTGGTTTTGGAGAGGAGACCCCGAGAAGACCCGCTGTCCAGGCTACCATCGAGCTGGCAGGTCTGTAGGCTCACTCGGTGGTTGGAGTTGGTTTTGGAGAGGAGACCCCGAGAAGACCCGCTGTCCAGGCTACCATCGAGCTGGCAGGTCCGTAGGCTCACTCGGCGGTTGGAGGTTGTTTGGAGAGGAGACCCCGAGAAGACCCGCTGTCCAGGCTACCATCGAGCTGGCAGGTCTGTAGGCTCACTCGGTGGTTGGAGTTGGTTTTGGAGAGGAGACCCCGAGAAGACCCGCTGTCCAGGCTACCATCGAGCTGGCAGGTCTGTAGGCTCACTCGGTGGTTGGAGTTGGTTTTGGAGAGGAGACCCCGAGAAGACCCGCTGTCCAGGCTACCATCGAGCTGGCAGGTCTGTAGGCTCACTCGGCGGTTGGAGATTGTTTGGAGAGGAGACCCCGAGAAGACCCGCTGTCCAGGCTACCATCGAGCTGGCAGGTCTGTAGGCTCACTCGGTGGTTGGAGTTTGTCTTGGAGAGGAGACCCCGAGAAGACCCGCTATCCAGGCTACCATCGAGCTGGCAGGTCTGTAGGCTCACTCGGTGGTTGGAGTTGGTTCTGGAGAGGAGACCCCGAGAAGACCCGCTGTCCAGGCTACCATGGAGCTGGCAGGGCCGTAGGCTCACTCGGTGGTTGGAGTTGGTTTTGGAGAGGAGACCCCGAGAAGACCCGCTGACCAGGCTACCATCGAGCTGGCAGAGCTGTAGGCTCACTCGGTGGTCGGAGTTGTTGGAGACTTTTGCACTACCCCGAGCCTGGCTCGGCCCCAGGTAGACCCGCTGCACAGGCTCCCATCCAGCTAGCAGGTCCGTAGGCTCGTCTGTGGGGGTAAGGGACCCCGAGTGCTGCTCGGCCCCGGGTAGACTCGCTGCTCAGGCTCTCATTAGCTGGGCAGGGCGGTGGGCACACCTGGGGAGAAAGGATTTGGACTTGTAAAAGGTCTTGGAAAGAGTTTGATCTCATAGAAAAGCGAGAAAGTGCGCAGTACTTCTTCAAAAGGGGAATAATCATAGTTTAAACCGTAATTTAGATCAATAGTTTCATTTTGATATTAATACATCACTTGTTTCATGTCTTATGAAAATAGTTAAATTGTTTGCAAAGCCGGCCGTATAAAAAACATCATCCGCTTTCATGACATGAAAAGGTAGCGTTATCGATCTTGTTTCCTTTAATGTTGATCTTGCTGATACATAAAATGTTTAGGAGGTATCAGGGTAATTGTGTTTATTCGAAGCACGCCCATCTGAAATAACAAACCCATGCATCTCAAAACATGTACTGCCATTGGCTTCCCCATCAGTTGATGATTTGGTTGGATTTTTTATAAATAGATTGGTTTTTACCGCATGTTCATGATAGTGAGTTGATTCTTTTTTAAGCCCTGGTCTGGAGCTCTTTTTATCTCCAAGTGGGGAATTCTCTCAAACTTTTTTTTTGAGTCGGAACCCACTCGCCGAGTACTTGGGGTTGGACATTTCTTTTCGAGCTTGGACAACCTCGAAAAGAGCGGGGATTGTGTACAACCCCGTACCCGGCCGAGTGGGATCCTCCCCAGGGAGCGGGCTCGAGACGTGCTACGAGCGATGTTTCGGCGCAGCCCCGTTCGAAGACGTGCGGGTGCTCGTGCGCGCGCGCGAAGGTTTCATGTGCGTAGGCTTTAATATAACATATATATTATTTTGTATATATTATGTTATATATATATATTATATAATATAATATATTATATTTATTATATTATATATATATTATATATATATAATATGAGAAGGGGGAGAGAGTGCAGGTGGGGGGGGGGGGGCGGTACAGAAAAAAGAAAAGAAAAACAAAAAGCAAAAAGAAAAAGGGGGGGCACGGGAGGGAGCAGAAAAGAAGAGCAGCGGGATTTCTTTTTACCCCCCCTGCTAGGGTTCGGCCAAGGAAGAAGAAAAGCAGCAGCCCAGCCGCCCGCCTCCCTCTCTCCCCGGCCTCCTGAAGCAGCAGCCCGGCCGCCCGCCCCTCTCTCTTGTCCAGGCCGCCGCCGGGAGGTGCGGCCCGAGCTCCCTTTCCACCTCCTGTCAAGGCTGCCGCCTGGAGGTGTTGCCCGAGCCACCTCCTAATATATTCTGCCCAGGCCGCCGCAAACAAGGAGGAGTGCAGCACCCTTTCTCGTCGTCGCCTGGATCGAGCAAGGCTGGCCGAGCCTTGCTTCCCCCTCTCTCGCCCCCGCCGCCTATGGTCATAACCGACCCATTGGAGCTTGAATCGGCCCTAATCATCCCTCTCTCAGCCGGGATCGGCCTCATGGAGTCAAGGTCAGCCGTTTGAAGTTACGTCGGCCGGGAGCTTCTCTCCCGATGCCGGCCGGAGCTCGAATCATACACCAAGCCGGAAATATGGATTTCCTCTCTCCCCCCGCCGGCAAGAGGCTCGGCCCTCATGGAGAATAGAGCAAAAGAGGAGATCTACTTCACCCGGCAAGGTCGACCATCAAGAGATATTTATTTTGTCATTCCTAGAAGGAAGGCCGGCCGCCGCCATCGCCGCCTCGAGCAAGGTTCGGCCTAAAAGGGAGATCGGCCACCGGAACCTTCGTCAAAACACGCGTCAAGGGTAACGAAATTTCTACTCGGGCAGGTGAAGCCCTAAATTTACATGTTTGCATGGAGGCTCCTCTCCACCGACGAGTGGGGGAAGGGTGCTCTCTGACGGGTTGACATGTACGTCCCCGCAGTTAATTTCATTTAGTACCCGGAAGCGTGAGTACGGGTTTAGGCATGCTGTGTGAAGCCCATCCGGACGTATGAGCCGGATTGGTGATGTTCTGGGGTTCCCGGAGAAGACTCCGAGGAAGTTGTGCATTCTTTATGTAGCGGAAAGCAGCGGGCTTAAGCCCAAGTTTGTGCCGGCCCTAGAAGACCTTTTTTGTTTATGTTGCCGGCCTGCGTGCCGAGGTATGGAACGTGCGTTCCTGTAATTTGAGATGCCCGCAATGTTTTTGCTAGTCCTTGAAGGTTTGTGTTACGTTGGCGGCGGTCCAAAGGGTGCTGCGGAAAAATAGAACTGCTAGGCGAGGTTATGCTACTAGGAGGACAGTTAAAGGGCGTTTTGCACAAACCCGAGGTGACATCTTTAGTTAAGAGGGAGTGGATTTTGAGATCCTCCCTAAAGGTTCTGGTCGGCCAAGAGAGCCTTCCAAAGGTGCCCAATTAGCTCAGCATTTGGCTTAGGAGGGGAAGAGTTCGTTAGTCTTCCGGGTGTGTGGTGGGACCTCCACGCTGAGACCTTGGGCCTGTCCCTTACGTTCCTAGTTTAGAGCCTCGATTGTTCACATGAGTGTAGTAGGCGCGCGGTCACCCCTCTTTTGGGACCTCGAACTCCACGGAGACCGGTTTCCGGTTTCAACAGGTCCAGAATGTCTTTGAAGATTTGATCGCTTCCATTAAAGGAGTCCATGTCGATATCAAACCCTGTGTCGAACTTCATCTTGGCACAAGCGGCAACGGACACAACCATTAGGTACCTGCAAAGATGAACAACCACGGCCAAGTGTAGAAAAGTTTGGAGGGAAAGGAAACGTTTGCAGAGAGTATGAAAACGCAAAAGAAGAACGACGGTCAGAAGAATGATTTTATATTAGGGTTCGACGCCGGAAAGGAAAGATCGTTGAACTCCGTTTGACGATCTGGGCTTCTAAAGGAATCTGAAGAGTCTTCAATAACGTCAATCTCCATTCGACGATACTAGAGAACGTCGATCTCCGATCGACGATCGCTGACTAGAAGAAGATAGCCTAGCGCTGTCTGGAAAATGCTGAACTCCGGTCGACGCTATTGGAAAGCGTCGATCTCCGTTCGACAATCTTGGGGAAAAACGTCGAGCGTAGTTCAGAGACAAAAAAACCTACAGACACGAGAAATATAAGTTTTTAGCCTACTCTTGGTCTGTTTTAGAGTTTTAAAATATTGGGTTTTATTTTAAACTTCCTCCATCTAACATTCCTAACTGATTTAAGAAAAAAGTATGTTTATTTTCATCCAAGGGTTTGGTGAAAATATCTCCCCTTTGCAAATTAGTTGGGATATATTGAAGTTCAATTTTATTTTTCTCAACATTATCTCTTAAGAAGTGATGTCTAATCTCTATATGTTTTGTCCTACTATGGAGGACTGGATTTTGTGCTATAGAAATAGAACTCGTGTTATCACAAAATATTTTTTACCCTTCTAAGTTATAGCCATAGTCTAGGAGCTGGTTTTGAATCCATAAAATCTGTGAGCAACAACTGCCTGCTGCCATGTATTTAGCTTCAGCAATTCAAGTGGACAAAGATGACTGTTTCTTACAAAACCAGGAGACAAGTCTGTCACCAAGAAACTGACAAGTTCCACTAGTGCTTTTCCTGTCTACTCTACATCCAGCATAATCAGCATCTGAAAATCACGTTAATTCAAATCCTGAGTATTTTGGATACCAGAGACCTAGATTTGGACAACTTTTCACATACCTAAAAATCCTCTTAACTAATGTTAGGTGTGACCATCTAGGGCTTACTTGGAACCTAGCACATATGCATGTAGCAAACATTATATCAGGTATACTAGCTGTAAGGTACAATAGAGAGCCAATCATTGCTCTATATATTGTCTGATCAACATGTTTTCCATGTTCATCAACATCTAATACAACATTAGTAGGCATTGGTGTTTTCATACATGATGCCTCAGATATACTAAATTTCTTAACAAGTTCTTTTGCATACTTGGTTTGAGAAATAAATATGCCATTAACATGTTGTTTGACTTGCAATCCTAAAAAGAAGGAAAGCTCACCAATGCTACTCATTTCAAATTTAGAATGCATTAGGTTAGAGAACCTTCTGCACAAATTTGAATCAGTAGAACCAAATACGATATCATCTACATATATTTGTACTAGTAGGGTATGTGACTTATGGGTTCTAATAAAAATAGTTTGGTCTACTCTACCCCTTATAAAATCTTTTTTCAGAAGAAAGCATGCTAAGGTCTCATACCATGCTCTAGGAGCTTGCTTGAGACCATATAATGCTTTATGCAATTTGAAAACATGGTCAGGATAAGTTGAAGAGATAAAACCTGGAGGTTGTCTAACATAGACTTATTCTTTGATGTCTCCATTGAGAAATGCACTCTTCACATACATTTGGTAGACCTTGAATCCTTTGTGAGCTGTATAAGCTAGGAATATTCTTATGGCCTCTAACCTTAAAATTGGTGCAAAGGTCTTGTCATAGTCTATTCTATCTTCTTGAGAATAACCTTGAGAAACTATCCTTGCCTTGTTTCCTACAATAACTCCTTTATCATCAAACGTGTTTCTGAACACCCACTTTGTTCCAACAATGGAGTGATCCTTAGGCCTTGGCACTAGTTCCCAAACTTTATTCCTCTCAAATTGATGTATTTCCTCTTGCATAGCAATGATCTAGTGTGGATCTTGTTCTGCATCTTGAATGGATTGAGGCTCAACTTGAGATAGAAAGAAAGTGTGCATCAGGTTCTTGTTGACCTAATTTCTGGTTTGCACACCAGCTGAGATGTTTCCAATCACTTGGGAGATTGGATGATCTCTTGTTATTACTAAATCAACAAAGGGTGTTGATTGTTCACTAACCTGTGTTGTTGTTTCCTCTAGTGGAATAACAACTGGCTCTTCAAGATGGTTCTCTCCAAGATGTTTAACAACTTCTTCATCTTCACTGATATCATCCTTATGTTTGTTAGGTGGATATACTGAATCCTTCTCTGCAATATGCAATCTGTCCAAATTTTCTGAAAGAGAGTTTACCTGCAAGGGTTCTATGGTAGAAGTGGACTTCTCCTTATAAAACATGTTAGTCTCATCAAAAGATACATGAACAGATTCTTCAATTTTAAGAGAAGTTTTGTTATAAACCCTATAAGCTTTACTACTCATGGAGTATCCCAGAAACACTCCTTCATCAGCTTTAGCTTGGAATTTTGCTAAATACTTCTTATCATTATTGTGAATATAACAAATACAACCAAAAATTTTGAAATAGTCTACTTTAGGTTTCTTCCTTTGAGAAGTTCATAGGGAGTCTTGCCCTTCAGTTTATGTATCAAACTTCTGTTCAACTCATGGTTGGAGGTGTTCACTGCCTCTGCCCAAAAGGATAGAGGAAGGTGTGCATCTGTCTTCAATGTAGTAGCAGATTCAATTAGGGTTCTATTTTTCCTTTCAGCTACCCCATTTTGTTGAGGAGTTCTAGGAGTTGAGAAAGTATTCATGATCCCTTCACTCTGACAGAACTCTTGCATAAAAAGAGAATCAAACTCTGTCTCATGATCACTTCTAATCAGGGCAATGTTAGTATTGAACTCAATCTGTATGCATTTGAGAAAATCTATCAAACACTTAAAGTTATCAGACTTCTTCCTCAGAAAGAATAACCATGTGAATCTAGAGAAGTCATCTACACTTACTAAAGTGTAAGATTTCCCTCCTATGCTTTGTACTGTAATGGGTCCAAAAAGATCCATGTATAACAGATACAAGATCCTATGTGAATCACTCTTATAAAGTTACTTAAAACTATTTTTAGTTTGCTTGCCTAATTGACAATCCCTACAGAGTCCTTCCTTCTTGTAGGGGCCAGAAGGTTGTCCTCTAACAAGGTTGTCCTTGGATAGCCTAGCAATGGTTCTAAGGTTTATATGCCCTAGTCTCTTATGCCAAAGATCATTTGGTTTGCAAATAGAATTAAATAAACCGATATCTATATTGGTTGAAAGGAAATCTACTAGATAAATGTTACCTTTCCTTTTACCTGTTAACACTGTTGTGTTATCCTTTGACTTGATCTTGCATAAGGATTTGTTGAATATCACTTGATAGCCATCATCACAAAGTTGATTGATGCTGATTAGGTTGTGCTTCAGTCCTTCTACATAAGCCACCTTCTTGAATGTGACTGAGCAAATCTGAACAACACCATATCCTTTTGTTTGACAAAAGTTTGAATCACCAAATATCACTTTGGGTCAAAGTTTGTTTCTGAAAGATGTGAGATTCTCCTTGCTCCCTGTCATGTGCTTTGAGCACCCACTATCCAGATACCATTGTTGGTTCATTGCTGGATAGGTCTTTACCTGCACATAAACAATTTATATGTTTTTGACCCAGTTTACCTTGGGTCTAGGTTTATAACCTTTAAACTCAGAAATAAAAAACATCCCTGGCTGACTCTTATATCCTTAAGGATGGTATCTCCTAGGAGGCACTATACATTCAGTATAAGGGTTGAAGCTTTGGGATGAGGGACTTCTAGGATTGATTTTAGATTTACCTCTGAAAGAATGTTCAAAGCTCTGAGCTCCGTTCGACGATCGTCAAGCAAAGTTTGACGATCTTGGGTCAGATTGTCGAGCTCCATTCGAAGATCGACTATACCAGAGTTCAGAGTTCAGAAGTCGTCTATCTGAGTTCGATGTTTCAGCCATAGATCATCGAGCTCTGTTCGACGATCATCGACCTCTATTCGACGTTTTCTGTTGAACTTTGTTTTCCTTAGGTAAATAAGGATTATTCCTAGCTACCTCTACAACACCCTTTCCTTTATCAAAAATAAATTTAATTGGGGTTGTTAATACTATAGGTTGGCTTGATGAAGCACCCAAGCCCAGTATATTGTTGAATCTTGAGTTCACTGTGCTTGTGATGTCTATCAGTCTGATGCTTCTCCCATTAAGGGATTCTTCAAACTTTTTTGCCTGGGATAGCTCACTTTTCAGTGAAGCTATATCCTCCCTACAGCATTCTAACTCCTCAGAGAGTTTGAGGTTGTCTGATTTTAAGGTGCTATGTTCAGACAATTGATTTTTAAGAGAGATAATCTCCTTCTCAGACTTTAACAGGTCGAAACAAAGTGCCTTAAATTCAGATCTAAAGTCCTCTGAATCAAAGTCATAGGAGTCTATTACCTGGTCTTCTTCAGTTTGAGTTTCAGATTCAGACTCTGACTCTTGTTCTGCATATGAATTTTGTTGGGAGGCATTGATAACAATCATGAAGAATTCCTTTTCTTCAGCATAATCCTCATCACCACTTGAGCTTGATGAAGCCTCTTATTCTTCTTCAGTTTCACTCCAGGTTTCTGCTATAAATCCCTTCCTGATATGTCTATTTTTACTGGAGGAGGATTTGTTGTAATTATTTCACTTGGAGTCCTTGTCTTTTCTCCTATCTTTCCTGTCCTTCTTGTCCTTATTCTGAATTTCTGGACAGTCAGGCACAATATTGCCTGGTTTCCTGCATCCAAAATAGATTATTTCTGTATTATTTGACTTGTCATACCTTGGCTTCTCATGCCCTCTAGATGACCTCTTTCTGAAATCTTTTCTGGCCATCTTATAGAATCTTTTGGATAACAAGGTCATCAATTCTTCATTGCATGTGACCTTATCTTCACGCAGATCTTCTGTAGCTTTGAATGCTATTATCTTCTCCTTCCTAATAGCTGTAGAAGCAACCTTTTGTTCTTCCTCTCTGTTCTTGATGAGCAGCTCATAAGACTTGAGCTTGCCCAACAAAGCTTCCGTAGTAATCTCAATTAGGCTTCTGGCATCCTTGATTTGCCAGATCCTTGAGTCCCAAGTGCTAGGGAAGTACATTAGGATCTTGTCATTTAATTCAGTTAGAGAGATCTCCTTGTCTAGTGTTTTTAATTCACTGACTATTAGGCTGAGCCTGTTGTACATGTTAGCCACTTATTCAGTTTCTCCCTTTTTGAAGTTCTCATATTGGCTTATGAGATGGGATCTCCTTTCCTTCCTTTCATCAGCAGATCCTGAGATAATTTCAGATAACTTGTCCCATATCTCTTTTGCTGAACTGTATTCAGACACCTTTTGGAATATCTAATCAGACATAGTCTGAGCAAGGATATTTATAGCCTTTGCATCTGCAATTTTCCATTTCTTTATTTCTACATCTGTTCCTGAAGGAGGTGGAACAACACTTGTACTTGTAATTACTGGGGGTCTTGGACAAACTGTCAAAATAGAATTGTAGATGTCCTCATAAATAGAATTCATGTAAAGCATAATCCTTGCTTTCCAAAGTGCAAACTTAGAAAAGTTGCACACTGGAGGTCTGGTGCTAGCATAATCTTTGTTCTGTGCCATGGTTTTGTATGAAAATAAATAAAATACAAAAAGTAATAACCCTCTATAGAAGATTTATCTTATCAAGGATCTTTTGGTTCAGGTGTTAGCCTGTTCAACCAATCTGTTGAAGATTCAGTTGTTCAGTAACCAACCCCCCTCTGATACCAATTGAAAGTGAGGGTAAGATCTATCTTCACTCTAGAGGGGGGTGAATAGAGTATTTTAAAATAATTTACAATTAAAACTGTAAAGCAGTGGAAGACTTAATTTACTTATATGTGTAATATGCTAGCAGAAAGGTAAACACTAAAGCAGTAAGAAAACAGAAACACACAGCACACAGCAAAGCAAAAAACACAGCAAGCCAGATGACATAAGGAGCTATAGTGGTTCCCCAACAACCTAGGTACATCCACTCTTCAACCACCCTAGGTAGGAATCCACTGCAGGAATAGATGATCAGGTGTCCTGGGCTCTAATGAGCTTTTGATAAGGTGCTCAAAAACCAAAACTAGATTTTTTGATAAGGTGTCTTGCCACCACTGTGTTTTGACAAAGTCTCAGAAACCAGCCACAAAACTTTTGAAGGGAGTTTTGAGAAACCCTTTTACAGGAGAGAAAGAAAAAAAAGAAAATAAGTTGAGTTGTTCTTCTCTGTCAACAATCTGAGAGAAGACAAGTGGAAGATGTTGTCAAAGCTCCCCCTGAGATCTGTAAGGGTTCAGGAAGATGAGCTTTGCTTAGGGTGATAGGCTTTCAGTTGCTTCAGATCTCCAGCAATAGATGATTTCAGCAGATGCTGAAATGTGTGATGTCTGGAGTCCTTGATAATGAAGCTTTTGAACACTTGAAGCTTGAAGGAGTTGAAAGGCAGATGATCTCCTTTACAATGATGTTCCTTGTGTTCTTGAAGAATTCTTACTCAGTAATTCTGTAAGTTTTTGTCTACTTAATCTATTCTCGGAAGATGAATTCTTGATGAGTGAATTTCTTGTTCTCTCTTCTGTATGTCTTTTTTCAAAAAGTTTTTGTGATATATTCAGAATAATTCTCTAGGTAGTATATCAGATCCTGACTTTAGATGGCCGTTATTCAGTCATAAATGACTTCCATAATTGACAACTTTCTCTGGGGAAAGTCCTAAATAACATTCCAATTATTCTTCCTTGAAACTTGCACCAGATTGCTTGAAACAGCTATATAATCCTTTGTCATAATTGCTGAGAATAAATCTGAAAGAATTCCATAACTAACCTGAATTTGAATCCTGAAAACATCGACCTCTCAGAAAAATCGTCGACCTGAGCTCAGCTATCGTCGACCTGAGCTCAGAGATTGGATTTAAACTAGAGACAGAAAACTTCGACCTGAGCTCTACGATCCTCGACTTGAGCTCAGCGACTTGGAAATCAGCTAGAGGCAGAACATCGATCTGAGCTCGAAGATCGTCGAACGGAGTTCGATGCCTCATTGAACTGAGCTCAGAGATCATCGACCTGAGTTTGACGTTTCGTCGACCTGAACTCAACGAGAATTGTCTTTGTCTCAGCACTTGAATCCTGATCTATAGAAGGTCTTGAGGGCAGCTTTCAAACCTAAGTACTAACCCTAAGACTCATTCTAATTGACCTATCATACTATACAGCAAGGTCAAAATAGAATCTTAATCACATAGTGATCCTTACCCAAATTAATAATACGGTGTTCCAACAATTCCCTTAGCTTGATAATAGACTGGCAGACTTTTTGAGCCAGCTGATACCTTGTCCTTGATTATTGGAGCTGGTACAGCAAACAAAATAGTCCATTATGGGCCATTTGGGTTTTCTCATGGGCTGCCCAATAGGAACTAGCACCCTTACCATCTCTACTATCTTGCTCATTGTGACCAAATATACAATCATGGTCATAACTATTAGAAGGTTGAACCACTTTCTTAAAAGAAATAGGAGGCTTGGAATACAGTGGCTGAACTGGAGCTTTGTCATTCCTTTTTGAATTGGCAGCACTTGTTCTTCCTTTGAAACCTAATGCCTTCTTACCCTTTTGGGATGAGAAGGAATCTATCAAAGGTAACACAGAACTGGGTTTTGAGAACTTGGCCACCAGCTCCCTTTCCTTTTGGAGTCTACTTTCAAGATTCCTAATATGGTTATTATCGAAAATAAAGGTATCCATCTGAATAAAAGTTATATTCTTCAATTTGCTAATTTCTTTTAACTTCAGATCCATCACTTTTGCTGAGTCTAAGACAACCAACTTCAGAGTGGCATTTTCCTTTGCCAATTTTTTTGGCTAGGAGCATGCTTTCCTTAAAGTCTTGCAGGAACTCTCCATAATCATCAATCAGTTGATTGATATCTCCTTGAGATTCAGGGCCACCTTCATCTCTTGATGAAACTGCTTCTGACTCTAAGCTAGTTATATAATCTGACACTGAAGGTGATAAATGTACCTTACTAGGACCATGCTGCTACTGGTTTTGTCCATCCTCAGCTATGACCTTCAACCCTATGCATTGGCTATCTTTTTCTTTATTGATATCTTTCAGCAACTACAAGAATTCTATTTCTTCAGAATCTTCCTTAATTGAGAACAAACCAATGTAGGCCTCAACATCCTCTTCATTTTCCGACTCTGATGAAGAAGAGTCAGTATAGCTTTTCTGCTTCTTGGCCACAAAAGATTTCTCCTTCGTGCCTTTATGCTGGTGTTTCTTTTTTTCACCAGACAACTTTCTTTTGAATGGACAGTCTGCTATTATATGTCTTGGCTTGCTGCAACAATAAAAAAAATTTTAGTAGAAGTTTGTTTAACAGGTTTAGATCCATACCTTTCCTCTTTAGAGGTTTTCTTCTTTCCCTTGTAGTAATAACCCTTGGAGTAAGAAGAAGAGGATGGCCTGCTCCTCCAGTTCTTTTTCTTCAGGAACCTCTGGAATTGCCTAGAAAAGGCAGTAAAATCCTCATCAGAGTAATGACAATCTGATGTACTTGAGTCTAAACTTTCTGAATCAGTATCATCAACTTTTCTTGGAGGACGAGTCTTTCTCCTGCCCTTCTTTGTAGCTTCAACTTTGAAAGCCACACACTTCTCTTTGCTGTAAGACCTACTGCTCTTTTCCTCTTCCTTTCTGGCAATCAACTACATTTCATTAGACAACAATTTTCCAAACAAGGTTGGTGGAGGTGTATCTGCAAGTCTGACCACTTCTCTGATGGCACGGACCTTGGTATCCCAATCCTTGGTCAAAGACCTGAGAAACTTATCATTCAGTTCATAAGTGGTGAAGACCCTTTCATAAGTCATTAGCTCATTAACAATTCTAAAAAACTTTTCATAGCACATAGCTATGCTATCTGTCTTAGTTTGTTTGAAGCTTTCATACTCTTGATTGAGCATGGACTTCCTATACTCTCTTACTTCTGCTGTCCCTTCCATATAGACAGTTAATGTGTCCCACATTTCCTTTGAGGTTTTGCATTGGAACAAATTTTGAAATGTGGAAACATCTATGGCACTGAAAATTTTGTTATGTGCCCTCTTGTCCAAAGTTGCTAAGATGATCTCATCTTTTGTCATCTCAAAAAAATTCTTTGGAGTTTGTAAATTTGCATCAAGAACTAATGTCTTCTTTGGGATGAATGGACCTTGAAGAACTGTGATGTAAATTCTTGGATCAGATGCCTCCATGAATAATCTGACCCTCTCTTTCCATATGTCAAAAGTTTCCTTTCAACATGTAGGAAGCTTAATGGATCCAAGTTCTTTGTGATTTTCACCTGAACCGATCTTGGCTATCTTATTACTGCCTTGAAGATATACTTATATTGTTAAGTCTGTTTTGAGTAACCTCCCTCTTATACCACTTGAAAGAATAGGTTTTAAGAATGTCTAAACACCTAGGGGTGAATAGGTTAATTTCTTTATTCTTAGGTAGTTAATAGATTATTCACAGTATGAATAAATTCTATAGCAATCACAGCATACAACACATCAATCACACCAGACACACATGTTTATAGTGGATCCCCAAGAGATGGGCATATCTACTTTCCCCATTCGCCTATCTAGCAATACACTAGATTCGGCCAAACTTCTTTCCACCTTCTCAGATTCTCAGATCTTACAACTCAGAAACCAAATTAGTTCCTACAACTCAGACTTCAACAAGTCCTACACCTCAGGTTCTTCCCAAGAACCCTACCTCAGAGTGAATTAACACTCCTATAACTCAGGCTATCATGCCCTACCTCAGCCCTTATCACAAGGCCTACAGCTTAGAGAACTTAATCTCCTACCTCAGACAAACAGCCCTACCTCAGCCTTTATAATTACATGCTTACAACACTCAAATCTATAAATAGATCCTACAAAAGATTGTATAAAGAATTACTTTTCTTCCTTCACCTAGATAAAGAGAAAAGAGGAGTGAAGGAATCTTGATTAGATCTTGATTAATCTACTTTCTTCAGATCATTGCTGCAATTAATTAGATTCAGTCTTTCTTAGCTAATTCAAAGCTTCTTGAAAAAGAGAACCTAGGTTAAGTCTTCTTGAGAAGTTGATGTAGACACAACTTCTTCTTTCTTGTTGACTTGATTCAACAAACATTTACTGATCCAAAGAGATACAGTCTCCTTCTCCTATATAAAATCAGAACCTTCTTGCTGTGTAGAATTCTGTGAATTCTTCTTGGAGTAATCCTCCTTCTTTTTGGCTTCCCTCTAATTTTTTTGTCTTACTGAGTGTCTCTCTTTTTCTCTGATTGCTCGGCTTTATTTATAGATCATATTAGTGACAACCAGCTGATCTGGTGGATGACTGACATCTGACAGTTCTGACATGTCTAACAAGCCTTGACAATCCTGGCAACTGTCAAGTCATCTGTTTGGAGATCTGGCACTTAGAGTTATTTAACTCAGCTAAATTTGTCGAGACACTACGATAGTATGTGTCAACACATATGGAGTTTGTGTCGACACAATTACCCGGGTGTCGACACACTTCCACTGGTGTTGTCGAAAAACTTTAGAAACTGTTGACACAACTTTTATACAATGTGTCGACACAACTCCTTTGATGTTGTCGACACTCTTCAAAAATTGTCGGCACAATTGACGTAGACCCAACTTCTGTATGTCGACACATGTCCTGTGTGTCGATAGAGCTGTTGTAGACTTGAACTTTTAATGTCGACACAAGTCCTGTGTGTCGACAAAACCCTTCTACTCATGTCAGCACTTCAAATCTAAGTTTGTCGACACTAGTACTGAGTGTCGACACAACAGTTGTCAACTCAAATTTCATGTGTCGACACAAGTCCTGTGTGTCGACTCAACTTTGATTCTGATCTCGACGCTGCTCCTTCAAAGATGTCGACATATTATAAATGTCTCGACACTTTTGTACTTAGAATATTTTCTTCATTCTTCTACATGCACAAATAAACTCAATACACCATCAAATACAACCTGATGTATATTATTGAATCGGGTGAGACTTCTCCAAATCAGGTACACAATCTCCAATGTACCCAACACCATACCATTTATATATATAACATGAATATCGATTACAAATACACAAAATGTTATGAACCTAAGGCTTTACAGTTATACATCACAAGTGTGGTTTACAAACATCCGTATGCAGGCCGACCACACATGAAAATAGTAAAAGTTTGCCTTTGGGCCTTCGAGGGCCACCCAGCCGTAGCACATGGGCTTCAACCCAGTAATTTCTACTTGGCTCTCCAGCACCTGCAAATTACAACCAACCAAAATGCGGAAAACAAAGTAACGGTCAACAATATCCGACCTGATTATAACGACCCCACCCCTTACTCGGGGCAGCGATTATCCTTACCTACAATAACAACAACAAATATATATATATTGACAACAACAATGTGCATTTAAGCACTCATAACCATAGACGTAGGCTCAACGACCACATGCCTCGTACACTCAGGGAACATTCTTGGTGTACTGGACTTCCTATATACCACCTCCCGTTCTGAGGTCCAAGACATAACAGTTCATTCTTGAGAATTTCAGTCTTTTCGGCCTTAAACATAAGACTCTCATTATGCCATCGACGACAGCCAATTAATTTAGGCAATCTAGTCAAGATATATATAACGTACGTACAGTTCAGTCACTTCCCGTCGCTTAGATAGCCATGCCACTTTCGACAGCCAAAGCATTCAAGGAAATAGACAAGATGCGGGCGGACCTCCGCTTTCCCATTCGGCTCAACGACCTTTATAGCTGGGCACTACAGGATCACAGCTTCATTACGGCTGTCACGACAATAATAGTTTGCCTCAATGGAAAAATTTACATGCTAGCCCCACGGTCTTCGCGAGTCAAGTTTCACACTAAAATAGGCTGGCACTCATGGCCACCCTAACTAGGCACTATAGGCTCTCAGATTTTCAGATAATGACCCTCAAGTCTCCCTGAGATAGGCCTTACAAACATAGCTCACTGGGAGCTATCGCCCGATGATACTTGCTGTCTCCCAGCGATATCGCACAGTTTTGTCCACCATGAAATTTCTTGGTTATTTGCTTGGAGAGCATCTCCAGTACTTCCTCTACTACCATTTCACAGGCATAACTCACAGACCCCGTTAACTACTCGTTTATACATGAAGTATTCTCCGACATGCACAATAAAACATGAACAATCATGAACAACCTGTCCAGATGGGCTTCCCACAACATGCCTATTCCGTAATGCAAAATTTTCGGATCTATATGCAAATTTAAACTTGGATCACAACGAACGACCCACTGGAAACCACACCTTCTTAACATTTTGGTGAGGGGTTCCATGTGCATATGCAAATTGAGGTCTTCACTTGTCGAAAGAGAAAATCGTTACCCTTGTAATCTGTTTCAGAGCCATGGAGAAGCTTTTTGACCTGTTTGAAAGGAGCACCTCTCTTTCCTTTTTGCAGATCTAGCCTCGAATTTTGATTCTGTTCACTAGATCTCCTTCACCAAGCCTTTCAAGCTCAACTCTTGCCCTTAGCTCTAACCCTTAGCTCTTTATATCAAGAACTTGGATGAAAGAAGGAGAGAGAGTGACAAGAAGAGAATGAATTCTCATTCATCTACTCCTCATCATAAGTGGCCTTGGGATTAATCCCAGCCACAGGATCATTTCATCAAAAGGAAGTAGAGGCCACGATTTTAGCTGAATTGTTAACATTAACGCTATCTCGTGACGATATCCATTATCGCTTAGGCGATAGCGTCGATAGCCTCTTTGACCCCAATCTACCACCACTCTTCAGCCGCCGCTCGTCCATCTGACACGTGTCCATACATACGTGGCAAAAAAGACTAGCGATATCCACTATCGCCGTTCTGATATCTCACTCAATGCTTTACGATGTCCAGTGCGTCGAGTTCACTCAACGCTTTAAGGCGTCGAGAGCGTTGAGAGTTGGGGCTATCGCCGCGTGATACCCACTATCGCCACGCGATAATTTCTTATTAAACGATTTTTCTAAATGCATCGAGTGTGGTTATCTCACTCAACGCTTCACGCCGTCGAGTGCTATTACTATCGCCGCCGACGATACCCACTGTCGCCTGGCGATAGTGACCAAAAGCTCTGCTGTCAAATTTGGGGTGTTATATGATGTGCCTGACAGGAGCTTTAGTGTCACTAGTTATGACCTTGTTATAGGGGTATGCCGGTGATTGGTGGAGAGCGGCTAGTCGCTCGACATTCAGAGGATGACCGTTGAGCATTATTCCATAGGGGGAATTCTTAGAGGCTTTTCTGGAGCACTTCATCTCGGACGCCGACCGAGCTCCACTGTAGGAGAGGTTCCTCCATATCTGATAGGGTGACCGGACAGTGCTAGACTACGAGAGAGAGTTCATCTAATTGACACTCTTTGTTAGGAACCTAGCAACCACTGAAAGAGATAGGATTGCTCGCTTCTATCGAGGTCTGCAAGATGACCTGAGATTGGCCTTGATCATGATCTCTCAGTCCACCTTACATACCATATCGAATCACGCCATGACTTTAGAGTTAGACTAGAGGATGGCGACCCAGTAGTGCGGAGGACAGGTCAAGGTCCCAAGAGGTCAGGAACGAGATGGAAGAGCTACTCCCCACTTATAGGAGAGAGAGCGCAAACAGAGAAAGCGCAGATAGCCTTATAGGTGCCGACCAGCACCCCAACCACCGCAGCAGGATCCCAGTCTAGCTCCTATACCACAACCCACACCAGTAGCTCGACGAGACGTTCCCTTTACAGGGAACTGCTTCAAGTGCCAGCAGCCGAGACACATGAGAGATTTCTACACGTAGGAAGAAAGAGGGCCAGGATTAGAAGCAGGTCAAGGAGTGCAGACAGTGCGAGGATAGGTCCGGAGAGGCCGCAAAGGTAGAGCTTGCAGGAGAGGCCAATAGAGACAAGCAGCGCCCATGGAGGCTTATGCGTTGGACCTTCAGCACGGACCGACACCCAATGTAGTGATAGTTATATATCTTAGATGCTAGAGATATGTCGGATATCGACACCTCTGTTATATACTATACACATATGTATGCCTATATCAGATTTATGTTTTGTTTAAAGATATGTATATACTCCTTACCTCTTCAGGATTACTTTTAGTAGAAGGATACTACGCAATAACTTTCTTTGGAACTAGAGTGACACAGTTCTTTGTATCTCATATAACACCTCCTCTGTAATGACCGTAAAATATGGGTCCGGACAGGTCGCCAGAACATACAGATCCAATAACTTAAGCATTAAAAGATGGTATAAAACTACCCAACTCAAAACTCAGAATAAAACAGCGGAACATACAACCAAAACAAGAAGTTATGCACCAGAATAAGAGTATATAAACGACCTTAAGGCCTTACACAATACAAGTCCAAGACTGAACGACAACCATATCAAACATCAACGTGCATAAGCACTCCTAGGCTACCTCGTCAAGCAAGCCAGAAATATGTATATATCTCATGGATCATAACATAGCATCAAAACATAAGCAAATAAAGTTCACTTCAAGAGGCTTAGGACTTTTTGGTCGGCGAGCTTGCTCCTGCTTACGATCCTTGCCCTGTAGGAATTTGAGGTAACGTGGGTCAACAAAGGCTGATCTCAACTGTGTAACCAACACATCTCCTCCCGGTCAGCCCTAGCGGACCCTGAGGTACACCACCAACCTGCACGTCAGCACTTCGTATGCAATATTCATAAACATTTAAAGCTATAAACAGGTTTTGATATCTAATATAACATACACGTATTCTATGTTGAACAAGTAATATAAAGGTACTACAATGCAGCATGTATGCAATCCTGGGTTTCCCCCAAGACACCCTATAGCGCCTGATTCTAACATATCATCATAGCACACAATCTGGGTACTTATAATTTCCACATCGGCGTTCAAGCCGCAAACAAAAGGGGTACTTCAATTTCGCTTAACCGCATACAAGACGCCACACAGAACTCTTGACAAGGCCCCAACCGATCGTTGGTCTTAAACCCGGGCTTTCCTGCAAGCTCTGACTTATCACATCAGGATTCTGTCTCACACACAAACCAATTCTAAGAACCCTTGTTGGACCCCACCAACTCATGGGCTTCATTGCCCGGGCTTGTCCTAAGCATGGCGTTCTCGTCAGATTCACAGAAGGGGACTAGTCTCGTCGGGATACTTTCCCCAGATGACTTGCATGTCACGGGATAGCCAGCCGACCACAGAGATAAGACCACGCCTTATCACATCACAAACAGCATCTTGCAGTACCGGATTTCTACCAAAATCCTTAAGTTTGTCATGCAACATCACTGAGTCGGACAAACGGTCGCAACTACGGCTTCATCCATAATGCCTAATAAACAAGCGGAGCGGATCTCTAATGCAATATCATGCCGAGGACGGAAATAATTGACCTGGTGGTTCCTCTTGAACCATGGAAACCCAAACCCCTCTCATTTGAGAGATCTGGTGCCGAAATGCTTGAAATAAAATCAAGAAAAGGAAAAGATGCCATGCACGCATCCTATAACCGAGAGGAGAAATGTCATTACCTTACTAGCCCTCTTCCTTGCCATGGAAACCTGATCTTCACGAATGAAGATTTATGCATCCACGTCCTCCCCAAGGATCTGGCATCAGAACGACTATCAGAGCTACGAAGCTTCGACAAAGGCCAAAGAAAGCTTTCTTCTTCCTCCAAACTCTCTCTCTGTCTCAAACCCTAAGTCAACTCAGAAATGAGCACAAGTGAGGGAGAGAACCGCTCAGCCCTACTAAAGCCTGTCGGGCAGAAGATCCTGGGGTCCAGGATCAACCTTGAAGTAAAAACAATCGTTTAAGATTTTAATCTACGAACCACATTTCAGCAATTAGTCGAACGGTTCAGGCTTCGTCGATCGACCTATGTTTGACGAACAACCAATAGCTCGACAACCGACCAAGCTCGACGAAAAATACCTGAGCTCGACAACCGGACAAGCTCGACTAAAAATACCGGAGTTCGACGAATAGTCGTGAGCTTGACGAAATGGCCCAAGCACGAAGAAATGTCGTGAGCTCGACGAAATGGCCCGAGCTCGACAAAATGTTGTGAGCTCGATGAAATGGCCCGAGCTCGACGAAAAGACGTGTGCTCGACGAAATTGCCCGAGCTCGACAAAATGTCGTGAGTGACCTTCTTTCATCATCCTTACCCAACAGCTAGCTTTGGAAATGCCGGGGTTTTACAACTCCTCCCTCCTTATAAGAATTTTCTCCCCGAAATTAAACTCCATACAAGAAGATATCAAGAAAATTGTTGCAATAAATAAACACATTATTAAGACAACTTTACACAAACCATTTTCATTCAGGCAAACAGTAGGAAAAACATTGCAACATCTCAAAACACTGTTGCAACTTATCAAACACTATTCCAATCAACATTATACAAACAACTCGGGATAATCCTCGTGCATTGTTTGCTCTCGCTCCCAAGAAAACTCATCCCGCCCATAGTTGTCCCAACACACCTTTACGAGCTTCACCTCTTTGTTCCACAACAACCGAACTTTTGAATCCTCTATGCCCATCAGATGGAATTTTGCCTCATGTCCTCTTCTATTGGCACCGTCTCCGGTTCGATTACAACAATAGCCTCCACCAAGGCTTTCCTCAAGACGGAGACATGGAAAACATCGTTTAATCCACTCAGCTCCATGGACAACGCCAACGGTAAGCTGCTTCTCCAATATGTTCTGTAACCTCGAACAGTCCCAAAAACCTCGGACTCAACTTCTTGAGTCCGAAAATTCGCGAAATGCCTATGAACGACTTGATCTTGAGATAAACCCTATCGCCTACCGAAAACTCCACATTCCTATGGCGAGCAGTAAAATACTTTGCTTGCTAGTCTTGGGCAACCTACATGCACTCCTGAATGGTTGGCGCCAACTCGCATGCATTAGCCACCACTTCTTTTCCCAAAAGTTTTGTGTCTCCTGCCTCTATCCATGACATTGGCATTCAACACCACCTTCTATACAATGCTTCGTATGACGCCATCTTTATACTTGTCTGGTAATAGTTATTATAGAAAAACTCCACCATGAAGAGGTGGTCTTCCCATTTTTTTCCCCAAAATCGAGGGTACACATTCTCATCATATCCTCCATTGTATGATTTGTTCTTTTGGTTTGTCCATCAGTTTGAGGATAGAATGTCGTACTGAACTTTAACTTCGTGCCCAGACTCTTCTAAACCAACCTCCAGTCTTTGTCGTGAATTGTCCGTCGCGATCACTAACTATACTCTTAGGAATCCCATGTAGTCGCACAATGTTGTGAACATACAACTCTACCAGGTTCTCACCGCTGTCCTCTTTCTGATTTGGGATGAAATGAGCCACTTTGGTAAAGTGATCCACGATCACCAAAATCGCATCACTACGCTACTGCGATCGAGGTAAGCCATGCAAAAAGTTTATGGAGATGTAATCAAATTTCCACTCGGGAATAGGAAGAGGCTTCAAAAACCCTCCCGGCTTCTGACACTCGGCCTTCACTAAGGCATAAGTTTGGCATCGACTCATGTACAAAGCTACGTACCGCTTCAAACTAGGCTACCAAAAGGATTTCTTAATATCCCAATACATATTTGTACTTCCTGTAAGACCCCCTTTTTTTTTTCTTTTTCAACCACCGGGGACTTAGCCCAGAATTGCCGCTTTGCGGTGGCACCGACATCTCGGGAAGGCAACCACTACAAAACGCCAATTCTGCCGGCCCTTTTCGATCACAAGAGAGAGAAGTATTTAAACAAAAAAAATGTAAACAAGTCCACAGAAACATGTAAATAAAAGTGAATCATATCCAGTCCATCAATACATATAATAGGAAAATAGATAAATGGGCTCGAGCCCAGTACATCAGAGTCCTCACTACAAGTCACTCATCGCGGAAGCTGAGAAAATACTAATCACTCACGGAGCTGGTCGCAGGTGCACCGGTGCTAGACTGTTCCACCTCCATGCGCACCGTACTCCGCTGGTGCTGGTCCCTGTCTCCCATTCGGAGCTCCTGTAATGTTTGGTTCGAAAACCATTAGTCATAAAGACTAAGCCCTATCATCCCCTACCCCTCCCACCACGGCTCCTAAGCACTGGGCGGAGAGGAGGAAAGGGAAGCTACAAAAGTGGAGAATAGTCAAGCAGGTGACGGTAGACCTAACTAGCAAGTTATAACAGGTGAACAGTATAAATGTTGTAATAGGTAGAACAATTAATAAATAGCAAATTGTATAAAAGGCAGCTAGAGAATAGTAAGTAAGCAACAAGTAAGTAAGTATGTAACCTTAACTTATATGAATGCCCATACAAACTTATAAGTTAAGGGATCTTCTGCAAGGCTCCCATCGTATAAAAAGTCCCATACCGATTTATACGTTGGGGTGTCGGTTGTATACAATTATGAGTGTAGTGATATGCTATGCCATGATTCATGCAAGTGC
Organism: Platanthera zijinensis; assembly: GCA_039513925.1. Classification (NCBI taxonomy): domain Eukaryota; kingdom Viridiplantae; phylum Streptophyta; class Magnoliopsida; order Asparagales; family Orchidaceae; genus Platanthera; species Platanthera zijinensis. Next base: position 111,849,564 of record CM077084.1, on the reverse strand, counting down.
AACACACGCACACGACTCTATGCGCACAGACCTTTAGTTCCACCTGTTCGGGCAGCTAGCTTCACTCCCAGGAACCTCCGTAGTGGCAAACGGAGACAGTGGGTCGGGCCCCCCACTCCTAGGCGGGCATCCACACTACCAGGCCTAGCCCTCCCGTACGCCCCTAGAAGAACATAACCTAGAGTATCCGCGTACTGCTGCTGGATGTACCCTCCAGACTTTCTTTGGCTAAGTGTCCCACACCGCCGAGTCCGCGTACCGATGTCGGTGTGAACGACCATCAGATACCGAAGACCCACCACCTTTATTCTGTACTCCAACCCTCGAGCCCTCGGCCCCCCGGACAGTACTGTCCGTGCATCTACCTTCAGAGCTACCGTCTGAATGGCAACAAGTCCTATTATTCTACTTTCCTAGCTATCGGGGAGTGAGTGTGTGCAACCCTAGTCATACTAGTTGCTCTTTTAATTTATTATTCCTATGGTTTACGTTAGCCCAGGACTGCCCCCGGTATACCTGTGAAGGGCTCTCAAGGGGCACTAGGAACCAAGATGGCGGCATTACGGCCCGAAGTTCCCTTTCGCAAGGCACTTATTATTTTTGGTTGATCTCCCTTAGCCCGATCCCCTTTTAGTTACTTTAGTTCTAACCCTAGAGTATTAAGACTCTTCCTCTTCTTCCCGGGATGGACGATCTTTCGTCGTTTCCCGTACACCCTTATTCCAACAAGTCTCCCAATGATGAACTCGATCCTAGTTTGCCCTACCAACCATCAACTATCAAAATTCCGTGGCTTTACTATATGCAGACCATCCTAAACTATATGAGGTACCCAAGGGGAGGTACACCAAATTATCTTCCAAATCTCCTATAATATTTACTGGTGGTCTACCATATCATACTTTGCCTAAAACCAGAAACTTATAATTTTCCTAATTAATCTGATATTTATTTAATTTCCCCAAAGGGCGTGCCACGGGTCATTTTAAACATGAACTACATGATCTTCCTAAGTAAAGGCTACTCAAAAATCATGATCATTAAATAACAGCAAAATAACCTCAAATACAAATTCTCAGAATTTTATAGAAAGTATTTAACCTCTAAATAATTTATTCAGTATAATCATGTTAATTCTACGTAGTGAAGGAAGTACTGAAATTATTCATCTAAAAATTATAGAAAAATCACTAGTCAGTAGTATGATATATAAAAGATCTTTGTGCAGAGAATCATAATTTTACTAGCTTGCTAACCACCACTAATGATTTAATCAAATAATCAAGGTAAAACATACTTAATGAAGCGAGCCTTAGAATTAATCTTCCAAAAATCCCATAAAAATTCACAGAGATTTAAAATCATAATAAACGTTCTCTGCTTAAATTTCATCACTTTCTAGAGAGTGTGTATTCCCTAATAAATTTCTAAGCAAATCATACAACTACTAAATCATTAAAGGAAGTATCCAAAATAATGAACATAAAATTCATAGAAAAATATCCAGAGCTTATACCATCCCTATAATTCACTCTCCCCAAATCTCACCACTTTTAAATGTGATTTAGTGTCATTTCCTATCTCTACAAGTTTTGCACCCTAAACTAGGGTTAGATTTTCAGGTATCCCAACGGTCTCCAAATTTACTAAAATTTCATCCAGAGAACTATATTGGCCCTATGGTTCCCTTCACCCAATTTCGGGTCAATCCAAGGTCATTTGACCACATGACCTTCACAAACCACCAAGATCCATCCTTAGGGTTTAGCCTTGGTCCTTTGGGTAAACTTACCCCGATCCACCTCAAACTCCATGAGGGGGTGCTAGAGAATATTACTAGCCAGTGGTAAAAATCTCAGCCTCTGTTGAGGTGATCTCACCAATCAAACTTCAAAAGTGCACTTTTAACCTAAGACCCCTTATTAGGGCAAAACTTAGGGTTGATCATTTCTAGTCCAAACCATCTACAAATGAGATGGAAAATTATACAGAACCTTATGGTGACCCCAGGGACCTCTCACCAGAATTTGGGAGGGTTTGGAAATTATTTAACTATCTAATTAAATTCGGCTAGGATTATTGAATTTTCCTAAAAACTATAGAAAACTTTTCTCAAAAAATTCTCATTTTTGGACAGCACCTAGATATAGGTAAGATTAGGCCACACCCCAAATTTCAAGTCATTTTTATGACTGGATTGGAGTGGGGAATTTTTCTAAGGTCAAGACAGCCCTCTGGATAGACCTCACCAAAAAGGGTGATGTGGTCTAACCAGGATTCCAAATTGAGTGAAATTAATTTTGAATAAAACTAGACTTCAAGGGGTACAGTTTCTATGTTGACCACTTTTCCTGTAGGAGCCTCTAGGTATTTTTCCCAAATTATTTAACATGACAGATAAATTCATTCAGAAATTATTTTAAAAATAGAATCCAATTTTCATGGCACTGTTCATCTTCTTCAGAGCTCGAACCAGAGGCCTAAAAACCTAATTTTCCTGTAGCTTTTCCAAGCTATTTCCCGACCATCCAGCCATCTCCCTAGCCGGCCACCACCACCACCACCTCCGTTGAGGCGAGGGCTATCGTCGGGCGGCGGCACGGCCGCCGGAGAGGCGGTTTCCGGCGAACCCGCCACCATGAAATTTTCGGAAAACCACGAATACGCTCACCCGATCTGGCTCTTTTGAGCCCGATATCTCTCCTAAAGAATTCTAAGATCTATCCGCAGAAGAAGGGGGAGGGGAGGACCTTGTTCGCGGGTTGAAGGCGTGCAGAGCGTCGGGAAGCCATTTGCGCGGTGGTGGCGTCGCCGGAAATTCTTCAACAGCAAGGGGGAAGTCTGAAACAGTTTGAGGGAGTGTAACCTTTTCCTCTTGCTCTTAGGAGTCTTTTATAGATCAGCAAATGGGGAGGGGAAAGGATGAAACGTTGGAGATGAAACGTTCGCGGCCATTACTAATCCCCTTAATGACGTTTCGGTTATGACGAATGGTAGTTGAAACGTTGGAGATGAAGAGGTGTTTGCCAGGTGGCAATTTCCTATTGGACCCACTTTTCCTTAATTATTAACATAATTAAAGTAGGGAACGACCCATAAATTCTCTTGATTTTCATTCCCATAGTCAGAATTTATTATGGCGTCGGTTATCGAAATTTCCAACCTGGCTGTCATTTCGGCCTTGGTCACGGGCGTGACACATAGGTCACGGGCGTGACAGGCCCGGTTAGCCAATTCTGGGTTCGACGATCGTCGAACTGAGATCGACGATCGTCGAAGGGTGGTCACAGGCGTGACACCTGGGTCAAGGGCGTGACAGGCCCGTGTGGCCAAATCTGGTTCGACGATTGTCGAATTGGGATCGACGATCGTCGAGCGTGTCATGCCCTATGTCACGGGCGTGACATTGTGGGTCACGGGCGTGACATGCCTGGTGACTAATTCTGGTTCGACGACGTCGAACTGGAATCGACGATCGTCGTGCGTGTCACGCCCTATGTCACGGGCGTGACATGGCGAGTCACGGGCGTGACATGCCCGTGGGGCCAATTTTGGGTCGACGACCGTCGACCTGGAATCGACGATCATGGTCACGCCCTATGTCACGGGCGTGACATGGCGAGTCACGGGCGTGACAGGTCTGGTGACTAATTTTTGGGTTCGACGATCGTCGAACTGAAATCGACGATCGTCGAATATGGTCACGCCCTATGTCACGGGCGTGACGGGTCGGTCACGGGCGTGACAACCCGTGACCCGATTTCTTGGTCGATGTATTTCAAGTTTTGGGCTCCCTAGGGTTCTACCACAACCAACTGACTCCTAGGGGTCTAGCCGGAAATGGGATGTTACACTTCCCGGGTGAATGGAGTACTTCAAAACATGAGTCTCAAAAATCAACTCCTAGCGGAGCTTGCCGGATTGCAGTACACATATCCTTTCGTCCTTCCTCAAGATCTCATAAATCATCTCACAGCAGCTACCTTTGCCCTTTTGAGCTTCCACCACGAATTGCTGGAACTCTACATCCAAATTATTCGCTTCCCTAACACGATCGGTTAAGTCATTTTGCAACTCAATCAAGTTCAACCGAGCCCTACTAGACTCGCCTCTGGCTACACACTCAATGCCAAGGGACTCCCATTCCCGCACTAATCGCTCATCATGAGCTTCGATCCAACCCCCTTGTCCAGAGTATTTTCTACTCAAGGCATCTGCCACCACGTTGACTTTGCCTGGCGTATATTGAATCGCTAACTCATAGTCTCCAAGGAACTCGACCCATCTGCGCTGTCACATATTCAAGTCCTTCTGATCTAGTAGGAACTTCAGGCTTTTGTGGTTCGTGAAGATCTCCACCTTCGCACCATAAACATAGTCTCGCCAAAATTTCAATGCAAAAATTACCACCACCAATTCCAAGAAATGGACGGGGTAATTCCTCTCATGAGGCTTTAACTTCCTAGACCTAAAGTCTATCACACTGCCATGTTGCACCAACACGCAACCCAAACCGCATCCAGATGCATCACTAAAAATCTGAAATCCTTCAGTCCCTTTAGGGAGACTTAGGATTGGAGCTGTCATCAGCCTTCCCTTCTGGGTGTCAAACACCTGATTGCACTCCTGAGTCCACACAAACTTCTGGTCCTTATGAGTTAGAGAGGTGAGAGGTAGAGCTATCCGCGAAAAGTTTTCCACAAATCTTCTATAATACCTGGCTAGTCCAAGGAAACTCTGGACTTCCACCACAGTTCTCAAAATTAGCCAATCCCTGATGGCTTCAACTTTCGTCGGATCCACCGCCACCCCATCACCACTAATTACATGTCCCAAAATGCCACATTCTCCAACCATAACTCGCACTTCGATAACTTTGCATAAAGTTGGTTCGCTCTCAACACTTGCAGGACTACTCTCAAATGAGTCTCATGCTCCGCCTCTTTTATTGGGTATACCAAGATATCGTCAATAAAGACAACTATAAAAGAATCCAAGTGTTCCCAAAATACTTGATTCATCAAGTCCATAAACATTGAATGCGCGTTTGTCAAACCGAACGGCATCATCGAGAACTCAAAGTTTCTATACCTCGTACAAAACGTTGTCTTGGGTATGTCCTCATCTATAATTCGCAACTGATAATACCCTGACTTCAAGTCCAACTTCGAATACACCACCGACCCCACCAACTGGTCGAACAGGTCGTCTATCCGAGGAATCAGATACTTATTTCTGATAGTCAATTTATTCAATTCTCAGTAGTCTATGCACAACTGCATAATACCATCTTTCTTCTTCACAAATAGCACTGGCGTGCTCCATGGTGAAGAATTGGGTCTAATATACCCCTGCTCCAATAGTTCTTATAACTATACATTGATTTTAGCCAACTCTTTTGGTGTCATCCTAAAAGGAGGATGTGACACCAGCCTAGCCTCTAGCACTAACTCAATCGAGATATAATTCTCCTGTCGAGGAGGGACTCAAGGAAGCTCATCAGGAAACACATCCTCGAACTTTGCTACTACCGACACTTCCCCGAGTGATAACCTGGAAAGGCGAACCTCCAACAATGCTATAAGTGCTACTCCTCTCTGGTAAACTGGCCGCACCAACTTAAAGGTCGAAATTAGGGAATATGCCACTCCACTAAGGCCCTCAAACTTAACTTCTGCCGACCCTTCACTCCTCAAGGTCATAACCTTTGATAGGCAGTCAATACTGGCACACTGCTCTATAAGCCAGTCCATTCCCAATATTATATCGAACTCAATCAACGGTAGAACCACTGCTACCAATGTGAAGTCAACTCCATACACACTCCAACAAATGCGCACCTTCGCCCCGGTAGTCATGGATGACCCATTGGGCTTGCAAACCTTCATCTCTGCCTCCACCAAGAATGACGCAACTCTAATTCTCCGGATAAACCTTTCCGGAAGAAAAGAGTGTGACACTCCCATATAACCCAATACCCTAGCAGGGTATCCAGAAACAAACACAATGCCTAAAACATAGGCGACCAACATAAACATTTTTGAAAGTCTAAAGAAGCAAATAAATATACATAAACTTTCTCATACCTGTCACCACATCGGGTTTTCGGATTGCTTTTGATTGCCAAAGGTTAAAAGCCCTTGGCTACACAGGTTGGAAATAAGAAGCGCTAGACTCCGCCATCTTTCCTTTTTCCACGGTGTTGGGGCCGGACCGTACGGACTGCTATAGTATTGGCTCCGGCTCAGCACCACCATAAATACAGAAATGAGCTATGTTGCCGGGCTTGCCACACTTAAAGTATAACGGTGGTCCCTTGAAGCGAGACCCTCCAGGTATCATGTTACTTTTCTCACCGTGCTTGAAAGGATGAGGTTTCTTCTTACACCTATTCCCTTCAGACCTCCCTTGCGATTGAGATGGCTTCCCTTCTCCCTTCTTTGTTGCAAACCCCTTACAACGTTCGGTTCGCTCCATATCGCTTTCCAACGTCCTACCAGACTCAACAGGCTCATTGAAACCAGCATTCTTCATAGATATGAGGGGTTATCTCAGATTCTCCCTTAGCTCATGATAGAAGAGGTTGTCCCTCTCTTCATCGTCGGCCATGGTCATCCCAGCATAACGACCCAAATGAGAGAACTCCTGAACATACTCGTCAACCATCTTGTCCCGCTGCACTAAGTGCAGAAATTTCCTCCAAAGGGCCAGCCTTGTCGATGCAGGAATGTACTTCTTTAAGAAAGCATTCCCAAACTCTTTAATGGATAGGATGCGTCCAAGAAACTGGCGACCGCTATGGCTCACCCACCATAACTTAGAGTCTCCTACCAACATGAAGGTGGCAAAATCAGATTTCTTTTCCTCTGGCATCTCTATCACCCTCAGAAGTTCTTGAATCCTTGCCCACCAAACCTCTGCATCGGTCGGCATGCCGACTCCCTTAAACGTTGGAGGATGGAAGCTTAATAAATACTTCATTTGCCGGTCTTTGTGCCCAACTACCACTCTTTCAGCCAAAGGCTCAGCTTACCTGGCTCCTCCACCCGGCACGGCTGTTACCGCATCCGGGGTAGCAAGAGTTGCTTAGCAATAGGGTTCACAGCTTGCAGTGCCGCTACAGCTTGGGTTGCTACCACTGCTTCTGCAAGCATGTGACAGAAATCGGGCTGGGTTACCCCCATGCACAATGGGCCTAGAGCAGTAGCACTACTCGCGGAAGTCTCTTCTCGTAGCCTTGATGTCCCCGCCTTGTTGCTTGCACCCTTAACAAAAGCAATATAAAAATGAATCATTATCTATTCGTAAGACTCAAACACAAGGACACTCATTGTCCCGCAATACTCCTATGTGGATAACTTCTCTTCGCGATCTGATTACGCTAAATCGAACTCTAAACTTAACCTTGGACACCAACCTCCCTCTGATACCAAAATGTAACACCTCCCCTGAAACGACCGTATAATATGGGTACGACGGGGCCCAACAACATATAGACACCACAACATAAGCATTAAAAGATGATATAAAACTATATAACTCCAAACTCAGAATAAAAAAATGGAACATACAACCAAAACTAGAAGTTATCCACTAGACTAAGAGTATAAAAATGACCTTAAGGCCTTACACAATACAAGTCCAAGACTGAACGACAACCATATAAAACATCAACGTGCATAAGCACTCCTACTCTACCTCGGCATGCAAGCCAGAAATATATATATATCTCATTGATCTTAACATTGCATCAAAACAAAAGCACATAAAGTTCACTTTACGAGGCTTAGGCATTTTTGGCCGGCGAGCATGCTCCTGCTTGCGATCCTTGCCCTTTAGGAATTTGAGGTAACGTGGGTTAGCAAATGCTGACCTCAACTTTGTAACTACCACATCTCCTCCCAGCCATCCTTAGCAGACCCTAGGGTACACCACCACCCTGTACGTAAGAACTTCATTTGCAATATTCATAAACATGTTAACCTATAAACAGGTTTGGATGTCTCATACAACATACATGTTTTATATGTTGAACATGTAATATAAAGGGCCTACAATACATCATGTATGCAATCCTGGGTTTCACCCAAGACGCCCTATAGCGCATGATTCTAACACATCATCATAGCACAATATCTGGGTACTTCCAATGTCCCCATTGGCGTTTAAGCCGCACACAAAAATTGGTATTTATATTTCCCTTAATGGAATATAAGCCGCCACACGGAACTCTTGCCAAGGCCCCACCCGCTCATGGGTCTCAAAATCGGTCTTGCCTGCAAGCTCTGACTTCTCACGTAAGGATTCTGTCTCACACACAAACCGATTCTAAGAACCCTTGCTGGACCCCACCTTCTCGTGGGCTTCATCGCCCGGGCTTGTCCGAAGCTCCTCGTTCTCATGAATTTCACAGAAGGGGACTAGTCTCGCCGAGACAATTTCCCCGCATGACTTGTACGACATAGGATTGTCAGCCTACCACGGAGACAATACCACGCCTCACAAACAACATCTTGTCGTACAAGTTTTCTACCAAAATCCTTAAGTTCGTCATGCCACATCACTGAGTCGGGCAAACGGTCTCGACTACGGCTTCATCTATAATGCCAAATCCACTAGTGGAGCAGATCTCTAAGGCAATATCATGCCTGGGATGGACACAATTTACCAGTTGGTTACTCTTGAACCATTGCAACCCAAACCTCCCTCATTTGAGAGATCTGGTGCCTAAATTCTTGAAATAAAATCAAGAAAAGGAAAAGATGCCGTGAACGCATCCTATAACTGAGAGGAGAAATGTCGTTACCTTACGACCCCTCTTCCTTGTTGTTGGGCATTGCATCCACAATAAACCAGATTTGCATGAAGTCACCCTTGAACTAAGATGAATTAAGTTGTATTTGATATCTTGTTTAAGTTGTGTGTTTGCAGATCATCATTACTAAGTGTAGACCAATGTCAGTCTACAGTGGGTCATGAACATAGTACCATATAGTGTAATCCATCACTGTTTGATCCAAGGTGTTGACTCATGTGTAGCCTCTCTATTAAGATACACTTCATATTCAAACACTTGGACCATGGAATGAAGATTGGAACCTTTAAGAGAAGAAAAAGTTTCTTTCTAAAAAGTTTAAAAATTTTCTATGTCGATTTCTCGAGATGTCCTTTCAGTTCTCAAGAAGTAGAGTTAGAAGTTCTCGAGAAACAGGAGTTTAGTTCTCAAGAAGTTTAGCTGTTTTAGTTCAGAAAAATTTTCTATGTATGACTCTCGAGAAGTATCTCTTAGATCTCGAGAAGTATCTCTTAGTTCTCGAGAAGTCATTTCAGTTCTAGAGAAGCTCAGCTCTTAGTTCTCGAGAAGTCCCAGAGTAGTTCTTGGGAAGTTCAGAAAGTTTCAAGAAATTCTTTCTAAGTATTAGTTCTCGAGAAGTCCAGATTAGTTCTCGAGAAGTTCTCAGTTCTCGAGAAACTCAGCTTCATAGTTCTCGAGAAGTTCAAAATAGTTCTCGAGAAGTCAGGCTATAGTTCTCGAGAAGTCCATATTTATTTCGAGAAGTATTGATCCTGAAGTCTCGAAAACAAAGTTCAATTCCAGTCAGTTTAGTTCTCGAGAAATTCAATAAGTTCTCGAGAGCTAATGCTACTTCTCAAGAACTGCAGACTAAATTTTTTCTGAAATTTGTTGAAGTCAAGATCGGCCGGATTTTTGAATGACTTGACGTGATTGTTCCACATGTCATCATTAATGTCTTTTCTAACCGTTAGGAGTAATCCTATATAAGGTCTTTTCAATAAGACCTAACCCTAACAATTATCTTTTGCAAGAAACGGCTGTCCGTTCACTCGAAATCCTTCTCGTCGGCCATCTCTAATTTCAGATCTCTGAAGCAGCCGCCGCCGCTCACGATCAGATCGACTCTTCTAATGTCGATCAAGAAGACTTGCTGTTCAAGGATTCTCATCTTCTCCTTGATCGAGTTGGTCAAAGTTTTCTCAGATCAGATCTACTCATCTTCTTCAACATTTCTGAAAAAGCCACAAAGTTCAAGACGAAGATTCAGATATTCACTTTTCTAGATCTGAAAAAATTATTCTATTTGTAATTCAAAATTTCTTTACTATTATTGTAGGATATTTTCTCCGAGTGTAGGAGCGTTGTTCTCCGAGTTTGTAGGAAGTTTTTATCTTCCGAGTGTAGATCCTTTTGGATCGAGTTTGTAGGAACTTGGTTCCGAGGCGTAGGATTGGTTTGCAATCCGAGATTATTGAGTAGCCGAATCTAGTGATTTGCTAGAACGATGAGGTAAAGTGGACGTACCCAAGATTGGATAACCACTATAATTCTTCTTTTCTTTCTGTGATTGCTTGATTTCTTTTGCTAGATTGCTAAAATTTTTATTCTGCAAATCGTCCCATGATTCACCTATTCACCCCCCTCTAGGTGATTTAGGTTAACAACTTCACACTTTCAATTTGTATCAGAGGGAGGTTGATCGTTTAAAGGTTAACATCTTGATCAATTTCCTCTCAAAAGTTGTCATTTTATTATTCAAGCAATGGACAAGGTCAAAGATTTTGCTAAGCTTCCCCTGTGCACAAAAAATAACTTTCCCATGTGGAAAGAGAGAATCAAATTTTTCATGGAAGCTGTGGATCCCCAGATCTTCATGATTTTATAAGAAGGTCCCTACGTTCCTATTACTATCTAGAGAGCAAAGAGGTCCATATGTTTTTATCAGAAAGAAAACCCAAGTGAATCTAGAGAAATCATCAACAATCACTAAGGTATATGACTTCCCTCCCAAGCTCTGTACTTCAATAGGTACAAAGAGGTCCATATGTAGAAGTACAAGATTCTAGGTGAATCACTTTTATTAATGGATTTAAAACTATTTTTAGTTTGCTTGCGTAATTGACAAGCCCTGCAGAGTCATTCCTTCTTATAGGGGCCAGAAGGTAGTCCTCTAACAAGGTTGTCCTTAGATAATTTAGCTATTGTCCTAAGGTTTACATGACCTAGTCTCTTATGCCATAATTCACAAGCTTTACTAATCTGACTGAATAAACAAATTTCTGATTTTGTAGAATTAAAATAAACTATATAGATGTTACCTTATCTAATTCCTGTTAAAACGATTTTGTTTTTATCAAAAATAATAGAGCATAAGGATTTGTTAAAAGTTACCTGAAAACCTTCATCACATAGTTGACTTAAGGATATGAGGTTATGCTTTAGTAAATTCACATAAGCTACCTTTTTGAAAGTGACTGCTCTAATCTTGACATTTCCATATCCTTCTGTTTGTCCACAATTGGAGTCTCCAAAGATCACTTTGGGTCCAAGCTTTGCTTTAAAGTCACTTAGGTTGGCCTTTGAACCTGTCATGTGTTTTGAGAAACCACTATCCAAGTACCACTCTTCCTCTATGGTAGAATTGTTCTTCACTTGCATAAAAAAAGTTTGGTGTTTTTGACCCAGGTTACCTTTGGTCCTTTATTTCTTTTAAAAAAATAAATGGAAATATAAGAAAAATCTGGTTGATCCTTATAACCTATTGGGTGATATCTCCTAGGAGGAATTATCCATTGAGTAAAAGAATTAACAGATTTTTGTCTTTGATTATTATTTTGATATGTGTTAAAGTTTTTGTTTTTAATATTTGAGTTCGATGAATTTAATTTAGTTCGTCGAGCTGATTTCGACGAAAAGTATTGATTTCGTAGATCTTGGTTCACAGAATGATAATACTCATTTTCTGCGTTCCACGATCGTCGATCTCTATTTGATGAAACATGTTGATTTCGTCGAGCACCCTTTGTTGAGTAATCATACCCAAATTATAGGTTCAAAATTCGTCGATCGCCGTTCGACGCATAATACTGATTTCGTCGATCTCAGTTTGACGAATTTTGTAGAACATTATTTTTATGAGATTTTTTATTTTTGTTTGATTTATTCTTTGGTAAGATTTCAGTATTTTTATTTGTTAGTTATAAAACTTCTTTTCCTTCTTCTTTTGCAGAAATGAAATTAATGGTGTTAGATAATATACTTTTCTCAAAAATATAAGGCTGACTTGATGAAGCACCCAAGCCCAGTTTGCTATTTAATCTAGCATTCACTATGCTTGTGATGTCCTTCAATTTGATAATTCTCCCATTAAGTGATTTTTCAAATATTTTAGCCTCATTTAGTTTACTTTCTAAATATAATATTCCTTCTGAAGCAGTTTTTAAGTTTTCTTTAAGTTTTGAATTTTCTGAAGAAAAATTATCAAGTTCAATTAATTTTTCTTTAAGAAGTTTGATTTCCTTCTCAAATTTATTAAATCTTTACATAATTATTTAATGTCAGATTTGAATTGATCAGAAGTAAAATTAAAGGTAGAGATTACCTGGTCTTCCTCTGATTCTGATTCTGACTCAGTGTTGCTGCATGATGCATTGATTGCCATCATTCAGATCTCTTTAGCTTTAGCTTCTTCTTCATCCTCACTGGAGTTGGATGAAGAGTCTGATTCTTAGTCACTCCATGTCTCAGCTACAAATCCTATCTCTTTCTTCCTGTATTTGTTGGAAGAGGATTTGTTGGAGTGCTTTCTAGATTCTATCTCCTTCTTCTTTTCTTCCTTCTTCTCAGGACATTCTAGCAATATGTGTCCAGGTTTCCTGCACCCATAACAAATAATTTCTTTAGTGGGGGGTTTTGTCATACCTGGGTTTGTCTTCATTTCTTGAAGACCTTATCCTGAAGTCCTTCAGTGCCATTTTGTAAAATCTTTTGGCCAGAAGACTCAAGAGGTCTTCATTTAATGGAAGAGATTCTTATTCATCTATAGCTTGAAAAGTTATGCTTTTCTCTTTCTTTACTAAAGGTGAAGCCACATATTCAGCTTCCCTTGTCTTGATAAGTTACTCATAAGACTTGAACTTTCCCAACAAGGTCTCTGTTGAGATCTCATTCAAGCTTCTAGCTTCCTTGATTGGTCAGATCCTAGAGTCCTATGTGCTAGGGAAGCACATAAAGATCTTATCATTGACTTATGTCAATGAGATGTCCTTCTCTAGGGTTTTTAGCTCATTGATGATGAGGCTGAGTCTGGTGTACATCTAAGTAACTGATTCAGATTCATCCTTCTTGAAATTCTCATATTGAGAAATCAAGTGGGCTCTTCTCTCCTTTCTCTCATTTGCAGATCCTGCAACCATCCCATTTAGGGAATCCCATATATCCTTGGTTGAAGTGCATTCAGCAACTTTTTGGAATATGTCAACAGACATAGTTTGAGCCAGGATGTTCATTGCTTCGGCATCTGCAATTTTCAGCTTATTTTGAGCATCAGCCCACCCAGGTGGTGGAACTGCACTTGTGCTTGTTATTACAGATGGTGTAGGGGGACCTATCAAAATGGAATTATAGATATCTTCATCAATGGAATTTATGTAAAGCCTAATCCTTGCCTTCCAAAGTGTAAACTTATTCAGATTGTACACTGGAGGTCTGGTTCTTGAATACTCATTATTTTGTGTCATGATATAAAAGACAAACTAGAGTAATAGGATTTAACAAAGATCTTTTGGTTGAAGTGTTAGCCTGTGAAACCAAATAACCTCCCTATGACACCAATTAAAAGTGAGGGTTAGATCTTATCTTTACTCTAGGGGGGGTGAATAGAGTATTAAAAATTTATTAACTTGTTTTTACATCGGATTAAAAGTTAGTGATATATATATAAGTATAAAGAGAAATATTACAACACAAAAACAAAAAGTAAAGGCAAAACAGATGACACAATGAGTTTATAGTTATTCCCCAATAAACCTGGGTACTCAACTCTCCTACCACCTTGGTAGGAATCGACTATAGGTTTTCTATCAGGTGCCCTGCCACCACAGGTTTTTGCTCAGGTACCCTGTCACCACAAGATCTATTTTTCTAAGGGAGATCTAGCAACCCTTGAGCTTTTGATTAGGTTCCCAAAAACCAATCTAAGTCTTTTGATCAGGACACTTAACAACCAAAAGTCTAACTTTTGAAGGGAGTTAAAACCCTATACATAGGAAAAGGGAAATGTAAAAAGATATGTTGTCTTCTTTGTCTCAAATCTCTTAGAAGACTTAGTGGATTTCTTGATGTTGTCAAAGCTCCCTCTTAGTTGTATGAATCTGATCAGGAGTGGAAGCTTTGCATCAGGGTGTAGGCCTTCAAATGATGTTTCTTTTCAAGCATTTAGACTGATTTTGAATTTTTGTCTCTGTAAAGCCTGAAGCAGTTGAAGAACACTGAGTGTATGAAATCTGTCTGTTAATACTTTTTCAGTGATTCACTACTCTTTTGATTGTAATTTTTGATCTGTGTATCTTTATATTCTTCCGAAAGTAAATCACTTTATATATGTTTTCAGATTCAACAACATGTGAATTTTAAATCTTTCCTTTGAAATTCTCTGCATAATTCGGGAATTCTGAACGACTAATATTTGTCTTGAATGTATTTACTAAACTATCCAATTGAATATGGTAGAGTAATAACTCTATGAAACTGCAGAGAAGAATAGTCGAACAGAACCTGGAGGGAGTTAGTCAAACTCTACAATTATTTCGTCGACTTGAACTCCAAGTTCATCGAGCTAATAATTCTCCTTCATCGAGCTGAGCTCCAAGATTGTCGAACTGAAAATATATTGGACAATCTGAGCTCCATGTTTGTCTACCAGAGCCTGGAGTTCGTCGAGCTTAATTCTTCATATTCATCGACCTGAGCTCCAATTTCGTCGAGCTGAGCTTGGTTATCGTCTAGCTGAGATTGCAGAGATAAAGATAGATTTCGTAGACCAGAGCTCAGCTTTCGTCGAGATAAATTCAGAGTTGGAACTTTGAGTTCGTCGAGCTGAGATCGATGATTGTCGAGCTGAGTTCAGCTATCATCGAACGACTTTCCTGCAATCATTTTAACTATTTTTCCTTTGAGGTCTTATGTCTCTAAAGTCGTCTGATGGGTACTGACAGACTTAGTAGGTGCAGCTAAATTTGACCCTTGAAAAAACCTATGACCCTAGACTATATTTTTTGTGTCATTCTAAGCAATCTTAATAGTAGTCCTTGCACAAATCCAAACTGGGGCTCCAACACTCTGCTAAGACTGTAAAGTCAGTCTGACAGAAGGACAAAGTATTTCTTATCTATTTCAAAATGGAGAATAAAATTCAAATGCTCGCCAAAGTCCCAGTGGTACGGGATTTTTCAGATATTTTTTCCTGAGACCCTCCTAGGTTTGCTACAACAGCGAGAGGTTGACTTTCATATTGAGCTTATATCTGGGGCTTTGCCAGTGTCCTGAGCACCCTATCGAATGGCCCCTAAGTAATTGGCCTAGTTGAAGATTCAACTTTAGTAACTAATAGATGCTGGATTCGTCCGCCCAAGTTCCTCTCCCTGAGGATCCCCTATATTGTTCATAAATAAGAAGTATGGGACACTGTTCTTGTGCAAAGATTACAGGGAACTAAACAAGCTTACTATACAGAATACGTATCCACTTCTAAGGATTGATGAGTTGTTCGATCAATTGAAAGGTGCATACGTATTCTCCAAGATGGACCTAAGATCATGCTACAATCAACTTCAGATCTAGGAGGAGGATATCCCCAAAACTGCCTTTAGCTCCCACTATGGCCTATACGACTTTATGATAATGCCTTTTGGACTCACTAATGCCCCCTCTTCCATTATGGCTCTGATGAATAGGGTATTCAAACCCTTCCTAGATCACTTCGTGATTGTCTTTATCGACGGCATTTTGATCTACTCGAAGACTAGGGCAGACCATTCTAAACACCTGCAAATAGTGTTACTTAAGCTTTGAGAACACTTTGTCTTCGCCAAATTTAGCAAGTGTGAATTCTAGTTATAGGAAGTTGGATTCTTGGGCTACACAATCAACAAAAATAGTGTAGCAGTAGATCAGGCCATGATCCAGGCGATTCAAGGCTGGACGCCGCTTAAGATGGCATAGAATATTTAAAGTTTCCTTGGTCTTGCCGGGTATTACATGAAATTCGTGGAAGGTTTCTCTAAGATTAGGTTACCCCTCCCCGCCCTTACGAGGAATGATGTTACATTTCGATGGACACTAGAATGCGAGATTGCGTTCGTCAAATTTAAGAAGCGGCTAACATCTACCCCAATCCTTACGATTCCCTCAGGGACTGAGGGATTTAATTTCTATATTGATACCTCCGTGAAAAGATTGGGAGGTATTTTTATGCAGCATGGTATGGTTTGGCTTACCCATCTCGTCAATTAAAGCCGCATGAGTTGAATCGCACAATCCACGATCTAGAATTGGGTGCTATCATCTTTGCTCTAAAGATTTGGAGGCATTACTTGTACGGAGTAAGATGCGAGATCTTCTCCGATCATAAGAGTCTCAAATAAATCTTTACTCAAAAGGAGTTGAACCTTCGGCAGTGCCGATGGTTCGAATTTCTGTGTGATTATGATTTCGCTCTCCAATACTACTCCGGGAAGGCTAATAAAGTTGCTGATACATTGAACTGCCGACCCTCAATAGTCAGGATCTGGATGGAGCAGATTTAAAAAGAATTATTTCAGTAGTTATTATACTTAAAGATTACTCTTGTTGCTCTTAGGGATCCAGAAGAGTACCTGTCCCAGTTATACTGGATGGAGATATAGTGCGTCATCCGGGATCGCATACGAGAGTCCCAGAAGGCTGATCTGGAAGTAATCCAGATCATCTAGTCCCTACAAGATGGAGCATAAGAGGAGTTCAACCTATACAATGGAATCTTATAGTCTAGGCACCGCATATTTATTCCCTCTATCTGAGGAATCCGAGATGTGATTCTTCGAGAAGCGCACCGGTCAAGGTATTTTATTCACCCTGGTGTGGTTAAGATGTATATTGATCTACGCAGGACCATTTACAAGCCCAGGATGAAAAGAGATATCACCAACTTTATGGACAAGTGCCAGACCTGCCAAAAGGTAAAAGTTGAATGCCGCAACCCGGGAGGTCTGCTGTAGCCCCTGCCGACACTAGATTCTAAATTTTAGGATATTTCCATGGATTTTGTCCATTGCTTACCGTGATCCCGTGCAGGAAATGACTATATGGGTTGTCATAGATCGACTCACCAAGATAGCGTGGTTAATCCTGAATCGACAGGGTGATGGAGTTGATGTTCTTTCCAGATTATTCATAGAACAAGTGGTTCGGTTCCACAAAGTGTCGAGGTCAATTGTGTCGGACTGAGATGGATGCTTCACATCTAGGGAGTGAAGTCAGGTGCAAGCTTACATGGATACCAAGTTGGCCTTTAGCATTGGGGAGAGGAGGATTGGTCACCCTCCCCAAGCATATAAAAGACAATGCCACCCCTGCCTCACTCCTCACAAACCCAACTGAGCCCAGAGCACCGCTGCCGGAGCTCCAGTTCGCCGGAAAAACTTCCACTATCTGATCTCCACCACTACCTCTAATGGAGTCTTGGCCTAGCACCTCTCAAGCCACAACACCTCAGGTGGAATCTTTTCCCCTCCTCCTTCTTATCTTCCCAAACATTTCGCATGTGCCTCCCGGTGGCTGGAGATCCGCCGGTGCCACCCGAGCTAAACTCCAAGTCAGGTGGTGGACGAGGGTGGTGAGCCTTGCCTAGTGACGGTGGTGGTACTTAGGTAGTACCACACCATCTAGGATAGACTTCCCCGGCGACGGAGGGCCAAGGTTACACCGGAAATCGCCGCTCCGGCGACACCTAAAAAAAGAGTTAAAACTCTGTTTATTTTCTAAGGTGGAGGCCGGCGGTGCCAGGCCGCCGGACCACGACTAGAGAAGAGCCCAACCCCCAGCGTGTTGGTCGGGGCTGGTATCATGGTGGGACCACCACTGGAGAGGTTTTTTGGCACAGTATCACTGAGAGTAGAGCAACCTGCCACCCTGCTCTCGTTTTTTTAAAATTTCCCACAGTGGTCGGCACTGTCAGGCAACCGGACACCGCCCAAAAGATTATCGACCCCTAGAAAGTCGACCGGTGGTGGTTCCAGCTTAATGTGGCTGCCGGTCGGCATTGGCAAAGCTCAACTCTGCTCAAATGGACTGTGATGAGCGGAGACCATTCGATCTTCAATCAAAAGATCGAATGGCCATGATCACATTAAATTATGCGACCCTTGTTTTCTAGACCCAGCATCGGATCTACGCCTGATCCACTATGGGTACAGAAGAAGCCTTTTCCTTGTCTGACTCGATATCAGCCACAGTATTGAGCCTGATTTGTCTTTTTGTAAACCAAATTTATAATAGAATTTTGTAGATTTTTTAGAAAAAAATTCTAGGCTCCTAGGGAAAAAGTGTTGAACATGAAAATTGTTTCCCTTATGAGGAATTCCTCCAAATTTTTTTTGAGAATTTTTGGAGTTGATTTGGTATTTTAAAAGTCCAAATAATATTTATTTGGCTAATTTGAAGGCCCAATATTGCTCTGAAAATTTTGGAAAAAATACTAGGCTAATTTTAGGCCCCGTAAAGGTTGTAATAAAAATTGGGGACCTAGGGATAAAAATTAAAGATTTTTCTGATTTCTCGGAGCCTAGGGTCGTGCTCGGAAATTGAGGCGCTCAATTTCTTTGACAATGAGAATTGAACCGTACGACCACCTTTTTAAATTGAATGTGAAAGTGATTAATCGACGAGAGTTATCAAGGCAAGTTTTCAAGCACTTAGTGTTTTATGTTTCATAAAACCACCGAGCGCCTCGCTTTTAAATTAACTCTCGAGTATTTTGGGCTGACTCGGAAGAAGAAAGTTCGAGTAAGTGAGTTGCTAATTATTATCGACGAATAATAAAGATATAACTCCTAAATATGGCCCCTAATTCGATTAATTCGTAAATTAAGAAGGCACAACTAAATTATTATTAGATCTTAATAAGGGGTGAAATCCCAAGAAGACTTCGAAAGATTGAGATGGAACTGAACATGCCTCCTAAGAATGGAGATGGAACTGAACTTGCCTCATAAGAACGGAGATGGAACTGAACTTTCCTCCTGAGAACGGAGATGGAATTAAAGCCTCCTGAATGGATGGATTGGACTACTAACCATTTTTTAATTATTTGTTCCAATCTCGTACAGGTCCAGTTCCTTTACTTATTTCAATTCAGTACTTTCTTTTCAGACTCCAGTCTCGTACTGGTCCTGCTTATTTACTTTCAGTTCATTTATTTTAAGTACTATTCTAGTCTCGTATTAGTCCAGTTCTTTTCAGTTCTTACTTTTAGTTTAGTACTATTCAAATTTTGTACTGGTCCTATTTCATTAAAACATTTAAATTATGCAGCTTATATTCTCAGCAACTTTTGTTACCTCACTTTTATTCATGCAATTTACAATTTTAAGCAAGGGTCCTGCTCTGACGAGTAGTCTTCTATTAGGTTGAGCCTTAGTTTGGGATAATAGGATTTGAGATATTCGTCTAGGATTAGCCCAAAAAAGTGCTCCCACGCTCCTTATCCCAAGTCGAACCAAGTACCGCTTTCTGAAATTATTTGAAGTATAGTAGGGCAGGTCGCCGCAGACCCAGTACGTGCCAACAAAATTGATAAATTTGATTTATTGTAATTTGCTTGCAGTAAATCTTGGCGGGTCAGTCATTTCCACAAATCGTTCGTACCGATGCGGGGATGAAAGTCTTTGTTTCAAGAGTATCTATAGACCTAAGAGGGTGAATAGAGTATCAAGTATTCATGATTATTTTTTAATTTGGTGTGTAGTGAGGTAGATTTTTGAGTTTTCTTTTCAGAACACATCAGCACACCAGTACTTATAATGGTTCCCCAAGGTATGGGTACATCCACATTCCCTCCCACCTTTCTAATAGTGTGTTAGGCAAGGCAATCTTCTCCAAATCTCGGCTCAAAGAACTTACAACACAGATCCCTTAGGATCTCTCAGACTTCCTCCAAGTCCTGCATTAGGCCTACACCCTACCCATTCATAGTAAACTTCACTCCTACAGCTAAGTGATCCTCCAGATCACCTACCTCAGGCTTAACTAAAAGCCCTACCACTCAGGCTAGAAGGTTAGCCCTACACTCAGAGATAATAAATCTCCTACAACTCAGATCCTATGCCTCAGCCTTTATATTTTAGGCTTACAACTCAGATTAATAATGATCCTACAGAAAGAGTTTTGGATTGATGATGATTGACTGCAGAGAAAAAGATTCTCCGAGTCTTCTTCTTTTTCAACTGAAAAACTTCAGTTCAATCTTCTCCACAACAACAAGTATTTAGATCTTCAATAGTTTAGCTTGTGCTGAGAAGACACTGCAGAGTCCTGTACCTTCAAGCCTTTGATGTAATAGTTGATAGTAGTGTCCTTGAAGATGAACAACAACCATAAGTAGCTCTGAAACTTCTTCTTGTTCAAAAACGTGATTTCTGATCTGGCTATTGAAGACAAATTAATTCTTCAGTTCTTTATTTCTTCAATAACTAATCTGTGTCTATGGTTCACAGACTCACAGTTAGAATGAGTTCCAGGAAATCTTCTTCTTAATCGAAAGGAAGAAGATGAAAAAAAGGTTCTTTTTAATTTCTCGAAAATGTCCTTTTATAAATCTCCATCCAACGACTCTATGCATAGTATGGACCATCTGAAATAAACAACTGCAACATCTCTTTTGCAATAAATGTTGTACAAAAGGCATGCAGCGCTTTTTGTCATCAGGTGTGCAATTCCTGCGACATTTGAATTCTTGATGACATCATCATGACTCAGTGCTTATGGACTTGGAAAATTCCAGACTATCAGTAAAGGCATTGAGTGAGGCCTTATCACATAATGCAGAAATACTTTGCATAATTCTGCATCTTGAGGTGTCGAGTGAACCTTCAACACTAAACACTTTTGATATTTGCCGTTTAACTGTTAAGGCGTTGAGTGATCCTACATCACTCAAATCTTCTGGACTTTGTTGAAATTTCTCTACATGAAGGTGTTGAGTGAAGCTTCTATGATCAATGCTTCTAGACCTTACCTGTCTTCTTGATGAGGCGTTGAATAACCTGTCTTCACTCAATGCTTCTATACTTTATCTGAAATCCACTTGAGTAGGCGTTGAGTGATATTCCTTCACTCAACACATATATCCTTAGACAGATTTCTAGTCAACAACACCGAGGCTTTGACTGCATAGAGTTCTCTCAATGCTTTTCACTTTCTGGCATTGAGTGAATAGAGTTTACTCAACGCTTTTGGACATAGCCAATTTTCTGCTTGTTCAGCAACCTGTCTTGAGTCCAACTGTCATTGTGTCTCTGATTTCCTATCTAATCAATGTAATAGTATACAACCTGAATACAATAAACTTGAACATATATTAGATACAATTATGTGTTTACCATTGACCTGTGGGACTTCTTAAAATTAAGGACATTGTGATTAATGGACAAAAAATTCTCCCACTATTTTATAAAGTCAGATCCCTAGTCAATGAAATACACTACCATATATAGAAGATAAACATTCACAGTATATAAGAGCAGTAGTTGATACACACACAAAAATATAATTATCATTTAAGACAATAGTCACAAATAGATAGTGTGCTTATAATAAAGTTCACAATCCTAAAGCCCTTAAGTAAAACAAAAACATTTTATGTTTTAGGTTCTTTGATAACTATCCCCCTGCTGGGTTTTTTTGCATCCTTTTACTTATCTTTAGTCTTCTTCTGCTTCTGTCTCTCAAAATAGTTGTAGGGCTTAGGAAAGTATTTATTGGGATCAAGAGCATCTGGTAGCACTATACCTTACTTCTTGTGTATTCTGAAATTTCTCCTGGCCTCTTTATTTATTTCTAATTTTTCCTATTCTATGGAGCTATATAGCTTACCCCTTTCAGTTTTCTTTTCTTTAATTTGATTCCAGATAGACAATATGATAGTCCTTGAATGAAGACTCCATATCTCAAAGTCTGGCCTAGTTTCCATCTCTTCTATGTACCTCTTTTTCTGATTCTGACCTCTTCCTCCTCTTCAGTAACAAAATTTCCTCTAGCTCATTCTATCTGATCAACAGTGTGGCTGAATGTATGAATTTCAGAAGTAGTAGAGAGTTCATCCCACTGAGCACTAACTTGATCACCATACTGATCATCACCATATTGTTCATCTTATTGATAATAATACTGATTATCTGTCTGTCCTTCTAGAATAGGAGTAGAAAAAATATTGTCTTATGAATATTGTTTAAGCCCCAATGAACCTTTGATTATATTGGTAACCCAAACAACATTCTCAATTTTGGCCTTGATCATTTCCTTCTCCCCCTTTATGACATCTTCACCAATAGTTATAGTTAGGGAGTTCTTTACAATAGAGAGTCTATCATCCAGAAATTTGACTCCCTTAGTGACATGGTTCTTAACCCCTAATAGGTGGTCATCTAGGTAGTGAGTGCAAGCATCCATTCTCCTCTCCAGAGTTTTCTTATGATCTTCCATGACGATTTTTTGCACTTCATGGACCATTTTCATGTTGCTTATTGTGATGTTCTGATTTTGCATGATTTCAAGCTTCCTCTTCAAGATTTCCTCAAGCTTGTTTTCAGTGTGGGTAACAACAGGGGCAACACTCATGAAGATTGACACTATGTTGGCCTTTAGTAGGTTAACTTCAAATAAAATGGACTTTATCTTAGTTGATAGATCCTTTCTCAAGTCCTTGATGGAATCATCAACAAAGTGTTCAAATTGTCTTATCTGGTCATCTAACAGACCTTTGAGTTGAGCAAAGAAAGTGGAGGAAATTTCATCACCCTGATGAGATGTCCCTTGGTTATATACATCCTCATGATCTTTCCTTACTTCTTCCCTTATCTCAAAATCAGCTCTCATGTATTCAAAAGAGTGATCAGTAACATCACTCTTTGGATCATCAATAGCAGGTTCACCATCCTAAGAAATTTCAATAAAATTCTCCTTTTCGGGAGCAGGGAGATCTGTTGGAATCTCCCCCTCAATCTCTGCATTCCCAATAGGAATTCGCTTATTTGTATCAACAATAGCTGGAGAATCTTCAATCATTTAGTTAGGGACTTGCTCCCCCTCAACTTTAGGACATAAAAGAATCACTTCATGACCTTCTAGAGTTTGAGTAATCCTGTTCTGCAAATTTTCAATGAAGCAGTCTAGATGTTCTTGAACTGTCTCTCCTATTGCAGGTGCAAGAAATTGGGAATTCTCCCCCTCAATGTTTGCACATATGATGTCCACTATCGATCCAGTCAGCATTTCCAATGTTTTAGTAGGAATCTCTTCAGTCTGAGCTCTTGCTCTAGGTTCTAAAGATATTGAAACCTAAGCACTCATGTCTCTTTATGCTTCCTCAGATGAGTAAGATAGTCGAGGATCATGTGGATCTTCCTCACTGCTCTTAGAAGAGCTGCTTCTAGTGCTCTCTTCAGTGACCATGGTTTCTTTCTTTTTCTTCTCAGAATATTGCTAATGTAGGAGCAAGACTCTATCCTACCAGTCAAACATCTTTGAGTCCATCCTTCTCATATGATCATATTCTAAACACACACTTCTATTTATACTTACCTCTTATGTGAGAATGTTGATAGGCGTGTACCTATTGTGATAATCACGAGGAGATCAATAGTTGAGAGTAATCTCATGAGATTGCCACAATTTGAAGTCCCCGGGTGAATTCATCGAGTGGTCTCAATGCACTCGACGCTCTCGACGCTTGAAGTTTTCGCAGTGCACTCGATGCTTAGACACTTGGACTCAGTGCACTGGATGTCTGATGTTGTCTCAGAGAACTCGACGCTTGAACACTTAGACTCTCTGTATTTGACGCTTGGACACTTAGTCCATTTCTACCTTGATATCCTGCAAGATAAAATTTTGCCTGCAACACATATGTATGAAAACACCGAAGCTATACTAAGTTCAACATGCACAACTCAATTTTGAAGGTGTTGAACTTAGCTTCATCATGTGGCTTAGTGAAAATGTCAGCCACCTATTTGTCTATGGGGATAAACTCATGACAAATATCTTCTTTTTCTATAAGTTACCTAATAAAGTTATATTTAATCTCAATATGCTTAGTCCTGCTATAAGACACATGATTCCTAGTAATACAGACTGCAATAGAATAATAAAAAACATTGGATTTCTACTTAGCTTGATATTATAGTCTTGAAGCTGATGCCGAAACTACAGTAGCTGTGCACAGCAACTACCAACCGAGATGTACCATGATTCAGCAGTTGAGATGGCAACACTTGTTTACTTCTTGCTGCTCCAAGAGAAAAATCTTCTTCCTAGAAATTGATAGGTTCCCGAGGTGCTTTTCCTTTCTTCTCTACAATCTGCAAAGTCTACATCTGAATACATAATTAGTTCAAAGTTATTATTCCTAGGGTACCATAGACTAAGATCAGATGTGCCCTTGAGATATCTCAAAATTCTTTTTGTTATTGAATAATGAGATTCCTTAGGGCTAGCCTGGTATCTAACACAAACACATGTAACATACATAATGTTTGACCTACTTGTAGTAATGTAGAGGAGGGAGCCAATTATGTCTCTTTATAAGGTTCCATCAATAGCTTTCCCTGTCTCATCCTTGTCTATTGACACATTTGACCCCATAAGTGTTTTCATTATGGAGGTACTCTCCATTCCAAATGTTTATTTAACTCCTTGGTGAACTTAGATTGAGAGATGGATAGACCATCCTCTGGCTACCTAACTTGGAGACCCAAGAAATACTTGAGTTCACCCATACTGCTCATCTCAAACTGCCCTTGCATAAGTTAACAAACTTCTTGTAGAGGCCATAATTAGTTGACACAAATATTATGGCATCAACATAAATTTGGACTAGAATGATCTTACCCTTAACTTCCATAAAGAATAATATCTTATCTATCATTCCCCTTGAAAATTTGTTTTCAATGCGAAAGCTAGACAAGGTTATATAATATTCCCTGGGGTCTTGCTTTAACCCATACAAAGCTTTTTCTAAGCTTAAATACATAATAAAGAAAGTTAGAGTTAACAAAACCTGAGGGTTACTCAACACAGACCTCCTCTTTTTGGTCACAATTTAGGAAAGATGACTTTACATCCATTTGGTAAACCTTGAATCCTTTATGTGCATCATAGGCATTGAACAATCTTATAGCTTCCAATCTAGCTACTAGTGCCAAGGTTTGATCAAAATCAATACCTTCCTCTTCTCTGTATCCCTTGGCAACTAGTCTAGCTTTATTCTTGATTATAACATCATTCTCATCAAGTTTATTCCTATAGAGCCACTTGGTTCCAATGATGTTATGTCCTTGTGGTATGGGAACTAGCTTCTAGACCTTGCATCACTGGAACTAGTTCAGTTCTTCTTACATAGCCAAAATTGAAAATGGGTATATATTAGAATCTTCAAACCTTTTAGGTTCAACACGAGACAGGAAGCTAGAGGACAAAGAAATGTTTAAGCTTTTGCTCCTTATTGTAACCCCTTGGATACCATCACCCGTGATTTAATCTCTTGGATGATCCCTCAAATGCCTAAAAGCTGCCAGTATTCTATTCTCAGCATCTTAAACTTCAATGCCTGGATCCTGCTGGTCTTCAACCATGTCCTGTGTACTTTGTCCTTCTTCAGGAATGCACACACCATCATCTTCCTCTTGGGTAGTAGAAGGAGTATACTTGATGGTCAATTTATCCATTTCAAAATCTACACCAGCAGATATAGAGGAGCTAGGAAACTCATTGTTAATCATAGATGATTCATCAAACACAACATTTACAGACTCTTCTACAACTTAATTTTTCAAGTTGTAGAATCTATAGGCTTATCTATGGTTGTTGCACCCAACAAAGATTTCTTCATAGAATTTGGTAGTAAACTTAGTCAAGTAGGACTTCCTATTATTGAGCACAAAGCACTCGCTTCCAAAGATCCCGAGACAGGTTAGATTTGTTTTTTTTTCCATTCATAATCTCATAGGGAGTCTTATTGTGATACTTGTTGATAGAAGCTCTATTCAGGACATGACAAGCAGTGTTCACTGCCTGAGCCCTAAAGTTATTCTTGGAGAGAAGTGTCACTGAGTAGTGTCCTGCCAGTTTCTATGAGAGATCTGTTTTTCCTCTCAGCGATCCCATTTTGTTGGGGTGTTCATGGAGAAGAAAACTCCTGAGAAATCCCTTATTCTTCACAAAACTTTGTCATGCCTTCAGGCTGAAATTCAGTACCATGGTCACTTTTGATTTTGACCACAGAACTATTCTTTTCATTCTGATTTTGATTAACAAAGGTCACAAAGATGTTAAGGGTTTCAAACTTTTTCTTTAAAAAGAAAACTCAAGCAAATATTTAATAGTGATCAACTATCACAAGTGTATAGACTTTCCTACCTAGACTTTGAACTGGCATAGGAACAAACAAGTTAGCATGACTCTTATACCATTGCACACAATATGAGACTTTCTCATTTAATACCAGACATACTTTTGTGTCTGTACTTAAACATAAGAAGTTTAATATTTCGACTCCTAGTGTCTTTTAAAATAACCTCTTGGTCACTTGATCTTTTGATCAGACACTCATCCTTATGGAAGAAAATGACATAGCCAATATCACATAGATGGATTATGCTAATCAGATTATGTTGCAATCCTTCAAAAAAAGCTATCATTGTGATGAAGACTATGCCATTGGTGATTAAATAATATCCCTTTGTTACTCCTCTGTCTAAACCTCCAAATAACACCTTAGGTACATTCTTCACAGTAGTATAATCCTTAAGGTGGCTCCTTATTCCAGTCATGTGCCTGGAACAACCATTGTCCAACAACCATATTGACATTGTATGGGTACTTAGACTACCCTGAAAACACAGATTAGTTTACCTTAGGAACCAAAAATGGATTGGGTCCTTTGTTCTTGTTAGCTTAAAAATACACATGTTTACTTGTAGCAGTCCTGACAGGAAGACTCACCCTTGCCCTTGGTATACTAGGGTTATTGCAACAATCTATGGCAACGTGTCCCACTTTACCATAACACCAATATTCATGAATGTTGTATCTCCACTTCTGAAAAGCCTTGTAAGTGTTCAAGCTATCAATAGTTGTCTGTTCAGAGGGGAGAGAAACAACCTTCTTCTTGTTTCTTTCAGCAAGTATCTGACTACAGTTAGTCTGCCAATGGATGCACATGGCTTATTCTGAGTAGCACCAACAGATGTCATCTTTATAGCTGACATGGAGTTGATGGCTTCAGAAACTACTAGGTGTGGTTTACTAACTGAATTACCCTTATTTAAGGTGTTTTTTGGAGGAACCTGAGAATAGGCCACTGCCTTATCCTTGAGTGTTGGGGCTGGAGCACCAAATATAAATGGTCCATAATGGGCCATTTGAATTTCCACATGGGGAGAATTTAGTGCACTCAAACCCATGTCCTTTTTTCCTTCCATTATAAGATACCCTAGTATTCTTATAGAAAGAATTCCCATTCTTCCAGTGACCATACATGCTTTCCTGGTCAATACCTATTAGAAGGGAGGATTAACATTTGAAAGGTTGTCTAAGACACTTTAGAAGCTTTGCCTTTCCCTTTGGAATGGGTAGCTCTAGAGTTCCACTTGAACCCCAAACCTCTCTTATCTTTTTGAGAGGTGAAGGAGTCAGTCAGTGACAACACAATTTTGGGCTTACAGAATTTGGCCACAATCTTCTTCTCCTTGAGAAGCTTCTCTTCATGATCCATGATGATCTTGTTTTTTGGCTAAAGGTCCCAATTTGGATTATTGAGATTATCTTCAGTTGGCTGACTTCCCTTCTCATCTGAGCTAGCAAGGGTGTTGACTCAGACTACAGGGAAGCAGCTTACTGGAGGGTGGGAATCTCCACAGCTTATCTCAGAACAAGCCTCTTGCTCTTCTTCAGAGCATCTAGTACTTCTCAATCAATTATTTGACATCATCTTCAGATTCTGAACCATCATTCCTACTAGAGGAAGTTGATGCTTTAGAGTTTGAGCTAAATTCATAGTTAGAGGTAGAGCTAGGAATAGAGTGTACCACATCAGGAGTAAGATTGTCCTGATTGTCTTCTGATATGGCCATGAGACTGAACTCCTCATCCTCTTCACAGTCACTTTCAATAGAGCATAGTGGGGCCCTTATTCCAGATGGGGCAGCAGGATGTTCAACATATTCTTTAATTATTATGAGACCAATGTCGGCCTCCTCTTCATATGATTCTGAAGACTCAGAATCACTGTCTGATAGGCTGACAGTCTTCTTAGCAAAGAAGATCTTTTCAGCCTTCTTGTCCTTGTGATGCTTTTTGCCTTCAGACTTTGTGAGATCCTTCCTTTTAACTTGACAGCCAACAATGACATGCACACTCCTATTGTAATAGTAGCAAACAACATTTGTCTGAATATGTTTGTTCTATTTAGACTCATACCTTTCCATATAGCGGTCTTTTCTGGACATGTCCTTGCTGGGATAGGGATTCCTTAATGAAGTGCTTGAAGTGCCATTATTCTTCCACTGCCTCCTCCTGCTCAGCATCTTCTCAAACTACTTGGAGAACAGTATTAGTTCTTCATATGAGAGCTCACTTCTAGAGAAGAAGGGATCTGAGATCTCTAACTATGTAACTCTCCTTGGTGGAGAAGGAGTATTTTCCCTGCTTCTTCTTATGGATTCAGCTCCGAAGTCCAAAGTCTTCTCTTTGCTGAGAGATCTAACAACATCCTTTTCAGCCTTTCTTAAGTTTAGCTGCATCTCATGGGATAACAACTTCCCAAATAGATTCTGAGGCAAGGTGTTGGCCAAGTTGCCATCTTCTCTGACGGTACAGATCTTATATCCCATTCCTTATTTAGGAATCTCAAGAACTTGTCATTCAAATCATAATTAGTGAACTTTCTGCGAAAGGTGATCAGACTATTCACTATTATTAAGAACTTCTCAGTGCATTCAACTATGGAATCCTTCTTCCCTTGCTTGAATGCTTCATATTATTGATTTAGGAGGGATTTTCTATCATCCCTCACCTCCTCTGTCCCTTCTATATAAATAATGAGAGAGTCCCACATTTCTTTGAATATCTTGCAGTGGATAAGGTTCTGGAAGGTGGAGTCATCTATGGCACTGACAATGATGTTTCGTGCCCTCTTATCCATAGTTGCCAAGATGACTTCATCCTTAGTAATTTTAGTATACTTCTTTGGTGTCTGGAAATTGGAGTCTAAGACAGATACCTTCATGGGAATGAAAGGTCCTTCTTAGACTGTAATGAATATCTTAGGGTATGAGGCTTACATGAATAGCC
This sequence comes from Platanthera zijinensis, assembly GCA_039513925.1. Classification (NCBI taxonomy): domain Eukaryota; kingdom Viridiplantae; phylum Streptophyta; class Magnoliopsida; order Asparagales; family Orchidaceae; genus Platanthera; species Platanthera zijinensis. Next base: position 111,820,163 of record CM077084.1, on the reverse strand, counting down.
TAACCATTTCTTTCTAAATTCCAAAGTTTTATTTTCTGCATATATGGAGCTTTATGGAGCTCAAATCCTTGTGGTTCTCACCTGAACCCATGGATTTAATCTTTAGCTACTCTTGGATATCTGTTCAGATAGTTAAGTTCTTTATTTGAACAACCTCCCTCTGATACCACTTGAAAGTCATTGTTTCAAGAGTAGCTATACACCTAGAGGGGGGGGGGGGTGAATAGGTTTTCAAGTCTTTTTGACTATTTTTTAATTTGGTGTGTTGTGAGTTAGATTATTGAGTTTTCTTTCAAGAACACAGATCAGCACACCTGTATTTATAGTTGTTCTCGAAGGTATGGATACATCCACTTTTCGTCCCACCTTTTTAAAAGTGTGTTAGACAAGGCAATCTTCTTCAAATCTCGGCTCAAAGAGCATGCAACACAGATCCCTTAGGATCACTCAGACTTCCTCCAAGTCTTAACTAAGACCTAAGCCCTTCCCACTGAGAGTAAACATTACTCCTACAGCTGAGTGATCCTCTAGATCACCTACCTAAGGTTTAACAAACAACTGTACCACTCAGGCTAGAAGGTTAGCCCTACACTCAGAGATAATAAATCTCCTACTGCTCAGATCTGACTCAGATCCTACCTTTCAGCATTTATATTTTAGGATTATAACTCAGATCAATAATGATCCTACAGAAAGAGTTTGTGATTGATGATGATTGACTCAAGAGAAAACGATTCTCCGAGTCTTCTTCTTCTTGAACCGAAAAAATTCAGTCCAATCTTCTCCACAACAATAAGTATTTAGATCTTAAGTAGTTTAACTTGTGCTGAGAAGACACTGTAGAGTCTTGTACCTTCAAGCCTTTCATGTAATAGTTGTTTCTAGTGTCCTTGAAGATGAACAACAACCTGAAGTAGCTCTGTAACTTCTTCTTGTTCAAAAAATGAGATTTCTGAACTTGCTGTTTAAGACAAATTAATTCTTCAGTTCTTAATTTCTTCGATAAACAACCTCTGTCTGTGGTTCACAGACTCACTATAAGAATGAGTTCTAGGAAATCTTCTTATTAATCGCGAGCAAGAAGATGACCAAAAAAGCTTCTTTTTAAATTCTCGAAAATGTCCTTTTATTGATCTCCGTCCAACGACTCTATGCGTAGTATGGACCATCCGGAATTGGTAACTGCAACATCTCTTTTGCATTAAATGCTATACTAAAGTCATGCAGCTCCTTTTATCATCTAGAATGCAAATCATGTAACAATTGAATTCTTGATGATGTCAGAATGACTCAGCTCTTGTGGAGATGGTAATTTCTAAAAAATCTGCATAGGCGTTGAGTGAGGTCTTGTCACTCAATATAGAAATTCTTAGCAGAATTTTGCATCCTGAGACATCGATTTAAAATTCAACACTCAATGCTTTTGACTTTTATAGTCTAACGATTAAGGCATTGAGTGATCCTTCATCACTCAACGCTTCTGAATTTGGTAGAATTTTCGTTGATTGCAGCTTCTACACTCAATGCTTCTGGACTTTTCTTGTCTTCTTGATGAGGCGTTGAGTGGCCTATCTTCACTCAATGCTTCTATACTTGATCTGAAACCCAGTTGAGTAGGCATTGAGTGAACTGCCTTCACTCAATGCTTTTATACTTAGATAGATTTATAGTCAACAATATTAAGGCTTTGACTGCATAGAGTTCTGTCAATTCTTTCCCTTTATGGCATTGAGTGAAGTGAGTTCACTCAACATTTTTTGACTTAGATAATTTTTTGCTTGTTCAGCATGCTCTCTTGAGTCCAACTATCATTGTTACTCAGACTGCATGTATAATCAATGTAATAGTATATAACCTACATACAATTAACTTGAACATATATTAGATACATTCATGTATATACCATTGACATGAGAGCCTTCTTCAAATCTATGACATTGTGATCAAAGGACCCAACAGTGGAGTTCGACAACTAAAGGCGATAGGGAGATGAGTACCACGGGTGACCAGCCATTATGTTTTCCCCCAATTGGGTTTCCTCCGCTGGTTGGCCAAAATGTTTAATCTTCGGATATCGCTCACATCCAAGAGTACATAGGGTTGTTTGTTGGGGCCTGGGCTATGCAGTATTTGCACCCCCAGAAGTGGAAGGTCTAGCCACTGCCACCGATGGACACATCGGTGAGGCCCGCGGGGCTCGCTACCTAGATTGAAAAAAGCAGACCATACTATGTCAATATAGGGTCTTTTGCGCGGCTATAATTTCCTGCGGTGTGTGCAAGGCTTTAAATGCCTGCGGTATGAGTACAGTTTGTAAATACATGATGTGCTAGTGGAGCTTTAATTGTAACAGATGTATATCACTGCGGATATTCCAGTTTACTATATTCCACCTCTTTTTATGGTTGCTCCTAGCTTACATATGAAATGGTGTACTAACTCTCTCTTGCTTCAACTATTTATTTTGTTGGGTGCGCGAGTTCATCCCCAGGATATGGATCTGGGGAGGATATTTGTTTCCACTTAGCTTTGTGACTAACAGTTATTTTAATAACCATTCACAGGAGATGGAGCATTGTAAGGACCAGCTGCCGCCGGATGATAAGCCAGCTGATAGGACTACCCGAGCAGATGCACCCCTGTCATCCATATAGTTTCGAGATGTGAGTACTAGCGAATAGGATTATGAGAGTGTGAGTTGTTTAAAGTAGACAAACTTTTATAGCCTATGGGCTTCATGTACAAACAGTGTTTATGGCCTTTTTATTCTCCCTAAGAAGATATGGTTATATATATATATATATATATATATCGTGGCTTCCTGTTAATGCTTCCGTAATAATCTGTGATGTATATGTTGTGATTCATGCAGAGCAAGGCAGCCAACAAGAACTTAGTATTATGGGGTGTCACCTCTTAAGAAGCACTGGGTGGATGTCTTGGGCAAGTAAGATCCCCTTCGGCCCATCCCGGGTAATGGTTGGGGGGTCTCATAGGGGGAGGGGTCTCCCACACACAAGTGCACATGGGGTGTGATCATGCGCATTGGTGCCTGGAAGAGGGAGATCCCACACGCGGGTGCGTGCGAGGAGCCATTCCCACACTAAGGTACGAGTAGGAAGGATATCCTCCTATGCTGGTGCGCGTGCGAGGTTGTGACTCTGTGCTAGTGTACTTGAATAAGAGCCTCTGGCGTGCTGGTGCACGTTCGGGGCTACTCTCTCGCGCGGAAGTGCCAAAGGGCCACGTTAGTGTTTGAGTTTCTTGAGTTATCTGGAAGTAGTCAAGCAGTTAGTCTCACTACCAAAGTGATATGAGCTTATATGGTCATATATAAGAATTCAAATAAGTTGGAGAAAATATTATGTTTGCCTTACTCAAATTGGATATGAGTGAAGGGTCAATATTATGACTCAATAGAGTTGGGTCATACCAGCTAAATGCTCCTTACATATTGTGAATATGATATGGAGCATGTCAGCATGACTTCACGATTTTATTGCCAATGTTGTTGAGAAGGCTTGTAGATTGTATTTATTTGTTGGTCTGTCACCGAGTAGTCAAGACGACACACCGATAAGCATGATTGTCTGGATGATCGAAATGATATTATGAATATCATTGTGATCATCATGACGATATTGTGAATATCATTGTAATATAAAGACGATATGTCCGACTATCAATATTGGGTTTATCATCGTGATGCTGTGCGATATCGTCGAGATTGTCTTGATGATATATATCTTTATGATGATATCATCGAGATTGTCTCGATGATATTTCAGCGTATCACGATGACTTTCTTTGTTTACTCTAACGAAAACCTTGGGTCTACATGTAGTGGAAACAGACATCTTATTTTACATCCCTAGGTACAAATAGGCAAATGTTTAGGTTTTTCAATACCTCTCCTCAGACTAGTACCTCATGTCCTCATAAATCTCCTGGCTGTCTTCGGGAACTCCTATCTTACGGGCATGCCTAAGATCCTTCATCTGCTCTTGCTCCATCAGCAAGAGCATCAGGTCCTAAAAATGATACGTACAAACGTACATTAGCCATAACTGACCAAGTAAATCCCACGCTCCTCCCCAACCCCCTAGCGTGTACCAGGAAGGGGTCCTGCAAGGATAGTTAGCATAATAGCCTAACCAATATATATGTACAAGCATAGAGTAAGAGGAGAAGTTATATAAATAAATAATAAAACATGATTTCTAATATTGTAAGAATTCCTTTCATTGTATAACTCCCCCTAACATTAGTTATATGATGTCAGACCAACGTGAGTGCACAGGTAACACATATGTGTATATTTTTTATTGTATGATATATTTGTATTCTTTTCCTCTCTGTCACTCAAATGTTGTGTTATAATCTCTTTCCCCTATATTGGCATAGTGACCTTTTAAGAGAAGGAGCTCGCTTCCCAGGCCTCACCGTCGTGGCCAGATGGTGATAGTGGTTCGGTAACTCCCACTTCTAGGTTATGGATACATCCAACTTTCTTAGGCCTTCACGCCTCTATAAAGAATAGGTACTCTCTATGGGAACACATCCTAACCTCGTGCAGAGATCGACCCTCTTGTCATATAACCAAACAGGTGTGAGTCGGACCTATGCGGAAGGGGTAGCTAGCCCCTGGTCCTCTTTACTAGAAAAAAAAATAAAGTTCAATGTCACAACTTCTCCTATATTGTATAATAAGGGGAAACTGATGAAACAACCACCTTTGTAACCTTGCACCCTCACATATTCCCATAAATTGGGTAATGAATGATATGACAACATGCAAGTACTCATATAATTAATAATTGTTTATGGATTGCCTCATAATTTTAAGTTTCTTAAGTGGTTAAAACAAGAATGACAACTTACTGATTTCAAGAATCCTGCTCATATAAAATTTTGAAACATACTGACTTGTTCATGACACTTTAAATTTACTTAATGGCTCCAAATCATAAATATTATAAAATGAAAGTTTTAGAAAAAACTTCTATATATAATGGTGTCTATAATTTGCATGCTCTGATTTGTCATCTAAGACCTTCAAAATGGGCACTAAATTTGACTAAAAATAACTGTTTATGAACAAAATAGAAATTTGGAAAATTAGTTGCTATGTTGAGGGAAAATTTTGAATGGTTTAGAGGCTCCAGAAAATAAAACTCAAAAAATTAATCTATAATAAATTCTATAACATGCTTGTTCTGATTGGTCTCAAAGTCCTCCAAAAATGGCACTGAAGTTTACTGAAAATAACTATTTCTGAACAAAACTTAACTCTTAAAATTTAGTTGCTATGTTGAGGGCTAAATTTAAATTGTTTAGATTCTCCAGATCATAAATCATAAAACATAAAAGTTATAAGAAAAACATTAATCTATGATAGTGCCTCTAACATGCTTGTTCTAATTTGGAATCTAAAGCCTCAAAAACATGGACAGAAGTTTGCCAAAAATATCAATTTCCAGTCTAAACAATATAAATTTACTTTTTGATTGCAAAAATAAATTAGTTAGGGGATCCAAATAATAAAACCTATAACATAAAAGTTGTAGTCAACAAATTTCTCTATGATACTGTATCACACAGAATTTTTCCAGATCGCCTCTAAGATCATTAAAATCTATTCTAAATACGAGAGAATTTTCTAAAATTCTGGTAAGTTTTGTGCCTAGGAAAGAATCAATTTCTACGTATAGATCCTGCCACAAATTTGTGGTGTTGAATCTATAAAACAGAGCTAAGTTAAACAGGGTTTGTGTGGGATAAAATTTTGAAATGGGATAATAATTGACTAATTCCTCAAAGATTTCTCTAGCGGGGGGGGGGGGGGGGGTGAATAGAGATTAAAATTTATTTAAAATTAACTATACAATTTATAGAATTTGCATTTGCACAGGCTAGTAACCAACATTAAAACAAATAATTAAAATCACAACATAAATAATAAGTAAATCACTGAATAAAGCACAATCACAAAAGATACAAGAAATATAGTGGTTCCGTAAAATCTGGGTATATCCACTTTTCGAACCCCTTGGTAGGAATTCACTATCACAGTGTTTGAGTCTTTTGATTAGGAGATTCTTAGAACTAATCACTAGATCTTTTGATAAGGAGATCTTGGACAAATATAATCTGAGTCCTTTTCCAAGGAGACTCTCAAGACCTTTTACAGAATTCTTTGAAGAGGGATTCTCAAAACATTTTCACAAACTGCAAAGTTAATTGAACAAAAAATAGAAAAACATTAGAAGATTTAGTGATCTTCTAGTTGATTACTCTCAGTTGAATCCTGAGGACTATATGGCACTTTGTGAATTGATATCGGGTATTCTGATGAATCCTTGAATTAGAAAATTTCAATGATTATATGGCCATCATCAAGATTATCATTAAAACTTCAATGAATCTGATTCAACAATTGAGAAGCCCTTGAGAATAAGAAGAACTGATTCTCTTTTCAAATTCGAGAATAATAATGATGATCGACTTATTCAAGGAAGAACTCCAAGTGTAGATGGTAATCTTCCTGTCCTTCACTGTCAAAATCATTCTTCCAAAGCTTTGATATGATATAAATGTAACGATCATTGGAATTATTGTTGTTGTTATTCTATTTCAATCTCTATCTTATATATATCTATCTATCAATATATATATATATAGGGTTTGAAGAGTATACACTCGAAATAAAACAAGAAAAAATTATGCGAGTTCAATTTTTTTAAATTTTGAGCCCCAAATGCTTCTTATTTGAAAAAGTGATCAACATAAAGTTGTAGATATCATCGATATCTAAAACTTTCATGTCAATGACTTTTTGATTTGAAGCTATTTAGGCTCCAAATTTTTGCCCCGAAAAATGTTACTTCCGCAACGAGTCGTTCGTAAAGATTTTGGGCGTAACATTTGTTGGGGCACAAATTGGGGGCCTAAACAGCTTCAAATCAAAAGGTTATTAACAAAACAGTTAGAGATGTTGATGAGATCTAAAACTTTCATGTCGATCACTTTTTCAAATTAGAAACATTTGGGGCTCTAAATCTCGAAATACACAAATTGCGCTAAAATATCACTTTTAACGCACGTTAACTGTATATATATATATGTATGTATATATATATATATATATATATATATATATATATATATATATATATATATATATATGACAAACAGTCTAACATCTCTAAGAATCAGTTATTCAATTTAAACCTTTTTGAATTAATTCTGAATTAATCTTCAAAATAGTTCTCGTTCAGAAATCTATTCGACATAACGTAGAGTTTAAATAGACGTAGCATCGATTTTTGGATTCATTCAGATAATCTGTCAATTAAGTTCTGTAATCGACGTTACATTGATATCATATCAGTGTATGAGTTAATTTAATCTTTTATTTAATGTTGGCTTTTAATGTTCAGTTACTCTTACTTGTACTCAAAGTAGCGTCGACTTCTAGTCGACGCATGTTGGCATTTCATTACTTTCCTATAAAATTTAATGTGTTTATCTCATGTCCTTTGTACTAATGACACCCTAGGGCTTCTAAGACTATATTACTCTCTCTATATATCATGGGTAGTAAACCTATGATGTAAAATCACTAAAAATAATTTTTTAAGGTAATCATAACGGTTTTTTCCAACAATCTTCCCCTATTTAGCATAACAAATTTTACAAAATTTCATAGGTTATTTTACAAAAACAAATCAATAAGATTACAAAAATTTGACTTACATAAAACATGAAATGAACATAGATTAAATTGAAAAATGACAGAAATATGAGAGGCAACTAAATATATGAGTGTTTAGAATGAAATTTATAAACGGCAAGATAGTTCTCAAAAGTATACCTTCAGAATATATGTGCATATACATCTCTTAACCAACTATCAACATATTTTGTTAGCAAATTCAGGAATAAATAACTTAAGTATAAAATTGTATAGTTTGTCAAGCATCTTGTATTTAATCAATTCTGAGTATTGTCTTAGAATTTTGTGTATCCAATAATCAAGTATGTCTTTATTCCTAAACAGAAATTAACCTTTCCCAGTCTTTCTAAGCATAATGATATACCTCATTCAGATTTATCTTTCTTTTCACTAGCTTACCAATATTTCTCTTAATTTATTCCATTTCACTTATAAAATTTATCACACTTTTATCTTTGATAAACTTTGTTGCAACATCATGCTTTTTCTTCTTTGATCTTCTGTCAGCCGGATGTTATGGTGGTGGAATAGGTGGAATATTGCATATTCCCCTGCTCATACATAGTACATCTAAATCTTTTAGAGGAGTGAGAATTACTTGTGTAATAAAGAATAAAGTAGTACTACAGCCTCCTACACATGTTTTTAAAAGCTTCTTCAGTTTACTGATTTGAAGATTGTAAGCACTACTCAGTTGGTTGAATATTGTCTATGACAGAACTCTATCTTTTTTTGAAGATTGTAATTGCTTTCCCTTTGAAGTGTATCTAACTTTAACTACTCTTTTAGAAAATATCAGAGTATTTTCTTCCAGTTCATTATCACTAATATTCCCTGACTGAGCAGATACCTCCCCTTGAGTCTGTGCAACCTTCTATTTTGTGTTAATAACAATTAATTCTTAGAACTCCCCCTATATTGATGCAAACTCTAATTCAAATTATGATAATACATTTTCATTTCTAGCAATCTTAAGTGGATATGGTCCATGCAATGATGATGTAACTTCATGTAAATCTTCTTCCTCATCCCGACTCTCCGCCTTCTTGACCTAACAAGCAAGGGAGGTTAAGAATGATCTGGTAATGTTGGAAGAAGAAATCTATACTTTTAGAAACTGAACTATAGTAGTAATCAAATCTAAACGAGAGTGTATATCATCTACTATGATTTGTATCTGAGAAACATATTCTTTAAGCATAAAGGATAAGGTGGAAGTGACTAATTCTACTGCTTGAGTGATAGCAGTAGAAGAAATAACTTAATACATATCTATTGTATTAACACGAGTAGGTGTTTTTTGTAATGTTATGTAATTATGAGTTTCTTGATCAATTAATTCTGGCAATAATATAAATTCCTTTGGAATGGATGGAGTTGGAGCATCATTGTTGAATGAAGGAATAACATTCTGTAAATAAGATTAAAATGTAGGCTCCTTCTGAGATTCAGTTTTAGCAATTTGTCTAGTTAACTTCCCGAAAAGAGTTAATGACAACTTCTTTCTTGGAGGTATTGGTATTCCCTTGGATATGCATTGATGTTTAAAATTTTTCAGTAGAACATGACTCATTTTAATTATATAAGCATTCTTCTTTTGTTTAAATTTATCTCCCATAAACTTTATCAGCCTTTCTCCCCAATTGATCTTCTTTTATAGCATAAGAACTCCCCATTAAATGTAGTTGAACTTTAGGGATTGCGTCATGTGCTGAAATTTTACAAACCAATACTTTCCTAACTATATCGGCCAGAAACTAATATTCTTCTAATATATTTATTTTCTTAAGATCAATTACTTTGTCCTTTGAATAGTTCAAAACTCTTAGTACCTCTTTTATTTATTCTTCAGATAATTCAAGAGTATCAAATCCCAACAAGAGATCAGTCTTTTGTATAACTTCTATTGTTATATGTACCTTTTTTGCAACCATCATTCCAATCAATGATCCATCCTTTTTGCACTATATACTTGTAATAAAATCAGTAAATTATATCTCAAATAGTCTACATCGCACTGAAAGATTCCAGATCAACGATGAAACCTTAATTTGGCTTTAGCATTATTACAAAAACCTGACTTTCTTCAGTTTCTGAGTTAGTTTCTAATGACAATAAGCATGCTTTTTCTACAATAATTTCTTCTTTACAACCTGTAAGACCCCCCCCTCTCGGAACACAAGACACGGACGAGGGGAGTCTTATGCCCAGAACAGCTGCCTTGTGGTAGTGTCAGCACATAGGCTAACCTGTACCAAAAGACGCCTATCCTTCCGGCCAAACAAAAATCATCCATGCCAACCCAACATAAGGAATATAAACAGAACTCAACATCCACACAAGTATATAGTCCAAATAAGTAAAACAGAAATAAGAAGCAACAACAGCATCTATAATATCAGAGTACACTAATTGCCCAAAGGTATACAACATGAGTATCTCAAAACTCACATCTGTTCCCGACGGCAGCAATGGTATCGTCGTATCAGGCCCTGTCACCCTGGCCTGGCTGCCCTCCTATATGACTTATTGTTGCTGCTTTATCTAACAGATTTCCACCTAAAATGGAAGACGTAATAACCGTTAGTCATAAAGACTAAGTCGTTATCACATCTGCTAACCCTGGCGTCTCTTAGGCACCGGGCGGTAGAAGGAACAAGGGTACAATATATATATAAATAGTAGTATAAGTAGGTGGAGAATCTATATATCATAAGTAGTAATAGTAGCAATGTATAACATTATTATCAATATTCTATTCTAGCAGTTCTACTCAAATCATAGCAATCCATTAAGCATATAAATATACAATAGGAAAGTAACTTAACCTATAAAAATGCCCATACAGATTTATAAGTTAAGGATCGGCTTAAGAGTAAAGTAACTCATTATATATGAGTGCCCATACAAACTTATACGATAAGGATCTATGTGGTGCAATGCAATGATATGAATGAAATATGATGACTCACCCATGCTCACACACATACACACACTGCTATGTCGAGAAAGACTTTTAGTTACCACTTTTTGAGTAGGTAGCTAACCTCTAAGGTGCCATCCATTGGGGCCAGATGGTGATAGTAGAGCGGGCGTCTCCACTACTAGGCGGGCATCCACACTACCAAGCCTAGGACTCCATACCCCTCAACCCTAAGAACACAACAACGGAGCTCCCTGCATACTATGACTCAGAGGGGTCTCGGGTAGATGTGCACCAAGAACACAACCCAAACTGGCCTATCTTTGTGGCACAGAAGGAGCATATGAGAGCGTAACACCACAAGACCTAGCCCAACCATCCACTTGGAAAGGAAGGAGACCAGGAATGAGCATCGAGGACCAAGCCCAACTGCCCAAAGTCTATTTATCAACTCCCATCGGTGTGATGACTGGCGAGCCCGTAGACCTACCACACTATACTTAACCAAGGATTACAATACCGCATGTCAACTCACACCGCATGCAGTTTCACTTCATCGCGGCACGAAAGGAGCCTATAGGAGCATATAATTAGAGGACAAAACCCAACCGCCCACTTGGCATGGAAGGAGCCTCGGGAATTAGAGCTGAGGAACAAGCCCAACTGCCCAAAGTCTCATTTCATTATTACCAATCCAATGCGACCCAACACACGCACTAATACCCTTTTCGCATTCTTGTGCTCCCTATCACTTAAGGGTTCATCATAGCCACAGGTGGCAAGCCAACTTATACAACATACAATCCCACACTGCTACCCGTATAGAGACACACTCTAAGTAGTGGACTATATAAATTATCCCTTCCAATACTTGAGATCACGATTCAACATTTTCATGGCCATGAGATTTACGTCATCCGATTCCTTCCTTATAATCAAGCATTCACAAACAATTATGTTTTCATATATTTATCACAACAATATATTATCTCTTCACGTATTCACCAAGCATGATATCATAAGTATAGATTATACATTCAATTATCGGGCACAACACACTCTTTCAAAATATCTATCATTCGTCGGATTACAATCGCGAGCATCCTAACCAGATTTCACAATTAGCCATTTGCACAACCAAATTTTATCAAACCATTTGTTCACTAATTTCCCAAAACCTTTTGTTTTTTAAATTCCTCCAAACCATTTGTTTATCTCAGCTACATATGACTAGGCTCTTCCAAACCTCAACATCATCTTGCTATGTTTCTCCTACCTACTCCAAAACTAGTTATACATTAACTCAGAAGCATCATGCACATAAGTCATTACCCTGCAACAAATTTGACTGGACATTCCCGGAGCTACAAAGCTTTTATGAAAACATGTAACCTTCCATTGGAAATCTTGTTCTAAGAACTACAACATTTGTGTTCAGCCCAAGACCTATATCTGGCCGCTTCATGCTCGAAAATGCCCTCGAAGTCCGGTACGCGCAGAAAATAGATTTATGCACGCATCTTAAATAAAAATGAATGACATCAGTTCGTCTTATTACATTAGCCATTTGTTCAAAACCACATACAACACTTTCTCCACCCTTATTCACCCTCAAAAGACCATCCTTCTTCAAGAAACCAAGTCCACCATATTCAAAACAAAGAGAGGAGATGTTGAAGACAACTAATCCCTAGGATGAGGTCCTAGGATGATCTTTTCCTCGGTGATCTTCATCACGCACAAGTCAAACTCTTTTGAGTCGACATCTCTCATATATCATAACTAAAGATCTAACACCAAGGTAGAGGATAGGAAGCTCACCTTATTTCCGGCCATGGACCTTGCTATCCTCCTTAGCGGCGTGACGACATTGGCTCTTGCTCTTCCTCCTTCGAGAGAAAGTCCTTCCGTTACTTGTCCTTCCAAGGAAAGCTCTGCACCCTTAATTCTCTCAAGAAAATCGAAGAAGAAGAGTGACGGCTAAGTCATGAACAACCGTATATAAAGGAAGCAGCGAAATAGAGTTAGGGTTTCTTGATTCCGGAGCTACCACCGTGCGGTTGCCTCGGAATTAACTTCCACCATAAACCACCATCCAAACTGCCCACTCAGGTGCCTCCACCTATATACTATCTCCATGCGGTAATCTTCCTACCATGGTGCAATAACCAATAAATCAATCGACTACCACCACGCGGTATCTTGCTACCGCCGCGCGATAGCACTCGACGTTCTTTGTCCACTTGACGCTCTCACTCCTCCGGGCATTCATCGTATATACTCAATGACTTTCACCGCCATGCGGTATCCCGCTACCGTCGTGTGGTAGCACTTGACAATCGTTGAGACCACTCGACAGTCACTCAATGCCTTCGACTCCATGGGGGTATTCGCTGTATATACTCGATGAAGGCTACTGCGCGCGGTACTTACTATTGCCGCACGGTAGTGTACAAACACTTTCTTTCGAGTCAACACTTCGCCCGGCTCGAGTGCAGTCTTATCGATCTGCACACCCCAAGACCATGTCCACTCTCCTAACCTGAAAAATGCGCACGAGGGGTCTAGCGTGATTCGGGACGTTACAAAACCTAATTAAGAGCTTGACTCTGAACTAGTATCACTCAAGGTTTTTGATATGAAACCTTTCCTCTTTTTCTTATCCTTTCTCTTTAGGTATTTCTTATAATCCTTTTTATTATGCTTATCCTTTTGTTGATCCAGACATTAAGTTGCAATATGTCTAGGTTTTTTCTTGAAAAGCATATTATCTCCTTATTAGGAGTTTTTTTAAACTTTGGCTTGTTTGCACACCTATATCTTCTTCTGGAGCTTTCAGTCTTAATCCACTTTCTAAATCTCTTTGCCAGAAGATTGAACATCTCTTGTTCTGATATAGATGGTTCATCATCAGTGACTTTAAATGTAATAGAATTGTCTTTAAGTGTAATGACATTTTCCATTATTTTTATTTTTGCTCTACTTTGTAGGAGTTCAAATGATTTGAGCTTTCCTAATAGAGCATTAATTATAATTTCTCTATGTCATCTTGCTTATTTGATAGCCCATATCCTTGAATTCCAAGTACTCAGAAAGCACATGAGTAATTTATCATTTATCTCAGTGAGATATATATCCTTATTCAAACCACTCAACTCATTTATGATCATGCTAAATCTATCATACATTTTAGCTACAAATTAATCATCTTTCTTTTGGAAGTTTTCATACTAAGAAAATAGGAGGGATCTTCTATCCTTTATTTCATTAGAACTTCCATCAACAATTCTTAATAGTGATTCCCAAATTTCTTAAGATCATTTACATTATGCAACCTTTTGAAACACATCATTCGACATTATTGAGACTAGTATGTTCATAACTTTAGCATCCCAATCATTTTTTCTCTTTTTTTTCATCTGTCCATTCACTTCTTGGTAGTAGTTTTGAAGTAACATTTCCTTCAACATCCTTCCTATAAGGTATAGGTGGTCCTATCAAAATTGAACCACAAATTCCTTCATCAATAGAATTCTTATACAGCATAATTCTGGTTTTTAAGAGTGTATACTTTTTAGGATTACAAACTGGAGGTATTGTAGATGCAAATCCTTTGAATGTATTAGAAAATATTTTTGATGAATTAATAAAATATATAATAAAATAACTATTATGATTTTTTTGGTCAAGGTGTTTAACCTTTTCTTAAATAAGCGTCTAATGATCAACCTCCCTCTAATACCAATAGAAATTAGAGAACAATTGACTAATTCCTCAGAGATTTCTCTAGAGGGGGTGATAGAGGCTAAAATTTATTTAAAACTAACTATATAATTCACAGAATTTTCATTTATACAGGCTATTAACCATAATTAAGATAAATAATTTAAATCACATCATAAACAACAAGTAAATCAAAGAAGATAAAAGAAATATTGTGGTTCTCCAAAATCTGGGAATATCCATTCTTCTACCCCTATGGTAGGAATTCACTATCACAGTGCCTGAGTCTTTTGATAAGGAGACTCTTAGAACCAATTATCAGATGTTTTGATAAGGAGATCTTAAACCATTATAATCTGAGTCTTTTCCCAAGGAGACTTTCAAAACCTTTAAATGAAACAATTAAAGAGGGATTATTAAAACTCTTTCCACAAACTGAACAGTTATTTTAACAAAAAATAGAATAAGATCAAAGGATTAAGTTGTAACATCCCATTTCCGGATAGACCCCTAAGAGTTGGTCTGTCGTGAAAGAACCTTAGGGAGCCCAAAAATTGAGGTCCATCAACCTAGACTTGGAGTAATGGGTTGGTCACGCCCGTGACCGACCCGTTACGCACGTGACTAGGGCGTGAGCCCTTCGACGATCGTCGATCTCATGAAGACGATCGTCGAGCGTAGATTTTTGCAACCCGGGCCTGTCACGCCCGTGACCTATGTGTCACGCCTGTGACCTAGGGCGTGACCCCCTTCGACGATCGTCGATATCCGCGAGACGATCGTCGAGGGAAGAATTTGCATCATGGCCCCGTCACGCTTGTGACCCACGTGTCATGCCGGTGACCTAGGGTGTGACCCACCTTCGACGATCGTCGATCTCAGGAAGACGATCGGCGAGTGCAGAGTTTGCATCACGGGCTGTCACGCCCGTGACCTACAGGTAACACCCGTGACCTAGGGCGAGACCCCTTCGACGATCGTCGATCTCAGGAAGACGATGGTCGAACTATGAATTTGCAACACACCTGTCATGCCCGTGACCTATGTGTCACGCCCGTGACCAAGGCCGAAACGTCAGCCTGGCTGGAAATTTCTGTAACCGAAGTCATAATCAATTCTGATTATGGGAATTTACAGCAAGAGTATTTATGAGCCATTTCTTTCTCTGAATACTTAATAAAATGGGGAAGAGTTGACCTAATTGGAAAATGCCACCTGGATCAGTCTTCTCATCTTCCAACATTTCCTTCCCTGCACCATAACCGAAATAATATTAAGAGAGAGAGAGGGCATTCATGGCCATGAATGTTTCATCCTTTTCCCTCTCCACTTGGAGATCTATAAAATCTTCCTTAGATCAAGAGGAGAAGGTTACACTCAAGACCAAACGAATTCAGATTTCTGCTCTTACTGTAAGAGAAGTTCGGGAATGCCATCACCGCGCCATGACAATCCGACGTTCATCTCATCTTCAAACCGCGAACAAGGTCCTCCTCTACTACTTCTCTTATGGGTAGATCTTAGGATCTTAGGAATGAAGTTCATGCTCAACGGAGCCAAAAACTATCTCGAGTTTTCATGGAAATCCATGAAAAATATATTTTTCGGGTACGCCGGAAACCGCCATCTCCGGCGGCCAAACCACCGCAGACCGATAGCCATCGCCTCGACGAAGGTGGTGGTGGCGGTGGCTGGCCAGGTAAGTGACCGGACGGCTGGCAACGGATCACGGAAGGGTTGTAGGAAATATGGTTTTTTTTTCTGAGTTTCTTTTTCGGGTTCTGTTTGGTAGGGGAGAAGAACAGTAAAACATTATTATAATATGAAAATTAAGTACATAATATATAAGGTAAATATACATAAAATAGTCTTACATTGATGCTGCAAACCGAAGTATTTAGAGGCCGTTTTAGGAAAAATTGCCAGTCACAAAAGTTGTAGCCCTTCGAATCTAGTTTAATTTAAAATTGATTTCAACTCGTTTGGTTAAGCGGTTTGACCGCAGCACTCGTTTTAATGGGGGCTGTACCTAGAGTTGGGTAGAAACTAAAATTGATTACCACTCTTCTTCCTTTGTCCAAATGACTTGAAATTTGGGCAGCGGGTTACCATTAGCCATATCTAGAGGCTGTCCAAAAATGGGAATTTTTGAAGATACTTTTCCTAAAGTTTTTGTTTTAATTTAATAAACCTAGAGGAATTTATTTAAGTGGTCAATGACTTCCAAACCCTCCTAAATTTTGGTGAGTGGTCCCTGGCTATAAAACTTAGCTTTTCACAAATTTTCAACTCATTAAGATGAGTTTTGCATAGGGAGTCACCTATTCCTAACTAGGCAATAGTGAGGAATTTTTGAGTAAAGAGTGCACTAGAAGTTGGAATGGTCAAATCACCTCAACAGAGGCTGATATTTTGACCACTGACATTGAAGGGTTATTATAACCCACTTGGAGAAAATGGTGAGAATAGGGGTTGGTTTACCCTAGGATCCAAACTCAAACCCTAAATGGAGGGTTTTGAAGGTTGTGAAGGACATGGGGGCAATTTCTCTCGAATTGCCTTGAAACTCTTTAGAGTTTACATTAGCATGATAAGAATTATCTGGATGGAATCTTGGAGGATTTGGAGACAAGTAGATACCTTAAAACCCTAATCTTAGCTTTAGGGTAAAATACTAATTAAACACAATCCATCACTAAATATTATCTAAAGGCTGTGAAACTCGGGTAGAGTGAGTTTTGGAGTAATTAGAATCTATATAAATTTTACTGGAATTTTATGATGATTATTTACAGCACTTTATTTGTAAAGTTGATTATATCCCTAATTGATGTTTTAATTATTTGTATCTTTCTGATCATTGAAATCTCATGAAATCTTGGAAGAAACTGTTCAGGACAGAATGGTTACCCTTGAATTGTTGTATAATTTTTGGTTGAGTAAATCCAGTACTTCCTTCACAAATGTTAAAAAGGGGTTTTATGCTTTGGAAATTAATTATTGATGATATTATTACTAAAAAATTATGAAATTGGGCCAATGCTATTTTTAAGGCTTTATCTACATATTACAATTTATTTTTAATTTTTGGAAGAATATTCTCTGTACTTGATTCACAAATAATGAAATATAGAAGCTATGGTTAAAATAGTTTCAGTGGCCTTTTGATGATAGGAAAATTATGATATTTTGGATTTACTATATGGAGATAATATACTATTTATTATAATTTTATTGGACATCTTGCATGAGAACTTAGGGTAGTTCATGTTCAAACCGGTAGCCCTTGGAATTTTTGAGGAAATAAGTTAAATGCCAGATAAATTAGGAAAATTACCATTTTCTGGATTTAGGTTAATTATTTCATGATAAGTCTCCAGTATATAATTTAGGGCATTTGGATGAGTTTTGGATCATTGCTAACCGGTTCGACATTTAGTGTAGGTTGGTCTACATATAGCAAATTATTAAATTGCAATAGGACATGATCTGGGATAGTGTTGGAGTTAGCCATTTTGTCTGGGAGGATAGATGTGGATGATATCGCAATAGAATGAAATGAAGAATAAAGAGAAGTGGTGATAGCTAGAGTTAAGAGGTGCTCGGGTTCGACGAAAGATCGTCTTTTCCGAAGAGAGGAAGGTTAAAAATCACCCTAGGATAGTTTATCGTAATATGAGAAGGGAATGGGTAAAGGGGATCAACCAATAACAATAAGTGCCTTGAGAAAGGGAAAGATGGGCTTCAGCTACAATCATAGTTCCTAGTGCCCTTTGAGAGCTTCACGTGGAATACCGGGGGCAGTCCTGGGTTAACATAAACTGTAATAATAAGCTGACAAGAGTAACATAGTTATTAGGGTTACACCTTTCAGAAACACTGTTAGCACAGGAAGATTGATGGGAGCTTCGGCTCGGTTGGTTAAGAGACGGACGGAATGGTCCGGAGAGCTTTGGCTTGGTTGGTTAAGATACGGACATTTTGGTCCGGGGAGCTTCGGCTCGGTTTTTGTGTGATTACGATTAAATTTGCATGTACATAAAAGGAATGCAAATTAAGGTGGTGGGTCTTCAGTATTGGAGGGTCGATGCACCGACGCCAATATGCTAACTCGGCAAGTGTGGTTTTTACACTTCGCCAAAGCTAAGTCTGGTGCGCCAGCCGGCAAGAGTACACGGGCGTCCACTTAGTGCACCAAGCATTGAGGTGTACGATAGGTCTGACCGGTAGTGCTTTACTGGTTTAGAGGTGGGCGAGGCCCAACCCACCGCTTCCGTCTGCCACTACAGAGGTATCTTGGGAGGTAACGGCTCCAAAAGGGGGAACTAAAGGTCTTTGTGCACAGAGTTGGGTGTGTGAGTTGCACATGCATGTTCCATCATACCAGCTTGCATGTTATAGCATAATCAATTCATTTAACCCTGACACCTAAAGTATAAGCGGTATGAGACGCTTATACATTAGGACCTGCAAAATGACCCCTTGGTCTCTTAGCTTGTGTGGGCAAGTTTATAAATTAAGGTTAAATTGAATATATATATGCTGCTGTTTTATAACCGACACCCCAACGTATAAGTGGTATGGGACACGTTATACGATGGGAGCCTTGCAGAAGATCCCTTGGCTTATGCGCTTCCGCACATAAGTTAAGGTTACTTTTCCTACTTTCTATTTCTGTCATATTTATTATAGAATTGCTAGATTAGTTCCGCTGCCACCTATTTGCTTTTGATTTAATCTCCACCTTCATGCCCTTCCCTTTCTTCCTCTTCGCTTGGTACCTAGGAGCCATGGTAACGACTCCGAAAGGGGGAACTAAAGGTCTGTGTGCACAGAGTCGGGTGTGTGAGTTGCACTTGCATGTTCCATCATACCCACTTGCATGTCATAGCATAATCGATTCATTTAAACCTGACACCTAAAGTATATGTGGTATTGGATGCTTATAAATTAGGACCTACAAAACGACCCCTTAGTCTATAAGTTTGTGTGGGCAAGTTTATAAATTAAGGTTAAATTCAATATATATATGCTGCTGTTTGATAACCGACACCCCAACGTATAAGTGGTATGGAAAACGTTATACGATGGGAGCCTTGCAGCAGATCCCTTGGCTTATGCGCTTCAACACATAAGTTAAGGTTACTTTTCCTACTTTCTGTTTCTGTCATATTTATTATAGAATTGCTAGATTAGTTCCGCTGCCACCTGTTTGCTTTTGATTTAATCTCCGCCTTCATGTCCTTCCCTTTCTTCCTCTCCGCTCGGTAGCAAGGAGCCATGGGGGAAGTGGTAGGGGATAATAGAGCTTAGTCTTTATGACTAACGGTTTTCTAACCGCATCATTTAGGGGATCGTGGAGCCCAGTATGGAGGAGCAGCCCCAGAGATCGGTGCGCTTGGAGATGGGGCAGTCTAGGTCCGGAGTTCATACAGCCGGGACCATGAGTCTCGACCCTGAGTAGTTTCTGTCTTTGCTTCCGCATGAGTGATTTGTAGTGAGGACATGATTGTACCGGGCTTAAGCCCGTAATTTTAGTACTCTGATATACTATTCTGTGGACACTCACTTTGTGGAGTTTTATTTCTATACATGTGATTTATTTCAGTGGACTTACTTTTACATACTTCATTTTGTGCTACCTTTCTATGATTGAATTGGCCGGCAGAATCGTCGCCTTGTGGTGATGACCCTTCAGGACGTTAAGGTGTCACTGCAAAGCGACGATTCTGGGCCTAAGACCCCGGGTTTAAAAAGAAAAAAAGGGGGTCTTACATAAGTGATCTTCTTATTGAGTCCTCTTAGCTAAATCCTAATGATTATATGGAACTTTATGAATTAATATATAGTATTTGAGAATCCTTGAATGAGAAAATGACAAAGATTATAAGCCCTTAATCCAGATTATCCTTAAAACTTCTCAAAATCTGATGCAGCAAATGATAAGTCCTTGAGAAAAAGAAGAACTGATTCTCATTTCAGATTCAGGAACAAAAATGATGATCGACTAAGTCAAGGAAAAACTCCAATTGCATATTATAATCTTCTTATCCTTCTCTGTCAAAATCAATCTTCCAAAACATCGATTTGATATAAGTTTAATGATCATTGGAATTATTATTGTTGTTGTTCACTTTCAATCTCTGTCTTCTCTCTATCTATATCTGACAGACACTCTAACATCTCGAAGATTCAGTTATTCAATTTAAATCTTTCTTGAAGTAATTCTGAATTAATCTTCAATACAGTTCTTGTTCAGAAATCTATTCGACGTAGCATCGAGTTCATATAGACATAATATCGAGTTCTGGCTTCATTCAGAGAGTTTGTCAATTAAGTTATGTAATCAACACTGCGTCGATATTATATCAGAGTATGTGTCAATTTAATCCTTTAATTAATGTCAACTTATCCTGTTCAGTTACTCTGATTTCTACTCGAAGTAGTGTCGACTTCTAGTCGATACATGTTGGCATTTCATGACTTTCCTCTTACATTCAATGTGCATTTCTTATGTCCTTTATACCAATAACACCCTAGGACTTCTAAGACCATATTACCCTCTCTATATAATATGGGTAATAAACCTAGGATGTAAAATCACTTAAAGTATTTTGTGAAGGTAAATCATAAGGGTTTTTCCCAACAAATTTCTATTTAAATATATAAATCCATGCAAACTGACGATGTCTTCTATAACTACCGTCGACCCTAATAGTATGGGGTCTCCTAACCACTGTCAGTGGGGAGAAAACCTAGACCACCTGTTGGAACCAAAAAATGTCTACAACTCTCCACCCGCTTTCCCTTTGTTGGGTGTTCGGTTGAGGAAAATGTGGTTCGCAAGTGATTGGTTACTTTCCCTATAGATAGTGTGAGAGGGTGAAAGGAGAGAAAAGAAGGTGCGACTAGCAACAATAAATAATTGATTTGTCCCACCGTGGCAAATGCCTTCCTTGTAACGGGCCTCTTGACTAATTAAAAGGATGTTACAAGAGAGCTCAGGAGAACACAAGGAGAATGAAAGCTTTACCAGACCTAGTGTCATTACCAACAACTAGGCTATTTTTAGGCTAAGTATGCATGTCCCTTACAAGCACCCCTGGTCCCCCTTTTATACTTAAGGGTAGGCTGCGTGGACGGTTCACAAACTGACAGACATTTACTGTCTTATTAATATTGACATTAAATGCACAACTGCCCGAGGTACATGAAGAGTCAAATGGCGGGGATTGAGAGAAGAGACTGTATAAAACTGCATGTACTACTAGAGAGTATAAGAGAGCCCTCCTAGGCTCTAAGAGTACCTTTCTGGCTCCTTTTTTATGTCTACGGACACTGAAGAGACAGATGAGGGCATCTAAAGTGACAGGTGAACTTTTGGAGTGACGGGAAAAGTTGTGGAGTGATGGTCAAACTCCTAGAGTGACGAGCAAACACTTAGAGTGATGAGTGAACTCTTGAAGTGACCGGCGAGATCCTAGAGTTGGAGAGGACACTTCTGGAGATGGTCGCTAACTCTTTTGTATCCGGCAAACACTTCTAGAGCTAGAGAGGATACTCATAGAGCCGACTAGGATGAGTGCATACACTTCTAGAGTAAATGAGGACATTACTATAGCTTGCGAGGACACTTCTGGAGCTGGCGAGGACACTCTTTTAGGACAGCTGCAGACACTTTTTGGTGCCCTCCCGACTCCCTTAGTGAACAACTGAAGGAGCTTTTGGAAAGCAACATGACTTCTTTTTAACTCCGCTTTTATGCACATGGATTTTTGGAGGATGAACATGAGTACCTTGGAGTATCAACCCGAATGATTAGTTATTGACGCTATCTGAGGTTGTCCCATGTTGCAGTATTTAGGTTAACATAATACCTGCACTTTTTTGAGTCTATGTAGACTCCAAAAAATTAGATTGATAACTTTACCCACTTGCTCTCAATGTTGCTTGATATCTATAATCATCTGCCCCTCCATGAATTGACTTCAACACGCTTGGCTCCATTGGTAATCACCACTTGTGTATGGTAGAGTAATTTTACTAGTCATATTTTCTAACATTTAGCAAAGAGGAGATGAAACACGATAAAGTGAATTCTTCCTAGCGATTATTATTGCAAGAACCATCCCAGCAGCATATGATCTAAAAATAGAACTGGAGGTTTCAAATATATGCCCGTAGTCGCGGCTAGTTGAACTTTTGCTTGGATATGATTGTTGGATCTGGTGGATAACCTTAGAGGGGTGGGGAGGGGTGGGGTGAGGTGGGGGTGAATAAGATTTCTGAGTAAATTAAGAATTAAAAATATATTTCACCAAGGGGAACCTATTTTGGAAGCTACTGTATGGCGGTAGGTCACAAAACCACTTTTACATGTGAAACTTTGTTTTATGAATTTCCACACAACCCTTAGAACCCTAGCAACATGCAATCACGAATTCAAGATGAAATAAAATAAATTTAATTTTCTAAAAGGTTGTTTACAATAATACAACTAGATCTCCATAACGTCGGAGATCGGAGGCGATAAAAAACAAAACAATTCTCTTTTGGTTTCCTTGTCGACCCTTCCTTAGGACCAGTTTGCTCTCTCTCTCTTCTTCCATAAAAGATTGATGAGCCAACTCCTCACCTTCCTCCCTGGAAAGGTCTTAGAGCCTACTAGATCTCCCATATCTAGACGTCCTCCCAAAACGATTTCCATAGATTCCCCCTAAAAATCCGACGGCCTCCCAGGCCGATTTCTCATGAACTCCTCCTAAGAATTCGACGTCCACACCGGATGATTTCTCTGAATAGAATACAAAAAGGTTAAAGAAAATACAAGAATGATAGAAAAATCACCATAAACTAGAACCCTTGATGTTTATTCATTGGCAAAGGTTAGATCTTTGTACCTTGAAAATCACCTCTTTGATGTCCTTCAGATCCATGAAGGTGTTCTCTTAATGAGAGATTTTTGTAGCGAGAATCCTCCATATGAATATTAGGAGGAATATTCCTTGATCATCTTGTTGATTGCCTTCAATCCTTTTGCATGAATTCCTTTTGATCTTCTCTGAAGAACTCTCTTCCAAAATAAGTTGGGAAGACCCCTTCCTTCCTTCTTTTAAGACCCCCCTCTCGAAACACAACACACAGCTGAAGGGATTCTTAAGTCGAGAACAGCCACCTTGCGGTAGCGTTAACACACAGGTTGACCAGTACTACAAGATTCCTATTCTCTTGGCTCTCAAAAATATCATCAATGCTAACCCAACATAAAGAATATACAGAAGTAAAAATCCACACTAGTACAAATTCAAAATAAAAGGGACAGGTAGCTACATAGCTGTTGAGTACATCAGAGTTAAATTCCCCAAGGGCTACAACATATAGACTCTCAAAATCTCACATCAATAACCGACGATAGTGAGGTTATCGTCGTATCAGGCCCTGTCCCCCTGACCTAGCTGCCCTGATGCATATCTTGCTCCGGCTGGTGGTCTATCTGCTCGGTGTCCTCATAAAATAGTAGTCGTAGCAACCATTAGTTATGAAGACTAAGTGGTTATCTCATCGTCTCACCCCAACGACTCTTAGGCACCGGGCGGGAGAAAGAAAGGACAATACAATATATTTATAAAAACTATAAATACAAGCAAGCGACATATCTCTACTAATAATAAATATAATAATAGCAGTGTTCATCAAATAACAACATCATTCTACACTAGAAGTATTGTAAGAGTAAGAGCAGTCAACTACAAGAATTTAATCTACAAACAGATATAGAACTTAACTTATAAAAATGCCCACAAAGGTTTTTAAGTTAAGGATCGACTTAACAGAAAGTAACTCATCATATAAAAGTGCCCATACAATTTTAAATGATGAGGATCTTATGCGGTGCAATGCAATGTAATGATGGTTTATGATGCACCCACGCAACTCACGCACTCTGTTTTTCTATGTCGACATAGTCTTTAGTTCTCACTTTTTGAGCAGGTAGCTAACCTCTCAGGCATCATCCGACGTGGCTAAATAATGATAGTAGAACTGGTTTCTCCACTACTAGCGGGTATCCACACTACTAGGCCTAGGACTCCGTACGCCTCAATTCTAGAAACACAACAGCGGGGCCTCTACGTACTATGGCTCAGAAGGAGTCTCGGTAGATGAGCACTAAGTACACATCCCAACTGGCCTACAACTGGCACGGACTGCACCTTTGGGAGCATATAACCAAAGGACCACACCCAAATGTCCACTGGCACAGAAGGAGCCTCGAGAATGAGAACCGAGGACCAAGCAAAACTAGCCTACAACTGGCATGTAAGGAGACTCGAGAATGAGAACCGAGGACCAAGCCTAACCTCCCAAGGTCTATCTGCCAACTTCCGTCTATGTTACGACTGGCGAGCCCATAGACCTTCCAAACTATCCTTAACCTAGGATTGTGACACTGTATTTCAACTCACATTACATGCAATTGCACTTAGCTATGCAATCAGACATCCAAGGGCTCCAACCGAGTCCCTTCTCATCAAACCGATCCTGTGCTAAAAGCAACGCAATGGTTCTACACTGAGTCCCTTATCAATATACCAAACCCGTTCTCAAAAGAATGCAAGTGCTCTACACTGAATCCCTTCATAACAACTTACCCATGCTCTAAGCATTCAAGGTTTCGTCGTATCCTAAGCTATCAAATCCCATTTATTGTTATACGACCCTCACTGATACCCTTTGGGAGTTCAAAATATTCTAAGCGGTGGACTTATTCCAATCATACTTTCAGTTCATAAGATTAATAAGCCCATAGAATGACCATGGGCATAATATTCATCTAGCCCCTTTTCAAAGTTTAGCATGCACACACACATCAAATCATATTTCAACACGTCTTGTTTTCGAAAATGATCAACGTAACATATACGTTTCTAGATAATTAGTAATCGTGTACATTTACACACCACAAGTTCTTTCATTGTTTATAGTTCATTTTCTATCGATTGTGTTTATCGTGCAAGCGCTCCAATTACTCTTCCAATACATATCAACCATCCTAGTATTATCGTATGCACCTTCATCCGATTGCAAAGATAAACCATTTATACATCCAAGATCCATCAAAAACATACTTAATGCATTAGCTCATCACAGTTTACTCAAACTAAATTCTACCAACACAAGATGTCGTCCAAGGCTAACACATCAACTACTTAGACAAAAAAAATCTGTCTTGGACTTATGTTAGTTCAACACAGCAACATCTGTTGCACTTTTTGGGAGCCATGCTGCTCACCAGAAAATGTGCAACCATCCGTTGGAAAGCTATTTTTGATGGCTACAACTTTTGTGTTCAACCTAAGACCTAGAAGTACTTGGATCATTGCTTAAATCGAGAATAAAGCCTACTGCATATAGAAATCAGATTCTGCATGCATCGTAAAGTCGAACGAACAACATGGGTTCCTCTTCTTCCTCTAGCCATTTATACAAAGATGCATTCAACTCCTCCTCCTCCCTAATTCAACCACAATAGACCACCGTACTTTACGAAACCAAGTCCATCATCCTCACAATGAAGAGAGGAAAGGTTGTAGACAACAAAACCCTAGGACAAAGTTCCTAGCGTGGTCTCTACTTAGGAGATCTCCATTACTCACCAAAGTCAAGCTCTCTTGAGTGTACGTCTCTCCTATAATTGATCTAAAGATTTAGCACCAAGGGAGAGGGTAGGAAGCTCACCTCATTTTCGTCTACAAAACTCATTCTTCTTCTTGGCAGCATCTGATCCTCTTAAAATCACTCTCCTGGAGATAAGGAACACCGAAAGAAATGACTTCGGAGTTCTTCCAGGAAGTCTAACACCGACGATCTCTCCGTTCTCATTGAGCTCAGTATGAATTGTAAAGGAGAATGAAGACGACTAAGGTTTTTGATCATCACTTTTATAAGGAAGCATTAGGGTTTAGGTTACTTCATCATGTGTCGTTATAGCATTGGACCGCCAATTATTACATAAAATAAGTCTTGTTGAGAAGACTGGTCTTAAGGAGTCACTCAGTACAGATCTTGAACCTAGTTTAGCCCGTAAGTATAAATAAGCAGACACAGCCTAGCCGAAAATGTTCAAAGTAAAATTCATCGCTTGCGTCGAGTATCACTCGATTAATTCCGACGAATCCATCAAAATTCTACTGGTCGTATATCCTAAGTTAATGCATCGTATGCATCGAGTATAACTCGACGAATTCTGATGAATCCTTCAAAATTCCACTGGCCCAAAGTTCTAAGTTAATACATCGTATGCGTCGAGTATCAATCGACGAATTCTGATGAATCCATAAAAATTCCATTATTTGAAAATCATAATTCAATGCATCGTATATGTCGAGTATCACTCGACGAATTCATTGAATCCAATCGACGCACTCGATGCTTCGTCGAAAGGCATCGTGGACACTCGACGCTTCGCCGAAAGTCATCGTAAACACTCGATGCCTACCTACCAGTCGACCACTCGACGCTTCATCGAAAGGCGCCATGAACACTAGAAGCATGCCCACCAGTTGACGCACTTGATGAGTAAAATTCTGGTTTTTAATTAAGTTAAATTTGAAAACTAAGTTTGATTTGTAAATTACACGTTTGTGTATTCTATCTCTTTTTACTTATATACTGTGAATAAGGCAATCATACATATCAATTAATAGTATATTATTTTAAAATATCATGTTCGTATTTTTTTCACGGATCTGTGTCGAATACTCTACTTTAAGAAATGGAACTATTATTTTATCAAAAAGGGCTATTGATTTTTTAAAGTAAAAAATAAAAGTAATACTTAGGGTTTTGAAAATAAATGAGGTGGAGATCCCTAGATTCTGATTTACTTTAGAAACAAATTTTTAAATAAGAAAAACTCTACTATTCTAATAATTGAAATATTTGGCCGTGGAGCTTCCCTAAATATGAGTGCACCTCTATCGATGATATATCCACCTGAGATTAACTAGTTTGACTAAACTTTCGTATCTAATCAAAATTACCTTAACACTAGCTTTACGTTGTGAACCCCGCTATTGACCTCCTTCTGATATTCGATGGTTTAACTAAGGAGGCTTATGTTCATCTCTTTTGAGAATGAGGCGTAGTTTCTCTTTACCTGAGAGTGTTCAATTCGTGGACAAGAACCATTCAGCAACTAATTACGAACTACAGATATGAAAACCATATGTCGATTTATACGGTTCCACGCAACTTAATTCTTAGGTAAATCTTAAGTTTTTAATATTATTTTATATCCTTCCCAAAGCTCATCTCAATCAAGTGCTAAAAAGTTCTTAGCCTCTCATTGGGATGTAGGTGGTAGTAGAAAAATTAAAAGACATATAAAGTGCAGAAATAATATCCTTCCCAACGTACTCAGTTGATGCTAAAAAGTTCTTAGCCTCTCAATTGGGATAGGGGCGGTAGTAGGAAAATAAAAAGACTTATAAAATTGTATAAATAATATCCATCCCAACCATCTTAA
Organism: Platanthera zijinensis; assembly: GCA_039513925.1. Classification (NCBI taxonomy): domain Eukaryota; kingdom Viridiplantae; phylum Streptophyta; class Magnoliopsida; order Asparagales; family Orchidaceae; genus Platanthera; species Platanthera zijinensis. The sequence goes on along the minus strand of CM077084.1, from coordinate 111,792,257 downwards.
TCAAGCGATAAAAAGTTCTTAGCCTCTCATTCGGGAAGTGGGTGGTAGTAAAAAAATAATTATGAAAAAGAAAGTACTTGCGCACGCACCCTGTCTAAGAAGAAATGGAAACTAAGTTAAAAGCAATAAAAGTTGAAGAGTAATTGGAAAACTGAAATTTTATTAATTCAAAAAGTGTTGTACACTAAAGAAACCAAACTAGGGTTAAGAAAATATCACTCAAAAGCTACTCATTAACACTATATAGAACTATGATGAACTCTATCTATTCTCCTTAAACCTCAGCCTTAGCCATTTATTTATAGCCAAAATTTTTGAAGTACATGCCTCCTTACACATCACTTAGGGCGTGTCGCCTGGGAGTGTTGCTGACGTGGAATCTGTGGATCAAATTTCGGAATCTTCTGGATCGGGTTGGAAAAGTACATGGGTGTGACATGATGGTCACGTGTGTGGTATCTAGGCATGGCTACAAGCGTGGCAGATTGGCTTCCTCGACGCATAACAATAAGCTTCTTGCTTGGTCACGGCTGAGGTCACGGGCGTGACTGCTGGACTACGGTCGTATACCTAGGGCATGTGAAAGATAGGGTAAGCTCTTACAAACTCTAGAGGGGGGGGGGGGGTTAATAGAGTTTTTAAAATCTTTTTGATGTATGCTGAAATAAGAAGTCTTTAATAAAATATGTTACTATGATATAGGTGTATGAGTGTATAAGTGAAGAAAATGAACAAAAAAATAACTAAGCTACACAGCAAAGCATATCACAGCACAAGCACACAGGAAGATCACAACCACACAGAAAACACAAGAATTTTTATAGTGGTTCCCCAAACTTGGATACATCCACTCTTCTACCACCCTAGGTAGGAATCCACTACAGGTTTTGATCAGGTGACTGCCACCAATGAGCTTTTGATCAGGTGCTCAAAAACCAACCCAAGTCTTTTTGAAGGAGACTTGCAACCAAAATTTTTTTGAAGGGAATTAATACCCTGTATAGAGGTGGGGAAGAGAGGTTGATGGAATTCTTCTTTTATCAAATCAAAATGAGAAGACTATGTGGATTCTGTGGTGTTGTCAAAGCTCCCCCTGAAATCTTGAATGGTTCAGGAGTGGATGCTTTGCTAAGGGTGAGTAAGCCTTCTGCTATATGATCAACTCTTCAGAGATCCTTTGACTGATTTGAATGTTCTTGTCACTTGTGATCCCTGGAAACAAAGAAGGTGAAGAAGAAGGACTCTTGATTGTGATTGGTATTCTTTCTTCTTCCTTTGAGAGCAGTTGATTTCTTGAGAACTGTATGCACTGCACTTGTTGTTTTTCTCTTCAAAAGTGTTTTCTATATGTTCGCTTCTTTCTAGTAGTGAGATTCTCTGATTGATAACTGCATCTAGGTCGAATTAAAAAACCTGCAATAAATGCTTAGACGAAATCTGGGAAATGAAAACGTCAAGAATGCTGTCATATATTCTATTCTATGTCTGTCCCGAGATATAAGCATATAATTCCATGGAGGATATTTTCAATCAATGCTGCCAGTAACGGTTCGATTCAAAAGATATTATTGCATTGATTATCTAGGGAATTAACGGCATATAATAGATATAAAATAAGGAGACAGAAAAGGAAAGAATAAATAACAATGTCTTAAAGTTTTTGTCAACCAGAGAACAGCTTTTGTCGACCTGAGATCATCTTTCGTCGACCTGAGGTCAGCTTTCATCGACCTGTGAACTGCGAACAACTGCTCTGCAAAAACTGACAGATACTTTGCACTAAGTTTGTCGACCTGAGAATCTGAAATTAGTCGACCTTAGAACTTAGTCAAATAGACGGCGTTGAGATAACAGCACATCTGGTGTTGAGTTGGTTGAGAGCGTTGAGTCGTTGATAACATCGAGAGCATTGAGTGATCCTTGGCTCTGAGTAAGCTTTGGCTTTGAGTGAATTAAGGCGTTGAGTCGATTATGGCGCTGAGTGATCTTTGGCGCAGAGAGTTGAAGTGTTAGTCGACCTGAGAACAGAGTTCGTCGAGCTCAGCTCAGGGAATTTTATCTTTGAGTTAGTCGAGATGAGCACGACAATCGTCGACCGGAGATCGACGAACGTAGATCTCCTTTTTCTGAAACTTGAATTCTCATAGTCTTGAGTCTTGGGCAGTGTTGGAGGCTAGTCCTTTGTATTGTTGACTCTAAGGACATTACCTAGACTCTAGAAGCACATAAAACTTGACTCATCTATACAACATGGGTCACAACCTAAGAAGAGAACATAGCCCAAATCACCTAGGGGTTCCAACAATCTCCCCTTATTTTGGTGAGGTTACTCCAAATAGAAATAGAGAAAAAATTACAGGCCAAAATGAAGTAGACATAGCATAAAACTGATAAAACTGATTGAGTAAATAAGCTATCAGTACCTTTATAAAGCTATGCACCCAAATTTTTTACAATAAAATAGAAACTTAAAATAAATGACCTAAATGTCCTTGGGAGAATCAGAAGGTTTAGCAAATATAATTACTCTGTTAGGATGTTGTGCTTGCTTTACTGTCATAGTCATATCTGCATCACCAAGTGTCTTTTGAGAAGTAGTTCTAGGTACAACAGCTTTAGGAAGTAGATGCATGTATTCTTCAGTATTGAACAACTTTCCAACTTGATATCTTTCAAATTCCTTTTTCCTGTAGCTTGACATTGTTGAGAATTGAGAGGGATCCTGACCCTTTTCTCTAGCTTGCCTTATCTGAGAGAGAGCCACAGATTCTTGGAATCTAGCCATTCTGGCAGTTGGGCTAGTCTCAGGATCATAGGCTAGAATTGGAGGTCTTCTAGGGCTGTTTGCTTTGCCAGGAGATGAAGGAGGAGAGAATGTTAGCTTGGGGGCAAATTGCTGAGCACTGGATGAACTTTTAGAGGAGAGCTGATGTCTGTGTTGGTGATGACTGTCTCTAGAAGATTGAGAAGGTCTTCCTTATCTCTGATAGGTTTTGGTGAATGTAGGCTTGGGAAGTTCATCTTAGCTTTGAGAGATGGTTCCAAAAGCACCTACAGCTAGAGGAGGAGGAGGAGGAGGATGCCTTCTATATCTATGAGTTGGTGGAGGAGAGTATCTGCTTCTTTTCTTCCTTGCCTTATATTCATTTTTGGATAACCACATCCATGCTGGCATACCCTTATATGGAGTTATATTGTGCAGAATGTAGTAGGGAGTATCATTTGTTGGGTTGAGTTTTGGATCAGGAGGAGGGGGAGCTTTTCTTTTCTTTGAAATTTTCTTCCTCTTTGGATCCTCATCAGAGTCATTATCATCATCATCAGAAGATTGGGGATTGTCATACATATCATCAATATGGCTTATTACATCCTAGGGGATCTTTTTACTTACTAGAGTAGGGACAATTTCAGCCTGAGCTGCTTCAGTTTTCCATGGCAATGTCTTGAGCCATAATATCATCCAGATTTGGGAGAGGGCTATCATCCATGATATAGGATGGCCCAGGTGGGCTAGATCTCTGAGTAGACAATATTTCTGGAGTAGCTGTTAAACTTTTCATTATAATGTCTAACACCTTTGAGCTGACAGGAGAAGTGTAGCACACTATTACTCTTGATGATAGAATGGGAAAGGTAAAAGAAATATAGGATCAAAATATTTTTAGCAAAGCTGCTAGATTTGCTTTGGGATTGATAATATAAACCCTTCCAGGCAAAATTTCTTGCAGAATAACCTCTTGAGTATTGGATATTATAATATCTGTACAATAAACATCTGGAGTATTTAACTCCATGTCTATTTCCATAGCAGCTTCTGTTCCTGCTGCTGGCACATCTATTGTTGCAACTGTTGCTACTACTGCTTCTGATTCTATATCCATTGCAACTGGTTCTGCTGTATCTGAGACCTGTTCAACTAGTTCTGCTGCTGCTACTACAACTGCTTCTTCATGAAGTATCTCCCTTTGCTTGGTTTTAGTAGATACTGAAGCCAGGCCCCTTTCTGAAGAGAGAACAGTGGTGAGAGCAGAAACTTGAGCAGATAGAGTGGAAATGGATGCAGAAAAAAGGGAAATTACTTCTGCTAAGATGGTCTAGAAGAGTGGTTTGAGAAGTTGAAGAAGGGATTGTAGGATGGAGGGATCTATGATTGTAGAGATAGAGGTTGTTGTAGAGTCTTGCTGAATAGGGATAAAGGTAGTAGCTAGTGGTGAAGGTGGAATGGAAGTGTCTAGAGGGGAGTCATGTTGAGGAGAGGGAGTGTTCAGTGGAGATGATAATAAATTGAAAGAGGGGAGATCAGCAAGATGAGATGGAAGAGGGGATTAAGGAGGTATAGGCATTGGTGTATCATGTTGGGTGGAAGGTGTAGAGGAGGAGATATGTGTTGGAGATTGATGAATTGGGGATAATGAAGGTAGGGGAGTAGAGACTGGAAGATGAGTTGAAGCTGGGGTGTGTTGAATTGCTGGCAGAGATGAAGATTGGAGAGCTGGAGATTGAGGAGTGGCTGGGGAAATGTTGGATGGAATGATGGTGGATGGGATCTCTTCAGAAGGGTGGGAAGTAGCTGGATTAGCCCTTGTACTTTCAGAAGCTGGGGTGGCAGAGCATGAAGCCTTAGAGGGCTTTGTGATTGTCCTCTCCCACCTGCCAAACAAGGCACATGTGAGCCTTTTGCTGGCATTTATGAATGTGGTCTGGGAGACCAGTTATTTAGCAGCCTTCTTTGTCAAGAAGATCCCTAGGATCCTTCCAAAGTTTACTTCTTTCTTACTGTTCCTTTTCCTAATGAGATCAAAGATGATCTGTGCCCAGTTCACTTGCCTCTTGTTTACCACTGCACACATAACCAGAAATTGATGTCTGGTTATATAATCGTGTGCAGTGTGCTTTCCCAGCAAGACTTTCCCAGCGATATCTGTGAGAAATTTGAACTCAACAGATATGTGCTTTTTCAACAGTTTATTAGGGTTATCTCCAGAGTAACCCATCAGACTCAACATCATATCATATTCCTACTTATCAATTTCTAAATCTTCTTCTCCATTCTCTAATCCAAAGATTTTAGTTAATACAGCGGGAGAGAGAGAGAGATGGCATTACCCGCTATTGATCCTGTTATCGTGTTGTCCTCGGTTGTAGACGTAGTATATACCTACTCTCTGATTTCAGTGTTGGGTAACTTGATTCTAATGGATAGCAGATTTTATAATTTCTAGTATTCCAGCAGTTGCAGAATGTGGAGGAAGACTTGATCGGAGTGCTGGAAGGAGTCGAAATTGACGTCGAATCCGGTATCAAACTTCATTGCCGCAAGAGCACCTGCTGGAATCACCATGAGTTCACCTACAAGAGAGAAAACGAAGATAAAGTGCAAAGGGAACTGAAAGGCATGATGGAGGTCAAAGAAAACCTAAATATAATGTTTTCTGGAATATGAAACCAAAAACTGCGGTCTACGAAAAATTAGAAAATCTTCATTCTGAGGTTGACGAAATAATTTAGGGTTAAACAGTTCGTCGAACTCAGTCTGAAGGTTTGAAGACATTTCATCGATCTCTAGTCGACGAAAGGTTTCAGAAGTAAGTTCATCGATCTTAGTTCGACAAAAGTTACTTCACTAAGAGATTTCGTCGATCTCAGGTCGACATAAAATCTAAGGAAAAGTTATCAGTTCGTCGATCACATGTCGACGAACAGAGACAATTCTTTGACCATATACAGAGCATTAGATTTAATCCTAACCATTTATCATACCAAGCTGATTGACAAAGAACTGATGCTTGGATGAGTCCAACGGCTTAGTGAATATATCTGCTCTTTGCAAGTCAGTAGAGAAAAATTCAAGTTTAATCTTTTGTTTGTAACCATAATCTCTAATGAAGTGATGTCTAATGCCTATATGCTTGGTTCTAGAATGCAATACTGGATTTTTTACAATTGAAATAGAACTTGTATTATCATATAAAATAGTTGAATTATTTAAGTTGACACCATAATACAGTAGTTGGTTTTGTATTCACAAGATCTGTGAACAGCAACTGCCTGCAGCCATATATTCAGCTTCAGTAGTGGATGTTGAAATAGATGTTTGTTTTTTATAGAACCAAGATACAAGTCTATCACCAAGGAAGTGACAAGTTTCAGAGGTGCTTTTCCTATGTACTCTTCATACAACATAATAAGCATCAGAGAATCCAGTTAACACAAATGCTGATTCTGTGGAATACCAGAGGCCTCGATATGGACAACCTTTTATATATCTTAAAATCCTTTTTAAGAAAATAAGGTGAGATTCTTTAGGGTTCACCTGGAACCTAGCACAAAGACATGTGGCAAACATAATATCTGGTCTACTTGTTATTAAATACAAAAGGGATCCAACAATGGCCCTATACCTGGTCTGATCAACTGGTTTTCTAGATTCATCAGCATCTACAACAGCATTGGCAGCCATGGGAGTTTTCATGGATGATGCATCATTCATCCCAAACTTCTTAATAAGCTCTTTAGCATATTTAGACTGAGAGATTAAGATCCCATCAGATGTTTGTTTCACTTGGAGACCAAGGAAATATGATAACTCACCCCATGCTACTCATCTCAAACCTTGAGTGCATTAAGTCAGAAAATCTTTTGCACAGATTGGGATCAGTAGAACCAAAAATTATGTCATCCACATAAATTTGTACTAAAAGAATTTTATCATGATGCAACTTTGTAAAAAGGGTCCTATCTACCATGCCTCTTGAAAAACCATGCTCTAAAAGAAAGCTGGCGAAGGTCTCATATCAAGCTCTTGGAGCTTGCTTTAAACCATAGAGAGCCTTATGAAATTTAAAAACATAAGAGGGATGAGATGGAGAGATAAAACTTGGAGGTTGTTCAACATACACCTCTTCTTTGAGTTCTCTATTTAAAAATGCACTTTTCACATCCATCTGGTAGACTTTAAACTTTTTGAATGTTGCATAAGCTAAGAAAATCCTTATAGCTTCAAGTCTTGCAACTGGAGCAAAGGTTTGATCATAATCAATCCCTTCCTTTTTCTCTTATCCTTGAGCAACAAGCCTTGCCTTATTCCTCACTATCACACCTTGGGCATCAAGTTTGTTTCTGAATACCCACTTAGTCCCAATTACTGGATAGCCCTTAGGCCTTAGAAGTAAGTCCTAGAATTTACACCTCTCAAACTGGTTGAGTTCCTCTTGCATTGCAGTGATCCAGTTTGGATCTTCCTCTGCATCAGATATGGATTGAGGCTCAATTTGAGAGAGAAAACAGACAAGCATCACATCAGGGTTGAGTTGATGTTTGGTCTACACTCCTACTGATATATCTCCAATTACTTGAGATCTAGGGTGATCCCTAAGTGCGACAAGATCATTAGGTGGGGTTGGTTCAGTGACTGTTATTTGATTTAATTCCTCTTGTGGAATTGTATCAACTGTTGGAGAAATTTGAACTGCTTCCACAGTCTCTTATTCACTTTAAGCTTCTAATATAGCTTGTGGAGAGGGATGTGATCAACCCTTAAGGTATGGTTTAGATCATTCAACCTCTCACACAAATTTTGTACATACAGATTATTGTTGGTAGAGATGTCTCTCACCTTGTAAAACATATTAGATTCATCAAATGTCACATGCATAGATTCCTCAATTTTTAATGTTGATATTTTAAGCACCCTATATGCCTTGCTGACTTAGGAATATCCTAAAAAATTGTCATTACAGCCTTAGCTTCAAACTTTCTAAGATTTTTCTTGTCATTATTATGAATATAGCATGTACATCCAAATACTTTAAAATAGGTTATTATAAGTTTCTTCACTTTGATTAGTTCATAGGGAGTCTTAAGCTTTAGTTTATGTATTAGGCTTCTATTTAGGACATAATTTGTTGTGCTTACTGCCTCTGCCCAATAGGAAAGAGACATGTTAGCATCTGTAACCAATGTACCTGCAGCTTCAATGAGTGTCCTATTCTTCCTTTCAACTACCCCAATTTGTTGAGGAGTTCTTGGAGCTGAGAAATAATGTCTGATACCTTCCTTCTCACAGAACTCTAGCATAAGAAGAGATTCAAACTCAGTGCCATGATCACTTCTGATTAATTCAACTTGAGTAGAGTACTCAATCTGTATGTTCTTGAGAAAATCTGTGAGAACCTTAAAAGTATCTGACTTTGTTCTCAAAAAGAAAACCCATGTGAATCTGGAGAAATCATCTATAATAACTAATGTATAAGATATTCCTCCTAGACTTTGTACTGCAATAGGGCAAAAAAGGTCCATATGGAGCAAGTACAAGATTCTAGGTCAATCACTCGTATTAATGGATTTGAAACTAGATTTAGTTTTCTTGTCTAGTTGACAAGCCCTGCAAAGGCCTTCCTTCTTGTAGGGACCAGAAGGTAAACCTCTAACACGATTGTCCTTAGATAACCTAGCTATATTTTTTTGGTTTACATGTCCTAGTCTTTTGTGCCATAAGCTAGTTTGAATGCTGACAGAATTGAATAAGCAGATTTCAAATTTAGCTGATTCAAAATTTACTAAGTAAATGTTGCCTTGTTTAATTCCAGCTAAAAAAGTTGTGTTGTTTAAGGAAATGAGACATAAAGAGTTAGTGAAGCTTACTTGATAACCTGTATCACATAGTTGGCTTACTGATATCAGGTTATTCTTTAGACCATTTACATAAGTCACTTTCTTTAATGTGACAGCTCCACAGTTAAAATCTCCATAGCCTTCTATCAGTCCAAAGCCTGAGTCCCCAAAGATTACTTTAGGTCTAGTCTTGGATTTATAGTTGATTAGGAATTCCTTGCAACCTGTCATATGTTTAGAGTAACAACTATCCAGGTACCACTTGTTTTGAGTGATAGGATTCTCTTCTATCTGCAAAGATGATTAGCAGTTTTTTACCAAGATTACCTTGGGTCCTTGTTGTTTAACATAACTAAAACTTGAAATAAATGAACATTCAGGCTGATCCTTATAACCTAAAGGATGATATCTTCTTGGAGGTATGACCCACTGACTAAAGAGATTAAAGGATTAATCAGTTTTTAGGTTACTTTGGTTATGAACTGAGTTTGACAAATTTGACTATGTTTGTCGATCTGAGATCGACGATCTGGGTTGAGTTCTTCGATCTCTGCTCGAAGAATGGAGGTATCCATTCTCAGAGCCCTAAAAAAATTGATCTCTGGTCGATGAACCATACTTGTTTCGTCGATCCCAGTTCGAAGAATAGTTTACAATATTATTTGCATTCAGTGTTCGTCGTTCTGAGGTCGACGAACCATACCCATTTCGTCGTTTTGAGTTCGACGAAATATGCTGAACATAGTAATGTTATTTATTTTTCTTTTTCTGATTGGTTTTCTTAAGTTCTAACTGTTTAAGAGCGCGGGGAGCGTGTGCTGCAGAGCAATTCACCAATAAGAGTCAATGAATCAGTGGGGATGAGCTCTTTCTGAGGAGATAGCGTGAGTAAATCGAGTTGGTTCTCATTCTAAAAAGAACCTAGAATCTTCTTTCACCGAATACAATTATTCGTTGTTTGAACTTTCGTTAACCTTCTCTACCTGTTCAGTATTTTTCTTGCCATTTTCAGAGATGAAGTTAATAGGTTTTGAAAATTGATTTTTCTGATTAGGATTGGTTCACTAGATGAGGCTCCTAATCCTAGTTTTTTATTATTAGATCCTTTATTAACTGTGCTAGTTATATCTAACAGTTATAAATTTCTACCATTCAAGAATTCTTCTAGTTTCTTAGCCTTACTTAATTCAGATTTAAGAAAAACTATTTGTTGATAAGCTAAGCTTAATTGTTCAGTTAACTTTTCATTTTCAGCAATGATTTTGTCTTGTTCTAAAAGTATTTCCCTGAGAAGTTTGATTTCCTTCTCAGATCCTATTAGATCTAAACACAAGAGTTTAAATTCAGATTGAAATTCTTTAGATTGAAAGTCATAGGAAGCAATTACCTGATCCTCTTCAGAGAGGAATTCTTAATCATCTGATTCTTCTGAATCTGATCTGCTGCTTCCAGCATCTATTTCTATATGGCAAGTTTCCCTGGCCTTCTTTTCTTCTACATCATCTTCACTGGAACTAGAGGAGGATGTTTCATCTTCAATATCACTCCAGGTTTCAGCTATAAAGCCCTTCTCATTCTTTTTGTACTTGTTGGAGGAGGCCTTGCTGTGCTGATGTCTTCTTGAATCCTTTTCTTGCCTTCTATCTTTCTTTTGGACTTCTGGGAATTCTGAGATGAAGTGTCCAGGTTTCCTACACCCAAAATAGACAACCTATTTAGAAGGGGTCTTGTCATACCTGGGTTAATCTTCATTCCTTGAGGGCTTCCTCCTGATGTCCTTTCTTGCAATTTTATAGAATCTCTTAGCAAAGAGACCCATAAGATCTTCATTGGCTGGCAAGCTTGGAGATTCTTCTGCATCTTTGAATTCTAAGTTCTATTCTTTCCTGGTAGGTGTTGATTCCTTTGGTTCAACTACAGCTTCTCTTGACTTGATCAATTGCTCATAGGATTTGAGCTTTCCAAGGAGATATTCTGTTGAAATTTCAGCCATGCTTCTGGCTTCTCTGATGGGCCAGATTCTGGAATTCCAAGTGCTAGGGAAGCACATGAGGATCTTGTCATTGACCTCAGTCAGAGTAATTTCCTTGTCCAATGTTCTGAGCTCACGGATGATGGAGCTCAGCCTGTTGTACATTACTTCCACAGATTCTGCTTCATCTTTCATGAAATTCTCATATTGGGATATGAGGTTGGATCTTCAATCCTTGATCTCATTAGTAGAGCCTGCTACCATTTAGTTGAGGGAATCGCAAATGGCTTTGGCAGATGTATATTCAGTAACCTGAAATATGTCATCTGACATAGTTTGGGCCAGTATATTCATAGCTCTTACATCAGTAATCTTTGCTTTCTTATATGCATCAGCTTGGTCTGGTGGAGGCACTTCACTGAGATTTACTTGAGTTTAAGTAGAGGGCACAGGAGCTTGTGGTCCTGTCAAGATGGAATTAAAGATATCCTCATCAATAGAGTTCATATACCGCTTGATTCTTGCCTTCCAGATCCCAAACTTTTGCAAGTTGCAAACTGGAGGTCTGGTGCTGGCATAATCCTTGTTTTGTGCCATGATATTAGAAAATAAAATCTAATCAGAGAAACTAATAAGACTTATTCAGAGTTTATCCTGAGGATCTTGATTAATCCAGGTGTAAGCCTGTATGATGTTATTAACCACCCTCTGATACCAATTGAAAAATAGGGTATGCTCTTACAAACTCTAGAGGGGGGGGGGGTGAATAGAGTTTATAAAATCTTTTTGATTTATGCTGAAATAATAAGTCTTTAATAAAATATTTTACTATGATATAGGTGTATGAGTGTACAAGTGCAACAGATGAACAAAAAAATAACTAAGCTACACAACAACGCATATCACAGCACAAGCACACAGGAAGATCACAGCCACACAGATAACACAAGAATTTTTATAGTGGTTCCCCAAACTTGGGTACATCCACTCTTCTACCACCTTAGGTAGGAATCCACTACAGGTTTTGATCAGGTGACTGCCACAGATGAGCATTTAATCAGGTTCACAAAAACCAACCCAAGTCTTTTGGAAGGAGACTTGCAACCAGAATAATTTTGATGGGAATTAAAATCATGTACTGAGGTGGGGAAGATAGGTTGATGGAAGTGTTCTTTTCTCAAATCAAAATGAGAAGACTATGTGGATTTTGTGGTGTTGTCAAAGCTCCTCCTGAAATCTTGATTGGTTCAGGAGTGGAATCTTTGCTAAGGGTGAGTAGGCCTTCTACTATATGATCAACTCTTCAGAAATCCTTTGACTGATTTGAATGTTCTTGTCACTTGTGATCCCTGGAAACAAAGAAGGTGAAGAAGAAGGACTCTTGATTGTGGTTTTTGTTCTTTCTTCTTCCTTTGAGAGCAGTTGATTTCTTGAGAACTGTATGCACTACACTTGTTGTTTTTCATTTCAAAAGGGTTTTCTGTATGTTCGCTTCTTTCTGGTAGTGAGATTCTCTGATTGATAACTGCATCTAGGTCGAATTCAAAAACTTGCAGCAAATGCTTAGCCGAAATCTAGGAAATGAAAACGGCAAGAATGCTGTCATAAATTCTATTCTATATCTGTCTCGAGATATAAGCAATTAATTCCATGGAGGATATTTGCAATCAATGCTGCCAGTGATGGCTCGATTCAAAATATATAAGTGCATTGATTATCCAGGGATTTAACTGCCTATAATAGATATAAAATAAGGAGATAGAAAAGGAAAAAATAAATAACAATGCCTTACAGTTTTCCTCGACCAGAGAACAGTTTTCATCGTCCTGAGATCAGCTTTCGTCGACCTATGGTCAGCTTTTGTCGACCTGTGAACTACGAACAACTGCCCTGCATAAACTGATAGATATTGTGCTCTAAGTTCATCGACCTGAGAATCTGAAATTAGTCGACCTTAGAACTTGGTCAAACTGACGGCTTTGAGATAACATCACATCTTGTGTTGAGTCGGTTGAGAGCGTTGAGTCATTTATAGCATCGAGAGCATTTAGTGATCCTTTGCTCTGAGTAAGCTTTGGCTTTGAGTGAATTAAGTCGCTGAGTCGATTATGGCCCTGAGTGATATTTGGCACTGAGAGTTGAAATGTTAGTTGACCTGAGAACAGAGTTCGTCGAGCTCATCTCAGGGAATTTTATCTCAGAGTTAGTTGAGCTTAGCACGACAATCGTCGACTGGAGATCGACGAACGTAGATCTCCATTTTCTAAAACTTGAATTCTCTAAGTCTTGAGTCTTGGGCAGTGTTGGAGGCTGGTCCTTTGTACCGTTTACTCTAAGGACATCACCTAGAATCTAGAAGCACATAAAACTTGACCCATCTATACAACATGGGTCATAACCTAAGAAGATAACCTAGCCCAAATCACCTAGGGGTTCCAACAGCATGACTGTATTAGAGGGAATGTGGGTTGGAGATGTAGGAATTGGGGATGATGGAGGTGTGGGAGTAGAGACTGTAATTTGAGTGGAAGGTGGGGTTTGTGGATTTGCTGGTTGTGATGGAATTAAGAGAGCTGGAGGGTGTGGAGTGGTGGAAGGAACCTCATTAGTGGGGTGGGAAGTGGCTGGAGCAGCCCTTGTACTCTCAGAAGGTCTGGTGGAAGAGGAGGTATCCTTAGAGGGCTTGGTGATTGTCCTCTCCCACTTGCTAAAAAGGGCACATGTGAGCCTCTTGCTAACATTTATGAATATGGTCAGGGAGACTAGGGATTCAGCAGCCTTTTCCTTTAGGAAGATCCCTAGGATCCTTCCAAAATAGACTTCTTTCTTTGTATTCTTCTTTTTAATCAGATCAAATAGGATTTGAGCCCAGTTAACTTTCTTCTTATTGACCACAGCACACAAAACCAGAAATTGGTTCTTGGTTATGTAGTCATGTACTGTGTGCTTTCCCAGCAACACCTTGCCCACAATGTCTGCAGACGGATTCTTAAGCAGTTTATTAGGGGTTTGCCCTGAATAACCCATCATACTCAGCATCATGTCAAACTCCTCAGTGTATATTTCTAATTCCACTTCACCATTGTTTAATCAAAAAACTTATATTAAAACTACGGGGGTGAGGGAAACAACATTACTCGCTATAGTTCCAGTCATGGTATTGTCCTCTGTGGAAGATGTATAGACCCACTCTCTTATTTCTGCTCCAGATATCTTGATCCTTGTGGATAGCAGAGTCTTAAACTGCTATTCTTCTAGTAGTTGCAGGATGTTCAGAAAGATAGGATCAGAATATTGAAAGGATTCAAAATCAAGGTCGAAGCAGGTATCAAATTTCGTCGCTGCAAGATTGCCTGTTGTAATCATCATGAGAGCACCTGCAAGAGAAAAACAAAGATCAAGTGCAAGGGAACTTAAAGGGCGAGACGGAGGTCGAAGAAAACGTAAATATAAGGTCTTCTAGAATATGAATCGACAAACTCTGTTCCACTAAAAGTAAATAATTCTTCGATCTGAGGTCGATGAAATAATTTGGAGTAAATCAATTCGTCGAGCTCAGTCTGAAGGTTTGAAGATATTTCATCGAGCACCGTTCGACGAAAGTTTTCTGAAGTAGTTTCGTCGATCTCAGGTCGACGAAACTAACTTCACTAAAAGAGAGTTCGTCGATCTCAGGTCGACGAATATCTCAAGAACCTTTCCCAGTTCGTCGACCTCCGTTCGACGAAATTTTAAGAGTTCCTCGAGTGCAGACAGAAACTAAACTAAGTCTTCTCCATTGATCATTCCAAGCTGATTTACCAAGAACAAGTGATTTATTTCATTCAGGGGCTTGGTGAAAATATCAGCTTTTTGTAAATCAGTGTAGATATAGACAAGTTTGATTTTTTTTGTCTACACACTCTCTAATGAAATGATGCCTAATGTCTATATTCTTAGTCCTACTGTGATGGACTGGATTTTGTGCTATAGCTATAGAACTTGTGTTATCACATAAGAGAGTTAAATTATTTAAGTTGAAGCCATAGTCAAGGAGTTGATTTTGGATCTGCAGCATCTGGGAACAACAAATGCCAGCTGCAATATATTCTGCTTCAGCAGTTGATGTTGACACAGATACCTGCTTATTAGAAAACCAGGACACTAATCTCATACCAAGGAACTGGAAGGTTTCTTAGATACTCTTTTTGTCCACTCTACATCCAGCAAAGTCAGCATCTGAGTATCCAGTTAACTCAAATTCTGACTCAATAGGATACTAGAGTCCTAGACTGGGACAACCCTTTATATATCTTAAAATCCATTTTAGAAAAGCTAGGTGAGATTCTTTAGGGTTCACCTGGAACCTTGCACAAAGACATATGACAAACATGATGTCAAGTCTGCTTGCTGTAAGGTATAGTAGGGACCCAACAATGACCCCTATATAATTTCGAATCCACAGGTTTTCCATGTGCATCAGAGTATATTATAGAATTTGTTGCCATGGGTGTTTTCTTTACTGAGGCATTAGCCATCCCAAACTTCTTTATAAGCCCTTTAGCATATTAAGCCTGGGAGATGAAAATGCCATCAAGGAGCTACTTCACTTGGAGAACAAGGAAGTAGGAGAGATCACCCATGCTACTCATCTAAAATTTTGAATGCATGAGGTCAGAGATCCTCTTGCATAATTTGGGATCAGTAGACCCAAATATGATGTAATCAACATATATTTGTACTAACAAAGTTTGGTCCTTATGATGTCTAGTGAATAAGGTTTTATCTATTGTACCTCTAATAAATTTATGCTCTATCAGAAAACTAGCTAAGATCTCAACAAAGCTCTTGGAGATTTCTTAGACCATAGAGGGCTTTATGCAATTTAAATACATGATAGGGATGTGTTGGAGAGATGAAATAGGAGGTTGTTCAACATAAACCTCTTTCTTTAGTACTCCATTCGGAAAAGCACTCTTTACATCCATCTGATATACTTTGAACTTCTTGTAGGAAGCATAGGCAAGAAAGATTCGGATTTCCTTTAATCTTGCAACTGGTGCAAATGTTTGGTCATAGTCTATCCCTTCTTCTTGTCTATAACCTTGAACAACAAGCCTGGCCTTGTTTCTCACAATTACATCTTGGGCATATAGTTTGTTTTTGTATACCCATTTGGTTCCAATGACTAGGTAGTCTTTAGGTCTTGGAACAAAATCCCAAACTCTACACCTCTCAAATTGGTTGAGTTCCCCATACATAGCAATGATCCAGTGGGGATCCTACTCAACATCTTTTATGGATTGAGGTTCAACTTTAGAGAGGAAACATGCATGCATCAAGTCTTTGTTGAGTTGATGCCTTATCTGTACACATGCTGTCATGTCTCTAATCACTTGAGAACTGGGATGATCCCATAGTATAACAAGATCAGTGGGTGGAGTTGGTTCAACAACATTTGGATTTAATTCCTCTTGTGGAATTATGTTTGTTGTTGGATAAAGTTCAGTCTCTTTAGTGCCTTCTTCTTAACTTTCTTCTTCATCTTGTAGAGAAGGATGTGTTGGAGCCTCTTGGATGAGTCTTAGTCCATCTAAATTCTCACATAAGTGAGGTACCTGCAAAGGATTATTGGTAGAAATCGCTTTCTCCTTGCAAGTCATGCTAGCCTCATCAAAAGTAACATGGATTGATTCTTAAATTCATAGAGATGATTTATTGAATACCCTATAAGCTTTGCTTACTTGGGAATATCCTAAAAAAATTCCCTCTTCAGCCTCAGCTTCAAACTTTCTAATGTATTTCTTGTTATTATTATGTATATAAGATACACATCCAAATACTTTAAAATTGGTGAGTTTAGGTTTCTTCTTTTTAAGTAATTCATAGCGAGTCATATTCTTCAATTTATGTATCAAGCTATTGTTCAGTACATAATTTGTTGTGCTTACAGCCTCTGACCAAAAGGATAGGGGCATGTAAGCATCTGCAAGTAATGTGCCTGCAGCTTCAATAAGTGTCCTATTTTTCCTTTCAAGTACCACATTTTTTGGGGAGTTCTAGGAGATGAGAAGCAGTGCCTGATACCTTCCTTCTCACAGAACTCATGCTTACGAATAGACTCAAACTCTGTGCCATGATCACTTCTGATCAATGCAACATGAGTAGAGTACTCAATCTGTATAGTCCTGAGAAAATCTGTAAGAACTTTAAAGGTATCTGACTTAGATCTCAGAAAGAACACCCAAGTGAACCTTGAGAAGTCATCCACAACAACTAAAGTGTAGGATTTCCCTCCTAGGCTTTGTACAGCAATGGGTCCAAAGAGATCCATGTGTAGCAAGTACAAGATCCTAGGTGAATCACTTTTATTTACTGATTTAAAGCTAGATTTAGTTTGTTTGTCTAGTTGACAAGCCCTGTAGAGGCCTTCCTTCTGATAAACCTCTCACAAGGTAAACCTCTCACAAGGTTGTCTTTTGATAGCCTAGCAATATTTTTCATGTTTACATGTCCTATCCTTTTATGCCATAATTCATTCTTATTACTAATTATGTTAAGTAAGCAGATATCTGAATTGACAACATTAAAATCAATTAAATATATATTTCCTTGTCTATTCCCAATTAAAATATTTTGTTTTTCTTTATTTGAAATAGTACAAGATGTTGAGTTAAATTGTACCTGGTAACCTTCATCACAGAATTGACTTATGGAGATGAGGTTATGCTTGAGTCCACTTACATAGGTAGCCTTCTTGAATGTGACAGCTCAAATTCGTACTTGTTCATGGCCTTTAGATTGGCCACACTTTGAATCACCAAAGATTTCATTTGGTCCCAACTTGGTCTTATAGTTGAGTAGATTATCCTTGTTGCAAGTCATGTGTTTGTAGCAACCACTGTCCAGGTACCATAGTTGATTCACAACTGAAAATCTCTTTATCTGCAAGAAAAATAGTTAGTTGTTCTTGACCCAGGTTACCTTGGGTCCTTTATATTGCTGATATGAAAAGCTAGATATTAAAGAAAATTCTTTTTGAGATTTGTATACAAATGGATGATAACTTTTAGGTGGAATTATCCAATCAGCTAATGGATTAAATGGTTTCCTAGATTTATTAGAGTTGCTGTTATAGTTCTAGTTTTTAGCAAGTCTTTCTGTGTTCGACGAAATATTGTGAGTTCATCGATCAGAGTTCGACGAATTGGGATGAGATCGTCGATCTCTGCTCAGAGGATGAACAAGTTCATTTTCTGTGCCCAAAGTTCGTCGATCTCTGCTCGACGAACCATACACAATTCGTCGGTCATAGTAAGACGAATGATTATTATTGAAATTTTCATTCAGATATCGTCGTACTGAGGTCGACGATCTGTTCATATATCGTCAATCTTAGTTCGACGATAACTGCTGAACATTGTTATTTTTATTATTCTTCTGGTTTTTAAGTTTGTTTTTAGTTTCAATCTGTTTAAGAACTTCATTAACCTTATTAACTTGTTCAGTATTTTTCTTTCCTTTATCAGAAACAAAATTTACAGGTTTAGAAAGATGATTCTTTTGGATTAGGATTGGTTCACTAGATGAAGCACCTAACCCTAATCTACAGTTATTTGTTCAAGAATTGAATGTGCTGGTAATATCTAACAATCTTAAACTTCCTCCATTCAATGATTCTTCTAATATCTTAGCTTTGCTTAGTTCATATTTCAGAAAGATAATTTGTTTATTTGCATAATTTAGTTCAGCCTTTAACCTATCGTTTTCTGAAATAACATTATCTTGGTTTCTTAGTATTTCCCTAAGTGTCTTAATTTCTTTTTCTGAATTTATTTGATCTATGCACATGGTTTTAAATTCAGATTGAAATGATTCAGAACTATAATCAAAAGAAGATAATACCAGATCAGCTTCAAATGCTGAAGCTTCTTCAATGTCTGATTCATCCTCCTCTGAATGACTCCTAGAAGCATCAATGTCCATGAGGCAAACTTCTTTGGCCCTTGCCTCCTCTTCTTCTTAACTGGAGATTGAAGATGAGGATTCATCTTCAGTTTCACTCCAACTTTCAGTTATAAAGCCTTTCTCCTTCTTCTTATATTTGCTGGAGGAAGGCATGCTGCTTTGTTGTCTTCTAGAGTCCTTCTCTCTTCTCTTCTCCTCTTTTGATTCTTTGGACACTCTGAGAGGAAGTGTCAAGGTTTCCTGTAGCCAAAGCACACCACTTCTTTAGTGGGGGTTTTATCATAACATGGCTTGTCATCCTTCCTGGATGACTTTCTTCTGAAATCCTTCTTTTCCATTTTGTAGAATCTTTTGGCAAATAGACTCATCAACTCTTCATTACCTGTTGGAGTCTCTATCTCTTCAGCATCCTTGAATGTAATGTTGTGCTCCTTCCTTGTTTGTGGAGGTGTTCTTTGCTAAGCTGCTCCTCTGGATTTGTTAAGTTATTCATAGGACTTCAGCTTTCCCAAAAGAGATTCAGTGGAAATCTCATTTAGGCTCCTGGCCTCCTTGATGGGCTAGATCCTTGAATCTCATGAGCTTGGAAAGAACATAAGGATTTTATCATTGCCCCCTGTGAGGGTGATGTCCTTATCCAAGGTTTTTAGCTCATTGATGATAGAGCTTAACCTATTGTACATGTCAGCTACAGATTCAGCTTCCTCCTTCTTGAAGTTCTCATATTGGGATATGACATTTGATCATCTATCCTTCCTTTCATAAGCAGATCCAGCCACCATTTGATTGAGGGAATCCCAGATGGCCTTGGCTGATGTGCATTCAGCCACTTTCTGAAAAATGCCATCTGACATTATTTGGGCCAGAATGTTCATTGCTTTGGCATCAGCAATTTTGGCCTTCTTCTGAGCCTCGGTCCATTTAGGTGGTGGAACTGCATCAGTGTTGGTTGATGTTGTAGAGCTTGATTCCTAAGGGGGATCTGTCAAGATAGAATTATAGATATCTTCATCAATAGAATTCATATATAGTTTTATTCTTGCCTTCGAGATAGCAAACTTGTTTAGGTTACATACTGGAGGTCTGGTGCTTGCATAATCTTTGTTCTGTGCCATGCTGTGTATACAAATATAATGGAAATAGAAAGACCGATCTAACTTAGGATCTTTGGTTCAAGGGTTAGGTTGTACAACCAAAAGAACCTGCTCTGATACCAATTGAAAGTTAGGGGTTAGATCTGGTATACTCTAGAGGGGAGATGGTGAATATAGTATTCTTTGGGTTTTACAACTTTTGCTGTAAATAAATAATTGTTCCTAAACCTATATGATTTATCACAGGCAAACAACAAATATAAGTAATCACAACCACAGCAACCTAACTAGTACAACCACAACAAGAACAAAAAAAATAGGGCATCCAGACAACACAAGAATTTTATAGTGGTTCCCCAACTTAGGTACATCCACTTTTCTACAACCGTGGCAGGAATCCACTCAGGTTTTTGAACAGGTGACTGCCATTTATGAGCTTTTGATAAGGTGCTCAAAAACCAAACCTCAAGTCTTTTGATCAGGTGACTTGCAACCAGGAACAATTTTGAAGGGAATTAAAACCCTGTATACAGTGGGGTGAGAGAATGATTTTGTCTTCTCTTTCTCAATATACAACTAAGAAGACTCTTGTGGATCTAATGTTAGCAAAGGCTCCTCCTGAGATAATGAATTGGTTTAGGGGGTTGGAGCTTTGTTTCAGGGTGATAAGCCTTCAAACTTTAGCTTTGAACAGAAGATCTTCAGGAACTTTTTGACTAATGCAATAGTTGTTGTCCTTTGAAGATTCCTGAGATGATGAAAGAAGAAGACTCTTGATATTGAATAGTTTTTCTTCTTCTTCAGCTTGTTGTTCTCCTTCTGGTCTAGCACTTCTTTCTTTATATCACTTTGTTGTCGAGAGAGAGCAAGAGAAGAAGATCCTTGTTTTGGTTTTAATGTTATTCTCTTCTCTGTGTTTTGTTATCACGATTAGATTCTCTGATTGTTGTATTGTGTATTGCAGGAAGAAGACAAATCCTTTTTATATTTTCCATGTGAAATTCCTTTTGAATTTTGAATTCCTTCCTGCATTCAATGCTGACGGCCTTGAAAATATTTGCATTGATTGATTTCCCCAATTGTCCCTTTGAAAAATGGCAGACAATAATCCTGATGGAGACCATAATTAATGCTCCGTCTAACGGTAATATTAAGAGAATATTTGAGCATTAATTACTCAGGAATTATTGAAATATAATAGGGACAGAATAATGAAGACAACCAAGTCTGACTTCGTCGACCTGAGTCCAAAGTTCGTCAAGCTTAGAATTGCTGTTCGTCGAGCTGAGATCCAAGATCGTCGACCTCTGAACTGCTGCTTGACAGATCTTTCCAATTCTGTACACCAAGATCATCGAGCTGAGAACTAAGTTCATCAACTGGAGTTTGATTCTGGACTTAGAATTATTGAGCTGTTTTCTGGACTTGAGTGTTGAAGCAGATGATCCAAAAATCATCGACCTGAGAACTGAGTTTGTTGAGATCAGCTCAGAGAATTTTTCTCTAATTTTGTGGAGCTGAGCACAAATTTCATCGACCTGAGTTCGACGAACGTCAAACTCTTTTTCTGAGTCTTGATATTTCTTTAATTCTTGAATCTTAGGCAGATTGTTGATGGCTGGTCCATGCATTGTTGACTCTAAGGACTTGTCCTAGACTCTAGGACATAACCATGACCCTTTCTATACATGTTGGGTCATATGATCCTAACATAGTGAACCTAGCCCAAATCCAACTAGGGATACAACAGAAAGTCAATCGGGAAGATAATCTTGTCAACCTTGACTAGAACATCCTCCACTATCCATATCAGATATTTTATGGAATGATCTACTAATTGGATGCTCATTTTGGTTGGGCTTCAAATACCAAATCCTAATTTTTTAAAAAGCCAGTACGACATTAAGTTAATACTGGCGCCCAAATCTGTTAAGGCGTCTTTTATTAAAAGATTACCTAAAAGACACGGGATTGAAAATTATCCTGGATTGTTTAGTTTTTGTGGTAATTTGTTTAATAAAACTGTCAAACAATCAGCGTTATGGGAAACTTGTGATATATCCTCGAGTTTCTTTTTAAAAGAAAGTAATGCTTTAAGATATTTTACGTATTTTGGCATTTGTGCATTTTCCTCACAGAAATGCACACTAATTTGTATTTGTTTTAGAATTTGCAAATTTTTTTATAATGCTCTTCTTGTCGCTCATTATATAATTTAGAAGGATAGGGTAAATTTGTTGGAGAAATATGTGGTGCAGAAGAAGAAGAAGAAATAGAAATCGAAGGTGGGGTTGAAACTCTTACCTCATATTCAGATTCTACTTTGTTAGGTGACTGTACCTTCTTTCCACTTCAAAGGGTGATGGTGTGGTCATTCTCCAGGGGATTTGGCTCTGTATTTCCTATTAAAGCTCCAGGTTGGCACTCCGATAGCATCCTTGAAATCTGCCCAATTTGAGATTCCAAATTTTTAATTGATTCGGTCAGGTTCCGGATATTAGACTCATTTATGATATATTTCGTAAAGATGTCTTCTATCGTGGTGGGTCGTAATGGCTGTGATTGTAGTGGTGGTGGTTGTGGTGAAAATCCAATTGGATTTGTATTAGGCAGGCACTGAACATTATTGGGGTTGCTCCATTATAAATTTGGATGATTCCAAAACCCCGAATTATCTGTATTATTATACGAATTAATATTTGGGTTATAGGAAGGAGGTCGATATGGATTCCCCATATAATCAACTTATTCTTCTATTATATTATTATTAGTTGAATTCCAAGGAGGAGTGGCGGAGAAAGCAGACATCCCCGCTACTTTCCTAGTTAGATATTCTTCTTGTAGTGTTCAATTGGAAGAAGCATTGATCTCGTAAAACCCAGCTCGTTTATTAGGGCGTGACCTAGACACGTTTCATTCGTAGGCATTCATGGCAATTTCCTCAAACAAGGCTTGTGCGGCCTCCGGGGTTTTATTATTTAACGTTCCCCAAGCGGCAACATCAATCATTTGTCTGGTTTGGAAATTCAAACCATTATAGAATGTCTGCACTTGGAGCTAAGCTAGTAGTGCGTGATGTGGACACATACGCAAAAATTCTTTAAAGCATTCCTAAGTCTCATAGAGAGACTCAGACTAGCCTTGAATAATAAAAGAAATATCCGCATTTAATTTGGCAGTTTTAGAAGGCGAAAAATACTTTGTTAAAAAATTTTCAATCATTTCAGCCCAGGTAGTGATGAATCCTCTAGGTAGAGAATCTAACCCCTGCTTGGCTTTCATCCGTAATTAAAATGGAAATAAATGCAAATGTATGGGATCATCAATGACGCCATTTATTTTAAAAGTGTCGCAAATTTCTAAGAATTTTAACAGATGGGTGTTGAGATCTTCATCTTGCAATCCATCAAATTGAACTGAATTTTGAATCATTTGGACTATGCTAGATTTGATTTCAAAATTATTATTAGCGATCGTGGGATGAATGATACATGTGTTGGTGTTATCCAAGTTCGGTCGTGCATAATAAGACATAGTCCTTTGCGGGGCTATGACTGGAGTTTGTTATGTCATAGCTTCTATGTGTGTGTTGTCGATAGACTCTTCCAGATTTAATGTTAAGTCTTGATCATGAGATCAAAGGCGCCTATGATAGGTGCGGTCGATTTCAGGATCAAATTCGAGATTATTATCAATTGGAGAGTTTCTGTGAGTCATGCACTAAAAAAACTATTATATAAAAAAAGTTTTTTTAAAACAGTAAACAAAACTATAAGTTTTTAAAATAGTTTTTATAATAAACTATTAAATAAAACATTATATTTTTGTTTTTTTTTGTTTTTTTGGTAAAAAATAGTTTAAAATACTAATGAAGATAAAAGTAATAGTGATTACTTTTTTCTTCAAATATCAACACAAAATGATCCACGACAACCGCACCGAAAACTTGATAAGTAAAATTTTATTTTTGAAATAGGTTAAATTTGAAAACTAAGTTGGATTTGTAAATTACACGTTTGTGTATTATATCTCTTTTTACAAATATACTGTGAATAAGGCAAGCATACCTATCAAATAATAGTATTTTTTAAAAAAATATCAAGGTCGTATTTTTTCACGGATATTTGTCGAGTACTGTACTTTAAGAAATGGAACTATTATTTTATCAAAAAGGGTTATTGATTTTTAAAAGTAAAAATAAAAATAATACTTAAGGTTTTGAAAATAGATGAGGTGGAAAGCCCTCGATTTTGATTTACTTTGGAAACTAAGTTTTAAACAACAAAAACTCTACTTTTTTGATAATTAATATACTTGACCGTGGAGGTTCCCTAAATATGAGTGCACTTTTATTGAGGATACATCCACCTGAGATTAAGTAGTTTGACTGAACTTTTATATCTAATCAAAATTACCAAAATACACGCTTTATGTTGTGAACCCCGCTATTGACCTCCTACTGATTTTCGAAGGTTCAACTCGGGAGGCTTACGTTCATCTCTTTCAAGATTGAGGCATAGTTTCTCTTTATTTTAGAACATTTAATTCGTGGACACGAACCTTTTGGCTACTAGTTACGAACTACAGAAATGAAACCATATATTGATTTGTACGGTTCCACGCAACTTACTTCTTAGGTAAATCTTAAGTTTTTATTACTTTAGAAAATAGGGTTTGAAATTGCAGAATTAATATCCTTTCCAAATCACATCACATTCGAGTACTAAAAAGTTCTTAGCCTCTCATCGGGATGTGGGTGACAGTAGAAAAATTAAAAGACTTATAAAGTGCAGAAATAATATCCTTCCCAACGTATCTCGGTTAATTCAAAAAAGTTCTTAGCCTCTCAATCGGGATAGAGGTGGTAGTAGGAAAATAAAAATACTTATAAAATTGTAGAAATAATATCCATCACGACCCTCTTAATGAAGGGATAAAAAGATCTTAGCCTCACATCCGGGATGGGGATGGTAGTAAAAAAAGAATTACAAAAAAGAAAGTACATACACACACACCTTGTCTCCACAGAAATGGAAACTTAAAGAAAGGGGATAGATCTTATTTACTCTAATTAAATATATATGTTATAAAAAAGAGTTTGCACAGTACAAAAAAATAAAGAAAAGAGAGCAAGAAATGCAGAAGACACAAGGATTATAGTGATTCCCCAAAACTGGGTACATTCACTCTTCTAACTCCCTGGTTGGAATCCACAACAGGTTTTTGATCAGGTGCCCTATTACCAACAGGTTTTTGCTCAGGTGCCCTGCTACCACAAGATATATTTGAAGGGAGATCTCACAACCCTTTAGGCTTTTGATCAGGTGCCCAAAAACCAAGCTAAGTCTTTTGATAAGGAGACATAAGAACCAAGTGGTTAACTTTAAAGGGAGTTAAAATCCTGTGTACAGTGGGGTGAAGAAGGTGATGTTATCTTCTCTTTCTCAAACAACTGAGAAGACTTTAGTGGATTGCTTGATATTGTCAAAGCTCCCCCTGAGATGATTATTCTTTAGGAATGATGGAATCTTTGCTTCAGGGTGTAGGCATTCAGATTGATGTTGATCTCCAGCAAGATTTTTAGACTGATATTGATTTCTATCTTTTGAAAACCTAGAGCAGATGATGAACTCTGTGAATATCTTAATTTAGGCAGAGTTTCTTCATCTCTGTAAAAAGAAGCCTTCTCAAATTTTTGTTCTACTTTTCGTCTTTCTGTTATTCTCTCTATATTGAGGTCAAACATTTGAATTGATTTATATTTTTTTTCAATGGTTGAAGCATTCCCGAGAGAGTAGAAGATGCCTTGGGAATTAATTTAGAATTAACTTCTGAAACAACCCACATTTAATGTTGCCTTTGAACGGCTATTTCAATTAAATATGAGAGTTATAATCGCCTTAATTAATTCTGCCAACTGTAAAACATCTGCCTGAAAACTGCACAGAATTCGTCGATCTTGGCTTGTAGATTGTCGAGCTCAGCTTGCATTTTGTCGAGCTGAGAATCTATCTTAAGTTCAGCGATCACCGACCTGAACTTCTGGCTTGAGATCTGAGTTCATCGACCTGAACTCAAAGAAGGAACTCTGAGTTCGTCGACCTGAAATTGACGTTCATCGACCTGAGTTTGACTATCGTCGAACTGATTTTCTTCCTTTGACAAATATGGATTTTCCTGGAATTCTTTCAGCAATTCTCTTGAACTCTTATGAGGAAAACCTGGAAGCAAACCTTTGACCCATGACTATATAATGTGGTTCAATCTAAGCAATCCTAATAGTGATCCTTTCCCAAATCATAACTAGGGTTCCAACAGAAACAAAGTTAAAAACAATAAAAGTTGAAGAGTAATTTGAAAACAAAAATTTTATTAATTCAAAAAGTGTTACACACTAAAGAACCAAAACTATGGTTAGGAAAATATCACTCAAAAGCTACTCATAAACACTATATAGAACTATGTGGAACTCTACCAGTTCTCCTTAAACCTCAGCCATGGCCATCTATTTATAGTCAAAATTTTTGAAGTACACGCCCCCTTACATGCCCGTAGGGCATGTCGCCTTGGCGCGTTGCTGATGTGGCATCTGTGGATAGAATTTCTGAGTCTTCTGGTTTGGGTTTGAAAAGTACACAGGCGTGACATTATGGTCACTGGCGTAACAATTGGGCGTGTCTCCAAGGCATGGCAGATAAGCTTCCTCGAGGAATGATAATGCGTTTCTTGCTTGGTCACGACAGAGGTCATGGGTGTGACAACTGGACCACGGGCATGTACCTAAGGCGAGAATTGAGTTCGCTTGCTTGAGAATTTTGTTACGTAGTGACATCAAGCGGTTTGCTTGGTCACGGGTGATGTCACAGGCATGCCAGGTGGCATAGGGGCGTGTAGCCCGGGCGTGATTTAGCCTGATGGATGAAATCTGCATAACTGCTAGAATTACTTGTTTTAAAGTTACACGTCCTAGGTCACGAGCCTGACCTAGGGGCATTACTTTAGGAAAATTTGCCTATTTGCTCCAAAGTTGCAGAAATACTTGTAGGACACAAAAACAGGTTAAGTTAGAACTAAAAATAAATAAGAAAAGTTTTATTTAGATATGTACATAATATAATTACATTTTTTATTAAAATAAAAATAAAAATATACTAATATATATATATGGTTACTCATCAGCACTCGAGGCTTTCTGAATTCAGTTGATGCACTCGACGCTTCCCGAATCCAGTCGACGAACTCGACGATTCCCGAATCCAGTCGACGCACTCGACGTGTTATGAGTCCAGTCGACACACTCGATGCTTCTCGAATCTAGTCGATGCACTCGACGCTTCCCAAATCTAGTCGACTCACTTGACGCTTCAAAAATCCAGTTGACACACTCGACGTTTCCCATCTAAAATGCAAGCCTGCCCACCAATACACCCCGAGCTTGAGTAAACTCTCTTAACCCAAAAAAGCGTGCAGGGGGCTAGCACGAATCATGACGTTATAAATACGGTTAACAAAATAAAAGATTTTGTCCCCAAAATCAGGCTAAGTTTGTTGGGGAAAAAAAGTATGATGAATACAAGGTATGCATTTAAGTTTATCATGGGGAAACAACTCTGGTTAGTGCTCCACCAGCTCCCAAGTATACTCCTATTTCCCATGATTAGACCATTGAACCTTCACCAAAGGAACATTCTTTTGTAGTAAGCTTCTTGTCTCAGTGTCCACTATCCGCACCGACTATAGTCGAATAGACCTATCAGTTGCTACTGTTCAATTTGTAGCGGTGACATACTATTAGGCTATAGTAGTGCTTTCTAAAGCGATTCCACATGGAAGATATCATGCAAATTTTCTAGATCAGGTGGTACCTCCAGCCAATAGGGCAAAGGTCCAATCCTCTCTAATATAACATAATGCCCCATTTATCTCGGGCTGAGCTTCTTCCTACCATGCACACAAGACACTCCATGCATTGGCTTGATCTTCTTGAACAACTTGTCACCCATTTGGAACTCCACCATCTGGTACTTCGCATTATAGTACTTTTCCTACCGACTCTGAGCCTCTAGCATGCGGTCTCATTTAAATCTTACCATAACATCAGTATTGATAGTTTTACTTTCAAGACTACCTAAACACCTAGAGGGGG
The DNA here is from genome assembly GCA_039513925.1 of Platanthera zijinensis. Classification (NCBI taxonomy): domain Eukaryota; kingdom Viridiplantae; phylum Streptophyta; class Magnoliopsida; order Asparagales; family Orchidaceae; genus Platanthera; species Platanthera zijinensis. The sequence goes on along the minus strand of CM077084.1, from coordinate 111,764,485 downwards.
GTGAATAGGTACTTTTCCTTGATTTAACTTAAGGCAGAAAATAACTACAGTTCTTTGAGTAAATCAGATATTTCTACAGCTAACACAGCACAACAATCACAATCATACACACATCACATATTGCACACAGTTTTATAGTGGTTCCCCAAGGTCTGGGTATATCCACTTTCCCCCTTCACCTATTTAGCAGTATACTAGATTCGGCCTAACTTCTTCCTTTAGCTCAGAATCAAGAAGGATTCCTACAACTCAGAATGTCTCCACATTCTTACAACTCAGGCTAACAAGCCCTACCTAAGCCTTGCCACAAGGCCTACAACTCAGAGAATACCTTCTCCTACAACTCAGGCATAAACATCCCTACCACTCAGTGAATAAATCTCCTACACTCAGCCTTTATAAAATAGGCATACAACTCAGATCTATGAATAGATCCTACAAAATTTGATAAGGAATTTTGTAATCTCTTACCCCTATTGAGAGAGAAGGGATAAGAACTTTCTTGATCTGCTTCTTGAAGAGGCTGATGGCTGAAATCAACTTGATCTTAGCATTCTTCAATGAATCTTGAATCTGAACTTAGTTGGGTTGATTTCCTTTGAATATAACAGACTGGCAGCTTTCTTCTTAGACTTCAGAAATAAATCTGAATCTTCTTGATAGATTAGTTCAGTATCTGTTTCTTGAGAGACCTGTGAATGTCTCCTTCTTGATTTCAAATAGCTGGATCTCTCACTATCCAAACCTCTTGAAGATACTTCTGAATTCTTGATTTAATTCAACTTAGACAGAATCTGAATAGTAAACTACTTCAGAATGTCTTCTTAGATCTTCTCACAAAGATCTTCTTCTTTGTTACTTGTACTTTCTTGATCAGAGATCAACCTCACAATAGGTGTGTTAGTTGTGTGTATTGTTCTTTTCTATCCCTCTTTCTTCTTCTGAATCCATCTATTTATATACTTCATCCATGGTAACCGATTGATCCAGTTTCTAACTAACTTCGGACAAGTCTGACAGCTTCAGTAAACCTGTTGTAACTCACAGCTGTCAAGTATTCAAACAGTTCTTGAGCCTTTGTCTCTGTCAGCAAAGCGTCGATACTGACATTCATAAAGTGTCGAGACCATCTGTCAATATGTGTCGACACAAGTGACTTAAGTGTCGACACAGCCTTTGGTGATGTCGACATAGCTGCCTTGATGTCGACACAGCTTATTGACACTGCATCTTGAGAATGTGTCGACACTGATTATTTTTGTCGACACAAACACTTCACCATTCATCAACAATCAACTTGGTCTAGACTCAACTGTATGTCGACACAAGTCCTGTGTGTCGACATAGTTGATGTAGACTCAAAACATAGCATGTGCCGACACTGTCTCCAGGTGTCGACACAGTTGTTGTCGACTCTGCCTCTGTGTGTCGACACAGACTCTCGGTGTTGACACAGTCGATTTCGACTATAATCTTCTGTGTGTCGACACTGCCTCCCGGTGTCGACACAAACTCACTGAAGTGTCGACACAACCATTTCCAAGTGTCGATATAATCTTACTGAAGTGTCGACACAGCTTCCTTAGGTGTCGACATTTGGACTTAGAATATTTTTCCTATATTCTAGCACATTCTTAACCTGCACATATAAACTAAAAATGAAATCAAATACACCTTGATGTATATCATTGAGCTAAGTGAGGCTTCTCCAAATCAGGTACATATTTTCCAATGTACCTAACAATCTCCCCTTATTTGGAGAAGTCATAACCCTTTAGCCAATGATATACACCACTTAGAAAATAAACCTGATGAGGTACATAAGCATTATATTGCAGGGTACTATAACAAAACACATATCATTGTTACATCACAAAATAAAGATGTAAAAGAGAATGATCAAAGAATAATGTTTTGTATATTAACTCAAAAAATGTTTATTACAAGTTGTTTACATTGATTTCTTTAACAAACTAACAATTACATAGTTCTTGAACAAAAACTAGTAAAACTTAGACTCAGGCTGGACTGGCCCCTTGATGACAATCCCTTTGCCAGATTTATTCTGATCCTGCACAATAGGTTATGTATCTTCAATAATCTTCTTGCCTTTCAACTCAGCTTTCTTTTGTGCTTCAGACTTGATCCTTTGCCTTTAAATAATGAAAGGGCTTGGGGAAATACTTGCTAGGTTCCTGAGTATCAGGAGGTAGCTTTCCCATCTTAGCCTTTCTCCTGTGTTGAACTATGGCCTCCTGCGTGGCTTCATACTTTTGCCATTCTTGCTCATTATACCATTTTCCCCTTTCATGTACTTGATCTTTTACTACTTTCTAGGCAGTTAAAATGATATTCCTTGAAGTGGGGCTCCACTACTCAAAGTATGGCTTTAATTCTTCTTGCTCTCTTAATCTTTTCTTTCATAATAAAGCATCTTGCTGAGCTTTCAGACCAGCTTCTGGGATATCAACCTTTTCAATAATAACATTTGTAACTGGTAGAGGAGGGCTGTACATAGACTCAACTTGTTGATGTACCATTTAAATATCTATAGGAGGGTAAATGACTTGGGCAACCTCAGGTTGATCACCTTCAAGTAGAATTGGTTACACCCCTGACTCAGCCATATTATCATCATCACACAAGGGTGGATATCCCAGAGTGGCTCTTATGCTATTTGTTATCCATTTGGCATGATCAGAGCCAGCATAGACTAACACCCTCTCCCCCTTTATGACTTCTCTAGTCATATGATCTCTTAAGTCCTCTTTCTGAAATCTTATTTGGCCCATCCAGGTAATTGATTCCATCTTTAAAGAATGGGTTTAACTTTTGAAGCTTGTCATTAATTAACTTTTGAGATGAAGTGATGATATTTTTAACTGAATCTAGGGCAGCCTGTAGCTTCTTATCATATTCTTCCATTTCTTTAGTTCTTGCAGCTGTCATTCCAGTAACAGCATTTGTTAACTAAGTGACTATCTCATTGTGAGATTCAGTCAGATTGTCATTCATTCTTATTTGATTTTCAAGGACATAGCCTTGTTTAACTGGAATCTCATTCAATTGCTTCTTTATTTCTTCTTGTTGCTTGGCAAGAAATAGCACAGCATTGCCTCCCTTGTGAAAGCAATCTGTCATCTCTTTTTTATTCTGATAGACCTCAAATCTGATAGACTTTATCTCTTTGGCTATATCAAATTGAAGAGCCATTTGGCTTTCATCCTCATATTTTTCTTGAAGCAATCTCTTCTCATCAAATTTTACTTGTAAGTCAACCAAGTACTTGCTGTAATCAATCTCAGGAGTAGAATGTGAAGTAGTTGTTTGGAGAGCCTTCTTATAGATTTGACTTCTTCTCTTAAAGACCATAAGTTTTCTTTTCTTGGCATCCCTGACTTCTTCATGCTTAGACTCTGAAGAACTTTCAATATAAACTCTCTCTTGAGGAGTGGAAGAAATTTCTTTTTCAGCTCCATGTTGCTCCTCCTCTATATCAACCTGCTCCCCCTCAACCCTTACTTGCTCCCCCTCAAATCTTAGGGTCTCCATTTTATCTGCTTCTCCTACAAGATCAGGAAACAGCTCTTCAAGAGTGAATTCTTGTTGTGTGAGAGCAGGAGATTGTACTTTCTAAGCAGCAGCAGCAACTCCAAAAATATCAAGATCAGTTTGAGGAATAATGTACTCTGATAAATTGATTCTTTCTTCCTCTTGCCCTTGTTCAGAATGTGTCTCCCCCTGCAAATGTGCAGTAATTGGCTCCCCCTGCACCTGTGTATATATAGTCTCTTCTTGGACTTGGGTAGTCACAGTCAGATCCTGAACTTGTGCTCTAACATGCTCTTCCTGGTCTTGTGCATCTTCATGACCATGCTCGGGCATCTCTTTTGAAAGAACTCTATCCCACCTGGAGAATAACCTTATGTCCATTCTCTTCATGTGGTTTATCTTTGATCCAGGAATCTATTGCATTACCTCTGGAATTATTCCAGCCAGGTACAGACTCATGATCCTAGCCAAGTTTGGCTTCTTGATTCCTTCTTTAATCTTATCAAATAGTACTGCAGCCCAATTAGTTTGAATTTTAAAGATTACCCTTATCATCGGGCTGAACATATAGGCTGATATCCTATCATGGACACCTGGTTTACATAAGATCACATTACCTATTATTTCAGACATGAATTTCCCCTGATGATTCATGCCCTTCCTGTTGATGGCAGATCCTATTTTTATTGTTGGATCCAATCCACACAATTGAAGCGCCTCCCTGGTCCTTGAGGCTGGCACCTCTTCCTCCTCATGTATTCTAGGAAGATGGAGAATCTTGCTCAACCTTTTCTGAGATAGCTTGACTTTTTCTCCATGTATAGTGAATTTGATCTTCAACCCAGTTGAGTACAGTGATGCAGCAGTATAGAACTCGAATACTTCTTTCTTCCATATCTTAGTAGGTTCAGAGACAAGAGATTCTAATCCGTTTTCTGCAAGAAGTGAAATGACCTGTTTGATCTCTTAGTCGGCATCGTCGAATGCATGTCTAACCAACTCATATCCTTCATTGACGTTGTCTTCAACCTTTGGCGCCATTGGAATGAAGAGAAAGCTTCATTGGAGAGAAGAGAGATTGTCGACATAAGGTTTTTGCCTCGAAATCCTGGTGAGCGTGTCGACAGAATAAGTTATTGACCTATTTATACCCTTCTAATCAAAGAAGATCAAAAGGCGGGCAAAAACTATCTAAAAAGTGTCGACACTGTTAAAAAGTGTCGACACACACTTCTATTATCTCGACCATGGCGCAGACTACTATGTGTCGACACTAATTGATGATATGTCGACACTGGAGATACTTAGTAGTTCATCAGAAATTCTGTGTCGCCCTTTATTACAAGTATCGACACAAAATCTGTAAGTGTCGACACCATTACTCTGGTGTGTCTACATTTCTGGATGTGTCGACTCTTTGTCCTTTATGTGTCGACATATTTTCTCTGGGTCGACACAATTTCCCTGTATTGTCGACATGACTTCTCTGTGTCGACACCTTATCACTGAATATGTCGACACCATTTTACTTAGCCAATTTTTGGTAAACTTACCTATGGTCAGCATTCCTAATTCAATTTTAAATCTATTGAATTTAGATACATCTATAATTTGATAATCAGTTTTAACAAATTCTAATGAGATGTCTTCTTTTTCTACATGTTCTCTAAGAAAATGGTATTTTATCTCTATATGCTTTGTCCTACTATATGAAACAGGATTGTTTGCAATAGAAATGGCACTTTTAGAATCACACAATAAAGGTGTTCTACTTACTTGAATACCATAGTCCCTTAGCTGATGTTGAATCCACAACAACTGTGCACATCAACTTCCTGCTGCCACATATTCAAACTCAGATGTGGATATTGCCACACTAGTCTGCTTCTTACTGCTCCAAGATATCAATCTTCCTCCCAGGAATTGGCATGTACCTGTAGTACTTTTTCTATCTTCTCTACAGCCTGCAAAATCTGCATCTGAATAACCTGTTAGCAGAAAATCTCCATTCCTAGGGTACCAAAGGCCTAGATAAGGTGTGCCCTTTAAATATCTCAAAATCCTCTTGACTGCAGTATAATGTGATTCTTTAGGGCATGCTTGGTACCTAGCACAGACACATATTGCATACATAATGTCTGGTCTACTAGCAGTGAGATATAATAGAGAGCCAATTATTCCTCTATACAAAGACTCATCTAGAGGTTTACCTGTATCATCTTTGCATATATGCATACTTGTTTCCATAGGATTTCTAATTGTGGAGGATAATTCCATACCATACTTCCTAATTAACTCCTTGGTGAACTTAGACTGGGATATGAACAATCCATCATCAGTCTGTCTTACTTGGAGTCCCAAAAAGAACTTAAGTTCCCCCATACTGCTAATTTCAAACTTCCCTTGCATAAGTTTGGCAAACTTCTTGCAAAGGTTGTTCTTTGAAGACCCAAAAATTATGTCATCTACATAGATCTGAACTAAGATTATCTTCCCTTAAGATTCCCTTAGGAATAGAGTTTTGTCTATTTTACCTCTTGAGAATTTGTTCTCAATAAGGAAAGTAGACAGGGTTTCATACCAAGCCCTTGGGGCTTGCTTTAACCCATGCAATGCTTTCCTAAGTCTATAGATATAACCAGGTTTAAGAGAATCTACAAAACCTGATGGCTGCTCTACATAGACTTCTTCTTTTAGATTACCATTCAGGAATGCTGATTTCACATCCATTTGATATACCTTGAAGCCTTGATATGCTGCATAGGCAAGGAACATTCTGATTGCTTCCAGTCTTGCTGCTGGGGCAAATGTTTGATCAAAGTCTATTCCCTCTTCCTGCATGTATCCTTTTGCATCTAATCTTGTTTTATTCTTCACAATAACTCCATTCTCATCCAACTTGTTCCTAAAAATCAACTTTGTACCAATGATGTTGTGGTCTTTTGGTTTAGGAACCAACTCCCAGACCTTGTATCTTCTAAACTGATTAAGCTCCTCTTGCATAGAATTAATCCAGTGTTGGTCTTGGATAGCTTCTTCAAATTACTTTGGCTCCAGTTGAGATAGAAAACTTGAGTGCAGGACTGTATTCAGATTTCTACTTCTGGTTTGCACTCCATGTCTTGGATCACCAATTATCTGATTTGCTGGATGATCCTTTAGATGTCTTACAGCTGGAGGTAAAATTCCTTCTGGCTAAACACCTCCAGTTTCATCATTATGCTGCACCTCTTGGTTGTCATCAGCTTCTAGAGAGTCTTATACTCCCCCTGGACAGTAGCCATCATTTTCCAATCCTTCATCTGCAGTTGAGCCTTCTGTAATGGAAAGCTTGTCCATTCTATTGCTTATACATGTTGGACTGCATGAACTACAAGGCAACTCATTATTGATTAATCTAGTTTCATCAAATACAACATGTACAGATTCTTCTACAACATGTGTAATCAAGTTGTAGACCCTATAAGCCTTACTATTGTTGTTGTACCCAACAAATATCCCATCTTGGGATTTGGCAGCAAACTTAGTTAGATAAGACTTGCCATTGTTAAGGATATAACACTTGCAACCAAAGATTATAAAATAGGATAGATTTGGTTTTCTACTTTTCATGATCTCATTGGGTGTCTTTTTGTGGTACTTGGTGATAGAAGCCCTATTGAGCACATGACATATAGGGTTTACTGCCTCAACCTAGAAATATTCTGGGAGAGAAGTGTCACTCAAAAGAGTTCTACCAGCTTCAATCAATGTCCTATTCTTTCTTTCAGCAATACCATTTTGCTGAGTTGTTCTAGGTGAGGAGAATTCTTGAAAAATGCCAAACTCTTCACACAATCTTGTCATACTTTTAGATTGAAATTCAGTGCCTTGGTCACTTTTGATTTTTGACAACTGTACTGTCCAGTTCATTCTGAATTTGTCTGACAAAACTGTGTAAAACACTTGGGGTTTCAGATTTCTGTCTTAGAAAGAACACCCAAGTATACTTAGAATAGTCATCTACAACCACAAAAGTGTAAACCTTCCTACCTAGACTATGAACTGGCATAGGACAAAAAAGATCCATATGTAAGAGGTATAGACACCTCACTGAATCCTTGTTTTCAAGGCTATGAAAGGAGGATTTTGTCTGCTTGCCCTTTTGACAAGCTGAACATATCCCTTCCTTTATACACTTAACTTGAGGACCATTCCTCACTAACTCTTTGCTAAATAGTTGGCCAATTGTTTTGTAGTTAAGATGAGCCAGCCTCTTGTGCCATTTGACACAATGAGATGCTTTCTCATCAGCTACAAGACAAATAGGAGAACCTTTGTTCTCACACCCAAAATCAAGACAATAAACATTTCTCTTTCTATATCCTGTCAAAATGATCTTTTGATCACTTGACCTTTTGATATGACATCCATTCTTAACAAATGAAATGTCATATCCTAGATCACTCAGCTGACTTATGCTTATCAGGTTGTGTTTCAAACCTTTTACATAAGCCACTTGAGTGATGGTAATTTGGTTGGAAGAGATGTTACCAAATCCTTTGATGATTCCTCTTTCAGATCCACCAAAGATTACTTTATGCCCATCCTTGATAGGTGTGTACTCCTTCAGTAGCCCCTTTGTTCCAGTCATGTGCCTGGAACATCCACTGTCTAAGTACCATATGGGGGCATGGCAACTTGGACTTTCCTGCAATACAGAATTACTTTCCCTTAGAACCCAAGTAAGTCTTGGGTCCTTGGTTCAAGTTAGCTTCCTTCATATAAAATCTACCAGCAGCTCTTTTAACTGGTAGAGTTGTTCTTCCTGACACTTATGTTATGCCAGCAGTCTAAGGCAAAATGGCCTGTCTTGCCACAGCACCAGTATTCATACTTGTTGTATCTAGGTCTAGATACATTTTTGATAGAAGAATTTCTTTTCTGTGCTGGTGCTACTACAGCTATACCTACTGGTTTCTTATAACCATGGGGTTTATGAACATGGGCTGACTTATTGGCATTAACACCCTTGTTATTCAGAACATCAGTCTTATTATGACCATGAATGTTATCAAGATAATTTTTGTTAGAAGACACTTGTACCTTTCTAAACATTACAGGAACTTTAAAATTTACTGGCTGGACAGAGGCTTCGCTCTTTCTCTTGAAATGGGCAGCCCTGGTGTTACCTTTATAGCCTATTCCAGCCTTACCCTTTTGAGCCACAAACTCATCTATTAAGGGTAAGACAGATTTTGGCTTGGAATAACTAGCCACCAAATCTTTCTCCTTTTGAAGTCTGACTTCCAGACTTCTAATTAGATCATTTTTATATGTGTTTCTACCCATCCGAATAATAGTAATTGTTTTCAGCTTGGCAACCTCATTCATTTTCTGATCCAATTCTTTCTCTAAGCCAGATGTAGTCATCTTAAGATCTGTAATTTCCTTAGCCTAAATTTTGGCCAGGTTCTTGCTTTTCTTTAGAGCCTGTAATAAGTCCCCATATTCATCTATCAACTGATGAATATCTCCTTCAGATTCTGATCCATCCTCATCACATGATGAAGATGAATCTGACTCTGAACAAGTACTGTAATCAGAAATTCTAGAATTACTTTGTACCTTACTGGGACTAGGCTGATCCTGGCACTTGTTGTCTTCTGATTATGCCATCAGCCCCATGCACTGATGGTCTTCTTATTCATTGATGGAGTCTAGTAATTGCATAAACTCCTCTTCTTCAGTAGCTGCATACAGTCCATTGTATGCTTCAGCTTCAGATTCTGACTCTGAGGAGGATTGATCTGTAAGACTCTTCTCCTTCTTTGCAACAAAGGATTTCTCCTTCTTGCCCTTTTGTTGAGTCTTCTTATTGTCTGCTGACTCCTTCCTCTTTTCTGGACACTCAGCCACCACATGTCTAGGCCTATTGCAGGAATAGCAAACAATTTTTGATGTTGTAGCATTGCTGGGCTTAGACCTGCTCCTTTCCTTTCTTGATGATTTTTTCTTTTGATAGTAGTCATCAACTAGCTGTGATATGGAGGGCCTTGACTTCCACTGCTTCTTTTTGTCTGCTGACTCCTTGTGATTCTCTCCAGAATCAATTTTCTTGATTCTTGATTCGTCCTTAGGGATCTAACTCAGACTTTTAAGTCCTTCTTTGAGCAACCTCCCTCTGATACCACTTGATAGTTTTACTTTCAAGACTACCTAAACACCTAGCGGGGGGGGGGGGGGGGTGAATAGGTACTTTTCCTTGATTTAACTTAAAGAAGAAAATAACTACAGTTCTTTGAGTAAATCAGATATTTCTATAGCTAACACAACACAACAATCACAATCATACACACATCACAAATTGCACACAATTTTATAGTGGTTCCCCAAGGTCTGGGTACATCCACTTTCGCCCTTCACCTATCTAGTAGTATGCTTGATTCGGCCTAACTTCTTCCTTTAACTCAGAATCCAGAAGGATTCCTACAACTCAGAATGTCTCCACATTCCTACAACTCAGGATAATAAGCCCTACCTCAGCCTTGCCACAAGGCCTACAACTCAGAGAATACCCTCTCCTACAACTCAGGCATAAACAACCCTACCACTAAGAGAATAAATCTCCTACACTCAGCCTTTATAAAATAAGCTTACAACTAGGATCTATGAATAGATCCTACAGAATTTGATAAGGAATTTTGTAATCTCTTACCCCTGTTTAGAAAGAAGGGATAAGAACTTTCTTTATCAGCTTCTTGAAGAGGCTGATGGCTGAAATCAACTTGATCTTAGCTTTCTTCAAAGCTTCTTGAATCTGAACTTGTTTGGGTTGATTTCCTTTGAATATAACTGACTGGCAGCTTCCTTCTTAGACTTCAGAAATAAATCTGAATCTTCTTGATAGATTAGTTCAGTATCTGCTTCTTGAGAGACCTGTGAATGTCTCCTTCTTGATTTCAAATAGCTGGATCTCTCTCTATCCAAACCTCTTGAAGATACTTCTGAATTCTTGATTGAATTCAACTTAGACAGAATCTGAATAGTAAACTACTTCAGAACATCTTCTTAGATCTTCTCACGAAGATCTTCTTCTTTGTTACTTGTACTTTCTTGATCAGAGATCAACCTCACAATAGGTGTGTTAGTTGTGTGTATTTTTCTTTTCTATCCCTCTTTCTTCTTCTGAATCCATTTATCTATATACTTCATCCATGGTAACCGGCAGATCCGGTTTCTAACTAACTTCTGACGGGTCTGATAGCTTACGTAAACCTGTTGTAACTCACAGCTGTCAAGTCTTCAAACAGTTCTTGAGCCTTTGTCTCTATCAGCAAAGCGTCGAGACTGACTGTCAGAAAGTGTCGAGACCATCTGTCAATATGTGTCGATACAAGTGACTTAAGTGTCGACACATCCTTTGGTGATGTTGACATAGCTGCCTTGATGTCGACACAGCTTCTTTACACTGCATCTTGAGAATGTGTCGACACTGATTATTTATGTCGACACAAACACTTCACCATTCATCATCAATCAACTTGGTCTAGACTAAGTTGTGTGTCGACACAAGTGCTGTGTGTCAACACAGTTCATATAGACTCAAGACTTAGCGTGTGCCGACACTGCCTCTAGGCGTCGACACAGTTATTGTCGACTATGCCTCTGTGTGTCAACACAGCCTCCCGGTGTCGACACAGTCGATGTCGACTATAATCTTCTGTGTGTCGACACTTCCTCTCGGTGTCGACACAAACTCACTGAAGTGTCGACACATCCATTTCCAAGTGTCGACACAATCTTACTGAAGTGTCGACACAGCTTCCTCATGTGTCGACATATGGACTTAGAATATTTTTCCTGTATTCAAGCACATTCTTAACCTGCACATATAAACTCAAAATAACATCAAATACACCTTGATGTATATCATTGAGCTAAGTGAGGCTTCTCCAAATCAGGTACACATTTTCCATTGTACCCAACAAGTATCATCAATATTCTCCACTCCCAAGTCTTTGGGTCTTCATCCTGTACCCATGATAATGGAGTTCTACACCTCCCAAAAAGTGCTTCGTAGGGCACCATTTCGATGATAACTTGATAACTGTTATTGTATGAAAGCTCCACCAATGGTAAAAGCCTTTCCCGTGGCTCACCTCTATCCAACACGCATAAAGTCAACAAATCATTCATGGTTCTAATGGTCCTCTCAAACTAGTCGTCCATCTGAGGATGAAAGGTCATACTAAAGGTAAGGCGAGAGCCCATAAATGCTAAAACTGCCTTCCATTCCTTGGAAGTGAAGCGACCATCACAGTCCAAAACAATTGTCTTGGGCATTCCATGGTACCGCACAATCTAGTACACATAGAAATGCACCGAAACATCAACATACGACTCTTTCCTCATTGGAATGAACCTGATAACTTTTATCAAGTGATCTACAACCACCGAAACTAAATCATTCCAAAAGTGTGAGCGAGGTAACCCGTGGAAAAAATCCATGGAGATATCCTCGAACTTCCACTCTGGGATGGGCAATGAATGCAAAAATCTCGTCGGGATCTTACACTCCACCTTCATCCTTTGACAAGTCTCACAGTGCTAACATAATACTTAACAGCTCTCTTCATTCCTGGCCAAAATATGGTCTTCTGCAAGTCATTATACATCTTGGCAATCCCGGGGTGCACCGAATATTTGGTGCAATGAGCCTCTCTCATGATATCTTCTTGGATTTCACAACCCTTGGGAATACAAACCGTACCACGGAAATGAATGAGGCCTTCCTTTAGAGTATACTCTTCAGTAAATCCACTCTCTATTTCCTTAAAAATAAGGGCCAGAGCAGCATCCTTCCCTTTCTCTGCCTAAATCCACTCATGGATGCCACATACTATTCTTAAGGTAGCTAAGTATTCCGTATACGTCTCAGAATGATTCTTACATACTAGTGTAGTCTCCATATCCTCGAGCACTCTAGCAAATTCCATACCCATCATTCGATACTCGAGGCTCGACACTAGTACTTTTATGTTTAATGCATCTTCTATGGAGTTCGCTTTCCCAGGGTGGTAGTTCAACATAGACTCATAAATGCACAATAATTCCAACAATCGCCGCTGCCTCAAATTCAACTCCTTCTGAGTATGAACATATTTCAAATTATTATGATTTGAGAAAATCTCGCAATGAACTCCGTAGAGATAGTGCCTCCAAATCTTTAAGGAAAAGACCACTACCCCCAATTCTAAATCTTGCACTGGGTTTTTCACTTCATGCTTCTTAATTATCATGTACATACACATTATACTTATTCAATTATTCGTTCCGAACATCGATTCACAAACCTCCATGCAATCACATCCAGTATTCTTCCCCAAACTTAATAATCATGCAAGGGGGGTGATCACCTTATCATCGACCATTTTCCATCCAATCTCCCGATAATCAATTCATAAAACAAGGTAATCCTCAATTATTAAGGCATAACGGCTACGCGTCATAATTTACAAAAATCAGATTTTCAAGAAGTTACAATCCACCAATAATTGCGAGCAACCCCAAATCTGAAAGGTATATCCAAGGGCAACAACTTCTATGTAGAGCTGGGGGGTCCAAATCCAAATCCATCACTCCCTAAATCAGATTTTAGTCTAGCCGTGTACACTTAGACAAAACGCAGCTTGCACAGATGTTATTACAGTGCAATAACTTTGACTGAACACTCCCGGAGCTACAGAGCTCTTTCTATTACAAGTAACCATCGGTTTTGCTATCCACTTCCTTCTTCATCTAAAATCTTATACTGAAAACTTCGTCTCCTTTCACATAGGACTTGATGGTCTGAATAGAGGATATTACCGCACGTGGTATGGATTTAATACCTTAAAATACAATATCTGAATCCCTGAGCGTCAACATAACCTCTTCACTGTTTAATGGATCCGGGCCTGGGTCTAGTCCAGCCAGTCCATGCCTAAAACAAGATCAAACTCTGGTAGTAGTAACATTGTTGTCGGGGTTTCAAAAAGCTTTCCTCTTATATACACATCCATGGTGCATTTGGAGGATGTATTTATCACGGAGCCGTCGGGGAGTTGAACTCTCTGGTTTGCTTAGGTGTAATGTCGTACCCATTTTAAGTCCTTCTGGAAATTCGATGAGATGAATTTATGTGTTGCACCCGTATCAAAAAGGGTATAGGTGGGCCTCCCCTTTACAGTCACCATGCCAAAATGTTATACCCTAATATAGCTACCTTACTGTATTTCAGGCATAAGTGAGGGAATATACTTATGCATACAATGGGAAGCTTGGCTACAAAATATCTGCTATGACGTCCTGTGGGTTCCGCTTCCATCACGCATACTGCAAATCTCTTACCACTGGCCTAGACTCCCAAATTGTCCGCCTCCAACCACTTTGCCATATTTATTATCTCTACCAGGCTCGAGTCTACTATAAATAAATGTTCTTGCCTAAGGGGATCTCACAAACTTTTGTAAAACCGTTTCATGTACCCACAATCATCCAAACCATAGGAGTCTGCAAACCTTGTGTATGTTGAAACTCCCACTGATATTCTGCCACTAACTTGGGTCCTTATTTCAATTACCGAAACCTTTCTTCGAGCTCATCTCGATTAGTAAAGGGAATAAAATGTTCTATGAAGGCATCAGAAAATTCAATCCAGCAGATGTTAGTGTCTACGCATCCTTAAAAAGTGGAGCCCATAAGGGACTTCCACCACCTTTTTGTGTGTGATTCCAAGATGGATACAACTAAAGTAACAGTCATATTAGCTGGACATCTGATTCGGACAATTAATTCTTTCACATTATCTAGCCACTCCTCAGTACAAATAGCTGACTCCATCCTAGTTCCGATGAGTAGGGACGAAAGGGGCGGGAGTGCCCACTACTTGCTCTATACGTGCTGGGAGCTACGCATAAAGGTACAAACCTAAGGTCAGGTTGGCTAATCGTAGGGTAACAACTGGACATACTTAGTGTGAATTACACATGTGCAAACCACTAGTTCCGCTATGTAAGTTTGACCTAAAACTAACCATTCGAGCGGGGGTGACACCATTGTTCAATGACTTCTTTAGGTCAGTATTGTTGCAAGGTTATACCATTTGTAAGACCCCCTCCCAGAACACAACACACGGCAGAATGGAGTTTTATGCCAAGAATAGGTCCCGTGCGGTAGCATTAACACACGGGTTGACCAGTACTACAAGACGCTTATTCTGCCAGCTCTCACAAATATCATCCATGCCAAACAAACATAAAGAATATATAGAAGTCTAAATCCACACTAGTAAAAGTCAAAAAGAAAAGAGACAAGTAGCTACATAACTCCTGAATACATCAGAGTTAAATTCCCCAAGGGATACAACATATAGTCTCACAAAATCTCACATCATTAACCAACTATAGCGAGGGTATCGTCGTCTCAGGCCCTGTCACCCTGTCCTGGCTGCCCTCTTACATATCCTCCTCATGCTGCTTTATTCGCTGGGTGTCCTCCTAAAATGGTAGTCGTAGCAAACCATTAGTCATGAAGACTAAGTGGCTATCTCATCCTCTCACCCCGACGACTCTTAGGTACCGGGCGGGAGAAAGAAAGGACGGTACAATATATGTATAAAATTTGTAAGTACAAGCAAGTGGAAAATCTCTACTTATAATAAATGTAACATTAGTAGTGTTCATCAAATAACAACATCATTCTACACTAGAAGTACTGTGAGAGTAAGAGCAATCAACTACCAGCATTTAATCTACAAATAGAAATATAACTTAACTTATAAAATTCCCATACATGTTTATAAGTTAAGGATTGGCTTAAAAGAAAGTAACTCATCATATAGAAGTGCCCATACAAATTTATATGATGAGGATCTTATGTGATGCAATGCAATGATGGATTAGGATGCACCCATATAACTCATGCACTTTGTTTTGCTAAGTCGACATAGTCCTTTAGATCCCACTTTCAAGCAGGTAGTTAACCCTTAAGGCGTCATCCGTTGTGGCCAAATAGTGACAATAGAGCAGCATGTCCACTACTGAGCTGGTATCCACACTGCCATGCCTAGGCCTTCCTATGCCTCAATGCTAAGAACATAACAATGATGCCTCTGCGTACAACAGCTTAAAAGGGGTCTCAGGTAGATGTGCTCTAAGAACACAGCCCACTTGCCTATAATTGGCACGAAAGGAGCCTTTGGGAACATATCACCAAAGAAACAAGCCTAATCATCCACTAGCACAGAAGGAGTCTAAAAAATAACCACAGAGGACCAAGCTCAACTGGCCTACAACTGGCACAGAAGGATCCTTAGGAATGAGCACCGAGGACCAAGCCCAACTACCCAAGGTTTATATGCTAACTCTCGTTGGTGTGACGATTGGCGAGCCGGTAGAACTGCCACACTATCCAAAACCCAGGATATTAACACCGCATATCAACGTACACCTTTTGTAATTACACTTATTCATACCCTTAGACATCCAAGGGATCCAACCGAGTCACTTCTAATCATACCAATCCCGTGCTCAAAAGCACACAAGGGCTCCACACTGAGTCCCTTATCAACATACAAAATACGTGCTCAAAAGCACGCAAGGGCTCCACACTGAGTCCCTTCATAATAACTTACCTGTGCTCCCAGCACACAAGGTTTTGTAATTACCTAAGATATCAAATCCCTTTGATTGTTACACGACCCTCATCGACACCCATATAGAGTTCACACAAATCTAAGCGGTGGACTTATTCTAATCATAATTTCAATTCATAAGATCAATAATCTCATAGCATGACCATGGGAATTATTTTCATTAATCCCCTTTTTCTAAGTTTAGCTTGCACACGCACATCAAATCATTCATCTTTCAAAACATCTTGTTTCCGGAAATGATCAACGCAACATATACGTTTCTAGATAATTAATTATCGTGTATATTTACACACCACAAATTCTATCATTATTTATAGTTCATCATTTGCTATCAATTGTGTATATCATACAAGCACTCTAATTACTCTTCCAATACATATCAACTATCATAGAATTATTATATGCACTTCCATCAAAATGCATAGATAAACCATTTATACATCCAAGGTCCATCAAAACACATACATAAAGCATTAGCTCAACAAGGATTCCTCAAAATAAATTCTCCCAACATAAGATGTCATCCAAGGCTGCGACTTCCTACCAAGTCCAAGATTCAAACACAAGGCTAACACATCAACTACATAGATAGAAAATCTATCTTGGCCTTATGTTAGTTCAACATAGAAACATACATCACATTTTGCGGGAGACATAGTACTCACCAGAAAATGTTCAACCATCCGTTGGAAAGGTCTTTTTGAGGGTAACAACTTTTGTGTTCAGCCCAAGACCTATAATTGCTCGGATCATGGCTTAAATCGAGCACAAAGCCTGCTGCGTACAAAAATCTAATTTTTGCATGCATTGTAAAGTCGAACGAATGACATTGGTTCGCCTTCTTCCTCTTGCCAATTATACAAAGATACATTCAACTCCTCCTCCTCCCTTATTCATCCTCAATAGACCACCATTCTTTATGAAACCAAGTCCATCGTCCTCATAATGAAGAGAGGAAAGGTTAAAGACAATAATACCCTAAGACAAAGGTCCTAGCGTGGGCTCTACCTAGGAGATCTCCATTACTCTCCAAAGTCATGCTCTCTTGAGCAAACATCTCTCCTATAATAGATCTAAATATCTAGCTCCAAGGGAGAGGGTAGGAAGCTCACCTCATTTCTAACCATAGATCTCGTTCTTATTCTTGGCGGCATGACAATGTATGATCATCTTCAAATCACTCTCCTAGAGACAAGGAACATCGAGAGAAGCGACTTTGTAGTTCCTCCGGGAAGTCTAGCACTGAAGATCTCTCCATTATCGCTGAGCTTGGCACAACTCGACAAGGAAGAACAAAGACGGCTAGGGCTTTCGATCATCCCTTTTTATAAGGAAGCATTAGGGCTTAGGTTACTTCGCCACGTGTCGTTTTATCATTGGACCGCCCATTGTTACATAAAATAAGTCTTATTGAGAAAACCAGTCATAAGGAGTCACTCAACAAAAATCCCGAACCCATTTCAGCCCATAAGTATAAAACAACAGACACAGCCTGACTGAAAATCTTCTAAGTCCAATTATTCGCATGTGTCGAGTATCACTCATCAAATTTTGATGAAACCATCAAAATACAACAGGCCAAAAATACTAAGTCAATGCGTCATATGCATCGAGTATCACTCGACGAATTCTGACGAATGCTTCAAAATTCCATTGTCAAAATCCTAAGTCAATGCATCTTATTCGTCGAGTATCACTCGACGAATTGCGTCGAATCCTTCAAAATTCCACTGGCAGAAAATCCTAAGTCAATGTGTCGTATGCATTGAGTATCACTCGATGAATTTGTCGAATCCATTTGACGCTTGATGCTTCGTCGAAATGCATCGTGAACACTCAATGCTTTGTCAAAAGGCTTTGTGAACACTCGACTCCTGCCCACCAGTCAACGCACTCGGTGCTTCATCAAAAGGCATCGTGAACATTTTATGTCTGCCCACCATTCGATTCACACGATGCTTTCTGAATCCAGTCGGCGCTCTTGACGCTTCCTTAATCCAGTCGACACACTCGACTCTTCCCAAATCGAATTGACACACTCGACGCTTCCCGAATCCAATCGATGCACTCGACGCTTCCTGAATCCACTCGACGCTTCTCCCGGCTCGAATGCAAGACGGCCCAGTGGTACAGCTCGAGCCTGAGTCAAATCTCTTGACTCAAAAATGTGTGCAACTAGTTTAGCATGAACCAGGACGTTACACCTCTAGTCGGCTAGGGCAAACTGCCCTTTCAAATTTCGTGAAAAACTCTCTCCTGAAACTCAATTTCAGGCTATTTTAATAAGAAAAAACTGTGTTGGGTGCTACCGCACGACGGTAGCTCACAGTCTTAAAATTCCTTTCTTTTCTTCTTTTCAATTTTGTGGATTTTGCCTTCATATTTAGAAATAAATTATTCCCCAGGAAAATTGGATGTATTCTTGCCTTCAAAATGATATTGGGTACTCTTTCTTGTTTCTCATTCAAATCTTGATATATATTTGGAGTTTATTAATTAAAGTTACCGCGAAGCGATAACGTTGTATGTGTTGCACTGTTAGGGATCTTTCGTGTTGGAACCTATGGTTCGCATCACTTTAGTTTGACAATATCAAATCCTTTATTGTATATTATCATACGTGTGTTGGGTATAGTGTGCAGGTTTACAAGTACAAAAGAACAAGAAAATTAATCTTGTCGACCTACCATCGAGCGCTAACGCTACCTCCCACGCTAGATTGGAATTAAATCTGCACAAGGTCTCAGTGACCTATCATGTGGCATTAGCCATATCGCTGGGAACTATCTGACTTGACGAACGTCGAGATGTCTTCCTTGAGAAGATACTACTATCGCCAGGCAATAGCTTCGTACCACACCGCAGTAGCGCAAAAGCGGAAAAATATTTTACTTTTATTTTTTTCCAAATTTGATGGACTGCTGTCACCTTCACGCGCATCGACCTACCGCCGGGCACTAGCTCTGCCCCCTGCAGTAGCTCATTTTTTCAAGACGTATATAAGTGCATGCTTCATTTCCTGGAGAGAACACAAAGGAGAATAATTAAGTCTAGGTTTCGGCCACCATCTAGAGGTGGACGCACTTTCATCTTTGTTGAAGTAAAAGTATCATTTCTTCCTCCTGCTCATAATCAAAGAACATCGGCGAATGAAATCTTCAACAACCTTTCATGGCTCATCGTTTGCAAAGAGAAAAATATTCAAGAGCATTGATCGCGCACTGTTCCTCGGAGGAGTTCTATGTTTAAGGGAGAATTAACTTCTAAACTCTTTAAATTTTACTCTGGATTTACTTTCTTGTCTAGTTGCTTGTGTGTGAGGAAAATTGACTTGGGGTTCATCAGAATCCATGAAGGGTTTTGTGAGAAATTTTCCTGGTGAGGGACGTCTAGATTCAGGGATCTAGTGGGGAACTCTAAGACCCTTCAAGGAGGAAAGTGAAGAGATGACTCAAAGAACTTTCCAGGGGAAAAAGAGAGAGCCAACAGGTCCAGGTAGAGGGTCGGTATATAATCAAAAAGAGAAGTTTGGATTTCATCGCCTCCGATCTCCATCCTCACAGAGATCTAGTTGTTCTTGATTGTAAACCACCTTCGTAATTCTTGAATTAAATTATTGCTCATTTGTTCTTCTCGCAATATCACGATTGTGTTATGGTAGATCTTTGAAGGTTGTGTGAACCTTTATAAGGAGAAGTATTTATGAAGAAAAACAATTTATGTTACCTACTGCCAGGCGCTAGTAAGCTACCACCCCGTAGTAGCTTCCAAAATTGGTTTTCCTTGGTAAAACTACATTTTAATTCTAAATTAATCTAAAAACCTTATTCACCCCCACAACTAAGGTTGGCTACCCGATCCAACATTTCCATTTCTTCTCCTCAAATAGCTGAAGATTTTGCTAGCTTTATAGGAATTTTAAATATGCTAGTGTCGATGGCAACGCTAGCGCCCGGTGGTTGGTAATTTTCACAAGGTGTCGCCAACTATCCATTAAATAAGGAAAATATCCAAATTAATATTCAAGCAACTTTTGGACACTATTGTGTGGTAAGGCTAATGCCTGGTGGTAGCGATTTCATCTCGACTAATTGATTTGACAGTCATCAAAATGGCTAGCACCCGACGGTAGGTCACAGAGAGAAATGTTTATGTGCTAATTTTATGTCGCTAGCGGCAGCGGTAAGGCTAATGCTCGACGATATGTCATAGAGATAGAAAATATAGTGTCTTCATACCTATAAGCCTGCACACTATAAACACACAATAAAGGTGGTCAAATACACACTGAGATTTGTTATTCTCAAACCAAGAGACGTGACGCAAGTTCCAAGAAACCTTTTGATAATAAAAAATCTACTATGAAGAAATAATTCATAAATAATGGTGTTTGTGTTTATAGTAAGTGATAAGCGTTCATTGCGTACTCTCCCTAAATTTATAGTCCTCTTACATAGATTCTTCCTAGTTTGTACTCTACCTCAATGAGATATTTCTTCAATTTCATTCTCCTCCTTTTGGTATTATCAAAAAGAGGGTGAGATACAGTGTATTAGCAAGAAGTGTTTTTCTATGTACTAGTAAAAACAAGCAGTATGATACTATTGGTTGTTTAATATATGTTGTCACTTGTTAAGAAACAAAAACATGTTACCACTTGTGAAGTTAATTACCATGATCGAGCATAAGTAGAGTATCAACGTCCTATGAATACTCCCCCTACATAGATGCTTTCTATGAAAAAATTAATGACCCCCCCCCCCCCGAGTAAAGAAATTTATGCACGATGTTCTCTCCCTTTTTGGTAGAATAAAAGGATGGAAGAGGTTAGTGTATGCAATGACAATTTAAAAGGTCTTTGTTAGGGAGTAAAAATGGGATGCAATATGCAAGATCATAGATATCTCTCAACCACTTATTGAGCAAAATGTATGCATGATTTAATAAAGTAGTATAGTGATAAACATAGAAAAGTATCACTTATTAAACACATAATATCACTTAGCAAACATTGTTTACCACTTGTTGAGAGAGTGAATATTCATTATTAGGCACAGGTAGTAAGCATACGAAAATGATAAGAAATCTAAAAATAAACATCTGTTTTGAAAAAAATAATCATATTAAGGATAATAAATTTTAAGCCTAATAAGAAGATGTTTTCAATTGAAGTCCAATAGATGGTATTTCAGTGAAATTTTTGCAAGCATGATTTTAAAATATCATAAAGGGAGAATAACTACAATGTAAGTTAATTTGCATTAAGGGTAAAAATAAACATTGTAGCAGTCATGTTTTGTGATCTAGTACATTTACTTGGGATTTTAAAGAATAGTATAGGTATGCATTAGGATCCAATTCTCATGAGTAGAATTTTTAGGAGAAATAACGATCTGTATAAATAGTGTTTTGATAAAGTATACAAGTGGATAAATCTAGACATATGATATATATAATGAATAACATTGCATTAAAATATAAAAATAATATCACTTCCACTATTTTTTAATGCATGTGAATAAGATTACAATTATCAAAGTGCTCTAAACATAATGCTTATTAAGACTTATCAGGGAGTATAGTAGTGCTTGGGGGATCCCATTTATTCTTTTTAACATTATTTTTATTGTTGTGATCTGGTGTACTAAGAAGAATAGTGAATATTTTATTTGCAACAAGACACTTTATAATCCTTTTTCCAAAGTGTTCAACCTCACAATGCTCATTAAGACTTATTAGGAGGATGAGTAGTGCTTGGTGGAGTTTTCCTTATCAATTTTTATTTGATTTTTATTTTAGTCACTAAGGACTCTGAATTGTCTTATTTCACAAATAATACAAATTTTTTAAACCATCTTTTTCTAATGAATAAGTGCATGAAAAAACCAAGAATTATAATATTCAATTCAAAGTTTTGTAGGAAATATATTTATGCATTTTAATTACTATATTATTATGCTACACACGCATACATGTATATGATTAAATTCACATGTAGTTCATCAAAATAAGTGAGTGAATAAAATCATTATCAAATATAAAACATTACTCATACTTAGAGGCACGCTAAGCAATCCTATACATTTTTCTATACTCAATTTCATTACCCGTAATAAGATAATATTCAAGACATGGCATAACTAAAACAATGTTTTAAGAGACTTAAAAATTAAATTAAACATTGTATTTAATCTTTAATTATTATAATTTAATCATCTCTGACAATCACAATGAATAATAAGAGGATTTTATAATTTTCGACAAATTACCTCAAAGAGATTTGAATAAAAATAAAAGGTTGCAGAAAAAAGTTTGAAGCAAAAGGTGTCAAAAATATGTGATTTTTTTTCAAAATTCCTTTGTTTTCCAAAAAACATGAAAGCATAAAGAAATATTTTTTGCAAATACAAGAGATCATGATAGAATATTATGCATGATTATAATGAACATGAGAAGTGAAATAATGTTCATACAATGTATATGAGTATGCCCTAAATGAAGATACCTTAGCAATATATCTACACCCTAGCCCCATACTAAATGATTGATAGGCCTGATGAGCTGCACACATGTCATAAGTTTGGATGTTAATCCCATATGCATACGAAAGATGACACTCAACCTAGTACTGTCCCCCCAGTGCCTTGCAAGTTCCAACAAGAACCCTCCCCGATTAAGGATAAGACATGACATAGAGGTTAGGTCTCTAATACACACAATCTTATGCCCCCACCATGGTGAGACACTAGATAATGGAAAGTGATCATGCTCGTACTAAACGATTGATCCTAAATACCAACTTATATCATATGCTTTTATATGTGATGAATATTATAATTATTTATTTATTTTAAAAGATAGTTGAACTTAAAGCCATATTGATAACATGAATTTATTATAGTGAAAATATAATAGATTTATAGGTAATGGATTAAAAAGGATAGAATTTAGATTATAAGTAAATTTTGGCCACTTAGCAAGGATATGTTTTTTATTCAAATTCATTCAGTCGAATTGATTTTTCATTAAACTTAATATGTGTAAGTCATATAGAAAAAATGTATGAAAAGTGTCCATGACATGTTTGGTTAAGAAAAATACAAAAACAAAAATAACATAAAAACAAAATGGACATTAAGCACATTGTGAAGTAGATTATTGAGTAATTTTGTTTTGATTAGTTTCTTCTTCACAAATTAGGTGGATACAAATGGATAAGATATTTAGGTATCCAAAAGGTGCCAAGTGTTGTGATTCTTTTGGGTACCCAAACATTGCCTGATAAACCATTGGGAGATAATGATGAATGTGCTCTTTCAAGTGGAATATGTGTGTAATTTTAAAGATAGGCCTCCATTCATACTTTGGTTGAATATTCCATTTATATGACAAATTTCCATAATCATTAATTTGAGGCTTAATGATAGTGATTTTTCAAATTATTATAAAAAGGAAATTTGTTGACATTTACTTTAATATTGGGAGAAGTAAAATATGGATTAAATATTCTACTAGGTGTATGTCTTATTAAATTTAAAGCACTAGTAGATATCATAAATATTTGTGAAGATAGACCAGATATAAAAGATTTTTTATTATTTGAAATTTTTTGCATAAATAATTTTAATGATTCTAGTTTATGAGTTAAGACACTATTTTAAATAATCAACTTCTCACTTCGCTCTTTTGAAATATTTAGCTCTTTTTCAAAAACCTTGAAATTTTCTTTTAGTTCATTGCAATTAATACAAGGTGTAGAATTTTTATTTAAAGATCATGCAAGAAGATACGTCATAATTAGATTCAACTTTAAGTTATGCTTTTAAATTTTTATTTTATAGCCGTAGAATTGAATTATTATTTTTCAATTTCTTAATTCAATGTCTAACATTTTCTAGCACACATAATGTAGAAAAGTTGTTAGAACAAAATAATTATTACTCATAGAGGTTTTAGAAGAGACAATGTTTGAACACAAGGTTCCTATGACTTTTTCTTGACATTCTTATTCCATAGTTGAAGTATCATCTTCTCTTTTGCATGATGTGTTCGACATGTTGTCCTCTACGAGCAAGTCTTCATTTGGTTCTTAACTTGGATCCATTAGAAATCACTCATATTCATCATCTACAGAAGGAAAACTATAAGTAATCTTGAGAAATTTCCATATATCGTAGGTAGTAGGTAGAGTATAGTTGAGTTTTGAAATCTCATATCCAAGCTCACAAAATAGACTATTCATAGCTTTAGAATTTAAATAATATTCTTTCCTATATAAATTATTTGGGGGGCTTGATAATAGTCATATTCCACACTTCTACATCTAATGAAATAAAGAATTTTCTCACTAAACTTTTCCACCCATTATAGTTCACACCTGAGAACAAAGATGGTGCTAGTGATTCTTCAGTGTACAAAGTTCCATTCCTATTAGTCAATTCGAGATCGTGGTTGGCCATTATTCCTGGTGGTAAAATCGTTTTTGGAATAACCTGCCCCTAATACCACTTGTTGGATCTTGTGGGCAACCTTAGAGGGGGGGGGGGTGAATAAGGTTTTTAAGTAAATTTAGAATAAAAATAAATTTCAACAATAGGAACCTATTCTCGAAGTTAACATAGGGCGGTAGGATACCTCTGCATAGCGGTGGGTCATAGAATCACTTTTCCCTTGAAACTTTAATTTTTGAATTTCGAAACACCCCTTAGAACCCTAGCAACATGCAACCACGAATTCACGATGAAATAAAAGAACTTTAATTTAATTCAAAAACTAAAAGGAGCTTTACAATAATACCACAAGATCTCCTTGATGCCGGAGATTGGAGGAAATGAAAAACATAACAATTCTCTTTTGGTATCTATACTGACCCTTCTTTAGGACCAGTTGGATCTCTCTCTTCTGCCCAAAAAGTTTGACGAGCCGACTTCTCACCTTCCTCTCCAGAAGGGTCTTAGATCCTACTAGATCTACAAGATCTAGACATCCTCGCAAGAGAATTTCCACAGATTCCTCCTAAAAATCCGACGGCCTCGCAGGCCAATTTCTCACGAACTCTTCCCAAGAATTTGACGTCCCCACCGAATGATTTCTCTGCACATAATACAAAAAGTTTAAAAAAAATACAAGAGTAAAAGAAAACTCCCCTCTAACTAGAACCCTTGATGTTGATTTTCTTGCAATGGTTCAATCTTTATGGCTTGAAAGTCTTCCTATTTGATGTTATTCAGATCCATGAAGGTGTGAGCTTGATGAGAGTTTTTCGTAATGAGAATCCTCCACGGGATTATTAGGTGGAAGGTTTTTTGATAATCATGTTTATAGCCTTCAATCCTTGCTCATGATTTTTTTTGATCTCCTATGAAGAGATCTCCTCTGAATTGAGTTAGGAAGACTACTTCCTTCCCTCTAGACGGCTAGGTCTAACTTCCCATTCAAATTTCGTAAAACATTGTCTCGTGAAACAAAATTTCAGGTTATTTTAAAAAGAGAAAGTTGTTCCGGGAGCGACCGCACGGCGGTATCGGGGCGGTAATGTGGCGGTAGATCGCAGTCTTGAAATTCCTTCCTTTTCTTCTTTTCAATTTCATGTATTTTGTCTTCATCTTTAGAAATAAATTATTCCCTATGAAAATAGAATTTATTCTTGCCTTCCAAATGATATTGGGTGCTCCTTCTAGTTTCTAATTCAAATCATGATATATATTTGGAGTTTTCTAAAGTTAACGCGAGGCGATAACTTTGTATGTGTTGTACTGATGATGCATAATTTGACCTTAGTTATTAATATAAAATTATAAATAATTCATTATAAATATCTTTATAATGTTAATTTTATCCGCTAAATCGTATTGTTTGTAATTCTATCCTAACCATGCCTATTTTATTATATTTTCTGCGCGCAGCGAACTTTGGGGTCACTTTTGGGCATGTTGCGGCCAGATTCAGATCTGGACCTGAACACGGAAGTTGTAGCCCTCGGAAAGACCTTTCCAACGCATTGTTACACGTCTTCATCGGATTTGTGTAGCTTCAGGAATCTGCGTTTAAAGTTGCTGTCCAGCAGATTTCCTGCATGTATGATTCTTTGGTTTGAGCTAGAACCGAGGATCCCGCGACAAATGGCAAAAGAACACGACTTCAGTTATGACGTGCCAACCAAAATGTCAAGTGCAGCCATGCCACCATATTATTGAACTATTTTCAATAAAGAGAATGAAGCCACAATGGTCCAATGAGATATTTTCTCATAAGTGGGAAAGAGGCTAGCCACCTTTTGACTTTGTATTCAACATGTGTTCTTAAAGGAAGCTTCTTGGAAAGAGAGAAAGAAAGCCAACTTTTATCATACTTTTCATGACAAGTATGAAAGAGGCTAGCCACCATTGGACTTTATATCCAACATGTGCTTTTTGAAAAAGGGAAGGTTCATGGAAGCTTCATCCTCATGCCAAATTCCAACTCTGCCCCCTTGGTTTTGTACCTATAAATAGGCAAGAAGGAAAGGGGGAAAGGATCCATCCATCCTCCTTCATTTGAGCCTTCTAGAGAGCTATTGAGAGTTTATTTTTATTGTACTTTGGTTTAATGTTTTCATGTCTTAATGTTCTTGTCATCTTTTTAATCACTCTCGTAATTTTCTTTGAAGTTCAATTTGTAATGAACCTTTGTCCTCTTTGTGATTGTTGTGCAATTAAAAGTAAATTAGTTCGTTATTCCCTCAATCTCTCCCTCTTTCTACTTATACATATCCTTAACATTATTTTATTTCTCTACATTATGAGTAACTAAATCCTCATAGTACTCGATCTTGATGATCCGAGGATGAGTTGATCAGTTATGATGCTCTATCTCTCTTTCTCTTTTTAAAATCTAGGCCTTCGATTTACTTTTGATTTATTTCGAATGAAACTATATTATCGATATATAGTCTTCATTCATGCTTTCATTTTTGGCTAGCCGAGAGGCCGATAATTTGAAGTTAGCGCTCAAAAGTAAAGAGAGTTGCACGCACCTCTCGAGAGAGAATGACGTAAATCTCCCGGATTGGAGTCAAATCCAATAGCGGGGTTCACTACTTAAAGCGAGTGTTAGGTATTCGGATACAGGACGAGAGTTCGATCGGATCTTCCTAACCTCAGTTGGGCACTTCTTCGAGAGAAGCGTGTTCAAGCTTCGGGAACCCCCACGGTCAAGGTATCTTTATTTTATTAAGTTAAAGTTTCTTATTGCATTGTTGATTAATTTATGCCAAGGAAATTCAAGATCGAGTATTATCGTTTAATCCTTGTTTAAGCCTTCTCTTTTATTTGCAAGAAATTTTCTTTCTTCCCTAATTTAGTAATCAAACCCAAAAGAACGTTTTAATTGATAAGATAATAGCAACTCCTTGAAGTAAAAGTATTCAAAGCATCCCGGGAAATACGATCTTGATATTAATTTTAATATCCTATACTATACGCGATAAGGTACACTTGCCTTCATCGAATATAGAATCGGAGAACATCTTATAACCACATATATCACCTTCTCTTCCATTAACTTTTTCTTCTCCACGCATAACCCCTTTCTTCCATCTCCATATGATTTTTATATCAAGTTTTTGGCGCCGTTGCCGGGGAACTCTTGTTTTGATATTTTGAAAATAGGATAGCTATTACTTTTATCGCTTCTCTTTCGCACCCTCTCTTTTAAAATAAATTTAAAAAAAAAAAAGTTTTATCGTTGTCTTTAGTTTTTTTTTTCTTCTTCTTTCTATCTCTCTTCAAGTTTGTTAGTGTATGACCCGTAGAAACCCTTCGGAGATTCTTTTTGATCCTGAGATCGAGCGTACCGCATTACGGCTCCTCGGTTCTCGTATTCAAGAATCGCGCTTAGGCACCAAAGAGTCAATCGGAGACACTCCATTTGAAAGCATGGATCAAAATCCGCCCAATCAGGCTGAGGCTCCCCTTAGGACCATGTCCTATTATGCGCAGCCAAACCTGGAGGGAACACAGTCAAGTATTGTTCGCCCCGCTGTGGCAAACAACAACTTTGAGATCAAGTCCAGCATCATACAAATGGTGCAGCAGTCGGTGACCTTCGATGGTCTCCCGGACGAGGATCCAAACTGCCACATCTCTAATTTTCTCGAAATCTGTGATACGTTTAAAATCAACGGAGTCTCTGATGACGCCATTAGATTACGTCTCTTTCCATTTTCTTTGCAGTCAAAGGCTAAGCAGTGGTTGAGCTCTCTACCTAGAGGGTCCATCACTACGTGGGCCGAGATGGAGGGGAAATTTCTTACTAAGTACTTCCCGCCCGCAAAGACCGCTAAATTGCGCACGGATATTGCTTCTTTCATGCAAATAGACTCGGAGACTCTCTACGATACGTGGGAGCGCTTCAAGGAACTATTGCGAAGATGCCCACACCATGCACTACCCACTTGGCAACAAGTGCAAATTTTCTATACCGGATTGAATTCCTTAACAAGGCAAATGATCGACGCGGCCGCTGGGGGAACGCTAAACAACAAAATCCCAGAGGCCGCTCAGGAACTTTTTGAGGAAATGGCCATGAATTCTTATCAATGGAATGCAGGCCTAACAAACCGGCGGGAGTCTTTGAAATTGATGCTGCTTCGAATCTTGCCCTCCAAGTCGAGCGCTTAACAAAGCAAGTGGCGGAGATGACTGCTTCCTCCGCCACTCCTCCTTGGAATAATAATTATATCAATTCTGCTATGATAGAAGAGCAGGTTGACATCATGGGAAATGCACCTCGGCCTTCCTATAACCCCAACAATGCACCATACAATAACACCTACAATGCGGGTTATAGGAATCATCCGAATTTCTCATGGAGCAACCAAGGAAATGCTCAGCGCCCCCATAACCCTCCTCAAAATCTGAACCCTACATTCAATCTAGCTCCCCCCCTAAATTTAAATCCACCCGGCTTCCAACTGCAACCGGCAAAGCCCTCTTCACTTGAAGAGGTCTTTACCAAATATGTTGCTACAAATGAAGCAAATATCAGGAATATTGCCGGGTCCATTAAAAACTTGGAAAACCAAGTGGGCCAGCTTGCAAAAATGTTCTCCGAGCGACCACAAGGAACTCTACCGGGAAACACAGAACAGAACCCAAGGGAAAGTGCTAATGCAATTACTCTCCGAAGTGGAAAAGAAATAAATTTACCGGACGAACCCAAGGTACCTCTTCCTCCTCCTCCTCCAGTTATTTTAGCATCAAATTTGCCTGCTAATTTTATGCCGCACGCTGCTACTTCGAATATGCCGTATCCGTCTAAGTTAAAAAATGAGCGAGCCGAAGAAAGCTATAAAAGATTTTTAGAAATTCTAAAACAAATTCATATTAATGTCCCTTTCTGCGAGGCTATCTCTAATATGCCGAAGTATGCGAAATATCTTAAGGAGTTGCTTTCAAATAAGAAAAAGCTTGAAGATATCTCGCATATTTCCCTTAATGCGGAATGCTCCGCGGTTGTACTTAACAAATTACCGCAGAAAGTTAATGACCCGGGAAGGTTTTCCATCCCATGTCTTTTCGGTAATTCGTTAGTAAAACACGCCTTAGCTGATCTAGGAGCAAGTATAAACCTCATGCCGTTGTCTCTATTTAAGAAGTTAGGTCTAGGACCTCCGAAACCCACGAAAATGAGTATCCAGTTAGCTGACCGATCTGTAAAGTACCCAATAGGGATAGTTGAGGACGTTCTCGTAAAAGTAGACAAATTCATCTTCCCGGTGGATTTTGTTATCTTGGACATCGAAGAGGATGCCGAAGTACCCCTCATACTCGGTCGCCCCTTCCTTGCCACCTCTCATGCTATAATCGACGTAAGTGATGGAAAGCTCCTCCTTCGGGTTGGAGACGATGAAATCACTTTTAGTATAAATCCCTCGATGCGTAATACCTTAGCCAACGATGATTCTTGCTTCTACCTAGAAGAATGCTTTGAAGGTGAATCTTCTGCACTGCCTGAGTCTAAATTCTCCTCCTATAATGAACCCATTATCGCTGAGCTCTTCTGTTTAGAAGAAGTCTCTCGCCCCACACCACCTGAACCAATACACATCGAAACCATAAAGATCAAAACCTCCTACGAGGAACCACCCACCTTAGAATTGAAACAACTTCCCCCTCATCTAAAATATATCTTCTTAGAAAGCAATTCCAAACTCCCCGTTATTGTATCGTCCGATTTGAGTAACTCAGAAATTTCTGAGTTATCTCTTGTGTTAAAGAAGCATCGCCATGCAATTGCATGGCAGTTATCGGATATAAAGGGGATTAGCCCCTCCTTCTGTACACATAAGATCCTCTTGGAAAATAATTCCAATAATTATGTCCAGCCCCAACGACGACTTAATCCTAACATGAAGGATGTTGTGAAGGCTGAAGTGATAAAACTCTTAGATGCGGGTATCATCTATCCCATCTCCGACAGTACATGGGTTAGCCCTGTGCAAGTAGTACCGAAGAAGGGAGGCATAACGGTGGTCGCTAATGAAAACAACGAATTAATTCCAACCCGTACTGTTACGGGTTGGCGGATGTGCATCGACAATAGAAAACTTAACGATGTCACCCGAAAAGACCATTTTCCGTTGCCGTTTATTGACCAAATCTTAGAACGATTGTCCGGTCACTCATTTTACTGTCTTCTCGACGGACTCTCTGGGTATTTCCAAATTCCTATTTCACCAGAGGACCAAGAGAAGACCACCTTCACGTGTCCTTTTGGCACCTTCGCTTACCGAAGGATGCCATTTGGTTTATGTAACGCGCCAGCTACATTTCAGCGATGTATGCTAGCAATTTTCGACGAGTTGGTAGAAGAAGTGATGGAGGTATTTATGGATGACTTCTCGGTATTTGGTAGTTCTTTTGAAAATTGTTTAAAAAATCTCGAGCGCGTGTTGATTCGTTGTGAGGAAACTAACTTAGCCCTCAACTGGGAGAAGTGCCACTTTATGGTTCGAGAGGGATTAGTCCTCGGCCATAAAATATCGGGCAAGGGGATCGAGGTCGACCGGGCCAAGATCGAAGTTATTGAAAAACTCCCCCCTCCAACGAATATTAAAGCCATTCGTAGTTTTCTTGGGCATGCGGGGTTTTATCGGCGTTTTATCCAAAACTTCTCAAAAATTACGAAGCCGCTAACCCACCTTCTTGAAAAAGAGTCACCTTTCATTTTTAGTGACGACTATCTACTTGCTTTTAATTTAATTAAAGAAAAATTAGTAAGCTCGCCGATTCTAGTTGCTCCGAATTGGTCGATTCCTTTTGAAATCATGTGCGACGCAAGTGATTTTGCGGTAGGCGCGGTCTTAGGCCAACGGGTGGATAAATTCTTCCACCCGATCTATTATGCAAGCAAGACACTCACATCCGCACAAGCCAAATACACCACCACCGAGAAAGAGCTCCTAGCGATCGTTTTTGCCTTTGATAAGTTTAGGTCGTATATCACTCTGTCCAAAGTAATCGTCTTCACAGATCATTCAGCCCTGCGTTTTTTATTAAGTAAAGCGGACGCCAAGCCCCGCCTTTTACGATGGATCCTCCTCTTGCAGGAATTTGATTTAGAGATCCGGGACAAAAGGGGTGCTGAAAATTTGGCGGCCGACCATTTATCGCGATTAGAAAACCCCGCCAGCGAATCATTAGTGGAAGCCGACATTAACGATAAATTCCCTGAAGAGCGCCTCCTCGCAATCGAAAAGTTAAAAGATTATCCCGCACCCTGGTTTGCCAACTTAGCTAATTATTTAGTAGCTCGGGTCTTGCCAAAGGAATTCTCAAGCTAGAAAAAGAAGAAATTCTTTTCTGACTTAAAGAATTACTTTTGGGAAGATCCTTTCTTATTTAGAGTCTGTGCAGATCAGGTGGTGCGGCGTTGCGTTTCGAGTGAGGAAGGAGTGGACATTTTGCGGCATTGCCACGAGGGACCTACGGGTGGTCATTATCAGGCTAACCGCACAGCTAGGAAGGTGTTGGAGGCGGGCTTCTATTGGCCCACACTTTTCAAGGATGCTCACACCCTTGTGAGTACTTGTGATAGCTGCCAGCGAGCGGGAAATATTTCACGTAGGGATGAGATGCCTCAAAATGTTTTTCTAGAATGTGAAATCTTTGATCTTTGGGGCATCGACTTCGTTGGCCCCCTCCCTCCATCTTTTCAAAACAAATATATTCTAGTAGCTGTCGACTATGTATCCAGGTGGGCGGAAGCGCAAGCACACCCCACCAATGATGCACGTGTCGTAGTTAATTTTCTAAAAAAATTATTCTCTCGGTTTGGCGCGCCGCGCGCTATAGTTAGTGATAGGGGCACCCATTTTTGTAATAGCCAGTTTGCCAAAATTTTGGCTAAATATGGCGTCACGCATAAACTCTCCACTGCCTACCACCCCCAAACAAGCGGTCAAGTCGAGGTTGCAAATCGTGAGTTAAAACGTATCTTAGAAAAAACGGTTTCCATAAATAGGAAAGATTGGGCATTAAAACTAGATGATGCCCTATGGGCCTATCGAACGGCATATAAGACAGCTATCGGCTGCACGCCATTTCGATTGGTTTATGGCAAGGCTTGCCACCTTCCAGTTGAGTTAGAGCACCGTGCATTCTGGGCACTAAAATTTTTAAATTTAGATTCTACCCTAGCCGCCGATCAACGTAAATTTCAGCTGAATGAGCTCGACGAATGGCGTGCGAATGCATACGAGAGTAATAGGCTTTATAAAGAGCGAACAAAGTTTTATCACGACAAAAATATTAAATTTCCTAAAAAAATTTCACCGGGCGATCTCGTCCTTCTTTATAACTCTCGTCTTCGCCTCTTTCCGGGAAAATTAAAATCGCGATGGTCCGGCCCCTTTATTGTTAAAGAGGCTTGGCCATATGGGACGGTTCTTATTTCCCACCCAGAAAAAGGAGAATTTAAAGTAAATGGTCACCGCCTAAAATTATATTTGTCGGGAGACGTTCTGAGAAAGAATGATTCGCATGACTTTTTACCTTAACAATGATGTTCTCATCACCGACTGTTTTATTTATCTTTATTTTTCATTTTATTTTGGACAATGATGTTTGAACTTGGAATAACTATTTGAATTTGGTCTGTAATAATTTAGACATATTTTGGACTTCTTTCACAACAATGTTTTGGACAATATATATTTTTTGTTGCGTCGAGCTCAACGACGTTTTAACCAAAGGGCGCTTTTGGGAGGCAACCAAAGTTACCCTTTTTTATTTTCTTTATTTTACACTTTTTTGGCCCCGACGCATCGCAGCTTCTGCGATCGCCTACTCCAACATTGCTGCATCCATCACAAAGTCCAAAAGAAGACACCTTTTGAAGATCCAAAGCGCCAGCATGGGGAGAAGCATCACGCCATCTTCCACAACTCAAAAATCCGGGGAAGTACCTGTTTTTCAATTATGTACTCTTATTTTCATTTTCTCTCCTTCTTTCTCCATTGAGGGCAATGTCCATTTTAAGCTTGGGGGAGAACTTCCACCTTCATTTTGCTAGGACTTCCTTCTTCTTTTTGCTAGTGTAAATTTTTGTTACTTTTAATGAATATCTTAGAAAAAAAATCAAAAAAAAATGAATATCCAAAAAAAAAAAAAAACCCAAAAATGAATAGCTAAAAAAAAAAAAAAAAATCCAAAAAAATTAGAAAAAAGTTCAAAATGGAAAACAATGTTTGTGCTCATTTTATTAGATTAGGATATTCAATAGTACCCCTTGCTTTAGTTTTTGTTTTCCTCAAAATCTTCTATAACCACTTTGCTATGCTAATATTTTTCTAATAAATCTTTTTAATTATATTTCACAAGTAAAATGTTGGCCTTGCTGTGTTCCTAATTCACGGTAGCATGTTAGGGTGAAACATTTTTCTAAAAACTCGCATTTCTATTTTGGTTTCTCTTTGTTTATTTTCATTACTCCCTTAAAATTTCTCATCCACTATGTTTCTTATAAAGTCAACTTTTGAATAACGTAGTAGAGGTGAATGAGTCTAGACTCATATTATCCCTATTTCTAATCTAGGTTCATTAGTCTCTATTTAATTTCTAGGACCTACTTTTTGAACCTTTTTCAAAACTAATGCTTTAGGAAATTTTAGGAGCATGAAAATGATGTAGGCCATTTTTGTCTTAGTTTGAGCCTTTTTGCCAACCCTAAAATATATCCCCCTAGTTAGCCACTTTTGAGCCTTTTTCCAATTCCATTTGATAGCTCCACTCATCATATCATCTTTCACCAAAGCCAAATTTTCCAACCCTTCTTATCATACTACACCATTTGAGTTTTTTTGTGATGATTGGATGTCTGTATGAAAATGTGTGCTCTAAAGTTTGGTTTTCTTTTGATTGGCCAATTCAAAATGATACAAAAAAATATATATGGCCTTTGTTTTGAGAAAAAAAAAATAATAATAACAAGAAAAAAAAATTGATGAATGAAAATGAAAAAGAAAGAAAAATATTTATGATTTTTTATGAATTAAGAACCTCTTTATTTGTGGTTTAGTGTGTTTTTTTTAAAAGCCCTCATGTTTATCTTTGAATTCCATTCCTAATCATAAACCTAAGACAAATGTTTCAACCTAATAAGCCCTATAGATTCATGCTCCTAGGTTTTCTTTTAGCTAAGTAGAGAAAAATAGTAGATTAGTTTTGTCTTGGATTTAGATTTAGACTCTTTGTTCTTCATTTTAATTTGGGTATAATGTGCCTCTTAGAACCTAGTAACTCTTCAATGCGTTTTTCATTTTGTTGTTTTGCTTTTGTTTATTTAAGAAATTTTGTTTAAACATTTTGGATGATTTATTTTGGTTAGTAAAGTTTATAAAATTTGAAACCAAGTTTAAGTAATTGTTTTAAAATTTTGTTTCACCCTCTCCCTACTTAAAATTTCGCATGGTACTTGTGTAGTATAATTAGAATTTTCTATTAGTCACCTTGTTATGTTTGCTAGTTTTTATATTTTTGCTTGAGGGCAAGCAAATCCTAAGCTTGGGGGAATTTGATGATGCATAATTTGACCTTAGTTATTAATATAAAATTATAAATAATTCATTATAAATATCTTTATAATGTTAATTTTATCCGCTAAATCGTATTGTTTGTAATTCTATCCTAACCATGCCTATTTTATTATATTTTCTGCGCGCAGCGAACTTCGGGGTCACTTTTGGGCATGTTGCGGCCAGATTCAGATCTTGACCTGAACACGGAAGTTGTAGCCCTCGGAAAGACCTTTCCAACGCATGGTTACACGTCTTCATCGGATTTGTGTAGTTTCGGGAATCTGCATTTAAAGTTGCTGTCCAGCAGATTTCCTGCATGTATGATTCTTTGGTTTGAGCTAGAACCGAGGATCCCGCGACAAATGGCAAAAGAACACGACTTCAGTTATGACGTGCCAACCAAAATGTCAAGTGCAGCCATGCCACCATATTATTGAACTATTTTCAATAAAGAGAATGAAGCCACAATGGTCCAATGAGATATTTTCTCATAAGTGGGAAAGAGGCTAGCCACCTTTTGACTTTGTATTCAACATGTGTTCTTAAAGGAAGCTTCTTGGAAAGAGAGAAAGAAAGCCAACTTTTATCATACTTTTCATGACAAGTATGAAAGAGGCTAGCCACCATTGGACTTTATATCCAACATGTGCTTTTTGAAAAAGGGAAGGTTCATGGAAGCTTCATCCTCATGCCAAATTCCAACTCTACCCCCTTGGTTTTGTACCTATAAATAGGCAAGAAGGAAAGGGGGAAAGGATCCATCCATCCTCCTTCATTTGAGCCTTCTAGAGAGCTATTGAGAGTTTATTTTTATTGTACTTTGGTTTAATGTTTTCATGTCTTAATGTTCTTGTCATCTTTTTAATCACTCTCGTAATTTTCTTTGAAGTTCAATTTGTAATGAACCTTTGTCCTCTTTGTGATTGTTGTGCAATTAAAAGTAAATTAGTTCGTTATTCCCCCAATCTCTCCCTCTTTCTACTTATACATATCCTTAACATTATTTTATTTCTCTACATTATGAGTAACTAAATCCTCATAGTACTCGATCTTGATGATCCGAGGATGAGTTGATCAGTTATGATGCTCTATCTCTCTTTCTCTTTTTAAAATCTAGGCCTTCGATTTACTTTTGATTTATTTCGAATGAAACTATATTATCGATATATAGTCTTCATTCATGCTTTCATTTTTGGCTAGCCGAGAGGCCGATAATTTGAAGTTAGCGATCAAAAGTAAAGAGAGTTGCACGCACCTCTCGAGAGAGAATGACGTAAATCTCCCGGATTGGAGTCAAATCCAATAGCGGGGTTCACTACTTAAAGCGAGTGTTAGGTATTCGGATACGGGACGAGAGTTCGGTCGGATCTTCCTAACCTCAGTTGGGCACTTCTTCGAGAGAAGCGTGTTCAAGCTTCGGGAACCCCCACGGTCAAGGTATCTTTATTTTATTAAGTTAAAGTTTCTTATTGCATTGTTGATTAATTTATGCCAAGGAAATTCAAGATCGAGTATTATCGTTTAATCCTTGTTTAAGCCTTCTCTTTTATTTGCAAGAAATTTTCTTTCTTCCCTAATTTAGTAATCAAACCCAAAAGAACGTTTTAATTAATAAGATAATAGCAACTCCTTGAAGTAAAAGTATTCAAAGCATCCCGGGAAATACGATCTTGATATTAATTTTAATATCCTATACTATACGCGATAAGGTACACTTGCCTTCATCGAATATAGAATCGGAGAACATCTTAT
Organism: Platanthera zijinensis; assembly: GCA_039513925.1. NCBI lineage: Eukaryota > Viridiplantae > Streptophyta > Magnoliopsida > Asparagales > Orchidaceae > Platanthera > Platanthera zijinensis. Next base: position 111,727,448 of record CM077084.1, on the reverse strand, counting down.
AACCACATATATCACCTTCTCTTCCATTAACTTTTTCTTCTCCACGCATAACCCCTTTCTTCCATCTCCATATGATTTTTATATCAAGTACCCTCATAACTCTTTCATTTTCTTCTCCTCAATCAGGTTATGATTTACGGGATTTTATAGTTGTTTTAAATAAGCTACCACTAGTGGTAATTCTAGCGCCTGGTGGTAGGTTTTTTCATGCGGTGTCTCAAATAATCCATTAAATAAGAAAAAAAAATCCAAAATAATTTTCGCGCCACTTTTGGATACCGCGGTGCAGTATGGTAAACGCCTGGTGGTAGATATTTAATCTCGACAAATTAATTCGACGGTCATCAAAATGGCTAGCACCTGGAGATAGGGCTAGCGCCTGGTCGTAGGTCACAGAGAGATGTTTATACACTCACTTTAATCCTACGTTGCTAGCGCCAGCATAGAGCATGCACACTATAAACACGTAACAAATGTGATCAAATACAAACTGAGATTTTTTATTCTCAAACCAAGAGATGCGGAATGCATGTTCAAATAATGATGCATATACCAAACATGATGGTCAAAGTTTTTGACAGGCGGGCGCATTCTACTATCTTCAAGGTGGGGTTTAGCAGGCTTGGTTGGAAAAAAATCGATGGTGGACAATCTAGGGCTTTACCATGAGCTACTCTGACTCGGCTGGCATTCAATGAATATGTTACTCCATCTTCTAAAGAGTAAGAGTGCCTTAAAACAAGAGTATGCATATGTTGACTTTATGACTTTATTCGTGGGCCATGAAGACTTCACGGCCTCAAGTTCGGAAGAAGATTCTACTGGTCACTAATCATTAAACACATGCTCGCTTGAGTTTGGGGTTCATCAGGCATGTCAATTTTCCTTTTCATATGTTCTCTGCTGCATTAGCCTCCAAAACTTCTATAATAAGTGTTAGAAAGAAATGTTTACAGTTGACTTCATACCTTGTTTAAGCAAAATCTTTTTGATTGTGCATTTGTTGCAGGATATCTGCCCATTTTTTTGAAGTGTATATGCGCACATGTTCCTGCAGACACTCGTTGTCTTGAGTGCTTTAGAAAAACCAACCAGGAGACCTTGTGCCTAGTATCTGCCTATTAGAGTAATGTGTAAGGTGAGGTGCGCAAGTCGTCACATGGCTATTTACTAATATGAATAACCATATACAAGAAAACCATTCAGGAAACCCCATTATAGGTACCCGCCTAGCAAGGCAGAGTGTGTGGATAGACACATGGGTACTCTCCGCTATGAATAACCTTATGAGAAACTGCCAAGGACCCGACTCCTGGTGTCCATACTAAACATTTGCTTAGGCACGACCCATATGCCTTTGCGAGTATAAATAATGACAATTCTCTATAAAAATCAATTATGTGCGACACATTTGACTGTTCCTGCGAATATATGAATCATATATATAATGTACTTTTTAATTTAGGACATACCTTTGTCAAATGACTTATTTGAATTTTTACTAGATTGAGAACAATCTTCTTCTTCAGATCTGAATGGATTAAATCTTCTTCCTTCTTGGAGTAAAGATCTTTAAATGAAGGTTGGAGAAAATGACTTGAATACTTGAAAACCTTGATCTGAAAAACCTTGAATTCGACTAGATCAAGAACATCGTTTGAAGAATATGAAAGCACTGATCTTATCGAATCTATCTTGTTAGGAATCGCTGATCGTGAACTTTTAAATCGTCAGGTTAATTGATTCCGAGCACAGTAAATTGAGAAAGAGAAAGTTCTCGCCTGTTCACGATTTCTGAGAACTAGGTTTAGAGAAATTAGTGATTCGTACGATTCTTTGCGATACGTTGGTAATGAAATGAAATCCTTGATATTTATATACGATTCCATCAGTAATGGATAGAAATATTAAACCAAATTAAGCTTTACGTGCGCTGTACATGGCCCTCATTTTGAAACAGAATCCGTTGGAAAAATCGAACAAGAAAAATCATTAAGTCTAATCGTTGAAATGTCTTGTGTAATACTTAGAACATTCGACGAATCATGCAGTAATTCAACGAATTCCAAGATTGCATTCGACAAATTATATGAAAGCACTCGACGAACTACTCCAAATCATTCGACGAATTTTACTTAGACGTAAATGAGACCAGAAGAAATTTTTTTGTCAATAGTCACTGGACTTCTCGAGAATACTCAAAGAATTCCACAAGTGTTCACGTTAATTCTCGAAAAATGACACGAGACTTCACGTGTAAACTCAATGAATTTGACTTAGATGTTTTTGAAGATATTTTAAGAAATAGACAGAAATTTCTCGAGTAAACTCGGCGAATTCCACAAGTGTTCACGTAATGTCTCGATGAATGACACAAGACTTCACGTATATACTCGACGAATTTTACTTAGTAAAATTTCTTATTCTTCTTGACTTCCACAACCATCTTTTTTTCTTGATTCCGATGCACTTGAAAATAAAGTACACCCCAATAGAGAGATTACACTTGAGTCAACACCTTGTCTTATATAATAAGGGATTACTTTGTATAGTCCTGTGTTTTATGACTCATTATAATCTGACATTGGTGAGTACTTGGCAGTTAAGTCCTGCAAGCACATAACTTGAAAGTGTCAACAAATATAACTCAATTCATCTTAGTTCAAGGGGGACTTCTTCAAATTAGGGATATTATGGAAATGGAACCCAACAATCTCCCTCTTTTTCAACAAGTCAGAACCCTATATACTAAGGTGATTTGCATATAAAATAATATTAAATAATAGCATAAAAGGAAATGTAATGACATAATCAGAGGTATTAAAATAATCAAAACAATTGTGTAATATAAACATTTCTAAGTGGCATTCTAGAATTCACACATATTCATAATCAGAGTATGAATACTAAACATTTTTCCCTTTGCTCTTCTCATTTTGCCTATCAAAAAAAGACTTTGGCTTTGGGAAATACTTTGGAGGAGGAGGAGCATCTGGATCATCTTTCCTATACTTCCTAAAGTATATCCTCCTCTTTGCATTAGACACTTAAAATTCTTAAAACAGTAAGTTTTGACACCTTGAAACAATTGTTGCATTGCATCTTCTAGTGCATTCACCTTCAAGTTAAGTTGATCCTCCCCCTTTTTGACTTCTAAAGAGTGGGAATTTACAATTGTATCTCTAAAGTAGACAATTTGGTCATCAAAATGGTGCATCCCGCAATATTGGGCATCAATAATAGTCTTTATTTTCTTATGTATGTGCTTTGTCTCATCAAGTTTGCTGCTAAGTCCTTTCATTGTATGCAGAACTGCTTTGCCACCTTGAATAAGCCAATTATCCAATTTGTATTCTAGCTTCTCTTGACTTTGACTCAGCGAGTCCATTATTCATGTCTTTCTCCACCTCTTATACTTTATTAAGTACTTTCTTTAAGGATATATCAAAGTGAGCTCTCTGCTTAGCAAGCATTATTTCAATAGATTTTAACAGAGTATTACAAGAACTCGAATCGGGAATATACTCATCTTGATGTCTTGGAGGTGAAGGATGTATTACTAGAGAGACCTGAGACTTAAGTAGAAGATGACCTTCAACCTCTAGGACATGAGGAACCACCTCTATTTCTCCTTCCTCATCGGAAAGCTCAATGAGATACTCCCCCTCAACTAGAGAACCCAAATCCTTCTAGGTCTTGTCTCGAGGGTCACTCGGTATGTTGGCAATCCTATCCTTAAGGTCAAGTATAAACTAATCAAGTTGGTCTTGGAGAAGATTAAATGGGTGGTTCAGCTCCCCCTCAACCATATCTGGAAGATCTTTTGGGAAAATGTCTGCCAAATCAGTAGTAGCAACAACTTCATCATTATCAATATCATTATCTTCCTTAGCATTACCATCAAGATCAACATCATAATCATCATCAACCTTTGCATCAACATCTTTGTCATCAACATCAATAATATCCTCAGCAACATCCTCATCAGCAATTAGAACAGCTGTATCTGAAACTACTGTCTATGTAATCGCTTTAAATGTGTATAAAAACCGAATGCCCCTAAGGCTTAATTATTTATATATTATTAAAGTTTTGAAGAGAGATTGAGAGAGACGCGTACCTGGTTGGAAATACTCTTCGGATACAATAAGTGTGTCTTAGAAACAAAAATTCAGATCTTAACAGATTCATCCAAATGACTCGAGAAAGAATATAAATTCGTTAAAATGACTCGTGAACTCTAGGGTAATTTGTCGAAATAACTCGTGAAGAAGTTTTGATTTCACAATAAGCCTTGATGAATTCGTAAAAATACGCGAGTATACTCGACGAGTTTTCCTTAGATTTCTTGAGATGAAGTTCTTGATCTTTGACTTATTTCTCGACTGTCATGACTCCTTATTGAGTATACTAAGTTCCATTTTGAAGAAGGAGAATTTGTCCTCATCCAGCGGCTTCATGAATATATTGGTAACTTGCTTATCCATCGGGACATAACTGGGATTGATGTCCATGTTCTCCATATGCTCTTAGATGAAATGATACCTTTTCTCGATGTACTTTGTCCGGCTGTGAGAGACTGGATTGTGAGCAATCGTGATGGCACTGCATGAGTCACAAAACATAAGAATCTCCTTCAACTTTGGGTTATAGTCATCAAGTTGATTCCTTATCCATAAAAGTTGTGTGCAATAACTACAGGCAGAGATATATTCTAATTTAGTAGTTGAGATTGGAACACAATTTTGCTTCTTATTGCTCCATGAGATAAGCTTTCTTCATAGGAACTAACACGTCCCAGAAGTGTTTTTCCTATCGTCCCTACTTCCTACAAAGTCAGCATCTAAAAAATAGATTAGTTTACAGTCATTACTTCTAAGGCACCATAAGCCAAGATTTGATGTACCTTTAAGGTATCTGAAAATCCTCTTTATAGCGGCATAATGAGATTATTTGGAGTTCACCTAGAATTTAGCACCTACACATATTGAAAACATTATATCCGATCTTCTAGTAGTATGGTAGAGCAAGGATCAAATTATCTGTCTATGCTTGGTTTCATAAAAAGATTTTCCTTTCTCATCCTTGTACAGATTCATAGTTGAACCCAATGGAGTCCTCATTGAGGTTGTGTTATCCATTGCAAATTTCTTTATTAACTCATTGGTGAACTTTGTCTGAGAGATGAAAATTCCATCTTCAGATTGCTTCACCTGAATCACTTAGAAATACATTAACTCTCTCATGCCGCTCATTTCAAACTTCCCTTGCATCAAGTTAGAAAACTTTTTGAAAAGGTTATCATCAGTAGATCCAAATATTATGTTGTCGACATATATTTGCACTAACAAGATCTTGTCTTTACTTCCTAAGAAATAATATCTTATCTATCTTTCCCCATGTGAACTTGTTATCAATAAGAAAGCTAGATAATGTCTCATACCAAGCTCGAGGAGCATGTTTAAGACCATATAATGCTTTATGAAGAAAATAAACATAATCAGGGAATGAAGAATCTACAAAACCTGGGGGCTATTCCAAGTATATTTCTTCTTTTAAATTACCATTAAGAAAGGCTGACTTAACATCTATTTGATAAACCTTGAACTTGATCGCTTCAAGTCTGGCCACTAGAGCAAAAGTTTGATCAAAGTCGATCCCTTCTACTTATCTGTACCCTTGAGTACGAGTCTGGCTTTATTCTTTATAATTAGACCATCTTCATCCAACTTGTTTCTAAAGACCCATTTCGTCCTGATCACATTGTGTCTTTTGGGTCTTGGTACTAGCTCCCAAAATTTGCAACTCTTTAATTGATTGAGCACTTATTTCATTGCAATGATCCATGAAGCATTTCTATATGCCTCCTCAAATTTCTTTGGCTTAATCTAGTAGAGAAAACTTAAGTGAAAATTTTTGTTAGCTGTATCTCTTTTTGTTCTTACTCCATCACGAGGATCTCCAATGATCTAATCATTTGGATGATCTCTTGAGTGTCTGATCACTAGATTACTCGCATCCTTTATGTCGCCGGGTAGTTATGCTACTTCTGGTGCATCTTCTTCAATTTGATGGAGCTCTTTATCTTGAAGTTCCTCTTACACCAAGCTTGGAGTTTTGACTTCGATTTTGCTCGGAGCATCTTCCTTTCCTTTTTCTTCCAAGCTTAGCTCTTTTAACTTTGTACTTGCATCTTCAACATGTATACCTGATGAGCTTCTATGTAGCATGCTCATCTCATCAAATACAACGTTAATGGTTTCTTCTACCAAATGGGTTTTCTTACTAAAAATCTTATATGACTTACAATGGCTATTAAGCCGATGAAAATACCTTAAAAACATTTGTCACTAAACATAGTTTTGTAATATTTCCCATTAAAAAGTACTAAGCATTTTCTACCAAAGATTCTAAAATAAGACACAGTTGGTTTCTTGCCCTTTAATAGTTCATAAGGTGTCTTATGATGGTTCTTATTTATGAGTGCTCTGTTTAGCATGTGGCAAGCCGTTTTGATTGCCTCCACCCAGAAATACTCTTGTAATGAAGAATCATTCAACATAGTTCTATATGCCTCTATGAGAGTTCTATTCTTTCTCTCAATGATTCCATTTTGCTGTGGAGTGCGAGGATAGGAAAACTCATGAAAGATTCCTAGACTTTCACAGATATTTTCCATTGCACCAGATTCAAACTCTGTTCTATGAAAAATTCTAATTTTGAACACAGAGCTGTTCAATTCGTTTTGACTTTTCCTAACAAAATCAGTAAATTGGTTATATATATCTTACTTGTGTTTCAGAATGAACACCCATGCAAATCGTGAGTAATCATCAACAATAACCAGTGTGTAAGCTTTACCTCCTAAATTACGAATGTGCAAGGAACCAAATAACTCCATATGGAACAGATATAAGCATCTGGTATAATCTTTTCCAACAATGCTCTTAAAGGTAGCCCTTGTCTGTTTGACCATTGAGCATGAGTGACAAGGTCTCTCTTTAACCCAATTAATAGTGGGGGCATAACACACTAAGTTGTAAGAAAATAATAAATTAATAGTTTTGAAATTAATAAGTGTTAATCTCTTGTATCATTGGTCACAGAGAGACGCACTATCTTTTTTTAAAAACACACTAGTGTAGAAGAGTCTGAGCAAAGAAAATTCAAACAGAAAATATTTCTACTCCGAGTACCTGTTAAAATAGTTTCTTAGCTATCAGACAACTTTATCAGGTACTTATCCTTGTATAACTCTACCATATAGCCTTTGTCACATAATTGACTTATGCTAATGAGATTATGTTGTAATCCCTCAACATACGCCACGTATGTGAAAGATACTATTTCGTTAGTAATCATACTGTTGCCTTTAGTGATTCCCCTGTCTGATTCGCAAAAAATTACTTTTGTACCATCCTCAACTAGGGTATTGTTCTGAAGTAGGCTTCTTGCCCTAATCATATGATGAGAGCATCCACTGTCTTAATACCAAATTAGAATTTTGTTGTCCTTTGGATATACCTTCATTTAAACCAATTTCCCTTAGGAACCCAAATAGGTTTGGTTCCTTGGTTCCTTATTAGCTGAACAACACTAGGAGTGTTAACAATTGATGGAAAAGTGACCAACCTTGACATAATATCAATAATCAAACCAGTTGTAACTTCTCTTGTTCTCCTACATTACCTTTTAAATGGGTGGTCTAGCGAGAGAATTTAACTTGGAGGTAGAAGCCTCATTGTTACAACACAAACAAGACTTCTTTCTTTCAAGTGGCTTGACAATACTGGTTTTTATTTTTTGTGTCTTCTTTGCACTCGGTCCATGAATGAATAAACAATGATCCTTAAGGATGATTTCTTCATAAGGTGCTTTTAGAGCACTTGTTCTAAAATCTCTAGAGCGGCTTCATCCTCGATAGTTTTTGTTAGAATCAACATATGTTTGTCTAGAAAAGTGACTATAGAATACCTCAAAGTCATACTTGTTTGTAGGAAAGAAAACTTTCTTGAAGGTGGTTTGACATTGAGCACCCTTCCCTTTACCTTTAATGGATTTATTTACAACTTCGCTACCCGTCTTTAGAGCAAAAAATCCATCTATGAGAGGAAGGAAAGTGTTTGGCTTCGAGAATATTGCTAAGAGCTTCTTCTCGGCCAAAAACCTTTCTTCCAGTTCATCGATGACTTTCTCTTTCTGATGAACTTGTTCAGTAGAGGTCACAAGTTCCTCTTTCAAGGCTTGGAATTCATCTCTGAGAGGAGTCAAATTTTCAATTTCTTCTATCAGATCAGATTCCATTTCCTTGAGAGAGTTAATATCCTTAACCCGAGTTTTGATTACCTTATGACATTTGTCAGCGCTCTTCAACAGTACCTTATACTGAGCAAATAAATCTGATTCCTCATCAGAAGAGTAGTCTTCATGACAATTTGAGGCAGTATCTAAATTGTAGAGCGGTGTGTGAGAATTTACCATCCCATTATACTGGGAGTTGCATTCTTCCTTATCATTATGTGCCATGAGCCAAAAATAGGCTTCCTCATCTGAGCTTGACTCATCTGAGTCGATATCGCTCAGAGTCTTTGGCTTCATTTCTATGAAGATCTTTAATTCATTTTTCTTACCTTTGAAGGTTCTCCTGTCTTCCATCTTAGATCCATCCTTCTTCTTGTAAGGACAATCAACGATCATATGCCAAGACTTATTACAATGGTAGAACACGATGTCAGTTGAAATATGTTAGTTCGGTTTTGAGTTATACCTGTCGTTGCTATTGTAGCTTTTCTTATAGTGATCACCATCACCATGTGATCTCTTATAATTAGATAAGGAGGGCTGATTTCTCATTTGCCTCCTCTTACTAAGCATCCTCTTCAATTGTTTCGAGAGTAAAGAGAACTCTCCATCTGATATTTAAGAGCATGAGGTGCTTGGCTCTGAGTCTTCCTGATCACAAGAGGTTTGTGTTCTGGTAGGAGACAAATCTCTAACCTTCCTTGGCCCTTCATCCTTTAGTGCTACTGACCTTTCTCTAGTTGAGGATCTTCTTCCCACTTCTTCAGCTTTCCTCGTGTGGATCTGAAGTTCATATGAGAGCAGCTTCCCGAACAAATTCTGAGGGTCAGTTTCGGCGAGTTTACCAAACTCCCTTAACAAACAGATCTTGTTATCCCATTCTTTTGTTAGGGATCTAAAAAATTTGTTGTTAATTTCACCATTGGTGAACACCCAATCATTGTTTCTTCGGGCATTAATGATCTTGAAGGAAATCTCGTAGAAGTCAGCTTTCGAGTCCTTTTTGACTTGTTTGAATGCCTCGTATTCCTGGCTAAGGAGGGATTTATAATCATCCCTAACCTCCTCCATTCCTTCGATGAGGACAATAAGAGAATTAGACATTTCTTTGGACGTCTTGCAGTAGATTAAGTTCTACAACATGAAGTCATCCACAACACTTGCAATGATGTTCTTCACTTTCTTGTCTAGAAATACAAGAGCAATCTCATCTTTGTTCAGATCTAGAATCTTCTTACGAACCATCAGACTTAAATTTATGGTTGAAGTAGTTATAGGCACATGAGGACCTTCTTCAATAATCTAAAAAATTCTGGGATCGATAGCATCCATGAAGAACCTGACTCTTTCCTTCCACATGGAGAAGTTTTCTTTAGGACACACAGGAACCTTCATGGGGGACATATCCTTTCTTCTATCCATGACAAAACATCTTGTGCTTTGACAACTAGAATGAGATCTTGTTTACTGTGTTAACCTTTTAACGAACAACCTTCCTCTGATACCAATTGAAAAGATCTAGTTATCTAACTAAGTCACCTAGAGGGGGGTGAATAGGTGAGTTCTGCATCTTTTTATGGAATAAAAGATTGATAATAGCAAACACAAAGGAGCACAACATAAACACAAGGATTTATAGTGGTTACCCAAGATGTGTACATCTAATGTCCTGCCTCGCCTATCAAGCACTTTGGGGTAGACTCGACTACTTCACCAAAACTTAGATTATAACAATCTTACACCTCAGAGCCTCAACTCCTATAACTCAGAGACAACTTTCCTACAACTCAGAGAACAACATATCCTATAACTCAGAGAACAACCTCTCCTATAACTTGGAGAACAACCTCTCCTACAACTCATAGAAAAACCTCTCCTACAACTCGGAGAACAACCTCTCCTACAACTCGATCCAAAAAACACGGATCTAAGAAGTCGAAAGTAGAAACTTGTTACAATAAGAAAAATAGTTTTGTACAACTTTCTAGATTGAAAACAATCTACTTCTTCAGATCTGAATGGGTTCTATCTTCTTCCTTCTTAGAGAAAAGATCTTGAAATGAATGTTGGAGAAGAAGACTTGAAAACATGAGAACCTTGATATGAAAAACCTTGAATTCGACTAGATCAAGAACACTGTTTGAAGAATTTTTACAGCATTGATCTGGTCGAATCTATCTTGTTTGGAATCACCGATCGTGAACATTGAAATCGCCGGTTGATCAATTCCGAGCACAGTAAATCGGGAAAGAGGAAGTTCTCGGCCGTTCACAATTCTGAGATTTAGGTTTAGAGAAATTAACGATTCTTGCGATTCTTAGCGATCTGTTGTTATTGAAATGAAATCCTTGATATTTTAATAGGATTCCTTCAGCAATGGCTAGAAATTTTCGTCCAAAACGAGCTTCACGTGGACTGTACATGGCCGTCAACTTAAAACTGTACCCGTCTGAAAAATCAAACTAGAAATATCATTAAGTCCATTCGTTGAAATGACTCGTGTAATATTAAGAACACTCGACCAATCACACAATCATTCAATGAATTCCACGAGTGTATTCGACGAATTCCAAGAGTGCATTTGATGAATTACATGAAAGCACTCGATGAAATACTCAAAATCATTCGACGAATTTTACTTACATGGAAATGAGACAAGAAGAAATTTTTTTGTCAATAGTCACTGGACTTCTCGAGAATACTCGACGAATTCCACAAGTGTTTACGTGATGTCTCAACGAATGACACGAGACTTCATGTGTAAACTCGATGAATTTGACTTAGCCATTTTTGAAGATATTTTAAGAAGCAGAAAAAAATTTCCTGAGTAAACTAGATGAATTCCACGAGTGTAAACGTGATGTCTCAACGAATGACACCAAACTTCACGTGTATACTCGACAAATTTTACTTAGGAAATTTTTTGATTCTTCCTATCTTCAGCAACCATATTTTTCCTTGATTCCTATGCACTTGAAAATGAAGAACTCCCCAATAGAGAGATTACACATGAGTTAACATCTTGTCCTATACAATGAGGGATTACATTGCATAGTCCTGTGTTTTATGACTCATTGTAATCTGATATTGGTGTGTACTTGGCAATTAAGTCTTGCAAGAACATAACTTGAAAGCATCATCAAATACAACTCAATTCATCTTAGTTCAATAGGGACTTCTTAAATCATGGTTATTATGGAAATGATACCCAATAGAGCGTGTTGGACTTGTGCGTATTGATTAACCCTACCCCCAAAGTTGAGAAATCTACATAATGATTTTCATGTCTCTTTGTTGAAGAGATTTCTTCAACAACCAGATCAATAGCATACTACTCTGTCAGTACCACTGTAGTCGGACAAATATAACCAGTTAAAGCTAGTGAAGATAGTAGACTTCATGGGGAAAAACCTGCGATATAAGACTATATCGATGGTCAAGATCCTATGCTCATACTGTGGACGAGATGAATACATGTGGGAACCCGAGGCCCTTGTTCGAGAAAAGTTTCCCGATCTCTTTCCCTTAGTATGCTACACTTACCCCCTTCTTTAAGAAATTTTTAGGGACGAAAATACTCGTACTTTTATTTGATTGTAACATTCCAATTTTTATTATGTCACTTAAACTATAATGGACCCAATAAAAGTGACCCAAACATCTACCCAATGCCCAAAATAGGTAGGAGGTGACCCTTTTTGGGAACGTTGAGCTAATGAACTCCGATTTGAGTTCCATCAGTTCCTATGAACTCGTATAGTTAATACGAGTGTGATGGGACTTGTTTCATTGCAATCCGAGGTTTTATGGTAAAAATGATTGTTTTTGCCATCATAGCACGATGCGACGCGCAAATATTGATTATTTTTCAAACAAACTCATATTATTTTGCAAACAAACTCTAATTTTGATACGTAAACAAAGACAATGATTGATGCCCACAATAGATTGATGGCTCACTTTGACAACACTATTCCAGCTTATTTTAATGTTGTTATTGCTGAAGTCAGAAATGGGGAGGAGGCTATGAAAGCTAAGGTTGTTGTTGTAAGACCCCTTTTTTTTATTTAAAACCACCGGGGTCTTTTGCCCAGAACTGCTGCTTTGCGGTGACACCAACACGTCCGGAAAGGTCGTCACAACAAAACACCGATCCTATTAGCCATACCGATCACAAAAGAGAAGAGTAAAAGAATAAAAGTACATGAGTAAAATGAAACTCAAAACTAGTCCACCAGAATATCATATATATAAATAATTCTCCACGTAGGGGTAGTCCACAGAAATGTTAAAACAAAATACTAAAGAGGGATCCTGCCCGATACATCAAAGTTCTCACTACAAATATCTAAATCACAGAAGCAAATCTATAATATCAACTAATGGTCGAGACTCACTGTCCCTATTTCCCGAACTCCAGTGCTACACTATCCCGTCTCCAGCACACCGACCTCTAGGGTTGCATCTGCTGGTTCGGCTCCACGGTCCCCTTAAATGATTTGGTTAACGACCTTTAGTCTGAAAGACTAAGTCTTATCATCCCCCACCCCTCCCCCAATCCTCCTATACACTGAGCGGGGAGAAGGAAAGTGAAGGTAATGAAGGTGGAGAGTAACAAAGGTAAGAAGGTGGCGGCGGAACTAGTCTATCATGAGATCATAAACAGAGAAAGTATTTTTAAGCAGTAGTATGTAAGAATTATGATTATACACAAGAACAAGTGATCAAGTATAGTATGAGATGGTAAACTAAGTAACCATGACCTATAGGAATGCCCTTACAAACCTATAGACTAAGGGGTCATTTTGCAAGGCTTATTGTATAAAATGTCCCATGCCACTTTATAAAATAGGTGTCAGGGTTTATATGCAATGATGATTCTATGACATGCAAGTATGCTATGATGTGAATCATGCAAGTGCAACACACACACTCGACTCTGTGCACACAGACCTTTAGTTCCCCCTTTCTAGAGCCTAACCTCCTAGGATACCTCCGTAGTGGCAAACAGAAGTGGTGGGTTGGGCCTCTCCCACCTCTAAATAAGTATCAACACTACCATTCAGACCTACCATACGCCTCGACGCTGGTGCACTAAGCGGAGCTCCTACGTACTCTTATCAGCTATTCATCGGACATTATTTGTCCAAGTGATAAACCACACCTGCCGATTCAATGTAAAGGTGTCGGTGTGACGACTCTCCAATACTGAAGACCCACCACCTTATATCTTATCCGCATGCAACCTTAATATACTTTTCTACCGAGCCAAAGCTCCCTAGACTATCCCGTCCGTCACAAATATCTACCGAGACATCGACTCGCCGGACTAACCTGCTCATCACTAAAACCACCGAGCCTACCGCTCACGAGACCCAACCTAACTCCCACAACACCGGGGAGTGTGAGTGTAAGTGAAATCCTAGTATTACTAGTTACTCTTAAACATTGATTATTCTTACAGTTAAGGTTAGCCAATGACTGCCCTAGGTATACCCAGTGAAGGGCTCTCACCGGGCACTAGGAACTATGATGGTAGGTGAAGCCCATCATTCCCTTTCGCAGGGAACTTACTATTACTGGTTACTACCCAATTCCCGATCCCTTTTAATATTATATTGGATCTAGCCCAAGTGTATTTTGACTCTTTTTCTCTCCACAAGTAAGATGACCTTTTGTCGATCCCGAGCACCACCTAACACTAGCCAACACAACATTCCCCTCATCATGACTCTTAATGTAGCTCACTTTTTTATCTTACCAAATCAGCATACATTACTCCCCACCTCCTATATGCATCCCCCATGTTATCACAATTTTCGCAGTTTTACTAAATGCCGACCAACCTAAGCTATATGATGTACATGACATGAGGTACTCCAAATTTTCATCCAAATGCCCTAAGATAATTATTGTGGATCTAACATGACACATTTAGCCTAAATCCAGAAACTTATAATTTTCCTAGATAAATTGGCATTTAATAAAGTTTCCCAAAAGTTAGGCCGTGGGTAATGTTAAACATGAAGTACTAGATTTCCTTAAGTTTTGGCTACCCAAAAATTAAGAAAAGTGTATGATAGCAAAATATCAGCGAATTCCAAATTTCACAGATTTTCATAAATATAATAACCTCTAAATAATTAATTCAAGTTAATTCAAACAATTTTAAATAATGAAGGGAGTACCATAAATCATTGTCCAAAAATTATATAAAAATTACCAAAGCCTTATAATGTTCATAAACTACTACTGACTAAGTTTCATGCAATTCTAAGGTCAGTGAGCCATGTATAAAAATACTTCAACTAATTTCATTTAAGTGCACTTTGTGAAGCAACATTCTTATAAACACAACAAAATAACATGTAACAAATTTTATAGGCTTTATTATGCCCTAAAAGATTCTCTGGCCAAGTAACACAATTTTTCAAAACAAAATATTATATTTATTATCTATTTATCAAAGTATGGTGCACTAGTTTACCTTACACATGAAGTACTAAGAGTAAATGCCCAAATGATCAGAATAATTTACTAGTGCCTCTAATTGATATTTAATTAACCTTGCCAGAGTTTCAGATCATTATAAGTTAATCTAACCATGGTTATTTCAAAATCATCAAAAGGGAAAGGTGGAGATTATATCTACAAGTATGAACTACTGTTTTCTAAACATCCTATAATAAATCTCAGAGGTCAATAACACTATAAGATTACTTCTACCAAAATTTCATAAGGGTCCAAGGTCATAAGACCCCTTATTTATTCCTTAAGGTGTATAGAATTAAATAATTTCCAAGTGATTTAAGTTGAGTGCAAGTGTCCAAATTCTACCAAAATCCTTCCTAGGGCATTTCACCACCCTAAGATCCCATGGACTAACCACCAAGTCCATACAAGGACATACCACCATATGTCCTTCACAAAACCCCAAAGTTCAACCTTAGGGTTTGAACTAGGGTCCTAGGGCAAATCCACCCAATCCACCCAAAACTCCATGTGAAGGTGTTTAAACTAACAATGGGGCTCTGGCCTAAGTCCCAACCTTGGGGCGATCTTGGCAACGCCCCTTACTTGCCGCAGCAGAAGGGCGAGGAGGTGTACCGGCCCCTTTCCGTGTCCGGCAACGATGCCGAGCTCCATAAATTCTTTCTCCAAAAAGACTTCGAGGTAAGCTTCCTCCGAAGGGACATCGACTCGCTTCACCCTATCCTCCCCGACTAAGGTATGCCTCTACTTTTTCCTTCTGTTAGGCTCACGAGGTTCAACAGAATTTTCTTACAGTTTTTCATGCAGGAAGGAGACTGATCCCCGAGAACCAGCCCTTTGCGGTGTTGGGACCTTAACTCGACCCACTAGCACGCTAGAAGGCAATTGTTGCTGCATTCCGAGATGAGTTAGTGTCCTCTAAGCCCTCATTTGTCAAGAAGCGATCTACTCCTGCGGGTTCCAGCTCGCCTCGCCGCCCACTACCTCCAAAGAAGATAAAACGGGCGGTGATGGCCCCTAGGTAAAGACAACAACAAAAAATACATGAGCTCGCCCGAGACCTCTCCTTACGGATCTTCGGAGAGCTCGCTAAAGGAGGTGTTAGAGAAAGGGGAGGGAGGTGGCGAGCCCTCCGCTCCTCCTGCTATAGAGGGGGTCGCAGCCCGTGAGCTGCGCCTACCAAAGAGCCACCCCCTCTTCGGCTTTAGGGGAAAGGTGATGGACCAGGCCGACGAGCCGATGGTTTGGTGGGATGAGCAGACCCACAAGGTCACCCTCTCCACCATCCACCATTCCTGGTCAGATCGCCAACCTTCCTCCAACCATGCCTACGCGCTTGGCTTCGACCTCTATGGGCGCGAGGACATCGAGGCTTACAAGGGAGCGACACTTTGCAAGCTCGACCATGAGGGCATGCAAGCCCAAATGTGGGCCCTAGATTCTCACCACATTATGATCCGTCGTGGCTTCAACCTCAGCCACCTCCTGCTTAAAGCCGAGCAGGAGCGCAACCTGTCCAAGGACAAATCGGCCGATCTGGCGAGGTGACTCGGCATCGCCGAGGACTTACTCACCAAGGATGCTGGCGGGCTGGTAAACACTGATCCCCCCTTTCTCATTTTACTTGGAATTTTTCTGCCTTAGACTCAATTACCCATTTTGCCTCACAGAATGCCGAGGTTGCTAGGGAGCTGCGGACTCACGCCATCGGGCTGGAGGAAGAAAACAACCAGTTGTGTGCTCGCTCCACCGCGCTGGAGGCTCGCACCGCTGACCTAGAGGCTCGTACCGTCGAGCTGGAGGGGAACAATGCGAAGCTGAGCGAGGAGAACAAGGGTCTACATTGCGAGATCATCTACAATGCGGAAGCCCTCCTCCCTACCGACGGTAGAGAGCCCTCCTTCCCATACAAGTGGCCAAGGATATTTGGCGAGGCCGAGGACATGGAAAGGCTGCGGATCAACTCGATCGAATCTGCTGAATGCACCCTGCAGATCATTAAGGACACGCGGGTGCTGGTGGAGGGCTTCAAGGAGATCACGACCCTATACCTTATGCCGAGTCTATTTTCTTCCATGCCGCCTAGCGAGAAAGAGGACAGCTTTGATCTGCTCTTCGGGAAAGGCTACAAGGACAATCCATCTAGAGGAGCGGGCGAAGACCACTAATCTGGATGGGGAGGCGAGAGCTGACCCGCGCCTTTTCTTTCTTTTTCATGTAATCCCCTCCCCCCTTATTTTGTAACCTCGCATAGGCAAGCACTTTTTTGTAACAAATTTGTTGATAATGCAAAGCGTTTTCTTCTATCTTCTTTTTCTTGCACCTTCTCAATGAGATATACTCACCTGCGAGCACTCCTCCTTGAGGGGTTGTGTTAGGATAGAACTTGCCATTAGAGTGCACTTTAGGACTCATACCCGTGAATAGATCCTGAGAGCTCGCCATCTCTAGGAAACCTGGGAGGCCACTCGCCACGCTAGGACATGCCTCCACCCAGCTCACTTGCGAGCTGCCTCCCTTTCGCCCATGTCAAGCAAAAAAATTTCACAAGTAAAACTAGAGTGGGGTGGGGTGCGTTTCTAGAGCTTGCCTTCTTCGGAGGATGCCTAGGGTGTAACTAGCCTCTTTTCTGCCGAACTGGGCTTGCGTGCCCCGGGTCGCCCGTAATGGATTTCTTCTCCATACTCTCAGGAAAAAGAAAGATCTTTTCAAATAACTCCTGGAGGGGGTGGGGCTCCATTGAGTGACATCCAGCCCTACTAGTTAGGTGAGAGTCTGATAGCGGAATCTGCTCAGGGTCTGGGTAGACTCCATCGAGTGACATCGAGCCCTACCATCAAGGTGAGAGTCTGACAGTGGGATCTTCTCGGGGTCTGGGTAGACTCCCTCGAGTGAACTCAAGCCCTATCTGCTAGGTGAGAGCCTGAAAGCGGGATCTGCTCGGGGTCTGGGTAGACTCCCTCGAGTGATATCCAGCCCTGCTAGCAAGTGAGAGCCTGGCAGCGGGATCTGCTCAGAATCTGGGTTGACTCGCTCGATTGACTTCTAGCCCGGCCAGCTGGGTGAAAGCCTGGCAGTTGGATCTGCTCGGGCTCTTGGTAGACTCTCTCGAGTGACATCCAGCCATGCTAACTAGGTGAGATCCTAGTAGCGGGATCTGCTCGGGGTTTGGGTAGACTCCCTCGAGTGACTTCCATCCCTACCAGCTAGATGAGAGCCTGACAGCAGGATTTGATCGGGGTCTAGGTAGACTCCCATGAGTGACATCCAGCCCTGCCAGCTAGGTGAGAGCCTGGCTACGGTATCTGCTCGGGTTTGGGTAGACTCCCTCGAGTGACATCCAGCCCTGCTGGCAAGGTTTGAGCCTGGCAGCGGGATCTTCTCGTGGTTTGGGTAGACTCCATTGAGTGACATCCAGCCCTGCCAGCTAGGTGAGAGCCTGACAGCGGGATCTGCTCGGGGTCTTGGTAGACTCTATCGAGTGGCATCCAGCCCTGCTAGCTATGTGAGATCCTGACACCGGGATCTGCTCGAGGTCGGGGTAGACTCCCTCGAGTGATATCTAGCCCTACAAGCTAAGTGAGAGCCTGACAGTGGGATCTGCTCGGGGTATGGGTAGACTCCATCGAGTGACATCCAACCCTACCAGCTAGATGAGAGACTGACAACAGGATCTGCTCGGGGTCTGTCAAATGAACACTTCACCAATTCTCATGAATCACAACGGGTGCACTGACACATGAAGTTTTATTAGGAAAAGAACATTTTTTACATGGCTCAAGGGTAAAAACATTTCAAGTCATCACCGCTCTAGGTCAGACTTATGGTCTCTCCCTCCACATTCTAGAGTCGGTACCCTCTTGAATTTAATGTTTCATTTATAATGTACGGACCCTCCCAGTTGGGGTTGAACTTCCCCACCACGGCGGACCTTCCCGCGGCATCTACCTTCTTCAGGACCAAGTCCCCTTCCGTGAACTGTTTGACCCGGACATGCTTGTTGAAGTATTTAGCGATTATTATTTTCACTTCCTCCTGGCGGATGGAGGCGAGGTCACGTACCTCCTCCACCATTTCAAGGGAGAGCCGCATCTCCTCTTCATTTTAAACATGTCATTCTTCCCCGCATGCCTCAGCTTCGACCACCCGAGGTGTTTGAATCTCGTACTCGATTGGAAGCATGGCCTCACATCCATGGGAGAGCTTATAGGGGGTTTATCCTATGGCGGTGTTGGGGGTGGTTCTAAGGGCCCAAAGAACCGAGGGGAGTTGCTCCACCCAGCTATCCTTCAAGTTCTCAACTTTTTTATTCAGGAGGTTCACTATGATTTTGTTTGACAACTCCACCCACCCGTTGCTCCTAGGATGATGGACCAAGGCAAATCAAAGATCAATCCCGAGCTGTCCGCTGAAGCTGTTGAACTCGACGCTAGCGAATTGAGGCCCATTGTCTGTGAAAATGGCTTGCGGCAACCCGTGCCGGCAAATGATCTCCCCCTAAATAAAATTCCTGATAACCTTGGAGGTCACCATAGCCACTGCCTTCACCTCCAACCACTTAGAAAAATAATCTATCATGATGAGTAAGAACCTCCTCTGCCCGCTGGTCTAGGGGAAAGTCCCCACCAAGTCAATTCCCTAGATGGAGAAGGTCCAAGGGGTTGTAATACTTCTGAGATGCTCTGCCGGTTGCGACTGCAGGGGGCATATAACTGGCACTTGTAGCACTTTTTTGTGAACTCTTCCGCATTGTGGCCAACGGTAGGAAAGAAATACCCTTGCCTGACAATCCTCCCTTCCAGGTTCCGACTCCCGGAGTGACTCACACACTCCTCGGAGTGGGCCTCCTCCGAGATCCTCTAGACCTCCCTCTCAACCACGCAACGTGCCAACATCCCCGAGAGGGTCTTTCGATATAGTTGCCCATCGCGCATGAGAAAGTATGCCGAATTGTACTTGAATTTCTTTTTATCCATCCCCTCTAGATACTCTCCCGTGGAAAGGAAGGTTGTGAATAAGTCCATCCACGAGAGGAGTTGATACACCTCTATCAGCTCTCCTTCTTCGATGAAAGGGCAGAATAGGTCGGAAATGGTGCCCCCACCCGAGGACCATTCTTTGACAATCGATCCACCTGCTCGCTCTCCTCCGGGGGCACATGCCGGATGGAGAAGGTTTGGAACATGCCAATGACCCCCTTTACTTTTGCTAAGTATAATTATGGGGTAGGCTCCCATGCATTGAACTCCCCGTCTATCTTGGAAGCCACCACTATGGAGTTAGCGAGGAACTCCACATCAAGTATTTCCAGCTCCCTGGCCAGGTGTAGGCCTGCGATCCCTGCCTCTTACTCAGCCTGGTTGTTGGTGATGGGAAAGTGCACCACTACTGTTTGTTTAATTCTCGTCCACTAGGGGCTTACTAGGATCACCCCCACCCTTAGGGAATGCCTCCCTGAAGCTCCGTCTACCATCACTTTCCAGGGAACTTGGTGAGTGAGTTCCGTCTCCGCCACCTCGACCGTATAGTCAGCCAGAAAGTCGGCCATTGCTTGGGCCTTGATCGAGAGAAGGGGGAGAAAGGAGATATCGAACTCACTCAGTTCCACCGATCACTTGGCCAACTGACCCGAATGATCCAACCCCTCAAAGATATTCTGGAGGGGGTGGTCAGTTACCCCTCAGATTGAGTGTGCCTGGAAGTTAAGCCGGAGTTTTCGAGCCGAGATGACCAGAGCGAAGGCAAGCTTCTCCAAAATGGGATACCGGAGCTCTGCCATTCTCCAGACAAGACTCACATAATATATGGGGAGTTGATTCCTCCCCTCTTCTCGAACTACGACAGAGCTCAAGGACTCTGTTCCGATCCCAAGATAAAAAGACATGTCCTCCCCCTTCTTTCGACCATTAGAGCAGGGGGGTCTGAGTCAACTACCACTTCAAGGATTGAAATGCCTCCTCGCACTTCTTAGTCCATTTGAATGTCTAGCACCCCTCAATGTTTTGATGAAGGGGGAGCACTTCTCTCCGGCCCGGGAGAGAAATTTGCTCTACCCTGCCAGCTTCCCTGTCAATCGTTGCACCTCCTTGGTGTTCCGAGGCTATCCCAATTCCACGATCGCCCTCACCTTTTCAGGGTTGGGCTCTACACCTGCATGGGTAAGAAGATGGCCTAGGAACTTACCCCTGCTTGCCCTGAAGACACACTTCAGGGGTTTCAACAGTATCTTGTATTTGCGCAAGGTGGTGAAGGACTCCTCTAGGTCCCGGAGGTGAGAGGACACGTCTCGACTCTTGATAAGGAGGTCATCCACAAACACCTCCAGGTTTCTACCCTTCTGTTCTCGGAAGACCCTATCCATCATTTTTTGGTACGTCGCCCCTGCATTTTTTTAGCCCAAAGGGCATCATCTTATAGCAGTATCACCCGTCCCCTGTGATGAAGGAGACATCCTTGATGTTTGGGGGGTTCTTCCTGATCTGGTGGTAACCTGAAAATGCATCATGAACACTCATTATAGGAAAACCAACAGCTGAGTCATCCAGCGCGTCGATCCGAGGCAAAGTATAACAGTCCTTAGGACACGATTTATTAAGTAAAGAGAAATCGACACATATACGCCACCGACCGTCTTCTTTTTTAACCATTACTACATTAGAGACCCAGCCGGGGTATGGTATTTCGGATACAAAGCCAGCCTTGAGGCGCTTGGCCACCTCCTCCCTGATGGGCTCGACCAACTTGCCCGCGATGGACCTCTTCTTCTAATGGATGAGGCGAGCCTATGGGTCCAATTTGAGGCAGTGGTAGGCGACATCCGCATCAATCCCTGGCATCTTCACGGTGCTCCAGGCGAAGATGTCCACATTCTTTTGGATGCCCTCAAACATCCTCTCCTGATCTGCTGGGGTTAGCCCCCCGCTGATGCGGACCTTCTCCACCTTACCCCCGAGGGTGAGAATCTCCATCTCCACAACCTCCTCCGAATCCTCCATACTAGACTGCTCCCCCCATTATCCAACGTCCTCCCCACCCGGGGTAGTAACTTCATCCTCAGCCTCCTCCACATCCATGATTTTAGCCGGCTCCTGGACTTCCTCCACCACCTCCACATGGGTGTGGTTCTCAACCTCCATCTCCACTACCTCCTTCTCTGCCTCCTATAGCCTAGACTAATCCCGCCATTCTCCAACATCCTCACCACCCAGGGCAGGAACTTCATCCTCAACCTCCTCCACGGCCGTGACTTTGGCCGGCTCCTAGACTTCCTCTGCCACCTCCACCTGGGTGCGTTTCTCCGCCTCCATCTCCACTACATCCTGCTCCGCCTCCTCCATCCTCTGCTCCATCTCCTCAGCCCCCTCTTGCCATGAGATGGATTTCACCACCGTGACATAGAACTCCCTTGCTACATTGGGGTATCCCCGGACCCGGACCTGGATCCCCTCGGTATTGAACATCAAGCATTAGTTTAAGGACGAGGGGATTTTGCGGAAGGCACTGATGAGGGGTCTCCCAAAGATGGCATTGTAGCTGCTAGGAGCGTCCACGATGACGAACCTGCAGGTGCGGGACTGCCACCCTAGAGTGATATTTAGTCCCACTCCTCCTTCTACCTCCTTCCTCTCCCCTGAGAACCCGAAAAAAGGTCCATCTGAAGCCAGAACCCTCTTGGCCTCCATCTTCATCGCGTCAAATGCCTTTTTGAAGATAGCGTTGACCGAGCTCCCATTGTCGATGAGGATGCGGGAGACTGTGAAGTTCTCGACGCTATCTGGATGACAAACGCGTCGTAAAACGAGTCATCATGGTCTGGCATATCCTTCCTTTAGAAGGTTATCTTCTCCCCCGGGAGTGGGGTCTGGGATGTGGAACCAATGCTCCTGCGGTGCATGGTGTGGATACTTTCCTTGCGGGAAGCCTCGACCGCCCCCCCCCCATGGATCACTCTGATCCCTCCCCGGGTCCCAACATCGTCCCAGACCTCACATCTGTCCTCCTCCGCCCGAGGCAGGACTTCTTCAATTCGCACTCACTAGAGGTCTTGCTGCTACTACTACTCCCTGTTTCCTCTCATCTCGAGGAACTCCGGGCTTGTGGTCGTGTCGTGCAACTCCTCTTGGTGGAAGTTATAGTAGGGAAACTCTACCCTAACCTCTCTTCACCTCTTCCGCGCTGCTCTCCTCCACTCCCCGAAGGCTACACCCATAGCCTAGTTCTGGTCGGGGGGAGGTGGACTCTGGCCCTGTCTCCCACCTAGAGGGTAAAATTGGCCCTGGCCTCCTTGTCAGTTGTCTCCCCATGGAAACCTATTCGCAACCCTTGGTCTTGCCACTCCGGCCTCCAACCTAGCCAATGGTTTGTCTCCTAGAGCCCCCCCTGGGCAGCTGCTGCTTCTATTCCCTCTACCAGGGTTCAACTCTTCTCTCCTCCTGACCTCTGCCACCTCTTGACCTCTCTTCCTTCGTGGCCCACCTAACCAGCTTCTGGGCAAACTCCGAATTCGATGCCTCACCGTCGAATTCCCTTATCGCGCTCTCCATCAACTCCTCGTAGGGGAGAGGTGGCACCCTCTTCTGCTCCATTATGAAGAACCATGTTGTAGACCCTGGGTGAAGGCCATCATCAGGGTGTGACCTAACATCTCTTGTACCTGGGTCACCTCATCCTAGAACCGGTCCACGTAGCTCCCCAAGGTATCGTTCACCCTCTGCTTGATGTGGAACAGGGACTCTGACTCCTTCTTCCTCCTCTTGGAGGTGGTGAAACTCAACATGAACCCCCGACGTAGGTCCTCGAAGTAGTAAATGGAGTTGGTCGGCAGCGGATGAAACTACTCTCTTGTCTACTACTTGAGAGTGATGGCGAAGAGCCTGCACTTGAAACCATTCGACATCTGTCAGATCAAGACTACGTCCTCGAACAACTCGACGTGCTGCACCGGATCTCCCTTCCCTGTGTTTTAGGATATCTTGGGCTCCCTGAACCCCTCTAGAACTGGAGCGGAAGAAATTAGCTCGCTTAAGGGGCTGCCTCCCCCTGCTGGGCGAGCTGGAGGGTCTCACACACCCATCTCGCCGAAACTACCTCCGCTCGCCATGCCCGGGAAGAATACTTGCTCGAGGATCTCGCAGCTTCTCCCTTCCTCTGCAACCTCCTACCCAGCTCGCCTTCCGAGAGTGTCCTCGCCAAGGGCCGGGATCATGAGTACTGGCGTTGTTGGAGTTGAGCACTCGACGTGCGCGTCGAGTGAGAACCTGATGAGGCTGAGCACCTCCTTCTTGAATTCTTCGAATATCCACACCGTGGTGAGAGGCGGGGGGGGGGGGGGGGGGGGTTGCAAGTTGGACCTGTCCGAGCCTTGTCCTGATCCTTCTATCATTGGGCCTGCTGAAGATTTTCTGTGTTGACCACGATCCATTCTCACCGCACCAAAATGTTGAAACCGAAAAATCAGTCTCTGTGGAGTTCACCCTTGGGGAAGGGGTGATCGCGCACCTACTTCTCTCCTGTAAGTAAAGTGACGAAAGGAAAAAAGAACAGGGAACTAACACAAGGGATCGGCACGGAGGACCCACCACACACCAAGAAGATCTCGGAGCGCTTCCCCTCCTTAGCCAAATATTGGGCTAAGGTTCCTCAAAAAGAGATAAAAGACAAGGAGACAAGTAAGCCTTCCATCTGAGGTACCCCTTGGGTCCTATTTATAGATTTCTGAAAAAGGCTTGCAAATAGCAAACCTTCGTTGTTCTGAACAGCTATGTGCAGCCCAACTAGGTATGCCAACAGCATAAATTCGATTTTCTAACTGGCTAGGGGAAGACCAGCAGGGGCAAAATTGTAAAAATACCTCACAGATCATTGGGAGAGTAGCCCTCAAAAATCTCTGGTCGGCAAGGGCAGTGAGTGCTCGATGGAGCTAGCACTCGCCGCTCCCGATCGATCTTTGGCGAGTACGAACCCGACCTGTTCTGCTCACATGCCGCGAGTCTGTTGAGTAGTCCAAACTCGACGAGCGGTCAAGAGCTCGACGAAATGCCAGAGTTCGACAAAAGTCCCAGAGCTCGACGAATAGCCTAGAGCTCGACAAGCAGCCTAGAGTTCGATGAATGGCTTGAGTTCGACGAAAGGCCCAAATCTTGACGGACGGCCTAGAGCTCGACGAGCAGTCCAAAGCTCGACTAAAATCCAGAGTTTGACAAAAGGCTCAGAGCTCGAAGAATAGACCAGAGCTCGACGAGTAGCCCAGAGCTCGAAGAATGGCCAGAGTTTGACGAAAGGCAAAGAGCTTGACAAACGGCCCAGAGTTCAACGAGTAGCCCAGAGCTCGACGAATATCAAGAGTTGGACAAAAGGCCCAGAGCTCGACGAATGACCTAGAGCTCGATGAGTAGCCCATAGCTCTACGAACAGCCCAGAGTTCGGCAAGCGGAGCTTGGCGAGTACAAGCTCACCTCCCAAAATCGTCTCACCCCTCCTGGGCGAGTCGGAGACTGCCGAGTTCTTCCCCCTGCCGAGCACGCCCAGGGACTCAGACTGCCCGATTTGGCCGGTCCGGCTCCTTTTGACCCACTTGTCGGATACGGGATTGTACATGTGAGCATAGAGTTGTGTGCATGTGTTGCACTTACATGAATCATGACATAACATATCACAAAAAACATACCTGCATATAACCTGAAACCCCATCGTATAAACTAGTATGGGATAGCTTATACGATGGGAGCCTTGCGAAAGACCCCTTAACTTATAAGTTTGTATGGGCATAAGACCCGATGGTGAAGCAAAAAAAGAGGGTCTTACATAAATCCAACGGGCTTTTAACATTCAGCCTTTACTAGGGCACGGGTCTGACACTTTGCCACATATAGAGCTATGTACTTTTGCAATCCAAGCCACCAAAACAACTTTTTTATGTCCTTGAGCGTCTTTGTGCTCTCCGAGTGGATTGAGTAATTTGTGAAATATGCCTTATACAACTCTCATCCCGTAATATTCCCATATTTAGGGCGCCAAATTTATTATTCTTCCACAAAAGGCAATCACTGACAGTAAACAAGGCATTTAACACATCCAAAGACTCTGCTAAATAGTGTCTCATATTACCATCCAGCTCCAGAACTTGCTGAATTTGGTCTGCGAGGTCATACTAGACTTCTGTCCAGTTCAAGCATGCTTCAGCACTAGACCTCCTATCAACACAAGAGATCTCTAAGGCCTCCAAATCCCTAATAAGATGCTCATTATGCATATATATCAAGTTTGCCTGTGCAGGAATCCTACAACTTAACGCATCCGCAGAAGCATTTCCCTTGCCAGGAATGTAATGTATCTTGAAGGTGTAATCCCCAAGGAACTCCATCCACCTCCGCTGGCGCATATTCAAGTCCTTTTTATCTAACAGATATTTTAAGCTCTTACGGTCTGTAAAGATATCTACCTTTATACCATAAAGGTAAGTCTCCAAAGCTTCAGAGAGAAAATCACGGCCGCTAACTCCAAATCATGGACCGGATAATTCCTCTCGTGCACTTTCAGTTGGAGCGAGCCATACGCTATCACCTTCCAAGTTGAAGTAAAACTCAGCCTAATATGCTCCCTGAGTCGTCACTGTAGATTTCATAGCCATCTGAACCACAAGGAGAGCACAAAATAGGCATCGCAGTCATATGACTTTTCAATTCTTCAAAAGATTGTGCGCACGCTGGCAACCAAATAAACTTCTGATCCTTCCTCATCAAGGTATTGAGGGGTAATGATATCTGCAAAAAGTTCTCTATGAAGCTCCTGTATTAGCCAGCAAGCCCTAGAAAACTCCGGACATCCACTACAGAAGATAACAGAGGCCACTCCCGTATCGCAACTATCGTCGTCGGATCCACCAAAATTCCCTCTCCACTAACTACATGACCAAGGAACGCTACCAAAGATAGCCAAAACTCACACTTAGAGAACTTGTTGTACAGTTGACTACTCCTCAGGGTTTCCAAAACATTGCGTAAATGATCTGCATGTTCTTCCACATACTGAGAGTATATAAGGATATCGTCATTAAAGACAATCACGAAGTGGTCCAAGTACTCTCTGAAGGTCCAGTTCATCAAGTCCATAGTCAAAGATGGCAGATTTGTCGGCCCAAATGACATGATAGTGAACTCATAATACCCATAGCGTGTACTGAATGACATCTTGGGAATGTCACTTTCCCTGATTTTCAACTGATAATATCCAGATTTCATATCCAACTTTGAGTACACAGTCGATCCAACTAGCTGGTCGAACAGATCATCGATTCTCATAATCAGATACTTGTTCTTCTCTGTCAGCTTCTTCAAATCCCTATAATTTATACACAGCCACAAACTTCCATCCTTCTTCTTCACGAAAAGGACTAGTGCGTTCCAAGGTGACGAACTTGGACACACATAACCTTGCTATAACAGTTCTTAAAACTGCACTCTCAGTTTCGCCATCTCCCTTGGTGTTAGACGGTACCGAGAGCGTGACACAGGCTTAGCACCTGGCACTACCTCAATGGTGAAATCAATCTCTCTCTGAGGTGGTGCTCTAGGGAGATCTTCGGTGAAAATTTCAACAAACTCCAATACCACAAAAATAATGATCAAACCAGGTTTGGGCATCTTAGCCTCTAATAGGGGGAAGAATAACTCAGCACCCTAACGAACTGCTTTGACAACTTGGAGAGCTGACATCAACGAATTGCTCGATCCATTCATACTAGAGAAGGGTTTTTCACAACCCGTATTCAAACCTTGTTTGACCATTTTGAGACTGCAATCGATGTACAAACATTGCTCTGAGATCCAATCCATGCCAAAGATCACATCAAACTCTACTATTAGTAGTAGTGACGCTTCCAAGTAAAACTCTTGACTCCCTATCCTCACCTTTACGCAACAAACTGTATCTGCATGCATCGAACATCCGTTAGGCAGCAACACATCCAGTTTGTCCTTCGCCACAAAAGAAGGTACTCCGATACACGACACAAAGTCCTTGGATAGAAAGGAGCGCAAAGCTCCTGTATCAAGCAATGATCTCGTCGGATAGTACAAGATTAAGACAAAGCATAATACAAGACAGTCATAAAACCAATGCACATGGCGTATGGTATGGAAATCGACAAATCTAATGTCTAAATCATACATGTAACCACATCGCCTTGCTTAATGGCCTCGTGCTGGCCAAGGTTATAAACTCTAGGTTGGGCTAGAGAATGATGGGATGCGGTTGACTCCACCATCTTCCCTTTATCAGCATAAGATGCTCCTGCAATTTTCTCCATCTTGTAACTCTAAAAATCGCGGGCTATGTATCCCGACTTGCCACACATATAACAATGAATCAGCCCTCCTCACCCAGACATTGCCCCAAAAGCAACAGATGAAGAGGTGGGTCCAACAAATTTAGGATTCTTGTTCCACCTTCGGTACCCAATCATTGATGATCTTGGAACTTTAAATTATGGCCTCTTTAATGCCGGGTCATTTTTACGCAACACGCGCATCATGTCATGCTCCAAGGAACGTATTGTATTGACCAAGATCAGAAAACCCTACTTTATTGGACCTGAGAGCAGTAACCTTAGATCGTCACACAGTCCTTCATAGAATTGGTTGGTCTTGCGCTCCTCATCAGTAAAGGTAGAATAAGTATATCACCCCAATCTCTTGAACTCATGCAAGCAGTCATCAACAATACTCTCGCCCTGAGTTAACCTCTATAATTGATTCTTCACGAAAATTTTCTGCGCTGAACGAATATACTAAGCCAGAAACAATCTTGAGAACTCATCCATCGAGATGTTTGTGAGCAATCTTACAGCAAAGTGATGCAACACAAATTCGTCCTACCATAAACTTGCCTCTTCATTCAGTAGGAAAGTGGCTACGATGAATTTCTTCCACACCTCTATTTCTGTTGCCATCATGACTCACATAATTCGAGAGAGACAGCTTTTGACTTGAGTTGGGGTTTTAGCCTCCATAAACACTAGATTATTTAAGCACATCACATGCTTGAGCTTCTTCTTAGTCACTCTTCTTTGCACTACAGGCTCCGTAGCTACTTGATCCTCCACTATTGGCTCTGCCACGCCAAGTGGTACTTGGTCAAGTTAAGGGATAAGAGGCTGCACTTGCCTCCCTGACTAGGCATTTATCATTGTGAACATAGGTTCAGCCACTAATCTTATGGTTTAAGCAAAAGGAGGGGTTGCAGGCACGTCATTCAGTGCGTCAATCTCTGTAGAGTGTGGACATTTGGATTGCTCTCCACCACTCCTACTCACCTATAATCGTGAAATGCTCAATTAGGCGACTAAATATATTACTATAAAGCAATCATAGGAACCCATAGGTTCCTGAAATATGTGTATTTTCATTCCTAAGTGGACATTCATGGGTTTTTTCATGTTATGATGGTAGCACACACACACACGTGTTCACTACCCCTTAAAAGAATTCATCCTTGAATTCAAATAAGAAAGGTTGACACAAGTGTATGATACCAAATTGTAACAGCCCCCATCCGTCACACAGAATATAATAGAAGGTCTGGCCAGGGGCCCACACAATATTCTATAGAAAGTTAGCGAAGTTATGCATTGAGACCATAATCCATTTTTACATCCAAACTAAGAGTGCATTCTAGCGGAAGATAATTTAATTTTTAGAACCCAACCAAACGAATGTCAACTAAACCCAAATAGGATTGACAACATTAATACACAAATCATTAATGCCTAAAGGCCTTACAAAAGTTTCCTCAAAGAGAAGTGTTTACATACTTCGGCATACAGGTCATCCACACATGAAATAGTAAACAGTAAACATAACTTCTCTTTGGCCTTTGAGGGCTGGCATAGCAACCATGGACATCAACCTGCTATTTCTCGATCTGTTCAACAGCACCTGCATAAAATCATTCCACCCGAATGCTAGCTAACAAAGAAGAGGTTAGCATTAGCTGACCAAATTATAATGACCCCACCCCTCACTCGGGGTGGCAGTGCTTCTTCACTACAAGAAATTTAGCATAGATATATAAAGGCAATCAGAATGTGTAATTTAAGCACCATTCACAACAAACGTTATTACTGTCGGCCATATGGCTCGTGCACTCAGGGCATATTATCGGTGTATCGGACCTAACCAGGGTGACACCTTCGTATTCAATGACGGTCAACATAATTTGAGCATTAACTAGTCTTTCCGGGGGAAACCAAAATCTAACTCCTATGGCTTCGACAAAGTCAAGGTGATCTCCTCGATTCACTCAATGACTCACTCCAAGTCGAAAGACATAGGGCTGGGTATGTTTCAACTCTTTCCTAATGTTCAAATCATCGGGAGCAACAAACCTCGACACGGGCCAGCCTCCCCTTTCCCATTCACACAATACATAACTCTATTATGTTCCAAGGCTGGCACTCACGACCGCCTAAGCTAGGCCCCACGGGCTCTCAGCTCAACACAATGGCCCACAGGTCTCCATGAGACATGCCTCACAATAACAATGGCCCCCAGGTCTCCAAGAAACAGGCCTCACAAACCCATTGATCACAGGGAGCTACAACCAGTAGTAGCTCTACCGCCGCACGGTAGGGGACAGACTATCATTTTTCCCCCAAAATGGGTGTTTTCCTAGAGGAACTTATAAAACTCTCACTACAGCATCTACACACCCCGTGACTCTGTTAATCACACGTTTACAATAGAGTCTTCTCCGACATACAAACAATCATCACCAATCCAGACAAAAGTGTCTGGGTGGGATTTGATAATACGTTTTGTATCCTAAACTATTATCGTATTTTCTATTTTATATTGTGCAAATTATGTCTATTATTAGTTTATTTTTATCATTTTTATGTAAATATTATTGCCGCTGACTTTTTCTTGTCTTTTTGAAGGTTTCCAAAAAATTAGCCAAAATGACCTGTCACGCCCCCCTGTCACGCCCTCCCTGGGCGTGACCTAGGGCGTGTCACCCGATCCCGAGGACTCCTGCTGGAAGGGACAGAAAACGGTCAAAACCACTGTCACGCCCCCCTGACACGCCCTCCCTGGGCGTGTCACCAGGCGTGACCAGGGGCGTGTCGCCCTCTGCCGCAAAGCCTGCCGCCGCATTAAATGTCGTTCCGCCTCAGCACGCAAACAGTACTGTCACGCCCCATGTCACGCCCGTGATATGGTCGTGACACCCTCCTTTTTCGGTGACTGACGGATTTCCGACCAATGATTTGGACATGACATGCCTGTCACGCCCCCCTGTCACGGGCGTGACCTAGGGCGTGACCACCGACGTACCGAAGCAATCATCGCTCCCGCCAGAATCCAGAGCCCGAGGTCAACATAGTACTGTCACGCCCCCTGACACGCCCCCCCTAGGGCGTGTCGGAGGGCGTGACCAACCCGAGAAAATTTTCTATAAATTGAGCCCCCCTCTCCATTTCAAAAATCTTTGGTTGAGAGGGGGAGGTGCTGCCCCTTTGGTTCTTGAGTTTTTTATGCTTTCTCTCTCTCTCTCTCTCTCTCTCTTTCTTTGTAATTTTTGTTTAACCTTAGTTTAATCTTAGTTGCTTTAGCTTTCTTTGTACACTTTGCTCTTGCTTAGTGCTAATTGTAGGGCTAGAATAGGATTTAATTTTCATGCACTTGTAATTTCAATTTCAATAGTGTAACTTGCCTTTTTTTCATTAATAAAAGTGTTCTTCCTTTACTTGTGTTCCTTTATATGCTTTTCTACTCATCTCCCCTCCTCCACTCCATTATGATTAACTAATCCTCCTTGTACTCGATCTTGATGATCCGAGGTTAGAGCGATTATGTTATGATGTTTTAATTAATCTTTTCTTTTTAGGTTAGGGCCTTGAATTACTCTTGATTAATCATGGGTTGGAGGTATATTTTCGATATATACTCTCCGCCTTTGCTTTCATTCTGGGCTAGCCGAGAGGCCGAAAGAATGAAGTGAGCATTCAAGAGTAAAGGGAGTTGTACGCACCCCTCGAGAGAGGCAGACGTCCAAATCTCCCGGATTTGAGTAAAATCCAATAGTGGGGTTCACCGCGTAATGCGAGTTTTAGGCCTCTGATTTAGACGAGAGTCGGTCGGACCTTCCTAAACTCAGTTGGGCACGACTTCGAGAGAAGCATGTTCAAGCTTTAGGAACCTCCACGGTCAAGGACCTTTATCCTATTAAGTTCAGATTTTTATCGCATTTTCTTAATTGTCTTTAGCCGAGGTGAATCTTGATTGGGTGCATTTCCATTTCATATTTTCTACCTTTCGTAGTAATCGCCTATCTTGTGCTCTTTAATTAACTGCAGTAGTTTCCTTTCTAGCATAGTTCTTTGCTTAATAGCTTAACTTAATTGCGATAGTTCTCTTTCTAGTATAGCTTTAATTCCTCCCTTGCACTTAGATTTTCTAAAACTCTAGTTTTTCCGTCGATAAGATAATAGCGTTCGTGTGAGTAAGCTTAGCCAACAGTTCCTGGATTTCAATACGACACTAGTGTCCCCTTGCTACAATTCGATAGGTATACTTGCCTCATCGGGTTGCTAGTTCGGTTGCGTTTATTTTCTTCGAACCCTAGCGCGCAACAAGTTTTTGGCGCCGTTGCCGGGGACCCAACTTCCATTGATATTTTGAAAACACAAACCTATTAATTTTATCTCTTCTCTTTCTCATCCTCTTTCTTTAAAATTTTAAAAATCAAAAAAAAAAATTTATCACCACTCTTAATAGAAACCAACCTCACAATTTTTCTACGCCACCTAATTCTCTCGAAAATGGCAAAGGTCTTTAAGCGCCACTATCTTGTCTAGTACCTTGCGAACCCTTCGCGGGGTAGTCCTTGGGATGTTCGGGAGTTAATCTATAAAAAAAAATCTATTTCAAAAAGAAAAAAAAATTTCTAATCTTTTTTCTAGTTTATCATATTTCTCTTCCTCTTCTTCTTTTCTGTTCTTTTAGTGCATGACCCGCGGGAGTCCGTCGGTTATTTTGGACTTGGACCACGAAATTGAGCGTACTCTTCGGAGAAGATCGCGATTTCAAGGTCCTACTATCCAAGTGCCGGTTGAGGACTTCGAGTCATTTGCTACTTTAAGAATGGAAGAACCCAACATAGATGAGGCCATGCAAAGGACTATGTCCTATTATGCACGACCGAACCTCGAGGGAACATAATCAAGTACAGTCCGCCCTGCTATAGCAAATAATAACTTCGAATAAAAGCCTAGCATAATTCAAATGGTGCAGCAATATGGGCAATTTGACGGACTTCAAGATGAAGATCCGAACGCACATATAGCTAGCTTTCTTGAAATTTGTGACACCTTCAAGATAAATGGTGTCACAAATGATGCGATCAGGCTGAGACTCTTCCCCTTCTCTGTAAGAACTAAAGCTAAGCAGTGGCTGAACACACTTCCGAAAAATAGCATAACCACTTGGAATGAATTAACTGAAAAATTTTTGGCGAAGTATTTTCCGCCAGCTAAAACTGAAAAACTTAGGAACGACATCTCTGCCTTCGGACAAATAGACTCTGAAACCCTATACGAAACCTGGGAGAGATTTAAAGAATTATTAAGATGATGCCCACATCACGTGCTGCCTGTATGGTTATAAGTGCAGACGTTTTATAACGGGGTAAATCAAAGCACGAAGCAAATGATAGACGCAGCTTCTGGCGGTACTTTAAATCATAAAACCCCGGAAGCCGCCCTTGAGCTTTTTGAGGACATGGCCATGAACACTTATCAGTGGAATGTGCCTAGGTCCCGCCCGAACAAGCCTGCAGGTATCTATGAAGTGGACAACGTCTCCCAGCTCGCTCTGCAAGTAGAAATCCTAAGCAAAAAAATCATGGAGATGACTGCTGCCTCCGCCCCTCAGGTATGGGAATCTACAACCCCTACTCCAGAACATTTAGATTATGTTAATAATATGCCTAGAACTGCTTTTAATAATTTTTCTGCTGCGAATTTTCATCCGCCTGGTTTTAATTTTCCGAATAATTATAACCCCGCTTTAAGAAATCACACGAACTTTTCATGGAGTAATCCATCGAATGCGATGCGCCCACCTCCACAAAATGATTTTTCTGCACCACCACCACCACCACCTCCTCAAAATTACCCAAAACCTCCAAGCTTGGAGGAATTACTTTCTAAATACATCACCTCAAATGACGTTACCATAAGAACTTTAACCGGAAGCGTAAAAAGTTTAGAAAATCAGGTAGGACAGCTCGCGAAAATAATTTCTGAGCGACCCGCAGGGTCTCTTCCTTCCAATACCGAACCCAACCCGAGAGAGCAAGCGAAAGCTATAACTCTTCGGAGTGGGAAGCAAGTCTCCGGTATGGTAAGTGAAGAGCCCGAGGCAAGCTCCGCTCCCGCCTCTAAAAATCAAAGCTCCGCTCCCATTTTTAAAAATCAAAGCTCCGCTCCGCTTCCACCCTCTGCTGAAGAAGTAATCACCCCTATTTTAGAAAATAATCTCACTCCACCACCCATCTTCAAAAATAATTCAACTCCTCCATACCCCTCTGAACTTAATAGACAACGTCAAGATGATCAGTACTCCCGCTTCTTAGAAATCTTCAAACAAATCCACATTAATCTTCCCTTCCACGAGGCTATTTCGCAGATGCCGAAATACGCCAAATATCTTAAAGACCTCCTCACAAACAAGAAGAAGTTAGAGAATCTTTCGCACGTCACGCTAAACGCCGAGTGCTCCGCCGTTTTAACAAATGGTTTGCCGAAGAAAATCAGTGACCCGAGTAGTTTCTCTATCACGTGTGTCTTCGGTGATCTTTTTGTTAAATACGCGTTAGCCGACTTAGGCGCGAGTATAAACCTGATGCCCTTTTCATTGTTCAAAAAGTTAGGGATTAGTAGCCTTAACCCCACAAGTATGAGTATCCAGCTAGCCGATAGATCCGTCAAGTACTCGTTAGGAATAGTGGAGGACGTTCTAGTGAAAGTCGACAAGTTCATCTTCCCGGTGGACTTTGTCATTTTGGACATCGAAGAAGACGTCGAGGTTCCCCTGATCCTTGGCCGAACCTTCCTTGCCACCTCCCGAGCCATCATTGACGTAAGCAATGGTAAGCTCTTTCTTCGAGTAGGTGACGACGAAGTCACATTTTCTATCACCCCTTCGATGAAGAACACCTTAGCGAACGATGACTCATGTTTTTTCGTAGATGCCGTGAGTGATGATTCTTCTTACTGCCTCTCCGACTTTGAAAAAGAATATTCTACTTTTTGCTCCTCTTCTCTTACAACTGAATCACTGCAAGGAAGTGATGAATCTTCTTATTGTCTTTCTGAGTTTAAAAAAGAATTTTCTGATTTTTGTTCTTCCTCTTTTCTTCCCACTGAATCACTACAGGAAGCCGTCTTAGCTGCTAGCCCCACCCCTTATTACTTTCCTTCTAAAAAAGTTTATGAAGATATTATTTTTGAAAAAGAAAGAATCTCAAAATCCTCTTATGAAGAACCTCCTACCCTAGAACTTAAAGAACTTCCCGAACACCTTAAGTATGCTTTCTTAGAAAAAGACTCCAAGTTACGAGTTATCGTTTCGGCCTACCTCACGGATACGCAGAACGATAAACTTCTTCTAGTTTTACGTAAGCATCGCCGGGCTATTGCTTGGCAAATTTCTGATATCAAGGGCATAAGCCCATCTTTCTGTACCCATAAAATTTTAATGGAAGATAATTCGCGTATCTCTATCCAACCTCAGCGCCGTATAAACCCAAACATGAAAGAAGTAGTCAAGGGCGAGGTTATGAAACTATTAGACGCAGGAATTATCTACCCTATATCGGACAGTAAGTTGGTTAGCCCCGTTCAGGTAGTTCCAAAGAAGGGAGGGATCACCATAGTTAGTAATGAGAATAATGAATTAATCCCGACGCGGACGGTGACGGGTTAGCATATGTGCATAGATTACCGTAAGTTAAATGACGCCACCCGCAAGGACCACTTTCCTTTACCGTTTATCGACCAGATTTTAGAACGTCTCTCCGGCCATAGCTTTTATTGTTTTCTCGATGGCCTCTCGGGGTACTTTCAAATACCCATCTCTCCCGAGGACCAAGAGAAAACTACGTTTACTTGTCCTTTCGGCACCTTTGCGTACCGAAGAATGCCGTTTGGATTATGCAATGCGCCAGCTACATTCCAGCGATATATGCTCGCAATATTTGACAAGTACGTAGAAAGCATTATGGAGGTATTCATGGACGACTTCTCCGTGTTCGGCGATTCCTTCGATAGATGTTTAGAAAACCTCGAAAAAGTCTTAGAACGATGCGAAGAAACTAACCTTGCCCTAAATTGGGAAAAATGCCATTTTATGGTGAGGGAAGGGTTAGTTTTGGGTCATAAAATTTCTGCTAAAGGTATCGAGGTAGACGTTGCCAAGATAGAAGTTATTGAGAAGTTGCCGTCTCCTACAAACATAAAAGCTATAAGAAGTTTCCTAGGCCACGCTGGTTTTTATCGTCGTTTTATAAAGGACTTCTCCAAGATCACTAAGCCCCTCACCCATCTCTTAGAAAAAGACGCTCCATTCATTTTTGATGACTCTTGTATTTCTGCCTTTGAATTAATTAAAGAAAAGTTAATTAACGCACTGATTATGATAGCTCCGGTATGGGACCTTCCTTTCGAGATTATGTGCGATGCGAGTAGTTTTACGGTGGGGGCCGTATTAGGTTAACGCATATCTAAAAACTTCCACCCCATCTATTACGCTAGTAAAACCCTCACATCTGCACAAGAAAATTACACCACAACCGAGAAGGAGCTCTTAGCTGTAGTATTTGCGTTTGATAAATTCCGCCCTTACATTACTCTTTCAAAAATCATTGTTTTTACGGACCACTCGGCCCTCAAGTACCTTCTTGCCAAAACGGATGCCAAGCCTCGCTTGATTCACTGGGTCTTACTCCTCCAGGAGTTTGACTTAGAGATCCGTGATAAGCGAGGAGCCGAGAACTTGGCCGCCGACCATCTATCCAGATTAGATAACCCCTTTATAGAAAAATTAAATGAAAAATCTTTTAATGATTATTTTCCTGATGAGAAGCTGCTTTTAGTTAACACATCTACTTCTCCTTGGTTCGCACACATCGCCAACTATCTAGTGGCCCGGGTGCTCCCAAAAGAGTTCTCCTCTCAGCAAAAGAAGAAATTCTTTTCTGAGCTGAAGAACTACTTCTGGGAAGACCGGCATCTTTTCAGAATCTGTGCGGATCAAGTGATAAGGAGATGTGTTTCTTATGAGGAAGGAATCGATATTCTAAAACATTTGCATGAAGGCCCGACAGGTGGGCACTATCAAGCTGCTCGCACCGCTCATAAGCTGCTTTGCGCGGGTTTTTACTGGCCTAGCCTGTTTAAAGACGCGCAAGCCTTTGTGAGCAGGTGTGATAGTTGCCAACGGTCGGGCAACATCTCTAATAAAAATGAAATGGCGCAAAATTATTTCTTAGGGTGCGAAATTTTCGACCTCTGGGGAATTGATTTTGTTGGCCCCCTTCCTTCTAGCTTCGGAAACAAATATATTTTAGTTGCTGTTGATTATGTTTCACGATGGGCTGAGGCCCAAGCTCTTCCTACGAACGACTCCCGAGTTGTAGTCATGTTTTTTAAAAAAATATTTTCTAGATTCAGTACGCCTCGCGCAATCGTTAGTGATAGGGGTTCCCATTTCTGTAACGCGCAATTTTCAAAAATCCTTACCAAATACGGCGTTACACATAAGCTTTCCACTGCCTACCACCCCCAAACTAACGGTCAAGTCGAAGTAGTTAATAGAGAAATAAAAAGAATATTAGAAAAGACTGTTTCAACTTCTAGAAAAGACTGGTCAACCAAACTTGACGATGCTCTATGGGCCTACCGAACAGCGTACAAAACCGCCCTCGGATGTACGCCGTATCGGCTGGTCTATGGAAAATCGTGCCATCTACCCGTAGAGTTAGAACACCGCGCCTTTTGGGCCTTAAAATTTTTAAACTTCGATCCCCACTCAGTCGGTGACCTTCGAAAATTTCAACTAAATGAACTCGACGAGTGGCGCTCTTATGCTTATGAAAATAATAAACTTTATAAAGAGCGGACGAAGCGTTTCCACGATAAACACTTAAGGCACCCTAAAAACTTTAAGCCGGGCGACCAAGTCCTTTTATATAATTCTCGTTTACGTTTATTTCCGGGCAAATTAAAATCTCGCTGGTCTGGCCCGTTTTCTTTTTTAGATGTATTTCCTTATGGAACTGTTTTAATTTCTCACCCTGATAAGGGTAATTTCAAAGTGAATGGTCAGCGTCTTAAACTGTATTTCTCTAGTGATGATGATGTCAGTCCAAACATTATTAAGTTTCTGCTTCACGAACTCTAATCTTGAGCTTTTAATTTTTTTTTTTGCTAAAAATAATTTTATTTCGGAACAACAATATTTTTGGACAAAATTATTTTTTTGATGCGTCGAGCTCAACGACGCTTTAACCAAAGGGCGCTCTTGGGAGGCAACCCAAGTTATCTTTTTCTGTTTTCTTTATTTTACAATTTTTGCCTCGGACGGCTCCAACAAGCTGAAGCTTCTGCGATCGCCTGCTCCAACATTACTGAATCTATCACGAAGTCCAAAGAAGACATTCGGAGGAGCGGCATCACTCAGCTTTCGCAGCAAATAAATCCGGGGAAGTACCTGTATTTCAATTCTGTCTTTCAATTCTGTACTTTATTTTTCTCTCCTTCTCCAATCCCCTTCTTTAGCCATTGAGGACAATGTCTGTTTTAAGCTTGGGGGAGGACTTCCTCCTTCACTTTTGCTTAGTGTAAATATTTTTCTTTTTGTATATATTTAAATATTTCCAAAATAAAAAAAATGAATATCTTAAAATTCCAAAAAAAAAGAGAAAAAATCCAAATTCCAAAAAAGAGAATATTTCACAAAATTAAATTAAAAAAAATATATGTGTTTTTGAATAGTTTAGACATTTTGGTATTTCAATAGTACCCCTAGTTTTTAGTTTTGTTTTACTCAAAATCTCCTATAAACAACTTAGTTAATTATAATATTTCTAATCGTTTTTTTTAATTATGTTTCACAAGTAAAATGTTGGCCATGCTGTGTTTCTAATTCACGGTAGCATGTTAAGGTGAAATATTTTTCCAAAACTCGCATTTCTATTATGGTTTTTTGTTGTTTATTTCCTTTACTTTCTTAAAAATTCATCATCCACTATTTTCTTTATCGTTTTTGAATAATTTTTGTAAAGTCAACTTTTGAATAACGTAGTAGATGTGAACGATCCAAGTCACCTATTATTTCTATTTTCAAGTTAATTTCATCAATCTTCTTTTATTATCTAGGACTCGCTTTTTGAAAAATTTTCAAACCTTTGTTTTAAATAAATTCAAAAGCGTGAAAATGATTTAGGTCGTTTTTGTTTTCGTTTGAGCTTTCTTGCCAACCTAAAAACTTTTACCACTAGTTAGCCATTTTTGAGCCTTTTTCCGATTTCATTTGATAGCTCCTCCCTTCATTTCAGTTTCACCAAAGCCAAAATTTCCAACCTATCGAATCACACTAGCCTTTTTGAGTTTCATAAATTATTTTGACGATTTTGATAGGGTATTTTGTGATTTTTGATAGGGTATTTTGTGATTTTTGTGGGAGAAAGGTTTTCGAAAAAAAAAGTATGTTCGAAAGTGATGTTTATTTTTGTTTGGCCAACTCAAAAAGGAAAATAAAAATATTTATGGCCTTTGTTTTGAAAAACAAAAATTGAAAAAAAAGAAGAAGAAAAAAAAATGTGTATATATTTTTATGAAAATTTTTGAAACTCTTTGCTTTGGTTTAGTGTGATTTTAAAACCTTCACGTTTATCTTTGAATTCCACTCCTAATCATTTTCCTAAACCAAACGTTTTTGTCCTATTTAAGTCCTTTTGATTCACGCTTTTTGATTTTTATTTAACAACTAAGAAAAGAAAAACAGTAAATCAGTTTTAGTTTTAGATTTAAACCTAGATTTTTGTTAATTAAATTGATATAATTATAATGCGTTGCTTGGATCTAGTAACAACTCAATGCGTGTTTTTCATTTTCGTTGCTTTACTTAAGTCCATTTAAAAAAATCTCGTTAAAATTTTGGATGATTTGTTTTTATTAAGTAAAGTTTATAAAAGTTTTACCATACCTAAATAATTGTTTTAGACTTACATTTCACCTTTTCCCTACTTAGAATTTCGCATAGTACTTGTGTAGGCATAATTAGAACTTTTTGATTAGTCCTTTTTATAAATTTCTAGTTTTTATATTTTTGTTTGGGGACAAGCAAAGCTTAAGCTTGGGGGAATTTGATAATACGTTTTGTATCCTAAACTATTATCGTATTTTCTATTTTATATTATGCAAATTATGTCTATTATTAGTTTATTTTTATCATTTTTATGTAAATATTATTGCCGCTGACTTTTTCTTGTCTTTTTGCAGGTTTCCAGAAAATTAGCCAAAATGACCTATCACGCCCCCCAGTCACGCCCTCCCTGGGCGTGACCTAGGGCGTGTCACCCGATCCCGAGGACTCCTGCTGGAAGGGACAGAAAATGGTCAAAACCGCTGTCACGCCCCCCTGACACGCCCTCCCTGGGCGTGTCACCAGGCGTGACCAGGGGCGTGTCCCCCTCTGCCGCAAAGCCTGCCGCCGCATTAAATGTCGTTCCGCCTCAGCACGCAAATAGTAAAGTCACGCCCCATGTCACGCCCGTGACATGGGCGTGACACCCCCCTTTTTCGGTGACTGGCGGATTTCCAACCAATGATTTGGACATGACGTGCCTGTCACGCCCCCCTGTCATGGGCGTGACCTAGGGCGTGACCACCGACGTACCGAAGCAATCATCGCTGCCGCCAAAATCCAGAGCCCGAGGTCAACATAGTATTGTCACGCCCCCTGACACGCCCCCCCCCCCTTAGGGCGTGTCGGAGGGCGTGACCAACCCGAGAAAATTTTCTATAAATTGAGCCCCCCCCCTCTCCATTTCAAAAAGCTTTGGTTGAGAGGGGGAGGTGCTGCCCCTTTGGTTCTTGAGTTTTTTATGCTTTCTCTCTCTCTCTCTCTCTTTCTTTCTAATTTTTGTTTAACCTTAGTTTAATCTTAGTTGCTTTAGCTTTCTTTGTACACTTTGCTCTTGCTTAGTGCTAATTGTAGGGCTAGAATAGGATTTAATTTTCATGCACTTGTAATTTCAATTTCAATAGTGTAACTTGCCTTTTTTTTCATTAATAAAAGTGTTCTTCCTTTACTTGTGTTCCTTTATATGCTTTTCTACTCATCTCCCCTCCTCCACTCCATTATGATTAACTAATCCTCCTTGTACTCGATCTTGATGATCCGAGGTTAGAGCGATTATGTTATGATGTTTTAATTAATCTTTTCTTTTTAGGTTAGGGCCTTGAATTACTCTTGATTAATCATGGGTTGGAGGTATATTTTCGATATATACTCTTCGCCTTTGCTTTCATTCTGGGCTAGCCGAGAGGCCGAAAGAATGAAGTGAGCGTTCAAGACTAAAGGGAGTTGTACGCACCCCTCAAGAGAGGCAGACGTCCAAATCTCCCGGATTGGAGTAAAATCAAATAGTGGGGTTCACCGCGTAAAGCGAGTTTTAGGCCTCCGATTTAGACGAGAGTCGGTCGGACCTTCCTAAACTCAGTTGGGCACGACTTCGAGAGAAGCATGTTCAAGCTTTAGGAACCTCCACGGTCAAGGACCTTTATACTATTAAGTTAAGATTTTTATCGCATTTTCTTAATCGTCTTTAGCCGAGGTGAATCTTGATTGGGTGCATTTCCATTTCATATTTTCTACCTTTCGTAGTAATCGCCTATCTTGTGCTCTTTAATTAACTGCAGTAGTTTCCTTTCTAGCATAGTTCTTTGCTTAATAGCTTAACTTAATTGCGATAGTTCTCTTTCTATTATAGCTTTAATTCCTCCCTTGCACTTAGATTTTCTAAAACCCTAGTTTTTCCGTCGATAAGATAATAGCGTTCGTGTGAGTAAGCTTAGCCAACAGTTCCCGGATTTCAATACGACAGTTGTGTCCCCTTGCTACAATTCGATAGGTATACTTGCCTCATCGGGTTGCTAGTTCGGTTGCGTTTATTT
Source organism: Platanthera zijinensis (assembly GCA_039513925.1). Taxonomy (NCBI): domain Eukaryota; kingdom Viridiplantae; phylum Streptophyta; class Magnoliopsida; order Asparagales; family Orchidaceae; genus Platanthera; species Platanthera zijinensis. The sequence continues at coordinate 111,685,417 of CM077084.1, read as the reverse complement.
TCTTCCAACCCTAGCGCGCGACAGGATTCATATAATATGCTTATTCCGTACTTTGATTCCGGAGTCTAAATGCAAAGATAACGATGATATAACTGATCAACCTGCTGGGAGAACAACTTCTATGTGCTCGTGGAGCGTCTACCCTCACATGTCAAAATAAAGGCCTTCACATGTCCAAGGAGGAAGATCGTTACCCTTGACGTTCGTTTTGGCACCATGGGAGAGAATCTAGCTGGATGAAGATGACCACTACGGACTTGTCTTCATGGATCTAAACTTGGCTCGCGACTTAGATCTCCGAAACTCCAATGATGAAGGGATCTCCTTCCTCTTCCTCTCATTCACTCTCCTCTCTCTTTCACTCCGAAGAAGAAATCTATGAGATAAAATGAAGTGGAAATCAACATTAAAGGCCTTAAGCTAATCTAACGCCGTGCGGTAGCAATCTCTTGGTTCCCTAGTAGAATTTGGGCTAGGTTCACTAAGTTAGGATCTTATGACCCAACATGTATAGCCAGGGTGATGGTTGTGTATTAGAGTCTAGGACAAGTCTTTAGAGTAAACATCACTTAGACCAGCCATCAACAGACTGCCAGAGACTCAAGACTTAGAGATTTCAAAGACTCAGTAAAATGAGTTCGACATTCGTCGAACTCAGGTTGACTAAAGTCGTTAAGAGCTCAACGAAATCAAAGTGATTCTCCGAGCTGAGCTCGACGAACTCAGTTCATATGTCTCAGGTCGACTAATTCTGGATCATATGCTTTAACACTCAACGTCAAAGAACTTCACAAATATTCTAAGTCCAGAATAAAACTCAGGTCGACGATATTGGATCTCAGCTCGACGAACTCAGTTCTCAGGTCTCAGGTCGACTAATTTTGGATCATATGCTTCAACACTCAACGCCAGAGAACATCTCAAATATTCTAAGTCCAGAATCAAAATCAGGTCGACGATCTTGGATCTTAGCTCAATGAACTGTGGACTTAGGTCGATGAATCCAGACTTGGTTATTTTAATCCTTCTGTCCCTATTATAATGCAATAATTCTTGAGTAATTAATGTTAAAATATTCTTTGAATATTACCGTTAGACCGAGCATTAATTATGGTCTTCCTCAGGATTATTGCTTGCCGTTTTTTTTTCGTGGGACAGTTGGGGAAATAAATCAATGTAGATCATTCTCTAGGCTGTAAGGAATTAATGCAGAAGAAATTCAAATTTCGAATACAACCAGATATGGAAAATATAAAAGATATTTTATCTCTTTATCGAAAATATACACAGACACACAGAAAACTAGTCAGGAAGAGAAGAACGCCATCGTCTCGCAACAAGGATTTCTCTGCTCTCTCTCTCTCTTGACAAAAAAGTGCTAGAAAGAAAGAACTGCTAGACAAGAAAAAGAATAGCTTTCATAAGAAGAAGAATAACTATTCAAATCAAGAGTCTTCTTCTTCTGTCATCCTCTCAGGAACTTTCAAAGGACAATAACTACTGCATCAGTCAAAGAAGTTCCTGAAGATCTTCTGGTTGAAGCTAAAAGCCTTAAGGCTTATCACCCTGAAGCAAAGTTCCATCCACCTGAATCTATTCATTATCTCAAGGGGATATTTTTCTACCATCAAATCCACAGAGTCTTCTAAGTTGTATAATTGAGAAAGAGAAGACATAATCACTCTCTCATCCCCCCATTGTATAAAGGGTTCTCTACTACATTCAAAAGTGATTCCTGGTTGCAAGTCACCTAACCAAAAGACTTGAGGTTTTGTTTTTGAGCACCTGATCAAAAGCTCATTGGTGTCAGGCACATGATCAAAAATCTGAGTGGATTCCTACCAGGGTGGTAGAAGAGTGGATGTACCCAGGTTGGGGAACCACTATAAATTCTTATGTTGTCTTGTTGCCCTTTTTTTTTGTTCTTTCTGTGGCTGTGCTAGTTAGGACTGCTTTGTTTTTGCTTAATTAGTTTTTCATTCTGCAATTTTCATTTACTGCAAAAGTTCATATAGTTTTTAAGGATACTCTATTCACCCCCCTCTAGAGTATTCAAGATCTAACACCCCACTTTCAATTTTTATAAGAGAAAATTTATTTTGGTTGTACAAGCTAACCCTTGAACCAATGATCTTGAGTTAGATCTGACATTCTATTCCCATTATATTTACATACACACAGCATAGCCCAGAACAAAGATTTTGCAAGCACCAGACCTCCAGTTTGCAACCTAAATAAGTTTGCCATCTAGAAGGCAAGAATAAAATTATATATGAACTCCATTGATGAAGATATCTATAATTCCATTTTGACAGGTCCCCCTGCATCACTTACAACTACAGTAACCTCCAGCACTAATGCAGTTCCACCACCTGAGTGGACTGAGGCCCAGAGGAAGGCAAAAATTGATGATGCCAAGTCCATGAATATTCTGGCCCAAACAATGTCAGATGAAATTTTTCAAAAAGTGGCTGAATGCACCTCAGCCAAAGCCATCTGTGATTCCCTAAACCAAATGATGGCTGGATTTGCAGGTGAAAGGAAGGACAGGAGATCCAATCTCAAATCCCAATATGAGAATTTTAAGAAGGAGGAAGCTGAGTCAGTGGTAGACATGTACAATAGGTTTAGCTCAATCATAAATTAACTGAAAACCATGGACAAGGACATCACCCTCACAGAGGTGAATGAAAAGATCCTTATGTGCTTCTCAAGCTCATGGGATTCAAGGATTTGGCCCATCAAGGAGCAGAAGCCTAAATGATGATTCCACTGAATCTCTTTTGGGAAAGTTAAAGTAATATGAACAATTAATCAAGACCAGAGAAGCAGCTGAGCAAAGAACACCTCCACCAGTAAGGAAGGAGCATAACATTGCATTCAAGGCTGCTGAAGAGACAGAGACTCCAATTGTTAATGAAGAGTTGATGAGTTTTTTTGCCAAAAGATTCTACATGATGGTAAGGAAAGACTTCAGGAGAAAGTCATCCAGGCAGGATGACAAGCCAAGGTATGATAAAACCCCTAGTAAGGAAGTGGTTTGCTTTGGCTGCAGGAAACCTAGACACTTCATCTTTGAGTGTCTAGAGAATCAGAAGAAGGAGAAGAGAAGAGAGAAGGACACAAGAAGACAACACAGCAGCAGGCCTTCTTCCATCAAATATAAGAAGAAGGATAAAGGCTTTGTAGCTGAATCCTGGAGTGAAACAGAAGATGAATCCACATCTATCAGCTCTAGTGAAGAAGAAGAAGAGGCAAAGGCAAAGGAAGTTTGCCTCATGGCAATTGATGCCAGCAGTAGCAGATTAGATACAGATGAATCTGATAATGAAGAAATCCTGTCAGCTGAAGACCAGGTATTAACATCATATGATTTTGAATCTGATGAATTTAAATTTGAATTTTAAAATTTAGTCTTAGATTTGATAAGCTTTGAGAAGGAAATCAAACTTCTCAGAGAAAAATTAAAAGATAGAGATAAAATCATTTCTGAAAATGCTAATCTATCTAATGAACAAATCATCTTTTTGAAATCTTAACTTAGCAAAGCAAAGATATTGGAAGAAACATTAAATGAAAGAAGTTTAAGACTGTTAGATATAACCAACAAATTAAATACTAGAACTAATAACTGTAGATTAGGGTTAGGTGCTTCATCCAGTGAACCAATACTAATCCAAAAGAACCATCTTTCTAAACCTATAAATTTTGTTTATAATAAAGGAAAGAAAAACACTGAAAAAGTTAATAAGGATAATGAAGTTCTTAAAAAGATTGAAAACTAAGAAAAAACTTAAAAACCAGAAGAATAATAAAAATAAAAATTTTCAGCAGTTATCATCGAACTCAGATCGATGATATACGAACAGATCATTGACCTCAGTACAACGTTCTCTGAACGCAAATTTCAATAATAATCATTCGTCTTACTATGACTGACAAACTTGTATGGTTCGTCGAGCAAAGATCGATGAACTTGGGGCACAGAAAATGAACTTATTCATTCTCTTAGGAGAAATCGACGATCTCATCCCAATTCATCGAACACTGGTCGACGAACTCTCAACAATTCATCGAACCAAGAAAGACTTAACCAAAATTATATCCATAACAACAACTCTAGTAATCCTAGGAAATCAGATAATCCTTTTAATCAATGGATAATACCACCAAGAAGATATCATCCTAAAGGCTATAAGAACAACCCAGAATATTCTTACATTCTAAGTTACAGTTATGTAAATCAACAAGGACCCAAGGTTACCTGGGTCAAGAATAACTAACTATCATTCTTGCAGGTAAAGAGCTGTCAAGCATTTAATCAGCAATGGTATCCGGACAGTGGTTGCTCCAAGCATATGATAGGAAGCAAGGACAACTTAAGTTATTATAAGTCCAAGCTGGGACCAAAGGTTATCTTTGGTGATTCAAACTGTGGCCATACCAAAGGCTATACTAAAGTCAAGATTGGAGTAGTGACTTTCAAGAAGGTTGTCTGTGTAAATGGATTGAAGCATAACCTCATCTCAATAAGTAAACTTTGAGATGAAGGTTATCAGGGAATTTTTAACTCTAGCTCTTGTATTATTTCATCAAAAGAAAACAAAAATTTTTTAATTGGAAATTGACAAGGCAACATATACTTAATTGATTTTCTCTCTGCCAACTCAGACATTTGCTTACTTAATATAATTAGTAATCAGAATGAACTTTGGCATAAAAGGCTATGTCATGTAAACATGAAAAACATTATTAGGCGATCAAAAGACAACCTTGTGAGAGGTCTACCTTCTGGTCCCTACAAGAAGGAAGGTCTCTACAGGGCTTGTCAACTAGGCAAGCAAACTAAATCTAGTTTTAAATTAGTTAATAAAAGTGATTAACCTAGGATCTTGTACGTGTTACATATGGATATCTTTAAGCCCATTACTGTACAGAGCCTAGGAGGGAAATCCTACACTTTAGTTATTGTAGATGACTTCTAAAGATTCACTTGGGTGTTCTTTCTATGATCTAAGAAAGATACCTTTAAAGTTCTTACAGATTTTCTCAGGACCATACAGATTGAGTACTCTACTCATGTTTCATTGATCAGAAGTGATCATGGTACAGAGTTTGAGTCTCTTCTTATGCATGAGTTCTGTGAGAAAGAAGGTATCAGGCACTGCTTCTCAGCTCCTAGAACTCCCCAACAAAATGGGGTAGCTGAAAGGAAAAATAGGACCCTAATTGAAGTTGCAGGCACATTACTTGTTGATGCTTACATGCCCCAAACCTTCTGGGCAGAGGCTGTAAGCACAGCAAATCATGTCCTGAACAGGAGTCTGATACACAAACTAAAGAATAGGACTCCCTATGAATTACTTAAAGGGAAGAAACCTAAAATCCCTTATTTTAAAGTATTTGGATGTATATGCTATGTGCCTAACATCAAAAAGAGATACATTAGAAAGTTTGAAGCTAAGTCTAAAGAGGGAATTTTTCTAGGATATTCTCAAGTAAGCAAAGCTTATAGGGTTTTTAATAAATCATCATTAAAAATTGAAGAATCTGTTCATGTTACCTTTGATGAAACTAACATGTCTTGCAAGGAGAAAGAGATTTCTACCAATAGTCCTTTACAGGTACCTCACTTGTGTAAGAATTTTGATGGACTAAGCCTCACCTAAGAGGTTCCAACACATCCTTCTCCACAAGTTATTGAAGAAAGTGAAGAAGAAAGCACTGAAGGAATTGACAATCCCTCAACAGTACACGCAATTCCACAAGAGGAATTAGTTCAAAATACTATTGCAGAACCAACTCCACCCACTGACTTTGTCATACTAAGGGATCACCCAAGATCCCAAGTGATTGGAGACATCTCAGTAGGTGTTCATACAAGGCATCAACTCAATCAAGATTTGATGCATGCCTGTTTTCTCTCTCAGGTTGAGCCTCTTTCTATACATGATGCTGAGCAGGATCCCCACTGGATCATTGCAATGCAAGAGGAATTAAACCAATTTGAGAGATGTAGAGTTTGGGATTTGGTTCCAAGACCCCAAGACCAACAAGTCATTGGAACCAAATGGGTATACAAAAATAAGCTAGATGCCCAAGGAGTGATTGTGAGAAACAAGCCTAGGCTTACTGCTCAAGGATATAGGCAAGAGGAAGGCATTGACTATGATCAAACATTTGCCCCTGTTGCTAGGCTAGAAGCTATAAGGATATTTTTGGCTTATGCTGCATTCAAGAAGTTCAAAGTATATAAAATGGATGTCAAGAGTGCAATCTTAAATGGAGAACTTAAAGAAGAGGTTTATGTTGAACAACCTCCAGGTTTTGTTTCTCCAACTCATCCCACTTTTGTCTTCAAATTGCATAAAGCTCTTTATGGTTTAAAGAAAGCTCCAAGAGCTTGGTATGAGACCCTAGCTAGCTTTATGATAGAGTATACATTCACTAGAGGCATAGTACAAATTTATGTGGATGACATCATATTTGGGTCTACTGATTCCAAATTATACAAGAGGTTCTCTGACCTCATGCATTCAAAATTATAAATGAGTAGCATGGGTGAGCTCACCTACTTCCTTGGTATCTAAGTGAAGCAGCTGTCTTATAGCATCTTCATCTCCCAAGCTAAATATGCTAAAGAGCTTATCAAAAAGTTTGGGATGGCTGATGCCTCAGCAAAGAAATTACTAATGGCTACCAATACTGTAATTGACTCTGATGCACTTGGGAAACATGTGGATCAGAAATTATATAGGGGCATTGTTGGGTCCCTATTATATCTTATAGCTAGCAGACCTAATATCATGTTTGCCACATGTCTTTGTGCTAGGTTCCAGGTGAACCCTACAGAATCTCACCTAGTTTTTCTAAAAAGCATTTTAAGATATATTATGAGTTATTCTAGTCTAGGACTCTGGTATCCCACTGAGTCAGAATTTGAGTTAACTGGATACTCAGATGCTGACTTTGCTGGATGCAGGGTGGAAAGAAAGAGTACATCAGGAACCTGTCAGTTCCTTGGTGTGAGATTAGTGTCCTGGTTTTTTAAAAAGCACTCATCTGTGTCTACATCAACTGCTGAAGCAGAATACATTGCAGCTGGAGTTGTTATTCCCAGATGCTGTGGATCCAAAACCAACTCCTGGACTATGGCTTCAACTTAAATAATTCAACTCTCTTATGTGATAATACAAGTGCTATAGCTATAGCACAAAATCCAGTCCATCATAGTAGGACTAAACATATAGACATTAGACATCATTTCATTAGAGAGTGTGTAGACAAAAACAAAATTAAACTTGTCTATATCTACACTGATTTGCAAAAAGCTTATATTACCACCAAGTCCTTGGATGAAAGAAATCACTTGTTCTTTGTAAATAAGCTTGGAATGATCAATGGAGAAGACTTAGTTTAGTTTCTTTCTACACTCGAAGAACTCTTCAACTTTTGTCGACCTGAGATCAACGAACTCCCTATTAGTAAAGTTAGTTTCGTCGACCTGAGATCAAAAAACCTACTTCAGAAAACTTTCGTCGAACGGAGCTCGGCAAAATGTCTTCAAGCCTTTACACTGAGATCGACAAATTGTTTAATGCCAAATTATTTCGTAGACCTCAGATCGAAGAACTGTTTCTTTTAATGGAACGGAGTTTGTCGTTTCATATTCTGTAAAACCATATATTTAGGTTTTCTTCGACCTCCGTCCTGCCCTTTCAGTTCCCCTTGCACTTGATCTTCATTTTCTCTCTTGCAGGTGCAGTCATGGCGATTCAAACAGGAACACCGCAGCGATGAAATTTGACACTGGATTCAACGTGGATTTTGATTCCTTCCAGAACTCAGATCCAATCTTCCTACACATTCTGAAACTGCCGGAAGACCAGCAATTGAAGAATTTGCTGACCACCAGAATCAAATTACCTGGCACAGAGAGCAGAGATTGGGTATATACTGTGTATACAGAAGAGGACAACAACATGATCGAATCAATAGCGGGTACTGCCGTCTCTCTCTCTCCCACCATCTTAACTGAGATTTTTGGATTTAATAATGGAGAAGAAGAGTTAGAAATTGATAATGAAGAATATGATATGATGTTGAGTATGATGTGTTATACTGGATAAAACCCAAATAAATTGCTGAAGAAACACCTATTTACTGAGTTCAAGTTTCTCGTAGATATTGTTGGGAAAGTCTTGCTGGGCAAGCACACTGCGCACGACTATATAACCAGGCATCAATTTCTGGTTATGTGTGCAGTGGTGAATAAGAAACATGTGAACTGGGCACAGATCATTTTTGATCTTATTATGAAAAAGAACAATAAAAAGGAAGTTAACTTTGGAAGGATCCTGGGGATCTTCTTAAAGGAAAAAGCTGCAGAATCACTGGTCTCCAAGACCATATTCATCAATGCAAGCAAAAGGCTCACTTATGCCATGTTTGGCAGGTGGGAGAGTATAATCACAAAGCCCTCTAAGGCTTCATCCTCTGCCACCAAAGCTCCTGAGAGTACAAGGGCTTCTCCAGCCACTTCCCACTCTACTAAAGAGTTTCCATCCACCACTACAAAACCTCTTGCTCTCAAAACTCTATCTTATCCAGTAATTTATACATCTCCAACCCATATTCCTCCTCATACTTCTTCCCCCCAGCATGATACATCACTGTCATCACCACCCCCATCTCCTCTTCCAAGGCATTTAGGTGACATCTCCCTATCCAACCTCTCATTCCTCCCATTCTTCAACCTACTATAATCCCCTCTCAACATTCCCTCTCTTCCAAATGACTCTCACCAAGACACTCAACTCCCACCTCCACCTCCACCTCTAAATCCACCAGCAAATACCACATCCAATCAACCAACCCCTGCCACAACACTTACCTCCCCCTCTTGGAACCTTCAATTGTCTATCCACTCATTACCCTCCTCACACCCCTTCTAAAATCACTCATAGCAGAGGCTATCTCTCCTCTTGCTGCCTCCATCTCCTCTCCAGCTTCACAAATATCTGCTTTCACTACTGCTCCATCTTTATTTTGGGGCCTGGCTTCAGTTCCTATTGAAACCAGGCAAGGGGAGATACCTGATGAAGAAGCAGCAGCAGTTGTAGCAGAGCAGCAGCACCAGCAGAATCAGTTGAAAAGGATATGGACACAGTAGAAGCAGTAGCATATATATTAACATAAGCAGTAGCAGAAGCAACAGAGTTAGTTGAAACTGACATGGAAACCATATTAAATGTAGCAACATTTGTATAAGAAGAATTTATAGTAGCAGATGTACCAGCAGACAGCACTAAACCATCCATGGCTATAATTCCTCATACCACACCAATCTGGCTCTAGGCCACTTATGCAGCTCCACAGTCTCCTCCCAGAGTTGCTTCCCCCACCATCTCATCTCCTATTGCACCAGTTTATGTTATGGATGATTCTCCAATGCCTGATCTAGATGCATTGGTCATGGCTGATATTGAGGAAGAAAATAAATCAGCTGCTGAATGCACTGATGTATATAGTTCTCCAGCTTCTCCTCCAGTTCCTTCTAAGACAGAAAAGTCAGCAATTCCTGATGACACAATAAGAGAGATTGATGCACTATATGACAATCCATAGCAATCAGATGATGATGATGATCATTCTGATGAGGATCCAAAGAGGAAGAAAGATTCCAAGAAGAGAAAAGCTCCTCCACCTCCCGCCCCAAAACCCAATCCAGCAAATGACACACCCTGCTACATCTTGCAAAATATAAATCCATACAAGGGTATGCCAGCATGGATGTGGCTATCCAAAAGTGAACAGAAGGAAAGGAAGAAGAGCAGAAGATACTCTCCTCCTCCACAGAAATTTAAGAGAGGTCCTCCTCCTCCTCCTCCTACTGGTGCCTCAGGAGCTACTTCTTAAAGTTCAAATGTATCTTCCAAGACTTCATCTTTCACCAGAACATATCAAAGGTAGGAAAATTCATCCAGACATCATTCCCAAGGAGGCTTTTAGCAAAGGAATATCAGTTCTACAGAGGAAAAAAAGAAAGTAGTTTATCAAAGACCAGAATTCTCACCTCCCAAACAGCAAGCTCCACAACACCAATACAGAAGGCACACAGAGTCCAATAAGCCCAAAGGAAAATATAGTTAGGCTGCTCCTCCAAAGTCCCTATACACTCAAAGTGATGAAAGACAAAAAGTGACAAGTTTCCAAGCACAATCCACATAATTCAAGCATGTTACACTGCTATCTCCACAAGATGATCTGTCATCTGTCAGTCAGGATTTTGATCCTAATTTCAGGATGGCAATACTCCAGGAGTTGATTGGTCTATCACAAATAAAGAAGGCTATGGAGGAAGGTGAAGATCCATCATGGTTTACAACTATGTCATCATATAAAGAAAGAGAACTGGATTAACTTCAAGTCAGCAAGAAAGTGTTAAATCTAGCAGAATACATGGCATTACATCCAGAGGCTATTATACCCAGAACTTCTACCCTGACTATGATTAGAGCATCAGATCTGTACATATCAAAGAAAGAAGCTACCAATCCCAACAAGGACATCATTTTCACTAAGCATAGATATAGAAGCAAAGAAGAGAAGCCAAAGGAAAAGAAGCAGAAGAAGTAAAACCTGAACTGCTGTGTTTATGTTATTATTTTTGAAAAACTGAGTTTTTATGATACAAATCTTACTGTGTATAAATATATCTGCTGCATATATTATTTCATTCTCTGCCAGATATATGTTTTTCTTGCTTTGTACATTTCTTTTTATCATTGAGTCTATAATAGTGACCTCACCCAAATAGGGGGAGATTGTTGGATCCCTAGTAGGATTTGGGCTAGGTTCACTAAGTTAGGATCTTATGACCCAACATGTATAGCCAGGGTCATTGTTGTGTTCTAGAGTCTAGGCCAAGTCTTTAGAGTCAACATCACTTGGACCAGCCATCAACAGACTGCCAGAGACTCAAGAATTATAGATTTCAAAGACTCAGTAAAATCAGTTCGACGTTCATCGAACTAAGGTCAATGAAACTCGTGCTCAGCTCGAAGAAATCAGAGAGATTCTTTGAGCTGAGCTTGACGAACTCAGTTCACAGGTCTCAGGTCAACTAAGTCTGGATCATATGCTTGAACACTCATTGCCAGAGAACATCTCAATTATTCTAAGTCCAGAATCAAACTCAGGTCGACGATCTTGTATCTCAGCTCGCCGAACTCTGTTCTCAGGTCTCAGGTCGTCTAATTCTGGAACATATGCTTCAACATTAAATGCCAGAGAACATCTCAAATATTCTATGTCCAGAATCATACTCAAGTCGACGATCTTGGATCTCAGCTCAACGAACTGTGGACTCAGATCGACGAATCCAGACTTGGTTATTTTCATCCTTCTATCCCTATTATAATGCATTAATTCCTGAGTAATTAATGCTAAAATATTCTCTGAATATTACCGTTAGACGGAGCATTAATTATGGTCTTCCTCAGGATTATTGCTTGCCATTTTTTTCGTGGGATACTTGGGGAAATAAATCAATGCAAATCATTCTCTAGGCTGTCAGTAATTAATGCAGAAGAAATTCAAATTTCAAATGCAACCTGATATGGAAAATATAAAAGAAATTTTCTCTCTTTCTCAAAAATATATACAGACACTCAGAAAACTAGTCAGGAAGAGAAGAACACCATCGTCTCGAACCAAGGATTTCTCTGCTCTCGCTCTCTCTTGGCAAAAAAGTGCTAGAAAGAAAGATCTTCTAGACCAGAAGAAGAATAGCTTTTAGAAGAAAAAGAACAACTATTCAAATCAAGAGTCTTCTTCTTCTGTCATCCTCTCAGGAACTTTCAAAGGACAACAACTACTACATCAGTCAAAGAAGTTCATGAAGATCTTCTTGTTGAAGCTAAAAGCCTGAAGGCCTATCACCCTGAAGCAAAGTTCCAACCACCTGAATCTATTCACTATCTCAGGGGAAGCTTTTGCTACATCAAATCCATAGAGACTTCTCAGTTGTATAATTGAGAAAGAGAAGAAATAATCACTCTCTCATCCCCCACTGTATAAAGGGTTCTCTACTCCCTTCAAAAGTGATTCCTGGTTGCAAGTCACCTAACTAAAAGACATGAGGTTTAGTTTTTTAGCACCTGATCAAAAGCTCATTGGTTTCAGGCACCTGATCAAAAATCTGAGTGGATTCCTACCAGTGTGGTAGAAGAGTGGATGTACCCAGGTTGGGGAACCTCTATAAATTCTTCTATTGTGTGGTTTCCCTTTTCTATTTGTTCTTGCTATGGATGTGCTAGTTAGGACTGCTCTTTTTTTGCTTAATTAGTTATTCATTCTATAATTTTACTTTACTGCAAAAGTTCAAATAGTTTTTAAAGATACTCTATTCAGCCCTCCCCCCCCCTCTAGAGTATTCCAAATCTAACACCTCACTTTCACAATCTACCGAAGTGGGGTACATCATGCGTTTGCTTGTTCTATAATCCCACCACCCAAAACCTCCAATCACATGCTAACACGTGGACACGCCGTAACAGTCCTGCTACTTCCCCGCGGTAACCTCACTAACGCCGCACGATAGATGATGTGTTACATTAATGCATCGTTTATGACGAATAACACCTACCACCAAACGGTATCACTAGCGCCACGTGGTAGATCACAGAGAGGAACTCCAGACAAATCAAATATGCTACAGCTGGAATTAACAATACTGCCAGACGATAGCTCACTAAGAGCTGTGTTGATTAATTCGACCATGCTAATGCCGTGCAGTATCAACTTACCGCCAGGAAGTATCCCACAAACAGCACCTACCCCTATTCCACAATACTACCACCAATGTTATCCCTAACACCGGGCAGTAGCTCAAAGAATCAAACTCCGGGCTACAAGAAACTTGGGGTGTTACAAGCCCTATATTGGTCTTTTACTATTACATACATGTCTGCATCATAACATGAATACACTTCCAACAAATAAAAGTGAGATCATCTATATTTTGAGGACTTCTTAAAATTAGAAACTTTGTGGACACTATTCCCAAAAATCTCCCCATATTTCAAGAAGTCAGAACCTCAAATATAGATGATCTATACATAAAAAATAAATAATTAATTAGAATGAATGGGCAAGGACGACATTCCAAAATTTCATAAATATTAATATGAAATGAGTGTTTTAATATGTTAAACTGCATCATACCTATTCCTAATGATCACACCCCCTTTGGCTCTTTTAGATGTTGCTTCCTTAATTGATTCTCTCTTATGCATATGAACAGCTAACTGCTTTCCATCCTTGCTCACTTTCAATCTCTACCTCTAAAAGTAGGTATACGGTTTTTGAATTTATCTGAATGGGACTATGATAGGATTGGGATTGTTTTAGTGGCTCTTGAAGAGTTTTATTCTTAGAGATTCCTTTTGTTCATATTTAGACCATTCTATAGTGGGGTAAATCTTCTTTATATTTCTAATATGGCCATGTTTTATCCATACAGTCATTATTAGTGTTTTGGAATCATCAATCCAACATTCATAATCAGGATCATCTGTTATCTCCTTTCTTCTTTTAGCCACGAACTCTTTAGGATGCAATACTCCGTCCCTTTCCTTTATTAGGCTTTTGGTACATCATAAGAATCCCTTTATTTCTCAGCAAAGTCTTCACTCATATCCAAAAGTGGAATATTTAATTCCATCCTCACTCCTTGAAAAACACAAATAGCTTGATCAACATTCACACTCTCCCCCTTTCTGACTTCTCCAAATATCTTCTGCTCATGATCAGCTTTCAAGGAATCTATTCAACTTACCAAACTTATAAAAATGTTTTCATGTTCTTGAAGAAGGTCATCTTTGCGCTACCAATGTGTTATAGTAATTCATTCCGACAATCATGGATGTATTGTTGTAAATGATTGAGGCCACTCTCCAAAAATTCATCTGAAGTGTCGATATACTTCTAAATACTTGTAATATCATGACTATAGATCCCAAGCTTCTCATCTATAAAATCCATAACCTTAATGTTATTGTGCACTACTCTAACTACTATAACAAATTATCTAGTTATATCAGTGTTGATATTATCCACGTTTTCCTTAATTAGTGTGATCTCTCCCATTAGCTCATCCTTTACTAACTTTATGAATTTTGTGATTTGGTCTTCAATGGATTTTCTCTAATCAAGTAGCATCACCTTTATCTACTTTAGGATTGAGCTTGAAGAAGCCTCAGAAATATTTATGATGGAGGGGCTAGGTAGTTCAGTCTCTTTATACATAAGCTCAAGTGAGCCTGGAGAAATATCAGGAACAGAGTGAGCAGCTCATATTGGATCTATTATACTACCAATAGAAATTTGTTCTTTGAAGACATTCTCAATAATTCCTCTCTCAAAAATGATTGCTAGGTTGTCAAAACCCACATTTTATCCACATTTAAATGATATATAAAAGCAAGAGTAAACACATGTCGTGATGCCACGCCGTATGCGGAATTATTGCAAACGCTCAGGCAAGAAACAAAACCTAACACTTTATATGAAATCCTCAAGTTATTAGGAAGAAACTGCAATTTAAGTTAAATTTTGATAGCCATATCCCTAGGCTCAGTGGATCAACTAGTACACAAGTGAAAACATTAATATACACTGCGAAAAATACTTTGCTTATATTGATTGACATTCTACATGAGCATAAACATGCAAATAGGACAACTTATGATATGCATACCTCTAGATTTAATATAAGTATGGAAGTAGCTTTTACGTTCGTTAAAATATAATGACTTTGCTTTAAAACTTTGGTATGAATGAGATAATCAAATGATCCTTTTATACTTTTTTTTAAAAAAAATAACTAACATGAAATCCTAGCATAAAATCTACACAGCTAGCAAGTAACTCAACAATATAAAAACTCGAGTAGGCGTCAATAACCTGATACGGACCGACCAAAAAGAAATATGTATGTGTGAGCTAAACAACAAAACAACAACACTACCACACAATGGTGAGGAAAAGACGACTGCAACAATTACAGAACACCAGCAACCACCAACCCTAGCCGATCAACTTGTTACTGCTCCAAACCTTAGGCATTCCAAAGAAATGAATACCTCAACAAAATATACAATTAACAAAGAAAGATGAGTTTCAAATGAAATTAAGGAGTCAAAGGGTTACCAACCCAAACAGGAAATCTGGAAGGAAAGCATCAACATTAAACCACAAGGTAAAAAGTGGGAAAGAACTCACAAGGCTTAGACATCCCAAGCTACACCAATTGTGATAAAGATCTATGTTTTATAAAACATTTAAATAAGTAAGAGTAAATATACAAAGGAGTGGCATGCTCATCATAGAATGTGCATAAACATCGGAAAAATCAGGCACTTGTGGTGGTGGGAACCTACCCAACACACCAACCGTAAAAACTTCACAAAGGCCTAAATAAAGGTGGTCGTATTTCTTAACACACCCAAAACAGGGGAAATACAGGCACTTGAGGTGGTTGGAACCTACCCAACACTCCAACAGTCAAAAACTCACACCGGGTAAACCACCCGTACAAAGATTCACAAAACAGGTTACTGTTGATGACATCATATTTGATAGTACAAATTTATGTGGATGACATCATATTTAGGTCTACTTATTCCAAATTATACAAGAGGTTCTCTGACCTCGTGAATTCAAAATTTTAAATGAGTAGCATGGGTAAGCTCACCTACTTCCTTGGTATCCATGTGAAGCAGCTGCCTTATAGCATATTCATCTCCCAAGCTAAATATGCTAAATAGCTTATCAAAAAGTTTGGGATGGCTGATGCCTCAGCAAAGAACACACCAATGGCTACCAATACTGTAATTGACTCTAATGCACTTGGGAAACCTGTGGATCAGAAATTATATAGGGGCATTGTTGGGTCCCTATTATATCTTACAGCTAGCAGACCTGATATCATGTTTGCCACATGTCTTTGTGCTAGGTTCCAGGTGAACCCTACTTAATCTCACCTAGTTTTTCTAAAAAGGATTTTAAGATATATAAAGAGTTGTTCTAGTCTAGGACTCTGGTATCCCACTGAGTCAGAATTTGAGTTAACTGAATACTCAGATGCTAACTATGCTGGATGCTTGGTGGACAGAAAGAGTACATCAAGAACCTGCCAGTTCCTTGGTATGAGATTAGTGTCCTGGTTTTTAAAAAGCAGTCATCTGTGTCTACATCAACTGCTGAAGCAGAATACATTGCAGCAAAACCCTTCAGACTGAGATCGACAAATTGTTTAACGCAAAATTATTTCGTCGACCTCAGATCGAAGAACTGTTTCTTTTAGTAGAACGAAGTTTGTTGTTTCATATTCTAGAAAACCATATATTTAGGTTTTCTTCGACCTCCGTCCCTCCCTTTCAATTCCCCTTGCACTTGATCTTCATTTTCTCTCTTGCAGGTGCACTCATGGCAATTCCAACAGGAACACTTGCAACGATGAATTTTTACACAGGATTCGACGTGGATTGTGATCCCTTCTAGCACTCAGATCCAATCTTACTACACATTTTGAAACTGCTGGAAGACCAGCAACTAAAGAATTTGCTGACCACCAGAATCAAATTACCTAGCACAGAGAGCAGAGAATGGGTATACACTGCGTATACAGCAGAGGACAACACCATGATCGGATCAATAGCGGGTACTGCCGTCTCTCTCTCTCTCCCGCCATCTTAACTCAAATTTTTGGATTAAATAATTGAGAAGAAGAGTTAGAAATCGATAATGAAGAATATGATATGATGTTGAGTATGATGTGTTATTCTGGAGAAAACCCAAATAAATTGCTGAAGAAACACCTATCTGCTGAGTTCAAGTTTCTCGTAGATATTGTTGGGAAAGTCTTGCTGGGCAAGCATACTGCGCACGACTATATAACCAGGCATCAATTTCTGGTCATGTGTGCAGTGGTGAATAAGAAATAGGTGAACTAGGCACAGATCATTTTTGATCTTATCAAGAAAAAGAACAATAAAATGGAAGTTAACTTCGGAAGGATCCTGGGGATCTTCTTGAAGGAAAAAAGTTGCAGAATCACTGGTATCCCAGACTTTATTCATCAATGCTAGTAAAAGGCTCACCTGTGCTTTGCTTGGCAGGTTGGAGAGGACAATCACAAAGCCCTCTAAGGCTTCATCCTCTGCCACCCAAGCTCCTGAGAGTACAAGGGCTGCTCCAGCCACTTCCCACCCTACTAAAGAGTTTCCATCCACACTACACAACCTCTTGCTCTCCAAACTCCATCCCATCCAGCAATTTCTACATCTCCAACCCAAATTCCTCCTCAAACTCTTTCCCCCAAGCATGATACATCACTGTCATCACCACACCCATCTCCTCTTCGAAGGCATTTAGCTGACATCCCACTATCCAACCTCTCATCCCTCCCATCCTTCAACCTACTATCATCCCCTCTCAACACTCCCTCTCTTCCAAATTACTCTCACCAAGAATCTAAACTCCCACCTCTACCTCCACCTCTAACTCCACCAGCAAATACCACATCCACTCATCCAACCCCTGCCACAAAATCTACCTCCCCCCTCTTGGACCCTTCCATGGTCTCTCCACTCATTACCCTCCTCACACCCCTTCTAAAATCACTTATAGCAGAGGCTATCTCTCGTCTTGCTGCCTCCATCTCCTCTCTAGCTGCACAAATATCTGCTTTCACTACTGTTACCTCTTTACTTGGGGGCTTGGCTTCAGTTCCTACTGAAACTAGGCAGGGGAGAGATACTTGATGAAGAAGCAGCATCAGTTGTAGCAGAGCAGCAGCACCAGCAAAATCAGTTGAAAAGGATATGGACACAGTAGAAGCAGTAGCAGATGTATTAACAGAAGCAGCAGCAGCAGAGTTAGTTGAAACTGACTTGGAAATAGTATTTGATGTAGCAGCAGATGTATAAGAAGAATTTATAGCAGCAGATGTACCAGCAGACAGCACTAAGCCATCCATGGCTATAATTCCTTATACCAGACCAATCTGTCTCAAGGCCACTTATGCAGCTCCAGAGTCTCCTCCAAGAGTTGCTTCCCCCACCATCTCATTCCCTATTACACTAGTTTATGTTAAGGATGATTCTCCAATGCCTGATCTAGAGGCATTGGTCATGGATGATATTGAGGAAGAAAATAAATCAGCTGTTGAATGCTCTGATGTATATAGCTCTCCAGCTTCTCCTCTAGTTCCTTCTAATACAGAAAAGTCAGCAATTCCAGATGACACAAAAAGAGAGATTGATGCACTATATGACAATCCATAGCCAACAGATGATGATGATGATGATGATGATCACTCTTATGAGGATCCAAAGAGGAAGAAAGTTTCCAAGAAGAGAAAAGCTCCTCCACCTCCTGCCCCAAAACCCAATCCAGCAAATGACACGCCCTACTAAATATTGCAGAATATAACTCCATACAAGGCTATGCCAGCATGGATATGGCTATCCAAAAGTGAGCAGAAGGCAAGGAAGAAGAGCAGAAGATACTCTCCTCCTCCACAGAAATTTAAGAGAGGTCCTCCTCCTCCTCTTATTGTTGGTGCCTCAGGAGCTACTTCTTAAAGTTCAGATGTATCTTCCAAGCCTACATCTTTCACCAGAACATATCAAAGGCAGGAAAATTCATCCAGACATCATTCCCAAGGAGGCTGTCAGCAAAGGAATATCAGTTCTATAGAGGAAATAAAGGAAGTAGTTTATCAAAGACAAGAATTCTCACCTCCCAAACAGCAAGCTCCATAACACCAATACAGAATGCACCCAGAGTCCCATAAGACCAAAAGAAAATATAGTGAGGCTGCTCCTCCAAAGTTCCTATACACTCAAAGTGATGAAAGCCAAAAAGTTACAAGTTTCCAAGCACAATCCACATAATTCAAGCCTGTTACCCTGCTACCTCCACAAGATGATCAGTCATCTGTCAGTCAGGAAGTTGATTCCAATTTCAAGATGGCAATGCTCCAGGATTTGATTGGTCTGTAATAAATAAAGAAGGCTATGGAGGAAGGTGAAGATCCATCAAGGTTTACAACTATGTAATCATATAGAGAAAGAGAACTGGATTAACTTCAAGTCAGTAAGAAAGTGTTTAATCTAGCATAATACATGGCATTACATCTAAAGGCTATTGAACCCAGAACTTCTACCCTGACAATGATTAGAGCATCAGATCTGTACATATCAAAGAAAGAAGCTGCCAATCCCAACAAGGAGATCATTTTCACTAAGCCTGGGTATAGAAGCAAAGAAGAGAAGCCAAAGGAAAAGAAGCAAAAGAAATAAAACATGAATTGCTGTGTTTATGGTATTATTTTTGAAAAACTGTGTTCTTATGATACAAAGCTTACTGTGTATAAATATATCTGCTGCATATATTATTTCATTCTCTGCCAGATATAGGTTTTTCTTGCTTTGTACATTTCTTTTTCTCATTGAGTCTATAATTAGTGACCTCACCCAAATAGGGGGAGATTGTTGGAATCCTAGTAGGATTTGGGCTAGGTTCACTAAGTTAGGATCTTATGACCAAACATGTATAGCCAGGGTCATGGTTGTGTCCTATAGTATAGGCCAAGTCTTTAGAGTCAACATCACTTGGAACAGCCATCAACAGACTGCAAGAGACTCAAGACTTAGAGATTTCAAAGACTCAGTAAAATCAGTTTGACTTTCGTTGAACTAAGGTCGACGAAACTCGTGCTCAGCTCGATGAAATCAGAGAGATTCTCTGAGCTGAGCTTGACGAACTCAGTTCATAGGTCTCAAGTCGACTAATTCTGGATCATATGCTTGAACACTCATCGTCAGATAACATTTCAATTATTCTAAGTCCAGAATCAAACTAAGGTCGATGATCTTATATCTCAGCTTGACGAACTCAGTTCTCAGGTCTCAGGTCGACTAATTCTTGATCATATGCTTCAACATTCAATGCCAGAGAACATCTTAAATATTCTAAGTCCAGAATCAAACTTAGGTCGACGATCTTCGATCTCAGCTCAACGAACTGTGGACTCAGATCGACGAATCCAGACATGGTTATTTTCATCCTTCTTTCCCTATTATAATGCAATAATTCCTGAGTAATTAATGCTAAAATATTCTTTTAATATTACCGTTAGATAGAGCATTAAATGTGGTCTTCCTAAGGATTATTTCTTGCCATTTTTTTCATGGGACAGTTGGGGAAATAAATCAATGCAAATCATTCTCTAGGCTGTCAGCAATTAATGCAGAAGAAATTAAAATTTCGAATGCAACCTGATATGGAAAATATAAAAGAGATTTTCTCCCTTTTTCGAAAATATATACATACACACAGAAAACTAGTCAAGAAGAGAAGAACACCATCATCTCGCAACAAGGATTTCTCTGCTCTCGCTCTCTCTTGACAAAAAAGTGCTAGAAAGAAAGAACTTCTAGACCAGAAGAAGAATAGCTTTTAGAAGAAGAAGAAAAACTATTGAAATCAAGAGTCTTCTTCTTCGGTCATCCTCTCAGGAACTTTCAAAGGACAACAACTACTGCATCAGTCAAAGAAGTTCCTGAAGATCTTCTGGTTGAAGCTAAAAGCCTGAAGGACTATCACCCTGAAGCAAAGTTCCAACAACCTGAATCTATTCACTATCTCAGGGGGAGCTTTTACTACCATCAAATCCATAGAGTCTTCTAAGATGTATAATTGAGAAAGATAATATATAATCAATCTCTCATCCCCCACTGTATAAAGGGTTCTTTACTCCCTTCAAAAGTGATTCCTGGTTGGAAGTCACCTAACCAAAAAACTTGAGGTTTGGTTTTTTAGCACCTGATCAAAAGCTCATTGGTTTCAGGCACCTGATAAAAAATCTGAGTGGATTCCTATCAGGGTGGTAGAAGAGTGGATGTACCCAGGTTTAGGAACCACTATAAATTCTTGTGTTGTCTGGTTTCCCTTTTCTTTTTGTTCTTGCTATGGCTGTGCTAGTTAGGACTGCTCTTTTTTTTCTTAATTAGTTTTTCATTCTACAATTTTCATTTACTGCAAAAGTTCAAATAGTTTTTAGGGATACTGTATTCACCCCCCCCCAGAGTATTCCAGATCTAACACCTCACGTTCACAATCTATCGCAGTGGGGTACGTCATGCGTTGGATTGTTCTGTAAGCCCACCGCCCAAAACCACCAATCACGTGCTAACACGTGGACACGCCATAACTGTCCTGCTACTTCCCCGCGGTAACATCACTAACGCCGCACGATAAATGATGTGTTGCATCAATGCATCATTTATGATGAATAACCACTACCGCCAAACAATATCACTAACACCACGTGGTATCTCACAGAGAGGAACTCCGAACAAATCAAATATGCTACCGCTGGAATTAACACTACTGCCAGACGATAGCTCACTAAGAGCTGTGTTGATTAATTTGACCATGCTAATGCCGTGCGGTATCAACCTAATGCTAGGAAGTTTCCCACAAAGAGCACCTACATCTATTCCACAATACTACCACTGATGTTATCCCTAACACCGGGCAGTAGCTCAAAGAATCAAACTCCGGGCTACAAGAAACTTGGGGTGTTACAAGCCCTATATTGGTCCTTTACTATTACATATATGTCTACATAACAACATGAATACACTTCCAACAAATAAAAGTGAGATCATCTATATTTTGAGGACTTCTTAAAATTAGAAACTTTATGGACACTATTCCCAACAATCTCCCTATATTTCAAGAAGTCAGAACCCCAAGTATAGATGATCTATACATAAAAAATAAATAGATAATTAGAATGAATGGGCAAGGACGACATTCCAAAATTTCATAAATATTAATATGAAATGAGAGTTTTAATATGTTAAACTGCATCATACCTATTCTTAATGATCACGCCCCCTTTGGATCTTTTAGATGTTGCTTCCTTAATTGATTCTCTCTTATGCATATGAACAGCTAACTGCTTTCCATCCTTGCTCACTTTCAATCTCTACCTCTAAAAGTAGGTAAACGGTTTTTGAATTTATCTAAATGGGACTATGATAGGATTGGGATTGTTTTAGTGGCTCTTGAAGTGTTTTATTCTTAAAGATTCCTTTTGTTCATATTTATACCATTCTATAGTGGGGTAAATCTTCTTTATATTTCTAATATGGCCATGTTTTATCCATACAGTCATTATTAGTGTTTTGGAATCATCAATCCAACATTCATAATCAGGATCATTTGTTATCTCCTTTCTTCTTTTAGCCACAAACTCTTCAGGATGCAACACTCCAACCCTTTCCTTTATTAAGCTTTTGGTACATCATAAGAATCCATTTATTTCTCAGCAAAGTCTTCACTCATATCCAAAAGTGGAATATTTAATACCATCCTCACTCCTTGAAAAACATAAATAGCTTGATCAACATTCACACTCTCCCCCTTTCTGGCTTCTCCAAATATCTTCTGCTCATGATCAGCTTCCAAGGAATCTATTCAAGTTACCAAACTTATAAAAATGTTTTCATGTTCTTGAAGAAGGTCATCTTTGCGCTACCAATGTGTTATAGTAATTCATTCCGACAATCATGGATGTATTGTTGTAAATGATTGAGGCCACTCTCCAAAAATTCATCTGAAGTGTCGATATACTTCTTAATACTTGTAATATCATGACTATAGATCCCAAGATTCTCATCTATAAAATCCATAACCTTAATGTTATTGTGCACTACTCTAACTACTATAACAAATCATCTAGTTATATCAGTGTTGATATGATCCAAGTTTTCCTTAATTAGTGTGATCTCTCCCATTAGCTCATCCTTTACTAACTTTATGAATTTTGTGATTTGTTCTTCAATGGATTTTCTCTAATCAAGTAGGATCACCTTTATCTACTTTAGGATTGAGCTAGAAGAAGCCTCAGAAATATTTATGAAGGAGGGGCCAGGTAGTTCAGTCTCTTCATACATAAGCTCAAGTGATCCTGGAGAAATATAAGGAACAGAGTAAATAACTCATGTTGGATCTATTACACTACCAATAGAAATTTGTTATTTGAAGACATTCTAAATAATTCCTCTCTCAAAAATGATTGCTAGGTTGTCATAACCCACATTTTCTCCACATTTAAATGATATATAAAAGCAAGAGTAAACACATGTCGTGATGCCATGCCGTACAGGGTATAACTGCAAACGCTCAGGCAAGAAACAAAACCTAACACTTTATATGAAATCCTCAAGTTATTATGACGAAACTGCAATTTAAGTTAAATTTTGATAGCCATATCCCTCGGCTCAGTGGATCAACTAGTCCACAAGTGAAAACATTAATATACGCTGCGAAAAATACTTTGCTTATATTGATTGACATTCTACATGAGCATAAACATGCAAATAGGACAACTTATGATATGCATACCTCTAGATTTAATATATGTATGGAAGTAGAATTTACGTTCCTTAAAATATAATGACATTAGTTTAAAACTTTGGTATGAATGAGATAATAAAATGATCCTTTTATACTTATTTTTTAAAAAATAACTAACATGCAATCCTAGCATAAAATCTACCCAAAGAGCAAGTAAAACCAACAAGTCATTAAGAAGAGACTACACATCTAGCAAGTAACTCAACAATATAAAAAATCCAGTGTGCGTCAACAACCTGACACGAACCAACCAAAAAGAAACATGTATGTCTGAGCTAAACAACAAAACAACAACACTACCACATAATGGTGGGGAAAAGATGACTGCAACAATTACAGAACACCAGCAACCACCAACCCTAGCCGCTCAACTTGTTATTGCTCCAAACCTTAGGCATTCCAAAGAAATGATTACCTCAACAAAATATACAATTGGCAAATAAAGATGAGTTTCAAATGAAATTAAGGAGTGAAAGGTTTACCAACCCTAACAGGAAATCTGGAAGGAAAGCATAAACATTAAACCACAAGGTAATAAGTAGGAAAGAACTCACAAGGGTTAGACATCCAAAGCTGCACCAATTGTGATAAAGATCTATGTTTTATAAAACATTTAAATAAGTAAGAGTAAATATATAAAAGTGTGGCAAGCTCATCATAGAATATGCATAAACATCGGTAAAATCAGGCACCTGTGGTGGTGGGAACCTACCCAACACACCAACCGTAAAAACTTCATAAAGGCCCAAAGAAAGGTGGTCGTATTTCTTAACACACCCAAAACAGGGGAAATACAGGCACCTGAGGTGGTGAGAACCTACCCAACACACCAACAGTCACAAACTCACACCGGGTAAACCGACCAGGGCAAAGATTCACAAAATATGTTACTGTGGCTGTGATACATTCCGCTTACACCCACATCCCCAAATAGTCAAAATATCTACAAAAAAAGCTATAAAACCTCAACCAAAAACACAGGTTTATTCCAATGAAAAAAAGGAAGAAAAATTTCTTAAATTTACCCTAAGCTCCATACTCGACGAATTGGCTTTATTCGGTAAGAAAATACTAAGTCCATACTTATTCGTCGAGTATACTCGACGAATACATTAGACACTCGATGAATTATACATAGCAAAATTAACTAAATCAACGATAGTCAATGAATTGGCTAACATAACCTTCATACTCGACGAATCAGCGAAATTACCTAGTCCACAGAAAATTGGTCGAGTATACTCGATGCACTCAACGACAAAGCAGTCTCACTTGATGCCTAGACTTAACTCCACAGTTTTACTTCACTCAATGCCTTCACTTGACGCCTAACAGAGTTCACTCAACTCACTCGATGCCAAACGCAACAACACACAAAGCACTCAACACCATTTGGTTCACTCGATGCTCTCGATGCCAAACTAGCAATATTCGACCAATTCATGGATATTACATTACGAATTAGACTAGGGCTCACCGACACTCGACGCTCTCGACGCCAAGACCAAATCACTTAACGCCAAGCCTGATACTCGATGAATCTGACTTAGACTCACGGATCACTCGACGCTCTCAACTCCAAGTCAAATTCACTAAACGCAACGGCTGATACTCGATGAATCTATCTTAGACACATATATAACTCGATGCTCTCAACACCAAGTCAAATACACTCAATGCCAAGGCTGATACTCGACGAATTCATTGAGAATACTTGACAAATTTCCCTTAGTACAAAACTCATAGTTGACGAATTCTACTCACTAACAAAAATGACAAATTTATCTTTATTTAGACTATTATATATGATTAAATTATCTTAGACTCACTGTCATATAAGATGAATCCCACTTAGACTAACTGTCATATAATCGAAGGATTAAACTTAGGATAACTTTTATATACTACAGATTAAACTTAACAAGAAATCCTACACTACGCAGCAAATCAAGCTTGGTCGAACCCTATATGACTCCTAACTCTAAGGAGGGAAGAAAAGATATAGTAAACACAAAAAAGAGACATAGCATGGGGAATAAATCACCACTTGCCTCTAACAGCACGAAATCCGGCCACACAAGTGCTCCTCTTCAAGGATCTGTCCATAAGAACACCTAAGCAACGATTTCTGAAACTTCTCGGGGTAAATAAGGGTCAAAAACGAATTCCCAAACGACCAAAAATCCAGGAAATGGGAAAAACTCATCGTACAAATATAGACCTCGACGAGAGCTTTCCAAATCTACCGTCCGATGATAATTTCGTGCACTAGAGCTCCTACAATCAAAGACCTAAAGCTTGCAAAGTCCGCCGCTCTCCCTCTTCTGCGAATCGGTCTGAAGGCTAGGGAATAAGATGATGAATATTGTTCCGTCAAAATCATAAGGATACTTATACTTATAGTATATTATTATTATTATAAATGACTGAACTACCAATAAATCCAATCAACTCAGATTTTCACAAAATTCACACCGAAACTAAATATCGATGCAGCAAATCCAATAGTGAAGTCGAAATCAAAATCGGACAAACAAAATTAGGGTAAAAATTCCCCAAAGTCAAAATGCCAAAATCCCAAAAAGGCTCCATCGAGTTCCAAAACAAACCTGGCTTGCGAGGGAAATCTCAAAAACACACAAGAAATTAGTCATGCTAATATTCTAAGCCAAAACATCAGATTCCAAATGAGAAAAATTCATGCTCCAACAACGGTACCCATCAACTACGCATCAACGTAACGCCCTGACGTCAAAAATATGCTACTAAGGGAATTAAAATAAACATCGAAAAATTCTGGGGCGTTACAGCTACTCCCCCTAAAAGAAAGTTTCGTCCTGAAACTTGATACACAACTGAATCCACTAAATAAGGAAAATAACCAAGGGTTATTGAATAGAAACACTTACCAAAAAAACTAAGAGAACAGATGAAGACGAGCCTCCCTCATAGCTGACTGCAACTCCAGAGTCACGCTCTCAACGTCTTGGTTTTACCACAAAACTTTGACCATGGGTATTGTCTTCCTTCGCAACACCTAATCCTGAGTATCCAGAATACGAACAAGCACGTGAACATAAGAAAGGTTAGGCTACAACTGGGGCACTGAATTTAGAACATGTCGATCACTATACACACAATTCTGTAACTGGATCACATGAAACACATCGTGCACACTAGGAAAATATACGGGCAAACCCAACCTATAAGCTGACACTTTGATGCGTTCAACAACTTAGAAAGGTCCTACATACATGGGATCCAACTTGCAATTCCTTCCATACATATTAACTCCAGACATCGGAGAAACCTTGAGAAAAACCATGTCCCTAACTACAAATTCAAGATCAATCCTTTGCCGATTAGCGTTCTTCTCATAACGCTCATGTGTTATTAGAAGCTTTTCTCGAATATGTGTCACAAAAGTATTCATTTCTTCTAAGGCTTCTAGACCCAACAACGGTCCTTCACCAACTTTGGACCAAAATAAGGGAGTTATGTAACATCTCCCATACAAAGCCTCTAACATGATCATCTGCAAGCTCTCCTAATAACTGTTACTATAGGCGAATTCCATCAATCTTAACTTCTCGTCTCACGCTCCCCCATGTTCCAAGATATAACATCTAATCATATCCTCCAAAATCTTATTTACTCTCCCCTTCTAACTATTGGTCTGCGGATGATAGGTGGTTGAGTATGTGAGGTCTGTACCTAACCCTTTTTGTAAACTTTTCCAAAAATGAGACGTAAACCTGGAATCTCGATCTAATAAAATACTAACAGGTACTCCATGTAGTCTGATGACCTCATCCAAATATATCTCTTTTATTTTCTTCATGGAGTAATGAATCTTAAACGGCACGAAGTGAGCACACTTCATTAGTTTGTCAATTATGACCCACACTGAATCTTGTCCTCGGGGAGATCTCTGCAAACCAGTAATAAATTCCATAGAAATACTCTCCCACTTCCAACTTTGAATCTCCAAAGGCGTCAGCTTGGCACCAGGCCTTCTGTGATTTGCCTTAACACGCTTGCAGGTGAAGCACTCAGACACTAACTTGGCAATATCGTACTTCATTCCATACCACCAAATGATTTTCTTCAAATCTCTATTCATCTTGGTAGAACCAGGGTGGTAGGCAACGCAAGAACCATGCGCTTCACTGCATAACTTACCTCAAATATTCTCAATAGAGGGGATACAATATCTACCGCGGTACATCAAAGTACCCTCATCATCAATTGAAAAGTCTGGTAATTCCCCATTCTCAGTTCTACTATGAAGGTGCGGCAAATAAGGATCGTACTTTTGATGTAGCCTCATTAGCGTAATCCATGAAGGCTCTGCTACTTCCAAGCTATTTGGTGAGTCGCTACTTTCGACCGAGATACCCATTAACAAAAATTCTTCCACCAAGGATTCCACAGAAAGCCCAAAGATCTAGAATGTCTTTCTACTCAAGGCATCTACTACCACATTAGCTTTGCAAGTATATTATTAGATCTCGACGTCATAATCCACGACATATTCTAACCATCTACGCTAGCGTAGATTCAACTCCTTCTAAGTGAAGACATACTTCAAGATCTTGTGGCCCGTGTAAATATTGCACAATGTTCCACACAACAGATGTCTCCACAACTTCAGGGCAATAAATCACTACCGCAAACTCTGGGTCATGAGTAGGGTAGTTCCTTTCATGAACCTTTAGTTGCCTCAACCTATACGCAATTATCTTGCCTTTTGCATCAAAACACTACCAAGTCCAACGTGCGATGCGTCCATATAAATGACATACTCCACCACTTCGGTAGGCAAAGACTACACTAGAGCAGTACATAACCTCTTTTTCACTTCCTGAAAGGCTCCTTCACACTTATCGCTCAACACAAACACCGCATTCTTCTGCGTAAACTTAGTCAGTAGCGTAGACAATGTAGAAAATCCTTCCACAAACCTCCTATAATAGCCTTACAACCCTAGGAAGCTTCTTATCTCTTTAGGTGTGGTATGTCTTTTATGATCCATTACGATAGCGATCTTTTCTAGGTCAACAGAAATTCAATCCTTATTCACAACATGACCCAAAAGGAAACCTGAGGTAGCCAAAACTCGCATTTGCTCAACTTTGCATACAACTTATGTTCTCTTAAAGCAGGTATAACTAAACGCAAGTGTTGGGCATGCTCCTCAACTGTTTGGGAATAGACCAAAACATCAACAAAAAAATGACCACAAATTGGTCTAGGTAATCTTTGAATACTTTATTCATTATGTCCATGAAGGCAGAGGGTGCATTTGTAAATCCAAAATACATCACCAAGAACTCAAAATGCCCATGCTGGGAACGGAAAGTAGTCCGCGGAACATCCGTCTCACAAATCCTCAACTGATGGTAGCCTGAAAGAAGGTCAATCATTGAAAACATTGTACTACCACGCAACTGACCAAACAAATCATCTATTCACAGCAAGGGATATCTGAACTTGATAGTTACCTTAATCAATTCCCTATAATCGATGCACAACCTCATAGATCCATCCATTTTCTTAACAAACAACAAAGGAGCTCCCCAAGGAAAAGAACTTGGCCTAATGAATCCACTTTGCAATAATTCATCTAGCTGGGTATGCAACTCTTCCAGCTCGCGCGAGTCCATACGGTTCAGTGCCTTAGCAATAGGGCGAGTACCTGGCTCCAAATCTATGACAAGCTCCACATCTCTCTCAAGCAGAAGATCAGGAAGACTAACAGGGAGGCCATCAGGAAACTCACATAGTATAGGAACATCCTCGACACGCGGCAAACTACCAACGGTTTCCAAAACAGAAACCAAACAAGCAGAATAGACGGAATTTAAAATTTCCGAGCACATACCGCAGAAATAATAGGAGAATCCTGGCGCGAAAAACCATACACACTCCTGGGGTGGTCGTTGTCCATCTTGAAGTCCAAACACTTAACCTTGCATTGGATAACCGCATCATATCTTGACAACTAGTTCATGCCCAAGATCGCATCGAAGTCCTCCAGGTAAAACACCTTAAAATCAGCAAAAGATAGGTAATCACCTAAAAAGATCGGACAACTCTAGATACCCTAGTCCGACACCATTGAGTCACTAGAGGGAAACTTAACGCAAAACAGGTCACCAACTCGATCAAGAATTAGTCAATGACGTTCTACGAAAGTCCTTGCCACGAAGGAGTTGGTAACACTCGACTCAAAGAGAATGCACACCCAACTACTATTTACCTTAAACCCGCCCATAAAATCATACAGATAACTACTGATACCAAAATTATATCCACATTACTAGTTAACATCTAGATCAGGATCGAACCTGAAATCACTCAGGTTAAAGACTGAGTTTCTTCCTCGGTCACCGCAATCAGTTTACCCTTTCCTTTGTCCAAAAGATGCAGCTGCACTAGGGACTTGTTTTGTGGGAACGCAGACTTCAAATGCCATTTCTACCCGCACTGGAAATAGATTTTATCCTTTTACCAATAATGTGCAAGGTCATGCCCCTTCCTCTTACACGAAGAGCAAACTAGATCTCATTTGGGTGTGCTCTGCATTGCAAGAACTTGTTACTGCTTTTAAACTCCTAGCCTTTTAAAACACTTCCCGAAGGAATGCCCAAGTCGGCTATATAAGCTACACACTAACTTGTTTCCCCTCTTTGGGGCAGGGCCTAATGTACCATGGCTTTTTCAATCCTCGGCCATTTTATTTTCTTTCATCCATAACATACAACGATCCTTGGTATTTCCAATAACCTCAACCACCAAGACAGCTTCCAATACTTTCGCATTAGTCCCGTATTGGTAAGCATTGACAAACTGCTGGATGACATTTTGAAGACTACCCAAGAAACATTTAACTATGCACCCCTCAGTAGCTCTCAACTAAAAAGCAAACCTATTCAATTTATTGATCTCACACTCGTACTAAACCACTGAGGGGGTGTGCTCACCAGGCTACCGCCCTAAGGTGGAAGTCAACAATGCCTGCAGCTATGCTTGCATTACCACCATCTTCCTTGCTAGAGTTTAAATGCTATAGTATAGCCCTTCAATCACTCCCTTACTCTGCGCACTAGACGACTTGCCCTCAGACTGTGGAGTCGACCTCATCGCAATACGCTTAGGCAGCATCCTAAGATTAAAATGAACAACCAATCAAAACTAGCTTAACTGCTAGAACTACACAACGTAGTTTAGACCATACATGTTTAGACTCTTGCTCATGCTGCTAACTTTCTCTGGGATTTCCATTAATTATGTCATGCTTAACTTAGGATGATATACCGCCATCCTATTAACTCATGTGCATAAACCATGAATGCATGAATTCTTATTATTTTTTTCTTAAAACTATATGTGTAAATATGTTATCATGTAGATCTTTGCTTGGCACGTGTGCTAATGCTATATTATGTCATGCATGTTGTGCTATGTAATCTAATAAATGCCTTAATGCATGTTATGAGCGGCATACAAATGAAATATTATGCATCCCATACTACATAATATCGCATGTAATGAAAAATAAAAATCCAATGTGCATTCATGTGATGATTATTATGTATCCCAGACTATAGAATAGTAAAATATTGCTCCCTATGAGGATCCATATAAAAACATGTTGGGTCTATTGATCCCAATGCCCTGAATTTGAAAAAGGACTAACAAAACAATGTATACACATGTTGTGATCTAACTTGTGTTTAAGGTGAATGATTGCAGTTTGTCCTAATAAGCTATGATGGGAAAGGTAGCTTAAGTTGCTAAGTCAGGTAAGTTCTTACCTAAGTGGTGGAAAGACAGATAACTGTCTAAGTCACCAGGCATTGAGTGAAGATCAGTCACTCAATGCCAGATGGCTTATAACGCTAAGTGAAGCCTATACAGTCAAAGCCAAGACAGTGGCAAGCTGAGAAAATGGCCAAGTCCATAGGCATTGAGTGAAGTCAACTCACACAATGACATACAGTAAAAGGCTATCAGATAGGCTAAAGTAGAAAAATCCTGAAGTTGGAATTAGCTGAAATGTGGCCAAGTCCACAGGTATTGCGGGAAGTCAACTCACTCAATGTCATGCAACTAAAGAGAAATTTGGCTAAGTGTTTGGCATTGAGTGATGAAAATACACTCAATGCCATTCAATAAAAAGGTTGTTAGTTGAACTAGTCGAACTGGGTTCAAAGTTCGTCGAACTCAGAAAAATAGTCTGCCAGTGCTTGTTAAATACAGAAAATTGGCAAAGGAAGAAAGCGTTGAGTGAGGCGTATTCACTCAACGCTCTCAACGCTTAATTTGTGGAGCTATGGAACAGGAAGCTCAAGCTGAGAAAGAAAAAGAGCAAGTCAGCTATTGAGATCAACATCTTCACCGATAAGTTTGTTTGTGCCATCTTCATCTACACCAGCAAGGAAGATTAGTGTGATTCCCTGAGAAAGAGATATCTATAAGAGCCAATCCTTAGTGTAGGAGCTTCACAGATCCATCCAATACTTTATAAAAAGACTATACACTTGAGGAGCTATGAAGGAGTTGAAGCTGAGCAGTCTGATCAGTTCAGAAAGGAGCAGAGAAACAGATCTGCTAGTTACTTCTAGCATAAGCCAAAGCTTCTACATCATTGTGGTAAATCTGCCAGGATGCAAGACTTGGAATCTTCCAAGGACACCAACAACATGTACTCTACAAGGAGAACTGCTGCTAATAGATCTTGTGAAAATCCAAGCTCTTATCACGTCAGACCTACTCTCAGTAAAAATATGGCTAAGAGAATATAGAACAAGGAAGCTGCTTCTTATTCTGTTCAGTCTGCTATCAACCATGCTATCAGACCTGCTCAAAAAAGAAGATATAATATTCATGAGTGCTGGTGCTTTCGCAAAGTGGGCCACTTTTTCATATATTGTTGGCACAACCCTAGTGTGCCAAGGGAAAGAGAAAGTCTTCCTGATAGGGCTCCTGTAGGTAGACATTTGCTTTTTCAAGCTAACAAGAACCTAAGACCCAAGTTAGCTTGGGTTCCTAAGGGAAGGTAATTTTGTCTTGCATAATAGTCCAAGTGGCCATAACCATTTATGGTCCTTGGACAATGTAGTACCAGACCCAAGTCTGGATACAAGAAATGATTCAACTTATCAACATAAACTAAATTTCAATGACAAGTGCAATTATTAAGGGGGAGTTTACAAAGGAAAGCCAAATGAACATCAAAGGCTAAAGCTCAAAAGCAAGATTGCTGGTATGCTCAGAAACTATGAATCCAGCATGGACTTCAAGTCTAAAGAGCATAGATAAGTAGAATTAACCTTTCTTTTACTCTACCACTTAATTTTAAAATTGATTACTCATGCATAAGAAGGGTAATTGAAACAAATGACTAAGAAGATGTAAAAACAACAACTCTTATTAATACATGTGTTAGTGGCTTACATGTTCACCTTGCCACAAAATGTAACTTGTCTCAACATACCCAAAAACATATTGCATGTGGAATACTAAGCTAGGTTAGTATCAAAATTTTGTTAAGTCAATTGAGGTTGGGGGC
Source organism: Platanthera zijinensis (assembly GCA_039513925.1). Lineage (NCBI taxonomy): Eukaryota > Viridiplantae > Streptophyta > Magnoliopsida > Asparagales > Orchidaceae > Platanthera > Platanthera zijinensis. Next base: position 111,652,341 of record CM077084.1, on the reverse strand, counting down.
TAATACTCTCTCAGTTTAAATAAATATAAGGTTATTGAAATTTTATCTAATTGCAACCCAATAGAACACGTTTTAGAATGTGTACTGTAGGTTTATATTACCCCTGCAAGTTAGGACAACACAGTTAGGGGCTAATAAAAAATTTAATTACTAAAAAAAACTGATGTTAAGCTAATTAAGCCCACTTAACAAATACTGGAGAAAAGATGGACTTCGGATATGTGTCGGGATTCAATCCTAGCCATTGATCAAGATTAAATAACAAAGATGGATTAGTGACGTTCCGCCTTCCTTTTAGCAAGACCTAAAAATAGAAGGACTTATGCAATACGCTAAGTCACTATTCCTTACCCCATCCCACCCGTATTCGCTAAATCGACGGGAAGCCTCTTTCGCTAGCATTCTAAAATTCTCTAGAGAAATGGCACCCAAGAGAACAGATTTCTTCTTCAAAGAAGCAGAGGTGGTTCGAAATGGATTCATTGATGCTCCGGAAGAAGTTCTACAGGTGCTTAATCTTCTACAGAAATCTAACCTAGCTTTTTCCTTGACGGAATCTTGTCTTCTATGGAAGAGGGAAGTACTGGAGTTGTTTTCCAACGCCAAAGAGGATGCTTCGCCTGTAAAATTAAGACCATGGTAAGCAGAAAGAAGATCAAGATAATTACCAGAAGGCTAAGCAAGGCTCTGTAGCTGCCAAAGCTTTCTACAACTGAGGACGAAGAAGACGTATTGCAGGACAATGAAAAATCGGCAATAAAATGGTGTGGACTTTCCAAGAACACAACCAGATCAATTCAAAGGAAAGAACTCAACCTGAGAAGTAAGTTCCTAGTCGATGTCATTGGGAAAGCTCTGATATGAAAAACAGGCTCCCATGACAAAATCTCAAAAAGGATGCTTGAACAAATGGCTAGGGTCATACTATCCAAAAGAACATATTGGGGAATAGTGGTGTTTGAAAGAGTAGTGGAATGCATGGAAGAACCTAATTTGGGGAGAATCCTTTAACTATTTCTGCGAGAAACTGCTCCAGAAATTCTGAATCTGAAACTGGGTGCTTAAATACACCACATGTGAAGGATGGACATCAGGATGCTTGAGAGATGTGACAGGGTCCTTCTGCCCCATGGTCCAGAAGTTGTGGAGAGAAAAGGGAAGAGAATTGTTGCTACTCACCCCAGATCCAATAGCAGCTCATCTAAGGACAAAGGGCCTCATGATCCAGATCTATCTTCATCTGCTGAAGTGTCTAGGAGGGACATGAAAATCCAGGTATCCGCCTCATTTGATCTTACCCCTCTTAGTCATGTGAGTAGACTAAAGTCAGACTCTATTCCTGAAGTGGATGAGATCGCTGCCGGGTTAACTGGATCTAATGGAGAGGAAGGAGATGATTTGCCTCCAGCCAAGGATGCTGGGCAAATATTAGAGGAACTTGTTAAAAAAATATCTGCAGAAATGGGGAATGATACCTCAAGATTGGAAGATGAAGATAGGCATATACCTATGTCTGAAGATGAGGAACTACAGGATATAGTCTTGGAAACTCCTAGTACTAAGGGAAGAATTTTTAAAATTGAGGGGGAGCAACTAATGGAAGAGATAATGCATGATGCATTATTTGTAGGGGAGCAATTGGAGGTTCATCCACTAAAGGATGTTATTGCTTTTGACCTGCATGAAAACAAAATCATGGCAGTGGTTGAGGGGAAGAGACCTTCTGATCTCCCTGGTCATGAGGTACATAATCTAGTGTCATCAGAATCTGAGGAAGAGAAAGAGAGTGATGAGAAAGCACACTCCTCACCATATCCAGAAATAGAACAACACAAGAGTGGCACAGCTCAAGGAACAGGGACCAAGAATGTACAAGGAGAAACTGAAGCCCTTGATGAGGGCACATCTGCCATATTTGATCAGATGCCACCTTCCTTCATTACCAAGCTAAAAGGTTTGCTATATGAGCAAAGAAGGGCATTGAAAAACTATGTGGATGAAGCCCTCAAAGATGTAAGAAATGATCTTACAACTGAGATCAAATCAAAAAGGTTTTAACTGAACTTGCTGAAAGGAGAAACAGTAAAATTCTTTATAAGAGCTGCTCCTGCTATAGATTACACCATGGAGAAACTGAACGTGTCAAGAAAGAATATTATAATTATCATTGAGAATCAAAATATTGAGGCTAAGAACTCTATGACTATCATGAGAATGATAAATTCTAAGAAAAGAACAGAACTCTAAAATCCTCACTAAGATGGATGCCTGCACCAAGATGCTTGATTACCACATGTTAGAAGTTAAAAATCAAGTAACTGCTGGAGTTAACTACCTGGAAGGGGAAATAAGCAAAGCTAGCACCTCCCAGACTACTCAAGTAATTGAAGAAGTCAAAAAGGGGGAGAGAAATATCATCAAAACAAATACTTAGAATATGGTCTGGGACACAAATGCTGTGAGAGGTTCATTAGGAATGGAGCCACTGCAATAAAATAACATCCCAATGATGCTTGGCCATATACAAGATGCTTTCAACAAGATGTATAATAGTGAAGCCGAAGTTCAAGACAATCAAGAATATATTCAGTACATTGAAGAAGGTGATAGTGCTAATGCTCAGTGGGGAGAGAAGACTACTGGTGCTCAGAATCCTTTCATTAGCCCCACAGTAGACTAGTCACTACAGGTCAAAGAAAGAATCATTGATGATGCTTAAGAGGAGGCCAAGCTTAGGAAAAAAGAGATATAGAGAAGAAATGGAACAGAGGCCTGATTTCGAGCAGTGGAGCCCAGATTCCAGATCTATTATTCTGCTTGCTTGGGAGCAGGTCAAGAATAAGAGATCAGATAGAGGTAAATTGTACAAAAAGACTGAATGGGATAAGATGGAAAAGAGATACATAGAGATAAGGATTTTCTAGAAGAACAAAAAGGAAAATCTTCTCACTCCTAATGCTACAAAACCATCTAAATACTTCCCCAAGCCTTTCAACTATTTTGAGAGACAAAAGTATAAAGTTGAAGTTGGAACTACTAAGGCTAAGGTTTTTGATGAAGCTGGTAAGGAAGGAAAGAAGATAGCTGGAGCTGAAGACAAGCTGACAAAGATATCCAGAGGGAGTGGGATTATGATAAGGGAACCTAGAACTTAAAATGTTAAGGTTCTTCTTACAGGGCTAGGGATGAAACACTGTGTTTATATTGCTCAAACATTTATTCCCTATATGATTAAATAGAACAACCTTTTGTTATAAGAGTGATCTGTCTAACTCATCATTTGCTATGTCTTTGACTTATCTGCTACCTCATTATATATGTCTATGATTTATCTGAATTATGCTGTGATGATTATGTCTATGATTTATCTTAATTATGTTGTGATAATTATGTCTATGATTTATCTTAATTATGTTATGATGATATGTTTTAAATATTTATAACATAAGTATGTTTAGTGTATGCACTATCTTAGGTTTTGACTTCTTTAAATAGGGGGAGATTGTTGGGTCCATTGATCCCAATGTCCTGAATTTGAAGAAGGACTAGAAAATCAATGTATACACATGTTGTGATCTAACTTGTGTTTAAGGTGAATGATTGCAGTTTGTCCTGATAAGTTATGATGGGACAGGTAGCCTATATGGCTAAGTCAGGTAAGTTCTTACCTAAGTGGTGGAAAGACAGATAACTGTGTATGTCCACAGGCGTTGAGTGAAGATTAGTCACTCAACGCTAGATGGCTTATAGCACAAAGTGAGGCCTATACAGTCAAAGCCAGGGCAGTGGCCAGTTCAGAAAATGGCCAAGTGCACATGCATTGAGTGAAGTCAACTCACTCAATGGCATACAGCAAAAGGCTGTGAGAAAGGCTAAAGCAGTAAAAGCCTGAAGTTTGAATGAGCTGAACTGTGGCCAAGTCCACAGGCATTGAGTGAAGTCAACTCAATCAATTCCATATTACTAAAGAGAAAATTGGCTAAGTTTTTTGGCGTTGAGTGATTAAGACACACTCATCGCCATTCAGCAAAAAGGTTTTAGTTGAATTGGTCGAACTGAGTTCAAAGTTCGTCGAACTCAGAAAGACAGTCTACCCAGTGCTTGTTAAATACAGAAAATTGGCTAAGGTAGAAAGCATTAAGTGAGGCATATTCACTCAATGCTCTCATTGCTTAATTTGTTGCAGGAGCTTCACATATCCATCCAATACTTTCTAAAAAGAACATACAATTGAGGAGCTGTGAAGAAGGAGTTGAAGCTGAGCAGTCTGCTCAGTTCTGAAAGAAACAGAGAAACAGATCTGCTAGTTGCTTCCAGCATAAGCCAATGCTTCTACATCATTGTTAATGTTAAGAAGAGAGGGCTGAGCTTCTTTCTCAATTTAGGGAGAGGTAGAACATTTCTCTGCAAGTAACTTCCAGCACAAGAAATTACTTGTTGTTGTGTAAGTAGTTAGGACTAAGTATATCTTAGTTAAGTAAAGGTAGAATCAGAAAATAAACTCATGTAGTCATTATTTGGCTGAGTTTATCTCAGTCAAGAAGCTTGACACAGAGAAATATCTCTTATGTCAGGAATATCCATCAACCCACTTTCATCCTGTAGGATTCAGCTTTATGTACCTTAAAGAGTACTGAGTTGTAGGAGTATTGCAGCACTATGAGAGTAGGTTTGTGTGCTTGAAGTTGTAGGGATGAAGAGCCTGAGTTATAGGCCTTAAAAATTAGGATGAGGTAGGTGATCAGTGGATAACTGAGCTGTAGGAGCTCTGCATGGCTCTGAGGTAGAAACCCTTGTGGTTCTGAGCTTGGATTCTTTGAAGAATATGTGTGTAAGGCTTAGGGCCTGAGGTCTAAGATCCTTGGAGCATTTTGGGGAAGTGTCTAGTCTAACAAGACAATTGGAGAGGTGGGAGGGAAAGTGGATGTACCCAGTTGGGGAACCACTATAAATTTTTGTTTGCTTTGCTGTGTTATTTTCTTTGTGCAGGGTAAATCATCTTGAAAGCAGAACTCAATCAACCACTCAAGCAGTAAACTAAAAGAAAAGAAAAGAATTAATAAGGAGACCAATAACCTATTCACCCTCCCCTCTAGGTGATTTAGTTATCCTTGAAATTAAAGGCTTTCAAAACACATATAATGCATCCCATACTACATAATATGCCTTGTATACCACTTATCATGCTTATGAGTGTTGTGTTCATGCTTCATCCAAGACGTACTGATGACACATCAGTGTGTGTATGAAATTGAACAAGGCCATCTAAGCCTAACCAGAGATAGTTATTCGACCAATTATCAAACAACCTATCCCTCTGATACCAACAATCATAACCAACAATTTCTCTGCATTTAAACAATATATTAGAGTAAGAGAAAACATGCATCGTGATGCCACGACGTATATGCGATAACTGCAGACGCTTAGGAAAGAACCCAAACCTGACACTTTATATGAAATCCTCAAGTTATTATGAAGAAAATACAATTTAAGTTAAGTTTTGATAGTCGTATCCCTCGACTCAGTGGATCAACTAGTCCACAAGTGAAAACATGAATATACGCTACATAAAATACTTTTCTTATATTGATTAACATCCTACATTAGCATAAACATCCAAATAGGACAATTCATGATATGTATACCTCTAGATTTAATATAAGTATGGAAGTAGCATTTACGTTTATTAAAATATAGTGACGTTGGATTAAAACATTGATAGGAATGAGATAGTCAAATGATACTTTTATATACTTTTTTTTAAAAAATAACTAACATGCAGATTTACCCTTAGGCCTATACTCGACGAATTGGCTCAATTCGACGAGAAAATACTAGGTACATACAGATTTGTCGAGTATACTCTATGAATATTGTAGACACTAGAAAAATTTTACTTAGCAAAATTAACTAACTTAATGATACTCGACGATTCGACTAACATATCTTTCATACTAGAAGAATCGGCAAAATTACCTAAGTCCACGAAAAATAAGTCGATTATACTCAATGCGTACGACGCTAAAGCAGTCTCACTCAACACCTGGATTTATCTCCACGGTTTTAATTAACTCAATTCCTTAAATTGACGCCTAGCTGAGTTCACTCTGCACTCGATGTTAAAGGCAGCAACACTCAAAGCACTCAACGCCATTTGGTTCACTCGATGCTCTCGACGCCAAATTGACAATACTCAACAAATTCGTGGAGATTACATGATGAATTAGACTTAGCCTCACTGGCACTCGATGCCCTTTTCTCCAAGACCAAATCACTCAACACCAAGGCTGATACTTGACGAATCTGACTTAGACTCACAGATAACTCGATGCTCTCAACACCAAGTCAAATTCACTCAACGCCAAGTCTGATACTCGACGAATCTCACTTAGACTCATAGATCACTCGACGCTCTCAATGACAAGTAAAATTCACTCAATGCCAATGTTGATACTCAACGAATTCGTCGAGAATACTCGACGAATTTGCCTTAGTCCATAACTCATATTTGACGAATTCTACTCACTGGCATATACGATGAATTTATCTTTACTTAAACTATCCTATACGATGAAATTATCTTAGACTAACTGTCATATACAACGAATCCTACATAGAATAACTGTCATATAATCGGTCGATTAAACTTAGGTTTACTGTTATATACGACGGATAAAACTTAATTAGACATACTACACTGCGCAGCAGTTCAAGCTTGGTCAAACCCTACACTACTCCTAACTCTAAGGAGGGAAGAAAAGATATAGTAAACACACACACACACAAAAAAGAGGCATAGCAAGGGGAAGAAATCACCACTTGCCTCTAACCGCCCGAAATCCGGCCATGCAAGCTCTCCTCCAAAAGGATCTGGCCGCAAGAACACCTAGGCAATGATTCCTGAAACTTCTCGGGGTAAACAAGTGTCAAAAAAGAATTCCCTAGCACACAAAAATCCAGGAAATGGGAAAAACGCACTGCACAAACATAGATCTTGGCGAGAGCTTTCCGAATTTACCCTCCGACGATAAATTAGTGCATTGTAGCTCCTACAATCGACGACTGAATGCTTGTGAAGTCTGTCGCTCTCCCTCTTTCGCAAATCTATTTGACGACTAGGGAAGAAGACGACGAATAAGGTTCCTTCTAAATCTTAAGGGTATTTATACTTATAGTATATTAATATTTTTATTATAATAAACGTCCGAACTACCGATAAATCCAATCAACTCGGATTTTCACGAAATTCGCACCAAAACTAAATATCGATGCTATTTATCCAACGACGAAGTTGAAATCAAAATTTGACAAAAAAACTCGGGTAAAAACTCCCCAAAGTCGAAGCTCCAAAATCCCAAAAAGGCTCCACCGAGTTCCAAAACAAACCCGACTCACGAGTGAAATCTCAAAAACACACTTGAAATTGGCCATGCTAATATTTTAAGCCAAAACCTCAGATACCAAATGATAAAGTCACTCTCCAGCATTGGTACCCTTAAACTACGTGCCAACATAACTCCCTGACGTCAAAAATACGCCATAAAGGAATTAAAATAATCATAAAAAAATTCATGGGTGTTACATAGGTCTACCTGGACTCCCAACCCAATGTAGGTTGTCATCCTCAACCTTTGGATTCTTAGCAATCCATTCAACACCCTAAGCAAGGAGCTCATTGTGAGACTCCCCCACAATAGTAACATAATCCTTTTCCTATCCTTCAGACTCTAGATCCAGGTACTCATCTATATTTTGACCAACATCTACAACATCACCTTGTTCTTCTTCTTCAGTGTGTTGAGTAGTAATATCGTTCTCAATCTCCCCCTCAACTGAGGCACACTTCTCTGCAGATTCTTCTACCTTTTTCTGAATACTCTTCCTTGCTCTAGAATTGCCCCCATCCAGCTTCTCTCTAGCTTTCGATAAAGATTTATCCCACCTAGCAACAACTTTGAGATCAATCCTTGTTATGTAGTAGATTGCAGCACCTAAGGATTGGTTTAGTTCCAAGTCCTGTACTCCACCATTATAAAGGAAGAGAGATAGGATTATCCCAAAATTTGGGTTCCTTAGAGAGCTCTAAAATTTCTCAAATAGTATTGTTGTCGCTCTATATTTTTCTTCATAATAATCCACGTCATTAAATCAAACATCTACTTACAAATCTGATCATGTGAACTTGGCTTGCATATAAGCACTTTCCCTATTATATCTTCCAACAAATTTCCTAGTATGGGCCGTTTGTTTCAATATGGGTACCAAAAGTTATACCTGGATACTTGCACCAATCAAGGGCATGTTCAGTGTCGCTTGAACTTACTTTATCTCCTTCCTCTCCCTCAAGAAGTTCCAAAATCATCAGGACTTTTGTTAGGGCATGGGCAGAGACCTTTACCCTATGCTCGACTATCTTAGATTGAATATCCCTACCAGTTTTAGACCCTTTTCCATTATGATAGAATTCTATTACATGGCTCTTGAAAATTTTGGTTGGCTCTAAAAGTTAAAATTCTAGTCCCATGGAAGAACACAATTTGACAATCTCCTTCAATCTTGCTTCTCCTCCATCAAACCCTCCTTGGACAAGCTCGTGGATGATGTTGAATTAGTGTGTTGATTTCTTTGGTTCCATTTATGTTGAACTCTTGAGTGAGAGCAAAAAGAGGGGTGTATCTCAAGTCAAATGGATTAGGGTTAATGAAGATTTAACACATTTTAACATTCGTGCCTATTTATATATGACGAGTTTTAGAATACCAAAAGGTGTGCACTTTTTTCGTATCTCAGCCGTCTAAAATAATTAAGCAAAGATCAATTATTGGGATTAATTGCTTTATTTTTGGAAGGGTTTCTAGTTGAATCAGTTTTGATTTGACCAACCTTTTGCAAATTTGAGCTGACGTCAAACCAAATCCTATCGATACTTAGGTGATGTTTTGGATTTAACAGGATAAGCATTTACATCTATCCTATGAAATCAAGATTTGTCTATCCTTCTAGTTGATAAAATTCTTGACATTAGAATTATCTACTTCTATTTTTTATATATATGACCATTGTCTAAGTTTTCAAAATAAAGAGATTTCATTCTCAATTGAATATACCAAACCGTACTTATAATGAGTCAAGTGTACCTGATCTCAGAGACAAGATCCCATACTCTAGTCATTGATTGAAGTAGAAAACTCTTGACAGAATTAACATCTCTTGAATTGTTTGAAATCATAGTACCCTAGACCCCATAATGTCCAAGAACAAAATTTACTTCTTGGATAATACAAGATATATCTACCAGCCCACGATATACTTTTTCCCAGTCATCCTCGTAGAGGGTTATGAGTTCCCTAATCCCCACTCTAGCAGTAGGATAGTTATCCTGATCTTTTTTATTGTTGAATGCACGAATCCCAAAATAGCCTTCTACTTCTGATTTTGAAGAGTTACAATAACTACTTTTACTTAAGGCTTTTGCCTTGGTGGCAATGAAGCTCCTAAAAGTATCTAGTTGTCTACATAAATCACCGAGAGGGGTTTGAATATGTGAATTCAATATCTTTAAGCGGAAATAAAATACTTTAAAAATAAGTACATAGAATCAGAAAAACACACCGCACAAACACAAGGATTTATAATGGTTCCCTAGAATGGATACGTCCACTGTCCCGCCTTTCCTATCTAGCACTTCAGACTAGACTCGGCTACTTCACAAATCTCAGATTATAACAAATCTTACACCTCGGAGTCTTCAACGCCTACAAGCTCGGAGACAATGTCTCCTACAAAAACTAAAATAGCAAACTCTCCTACACTTGAACCTCTAAATAAGGATCTACAAAACTCAAAAGTGAAACATCCTACAAGAGTTATACAAAAGGTTTTTACATAATAAAATAGATTGCAATAACAATCTTCTTCAGATCTATGAGAATCAATCTTCTTCCTCGCTAGAATGGAAACCTTGAATTAACGGAAGAAGAAGAAGACTTGATTTGAGAATTTGAAACAATGTACGACCTGAGTATCGACTAGATCTTGGAGAAATTCTTGGAGAAATATAGAGTAGAGATTTGGTCGACACTTTCTTTGAGAGGATCGTGATCAAATCGGGAAAATTGCAAAGAATTGTTGGATATTTTATCCACAATAACCCGGATTTGAAGAAGTCCCCCTTGAACAAAGATGAATTGAGTTTGTATTTGATGTTGCATTTTAGTTTTGTACTTACAGGACTTTAATTGCTAAGTACAAACCAATGTTAGATTATAATTGGTCATATTACACAGGTCTATGAAATATAATTCCTCATTGTGTAGGATATGGTGTTGACTCATATGTAACCTCTCTATTATGGTGTACTTTATCTCCAAGTGTAGTAGAAGGATAAAAGAAGGGTTACTTGCTGAGTTTTGGACTGTCAGAATTTCCATAAGTAAAATTCATCGAGTCCTCACGTGATGTAAGACCCCCTCCCGGAGCACAAAATACGGCACGAGGTCAGTCTTATGCCCAAAACAGCCGCCTTGCAGAAGACCATGTGTTGGCCGGGAATGAAGAGGCACATTAGATATTTTGTTACGTAATGCGAGGCCTGTCAAAGGGTGAAGGTGGAATGCATGAGCCCCGGTGGATTATTACAGTCATTGCCCATCCTCGAGTAGAAGTTCGAGGATTTCTCCATGGACTTTGCCCACGGATTGCCTCGCTCACGCTCGGGGAATGATTCTGTATGGATAATCATTGACCGCTTAAGAAAGGTAGCCAAGTTTATTCCTATGAAGAAAGAAGCTAATGTGGATGTTTTGGTATGCCTCTTTGTGGAGCAGTTTGTACGGTATCATGGCGTGCCAAGGACAATTTTTTCTGACAAGGATGGTCGGTTTACCTCTAAGGAACAGAAGGTTGTACAAGCGTACTTGGGTTCACACCTTACCTTTAGCACATCATTTCATCCTCAGACGGACGGGCAGTCTGAGAGAACCATCAAAACATTGGAGGACCTAATGAGACTGTGTGTGTTGGATAGAGGAGAGCTGTGGGAAAGGCTCTTACCCCTCGTGGAATTCTCCAATAACAACAGTCACCATGCTAGTATCGAGGTGGCACCCCATGAAGCCTTTTACGGAAGGTGTATAATCCCCTTGTCATGAGTACAATTTGAAGACCCGATGGTTTTAGGAATTGAGTACATCGATGATACTGATGCGGTTGTTAGACTAATATGGGACACCATGCTTGAGGCTCAAAGTCGGCAGGCTAAATATTATAATGCAAAGCACTAGGTGGTAGAATTTCAAGTGGGTAACAAAGCGTTCATGAAAATCCGGCCGATGCATGGAGTGTCACGAGTACATGGTGTGAAGAGCTCTGCCCAAGGTACGTTGGACCTTACACCATATTGGAAAACATTGGCCCTTTGGCCTACCAGTTTGAGTTACCACCAGAGCTAGAGAACCTTCATAACGTATTCAATGAATCATCTCTCAGGAAGGCGATGTTGCAGCATGATCAACATATTCCCACCATTGATGGAGCAGTAGCAACCGATAGATCTGTAGGACTAGAGCCGGTGCGGATAGTAGACAATGAGACAAGGATTTTGCGCCGCAAGAGTGTTCCATTGGTAAAGGTGTTGTTGTCTAACAATTGGAAGGAGGAGTATACATGGGAGTCGGTGGACTTGATGCAAAAGCGCTACCCAGAGTGGTTTCCTCAAGGTAATTTTTAAAGTATATTTTATTTTATTTCATGCTTTTCTCTCCCCATAGCCTTAGCTGATTTCGGGGACAAAATATTTTATTTTGTGTATAGGATTTGTAATGTCCCAATTCACCCTAGGCCCCTCGTGCCCGCTTTTAAGTCAGGAGAGCTAACATGGGCTCAGGGAGTGCCGACTGATGAGTCCCATTTAAATAGTGTTTTGCGGACTCATCTGGGCTAGTTTTCATGACTTTGCACCTCACCTTTCAGTTGTTTTCATTGATATTTCATTCCTACTGCGTTTCACGATTGGTGCATTTGTCTAGCCCATGGGTCCACAATTGCGCATTCAATTGCTGGGGGTATGCATTTCGTGCTCCCTAGGGCTCATTCTAGTAGTTTTTATTGCATTTTGTGGTTGCTGGAGGGTCCTCCTTTACGAGTTTTTATTGTGTGCAGGTGGTCAGTTTTCCCCTCTTCAGAATTCTTATTTGTGGAAAATGCACGGCCGTGCGTTTTCTTGGCGCACGGTTTATTTCCATCATGCGTTTTCTACAGATTATTTTGGATGATTGACCAGCCCGTGCGATTGCTTCACGCACGATTTCTTCGGAAGCGTGCGCGAAGGAAATGCACAGTTTTTTTGCGACCTTCTGATTTTTATCAGTTCTGTGGTTGGTCGTGCGTCTTCTTTATGCAAGGTCGGAAGCGCCCGTGCACGCATAAAACGCATGATTACACTCTACTGCCTGCGTTTTGTGATTCCTGTCATTACCCGTGCGATTTACTTAGCGCACGGGCGGAATCTCCCATGTGTGAGTACAACGCACGGGTCAATGCTTCTTCTTCCTCAGGCACTTTCTAGATATTAATATCGCACGGTTCACGCACGGTCATGCGCCAGACCGTGCGTGACCATTTTTCTGACTTTTACTATTTAAGCCACAGATTTCTTCTGGACCGGGACATCTCCGTTTTCCCCCGCCATTTCCGCTCCTTTGAGAGGGAACTCATCCCTCCAGCTGTCATTCTCTCTCTCTCTTCTGTGGGAAGCTCTTACGGCCACCATTTCTCCTCTGAAAGCATGCAAAAGTTCCATCTTCGACCATCTTCATCTTCTCCGACCTTCAAGCTACCATCCGAGCTACTTGTTGCTGCACTTGAGAAGTCCTCCGTTCAGATCCGACTTAGCGACAATGAGAGGACGGGTTAGAATGAGGAATTGACAGCACTTTTGGATCCCAGATGCCTTCCAAAGACCGAGCTATGACAAGGATTGACAACCTTAGCTTCCGGCCGAGAATCATGGAGAGCTTTCGTGTGCTCGGTTGTATTTCTTCACTTTTACTAAACTTGTCATGTTCTTAACCTGTGCTAGTAAACTTGTAGCTTGATAACATTGATTTTGATTGAGTTTCATTTGAGTTTGCTAATGATGCTTTAATCTTTGGTTGTGTTTGAGCTATGCTAGCCTTTGCTAGAAGTGAGCTCAGAGAAGAGGTGTTTATGACCCTCACTTGTTCTTTCGCTTCAGCTATTATTCTTTGGATTAATTCATCCGGGCGAAGCAGTGAAGGCGACCCGCGCTAGTTTTATATTTTTTTTATCATAGGAAATCCAAATCGAAACCCCCCTTGTTCGCTTAGCACTTGCACTCGTTTTTATAAACGCTAAAACCCATGTTGCCTACTTGCGCTCCGCGAGAGATCGATACTCGGGGATGCTACTCCCCTTTATTATTACTTGGCCGTGAACAGTAGTCTTACTTCTAGCGCATCAAGCTTTTTGCGCCGTTGCTGGGGAGCACAACCGTTCCGTGTGGTTTTTGCTTTTTGGTGAAAAGTTTGTAGATGTTTAAGTGTGTTTTAATTCTTTGCTTTATTAGTTTGATCTTTGCCAAAGACAAATTCTAAATGAAGGAAACTCTGTTAGCTGCTAACCACAAGGTGGATAACATTGAAGTATCTGTGGATCTAATCAAGTTTGTCTCATAGTATTGTTTATTTCATGGGCTCCAAGGAGAGAATGCCAGGGCCCATATCGAAAACTTCTTAGAGATTTGTGGCACTTTTTGCTATGCGAGGGAGGTGAAAGACGAAGCTATTATTAGACTATTCGTGTTTTCTCTTACAGGAAAAGTAAGATGATTGTATAGGGATATCTTCCCATGTGAGCTGACTACGTGGATGAATATTGAAGTTCTATTCATCATGAAGTTCTGCTCCCGCGATCTATTGACATGAGTAAATTTAGATTTGGTCTCATTCACACAGGGCCCTGACGAAACTCTTTGGGAGGCTTGGGAAAGATTTCAACTGCTACAATCCAGGTGCTCGGGGCAGGAAGCTTATGGGGTGCCATTTTTGCATGCATTTTATTTCGACATTAATGTGTTGTTTCGATATCTGTTCAACACTGCCGCTGGTGGTGCCCTTCTTAACTAGACCACGGATGATGCTTGGAGTATAGTGGCCGATGTGGCGTGTTTGTGTAGCTTGTGGGAGATGCCTCACGTGACTGGAGCGGATGGAGGCTCTTATTTTAGAGCTAATAATACGGGGGAGAGCGAACGTCTTTTCTGTTGTTTTCTGGGATGGTTTGAAAATTGGTGGCAATCCCAATCTGTAATAATGCAACAGTTGCGCAACATCATCTCCGCTATTGGTAAGATGTTTGATTTTTGGGTCGGCTGCCCTTCTGAGACGGTTAATGCTATGAACCTTAGAAGTGGCAGGCTAGTGTGGAATCCTACGTGCCTGGAGGCCCTACTTTCTGAACGACAAACTAAGCTCAACACTGATGAGCCTTTTAAGGAACCGGCGGTGATCGTTCCACCGGAGGTCAAACTCCAACAAGCCCGGCCTCCTTTCTCGCATAGGTTGCAGAATATCAGAATGGAGAGACAACAACAAAAATTTCAGGGTATTTTGAAGGGGATTCAGGTGAGCATTCCCATGGTTGATTTGCTAACTCAGGTGCCTCGATATGCTAAGTGCTTGAAGGATCTTCTAGCTAAACATCAAGCTTTCGAGTTATGTGATAGTATTTCGAACCAGGAGGACTGGCCCACTATGGTAGTAAGACATTGGCCTCTGAAACAAAAGTATCAAGGGAGCTTTACTATTGCTCGCACCATTGGGCGATCCGAGCTTAGGTTAGCTTTATGTGATTTGGGTGCGTCTATCAACCTCATGTTGTAATCTGTCTTCCGTTAGCTTGATTTTGGGGTTCTCAGACCCACTAATGTCATGTTACAACTGGCAGATCGATCGAAGAAAAAACCTGTTGGTGTGGTTGAAGATCTCACGATTGTTGTTAATGGGTTGGCTTTTCTTGCCGACTTTGTAATCCTTGACATTGAGAATGCGTCTAATACCCCAATTATTCTGGGTCAGCCATTCCTTGCCACTACTAGAGCCATCCTTGATGCAGAAAAGGGTCTGTTGACATTACGACTTGGATCAAAAGAAACGGTTTTTGATATGTATAAGGCATCAAGAGAAGTTGACCGAGCGGAGCTGGGTACGATGAAGTTTCAGGAGGATGAGGATGAGTTGTGGGATCCCAATATGGAAACTCAGACAGGGTCTTATGAGGTGTAGGATGGAGATAAAAAGCATGCTACCGTACCTCCGTTCGATTCTGAAGGTTCTTGCGAGCTCAAGCAACTTCCTAACTCGCTGAAATATGCTTTTCTAGGTGAGAATGACACTCACCCTGTCATTATTTAGGCCTATCTTATAGCTGATCAGGAAGCCCGTCTTGTTGAATTGCTAAAGCTACATTGGAAAGCATTTGGGTGGATGATTTTTGATGTTCAGGGAATCAGTCACGCTGTTTGTATGCACAAGATTTAACTGGAGGATAACTTCAAGCCATCTGCTGAGCCACAAAACCGATTGAATCCTATGTTGCAGGACGTGGTAAAAAAGCGAGGTTATCAAGCTTTTGGATATGGAATTATTTATCCGATAAGCGATAGTGAATGGGTGTGCTTAGTTCAACTGGTGCCAAAAAAGGAGGTGTTACCGTCATCCGTAATGAGAACGGCGAACTGCTTACTACGAGGCCTTTTATCGGGTGGAGAGTTTGCATTGATTACTGAAAGCTTAATGTGGCGACCAGAAAGGACCACTTCCCATTGCCGTTCATGGACAAAATGCTGGAAAGGCTGGCTGGGTATGGTTACTATTGCCTTTTGGACGGATACTCGTGATATTATCAGTTGGCTATTGCCCCAGAGGACCAAGAAAAGACGACGTTCACATGCCCGTGAGGGACTTTTGCTTTCCTACAACTTCCTTTTGGGTTATGCAATGATGTTGCTACCATTCAGCGATGCATGACTGTGATTTTTCGTGAAATGGTTGGGGATTTTTTGGAAGTATTCATGGATGACTTTTCCCTATTTGGTGATATCTTCGATGGAGCATTGCGCAACCTCTTGTTGGTCTTGCAGCGTTGCGAGGATACTAATTTAATGCACAACATGGAGAAGTGCCATTTCATGGTGCGTGAGGGGATTATTTTGGGATATAAAGTCTTTCAGCTGGGGCTGGAAGTTGATCCTACAAAGGTTGAGGTGATTAAAAACCTGCCCCCTCCGTCGACGCTACATTGCATTCGCAGTTCCTTTGAGCGGGAACTCATCCCTCCAGCCGTCATTCGCTCTCTCCTCCGTAGGAAGCTCTTACGACGACATTTCTCCTCTAAAAGCGTGCAAAAGTTCCATCTTCAACCATCTTCATCTTCTCCGACCTCCAAGCTACCATCCGAGCTACTTGTTGCTGCACTTGAGAAGTCCTCCGTTTTGATCCGACATAGCGACAATGAGAGGACAGGTTATAATAAGGAAGTGACAGCCCTTATGGATCCCAGACGCCTTCTGAAGACCGAGCTAAGACAAGGATTGACAACCTTTGCTTCCGGCCGAGAATCTTAGAGAGCTTTCATGTGCTCGGTTGTATTTCTTCACTTTTACTAAACTTGTCATGTTCTTAACCTGTGCTAGTAAACTTGTAGCTTGATAACATTGATTTTGCTTGAGTTTAACCTGAGTTTTTTAATGATGCTTTAATCTTTGGTTGTGTTTGAGCTATTCTAGCCTTTGCTAGAAGTGAGCTCGGAGAAGGGGTGTTTACGACCCTCACTTGTTCTTTCGCTTAAGCTATTTTACTTTGGAGTAATTCATTCGGGCAAAGCGGTGAAGGCGACCCACGCTAGTTTTATATTGTTTTATCATAGGAAATCCAAATCGAAACCCCCTTGTTCGCTTAGCACTTGCACTCATTTCTCTAAACCCTAAAACCCATGCTCCCTAATTGCGCTCTGCGAGAGATCGATACTCGGGGATGCTACTCCCCTTTATTATGACTTGGCCATGAACAGTAGTCTTACTGCTAGCGCATCAAGTTTTTGGCGCCATTACGGGGGAGCGCAACCATTCCGCCTTGTTTTTGCTTTTTGGTGAAAAGTTTGTAGATGTTTAAGTGTGTTTTAATTCTTTGCTTTGTTAGTTTGATCTTTGCCAAAGAAAAATTCTAAATGGAGGAAACTCTGTTAGCTACTGAAAGATAGGGTAAGCTCTAAAAACTCTAGAGGGTGGGGGGGTGAATAGAGTTATTGAAACCGTTTTAATTTTTTTGTTGTATTAAAGAATCTTTAATAAAATAAGTTACTATATTATAAGTGTATAAGTGTACAGGTGCAGCAGATAAACTAGAGATATATATCTAATCTACACAACACATATGTATCACAGCACAAGCACAGAGAAAAACCACAGCAAACACAGACAACACAAGAATTATAGCGTGGTTCCCAAAACTTGGGTACATCCACTCTTCTACCACCCTAGGTAGGAATCCACTACAGGTTTTGATCAGGTGACTGCCACCAATGAGCTTTTGACTAGGTGATCAAAAACCAACTCTCAAATCTTTTGGAAGGAGACTTGCAACCAGAATAATTTTGAAGGGTATTAAAACCCTGTATAGAGGTGGGGAAGAGAGTTTGATGAAAGTCTTCTTTTCTCAAAACACAGTGAGAAGACTATATGGATTTGTTGTTGTTTTCACTACACTTTTGTATGTTTTCTTTTTTGTAACTCGGTTGATGATGGATTGCCGTTTCTGTGTATATGTTCTCTCTCTTTTTGTTTTCTTATCAGGGAGATGTATATCAGATAACTTCAACTTGGTCAAAATTCAAAAACAAACTCTACAATAAATGATCAGCCGAAATCTTGGGAATGAAAAATGATAAGTCACTAATTATAATTATTTTCATATAGTTTTATTTAATTAATAATAAGATTATAATTATATTTTAGTAATTATGGTTCTAATTTCTTTATTTTCATATTTCAGGTCAATATGAGCTGCGAATAGCAATTTGGAGCTTGCTGGACTTATCAGGAGTTGAAACGGAGAAAATGATCATTTTTGGTCACGGATACCTGAACTTCAAATGGTCATAACTTTCAAACCAGGAAGAGTTACGGGACGTGCAACTAGTCAACGGAAAGAGGACGACAACCTCTACAATTCTGGAGAATTTCACAAGTACACGCCCGTGACACGGGCGTAACATTTGAGTCACAGGCGTGTCTAGGTCAAAAAAAACTGATTTCTCCAGAAAGCTTCCCTGAATAATTTTGGGACTTTTTTCTAAGGACACGCCCCCTGTCGTGACCTAGGGCGTGACCTACCCAAAACTGCGAAATTAATCCCAGATTGCGCCGTTTCCAACCGTTTTGCTAGCCCAGTCCGACACGCCCTAGGTCACGGGTGTGACCTAGGGCATGACCACTTCAGAAACAGTAGAATTACTTCCCGCCGTTCCCATTCCCGCCGTTTTCTATAACGGACTAGACACGCCCTAGGTCACGGGCGTGTCCTAGGGGCGTGACCCGCAAAACGGCGATTTTTGGCGGTTTTTCTCCAACGTTCCCGGGCTTTCAAGACTGTAGTTTCCGAGCCTGACACGCCCCCGGTCACGGGCGTGACCTAGGGCGTGACTCCCAAGCAGAAAAATCTATAAATAGCAGATGTGTTCAGAAACTCAGGAGGAAGATTAGGAGCCAATTTTAGGAGTATTTTGTAGCTTAGTTTTCTGTTTCTCAGCATTTCTTTCTTGTAATTTCTATTTCATAATTTAGTTTTACTTTTGCAATTTCAATTCAAGTACTTTCTCTTTGCAACCATGTTCTTCTTTTTCTTCTTTCCTTGTATCTTTTATATCATGCCAAGTAGCTAATTTTCCCAAGCACTTGATCATGATAAACTTTGAAAGTGAATAAACTCTTTTTTTATCAAACTCTTTATTTATCGCTATCGATTTATCTTTGAATTATTTTGTATCGAATTCATATTTCGCGAATACGTTTTCGATCCTAGATCCGTATCTTAAATGACCGAGAGGTTGCTGATACGAGTAGATCGCTCAAAGATAGAAGGAGCCGCATGCACTCCTCGAGAGAGGATGACTTGGATCTTCCGGATTGGAGTCAAATCCAATAGTGGGGTTTACCGCGTAAAGCAAGCTTAGGGGTTTCGACTGGCCGAGAGGTCTTAATCGATCAACCTAAGGTTAGTCAAAAGCATGAGCTCGAGAGAGACGCTTTCGTACTTAAGGAACCTCCACGGTCGAAGTAGGTAAATTAGAGTTTACATTTTATTGAAGTTTATTCGAATTGAAAGGGAGTCTAGATCAAGTGCTATTTTTAGTTTATCTTTCTCCTATAATTAATTTAACCTCATTCTTATACTTCGATAAAATAATATTAATTTGCGTGAGTAGAAGTACTCAACAGGCCCCGAGTCTAATACGACATTTCCTATACTATATTTCGATAGGTACACTTGCCTATTTGAGATTATAGTTTGGATAATATTTTAAAACTCTAGAAAATCTTCATCAAGTTTTTGGCGCCGTTGCCGGGGACTATTTTTTTTTATTGATATTTTGAAAGCGCAAATTTTATTACTTTTATCACTCTTCTTCTCTACCTCACCTCAATTTTTTTCCTTTTCTTGTTGAATTCATTTCTATTAGGTAATGGTTGTGTTTATTTTCTATTATTAAACAATGTTATCTAAATTAGCCGCCGAACTTGCCAAGCTTCAAAATCAACTAGATATTTTGGAAGCCGCAAGACAACGCCAAATTTCTTTTTTTTATTATGGTGGTTCTCATCGTGATGAATATTGTTATTATTATAATTATTATACAAATCCTTCGTTATGAAAATTGTTTTTATAATAATTTTGAAAATAACTATTCTCACTTTTATGATAATTCTTTTTCTAATTTTCTTGAAAATAATTTTTGCTATTCTTCTATTTTCCATGAAAATACTTTTTCGAATTTAAATACGAATAATTATTTTGATTTAAATAATTCTTCTTCCACCTCGGCTACTGGTTTTTCTTGTTCGCAAGATTAACCGAAAAATTTTCCGAGTTATGAGAACAATTATTTAGATCCTAATTCTTGTTCTTCTTTTATCACACCACCCACTTCTTCTAATCTTGGGGACTTTACACAATTTCATGTTGATCCTACCCAAACTTTAGAAGAAATTATTGTTTATACTAAAAATTCTTCTCCTTCTTTGAAACTTTTACCTTTGGCGGAACATGACTCTTCATGTACCCCCGTAGTTGTTTATACCAAAGAAGAGGAAAAACTCTTATTTCAAGAGTTTGTTAGGTGTATGGACGCTCTGGACGAAGTAGAAGAAGAACATTTGTCTCCTCTTATGACTTCCACTTTTTCTCCTCCATGCACAATTTCTGACTTTTTAGGAGCAAAAATTTTTGATCCTGATGCGTCGAATGATTTTATTTCCAGTAAAATTTTGGATAAAAAATTAATTTTAGAAAATAAACAACCGGAGCCTAATCTTATACCTTTGCAAGAACCTCCTCCTTGCGAAGATTTTTCTGAAACGCTTACTTTTGATTTTCCTTATACTAACGATTTTCATGTAGAAGAGGAGCCGTTGCAATTAAACGTCATCCACGATCCATTTGCCGCTCCTCTACAAAAATTCAAATCACCTCAGGTATGGATAGGTGATTTGAATTTACATTTTCCAGTCAACTGCTACAACAAGGAAAATCAAGAGGACAGCGGAGGAGTAGCCGAGAGAGCGATTTTGGCATCTTCGCCAAAGCGGGAATTAAGGGAGTTGCCCTTACACTTCAATTTTTATTTCCCTTTTTCCTAACCAAAACCGTCTAGCTTAAAGACGGGAAAAAGAAAAGCGCTCTTGGGAGACACCCCTTGATTATCTTTACATTATTGCAATATATTTTTTTTATGCATTTTTCCCCTCCTACTTGACTTGTAAACATTGGGGACAATGTTTATTTTTAGGTATGGGGGTGGAATCCATTTCATGTTTTTATTTCAAAAAAAAAATTTGAAGAAAATCTTAAAAATACAAAAAAAACTCTTTTTATTATCAAAAAAAAATATCTTTTCATTATCAAAAATTAAAAAAAAATTAAAAAATCGAAAATCAATTTCTTGGAAAGGGCCGTGTTGGGCTTTCATCCCACAAAACCGCCTAGTACCTTGCAAACCCGTCACTGGGTAGCCCTTGGGAAGTCTAAGCAATAACAAAAAAAAAATAGGATTTTAATTTATCTTTTCTTTGTTTTAGTATTGTTATCTTCAAAAAAAAATCAAAAAATATAAATAAACCCATACTTAATTTTATGTGATTTTCATAAATTTAATTGAGTTTATTTATAGAATTTTTATAATTTTTAAATTGCTAGTCTTTTATTTTATCATAGTTAGTTAAATTAATTTTTAGCGATTTAATTTTGAAAAATAAACTTATGAATTAATTTTGTTTAGAGAACCTTATTTACTTCTTTTTCTCTTAATTCTAATTATTTTCAATTTTATAGTATTTAGTTTAACAATTTTTTGATTTTAATTATAATCATTTATGATTAAAGATTCTTAGGAAATTCTAAATCTACTATAGTTGCTCTCTAATTATTTTAATTTAATCTAAATTTTGTGTAACCTTCCCTTTGTTTTAAGTTTTCTTGTTACATCATATGTCATAGGGATGAGAGGATAAAATTCATCATCCTTGGGTACACATATGCAATTTTTTATTTTGATTAGATCATATGTCATGGGACTTATAAATTCCTTGGTACACATATGCAATCCCCAAATAAAAAAATAGGAGTAAGAGAATAAAATTCATTACTCCCATTTAATTTTTGTTTTGATTTGAAGAGAAAAAATATTTGTTCATATGTCATGGAAAATGAGAGGATAAAATCCATCATTTTCTTGGTAAACATATGCAAATATCAAAAGAAAAAAATGTGTGGGGTGAGAGGATAAAATTCATCACCCCCAATCCAAAAACTCTTCATTTTCCTTTTCCCCAAATCCTAAAAAATGGTTTTAGAAGTTAATTAAAATACTAAGAGAGCATAAGTAGTAGTTAAAAATTTCTTGCAAGTTTCTTTTTATTAATAATGTGAATAATTCTAATCTAATTTTGTTTGCTATATTACTTAATTTTGAATTCTAATTAATTTATATGAGAAATTTTTGCTAAATACCTTTCTCTGTACATTTTAATTTCATAGTTTAGGATTTAATATTTAAATCGCTAAATTTTATTTTTAACTTTCTTTTGATTTAATGAATTTTTAGTTTAAATTAAAAAATATAAATTTCTTATAAGTACTTCTCATAGTTTTGCTCTAGAATAGCAAAAAATTAAGTATGGGGATATTTGATAAGTCACTAATTATAGTTATTTTCATATAGTTTTTATTTAATTAATAATAAGATTATAATTATATTTTAGTAATTATGGTTCTAATTGCTTTATTTTCATATTTCAGGTCAATATGAGCTGCGAATAGCAATTTGGAGCTTGCTGGACTTATCAGGAGTTGAAACGGAGAAAATGATCATTTTTGGTCACGGATAGCTGAACTTCAAATTGTCATAACTCTCAAACCAGGAAGAGTTACGGGACGTGCAACCAGTCAACGGAAAGAGGACGATGTCCTCTACAATTCTGGAGAATTTCGCTAGTACAAGCCCATGACACGGGCGTGACATTTGAGTCACGGGCGTGTCTAGGTAAAAAAAAACTGATTTCTCCAAAAAGCTTCCCTGAACAATTTTGGGACTTTTTTTTAAGGACACGCCCCCTGTCGTGACCTAGGGCATGACCTACCCAAACTGCGAAATTAATCCCAGATTGCGCCGTTTCCAACCGTTTTGCTGGCCCAGTGAGACACGCCCTAGGTCACGGGCGTGACCTAGGGCGTGACCACATCAGAAACAGCAGAATTACTTCCCGCCGTTCCCATTCCCACCGTTTCCTGTAACGGACTAGACACGCCCTAGGTCACGGGCGTGTCATAGGGGCATGACCCGCAAAACGGCGATTTTTGGCGGTTTTTCTCCAACGTTCCCGGGCTTTCAAGACTGCAGTTTCCGAGCCTGACACGCCCCAGGTCACGGGCGTGACCTAGGGCGTGACTCCCAAGCAGAAAAATCTATAAATAGCAGATGTGTTCAGAAGCTCAGGAGGAAGATTAGGAGCCAATTTTAGGAGTATTTTGTAGCTTAGTTTTCTGTTTCTCAGCATTTCTTTCTTGTAATTTTTATTTCATAATTTAGTTTTACTTTTGTAATTTCAATTCAAGTACTTTTTCTTTGCAACCATGTTCTTCCTTTTCTTCTTTCCTTGTATCTTTTATATCATGCCAAGTAGCTAATTTTCCTAAGCACTTGATCATGATAAACTTTGAAAGTGAATAAACTCTTTTTATCAAACTCTTTATTTATCGCTATCGATTTATCTTTGAATTATTTTGTATCGAATTCATATTTCGCGAATACGTTTTCAATCCTAGATCCGTATCTTAAATGACCGAGAGGTTGCGGATACGAGTAGATCGCTCAAAGATAGAAGGAGCCGCATGCACTCCTCGAGAGAGGATGACATGGATCTTCCGGATTGGAGTCAAATCCAATAGTGGGGTTTACCGCGTAAAGCAAGCTTAGGGGTTTCGACTGGCCGAGAGGTCTTAATCGATCAACCTAAGGTTAGTCAAAAGAATGAGCTCGAGAGAGACGCTTTCGTACTTAAGGAACCTCCACGGTCGAAGTAGGTAAATTAGAGTTTACATTTTATTGAAGTTTATTCGAATTGAAAGGGAGTCTAGATCAAGTGCTAGTTTTTTAGTTTATCTTTCTCCTATAGTTAATTTAACCTCATTCTTGTACTTCGATAAAATAATATTAATTTGCGTGAGTAGAAGTACTCAACAGGCCCCGAGTCTAATACGACATTTCATATACTATATTTCGATAGGTACACTTGCCTATTTGAGATTATAGTTTGGATAATATTTTAAAACTCTAGAAAATCTTCATCAAAAAACGGCAAGAATGCTGTCAATTATTCTATTCTATGTCTGTCCCGAGATATAAGCAATTAATTCCATAAAGGATGTTAGCAATCAATGCTTCAAGTAACGGCTCTATTTAGAGAATATAAGTGCATTGATTTATAAGGAAATTAATAGCCTATAATAGATATAAAGTTATGAGACAGAAAGAGAAAGAATAAATAACAAAATGTCTTACAGTTTTCGTCGACCTGAGATCAACTTTCATCGACCTCTGATCAGCTTTCATCGACCTGTAATTTCATCGACCTGTGATTTCGTCGACCTGAGCTCTGCGAACCACTGCACTGCATAAACTGAATGATTCTGTGCTCTGAGTTCACTGACCTGAGATCATCTTTGGCTTTGAGTGAATTATGTCGTTGAGTCCATTATGGCGCTGAGTGATTATGGCGCTGAGTGATCTTTAGCGTTGAAAGATGAAGTATTAGTCGGCCTGAGAGAAGAGATCGTCGAACTACGTTAAGATAATTTTATCTCTGAGTTAGTTGAGCTGAGTACGACTATCTTCGACCTGAGATCGATGAACGTAGATCTCTTTTTATAAATCTTTATTTCTCTAAGTCTTGAGTCTTTGGCAGTGATGGAGGCTGGTCCTTTGTACTGTTGACTCTTAGGACATAGCCTAAACTCTAGAAATACATAAGATTTTACTCTTCTATACAATATGGTTCACAACCTAAGAAAAGAACCTAGCCCAAATCACCTAGGGTTTCCAACAATCTCCCCCTATTTGGGTGAGGTTACTTCAAAACAACAAAAAAATAAAGATCACAAGACAAAATG
Organism: Platanthera zijinensis; assembly: GCA_039513925.1. Lineage (NCBI taxonomy): Eukaryota > Viridiplantae > Streptophyta > Magnoliopsida > Asparagales > Orchidaceae > Platanthera > Platanthera zijinensis. Next base: position 111,627,379 of record CM077084.1, on the reverse strand, counting down.
AATTAAACATAGCATGAAAACTGTAGGGTATTGTATCCACAATGTACCTGATTTGAAAAAGCCCCTGTACAAGATAAGGTAAATAGACATTGTATTTGATGATTTTCTTAAAGATGTGCTTGCAGTTATTCCACGTTAAGTACACACCGATGTCAGGGTGCAGTAGCTCAATATACACGGGTCTGCGCAACGTAATCCCTTGTTGAGCAGATCAGTGTGTTGGCCTACGTGTACTCTCTCTATTGGAGTGTACTTACTCTCAAGTACAGGGCTGAGAAAGATCAAGAGCAGACAAGGAGCAAGGATGGGCCAAAGAGCAGCTCACGGGTGGAAAGACGAAAAATCGTCTAAGTAGAAATCGTCGAGAATCACTAAGTGATTCTTGCCGATTCGAGTGATTCTCGCCGAATCGTCGAGAATCACTCGCTGATTCTTGCCGAGTGCAGCCGGCTGTCTCAACGTCGTCTTGATTTCTGCTTAAGGCAGAATCGTCGAGAATCACTAGTTGATTCTCGCCGAATCGACGAGAATGACTTTGCATTCTCGCCGATCCATCGAGAATGAATATTGATTCTTGCCGATTCTCTTCGGATGGCTAGATCTTCAGCCAAAATTCTGCCAAGTAGAATTCGTCGAGAATCATAAGTGATTCTCGCCGAATTTTCCTTAGGCGAAATTCTTGTGCTCGCTGGACAGGACCAAGTTCCAGGCACTATTTTGAAACCGGAGCTAGGGTTTGTTTTGGTGGGGCCCGCAACGGTCATATTGTATGACCTACTGTATAAATAAATCGGTATTTTGAACAGTAACACATAACATACAAGAAAGAATACCGAGCCGCCGACTTAACCTAGATCGTGGATCTCTCTTCCGTCACCGCCGCCGTCACTCAGAAAGATAGTCGCCGCCTACGATCGTGGATACCTCCTGATCTCCCGGCGACAGAAGCTCAGTCAAGCAACGCATCTCACGTGTCTATCCAGAGATCTTTTGTCTCTTGGTTCGTTGATCGGGAATACCTTCCCTTTCCGAATCGATCGAGACGATCGATCCAAGTGTGACAGTTGGAAGACCTTGCTAGCTTAGCTATGAAGGTTGGATCTCTAAAGCTCAGCCGTCGCACCTCTTGCCGCCGCCGATCCCGAACGCCAAACCGCCGCTCTTCTTGCTGCTGCCGGTTTCGAGGAGATTCATTCTAAGTGAGAGCTAGGTCGTGGACTCTTCGTCTTTGTCAAGAACGCGTAATCGAACAAAGAGGGACACCGAGCACTCCATAAGAAGTTTGTATAGTTTATAAATTCCATTTTATTTTTGTTGTAATGGAACGTAGGTTCCTCATTGTAAGGTTTGGGTGCAACCCGTGGTGGAGGAGTGGTGACTCCTTCGTTTCGAATGGTTCCTTCCGTTAGTGTGAGGATTAGATTTCAATCCGATTGGTGAAGAGACTGAGTCGTCCCTTGTTGGGAGATAGGTCAAAGGGGGAAAGTGGACGTACCCAAATCGGGGAACCACTATAATTGCTAGTGTCTGTTTGTGCTGTGTTGTTTTGTTTACTTGTACATATAGAATTTTAATTCTACTAAAATCGCTGCAAGACACCTATTCCCCCCCCCCCATAGGTGAAGATAGTTGGCACTAGGTGGACTTTCAAGTTGTATCAGAGGGAGGTTGCTCATCAAAGGGGTTAACACCTCGAGTAAGTTCTTGCCATTAGTGTCAAGAAGAAGGCAGATATCTACTATGGACGGACTCAAGTACTCAGGCAAGATCCCAGTGTGCACCAGGCTAAACTTTCCTATCTGGAAGGAAAGGATTAGATTTTACATGGAAGCAGTCGACCCTCGACTCTTCATGGTCGTGGAGGAGGGACCTTATATTCCCACTAAGGCCTCCACCATTGATCCTACCAAAAAGGTGCCAAAGAAGCTTTCTGAAATGGACAAGGACGAGATGGTGTTGGTCGGACTGGACAAGAAGGCACAGAACATACTAATCAGCGCAGTCGATGACTCCATGATGCAGAACTTCTACAACTACAGGACAGCCAAGGATATCTTGCACAGCTTGATTATCCTGATGGAGGGCACAGACAAAGTGAGGGATGATCGGAGATCCCTTCTGAATCAGAAATATGAGGCCTTCAGGCAGGGGCCCAAGGAATAGATCGGAGTTACCTTCGAGAACTTCCTCAAGATCGTCAATGCTCTCAAGGGATATGGAAGAGTGTTCACTGATGGTGAACTTAATGATAAATTCCTTAGATCCCTTACTAAGGAATGGGTCACGAAGATCTGCGCCATCCGAGAGTTTGGCAGATTAGCTGAAACAGATCCGCAAATTCTGTTTGGGAAGCTCATGTCATATGAGCTTCAACAAAACACAAGGAAAGCTGAAGAGGAAGCAGAGGAAGCCGCAGCCAAAGAAAAGACTGTGGCCCTAAAAGCCATTCACTCCAGAAAGGGCAAGGGTGTGCTTCTTCCCGCGCGTGGAAAAAGGATGAGGAGGAAGACTCCGAGCCATGCTCCTCTGGCTCAGAGTTGTCAGAGGAAGATTTCTCCCTCATCACCGGGGAATTCAAGAAGTTCCTCAAGCTGAGGAATCAAAGAAAGAGAGACGGCTCCTCCTCCAGGCATCATAAGAAAAATGTATTCTTCTGATAGGTATGCTTCCAAACCGAACAAGCATCGCTCCTCTGACATTATTCGTTTTGGATGCAATAAGCCAGGACACGTCGTGGATGATTGCTAACAAGGCAAGAGAGAGAAGGGAAAGGGAGAGGAGCATAGGTCCCCTAGAGACAAGAAGAAGGAGAGGAGCTACATCGCCAAAAAGTCAAAGACACTAAGTGAGTCTGATTCCTCACACTCCAGTGATGATGAGGAAGCCTACTTTGGGCTGGTGGGTCGCTCTGACTCAAGAGGAGAATGCCCCCCATTCACTGGGAAGGTAAAAGCTCGTACCCCCCTCTCTTACTCTGACTATGAGTCTCCTGATGATGATCTCGAGGACAGCCCATCTGCCCAAGAAGCTGAGCTCCTCGAGAAGTATGAGCTTTTGCTCAATACCTTCGAGGAATGTAACAAGAGATTGAGGGCTCAGAAAAAGGAAGTCAAATTCTTTAAGGTCGAGGGTGTCTCCCTAAGGGAAGAGATCACTAGCTTGATTTCTCTCCGATAGTAGCACCTGGACCTGATCTCTAAGCACTCAGAGTCTCTAAGTCTCCTTGACCTTAAACAGTAACAAATCAATAAGTTGGAAGAACAACTTATGGCAGAAAAGAAGATTGTCCAAAGCTTCTCTATGCCAAAGATTGTTCTTCCACTGGTTGATACCTTCTCTGCTCAGGCTAAGGGGGCTGGCTTGGGGCATGCGGGTGTGCCTGGTAAATCATCTAGGAGAAATAAGGCTGCTAAGAAGGCTTCTACTACAGAAAAGGGAAAGGCCCCACTCAACCCTATTGTATTCAGGAAGCCTGGTTATCCCTGGAATGAACAGGACTTTGAGTCAACTTATGGCCACTTCTTCCGGCCCTCAGTTGAAAAGCCCAAGAGACGGTATGAGGGGTGGGCCTTCACCCGCAACTTTGGCGAGAGTGTCTTCAAGGCACCTTATGAGGAAGTTCAGATGGAGGATTATGTCCACTTCTCTAGTAGCCATAATAGGAAGCAGGCACCCAAAGCCAAGCCTGTTACACTGAGAAACTAAGAGGTGAAGAAATCATGTGACTGTTGTCATCATGATGCCTCCACCTCCAGGTCCGAGGCCCCGACTAAACCTTCCATTCCAAGAGTGAAGCAGGTGCCTAGGAGAAAGTATAACAGATTTTACTGCTGGTGCTGTGGCAAAGTTGGTCACTTTGCCGTGGATTGCTGGTTTAATCCGAGGAATAACGAGACTCCTCATGTTGGAAATGCGAGGCAGACCACTCGTAGGGCTAACAATCCGAGGGGGAGCATGCTAACGAGGAATCTAGGACCCAAGTTCGATTGGGTTCCTAAGGGAAATTAATTCTGTTTTACAGGAATGTCCAAAGGCCACCAAAACTCCCATATGGTACTTGGACAGTGGATGCTCCCGGCAAATGACCGGGACAAAAAGCCTGCTGCGTGATTACTCTTCAGTCGAGAATGGACCCAAAGTCATCTTTGGGGGATCAGATCGAGGAGTCACCAGGGGTTACGGTTTGATTTCCAACGGTATAATCTCTATCACCGACGTGGCTTATGTTGAAGGGTTAAATCATAACCTGATCAGTGTAAGTCAGTTATGTGATAAAGGATATGATGTTAAGTTCTGCAAGGATAAGTGCCTGATAATATCGTGTGCCTCTTTGGAGATGGTATTAACTGGCATAAGGAGCAGGAATATCTTTTGTTTAGATTTTCTTAGTTTAGATTCTTCTACCCCCGTGTGCCTGGTTGCAAAAGGCAGTGCATCTCTTTGTGAACAATGGCACAAGAGATTGACACACATTAATTTCAAGACAATTAATATGCTGTTTTCTAAAAGATTAGTAAGGGATGCTCCCATCATTAAGTGCATCAAAGATAGCCCCTGTTCTGCGTGCCAGAAGGGCAAACAGACTCGGGCTACCTTTAAGGGCATTGCAGACAAAGACTCTTCCAGATTTCTTTATCTTCTGCATATGGACTTGTTTGGTCCAGTGCAAGTTCACAACTTGGGAGGCAAGTCCTATACGCTAGTGATTGTTGATGATCACTCTCGGTTTACATGGGTGTTCTTCTTAAAACGAAAGTCAGATACGTTTGACATCTTCACTAATTTAGTCAAGCAGGTTTAGAACGAATTTAACTGCTCAGTGGTCAAAATTAGAAGTGACCATGGAACAGAATTCGAATCTGGTGCTATGTCAGAGTTTTGTGAAGAACATGGTATCTTTCATGAGTTTTCCTCCCCGCGTACTCCTCAGCAAAATGGGGTTGCGCAGAGGAGAAATAGAACTCTCATTAAAGCTTGCACGACAATGTTGAATGACGCTTCTCTCCCAGAATACTTCTGGGCATTGGCTGTCAATACGACTTGTCATGTACAAAACCGAGCATTGATCAACAAGACTAATCGTAAGATGCCTTATGAGCTACTGAAAGGCAGGAAACTAACCATGTCCTATTTAAGGATCTTTTGCTGCAAATGCTATGTACTCAATAACGGGAAGTACCCGCGTACTAAATTTGGTGAAAAATTCTTCGAAGGCATATTCATGGGCTATAGTAGCCATAGTCGGGCATATAGGGTTTTCAATAAGAAAACCCTAGTGGTTGAAAAATCAATTAATGTTGTATTTGATGAAGGAAGCTTGCTTAATAGCAATTCTTCCAGCGGTATTCTTGAAGATGTAGGTGCAAGACTTGAACAGCTGAGTCTCGATGAGACTGCTAAAGATGTAACTCCCAAGTACGTCAAGGTTTCTACCTCAACTTCAACTGGAGAAGTTGAAGATCAGAATGGAGCAAACCCCTTAAAAGAAGGAGAAGCTCAAGAAGATGTCAGAGCTCCTCATGCCAGACTCCTAGAGCTCCGACACGTGAGGGATCATCCTAGAGATTAGATCATCGGAGATCCTCGTGACGGTGTCAGAACTCGAAAAAGTACTATTAAAGAGATTTTGCTTCTTGGTTTCCTGTCACAGGGTGAGCCAAAGAAGTTCGACGAGGCGAACAAAGATGCGGCATAGATATTGGCCAGGCAAGATGAACTGCATCAATTCGAACGATGCAACGTCTCGACGCTGGTTCCCAGACCACAAAAGCAGAATGTGATTGGCACCAAGTGGATCTTCAGAAACAAACAGGATGAACACAGTGTCATCATAAAGAATAAGGCCAGGCTGGTGGATCAAGGGTACAGACAGGAGGAGGGGATCGACTTCGACCAGACCTTTGCACTAGTGGCAAGGCTCGAGGAAATCAGATTGTTCCTGGCGTATGCTTCGCACAAAGGATTCACTGTCTATCAGATGGACGTGAAATCTGCTTTCCTCAATGGAAATCTGAAAGAGGAAGTATATGTCGCACAACCCCCAGGTTTTGTTAATCCTACATTTCCCAATCATGTATATTTTTTTAATAAAGCTTTATATGTCTTAAAATAAGCTCCTCGAGCTTGGTATGAGACTCTGTCTAGTTTTCTTCTTGAGAACAAGTTCTCTAGAGGAAAAATAGATTAGACATTGTTTCTTAGGGAGGTCAAAGGCAAGATCTTGCTAGTGCAAATCTCTGTCGATGACATTATATTCGGCTCAACGGACAACAATCTTTGCAAAAAGTTTTCTAAACTTATGCAAGGAAAGTTTGAAATGAGCAGTATGCGAGAGCTAAAGTATTTCTTGGGACTTCAAGTGAAACAGTCTGAGGATGGAATCTTCATCTCTCAAACAAAGTTCACAAATGAACTCCTCAAGAAATTCGGAATGGAGAATGCAACCTCGATGAGGACTCCAATGGGATCCACTATGTCTCTGGATAAGGATGAGAAAGGGAAACCTTTTGATGAAACCAAATACAGAAGAATCATTGGATCCCTACTCTACCTTACTGCAAGTAGACCGGATATCATGTTCTCCACATATGTTTGTGCTAGATATCAGGTGAACACTAAGGAATCTCACTATGTCGCTGGAAAGCGAATTCTTAGATACCTTAAAGGTACCCCTAATCTTGGTTTGTGGTACCCGAGAAACAATGATGACGAGCTAATAGGCTTTTCAGATGCTGACTTTGTAGGAAGCAGGGATGATCGGAAAAGCACTTCCGGGACGTGTCAATTCCTCGGAAGAAGGCTTATATCGTGGAATAGTAAGAAGCAAAATTGTGTTGCAACCTCCACAGCTGAATCTGAGTATATCTCAGCAGGCACCTGTTGCGCACAACTACTATGGATCAGAAACAAGTTAGCAGACTATGACCTTCAGTTCAAGGAAGTACCAACGTACTGCGAATCCTCCAGTGCAATTGCCATTGCGAACAATCTAGTATCGCACAGCAGAACGAAGCATATTGAAGTGCGCTACCACTTCATTCGGGAGCATGTGGAAAACAAAGATATCTCTCTCTGCTATGTCCCCACGGATAAGTAGATCGCAGATATCTTCACGAAGCCCCTAGACCAGGCCAAGTTAAGTCTCTTAAAAACTGAACTCGGCATGCTGAACTATGAAGAGTGAAGACTGTACGGCTCAAGGCTCTTGGATCAAGGGGGAGCATCAGCAAGGAACTCAAGATCGAGCATGGATGAAAGATCTGAGGGGGAGCATGTGGCTCCAAGTGAAGTCCCAGTGTTACAGAAGCCGAAAAGGGGGAGATTACCCTCTCGGGTTCTAAGGTGGCTCCAAGTATGCTCTCAGGAAAATGGTAATATGGTAATGAATTTCACTCTCAACTCAAGTTTAAGTTTATGGTTTTCATTCCCATACGTTCTATGCACCTTAGCTTGTAGGGTTTAGGCTTCTTCAAATAGGGGGAGATTGTTGGGTATTGTATCCACAATGTACCTGATTTGAAGAAGCCCCTGTACAAGCTAAGGTAAATAGACATTGTATTTGATGATTTTCTTCAAGATGTGCTTGCAGTTATTCCACGCTAAGTACACACTGATGTCAGGGTGCAGTGGGTCAATATACACGGGTCTGCGCAACGTAATCTCTCTTTGAGCAGATCAGTGTGTTGGCCTACATGTACTCTCTCTATTGGAGTGTACTTACTTTCAAGTACAGGGCTGAGAAAGATTAAGAGCAGACAAGGAGCAAGGATGGGAAAAAGAGCAGCTCACGGGTGGAAAGACGAAAAATCGTCTAAGTAGAAATCGTCGAGAATCACTAAGTGATTCTCGCCGATTCGACGAGAATAACTTGTGATTCTCGCCGAATCGTCGAGAATCACACGCTGATTCTTGCCGAGTGCAGCCGGCTGTCTCAACGCCGTCTTGATTTCTGCTTAAGGCAGAATCGTCGAGAATCACTAGTTGATTCTCGCCGAATCGACTAGAATGACTTAGCATTCTCGCCGATCCGTCGAGAATGAATATTGATTCTTGCCGATTCTCTCCGGATGGCTAGATCTTCAGCCAGAATTATGCCAAGTAGAATTCAGCGAGAATCATAAGTGATTCTCGCCGATTCGTCGAGAATCACCTATGATTCTCGCCGAATTTGCCTTGGGCGAAATTCTTGTGCTTGTTGGACCGGACCAAGTTCCAGGCACTGTTTTGAAACCGGAGCTAGGGTTTCTTTTGGTGGGGCCCGCAACGGTCATATTGTATGACCTACTATATAAATACATCGGTATTTTGAACAGTAACACATAACATACAAGAAATAATACCGAGTCGCCGACTTAACCTATATCGTGGATCTCTCTTCCATCGCCACCGTCGTCACTCGGAAGATAGTCGCCGCCTGTGATCGTGGATACCTCCTGATCTCCCGACGACAAAGCTCAGCCAAGCAACGCGTCTCACATGTCAATCCAGAGATCTTTTGTCTCTTGGTCCGTTGATCGGGAATACCTTCCCTTTCCGAATCGATCGAGACGATCGATCCTAGTGTGACCGTTGGTAGACCTTGATAGCTTACCTACGAAGGTTGGATCTCTAAAGCTCAGCCGTCGCACCTGTTGCCGCCGCCGATCCCGAACGCCAAGCCGCCGCTCTTCTTACTACCGCCGGTTTTGAGGAGATTTATTCTAAGTGAGAGCTAGGTTGTGGACTCTTCGTCTTCGTCAAGAACGCGTCATCGAACGAAGAGGGACACCGAGCACTCCATAAGAAGTTTGTATAGTTTATACATTCCATTTTATTTTTGTTGTAAAGGAACGTAGGTTCCTCGTTGTAAGGGTTGGGTGCAACCCGTGGTGGAGGAGTGGTGACTCCTTCGTTTGGAAGGGTTCCTTCCGTTAGTGTGAGGATTGGATTTCAATCCGATTGGTGAAGAGACCGAGTCATCCCTTATTGGGAGATAGGTCGAAGGGGGAAAGTGGGCGTACCCAAATCGGGGAACCACTATAACTGCTAGTGTCTGTGTGTGCTGTGTTGTTTTGTTTACTTGTGCAGGTAGAATTTTAATTCCGCTAAAATCACTACAAGACACCTATTCCCCCCCCCCCCCATAGGTGAAGATAGTTGGCACTATGTGGACTTTCAAAAACTGAGATAACTGATAGAATAAATAAGCAATCAGTACCTTTATAAAGCTATGTACCCAGATTGTTCACAGAAAACACAGAAAATAAACAATTTTAATGTTCTTGTGAGAATCAGAAGACTTAGAAAATTTGATTGTCCTGTTTGGATCTTGAGCTTGCTTCATAGTCATGGTCATATCAGCATCCCCGAGAGTCTTTTGAGAGGTGGTTCTTGGAACTATAGCTTCAGGATGTAGACTCATGTATTCATCAGCATTGAACAGTTTCCCTACTTGATATCTTTAAAACTCTTTTTTTCTGTAGCTTGGCATGGTAGAGAACTGATAAGGATCTTGGCCTTTTTCTCTGGCTTGCCTGATTTGAGAAAGAGCTACAGATTCCTTGAATCTAGACATTCTTGTAGTTTGACTAGCTTCAGGATTATAAGCTGGAATTAGAGGTTCTTCAGGGTTATTAGCTTTGCTAGGAGATGGAGGAGGGGAAAATGTTGGCTAGGGAGCAGACAGCTGAGCACTGTAAGAACTTCTAGAGGACATCTAATGTCTATGTTGATGCTGACTACCTCTAGAAGATTGACTTGGTCTTCCTTGCCTTTGATATGTTTTAGTAAGAGTAGGCTTGGAGAATGCTTCTGAACTTTGAGATAAGGTTTCTGAGGCTCCTGCAGCTTGAGGAGAAGGAGGAGAAGGAGGGTCCCTTTTGAATTTCTGTGATGGAGGAGCGTATCTTCTGCTTTTCTTTCTGCGCTTTTGTTCATTCTTGGATAGCCACATCCAAGCTGGCATACCCTTATAAGGAGTTATGTTTGGCAGAATATAGTATGGAATATCATTTGTAGACTTATGTTTTAGAGCAGGAGGAGGAGGTGCTTTCCTTTTCTTGTAGATTTGCTTCCTCTTTGGAGCATCATCAGAATCATCATCATCATCACTCTCATCATCAGAAGACAAAGGATTATCATACATAGAACCAATCAGACTTAATACATCTTAGGAAATCTCTTTACTAGCTGGAGTGGGAACAACTTCAGCTTCAGCTGCTTCAGCTTTCATAGCCATATCCTGATTTATCAGATCATCCAGATTAGGAATAGGTCTGTCATCCATGATTTAAGTTGGCACAGGAGGGCTAGATCTTTGTTCATATAATACTACTGGAGGAGATATCAGACTTTTCTTTATAATATCTAAAACTTCTGAACTTGTAGGGGAGGTGTAACACACAATTGGTCTTTATGATTGAGTGGGAAAGGAGAGGCAAAAATGAATATAAGATCCCAAAATTTTCAGCATAGTATGTAGGTTTATTTTTGATTTAATAAAGTAGACTCTTCTAGGCAGAACTTGTAAGACCCTTTTTTTTTCTTTTTAAACCCGGGGTCTTAGGCCCAGAATTGCCGCTTTGCGGTGACACCTTCACGTCCTGAAGGGTCATCACCACAAGGCGCCGATTCTGCCGGCCAATTTGATCACAGAAAGGTAGCATAAAATCAAGTAAGTAAAAGCAAGTCCACAGAAATAAATCACATATATAGAAAGAAAACTCCACGAAGGGATAGTCCACAATAATAATAATCAGAGTACAAAAGGAGGGTTTGTGCCCAGTACATGTAATCCTCACTATAAGTCACTCGCGGAAGCAACACTAAAACTAAGCGTCACCATAACTGTCACTGAACCATGAGCACCCAAGCTAGACTGGCCCATCTCCACCGACTCTGTACTCTGCTGGTGCTACATCTCTGGGTTCTTCTTCCTTTTTGGCCTGCAGTCACCGCCTCACAATCCACGTCTGCGTCTACGTCTTCGGCCTCCTGGCTGCTGAGCTGGTGGGATACCACCCATCAAGGGGCATTTGACCCGTGTATGTCCCGGCTGGTGACGATGGTAACACAGTCACGAGGTCAACTCTGTCAGAAACTGCAAAACCCGTGACCCTTCCATATGGTACACCTAAAATGTTGTGGTTCGAAAACCGTTAGTCATAAAGACTAAGCCCTATCATACCCTACCCCTTCCCCCATGGATCCTAGGTACCGAGCGTAGAGGAAGAAAGGGAAGGACATGAAGGTGGAGAATGAATCAAAAGAAAACAGGTGGCAGTGGAACTAATCTAGCAATTCTATAATAAATATGAAAGAAAACAGAAAGTAGGAAAAGTAACCTTAACTTATGTGTGGAAGCGCATAAGCCAAGGGATCTTCTGCAAGGCTCTCATCATATAAAGTGTCCCATACCACTTATACGTTGGGGTGTCGGTTATCAAACAGCAGCACATATATATTGAATTTAACCTTAATTTATAAACTTGCCCACACAAGCTTATAGACCAAGTGGTCGTTTAGCAAGTCCTAATGTATAAGCGTCCCATTCCACTTATACTTTAGGTGTCAGGGTTAAATGAATCGATTATGCTATGACATGCAAGTGTGTATGATGAAACATGCAAGTGCAACTCACACAACCGACTCTATGCACACAGACCTTTAGTTCCCACTTTCGGAGCCGTTACCTCCCAGGATACCTCCGTAGTTGCAGACGGAAGCGGTGGGTTGGGCCTCTCCCACCTCTAAACTAGTAAAGCACTATCGGTCAGACTTATCGTACGCCTCAATGCTTGGTGCACTAAGCGGATGCCTGCATACTCTTGCCGGCTGGAGCACCGGACTTCTGTTGGCGAAGTGCTAACCACACTTGCCGAGTCAGCGTATTGGCGTCGGTGCATCGACCCTCCAATACCGAAGGCCCACCACCTTAATTTTCATTCCTTTTATGCACATGCAAATTTAATCGTAAGCACACAAAAGCCGAGCCAAAGCTCCCCGGACAAAAACGTCCGTCTCTTAACCAACCGAGCCGAAGCTCCCCGGACCATTCCGTTCGTCTCTTAACCCACCGAGCCGAAGCTCCAATCAATCTTCCTATGCTAATAGTGTTTGTGAAAGGTGAAACCCTAAGTACTAACTTACTCTTGCCAATTTGTTATTACGGTTTACGTTAACCCAGGACTGCCCCCGGTATTCCCCGTGAAGGGCTCTCAAAGGGCACTAGGAACTATGATGGTAGCCGAAGCCCATCGTTCCCTTTCGCAAGGCACTTATTGTTATTGGTTGATCCCCTTTACTCATTTCCTTCTCATATTACGATAGACTATCCTAGGGTGATTTTTAACATTCCTCTCTTCGGGAAAGACGATCTTTCGTCGAACCCGAGCACCTCTTAACTCTAGCCAACACCACTTCTCTCTACTCTTCATATTATCCTAATGTGATATCATCAACAATTATCTAACCAGACAAAATGACTAACTCCAACATCTCACCCCGATCATGCCCTATTGCAATTCAACAATTTACTATATGCAGACCAACCTAGACTATATGTCGAACCAGTTATGCAATGATCCAAAACTCATCCAAATGGCCTAAATTATTTACTGGAGACTTATCATGATATAACTAGCATAAATCCAGAATGTGGTAATTTTCCTAATTTATCTGGCATTTAATTAATTTCCTCAAATATTGCAATGGCTACTGGTTTGAACGTGATCTACCCTAAGTTCTATTGTAAGATGTCCAACAAAATTATAATAAATAGTATATTATCTCAGTATGGTAAATCCAAAATATCACAATTTTTATAACATCAAAAGGCCACTAAAACTATTTTAGAAATATTTTCTATCTTCCATTATTTATGAACCAAGTACTGAGTATATCGACCCAAAAATTATAAATTAATTATAGTATGCAGGTACAACATTAAAAGTAGTATATACCAAGTTTCATAATTTTTCAGTAACAATATCATCCATAATTAATTTTCAATGCATAAAACCCCTTTTTAGCATTTGTGAAGCAAGTACCACTACAACAAACTGCACCTGTTGTAAGGACTGAAATATAGCTAAAACACAGTTTGTTAATAATAGCTATATTTAGTAACGACACGGATACATTCGTTACAAGAAGTATTAGCGTCGAGCTTTAGAGGACAACCGTTACATAAAGTTTTTTTCGTTACCAAAGAGTTTTTGTAACGATTTTTTGTACTTATTGTAACGATTTAGGTCCTTACTATAAGTACAATTTATTGTAGTGTGCTGGATTTACTCATCTAACAATTTTACAAAAATTCAAGGGTGACCATTCTATCCTAAAACATTTACTTCCAAGATTTCATGATGTTTCAATGATAAGAAAGATTAAAATAATTAAAACATTAATTGGGGCTATAACAATCGTTACAAATGAAGTGTTGTAAATAGACATCATAAATTTCCAATAAAATTGTTATAGGTTCTACCTGCTCCAAAACTTACTCTACCCAAGTTTCACAATCTTTAGATAATGTTTGGTGACCGATTGTGCTTAATTCGTAATTTTTCCCTAAAGCTACGATTAGGGTTTTGAGGTATCTAATTGTCTCTGAATCCTCCAAGATTCAATCCAGATGATTCTTATCATGCTTACGTCAACTCTATAGAATTTCAAGGCAATACGAGAGCAATTGCCCTCATGTCCTTCACAACCCTCAAAACCCTCCATTTAGGGTTTGAGTTTTGATCCTAAGGTAAACAAACCCAAAATAACACCATTTTCTCCGAGTGGTTTTTAATAACCCCTCTAAGTCAATGGTCAAAATATCAGCCTCTGTTGAGGTGATTTGACCGTTCTAACCTCTTGTGCACTTTTTACTCAAAAACGCCTCATTATTGCCTAGTTAAGAATATGTGACTTCCTAATTCAAAACTCATCCAAATGAGTTGACATTTTGTACAGAACTAGGTTTTATAGCCAGGGACCACTCACAAAATTTTGGGAGGGTTTGGAGGTCATTTGACCCCTTAAATAAATTCCTCTAAGTTTATTAAATTAAAACAAAAACTTTATGCACAGTATCTCCAAAAATTCCCATTTTTGGACAGCCTCTAGATATGGCTAAGGGTAACCCCCTGCCCAAATTTCAGGTCATTTGGACAAAGGAAAAGAGTGGGCATCCATTTTAGTTCCTGCCCAACTCTGGGTACAGCCCCCACTAAAACGGGTTCTGCGGTTAAACCGCTTACCCAAACGAGTTGAAATTAATTTTAAATTAATCTAGACTCGAAGGGCTACAACTTCTATGACTGGCCATTTTCCTAAATCGGCCTCTAAATGTATCGTTTTGTAATGTCAAAAGGCGTGTCAAAAAGGAAATAATAATTCCTTATAATTAATAAATGAATAGTAATTGATTTTACTGTTCATCTTCCCTTCCAGACAGAACCCGTAAACTGAACTCAGAAAAATACATTTCCTGTAGCTCTTTCGTGATCCATCGCCGGCCGTCCGGTCACTTCCCTAGCAAGCCACCACCACCACCCCCTCCGTCGAGGCGATGGCTAGCGATCGGCGGTGGTTTGGCCGCCGGAGGTTGCGGTTTCCGGCGTACCCGAAAAGTATCTTTTTCATGGTTTTCCATGAAAACACAGGAAAGGTCCGGCTCCTTTGAGCACGAACTTCATTTCTAAGATCCTAAGATCTACCCATAAGAGAAGAAGTAGAGGAGGACCTTGTTCGCGGTTTGGAGACAAGATGAACGTCGGATGGTCATGGCGCGGTGGTGGCATTCCCGAACTTCTCGTACAGCAAGAGCAGAAATATGAATCCGTTTGGTCAAGGGTGTAACCTTCTCCTCTTGCTCTAAGGGGGATTTTATAGATCTCCAATTGGGGAGGGGAAAGGGTGAAATATTCATGGCCATGAATGTTTTCTCTTAATAATATCTCAGTTATGGTGCAGGGAAGGAAATGGTGGAAGATCAGAAGACTGATCCAGGTGGAGATTTACTCTTGGGTCAACTCTTCCCCATTTTATTAAGTATTTAGAAAAAGAAACGGCTCATAAATACTCCTGCTGTAAATTCCCATAATCATAACTGATTATGATTTCGGTTACAGAAATTTCCAGCCTTGCTGACGTTTCGGCCCTGGTCACGGGCGTGACACATAGGTCACGGGCGTGACAGGTGTGTTGCAAATTCAGAGTTCGGCGATCGTCTTCCTGAGATCGACAATCATCGAAGGGGTCACGCCCTAGGTCACGGGCGTGACCTGTCTGTCTCGGGTGTGACAGCCCGTGATGCAAACTCTGCGCTCGCCGATCGTCTTCCTGAGATCGACGATAGTCGAGGGTGGGTCACGCCCTAGTTCACGGGCATGACACATAGGTCACGGGCGTGACAGGGTCATTATGAAAATTCTGCGCTCGACGATCGTCTCGTGGAGATCGACGATCGTCGAAGGGGGTCACGCCCTATGTAACGGGCGTGACACATATGTCACGGGCGTGACAGGCCCGGGTTGCAAATTTCTGCACTCGACGATCGTCTCCCTGACATCGACGATCGTCGAAGGGGTCACGCCCTAGGTCACGGGCGTGACATGTAGGTCACGGGCGTGACCAACCCGTGACTCGAATTCTTGGTCGATGGACTTCAATTTTTGGGTTTCCTAGGGTTCTGTCACGACAAACCGACTCCTAGGGATCTAAATGGAAATAGGATGCTACAAATCCCAATAAACAAAACAAAAATTTCGTCCTCGAAATTTAGGTTAAGCCTACAGGTATTTCTACCGGAATAAAATAAGCTTGTAACATCCCATGTGATTTTTCCTATTGGGTCGAAGCGACTACTTGTTTGATAAACAAAGGGCAATCCCCCAATAAACAAAAGATTAGCCCCTACTTTCCTACGCATGCCTAGGTTCTCGATTTCCTTTACCTAGTCCTACCGGTTCAATACAAGAAGGTAATTTGTAGTATACTGCGAGGTGGTGATGTATATCTGACTGAACAACTCCGGGTATTTTTGCCTCATCAGGTCCAGCGGTTCCCAGGTGTGCTCCTCCTAACCGTGGTTTCTCCACAGAACCTTGACTAAGGGGATCTTCTTACGGCGCAAGATCTGTACTCCTTTTTCATCGATCCGAACCGACTCCAAGTGAACAGATCGGTCTGAGGCTACCGGCCCTTCGTTGGTAAAAATCTGCTGCTCCGGGCATAGTAGAGCCCTTCTCAGCGAAGAAATGTGGAAGATGTCGTGTAGAGCTGCCAGCTCTGGTGGCAACTCCAGCCTATAAGCTAGGGGCCCGATCCGCTCCAGGATCTGGTAAGGGCCCGTATACCTAGGGCTGAGCTTCTTCCTCTGACCAGGCACCCATGAAACTACATGCATAGGACGGATCTTTAAAACACTCGATCCCCCACCTGAAACTCCACCTGACGATGTCAGGCATCGTAGTACTTAGCATGTCTGCTCTGCGCCTCTAACATCCTATCTATGATCAATCTCACCTGAGCCTCGGTGTCTTCAACAAAATCCGATCCCAACACCTTCGGATCCTCGTCCTGAACCCAAGAAAGCGGGGTCCTGCATTTCCTTCCATACAAGGCTTCATAAGGCTCCATCCTGAAGCTGGACTGGTAGCTGTTGTTATAGGAGAACTCGTTCAACGGCAACATCTTCTCCCACGGATCCCCTCGGTCCAGTATACACAGTCATAATAGATCCTCCAACGTCCTGTTGGTGCGCTCTGTCTGCCCGTCCGTCTGAGGGTGGAAGGCTGTGTTAAAAGTCAATCCGGTGCCCAGATATGCCTGCACTGACCGCCACTCCCTAGATGTAAACCGTCCATCGCGGTCTGACACTATCGTCCTGGGCACGCCATGATATCGGATATACTGCTCCACGAACTTCCGTACCAGCATTCCATCCGAGTCATCCTTCTAGATTGGTATAAAGCGGGCCACCTTCGTCAACCGATCAACAATCACCCAGATCGAGTCATTCCCTGTCCGAGACTGGGGAAGCCTATGTATAAAATCTATATCTATATCATCAAACTTCCACTCCGGCACCGGGAGTGGCTGCAACAGTCCTACGGGGTTCTTGCACTCCGCCTTCACCAACTGACATGCCTCGCAATGGGTCACGAAGTACGAAATGTCCTTCTTCATCCCTGGCAAAAAACTCATCTTCTTCAGATCTGCCGTCATCTTGGTGATCCCCGGGTGTATAGAATATCTGCTATAATGCGCCTCCGTCATGATGTCCTCTCGAATCCGGCCTCCTGCGGGTATACATACTCTGCCTCTGAAATGTAGCAATCCATCTCTCAGGGAATAATCTCCTGTCGAACCCTCCTCCAAGGCTCAGAACATCGTCTCTGCCCATGCATCTGTCCTCTGTCCGTCCCGAATGTGGTCCCAAATATCATCTATGGCCACCATCAATGCCAGATACTCCCTATACAGCTCTGGATCATCCTCGGACACTAGGGATATCTGTATATCTCTGAATGACCGGACTAGCTACATGGACATAACCTGGGGCCCGGCTACGGAAGTGGCAGCTCTCCGACTCAACGCGTCGGCCACCACGTTTGCCTTCCCTGGATGGTAGTGCTTCTCATACTGATAGTCTGCTAAGAACTCTACCCAGCGCCTCTTCCAGATATTCAGCTCCTTCTGCGTGTCCACGTATTTCAGGTTCTTGTGGTCAGAGTAGATGTCGCAGTGGACACAATAAAGATAATGGCGCCAGACCTTCAGAGCAAAAACGACCGCTCCCATCTCAAGGTCGTGCACCGGGTAGTTCTTCTCATGGGTCTTCAGCTGGCGAGAGACATATGTTATGATGTGTCTGTTCTGCATCAGCACCGCTCCCATCCCCTGGTATGATGCGTCAGTATACACCTGGAATCCTTCCTTTCCAGATGGAAGGGCCAGAATAGGGGCTGAGATGAGTCGGTCCTTCAGCTCCTGGAATGCCGCCTGGCACTGCGGGGTCAAAACGAAAGGTGCCTCCTTCTTTGTCAAAGATGTGAGGGGGAGGGCAATTTGAGAGAACCCCTCCACGAACTTCCGGTAATAACCGGCAAGTCCCAAGAAACTTCGTACATCGGTGGCTGTCTTCAACTGCGGCCAATCTAGAACTGCCTGAATCTTTGTCGGATCTACTGCCAACCCGCCCCCGCTAATAATGTGGCCTAGGAAAGCCACCTCCTTCAACCAAAACTGACACTTGCTGAATTTCGCATAAAGGCGATGCTCCCGCAACCTCTCCAGAGTCAGTGCCAGATGCCGAGTGTGCTCCTCCTCCGTCCTAGAGTAGACCAGGATGTCGTCTTTGAATACTATGACGAACACATCCAAGTAGGCCTCAAAAACCTGGTTCATGAGGCTCATGAACGCCGACGGTGCATTAGTGAGCCCGAAGGGCATCACGGTGAACTCATACAGGCCATATCTGCTACTGAAGGCCGTCTTCAGGATATCCTCCTCCTGGATCCGCAACTGGTAGTATCCTGACCTCAAGTCCAGCTTCGAGAAATAATGGGTTCCCTCCATCTGGTCGAACAATTCGTCTATCCGTGGGAGCGGATAGGTATTCCGGATGGTCAGCCAGTTTAGTGCTCGATAATCGATGCACAGGCGAAGTGTCCCATCCTTCTTCTTCACGAATAAGACTGGGGCTCCCCATGGCGAGGAAATCGGTCTAACAAATCCCGCCTCCATCAACTCTTGCAATTGAGTCTGAAACTCTGCCAACTCATTCGGGGCCATCCGATAGGGAGCCCTAGATATCGGCTTAGCCCCTGACACCAACTAAATCTGAAAATCCTTCTCCCTGTGCGGAGGCAATCCTAGCAGCTTCTCTGGAAACACATCGGCGTAATCACAAACCACCAGTATATTGGAAATCCGATCCTTCTCCTCGGTACCCTCTAACAGCATCTAGTATACCTCGTCTCCGTGTAGATTGGCCTTGACAGCCTGTACCGAAGATAAGAGTATACGAGAGACAGGTCTTATACCTTCAATGACAATGAAAGAGTCCCCGTGTCTCACGGTGATCCTCTTCGCTTGGCAATCGATCTGGGCATGGTTCCAGTGCAGCCATATAATGCCCAGGATCAAGTCGTAGTCTGTCATCTTCAAAATCGTCGCTGGAGCCTCGAACGCCTTTCCACCAATTTCTTCCTCCATATTGCAGTGGTCCATGGTAAGGAGCTCAGATCCATGCGGTAGTCGCACCCTCATCTTCGAGCCCGTGAATCGCTCCATGCCTTCCAGTCCTTCTACGAACGTCTCTGACACAAAGGAGTGGGTAGCTCTAGTATCGAATAGCGTGCGGGCAGACTTGCCACTGATTAAGACTATACCTGGGGTGATTAGATGTCTTAGGGTTCTATAATGAGTTTTCTTTTCTTGCTAATCTATCTAGTGCGGTTCTAAGTTTTAAGATTCTAAAGGGAAATTTTATGAAAATAAAGAAGCATTGCAGCGTACCTGCTATGACCTGCTCCGGATTCCCAGGCTGCGCAAGGTCCAAAGCATATACCTGCTCCCTTTCCTGTCTACGATCTCCCCCTGGTATCAACGACCGCGGCCGCGACCTCGGCCTCCGTAATGCTGAGCTGGTGGGCCACCCTGTGGTGCTGGAGGTGGTGCCCCCCTCATGGGGCAGTTCCTCTAGATGTGCCCAATCTGATGACAATGGAAGCACTCTGGTGGGGGATACGCCATTCCCCCGAGTCTTGGCATCTCCTGCATCCGAAGAGGTTGAGGGTCCAATATCACCTACTCCCTCGGCTCCTGCCTCACTTCCTGACGAGGCTGGTCATCTGTCCTCCTCCCCTCTAGTATAGCACCTCGCCGCTTGTCATTTCTGACTCTCCGTCCCTGATCCTCTACTGGCCGCTTTCGGCCCTGGGTGGTGTGCCAATCAGCCTCAATCCTTTTTGCCATCTCCAAAATCTGGGAGATAGGCCTGTCGGATACAAACAACAAAGCCTCCCTCAAGTCCTCCCGCAGGCCCTTATAGAAACTCTTGATGTACCCTGCTTCGTCTAGCTAGTAAGAATCTGCATATCAAGCCAAATGGTCGAACTCCCGATGGTACTCCACCACAGTCCATGTACCCTGCTTCAGCTGTAAGAACCGCTCCTCCAACTCATCCCTGGCCGACTGCGGAACGAAATGCTCAAACAGCGCGGCCTTGAACTCTTCCCAGGTAACCTCCGCAACCTTCCTATCGGCAAATGTCGTGTCCAACAGCGTCTTCCACCACCTCTTGGCATGGGATTCCAGGAAAGAGACAATAACAGCCACCCTCTCCTCCCAGGGACACCGTATCCCGGTCAGCATCTCGTACATGATATCCAGCCACTCTTCCATCCGTACCGCTGACTCTGTCCCCAAGTAGGACGGGGGAGAAAGCCCTCGGAAGATGCTCAGCCAGGTGGCCCCCGGATTTGGCTGCGGGACAGGAACCTGCTGGGCCCTGAAAGCCTCCAGGATGGCAGTCAGAGTCTGTCCCATGTCTAACTGAAGGAAAGGAGTGGGGACCGGTGGAGGTGGTGCAACATCCTGAGCCTGTTGAACTCCACCTTGTGGCTTAGGCTGTGCTAGAGGCTGCGTAACAAAAACCCATACTGAGAAAATGTTCAATCTTTAATAAAAGTGGACAATTTATATGTGATCCCCATATGGGCACACCACTGCTTCCGCTGCTTAGTTTGTCCCCAAACTAAACTCGAGCGGGGGTGACCCAGGGATAGTGGACTGCTACCTTTTCCAGATCGATGTTTCGCTCTGATACCACTTGTAAGACCCTTTTTTTTCTTTTTAAACCCGGGGTCATAGGCCAAGAATCGTCGCTTCACCACAAGACGCCGATTCTGCCTACCAATTTGATCACAGAAAGGTAGCATAAAATGAAGTAAGTAAAAGCAAGACCACTGAAATAAATCACATATATAAAAATAAAACTCCACGAAGGGAGAGTCCACCATAATAATAATCAGAGTACAAAAGGAAGGCTTGTGCCCAGTATATGTAATCCTCACTACAAGTCACTCGCGGAAGCAAAACTAAAAATAAGTGTCACCATAACTGTCACTGAACCGAGAGCACCCAAGCTAGACTGGCCCATCTCCATCGACTCCGTACTCTGTTGGTGCTGCATCTCTGGGTGCTTCTTCCTTTTCGGCCTGCAGTCGCCGCCTCGCAATCCACGTCTGCGTCTACGTCTTCAGCCTCCTGGCTGCTGAGCTGGTGGGATCCCACCCATCAAGGGGCATTTGACCCGTGTATGTCCTGGCTGGTGATAATGGTAACACGGTCGCGGGGTAAACTCTGTCAGAAACTGCAAAACCCGTGACCCCTCCATATGGTACACCTAAAATGTTGTGGTTCGAAAACCGTTAGTAATAAAGACTAAGACTTATCATCCCCTACCTCTTCCCCCATGGCTCCTAGGTACCGAGTGGAGAGGAAGAAAGGGAAGGACATGAAGGTGGAGAATGAATCAAAAGAAAACAGGTGGCAGTAGAACTAATCTAGCAATTTTATAATAAATATGACAAAACAAAAAGTAGGAAAAGTAACCTTAACTTATGTGCGGAAGTTCATAAGCCAAGGGATCTTCTGCAAGGCTCCCATCGTATAAAGTGTCTCATACTACTTATATGTTGGGGTTTCAGTTATCAAACAGCATCACATATATATTGATTTTAACCTTAATTTCTAAACTTGCCCACACAAGCTTATAGACCAAGGGGTCGTTTAGCAAGTCTTAATGTATAAGCGTCCCATTCCACTTATACTTTAGGTGTCAGGGTTAAATGAATCGATTATGCTATGACATGCAAGTGGGTATGATGAAACATTCAAGTGCAACTCACACACCCGACTCTGTGCACACAGACCTTTAGTTCCCCCTTTCCGAGCCATTACCTCCCAGGATACCTCCGTAGTGGCAGATGGAAGCAGTGGGTTGGGCCTCGCCCACCTCTAAACTAGTAAAGCACTACTGGTAAGACCTACTGTACGCCTCAACGCTTGGTGCACTAAGCGGACTCCTGTGTACTCTTGCCGGCTGGCGCACCGGACTTTTGTTGGCGAAGTGCTAACCACACTTTCCGAGTCAGCGTATTGGCATCGGTGCATCGACCCTCCAATACCGAAGACCCACCACCTTAATTTTCATTCCTTTTATGCACATGCAAATTTAATCGTAAATACAAAAAAGCCGAGCCGAAGCTCCCCGGACCAAAACGTCTGTCTCTTAACCAATCGAGTCGAAGCTCCACGGACCATTCCGTCCGTCTCTTAACCCACCGAGCTGAAGCTCTCATCAATCTTCATGTGCTAATAGTGTTTGTGAAAGGTGCAACCCTAATTACTAAGTTACTCTTGTCAGTTTGTTATTAAGGTTTACGTTAACCTAGGACTGCCCCCGGTATTCTCCGTGAAGGGCTCTCAAAGGTCAGTAGGAACTATGATGGTAGCTGAAGCCCATCGTTCCCTTTAGCAAGGCACGTATTGTTATTGGTTGATCCCCTTTACCCATTCCCTTCTCATATTACGATAGATTATCCTAGGGTGATTTTTAACCTTCCTCTCTTCGGGAAAGATGATCTTTCGTCGAACCCGAGCACCTCTTAACTCTAGCCAACACCACTTCTCTCTACTCTTCATATCATCTTAATGTGATATCATCCACAATTATCTAACCAGACAAAATGACTAACTCCCACATCTCACCCCGATCATGCCCTATTGCAATTCAACAATTTGCTATATGCAAACCAACCTAGACTATATGTCGAACCGGTTAAGCAATGATCCAAAACTCATCCAAATGCCATAAATTATTTACTGGAGACTTATCATTATATAACTAGCCTAAATCCAGAAGGTGGTAATTTTCCTAATTTATCTGGCATTTAATTACTTTCCTCAAAAATTCCAAGGGCTACCGGTTTGAACATGATCTACCCTAAGTTCTCTTGCAAGATGTCAAACAAAATTATAATAAATAGTATATTATCTCAGTATGGTAAATCCAAAATATCACAATTTTTATAACATCATAAGGGCACTAAAACTATTGTAGAAATATTTTCTATCTTCCCTTATTTATGAACCAAGTACTGAGTATATCCACCCAAAAATTATAAATTAATAATAGTATGAAGGTACAACATTAAAAGTAGTATAAACTAAGTTTTATAATTTTTCAGTAATAATATCATCCATAATTAATTTTCAAAGCATAAAACCCCTTTTAAGCATTTGTGAAGGAAGTACTGGATTTACTCATCTAACAATTATACAAAAATTCAAGGGTGACCATTCTGTCCTAAAACATTTACTTCCAAGATTTGATGAGGTTTCATTGATCAGAAAGATTCAAATAATTAAAACATCAATTGGGGCTATAACAATCATTACAAATGAAGTGCCGTAAATAGACATCATAAAATTCCAATAAAATTGTTATAGGTTCTACCCGATCCAAAACTTACTCTACCCAAGTTTCACAATCTTTAGATAATGTTTGGTGACCGATTGTGCTTAATTAGTAATTTTTCCCTAAAGCTACGATTAGGGTTTTGAGGTATCTACATGTCTCTGAATCCTCCAAGATTCCATCCAGATGATTCTTATCTTGCTTACGTCAACTCTACAGAATTTCAAGGCAATACGAGAGCAATTGCCCCCATGTCCTTCACAACCCTCAAAACCCTCCATTTAGGGTTTGAGTTTGGATCCTAGGGTAAACCAACCCTAAATAACACCATTTTCTCCGAGTGGTTTATAATAACCCCTCTAAGTCAGTGATCAAAATATCAGCCTCTGTTGAGGTGATTTGATCGTTCTAACCTCTTGTGCACTTTTTACTCAAAAACGCCTCATTATTTCCTAGTTAAGAAAATGTGACTTCCTAATTCAAAACTTATCCAAATGAGTTGAAATTTTGTACAGAACTAGGTTTTATAGCCAGGGACCACTCACCAAAATTTGAGAGTGTTTGGAGGTCATTTGACCCCTTAAATAAATTCATCTAAGTTTATTAAATTAAAACAAAAACTTTAGGCACAATATCTCCAAAAATTCCCATTTTTGGACAGCCTCTAGATATGGCTAAGGGTAACGCCCTGCCCAAATTTCAGGTCATTTGGACAAAGGAAGAATAGTGGGCATCTATTTTAGTTCCTGGCCGACTCTGGGTACAGGCCCCACTAAAACGGGTTTTTCGGTTAAACCGCTTACCCAAACGAGTTGAAATAAATTTTAAATTAACATAGACTCGAAGGGATACAACTTTTGTGACTGGCCATTTTTCCTAAATCGGCCTCTAAATACCTTGTTTTGTAATGTCAAAAGGCGTGTCAAAAAGGAGATAATAATTCCTTATAATTAATAAATGAATAGTAATTGATTTTACTGTTCATCTTCCCTTCCAAACAGAACCTGTAAACTGAACTCAGAAAAATACATTTCCTGTAGCTCTTTCGTGATCCGTCGCCGGCCGTCCGGTCACTTCCCTGGCCAGCCAGCCACCACCACCACCTCCGTCGAGGCGATGGCTAGCGGTCGGCGGTGGTTTGGCCGCCGGAGGTGGCGGTTTCCGGCGTACCCGAAAAGTATCTTTTTCATGGTTTTCCATGAAAATGCATGATATGTCTGGCTCCTTTGAGCACGAACTTCATTTCTAAGATCCTATGATCTACCTATAAGAGAAGAAGTAGAGGAGGACCTTGTTCGAGGTTTGGAGACGAGATGAACGTCGGATGGTCATGGCACGGTGGTGGCATTCCCGAACTTCTCGTACAGCAAGAGCAGAAATATGAATCCGTTTGGTCAAGGGTGTAACCTTCTCCTCTTGCTCTAAGGGGGCTTTTATAGATCTCTAATTGGGGAGGGTAAAGGGTGAAACATTCATGGCCATGAATGTTTTCTCTTAAAAATATCTCGGTTATGGTGCAGGGAAGGAAACGGTGGAAGATCAGAAGACTGATACAGGTGGAGATTTACTATTGGGTCAACTCTTCCCCATTTTATTAAGTATTTAGAGATAGAAATGGCTCATAAATACTCCTGCTGTAAATTCCCATAATCATAATTGATTATGATTTCGGTTACAGAAATTTCCAGCATGTCCGACGCTTTGGCCCTGGTCACGGGCGTGACACATAGGTCACGGGCGTGACAGGTGTGTTGCAAATTCAGAGTTCGCGATCGTCTTCCTTAGATCGACGATCGTCGAAGGGGTCACGCCCTAGGTCACGGGCGTGACCTGTCGGTCACGGGCGTGACAGCCCGTGATGCAAACTCTGCGCTCGTCGATCTTCTTCCTGAGATCGACGATCGTCGAGGGTGGGTCACGCCCGAGGTCACGGGCGTGACACATAGGTCACAGGCATAACAGGTTCATTATGCAAATTCTGCACTCGACGATCGTCTCGTGGAGATCAACGATCGTCGAAGGGGGTCACGCCCTTTGTCACGGGCGTGACACATATGTCACGGGCATGACAGGCCCGGGTTGCAAATTTTTGCACTCGACGATCGTATCCCCTTAGATTGACGATCATCGAAGGGGTCACGCCCTAGGTCACGTGCGTGACATGTAGGTCACGGGCGTGACCAACCCCTGACTCGAATTCTTGGTCGATGGACTTCAATTTTTTGGTTTCCTAGGGTTCTGTCATTACAAACCGACTCCTAGGGGTCTAGCCGGAAATGGGATGTTACATGACTTCTAGCAAGCTGGTCTCTTGAGCATTAGATACTACAATATCTATACATTGATTATCTATATCTGTTATTGAGTCAGTTATCGCTATATCATCTGATTCCATATCAGTATCAAGAAAATTTTGAAAATCTGTTTCCATGTCAACATTTGTTCCTGCTGCTGCTAGTTCTGTTGTTGCTGCTTCATCATTAAGTATCTCCCCCTGCCTGGTTTCAGTTGGGACTGAAGCCAGGCCCCCATATGAAGAGATGGTTGAGATGAGGATAGATATTTGAGCAGAGAGAGAGATGATATAGAGATAGCCAGAGGGGAAATAGCCTCCACAATGATGGTTTGGAGGATAGGCTTGAGGAGCTCAAGAAGGTGTTGGATGATGGAGGGATTCAAATATGTAGAGGAAGATGCTTGGGCAGGAGATGGTTGAGAAGGGATAGAGGTAGTGATGATAGTTGCTAGAGGAGATGGTTGATTGGAATTGTCTTGCACAGGGTCTTGTTGAGGAGATTGTTGAGGAGGAGTGTTAAGAGGAGATGAAAGTAAATTGAAAGATGGGATTTAAGAGAGGGTGGAGAGGGGGATATCAGCAAGATGAGATGGAAAAGGAGATTGGGGAGGAGTAGGGATGTATGTATCAGGCCTAGGAGAGGGAGGATTGGATGGAATATGTATAGGGGAAGAAGGAATTGGAGATGCTGGTGGTGTAGGGGTATGTATTAGAATAGAAGTGGAGGCTGGGGTTTGTTGAACTTGAGGCTGAGATGGAGCTTGAGAATCAGGAGGAGGTGGAGGGGTGGATGGAATCTCTTTAGAGGGGTGAGGAGTGGCTGATGCATCCCTTGTACTTTCAAAAGATTTAGAGAAAGAGGACTTACCCTTAGATGGCTTTATGATTGTCCTCTCCCATCTGCCAAAGAGGGCAGATGTGAGCTTCTTAGATGCATTAATGCATGTTGTCTGAGATAGTAGTAGTTCATTAATCTTGGCTTTCAGAAACAAGCCCAAGATTCTTCCATAGCAAACCTCCTTTTTGCTATTATTTTTCCTGATTAGATCAAAGAAGATCTGCGGCCAGTTCACATTCTTCTTACTGACCAACGCGGCCATAACCAGGAACTGTTGCCTGGAAATATAGTCATGTGTTGTATGCTTAGCAAACAGCACCTTCCCAACGACATCATCAAGAAATTTATATGCCAGGGAGAAATTTTTCTTAAACAGTTTGTTAGGGTTTTCGTCTAAGTGACCCATAACAGACAACATATCCTCATTTTCATTATAGTCCATTTCTAGATCATCTTCTCCAGTTTTCAAATTTAAAAGTTCAGAGAGAACGGAGGGAGAAAGATTTACCTGAATACCACTGACAGTCCCAGTCATTTCAGTCTCTATTGAAGAAGAAGAGCCAACCCATTCCTTGATTTCCTCCATAGGAATCCTGATTCATTCAGTCATGAACTGCTTCAGATTTTTTTCCTCAAATAGATGTAGAATATCTATGAAAATTTGATCTGACTGTTGGAAAGAGTCAAAATCAATATCGAAACCATGATCGAACTTCATGCCAGTTGATCCATTAGCGGCCATTTGCGACATTAAGATCGAATGAGGGAGGAAAAGGGCACACCTGCAAGAGAAAACACAAGATCAAGTGTAGGAGGGGAATTCTGAAAGCGCGGGATTGAGGTTGAAGAAGAAAGCCTTAATAAAGGTTTTCGGAATATGAATCGCCAATCTCAATCCGACAAAAACAGAAGATTCTTCTATCTCAAGTCGACGAAATATTACATTCAGGAGAAATTCGTCGATCTAAGAACGAAGAGAGGGAAAGTTTTCGTCGTTCGTAGAAAAATTTCGAAGACAGAATTCGTCGTTCTCTGGTCGACGAATGCGCTCAACTAAAAGATTTCATCGATCTATGGTCGACAAAAAGTCTTCAAGAACATTTATCAGTTCGTCGATCTCAGGTCGATGAACAGAAGCAATTCTTTGACCACAGACAGAGTATTAGATTAAGTCCTGACCATTTATTATACCAAGCTGAATGACAAAGAACAGATGCTTGGATGAGTCCAATGGCTTAGTGAATATGTCTGCTCTTTGCAAATCAGTAGAGAAAAATTCAAGTTTAATCTTATGTTTGTCAACACAATCTCTAATGAAATAATGTTTAATGTCTATATGTTTGGTTCTAGAATGCAATACTGGATTTTGTGTAATTGAGATAGCACTTGTATTATCACAAAGAATAGTTGAATTATTTAAGTTGACACCATAATCAAGTAGTTGGTTTTGTATCCACAAGATCTGTGAACAGCAACTGCCTGCATCCATATACTCAGCTTCAGTAGTGGAGGTTGAAACAGATGTTTGCTTTCTACAAAACCAAGATACAAGTCTGTCACCAAGGAAATGATAAGTTCCTGAGGTTCTTTTCCTGTCTACTCTGCATCCAGCATAATAAGCATCGAAAAATTCAGTTAACACAAATGCTGATTCTATTGAATACCAGAGGCCTAGATCTGGACAACCTTTTATATATCTTAAAATCCTTTTTAAAAAAATAAGGTGAGATTCTTTAGGGTTCACCTGGAACCTAGAACAAAGACATGTGGAAAACATAATGTCTGGTCTGCTTGCTGTTAGATACAGTAGGGATTCAACAATGGCCCTACACTTGGTTTGATCAACTGGTCTTCCAGATTCATCAGCATCTATAACAGCATTGGCAGCCATGGGAGTTTTCATGAAGGAGGAATCATTCATCCCAAACTTCTTAATAAGCTCTTTAGCATATTTAGACTGAGAGATGAAGATTCCATTAGGGGTTTGTTTCACTTTAAGACCAAGGAAATATGATAACTCACTCATTCTACTCATCTCAAACCTTGAGTGCATTAGATCAGAAAATCTTTTGCACAGATTTGGATCAGTAGATCCAAATATTATGTCATCTACATATATTTGTACTAATAGAATTTTATCATGATGGAATTGTGTCAAAAGAGTTCTATCAACCATGCTCCTTGAAAAACCATGCTCTAAAAGAAAGTTGGCTAAGGTCTCATACCAAGCTCTTGGAGCTTGCTTTAAACCTTAGAGAGCCTTATGCAATTTAAAAACATAAGAGGGGTGAGTTGAAGAGATAAAACCTGGTGGTTGTTCCACATATACTTCTTCTTTTAGTTCCCCATTGAGAAAGGCACTTTTGACATCCATTTGATATAACTTTAATTTCTTGTGAGCAGCATAGGACAAGAAGATTCTGATGGCTTCAAGCCTTGTAATAGGTACAAAGGTTTGATCATAATCAATCCCTTCCTCTTGTCTGTATCCTTGAACAACAAGCCTTGCCTTGTTCCTCACAATCAAGCCTTGGGCATCAAGTTTGTTTCTGAATACCCACTTAGTCTCAATTACTGGATAGCCCTTAGGCCTTGGAACTAAGTCCCATACTTTACACCTCTCAAACTGGTTGAGTTCCTCTTGCATTGCAATGATCCAGTTTGGATCTTGCTCTGCATCAGCTATGGATTGAGGCTCAATTTGTGAGAGAAAGCAGGCAAGCATCACATCAGGGTTGAGTTGATGCCTTCTCTGCACTCCTACTGATATGTCTCCAATTACTTGAGATCTAGGGTGATCCCTAAGTGTGACAAAATCATTAAGAAAAGTTGGTTCAGTAACAATTATTTGATTAAATTCCTCTTGTGGAATTGTATCAACTATTGAAGGAAGTTGGACTGCTTCAACAATTTCTTCTTCACTTTTAGCTTCTGATAGAGCTTGTGGAGAGGGATGTGATTCAACCTTTGAGGTAAGGTTTAGATCACCCAAGCTCTCACACAAATTTTGTACCTGCAAATGACTGTTGGTAGAGATATCTCTCTCCTTATAAAACATGTTAGATTCATCAAATATCACATGCATGGATTCTTAAATTTATAGTGTTGATTTATTAAACACCATATATTCCTTGCTGACTTGGGAATATCCTAGAAAAATTTCCATTGCAGCCTTAGCTTCAAACTTTCTAAGATGTTTCTTATCATTATTTTGAATATAGCATATATATCCAAATACTTTTAAATAGGTGATTATAGGTTTCTTCCCCATGAGTAGTTCATAGGGAGTCTTGAGCTTTAGATTGTGTATAATGCTTCTATTCAGGACATAGTTTGATGTGCTTACAGCTTCTGCCCAATAGGATAGAGGCATGTAAGCATCTGCAAGCAATGTACCTGCAGCTTCAATGAGTGTTCTATTCTTCCTTTCAACTACCCCATTTTGTTGAGGAGTTTTGGGAGCTGAGAAGTCGTGTCTTATACCTTCTTTCCTACAGAACTCTAGTATAAGAAGACACTCAAACTCAGTGCCATGATCACTTCTAATCAATGCAACTTGAGTAGAATACTCAATCTGTATGTTCTTGAGAAAATCTGTAAGAACTTGAAAGGTATCTGACTTTTGTAACACCCCAAAAATCTCAAAAAATGGATTTGAGGTGCAGGTTGTTTTACACGGCCTGGGACACGGGCGTGTCCCAGGGCGTGTCGGGGGTACACGGCCTGGGACACGGGCGTGTCCCAGGGCGTGTCACGCAAATAATAGGCGGATTGAGTCAGAAGATTACACGGCCTGGAACCAAGCCTTGAGCACGGCCGTGTCAGATTTGACACGGGCGTGTCCGATGCCGTGTGCCTACCCGTGTACTGCTGGTCGAGTTTGGAGCTCGATGAGGCAGGGGTGACACGGGCGTGTCTCATGACTGACACGGGCGTGTCAGGTTCGACACGGGCGTGTCAATGCCCGTGTTCTGGTAAAGTTCAGTCGGTACGAGTACCGCGTGTGCCGCTTAAGGGTACACGGCCTGTGACACGGGCGTGTCACAGGCCGTGTCAGCCAAAAAGTAGGATTTTGGGAAAATCGTGGCCGTTCATTTTCTCTCTTTGGATCCAAGGGCTCAGGTGATTCCTGGCTGGATTAAGTCAGCAGAGGCTTGATGAAGAAATCATTCTTCATTTGGTTAAGGAAGAGAGAAAGAGAGAGGAGGAAGAAGAAGGAGGAGGAGATCAAGCCACCGGTGGAGCTCCCGTGGTCCGATTCGTGATCTGAGGCCAGCATTGTGAAGGCAAAGCTGCTGCGGTTCTTTCTCACCGGCTAGTTTTTGATGGCTCCCAAGATATCGTCAAGGGTAACGATCTCCCTTCTTGGACATGTGAAGTCCTTCTTTTCTGCATTGCATAGGGAAAACCCTTCCCCGCGAGTGTGCGGTGGGCCGTGGTGTCCCTTGGGGTAGATATATGAAGTCCCCCTTTTAAGAGTCCGGAATTGGAGTACGGATCTAGGCATGCTGTGTGAAGCCCATCTGGACATGCTGGTCTGGATTGGTGATGCTTGTTTGCATATCGGAGAAGACTCCGTGGTTCTGGCTTGTTTGCCTTGTGCCTACCTGTTGCTTGGTGCAGCAGGAAGTACTGGATGAAGTCCAGGAAATGAAGAGGGTTGGATGCAACTCTTGTGGCCGTGCGTTGCCACTTTGTGTGCGGTTGAGCCGTTGGGCTGCAACTCGATGAAAAGGCAGATTGCCGAACAGGAAAGGTGAAACCGACCCGCGCCTATAAATTGCCATGGATACTTCCGTATTCGAGGTGGCACGGCGACTTGAGCAACGGGGGGTGGCTGATCCGTACCTGCGTTAGGTTCGTCCGACTTGGAAGCCTGGTTATGGGTTTTGTTGGAGCGCCTAATGAGAGTCTTAGGCCCGCGCGCCGAAAAGACTAGAATGCTCAAATACCGTGTAAACGGTGGTGTTGACCCTGGTTTTCCGGTGCACCAAGAATGTGCCCTGAGTGCACGGACTGTCGGGCAGTGTGGCCGACGGTTGTGATGGCTTGAATGTGCCTGCGCGCACATAGTTGCTATTATTGATACCATGCTGTGCAGGGAAAGAATGCTACTGCCCCGAGAAAGGGGTAGGATTGTTATAATTGGGTCAGCTGAATGCTGACCGTTGCCTTGTTTGCCACCGTTTGGGTGGATTGTCCCTATGCAGGTGTTGGAGAGCCCAGTGGTAAATGAAGGGCTGAAGCCTTGCTGCTGTTGCTGCTGCTGCTGCGGCTGGCCCTTGAAGGCTAAGCGAATGTTTTTGCTTGTTTTCTTTTACTCATGTATGGCCGGCCTGCGCGCCGAGGTTTGTAAACCATACGGTGTGGAAAGAGGAACTGTAAGGCCTTAAGGCCAAACTCTATGTATTTGTTGTACATTCCTTGGCTGTATATATAACTGTGGTTTATATATTGGACATTCCTGGTTCGAGTTCAATGGACAACTTAAAGCTTCCGCTAGCATACTCTGAGTTAGGATGCGTGTATGGTTTGGTATTATCCTGTGACCTCACCGTCTGTTTGTGGCATATAGTGTGGGGCCCCGGCCGGACCATCTACTATACGTCATGTAACGGATGGGGTCGTTACATTTTGGTATCAGCTTTGTTCGGTCTTCCTCTCTCGAATTCGTGGTCGAATTCTTTTATGGGGTGGCGAGCGCGTGTTTGTGCGCCCTGCTGTAACGCTAATGAACTCTGGAATGTCTACTAAGGAATGTACATAATATTGTTTGAGGAATCTGCGCGTTCCTTTTTGTGTTGTTTTGCTTGCATACGATCGCTAATGTGTGTCTTGTCCACCTATAGGTGACGCGTAGTGGTGCTGGGCAGTCTGAGCTCCAGCGCTCTGATGAGAGTGCGGCACCAGCTGAGGTGCCAACACCTCCTCCATCTGCGGAAACTGTTCGCTTAGTTGTTGAGGCTCTCTTTTCCATGATTCAGCCGACCGGGCAAGCGTAGCCGGCAGTAGTGCCAGTTCGTGTTGATGTAAGACCCGAGCCGGTTGAGGCAGTCGATCCATGAGCAGCTGACCGACAGTTGAAGCAATTCATGAGCTTCAGTCCGCCTACGTTTACGGGACTGGGATCCCCAACGCAGGCAGAGGATTGGTTATCGCGTGTCAAGCGGATAATGACAGCGATCAGGGCGGAGGAAACTCTAAAGGTCACCTTGGCCACCTTCATGCTTGAAGGAGAGGCGCGGTTGTGGTGGGACGAGGTTGAGGTACACCATTTGGCGGGCAGGCAATTAACGCAAGTGTCGATTGAGGAGTTCTCTCGAATATTTCTGGCGAAGCATGTCCCAGCGGCGCAACGCATTGCCATGGAAAATGAGTTCCAACGGTTAAAGCAAGGAGAAGATAGCATGTATACCTACCTGCATGAGTTTACAAGGTTGGGGCGATATGCGGGAACAATCTTCACGGATGACCAAAGGAAAACGAATATGTTCTATGAAGGATTGCGGGATGAGTTGAGGTTCCTGCTTTCGAGTTCAGTGAACCAAGGGTTTCAGGCGTTGGTTGATACTGCTTGTGCGCTGGAGAAGGACATGCGGCGGGTGCAAGGGAACAAGGGCTTGGTTGTGTCAAAGCCCGAGGTTCAAGCACCTCGCCCGAGCAAATCGTTCTACCAGAAGAAAGGGGGCAAGAGGTCCAAGCCGTCTGGGCAAGTGACTACGACCGTTGTGTCGGGGGAGACATCAAGAACGGATTCTCGTACATGCTATAACTATGGCCGGGTGGGGCATATAGCCCATGACTGTCGGGTTGTTCAGCCCAAAGGGGAAAAGAAGACGGGTGCGTCTTATGCTGAGAAGGGCAAAGCGGTGGTTGATTCCTCTGCGTCCCAGGCACAACCCCGAATCTATCACCTTGTTCAGCAGGAGGCGATTAAGCAAAGTGACGTCGTCACAGGTACGAGTGAATATAGATTACTTGCTTAAGTGCTATTGCTTTTGTTATATATAGCTTGTGCATGATGTGTATGTTGCAGGCTTTGTCCTGATTCGGAATCGTCCGGCGAGAGCCCTGTTTGATACGGGTGCTCCGCATTCTTTTCTGTCTGAGGACTTCGTATCTCGAATTGGGGTGCCGAGTCATGTGACAGTTGATAGTACAAGGGTGCTATTGCCGAATGGCTGTGTGATGCTTGCGGATAGGTCTTGCGATGTGGATGTTCAAATAGGAAGTCGGGATTTCGGTTTGAGTGCAGCTGTGCTACCGTTATCGGAGTTTGATGTGATCTTTGGCATGGACTGGCTCTCGGCGCAGCGTGCCTTTATTGATTGCAACTCCAAGGAGATCATACTGGGCCAGAATATCGGACTTGTGACTAAGTTCGCTGGTATGCGAGGAGTTGGCGGGACTCTGTTGTCTGCGCTCCAAGTCGTCAATGCTGTTCGGACGGGCGCGGAGTTATTCTTCACGCTAATTCAGGCTGTTGAGCCAAAGGCCAGTGTCAGTGAAGTTCTGGTTGTGTCAGAGTTTGCCGATGTGTTTCCTAAAGATCTTCCTGGGTTACCACCCCAGCGGGAGATTGACTTCTCTATTGAGTTGGTGCAAGGTGCGAAACCTGTGGCCCGCTCACCATATCGCGTCGCGCAAAAAGAGATGGATGAGTTGAAAGTCCAATTGCAAGAGTTGTTGGAGCAGGGATACATACGCCCAAGTATGTCACCTTGGAGCGTGCCTGTTCTATTTTTGAAAAAGAAAGACGGTAGTTTACGGTTATGTATTGACTACCGCGAATTGAATAAGCTGACGGAGAAAAACAAATATCCGATCCCATAGATTGATGACCTATTTGATCAATTGGCAGGATCAACGGTCTATTCCAAGTTGGATTTGAAATCGGGATATTATTAGTTGAGGATTCGGGAAGGTTACATTCCCAAGATGGCGTTTGGAACACGCTACGGTCATTATGAGTTCACGGTGATGCCGTTTGGCCTATGTAATGCGCCTTCGGTATTTATGGACCTAATGCATCGAACGTTCCGAGAGTACTTGGATTTGTTCGTGATTGTGTTTATCGATGACATCTTAGTATACTCTCAATCGGAAGAGGATCATGCAAACCATTTGCGGTTGGTCTTGCGTACCCTGCGGAGGAATAAGCTTTATGCCAAGTTCTCAAAGTGTGAGTTCTGGCTCTCTTCAGTAGCCTTTTTAGGCCATGTGGTAAGTGGAGAAGGTATCGCGGTGGATCCGTTGAAGATAAGTGCCATTCGAGATTGGCCAGTGATGTCTTCGGTGGCCGAGGTCAGGAGCTTCCTTGGGCTTGCGGGCTACTATAGACGGTTTGTGGAAAACTTCTCACGGATTGCTTTACCTCTGACCACGCTGACGAGAAAATATCAAAAGTTCATTTGGATGTCGGAGTGCGCGCGAGCTTTTGAAGACTTGAAGAGTCGTTTGACCACGGCGCCTGTGTTGACGTCGCCATGTGGTATAGATGGCTATGAGATCTATAGTGATGCTTCCGGGAGCGGCTTAGGCTGCGTTCTTCTGCAGTTTGGTAAAGTGATTGCTTATGGCTCGCGCCAGTTGAAAGTGCATGAGCGGAATTACCCCATCCATGATTTGGAGTTGGCGGCGGTAATCTTTGCGCTCAAGTTGTGGCGGCACTATCTTTATGGCGTTAAAGTGGACATCTATACAGATCACAAAAGCCTAAAGTACATGTTGGATCAGAAGGATCTGAATATGCGACAACGAAGATGGATGGAGTTCCTTGGGGACTACACCTTCGAGATTCACTATACTCCCGGGAAGGGAAATGTGGTCGCTGATGCTTTGAGTCGAAAGACTCCGGTACGGGCAAGCTGGATGCAGAGGCATGATCAGCGTTTAATCCAGGAATTGGAAGCATTGGAGATATCTTGTGTTGACAAGGGTTCGTCGACCGATGCATGCTTGAACTGGACGGAGGTTCATTATGACCTTACGGATAGAGTTCGGCGAGCAACGGAGCTTGATGAAAGTCTCCAGCGCTATGCTAAAGATGGGCCGGATGACTAGTTCTCTTGGGATAACGGTTTGTTACGAAGAAATGGTCGAGTGTGCGTCCCGAGTGTGGGTAAATTGAGGGAAGAGTTGATGTACGAAGCTCACTTTACAAAGTACTCAGTTCACCCAGGGAGCACAAAGATGTACAGAGATCTGAAAAAGCTGTTCTGGTGGCCCGGACTAAAGAAAGATGTAGCACGTTATGTGGCGGAATGCAATACCTGTGCATTGGTGAAAGCGGAATGCCAGAAGCCTGGCGGGTTCCTGAAGTCGTTACCCATTCCGGAGTGGAAGTTCGATGACATTTCGATGGATTTCGTGCACGGGTTGCCGAGATCGCAACGCGGTCATGATTCAATCTAGGTGATTGTAGACCGGTTGACAAAAGTGGCACACTTCCTTCCAAACAGAAGAGACTATTCAGTGGAAACCTTGGCCAAGCTCTATGTGGAGCAGATTGTTCGACTGCACGGTGTTCCTCGGAGCATCGTTAGTGACCGTGATGGGTGATTCACATCGAATGATTGGCGGCTAGTCCATCAAATGTTGGGTACAAAATTACCGTTTAGTACGGCCTTTCATCCCCAAAGGATGGCCAGACTGAACGAACCAACAGGACGATGGAAGACATGCTCCGCATGTGTGCCCTAGACTTTGGTAAGAGATGGGAAGAGTATATCTTTCTTGTAGAATTTGCCTATAATAATAGCTACCAAGCGAGCATCGGTATGGCACCATTTGAGGCTTTGTATGGTCGTAAATGCCGTACACCGTTAGCTTGGGCAAAAGCAGGCGAATCTAAGCTACGTGGGAAAAAGGAAGTCGAAGAAGCTACCTCGCTTATACGCTCTATTCGGGAGAGGCTATTGATAGCCCAAGATCGTCAAGCAAAGTACTACAATGCCAAACATCGGAACGTGGAGTTCGCGGTGGGTGATTGGGTATATTTGAAGATCAAACCCTTCAAAGGCGTGTCCAAGATTCGGCGTTTGAAAAAGCTAAGTCCGAGGTATCTTGGTCCATTTGAAGTGGTGGAGCGAGTTGGGGAAGCTGCTTATCGACTAGCACTTTCAGCAGACTTGGGTGGATTACATGATGTAATTCACATCTCAGTACTTCGTAAGGCTGTTAAGGATCCAGCTCAAGTAATAGAGCATGATCGGGTACCGGTCGAGTATGGGCTAACAACGAGGGTTTGACCCATTCGGATCTAGGATCGAGCCGAGAAATAGTTGCGGAACAATGTGATCGGGATGGTCAAAGTCCGATGGGACAATTGTGGCCGTGAAGAGCTAACATGGGAGCGAGAGCAGACCATGCGAGCTGAATTTCCCGAGCTGTTTGTATAAACTGTAGACCGTGTAGCTTTTGTTATAACAGAGTTATCAGGTTATAGCATTGTTTTTCCTTGTTTCCTTACCGTGCAAATTTTGGGACGAAATTTTGTTAAGGGGGGGGAGGATTGAAACACCCCAAAAATCTCAAAAAATGGATTTGAGGTGCAGGTTGTTTTACACGGCCTGGGACACGGGCGTGTCCCAGGGCGTGTCACGCAAATAATAGGCGGATTGAGTCAGAAGATTACACGGCCTGGAACCAAGCCTTGAACACGGCCGTGTCAGATTTGACACGGGCGTGTCCGATGCCGTGTGCCTACCCGTGTACTGCTGGTCGAGTTTGGAGCTCGATGAGGCAGGGGTGACACGGGCGTGTCTCATGACTGACACAGGCATGTCAGGTTCGACACGGGCGTGTCAATGCCCGTGTTCTGGTAAAGTTCAGTCGGTACGAGTACCGCGTGTGCCGCTTAAGGGTACACGGCCTGTGACACGGGCGTGTCACAGGCCGTGTCAGCCAAAAAGTAGGATTTTGGGAAAATCGTGGCCGTTCATTTTCTCTCTTTGGATCCAAGGGCTCAGGTGATTCCTGGCTGGATTAAGTCAGCAGAGGCTTGATGAAGAAATCATTCTTCATTTGGTTAAGGAAGAGAGAAAGAGAGAGGAGGAAGAAGAAGGAGGAGGAGATCAAGCCACCGGTGGAGCTCCCGTGGTCCGATTCGTGATCCAAGGCCAGCGTTGTGAAGGCAAAGCTGCTGCGGTTCTTTCTCACCAGCTAGTTTTCGATGGCTCCCAAGAGATCGTCAAGGGTAACGATCTCCCTTCTTGGACATGTAAAGTCCTTCTTTTCTGCATTGCATAGGGAAAACCCTTCCCCGCGAGTGTGCGGTGGGCTGTGGTGTCCCTTGGGGTAGATATGTGAAGTCCCCCTTGTTAAGGTCCGGAATTGGAGTACGGATCTAGGCATGCTGTGTGAAGCCCATCTGGACATGCTGGTCTGGATTGGTGATGCTTGTTTGCATATCGGAGAAGACTCCGTGGTTCTGGCTTGTTTGCCTTGTGCCTACCTGTTGCTTGGTGCAGCAGGAAGTACTGGATGAAGTCCAGGAAATGAAGAGGGTTGGATGCAACTCTTGTGGCCGTGCGTTGCCACTTTGTGTGCGGTTGAGCCGTTGGGCTGCAACTCGATGAAAAGGCAGATTGCCGAACAGGAAAGGTGAAACCGACCCGCGCTTATAAATTACCATGGATACTTCCGTATTCGAGGTGGCACGGCGACTTGAGCAACGGGGGGTTGCTGATCCGTACCTTCGTTAGGTCCGTTCGACTTGGAAGCCTGGTTATGGGTTTTGTTGGAGCACGTAATGAGAGTCTTAGGCCCGAGCGCCGAAAAGACTAAAATGCTCAAATACCGTGTAAACGGTGGTGTTGACCCTGGTTTTCCGGTGCACCAAGAATGTGCCCTGAGTGCACGGACTGTCGGGCCGTGTGGCCGACGGTTGTGATGGCTTGAATGTGCCTGCGCGCAAATAGTTGCTATTGTTGATACCATGCTGTGCAGGGAAAGAATGCTACTGCCCCGAGAAAGGGTTAGGATTGTTATAATTGGGTCAGCTGAATGCTGACCGTTGCCTTGTTTGCCACCGTTTGGGTGGATTGTCCCTATGCAGGTGCTGGAGAGCCAAGTGGTAAATGAAGGGCTGAAGCCTTGCTGCTGTTGCTGCTGCTGCTGCGGCTGGCCCTTGAAGGCTAAGCGAATGTTTTTGCTTGTTTTCTTTTACTAATGTATGGCCGGCCTGCGCGCCGAGGTTTGTAAACCATACGGTGTGGAAAGAGGAACTGTAAGGCCTTAAGGCCAAACTCTATGTATTTGTTGTACATTCCTTGGCTGTATATATAACTGTGGTTTATATATTGGACATTCCTGGTTCGAGTTCAATGGACAACTTAAAGCTTCCGCTAGCATGCTCTGAGTTAGGATGCGTGTATGGTTTGGTATTATCCTGTGACCTCACCGGCTGTTTGTGGCATATAGTGTGGGGCCCCGGCCGGACCTTCTACTATACGTCATGTAACGGATGGGGTCGTTACAACTTTGCTCTCAAAAAGAAAACCCATGTGAATCTGGAGAAGTCATCTTCAATAATTAATGTATAAGACTTTCCTCCTAGACTTTGTACAGTAATAGGACCAAAAAGGTCCATATAAAGCAAATACAAAATTCTAGGTGAATCACTCTTATTAATGGATTTGAAACTATATTTAGTTTGCTTGCCTAGTTATAAGCCCTATAGAGGCCTTCCTTCTTGTAGGGACCAGAAGGTAAACCTCTAACAAGATTGTCCTTAGATAACCTAGCTATATTCTTAAGGTTTACATGACCTAGTCTTTTGTGCCATAAGCTAGTTTGAATGCTAACAGAATTGAATAGATAAATTTCAGAATTAGCAGATTCAAAATTTACTAAGTAGATGTTGCCTTGTCTAAATCTTGTTAAAATAGTTGTGTTGTTTAGAGAAATAATGCACAAGGAGTTAGTAAAGCTTACTTGATAACCTGTATCACATAGTTGGCTTATAGATATCAGGTTATGCTTTAGACCATTTACATAAGTCACCTTTTTGAATGTGACAACTCCACAGTTGAAGTCACCATAGCCTTCTGTCAATCCAAAGCCTGAATCACCAAAGATTACTTTAGGTCCAGTCTTGGCTTTATAGTTGATTAGGCATTCTTTGCAACCTATTATGTGTTTAAAGCAACCACTGTCCAGGTACCATTTATTTTTAGTGACAAGGATTAGTAGTTTTTGACCCAGGTTACCTTGGGTCCTTGTTGTTTAACATAGCTGAAGCATGAAATAAATGAGCATTCAGGTTGATCCTTATAACCTAAGGGATGATACCTTCTAGGAGGTATGACCCACTGAATAAAGGGATTAAGTGATTTATTAGCTTTTAGATTACTTTGGTTATGAACTGGATCTGACAAATTTGAGTATGTTCGTCGACCTGAGATCGACGATCGGGGTTGAGTTCTTCGATCTCTGCTCGAAGAATGGAGATATCCATTCTCAGAGCCCCAGAAACGTTGATCACTGGTCGATAAACCATACTTGTTTCATCGATCCCAGTTCAAAGAATAGATTACATTATTATTTGCGTTCAGATTTCGTCGTTCCGAGGTCGACGAACCAAACCCATTTCGTCATTCTGAGTTCGATGAAATTTTTTGAACATAGTTATGTTGTTTGTTTTTGTTTTTCTGATTT
This sequence comes from Platanthera zijinensis, assembly GCA_039513925.1. Lineage (NCBI taxonomy): Eukaryota > Viridiplantae > Streptophyta > Magnoliopsida > Asparagales > Orchidaceae > Platanthera > Platanthera zijinensis. The sequence goes on along the minus strand of CM077084.1, from coordinate 111,587,125 downwards.
GCTTTCTTAATTCCTAATTGTTTAAGAACTTCATTAACTTTGTCTACCTGTTCAGTATTCTTCTTACCACTTTCAGAAATAAAATTAATAGATTTTGATAGTTAATTTTTCTAAATGAGAATTGGTTCACTGGATGAGGCTCCTAATCCTAGTTTGTTATTATTAGATCTTGTATTAACTGTACTAGTTATGTCTATCAATTGTAAACTTCTACCATTTAAGGTTTTTTCTAGTTCCTTAGCCTCATATTTTAAAAACACTATTTATTGATTAGCTAGGTTTAGTTCACTTAATTTTTCATTATCAGCAATGACTTTTTCTTGTTCTAACAGTTTTTCCCTGAGAAGTTCGATTTCCTTCTCAGATCCTATTAGGTCTAAACACAATAGCTTAAATTCAGTTTGAAATTCTTTAGATTGAAAATCATATGATGCAATTACCTGATCCTTTTCACAGAGGGATTCTTCATCTTCTGATCCTTTAGAATCTAATCTGTTTCTTCCAGCATCTATTGCCATAAGGCAAACTTCCCTTGCCTTCTTTTCCTCTATATCATTCTCACTGGAGCTGGAGGAGGATGTTTCATCTTCAATATCACTCCAGATTTAAGCCACAAAGCCCTTCTCCTTCTTATTGTATTTGCTGGAGGTGGCCTTGTTCTGCTGATGTCTTCTTGACTCTTTTTCTTGCCTTTTGTCTTTCTTTTGAGCTTCTGGACATTCTGAGATAAAATTTCCAGGTTTCCTGCATCCAAAACAGACAACTTCTTTAGAAGGGGTCTTATCATACCTGGGTTTATCTTCATTTCTTGAAGGCTTCCTCCTGAAGTCGTTCCTTGCCATGTTATAGAATTACTAAGCAAAGAGACTCATAAGTTCTTCATTGGTTGATAAGCTGGGAGATTCTTCTGCAACTTTGAGTGCTAAGCTTTATTCCTTCCTGGTAGGTGTTGAAGTTTTTGGTTCAACTGCAGCTTCTCTTGACTTGATCAGTTGCTCATAGGATTTTAGCTTTCCAAGAAGATATTCTGTTGATATTTCAGCCATGCTTTTAGCTTCTCTGATGGGCCATATTCTGGAATCACATGTGCTGGGAAAGCACATGAGGATCTTGTCATTGATCTCAGTCAGAGTGATTTCTTTATCCAATGTTTTGAGCTCGCTTATGATGGAGCTCATCCTGTTGTACATTGCTTCTACAGATTCTGCTTCAACTTTCCTGAAGTTCTCATATTGGGAGATGAGATTTGATCTTATGTCCTTCCTCTCATCAGCAGAGCCTGCTACCATTTGGTTGAGGGAATCCCAAATGGCTTTGGCAGATGTGCAATCAGCAACCTTTTTAAATATGTAATCTGACATTGTTTGGGCCAGTATATTCATAGCTCTGGCATCAACAATCTTTGCCTTCTTATGTGCATCAGCTTGATCTTGAGGATGCACTGCACTGAGATTTACTGAAGTTGAGGTAGAGGCCACTAGAGCTGGTGGTCCTGTCAAGATAGAATTGAAAATATCCTCATCAATAGAGTTCATGTATAGCTTGATTCTTGCCTTCCAGATTCCAAACTTTTGCGAGTTGCAAACTGGAGGTCTGGTGCTGTCATAATCCATATTTTATGCCATGATATCAAAAAATAAATATAATCAGAGAGACTTCTAAAGCTTATTCAGAGTTTATCCTGAGGATCTTGGCTAATCCAGGTGTGAGCCTATAGATATGATTAACCTTCCTCTAATACTAATTGAAAGATAGGGTAAGCTCTTAAAACTCTAGAGGGGGGGGGGGGTTAAAAGAGTTATTGAAACATTTTTAATTTTTTTTGTTGTATTAAAGAATCTTTAATAAAATAAATTACTATATTATAAGTGTATAAGTGTACAGGTGCAACAGATAAACTAGAGATATATATCTAATCTACACAACACATATGTATCACAACACAAGCACAGAGAAAAATCACAGAAAACATAGACAACACAAGAATTTTATAGTGGTTCCCCAAACTTGGGTACATCCACTCTTCTACAACCCTAGGTAGGAATCCACTACAGGTTTTGATCAGGTGACTACCACCAATGAGCTTTTGACCAGGTGCTCAAAAACCAACTCTCAAGTCTTTTGGAAGGAGACTTCCAACCAGAATAATTTTGAAGGGTATTAAAACACTGTACAGAGGTGGGGAAGAGAGTTTGATGAAAGTCTTCTTTTCTCAAAACACAGTGAGAAGACTATGTGGATTTGTTGTTGTTGATGACAAAGCTCCCCCTGAGATCTTGAATGGTTCAGGAGTGGAAGCTTTGTAGAAGGGTGAGTAGGCCTTGACTGATTTGAATATTGTTGTCACTTGAGATCCTTGAAAACAAAGAAGGAGAGGAAGAAAGACTCTTAATGGTGATGGCTGTTCTTTCTTCTTCTCTTGAGAGCATTCAAAAGTTTTCGGAGAGATTTTTTCACTGCACTTTTGTATGTTTTCTTTTCTATAACTCAGTTGATGATGGATTGCCGTTTCTATGTATATGTTCTCTCTCTTTTTGTTTTCTTATCAGGGAGATGTATATCAGATAACTGCAACTTGGTCGAAATTCAAAAACAAACTCTGCAATAAATGATCAGCCGAAATCTTGGGAACGAAAAATTGCAAGAATGCTGTCAATTATTCTATTCTATGTCTGTCCCGAGATATAAGCAATTAATTCCATAGAGGATGTTAGCAATCAATGATGCCAGTAAAGGCTCTATTCAGAGAATATAAGTGCATTGATTTACAAGAGAATTAATATCCTATAATAGATATAAAGTGATGAGACAGAAAGAGAAAGAATAAATAACAAAATGTCTTACAGTTTTCGTCGACCTAACATCAGCTTTCATCGACCTCTTATCAGCTTTCGTCGACCTGTAATTTCGTCGACCTATGATTTCGTCGACCTGAGCTCCGCGAACAACTTCACTGCATAAACTGAATGATTCTGTGCTCTGAGTTCGTTGACCTGAGATCAGCTTTGGCTTTGAGTGAATTATGTCACTGAGTCCTTTATGGCACTGAGTTATTATGGCGCTGAGTGATCTTTGGCGTTGAGAGATGAAGTATTAGTCGGCCTGAGAGCAGAGATCGTCGAACTCAGTTTAGATAATTTTATCTCTGAGTTAGTTGAGTTGTGTACGACTATCTTTGACCTGAGATCGATGAACGTAGATCTCTTTTTCGAAATCTTGATTTCTCTAAGTCTTGAGTCTTTGGCAGTGATGGAGGCTGGTCCTTTGTACTGTTGACTCTAAGGACATGGCCTAAACTCTAGAAATACATAAGATTTGACCCTTCTATACAATATGGGTCACAACCTCAGAAGAGAACCTAGCCCAAATCACTTAGGGGTTCCAACAGCTGCTAACCACAAGGTGGATAACTTTGAACTATCAATGGATCTAATCCAGTTTGTCTCAGAGTATTATTTATTTCATGGGTTCCAAGGAGAGAATGTCAGGGCCCATATCGACAGCTTCTTAGAGATTTGTGGCACTTTTTGCTACGTGAGGGAGGTGCAAGACGAAGCTATGATTATTCTGTTTGCGTTTTCTCTTACTGGAAAATTTAGATGATGGTATAGGGTGTAACACCCCAAAATGTTGTAGGAGCGACGGGGATCGATTTTGGCCAAGACAAGGTTTTGGTGCAGGTGACACGGGCCCCGACACGGGCGTGTCGGAGGCCGTGTCGGGCGTGTCGAGCTCGGGCCGTCGAGCTGGCCGTGTCATCGACCAGCGCAGGTCGACGATGGTCGTGTGGTGGAACACGGCCTAGGACACGGGCGTGTCCCAGGCCTTATCACACCTGGGCCGTGCGGTTGGGTACACGGGTAATGACATGGGCACGAACACTGGCGTGTCTAGTTTGACACGGGCGTGTCTGATGCCGTGTCACCAAGCCGTGTACCCCTCTGACTACAAATTGTTGATAAATTGCACACGGGGGGCGTGACACGGGTCCCGACACGGGCGTGTCGCAGGCTACACGGGCGTGTCGGAGGCCGTGTCAAAGGCCGTGTGCTGGTTTTCAATTTTGGTCGAGACGGCGAATGAGCTACACGGCTAGGCACACGGCCGTGTGACAACCCGTGTTCGGCCCAGATTTTATGATTTTGGATTTAATCCGGGCCGTTCGTTTCCTTGGCTTTGGATCCGACGGTGGGGGGCTGCTCCTGGGTGGTTATGGTCGGGAAATAGGGTTTAGAAACCCATTTTCCATTGGCCAATCTCTCTCTAAAAGTTAGAGAGAAGGGAGAGCAAGGAGGAAGGAGGAGTCCAAGATCCGGCCGCCGAAAGAGCTTTGGAGCTCCGAATCGCGATCCGAGTCCAGATCCGCGGAGGCGACGCCGTTGCGGTGCTTTCTAACCGTAAAGTTTTTGATGGCGCCGTAGAAGAATGCAAGGGTAACGATTTCTCATCCTTGGGCATGTGAAGCCCTCTTTTCCTTTGCATAGGATGCCCGCTCTCGCGAGTGAGCGAAGAGTTGGAGCGTTCCTTGGGGTAGATATGTGAAGTCCCCCTTGTGTTGAGTCCGTATGCGTAAACGGACATAGGAATTGTGTGTGAAGCCTATTCGGACATGTTGGTCCGGATCGGTGATGTTGCATTGCATTTGAACCGGGCAAGAATCCAGATGTTTGGGTGTTTTCGGGTTTTCTACGTAGTAGATTGCATCAGGGAGCCTTGGAGATTAACTCCAAGGTGCACCCGGAAAACTGGGCAAAAGCGTGTTTTGCCAACACGGTGGCCGGGGAACTAACGTGAACATAACCGGGTTATGTGATTATTTTGGTGGGAACGGGACTCGGTGAGTCTTGACCTGCGCATATGGCTTAAATTGTCGTTGCAGTGTGAGCACGGGTCAGGCGGAACCGTACTCGGTCTATGTCGTTCGGTAGGACCGTTGGCATGGATGAGGGTCTTCGGCGGTCTATGGCTTGAATTGCCGTGACCAAGGCCAGGAAGGCAAAATGCTCATATTGATGACCGTCCAAGAGGCGGTGGTGGATTGGGAACGTCTATGGCATGAATTGACGTGACGTTGGCCGGTTCGCCGAGAATGTGCCCTGAGTGCACGAGGTGTGTGGCCGTGCGAGCCTACGCCTGTGTTGATGTGTGTTCACATTAATATATTGCCTATACTAATAAAGTGCAGGGAAAGAGCATCGCCGCCCCGATTTTGGTGGCGGGATCGTTATAATTTAGTCAGCATAGCTGACCGTTGCTTTTGTTTGCCACCGGGCGGTGGTTTGTGCTTGCAGGTGCTGCGGAGCCGAGCGGAAAATAGCGGGCTAAAGCCCATATTGTGGTGCTGGCCCTCGAAGGCCTAACCCTTTTTATGCTTTCCGTTTATTTCATGTATGGCCGGCCTGCGAGCCGAAGTATGTAAGACATGTTTTGTTAAGCAAACCTTGTAAGGCCTTAAGGCCGGTACTTTTGTTTTTTCATTCCTATTGTTACTTCTGTAGTGGACATTCCTGCTTGGCAGGGTTCTTGAATTTGTGCAACTTAATAATTTGCTTCCGCTAGAATGACTCTGTGTAGGACGTTGGTGATTGGTTGTATGGTTTCAACGCGTAACCAACCGGTCTGTCCGTTGTATATGGCGTCGGGCCCCGGCCGGACCTACTGATATATGCTATGCGACGGATAGGGGTGTTACAAATTGGTATCAGACTTCTGGTTTCGGTCAAGCTTAAATGAATTCGTGGACGAATTCACTTTAAGGGGTGGTGAGCACATGTGTGCGTCATCGTTATAACATGAAAATAACCCATGAATGTCCACTTAGGAATGAAAATATACATGTTTGAGGAACCTGCGTGTTCCTATAATTGCTGTTTGCAGTAATTTTTGGGTCGCTTATCGGTGTTTTGCACGATTATAGGTGACCAGAAGTGGCGCTTGGCCGTCTGAACGGCCAGGTTCTGAGGCGAGCAGTGCGCCAAGCGATGCGCCTGCAACACCTCCGTCTGCCGAGACCATTAGGTTGGTGGCAGAAGCGGTCATGGCAATGATCAATGTGCAGCCTGCAAGGCAGGTGCAGCAGCCTGCTCCTGCTATGGAGCAAGTACCGCTTCAAACGGCAGAGTAAAGGAGGGTTGAGCAAGTAGTGTTGGAGCCAGAGTTGCCTCGGAGAGCAACGGAAAGACAACTGAAGCACGTGATGGGCTTTCATCCACCGGTATTCACGGGGCAGAAACCCCGACCCAAGCAGAGGATTGGATCTCAAGGGTCAACAGGGTGATGACTGCGACGGAAATGGAAGAGTGGCAGAAGACCACAATAGCGACGTTCCTGTTGGATGGGGACGCAAGGTTATGGTGGGAAGGCTTAGAGCTACATCAGTTGCGGGGAAGGCCATTGGCTGAAGTTTCGATGGAGGAGTTTGCGAGACTATTCATGGCTCGATACCTCCCCTCGGCGCAGAGAATTGCGCTAGAAAGCGAGTTTCGGAAGTTGGTGCAAGGGGATTGCACTGTTGATGAGTACCTCCACGAGTTTACTCGGTTTGGGAGATATGCCGGCGCTACCTTCGCAGACGAGGAGCGCAAGACGAGCCGCTTCTATGAAGGGCTAAGTGATGATTTAAGGTTGCTACTGTCGGGGCCCAAGGCGCAGGGTTTCATGACCCTGGTCAATTCGGCCCGGTCCTTGGAGAAGGACATGAAGAATGTCCAAGCGAAGAAGGAATCCGGTAGCAAGAAATCGGAGTTCAAGGCACCAACTACGTCGAAGTCGGGCTACTGAAGATTGTATAAGAAAGCTAAGATGTCGGGTCCAGCTGCTTCAGGTGCCTCGGGGGCAACTACCAATCGAACCCCGGGCGCTTGTTTCACGTGTGGAAAGACGGGGCACTTTGCCCGTGATTGCTGGAGTGGACGCTCAATGTCTGAAAGGAAACAAGGAGCTACCTACGAGGAGAAGGGCAAAGCGGTGGAGTCGACCGCGTCCCACTATGCTCTGACTCAGCCTAGAGTCTATAACTTGGGCCAGCAGGAGGCCATCAAACAAGCGGATGTGGTGACAGGTATGAGTTAATTTATGGCAAGTTAGCTTTAATACCGTTATCTATTGCTTGTTAGCCTAATATTGTTTGTATAGGCTTTGTTGTGATTAGTGATAGTCCGGCACGGGCACTGTTCGATACGGGAGCTTCACACTCCTTCTTGTCTGAAAGCTTTATATCGCGCATCAGAGTCCCTTCTTCGATGGCGAAGGACAAGTTGGATGTGCTGCTACCGAATGGCTGCTCGATGCGTGCGGTCAGGGTGTGCGCCATAAAGGTTCACATTGGGAGCCAAGAGTTCGACTTGCTAGCGTCATTGCTGCCGCTAGTAGAGTTCGACGTGATCTTTGGGATGGATTGGCTGTCATAGCAGAAAGCTTGGATTGACTGTGACCGGAAGGAGGTCAAGCTAGGTGTAGGGCGGGAGACTACATTCGAGGGGTTAAAGGGGTCGAGCAAGACATTGATGTCTGCTCTTCAGGTGGTGAAGGCGGTTCGTGCTGGTGTAGAGCTGTTCTTCGCAATAGTGGGGGCTGTGGAGCCAAAGTCTCCGTTGGATAGCATCCCCGTGGTTTGCGAATACCCCGATGTGTTCCCGAATAGTCTTCCCGGAGCCCCACCGCAGCGGGAGATTGATTTCACCATCGAGCTCGTACCGGGGGCCAAACCGGTGTCACGTGCTCCATATAGGTTTGCGCCTAAGGAGATGGCAGAGTTGAAAGTTCAGCTAGAGGAGCTGATGGAGCAAGGGTATGTGCGTCCAAGCTCGTCGCCTTGGAGCGCACCGGTCCTCTTCGTTAAGAAGAAGGATGGTAGTATGCGGCTGTGTATCGACTACAGAGAGTTGAACAAGCTAACGGAAAAGAATAAGTACCCGATCCCGAGGATTGATGATCTCTTTGATCAGTTGGTCGGATCGTCGGTATACTCCAAGTTGGACTTGAAGTCGGGGTACTATCAGCTGAGGATCAGGGAGTGTGATATCCCGAAGACGGCGTTCAGTACGAGGTATGGGCATTTCGAGTTCACGGTCATGCCATTTGGACTGACGAATGCGCCATCGGTATTTATGGATCTGATGAACAGGACGTTCATAGATTACCTGGATCGCTTTGTGATCGTCTTTATTGACGATATTTTGGTGTACTCGCAGTGCGAAGAAGACCACTTCAAGCACTTGCATTTGGTGTTGGAGACTTTGAGGAGGAATGAGCTTTACGCAAAGTTCTCCAAGTGCGAGTTCTAGCTACCCTCGGTAGCGTTCCTTGGTCATGTAGTGAGTGGGGAAGGTATAGCGGTGGATCCGGCGAAGATTGTTGCGATACGGGAGTGGCCTGCGTTATCTTCTGTCGCGGAAGTCCGTAGTTTTCTCGGGCTTGCCGGATATTACAGGCGCTTCATAGAGAACTTCTCGCAGTTAGCATTACCTCTCACGAAGTTGACAAGGAAGGATCAGAAATTCTTGTGGACGCAAGAGTGCGTGCAAGCTTTTGAGGAGCTGAAGAGACGGTTGACCACGGCCCCGGTGCTTAGTTCGCCGAGTGGGACCGAGGGCTTTAAGGTGTATTGCGACGCTTCGGGTAGTGGCTTGGGTTGTGTGTTGTTGCAGCATGGGAGCGTGATAGCGTATGGATCGCGTCAGCTGAAGGTGCATGAAAGAAATTATCCGGTGCATGACTTGGAGTTGGCGGCCGTGATATTTGCACTCAAGTTGTTGAGGCACTACCTTTACGGCGTAAGGGTCGATATATACACCGATCACAAGAGCCTAAAATATTTGTTGGATCAAAAGGACCTTAATATGAGGCAGAGGAGGTGGATGGAGTTCCTAGGGGACTACACCTTCAAAATACATTATGTACCCGGGAAGGGCAACGCAGTTGCGGATGCGCTGAGCCGCAGGGCTCCCGCCCAAGCCAACTGGTTGTCGATGCATGATGAGCAGCTAGTACGGGAGTTGGAGGAGCTTGAGATCTATTGCGTTGACAAGAAGACGAGCGCCAAAGCAATGTTAAACTGGACAGAAGTGCAGTATGACCTGGCTGATCGGGTTCGGCAGGCATTGGAGTTAGATGACTCCATGAAGGAGCTTATGGAGGCCGCTCTGGATGGGTCAAATTCCCAGTTCTCGGTGGAAGATGGTTTATTAAGGAAGGATCATCGGTTGTGCGTCCCGAGTGGGGGTAACCTCCGGGCGGAGTTGATGTACGAGGCTCATCATACCAAGTACTCAATCCACCCAGGGAGCACGAAGATGTATCGTGATCTAGAAAAGCTGTTTTGGTGGCCGGGGCTCAAGAAAGATGTGGCGTTGTACGTGGCTAAGTGCCAAACGTGCGCCTTGGTGAAGGCGGAGTGCCAAAAGCCTGGAGGATTTCTGAAGTCCTTGCATATACCGGAGTGGAAATTCGACGATATATCTATGGACTTTGTGCACGGGTTGCCAAGGTCGCAGAAGGGGAACGACGCCATCTGGGTGATCGTAGATCGGCTAACCAAGGTGTCACACTTCATTCCGCATAGGAAGGATGATCTAGTGGAGAAGTTGGCAAAGTTGTATGTTGACAATATTGTTAGGCTGCATGGTGTGCCCCGTAGCATTGTGAGTGATCGCGATGGGCGGTTCACGTCAAATGATTGGAGGACATGCTACGCATGTGTTTTCTGGATTTCGGTAAGCATTGGGAAGACCACCTTTATTTGGTGGAGTTCGCGTACAACAACAGCTACCAAGCGAGTATACAAATGGCGCCCTTCGAGGCCCTGTATGGTAGGAAGTGTCGCACACCGTTATCGTGGCTTGAAACGGGTGAGGCAAGGTTGTACAAGAAGCAGGAGGTGGAGAGTGCTACCTCGTTAGTGCGGATCATTCGGGAGCGCTTGTTGATTGCTCAGGACCGGCAGGCGAAGTATTACAATGCCAAGCACCGGAACGTGGAGTTCGCGGTAGGCGATTGGGTATATTTGAAAGTGAAGCCGTTCAAGGGGGTTTCGCGGGTGCGGTGCTTGAAGAAGCTGAGCCCAAGATACCTTGGACCTTTTGAGGTTCTGGAGCGAGTCGGCGATACTGCATACCGTTTGAAGCTATCGGTGGAGTTGAGTGGGTTACACGATGTGTTTCACATTTCTATGTTGCGGAAGGCGGTGCAAGAGCCTTCGCAGGTGATTGCGGTTGACCAAGTGCCGGTGGACGAAGGGTTGATGACTAGGGTCAAGCCCATTCGTATCGAAGATGTTGAGATCAAGAGACTCCGTAACAAGGAGATCCGGATGGTTAAGGTCCGGTGGGATAATTGCGGGCGTGAGGAGCTCTCTTGGGAACGGGAGCAGACTATGCTGGAGGAGTATCCGGAATTGTTCCGCTCAGGTATTGTTTTACGTTAAGTCCTGTTTGTCCTTTATTAATTTCGTGGATGAAATTCTTTAAGGGGATAGAATTGTAACACCCCAAAATGTTGTAGGAGCGACGGGGATCGATTTTGGCCAAGACAAGGTTTTGGTGCAGGTGATACGGGCCCCGACACAGGCGTGTCGGAGGCCGTGTCGGGCGTGTCGAGCTCGGGCCGTCGAGCTGGCCGTATCGTCGACCAGCGCAGGTCGACGATGGTCGTGTGGTGGAACACGGCCTCGGACACGGGCGTGTCCCAGGCCGTGTTACACCTGGGCTGTGCGGTTGGGTACACGGGTAATGACACGGGCACGAACACGGGCGTGTCTAGTTTGACACGGGCGTGTCGCAGGTGACACGGGCGTGTCGGAGGCCGTGTCAAAGGCCGTGTGCTGGTTTTCAATTTTGGTCGAGACGGCGAATGAGCTACACGGCCAGGCACACGGCCGTGTGCCAACCCGTGTTCGGCCCAGATTTTATGATTTTGGATTTAATCCGGGCCGTTCGTTTCCTTGGCTTTGGATCTGACGGTGGGGGGCTGCTCCTGGGTGGTTATGGTCGGGAAATAGGGTTTAGAAACCCATCTTCCATTGGCCAATCTCTCTCTAAAAGTTAGAGAGAAGGGAGAGCAAGGAGGAAGGAGGAGTCCAAGATCCGGCCGCCGGAAGAGCTTCGGAGCTCCGAATCGCGATCCGAGTCCAAATCCGCGGAGGCGACGCCATTGCGGTGCTTTCTAACCGTATAGTTTTCGATGGCGCCGCGGAAGAATGCAAGGGTAACGATTTCTCATCCTTGGGCATGTGAAGCCCTCTTTTCCTTTGCATAGGAAGCCCGCTCTCACGAGTGAGCGAAGAGTTGGAGCGTTCCTTGGGGTAGATATGTAAAGTCCCCCTTGTGTTGAGTCCGTATGCGTAAACGGACATAGGCATTGTGTGTGAAGCCTATTCGGACATGTTGGTCCGGATCGGTGATGTTGCATTGCATTTGAACCGGGCAAGAATCCGGATGTTTGGGTGTTTTCGGGTTTTCTACGTGGTAGATTGCATCAGGGAGCCTTGGAGATTAACTCCAAGGTGCACCCGGAAAACTGGGCAAAAGCGTGTTTTGACAACACAGTGGCCGGGGAGCCAACGTGAACATAACCGGGTTATGTGATTATTGTGGTGGGAACGGGACTCGGTGAGTCTTGACCTGCGCATATGGCTTAAATTGCCTTTGTGGTGTGAGCACGGGTCAGGCGGAACCGTACCCGGTCTATGTCGTTCGGTAGGACCGTTGGCATGGATGAGGATCTTCGGCGGTCTATGGCTTGAATTGCCGTGACCAAGGCCAGGAAGGCAAAATGCTCATATGGATGACCGTCCAAGAGGCGGTGGTGGATTGGGAACGTCTATGGCTTGAATTGACGTGACGTTGGCAGGTTCGCCTAGAATGTGCCCTGAGTGCACGAGGTGTGTGGCCGTGCGAGCCTACGCCTGTGTTGATGTGTGTTCACATTAATATATTGCCTATACTAATAAAGTGCAGGGAAAGAGCATCGCCGCCCCGATTTTGGGGGCGAGATCGTTATAATTTGGTCAGCATAGCTGACCGTTGCTTTTGTTTGCCACCGGGGCGGTGGTTTGTGCTTGCAGGTGCTGCGGAGCCGAGCGAAAAATAGCGGGCTAAAGCCCATGTTGCGGTGCTGGCCCTCGAAGGCCTAACCCTTTTTATGCTTTCCATTTATTTCATGTATGGCCGGCCTGCGAGCCGAAGTATGTAAGACATGTTTTGTTAAGCAAACCTTGTAAGGCCTTAAGGCCGGTACTTTTGTATTTTCATTCCTATTGTTACTTCTGTAGTGGACATTCCTGCTTGGCAGGGTTCTTGAATTTGTGCAACTTAATAATTTGCTTCCGCTAGAATGACTCTGTGTAGGACGTTGGTGATTGGTTGTATGGTTTCAACGCGTAACCAACCGGTCTGTCCGTAGTATATGGCGTCGGGCCCCGGCCGGACCTACTGCTATATGCTATGCGACGGATAGGGGTGTTACATAGGGATATCTTCCTATATGAGCTGACTACGTAGATGAATATTGAAGTTCTATTCCTCAGAAAGTTCTGCTCGTGCGAGCTATTGACACGAGTAAATTTAGATTTGGTCTCATTCGCACAGTGACCTGGCGAAACTCTTTGTGAGGCTTTGGAAAGATTTCAACTGCTACAATCCAGGTGCTCGGGGCAGGAAACTTCTGGGGTGTCATTTTTGCAAGTGTTTTATTTCGGCATTAATGTGCGGTTTCGATATCTTTTCGACACTGCCGCTTGTCCATACCCGTGTGTCTCTCTAATAATGTTGAGGATTCCTTGTTGTGTTTCCCGAGCAGGACATGGGTAGTGACATGGGTGTTTCCCTACCCGTGTGTGTGTATTCATCGAGCAGAGCTCGACTAACATCGTAGATTGTGTTCCTCCCGAGCAGGACACGGGTAGAGATACAGGCATGTCCCTACCCGTGTGTGTCTACAACAGTTCAACGATTCATCGAGCGGATATCGATGAATCGTCGACCACGTTCCTCCCAAGCAGGACACGGGTAGTTACACGGGCGTGTCCGTACCCGTGTAGTTCAATTTCGGGTTTTGGCAAATTTTTCGGCCGCGTCGTTTTGAAGAGACTCATTTACTGAGTTGTTTGGAAGTCCAATGATAAGCCTACATGTGGTTATATAGTTACCTAACTTCCCACATGAAAAGGGGAGAAAACCCTAGCCATTTCTACTCTTCCTTCCAAGTCATCGCTGTAAGAAACTGCTCGAGAGGAAGAAGGTGCTGGAGCCGATCTTCTTCATGTGAAAAACTAACATCGACCGAGGAGAAGAAGATGCCTCCAAGAAGGGTGACAAGATCCATGGCTGGAAATCCTGGAAATGCCGGAAATGAGGTAAGCTTCCTGCCCTCTCCCTTGGTGATGGATCTTTAGTTATTTCTAGGAGATATATCGACTCAAAAAGGTCTTGATTTGTGAGAAGAAGGTTTCTAAGAAAAGACCATGCTAGGTCTGGTGTCCTAGGAATTAGAGTCTTCAAACTTTCCCTCACATCAAATGTAGTTTATGGACATGTTTCATGAAGAGAAGTGGCCTTATGAGGATGAATAAGGGAGGAGAAATTCTGGATGTTATTTGAATGTTTGGTTGAAGGAAGAAGACGAACTGATGTCGTCTGATCTGCTTTAAGATGCGTGCAGAAATCTGTTTTCTACGCGCAACAACCTTCTAGGCCGTTTTAAAACTTGATGCGGACAGATCAGGGCTTTAGACTAAACACGAAAGTCGCAGCCCTTGCAAATGCCTTTCCAACGAGGGGTTAAACGTCTTCACCGGATTCTTATAGAATCGGGAATCCCCATTTGAAGTTGTTGTACAGTAATCATTCCTACACATGTAATTCTCGTGTTTGTTTTGTATCGGCTTTGGGTTGGTAGAGAGATTGTAGTACATTAACGTTAATGTTTTGTTGAGATGTAGTCTATAAGTGGTTGTGATAAATCATGTTAATAACATTTGTTGGATAGATCCCTAATGAACAAATGACGTAGAAGAGTGTACTTGATCGAGGTGATGTGGTGGTGGTTAGAGAACGAATGGATTAACGAGTTTGTATGGTAGGAATGATTTAAATATATGAAATATTGAGGACGTACATGATAGTTCTGATGTGTTGAATAATGAAGAGTTTTGCTTGAACATGCTGAATATAATTGGTAATGACTGTTATGAACAAATGGTTGTGGTCTTTAGATGATGGATGGGTGAAGTTCCCTTACACTGATAATGAACCCTTAAGTACCATGGGGCATGGTGTTTTGAAAGAGTGTAAGTGCGGGGTTTGACCGCACTGGTTTGGTAATGTTGAGAAGAGACGTAATTGGATGGTTGGGCTTGGTCCTCGGTGCTCATTCCCGGGGATCCTTCCGTGCCACGATCATGTGAAATTGCATGCAGCGTGAGTCGACACGCGGTGTAATAATCCTGGGTTAAGGATAGTATGGCAGTTCTACAAGCTCGCCAGTCATCACACCGACAGGAGTTGACAGATAGACTTTGGGCGTTTGGGCTTGGTCCTCGGTGCTCATTCCTAGGGCTCCTTCAATGCCAAGTGGATGGTTGAGCTTGGTCCACATACTTTTTTCGAGCCTCCTTTTGTGTCACAACATAGGCCAATTCAGGGCTTGGTTCTCAGTGCACATCTACCCGAGACTCCTGCTGAGCTGTAGTACACATGTGAGCTCCGCTGTTGTGTACTTAGCATTGAGGCGTACGAAGTCCTAGGCCAGGTAGTGTGGATGCCAGCCTAGTAGTGGAGAAGCCCGCTCCACTATCACCGTCTGGCCACGACGATTAACGCCTTAGAGGTTAACTACCTGCTCGAAAAGTGCATGTCCGTGATCAAAGTCTGTGTCGACAAAGCAATTGCATGTGCGTGATCATGGGTGAGTATTTGCATTGCATATATATCATTACATTATATTGCCTACTCAAGATCCTTATCTTATAAGTTTGTATATACACTCTTATACGATGAGTTATTATATCTGAGCCGATCCTCAACTTATATGTCTGTATGGGCATTCATATAGGTTGAGTTACTTTCTATTGTGCTTATATTTTCATACTGCTGTAGATGGTAGAACTGCTAGAGTAGATGGTTTACTCATTTATTATGCTGCTTATATACATTTATATTGTTCACTTTATACCACATGTTTGTACTTCTGTTCTACTTATATATATTGTACCCTTGTTCCTTTCTCTGGCTATGTCGAGGAGTCGCCGGGGGAGCGGATGTGAAGCCACATAGTCTTTATGACTAACTGTTGCTACATCGTCCTTTTTAGGAGGAAACCCCGCATTCAAAGAAGCATCAGATTTCGCAACAGGACAGCCAATCAAGGATGACAGGGCCTGAAGGGACGGTGTCATCGCTACCATCAGTCACTGATGTGAGTTTGAGAGACCCTTGATTTAGCCCTTTGGGCAATTTTTACCCGTCCTCTGATATTTTAGAAGCTTATTGTAGCTTCTTTTTCTTGATGTACTTTTGGACTATTTTACTTATGTGTGGATTAACTTCTATTTTATATTCTTTGTTGGGTTGGTATTGGTTGATATTGGTTATAGCCGGCAGGATAGGCGTCTTGTAGTACAGGTTAGCCCGAGTGCTAGCACTACTATAAGGCGGCTATCTTGGGCATAAGACTCCCCTCATGTCGTGTTTTGTGTTTCGGGAGGTGGTCTTACATGTGAAGACTCGTGTAAATTCTTGAGACCTCACGTGAAGACTCGTGTAATTCATCAAGTTTACTTGGGAAGTTTCTGAAGATCTCAGAGATCGTTCTAATTTAGCTAAGTAAAATTCATTGAGTTATCTTTTGACCTCTCGTGAATACTCGACGAATTTGTCAAGTACTCTCGAGAGGTCATGTGAACAATAAACATGAATTTTATCCTGTTTCATTTTTCTGTCGAGTCCTTTTCGTCGATTGGACTCGAGTAATTTGTCAAATGGGCTCGAGTAATTCATCGAGTGGTTATGCAATTCATCGAGTCTTCTAGAGATGTCAAGTGTACACTCGACAAAAGGACTTAATAATTTTGAATTTTTAATTTTATGACGAATTTACTTTAGGGCACCAACCATGTACATTACACAGGGAGCTCAGTCCTGATGTCTCGTTTTATCCATTGGAAGAGGAATCACTATATATATAAAAGGGTTAATTTCAGAGAACCCTAATCGTAATCAAATTGGAGAAAACACAAAGTCACTTCTGTCGGCCGAATCATTTGCACTCGACGGTTCTTGTCGACGACTTCTTGAAATCACGATTCCTCTCAAAGAAAGTGTCGACCAGATTTCTACTCTATATTTCTCCAAGATCTAGTCGATACTCAGATCAGATCTAGTTTTAAGTTCTCAAATCAAGTCTTCTTCATCTACGGTTAATTCTAGTTTTTCATTCTAGTAAGGAAGAAGAATGATTCTCATAGATCCAAAGAAGATTATTATTGTAATCTATTTTATTGTGCAAAAACCTTTTGTACAACTATTGTAGAAAGTTTCACTTCCGAGTTTTATAGATCCTTGTTTAGAGGATCGAGCGTAGGAGAGTTCGTTCTCCGAGTTTTTGTTGGAGACGTTGACTTCGAGCTTATAGGAGTTGAAGACTCTGAGGTGTAAATTTGTTATAATCTGAGATTGGTGAAGTATTCAGGTCTAGCCTGAAGTGCTAGATAGGCGAGACGGGATAGTGGACGTACCCATTCTAGGGAACCACTATAAATCCTTGTGTTTGTGTTATGTGTTTCTCTGATTCTGTGCGCTTATTTTTAAAGTATTTTATTTCCGCTTAAAAACACAGAATTCACTGAAACTCTTTGTTTCAAGAGTAGCTAAACACCTAGTGGGGGGGGTGAATAGGTTTTTAAGTCTTTTGTGACAATCTTATAGTTTGGTGAGTTGAGTGTTTTCCTTTATGTTATATTTCAAGAGTTGACACCAGCACACCAGTATTTATAGTTGTTCCCCAAGGTATGGGTACATCCACTTTCGCTCCCACATTTCTAACAGTGTGTTAGACAAGGCAATCTCTACCAAGACTCGACTCAATGGGCTTACAACACAGATCCCTCAAGATCTCACAAACTCCTCTAAGTCCTACCTTAGGTCCAAGGCCCTACACTCAGAGATATAATCTCTTACAGCTCAGTGATCCTTCTGATCACTTACCTTAGACTTAGCAAAAGTCCTACACTCAGGATAAGAGGATAACCCTACACTCAGATCCACTACAGGATTCTACCTCAGAGAATAAATCTCCTACCTCAATCATACATGCCCTACCTCAGATCCACAGAAGGATCCTACTACTAAGCCTTTATATTTCAGGCTTACAACTCAGATCAAGAATGATCCTATAGAAAGAGTGGGATTTTTGTTGATGACTTGCTCCAGAGATTGTGTTCTCTAAGACTTCTCTCTGGACCAAGTGAGCTCAGTCCAACTTCTTTATAGAACTAAGGAAGTAGATCTTCAGGTTGGTTAAGCTTGTGTTGGGAAGAATCTAAGAAACTAGAGCTTCAGGACTAGAGGATGAAGAAAAAATGATATTGTCGTGCTTTAATCCTTCGATTAGCCAACCTAGTCTGATGTTTTCAGACTTACTATTGAACACCAGTTTCAGAGCTCTTCTGCTTCGTTTTTCTGGAGAAGATGATCCAGAAAATTTTTTTCTAGCTGATCAAGAAAATCATTTTCTCCTCAAGTCATAAAGCTTCATTTAATTTCTCGGAACTCACTTTTTATCTCCCAAAAATCTAATGGCTCTATGCATAGTGTGGCCCCTGGAATGGAAACTGCAACATAACTTTTGCATTAACTGCAGTAATAAAGGCAAGCGGTGCCTTTTGTCTTCTAGCATGCAAAACCCGCGATATTTGAATTTCTACTGATGTTAGTATGACTCAGATCCTATGAACTTAGCAAATTTCAGGCAATCTTCACAGGAGTTGAGTGGAGCCTTGTCACTCAACCCAAAAGTACTTAGTTGAATTCTACTTCTTTAGGCATTGAGTGCATTGAGTGAGTGAAAGACTTAATTCAAGAGCCTAAACACCTATAGGGGGGGTGAATAGGTTCTAATTTTTTCCTTTAATATTTTAAGCAATTAAACAGATCTTGCTTGGCACAAAGAAAATAAAACACAGCACAAAACATTCACAACACAGAGAACACCAGATTTGTAGTGGTTCCCAAAGATATGGGTACATCCACTATCCCACTTCGCCTATCCAGTAGAGTACTGGATTAAGCCTAACTTCTTTCCTCTTTCTCAGATCCAAAGATCCTACAACTCAGAACCAAAAATGGTTCCTATACCTAAAACTTTTGCAAGTCCTACCTAAAATCCTCCCCATAATCCTACCTCAGGACTCAGCCCTACCTCCGCCCTTTTATCTAGGCTTACAACTCAGACTTTTGCAAGTCCTACCACTCAGGCTCATAGCCCTACCTCTGTCTTTTTAATTATAGGCTTACATCTCAGATCTACAACAGATTCTACAAGAAATTGTGTAATAAAAGAAATACAAAAGATATCACCAGATAGATCCCCCTATTTATGTTCTTCTTGATCAGTTCTTGATCTTTAGTCCAAACCAGACTTAGCTGTTTCAAAGCTTCTTGATTGAACAAAATAAGGTTGGACTGTTCTTGATGTATAAGTTGATCCACTGTCAGCTCCTTCCTTCAATTCAAAATGAGATCTAAATCATCTCTACAGACTGTTCTGGATCTGCCTTCTTAAAGGGTTTCCCATTTTCTTGTTGAGAATTTTCTCTCTCTTAGTTGATGGCTTTTCTGGCCTTCACTGAGTTGTGTTATTGGTTGTTAAGGATCAGCCCTTTATATAGAGATTCCTCATGGTTACCGGTTGATCCGGTTTGTAATAACCTTTTGTTAGTTCTGACAAAGGTGTTAGAACTGTTAGTAATGATAGCTGTCGACCCACCAGTCATGATAGTTGATTCCTTATAGACTTATCAACTCATCCTGATCCACTCAGCAATCTGCTTCACATGTGTCGACACAAGTAGATAAAGTGTCGACACAAGTCTTGATGATGTCGACACAATACTCCAAGTGTCTACACAGTCATTCTTCTACTTCACGACACATCTTCTATTAGTATATGTCGACACAAGTCCAGTGTGTTGACACAACTGCTCTTGGTCTTGACATAACTGCTGGGTGTTGATACAGCCTTTTCTTTAGGTTTCGACACAATCCTTGCCTCATGTGTCAACATAAGTCCTGCTTTAAGTGTCTACACTATTCCTGCCTTTGGTGTCGACATAGCTTCTGGGTGTCGACACAGTTCCTGGGTGTCGACACAATTTATGGGTGTCGACATAAATTTTGCTTCTGGTGTCGACACAACTTCTGGTTCTGGTGTCGACCTAATTCTTAGGTGTCGACCTAATGCTTTGCTGCTGGTGTCGACACAAGTCTCGTGTGTCGACACAATTCTGCACAAGTGTCGACACTTGTACTTAGAATATTTTTCTTCCATTCCTTAACCCTGTACAAGGAAACTTAAACATATATCAAATACATATTGATGTATATCATTGACTAGGATGAATCTTCTCCAAATCTGGTACATACTTCTAGTGTACCCAACAATCTCCCCATATTTGGAGAAGTCATAACCCTTAGTCAAAGATATACACCAGTCAAGATAAAACACATAAGACATAGATGTACATTCATTCCAGTGCAAGTAAACATTCAAATAATGTAAACAATCTAAAATAAATAGTGAAACTGATTGTAATAAGCCAAAAATATCTGTTTTACATGTTTTCTCTTAGAGCAAAAATAAAAAAGTTACATTGTTACTTATCATAAGCCTATCTATCTTAAGATTTGCTAGGCACCTTTATTACAATGCCTTGACCAGACTTTATCTTTGCCTTCACAGCTGGTTCTGTATCTTCAGCAGGCTTCTTTCCTTTAAGATCCTTTTTCTTTAGTTTTTGGCTTTTATTCTTTGCCTTTCAAAGTAGTGAAAGGACTTAGGAAAGTACTTGTTGGGCTCTATAGAATTTGCAGGTAGCTTCCCAGCTTTTGCACTCCTCCTGTGCTGAAGAATGGCTTCCTATTTAGCTTGATATTTATTCCACTCCAACTCTGAGTACCACTTACCCCTATCATAGATCTTGTCCTTAACAAACTTCCATGCAGTCAGAATGATGTTCCTTGATGTAGGACTCCATTGCTCAAAGTCTTGCTTTAACTCAGCCTATTCTATGAATCTCTTCTTAGATAACAATTCTTCCCTTTGAGCTTCTTTGGCAGCCTCTGACATTTCAACTTTCTCAAAGACCACATTTTGTGCCTCTTGTAGAGGGCTGCACTTTTTCTGCACTTGGTCATGAACATCTCAAAATTAGCAGGAGGATATATAACCTGAGCAACTTCTAGCTGATATCCTTTAATATATGCAGGTTGTATTCCAGATTCAGCCATATTATCATCATCACATAAAGGAGGGAAGCCAAGAGTAGCTCTGATGGTATTGGAAACTCATTTGGCATACTCAGCACTAGCTTGGACTAACACTCTCTCCCCCTTTAGGAATTCTCTTTCAATATGATCTCTGAGATGATTAATCCCTTCTCTGTAGTAGACCCCAAATTTATGAATTTGAGTGGTAATAGTTGTTTGGGGGGCCTCTATTGCCATTTTGACAGCAGCTAGATCAGTCTCAATTAGTTTTGTAACTTCTATTTTGACAGCAACAGATTGTGCTGCAATCTTTGTGAGAATTTCCTTATGAGAATCTGTGGGATTCTCATATGTTCTAAATTGATTTTCTAAGATATAGGCCTTTTTCTCTGCCATATCAGCTGCTTTAATTTTCAGTTCCTGCTACTTAGTGGCCAGATACACAATTGCATGGCCTCCTTTCTCAAAGCAGTTTGTCATTTCTTTCTTGTGCAGACTCACTTCAAATCTGATTGACTTGATGTCCTGAGCTAGCTTGTTTTGAAGCTCTTTTTTCAGTTTCATCCACATACTTTTCAAGAGCTGTCCTTTGTGCATCTAGTTTTAGTTGCAATTGAACCATTAAGGAATTAAAGTCCATACTTGGAGCTGGAGGTGGTGTAGCTGTTTGTAAGGCCCTCTTATAGCCAGAGCTTCTCTTCTTCATTACAACAAGTTTCCTTTTCTTAGCCAAGTTGGCTTCTTAATGAACAGAAGATGAACTTTCTATGTCAATAGTCTCTTTGTTTACAGTATTCTTCAGCAATTCCTCCACCTCAGTCTCTGGTAGTTCTTTGTCCTGTGGTTGTTGCTCCCCCTCAGTCCTTACTGCTAGTGAGTAAGGGAACAACTCCTCCAAGGTTACCTCCTACAATATTTGAACAGGAGGAATAAGATTATTTGGTAAAATACATGGTTATCCCTGGACTTCCATGTCCTAGTCCAGTGACCTTTATAGGAAGGAGATACTTACTTGCCCAATCTGAGCTGTATCCTTCATATGCACCTCAGGTGCCTCTTGCTCTACATGCAATAGTGCTTCCTTATTTATATCAAAGACTATATGCATCACAGTATCAGATGCTAATTCACTGTCTAGTGTCGCAGCATCATTTACTCCCCCTTGACTAGGCAGATCAGTAAGTATTGTGTCTTGTACTGCTAGTGTAGGGTCTTCTCCCCCTAGAGTAGAGATTCTTTGTTGCTCTGGGAGTTTACTACTGTCCACATGTCCTTGTGCATCGTGCTGTTGTTGCCTGTCATCATCAGAACTGAAGACCACTACTTCTTCTGAATCACTAGACGATTCTTCCTATGGAATAACTTTCTTCTTCTTCTGTATTATTTTGGTCTATTTTAGAGGAGTAGCAACCTCTTTAGTCAACACCCTTTCCCATCTTGATAGAATCTTGGTGTTCATTCTTCTCATATGATTGATTTTTGTACCAGGAAGTTTGCTCATTACTTCTTGTATTATAGATGATAGGCATATACTCAGAATTCGCCTCAGGTTCGATTTCTTGATACCTTCTGTCACAACCCGCATTTTCTCCGAATTAAGAATTATCAGAGTAAGAGAAAACACGCGTCGTGATGCCACGTCAAGCAGGGGATAACTGCTGACGTTCAGGCAAAACCAACTACAATCTTTATGCAAGAAAATCATGTGCTTAATGAATAGAAAATCAGTTATGATTAGAGTCTGTATCCCTCGGCTCAATGGATCATCTAGTCCACAAATGAAAACTATATTAATACGCTGCGGAAAAATACTTTATTTAGATTTGACATCCTAAGGAGCACATAAGGGTCCCAAGAGAACCACTCATGCTATGCAAGACCCTACATTTAATTTATATAATATATAAGAAAACGGTCTTTATACGTGATTTGGAAAATAGTGATTTCGCTTTATAAAACATGCTGATCATGAGCTTTATTTATAATAACAATTATAGTTTAAAAATAACTAGCAACCTAGCATAAAACCTTCTCAGAGCAAGTAGACTATCTCCAGAAAATGGTAGCAGCAATAGCATACATCTAGTACAAGGTAAAAACTACCAGTGTGCGCCAACAACCTGACACGAACCCACTAGCACAAATATATGTCTGTAAGAAAGTACTGAAAACAACCTCACTAACAAGGTAAACAGAACTCCAAGGTCCGGAAGTCCACCAACAACACCACCTCCAACTAGCCACCAGACTGGCTACAGCTCAGAACCTGGGGTATTCCAAAAGAAAACAGAATACCTCAGCAAGCTAAACAAAGAAAAACTGCATGAAAGAGTCAACCAAAGGACAAAGTAACAGAAAAACATGCAGTAGAATGAGTCACAACTGTCCACAACAGGACCACAAGAAATGCACAACGTGCAAAGCAACAGCAACGACCCAGCCCAGGAACCACATCCTGCAGGGCCTACTAGGCTACCAAGAGCCAGAATGTTGCAAACTACCAAAGAAGAAACTTCTAACACCCTAAACTGTGGGAAGTGATAGTAGCAAAAACAACAATGAGGAACCGGATCGAAGGCAAACGCAGTCCCCCAATCCACCATGTCCAAGTCAAAAGCTCGAGGGTCAACACGTGAAAACACAAGGGACCTTCCACCCGACATGCCCAGCCCGTACCTGGAGCAAGAAAACATGGGTGGCCTTGGCTATATCACTCAACTCCACCCCCATAAAGAGCTACAACCACCACTACCAACCACGACCCACGATTCGGCCTTTAGGAAAATAAAGAAAACGGCCGACAAGGAAAACCCAGAAATACAACTGGAAATCCACTCGGAAATGAAATACAAGGTAAAGGAAGAGTGTTGAAATAAACCAACACGACTAGGCGTTGAGTGAAACCCACTCAGTGCCTACCTAAACTTTGGCGTTGAGCGAGCTAGCCTCACTCGCCGCCAAAATAATACCACTACCCACAAGCCCACTAAAGAATGCGGAGCTCGACGACAGTCGAACGACCAAGGCAGAAGATCCAGAACTCGAGTAGTTGCCTGCCACTTGAGTATCTAAACTCCCGCACTCGAAACCATCTAAATTCTCCTAGCAACAAAAAATATACAAAGCGCACGATCAGTGACGCACGATCAGTGGTCGTGCGCACTCATCGGCTGATG
Organism: Platanthera zijinensis; assembly: GCA_039513925.1. Classification (NCBI taxonomy): domain Eukaryota; kingdom Viridiplantae; phylum Streptophyta; class Magnoliopsida; order Asparagales; family Orchidaceae; genus Platanthera; species Platanthera zijinensis. The sequence continues at coordinate 111,563,472 of CM077084.1, read as the reverse complement.
ATCGTGCGAAGCGAACCTGGAAAACCTGACAGAAAACCTAGCAACTGCGCACGATCAGTGTCGCACGACCTCTGGTCGTGCGTACTGTTGCCAGCGCTCGTGCGATTTTCCGAGACAGAACTTTGGAAACTGAAAGACAGCCGCGCACGAGCAGAGGCACACGACCAGTGGTCGTGCACCCTAACGGTTGATGACCGTGCGCGGTCAACCTGCACCGTTTGGAATTTCCCGAACGACACCGGAACGCGCACACGACTCACGCCACTGCAGTAGCAGCAGACAACTATCAACGTCACGCACCACTACCATACAAACTATGCCTAATCATTCGAGTAATACCATAACGAAAATCGGCAACCACACCCCCCCCCCTCCTAACTCTCCCTCTCGGCTACACCCGAACCAGAGCAACAATCAAAATAAAGGAAAACAACGGCTCCACGCAGACAATTTGGATTCCAATCATCACAAAATAGGGGGGGTTTCAGTAGGAAGAACTAAGCCCTATAGTTAGCAAGAAAATGAGAACAACAAGGCCTCTAACCTGGGCTAACCGGGATTTCAATTTCATCAAGAAAATTCAAAAAAAGGAAAACTTGGCAAGGGCAAGAATACCACTTGCCTCAATCACAGCGAAGCTTTGGACTGCTTTCCTCCTCTTTGCACGGATCAAAACGGCCGCAACACCTAAAACAAAAACTCGGCCATTAATGGCGGAAAACTTCCAAAACCGAAAATTCCAATCCTCCCAGAACTCCACAAAAATCGAATTTCTTACCGCAGGAATGAAGGTCTTGACGAGAGCAATCCAAATCCACTCTCGGAATCGAATTCCGTCCACAAACGCTCCGGGAATCGGCGTCCGAAGGCAAGGGTAGGCGGTTTCTCCGTTTCCTCGTACAGGGCCGGCGGTTATAAATCGGGGAAAAAGATGATGGATCGGCTCCTTTCATTCTATAAATATATATATATATATATAATTATATAATTATATAATTAATTACAAAATTACATAAAGCACCACATCGACGCGAAAACCGAACTACCTCGGAATTCGACGAAATTCGCACCGTAGCTAAATACCCACGCTACAAACACAACGGCGAAGTCGAAATTACTTTTCGACAAACAGAACTCGAGTTATACCCAAATAAAGCCAAACACCAACATCCCCCCGAGAGGCCACACCGGGTCACCCAAAACGACTCGGCTTGCTAGGAAGATCTTGCCAACAGGCTACAGAATAGGGCACTCAGTTCTAAGGAGCTAAACCACACTCCACAAATGGCACAAGCCACGGAAACGCGTCATCGTAACGCCAAACGAGAATAAAAATAATCGCTGAAAAAACGGGGCGTTACAGTCACCCCCCCTAAAAGAAAGTTTCGTCCCGAAACTTTACGCACAACCCTCCTACAAAAGAAGGAAAAGTAACAAACAGAAGTTACAAAGGGAAACATACCGATCAAATCAGCGAAACAGGTGAGGGTACGCCCTCTTCATGGCCGACTCTAGCTCCCAAGTCGCGCTCTCCAAATCCTGATTTTTCCATTGAACTTTCACCATCGGTATGGACTTCTTTCGTAGCACACGCTCCTGAGTATCCAAAATACGAACTGGCACCTCAACAAAAGAGAGGTTGGGCTCCAACTGGGGCACAACATCTAAGAGTTTCCCACTGCTGCGCACACACTTCCGCAATTGGCTAACATGAAAAACATTATGAACACCAGGGAAGTTCGCTGGCAAATCCAATCTATAAGTAGACACACCAATCCGCTCCAAGACCTCAAACGGGCCCACATACCTTGGGTCCAATTTCCGATTTTTACCAAATCTCTTCACACCAACCATTGGAGAAACCTTGAGGTATACATGATCCCCTACTAAAAACTCCAAAGCAGACCTACGCCGATTTGCGTTCTTTTCATACCTCTCCTGAGCTAACCGAAGCTTCTCCCAAATAAGCTTCACGGCGACTTCCATCTCTTCCAGAGCATCTGGACCCAACAAAGGCTTCTCACTAGCCTCAGCCCAAAACAACGGAGTCCTACAGCGCCTCCCATACAAAGCTTCGAACGGAGCCATCTGCAAGCTTTCCTGATAACTGTTATTATAAGCAAATTCCATGAGTCGCAGACGCTCATCCCATGCTCCACCATGGTCTAAAATATAGCACCTGATCATATACTCAACAATCTGATTGACCCGCTCCGTCTGCCCATTGGTCTGAGGGTGGTACGCAGTAGAATACCTCAGATCCGTACCCAAACCCTCCTGTAGACTCTGCTAGAAACGAGAAGTAAACCGAGAGTCTCGATCAGAAATGATGCTAACCGGCACACCGTGGAGTCGGATGACTTCATTCAAGTACAACTCCGCTATCCTCCTCATCGGGTAATCAATCTTATAAGGCACGAAGTGAGCACACTTCGTCAATCTATCCACTATAACCCAAACAGAATCAAATCCTCTCGGGGATTTTGGCAAACCCGTAATGAAGTCCATAGATATACTCTCCCACTTCCAAGTCGGGATCTCTAGCGGAGTCAACTTACCACCAGGCCTTCCATGATCGGCCTTCACACGCTTGCAAGTGTGACACTCAGCAACATATCGGGCTATATCTCCTTTCATACCATACCACCAGGCAACTTGCCTTAAGTCACGGTACATCTTCGTAGATCCTGGATGGTAGGCAACGCTGGAACCATGAGCCTCACTGCAAATCATACCTCTAATGTCCCCAACAGCGGGAACGCAAAACCTGCCGCGGTACTTCAAAGTACCTGCATTATCAATAGTAAAATCTGGCAACTCTCCCTTCTCTGTCCTGGTAAAAAGGTGCAACAGATCCGGATCGTCCTTCTGATGCAGTCTAGTCAAAGAAATCCAGGACGGCACTGCCACTGACAAACTACTCTGCAAACCACAGCATCCCACTGAAATATCCATAAGGAGGAACTCCTCAACTAACCGATCGGCGGAGAGGTTAAAGATCTTTCCCGTCTTTCGGCTTAGGGCGTCGGCTACCACATTGGCCTTGCCCGGATGATACTGGATTTCTACGTCATAATCCGCCACATACTCAAGCCACCGCCGCTGACGCAGATTCAACTCCTTCTGCGTGAACACGTACTTCAGGCTCTTATGGTCAGTAAAAATCTTGCACTGAGCCCCATAAAGTAAGTGCCTCCACAACTTCAACGCATAGATAACCGCTGCAAACTCAAGGTCATGCGTTGGATAATTCTTCTCATGAGTCTTCAGCTGCCTTGACCCATAAGCGATTACTTTTCCATCCTGCATTAATACGCATCCCAGTCCTATATGCGAAGCATCCACATACACATCATAATCCACGCCCTCAGTAGGAAGGGTCAGAACGGGAGCAGTACACAATCTCCTCTTTAACTCCTGAAAAGCTTCTTCGCACTTCTCGCTCCAAACAAAAGCCACATTCTTCTGAGTTAGCTTGGTCAAAGGTGCAGCTAGAGAAGAGAAACAATCCACGAATCTCCTGTAATAGCCAGCCAACCCTAAGAAACTTCTGATCTCCTTAGGAGTGTTCGGCCTACTCCAATCCATCACTGCTGCAATCTTTTCTGGGTCAACCGAGATCCCATCCTTGCTCACCACGTGGCCTAGAAAAGAAACCTGAGGCAACCAAAATTCGCACTTGCTCAACTTGGCGAATAACTTGTGGTTCCTCAACTCTGACAGGACCAAACGCAAATGCTGCTCATGCTCCTCAGCACTGCGAGAATAAACCAACACGTCATCAATGAAGACCACCACGAACTTGTCTAGGAAATCCTTGAATACCCGATTCATCATGTCCATGAAAGCTGATGGTGCGTTGGTCAAACCAAACGACATCACCAAAAACTCGAAGTGTCCATGCCTCAACCTAAACGCAGTCCGTGGAATATCTGCCTCACGGATCCTGAGCTGATGATAGCCCGAACGAAGATCGATCTTGGAGAACACCGTGCTACCACGCAACTGGTCAAATAAATCATCGATCCTCGGCAGAGGGTACCTGTTCTTGATAGTGACCTTGTTCAACTCTCTATAGTCGATGCAAAGCCACATCGACCCATCTTTCTTCTTTACGAACAAAACAGGAGCACCCCAAGGCGACGAACTCTGCCTGATAAAACCTTTAGCCAATAACTCATCTAACTGAATTCGCAACTCCTCTAACTCACGAGGGGCCATCCGGTACGGCGCCTTAGCAATAGGACGCGTACCCGGCTCCAAATCAATAACAAACTCCACATCCCGCTCAGGAGGGATACCGGGAAGATCATCAGGAAAAACATCGGCGAAACCACGAACAATAGGAATCTCCTCCAAGCGTGGCACGCTAACAACGGTTCCAACCGCCGAGACTAAACAAACACAACAATCAGAAAAAAACAATCTCTGAACACATACCGCAGAGAGAACAGGAGAATCCTGACACGGATCAGCATACACGCTGCCGGGCTGACCGTCGTCCCTGATGAAGTCCAAGCGCTTTCCTTTGCACTGAATGACCGCATCATACCGAGAGAGACAGTCCATGCCCAAAATGACATCTAAGTCCTCTAGATCAATCGTCTTTAGGTCTGCCTTCGCCAGAAAATCCCCCAATAAAACCGGGCAATCCAAAATACCCAAATCTGACAACACAGATTCACCGGAGGGAAACTTGACACGGAAGGAATCCCGAACACGATCTAGAGACAACCGATGACGCTCCACAAAGGCTCTAGCCACGAATGAGTGGGTAGCGCCGGAGTCAAACAGAACACGCGCCCAGCGGTTCTTCACCTTAAATTTCCCTATAGGAGCGCACAAAGCTAAGGAACTAGCACAACAGTACCGCAAATAATCTAGCAACTAAACTACCATGCTAGAAAGAAAACAACAAACAACTAACCTGAGATCACCTGGGTCGAAGTCTGAGCCTCCTCGGAAGAAATCACGTTCAGCTTCCCTTTTCCCTTGTCCACACGCTGAGGTGGAGGTAAAGCCTGTAACGGAACTGCAGGAAGAGCTGGCTGAAACTGAGGACACCTCGACTTAATGTGACCCTTCTGCCCACACTAAAAGCAGATTTTATCCTTGGACCAACACTGGGCCGCATCATGGCTGGATCGCTTGCAAACTGAACAGGAGACATCTCTCCTAGGAGCACCCTGAATCGCATGAACCTGCTCCTTCTTTTGAGCTGCCGCCTTCTTGAAACACCTCTCGACAGGATGGCCTGACCGGCCACAAAAACTGCACACCACCCTGCTCCTCTTTCCAGGAACAGCATCGGGTACCAGGGGTTTCTTCTCCTCTACCAACTTCCTCTTATCCTTCTTCAACTGCTGGCCTCTGCTCTTCGCCATCTCAATAGCCTCCACCTTCAGAGCAGCCTCTACTACACCTGCATAAGACACTGACCCATAAGCACTGGTCAACTGCTGCACCTCACTCCTCAAACCACTGAGGAATCGCTTAACTCGATCAGCCTCAACGCTGACCAATCCAGGGGCAAAATGGCTCAACTTGCTGAACTCTATCTCATACTCACCCACCGTGAGTTGCCTTTGCTTCAGATGGAGGAAGTCGTTCATGAGGCGGTCACGCTCGACCGAGGGTAAGAACTTCCTCAACAGCTTCTCCTTGAACACTTCCCAAGAGCATCCGGCTACCAGGCTCTCCTTCTCTCTCAGCCACCAACTCTTAGCCAAACCTTTAAGCTGATAGGCGGCTATCATCACCCTCTGATCATCTGCAATCCATGAGTACGAGAACATCTCCTCCATGGAGATCAGCCAGTCGTCTATCACCATGAAATCTGCCTTCCCATCATAAGTGGGAGGGCTCAGCCTCTGAAACTGCGAGATGAAGGCCATCTCTGCTGCCACCACCACTGGCGGTCTCAAGGGTGCAGGAGGAGGAGGAACAGCTAACCCCCCTGCAGGAGCTTGCGCACCCTGAGCCTACCCTGCCACAACCGCCACCAAAGACTGAATCTGGGCTTGCACCTCCTCCAACTGCCTACCCATAGCTTCGCTACTCTGACGCAGACCCTCGATCACCGCATAGTTCTGAGCTCCAGAAGATTCACCCTCAGACAGGGGAGTCGATCGAGTCGCAGGACGCCTAGCCATCCTAAAAATCATTACAACGCAAATCAGATCCAAATCCCACGACTAGAACCGACTACCAGTACAGACAATACATATGTAGATATAGACTTAAAGCTGCTAAACTTGCTCTGAGAGTTTATCTTCTTCACAATAATTAGATGATATGCCCTATCCTAGGATGGTTAACCACCACCTCACTAACTCTTGTGCCTAGATCGGATGCATGAACTTATGTTAATTTGAAAACTCATGTGTGTACATATGTCATCCTGCAAATCTTTAGCTCGGCGCGTTGTGCTTATGCAATGATATGATATGCATGATTGTGCTATGCATTCTAAAAAAAAGGCCCTAATGCATGCTATGAGCGGCGTACGCATGAAAATGTTATGCATCCCATACTACATAACATTTCCATGCAACAAAAAAGAAACGTGCTAGTCGCAGTCATGTGGTGAGGTTTTGCATCCCATACTACATAACCCTCACATGTAGCCCCTATGGTGGATCCATATACGAACACATATTATGCATCCCATACTACATAATATGCCCCGTATACTTCATGTTATGCTATGAGTGTAGTGTTCGTGCTTTTGCCAAGACGTGCTGATGACATATCGGTGTGTGAATGACATGATGCAGAACTACTAAAAGCGAACAAAGGAAGGTTGCTCAACTAACTTGACAAGCAACCTCCCTCTGATACCAACTGTCACAACCCGCATTTTCTCCGAATTTAGAATTATCAGAGTAAGAGAAAACACGCGTCGTGATGCCACGTCAAGCAGGGGATAACTGCTGACGTTCAGGCAAAACCAACTATAATCTTTATGCAAGAAAATCATGTGCTTAATGAATAGAAAATCAGTTATGATTAGAGTCCGTATCCCTCGGCTCAGTGGATCATCTAGTCCACAAATGAAAACTATATTAATACGCTGCGGAAAAATACTTTATTTAGATTTGACATCCTAAGGAGCACATAAGGGTCCCAAGAGAACCACTCATGCTATGCAAAACCCTACATTTCATTTATATAATATATAAGAAAACGGTCTTTATACGTGATTTGGAAAATAGTGATTTCGCTTTATAAAACATGCTGATCATGAGCTTTATTTATAATAACAATTATAGTTTAAAAATAACTAGCAACCTAGCATAAAACCTTCTCAGAGCAAGTAGACTATCTCCAGAAAATGGTAGCAGCAATAGCATACATCTAGTACAAGGTAAAAACTACCAGTGGGCGCCAACAACCTGACACGAACCCACTAGCACAAATATATGTCTGTAAGAAAGTACTGAAAACAATCTCACTAACAAGGTAAACATAACTCCAAGGTCCGGAAGTCCACCAACAACACCACCTCCAACTAGCCACCAGACTGGCTACAGCTTAGAACCTGGGGTATTCCAAAAGAAAACAGAATACCTCAGCAAGCTAAACAAAGAAAAACTGCATGAAAGAGTCAACCAAAGGACAAAGTAACAGAAAAACATGCAGTAGAATGAGTCACAACTGTCCACAACAGGACCACAAGAAATACACAACGTGCAAAGCAACAGCAACGACCCAGCCCAGGAACCACATCCTGCAGGGCCTACTAGGCTACCAAGAGCCAGAATGTTGCAAACTACCAAAGAAGAAACTTCTAACACCCTAAACTGTGGGTTGTGACACCTTCACGTAACTAGTCAAATACTATGGTTGTCCAATCAGTCTTAAGCTTGAAAATGATCCTGGTCATGAGGTGGAACATGGTGGCTGAGATTCTGTCATGTCCACCTATTTTACACAGTATGACCTTCCCTACAATCTTAGAAAGGAACTTCCCTTATGAATTCATCCCTTTTCGGTTGATAGATGATCCTATCTTAGTATTTGGGTTTAACCCACACAATTTTAAGGCCTCCTTGATCATAGTTGGTTGTACATAATCTTCTTCCTTAACCTTTGGGAGTTGGAGTGCGTTTCTAATTGTTTTCAAGGTAATTTTCACTCGGGTATCTTGAACAGTAGCTTTCATCTTCTTCCCATCTGCGTCTGTAGTTGTAGAGGAATAAAATTCCAGAACTTCTTTTTTTCATATCTTGGTTGGTTCAGAGACCAAGAATTCCAAATCGATGCCTGAAATTAGAGCAATTACTCCCTGAATCTCCGGTGATGCTGTCGTGAACCCACCACGAACCAGCTCATATCCTTCGTTCACCTTGTCTTCAGGATAAGGCGCCATTACCGGAAGAGAGAGAGATGGAGGTGAAAAGGAAAGATGATTCTCGTTGACAGAGGGTGCTGAGCCAGGAAATCAGAAAGCGTAGTCAGCCTGATTTTTACTTCACATATTTATAGTTTAAGTGTAAAGGGGAGTTCAAAAGACACGCCTTAGCACTAGGAATAGTCGACAAAATCTTATATGTGTCGACAGAATAGGTCTAGGTCTCGACAATACTGAGGTTTAATCGACACATGTATGTGTCGGCATACTTATGTCAGTGTCGACATAGATGTCGACATGTCTCGACACAGAGTGTCGACATTGATTTTTGTGTGTTGACATAAAAAAACATTAGCTAACTGATAGTCTCTGTTGGGTATTGTATCCACAATGCACCTGATTTGAAGAAGCCCCTGAACAAGCTAAGGTAAATAGACAATGTATTTGATGAAATATTTCTAGTGGTGCTTGCAGTTATTCCATGCTAAGTACACACTAATGTCAGGGTGCAGTGGGTCAATATACACGGGTCTGTGCAACGTAATCCCTCGTTGAGCAGATCAGTGTGTTGGCCTACGTGTACTCTCTCTATTGGGGTGTACTTAATTTCAAGTACATGGCTATGATAAAGCAAGAGCAGACAAGGAGCAAGGATGGGCCAAAGACCTACTCACGGGTGGAAAGATGAGAATTCGTCTAAGTATAATTCGTCGAGAATCACTAAGTGATTCTCGCCGATTCGTCGAGAATCACTAGTGATTCTCGACGAGTCGACGAGAATCACTAATTGATTCATGCCGGGTTGGGCCGGCTGTCGCGACGCAGTCAGAAAAATCATCTAAGGCAGAATCGTCGAGAATCACCAAGTGATTCTCGCCGATTCGTCGAGAATGACTTTGCTTTCTCGACGAGTCAGCGAGAATCCAAGGTGATTCCCACCGATTCTCCCCGGCCTCTATAACCTGTGCTGCCAGAATTCTCTAAGTAGAATTCGGCGAGAATCGTAAGTGATTCTAGCCGATTCGTCGAGAATCACTCACGATTCTCGCCGAATTTGACTTGGGCATTTTTCCAAGTCTGTCTGGACCGGTCCACGTTATCTGCAGGATTTTGAACCGGACTTCGGTCTTTCTGCTGGTGGGGCCCACAACGGTCATCTCTTGACCTAGTGTATAAATACTCTGGTATTTGTGTACAGTAAGACAGACAGACGATATACGAAAGAAAGCGGCCGACGAAACCCTAATCTCGCGATCTAGCTCCGCCTCCGTCGCCGCAGCCAATCACCAAAGCCGATCTCGATCTCCTCCAGATCCTCGGTCATAGAAGCCAAGTCCCGCACAGCGTCTCACGTGTCTATCCAGAGATCCTTTATCTCTTGATTTGAGATAGGGAAATTTTTCCCCGTCCGAATCGATCGAGACGATCGATCCTCGTGTGACCGTTGGTAGACCTTGCCGACTTCGCTAAGAAGATTGGATCTCCAGTGCTTTGCTGCTGTGTTCAGTTGCCGCCACCAACACCGAGAGCCTTGCCGCCGCTTGACGCCGCCGCCGGTCTCGGGGAGAACCTCTCCAAGTGAGATCTAGGGTTGTGGACTCTTCGTTGACTTCAAGAACACGTCGTCGAACGAAGAGGGACACCCTATTCTCCTTATGCTGTTTGTATTTCTTACAAGCTATTTTCTCTTTCATTGTAAAGGACCGATTGGTCTCTAGTTGTAGGGTTGGGTGCAACCCGTGTTGTGGGAGTGTTGACTCCTACGTGTGGAAGGATTCCTTCCGTTAGTGCAAGGATTGGATTTCAATCCTGTTGGTGAAGTGACCGAGTCGTCCCTGGTTGGGAGATAGGTCGAAGGGGGAAAGTGGACGTACCCAAATCGGGGAACCACTATAAATTGCTTGTGTATTTTTGTGTGCTTTGTTGTTTTATTTTCTTGTGCAGGTATAATTTCAATTCCGCTAACACGCTGCAAAGACACCTATTCCCCCCCCCATAGGTGAAGGTAGTTGACACTAGGTGGACTTTCAAGTGGTATCAGAGGGAGGTTGCTCTTTAAAAGGTTCACACCTTGAGTAGAATCCTGCCACCAGTGTCACGAAGAAGACCGATATCTTCCATGGACGAACTCAAGCACTCCGGCAAGATCCCAGTGTGCACCAGACTGAACTTTCCTATCTGGAAGGAAAGAATCAGATTCTACATGGAAGCAGTCGACCCCCGGCTCTTCATGATAGTGGAGGAGGGACCTTACATTCCCACTAAGGCCTCCACCATAGATCCTACCAAGAAAGTACCCAAGAAACTTTCAGAAATGGACAAGGACGAAATGGTGCTATTCGGACTCGACAAGAAAGCTCAGAACATCCTGGTAAGTGCAGTTGATGACTCCATGATGCAGAACTTCAGCAATTGCAGGATAGCCAAGGATCTCTGGAGCTGTCTGATTGTCCTAATGGAGGGCACAGATGAAGTGAGGGACGATCGGAGATCCCTCCTCAATCAGAAATATGAGGCCTTCAGACAAGGGCCAAAGGAGGAGATCGGAGTTACCTTCGAAAACTTCCTCAAGATCGTCAATGCACTTAAAGGATATGGAAGAGTGTTCACTGACGATGAACTCAATGATAAGTTCCTTAGGTCCCTCACTAAGGAATGAGACACAAAGATCTGCGCCATCTGCGAGTTTGGCAGACTTGCGGAAACTGATCCAGAGATTCTGTTCGGGAAGCTCATGTCCTATGAGCTGCAGTTGAACACCAGGAAGGCTGAAGAGGAAGCAGAGAAAGCCATGGCCAAGGAAAAGACGGTGGCTCTGAAAACCATTCAATCCAGAAAGGGTAAAGGTGTCGCTTCCTCCCGTGCGTGGAAGAGGGATGAAGAGGAAGACTCTGAGCCGAGCTCCTCCAGATCAGAGTTATCTGAGGAAGATTTATCCCTTATCACACGGGAATTCAAGAAGTTCCTCAAGCTGAGGAATCAGAGAAAGAGAAACAGCTCCTCCTCAAGGGATCAGAAGAAGAACTATTCCTCTGACAGGTATGTTTCCAAACCGAACAAACATCGCTCTTCTGACATTATATGCTTTGGTTGCAACAAGCCAGGACACGTCGTGGCCGACTGCCATCAAGGCAAGAGGGAAAAGGGAAAGGGAGAGGAGCACAGGTCCTCAAAAGACAAGAAGAAGGAGAGGAGTTACATCGCAAAGAAGCCAAAGACGCTGAGTGAATCTGACACGTCAGACACCAGTGATGATGAGGAAGCCTACTTTGGGCTAATGGGTCGCTCTGACTCAGAAGGAGAATGCCCCCCATTTACTGGGAAGGTAAAAGCTCACACCCCTCTCTCCGACTCTGACTCTGATCCTGAGTCTCAGGATGATGATGCTGAGGATAGCCCCTCTGCCCTTGAAGCTGAGCTCCTAGATAAGTATGAGCTTTTGCTCAATACATTCCTGAAATGTCGAAAGAAACTGAAGGCGGAGAAAAAGGAAGTTAAATTCCTTAAAGGTGAGAGTGTATCCCTGAGGGAAGAGATCACCAGTTTGATCTCCCTCCGACAGGAGCACTTGGACCTGACTTCAAAGCATTCAGAGTCTCTTAAGCTCCTTGATCTTAAGCAGGAGGAAGTCGACAAGTTGGAAGAACTACTTGCGGCAGAAAGGAAGATCGTCAAGAGCTTCTCTATGCCAAAAACTGTTCTTCCATTAGTTGATACCTTCTCTGCTCAAGCCAAAGGGGCTGGCTTGGGGCACGTAGGGGTATCTAGCTCCTCGTCCAGGAGAAACAGGAACAGGAGAAAGAATAAGGCTGCCAAGAAAGCCTCTGCTGATGAGAAAGGAAAGGCCCCACTCAGTCCTGTTGAGTTCAGAAAGCCTAGCTTTCCCTGTAACCAACATGACTTTGAGTCAACATATGAGCATCACTTCAGGCCCTTGGTTGCAAAGCCGAAGAGCCGATATGATGGGTGGACCTTTCCCCGTAACTTCAGTGAGAGTGTCTTCAAGGCACCTTATGAGGAAATCCATTTAGGAAATTATGGTCAATTCTCTAGCGGCCATAATAGGAAGCTGGCACCTAAGGCCAAGCATGTTACACTGAAAAGCCAAGAGGTGAAGAAGTCATGTGACTGTGGTCATCATGTTGCCTCCACCTCCAGGTCTTCGGCCCCAGCTGAACCCCACGTTTCAAGGGTAAAGCAGGCGCCCAAGAGGAAGTATAACATGTTTGACTGCTGGTGCTGTGGCAAAATTGGTCACTTTGCCGTGGATTGTTGGTTTAATCCAAGGTATAACGAGACTCCTTATGTTAGCAATGCGAGGCCGACCACTCATAGAGTTAACCAATCGAGGGGGAGTATGCTAACAAGGAATCTAGGACCCAAGTTTGATTGGGTTCCTAAGGCAAATTAATTCTATTTTGCAGGGATGTCCAATGGCCAACAAAACTCCTATTTGGTATTTGGACAGTGGATGCTCCCGTCACATGACCGGGACAAGAAGCCTGCTGAGGGAGTACTCTCCAGTCGAGGATGGACCCAAAGTCATATTTGGGGGATCTGATCGGGGAGTCACCAGAGGTTACGGTACGATTTCCAACGGTATACTCTCTATCACTAACGTAGCTTATGTTGAAGGGTTAAATCACAACCTGATCAGCGTAAGCCAGTTATGTGATAAAGGGTATGACGTTAAGTTCTGCAAGGATAAATGCCTGATAATATCATGTGACTCTTCGGAGACCGTATTAACAGGCATTAGGAGCAGAAATATTTTCTGTTTAGACTTTCTTAGTTTAGATTCTTCTACCCCAGTATGCCTCGTTGCTAAAGGCAGTGCATCTCTTTGTGAACAATGACACAAGAGATTGGCACACATTAATTACAAGACGATTAATATGCTGTTTTCCAAAGACTTAGTAAGGGATGCTCCCCTTATTAAGTGCATCAAAGATAGTCCATGTCCTGCCTGTCAAATGGGCAAGCAGACTCGGGCTACCTTTAAGGGCATCCCCGACAAAGATTCCTCCAGATGTCTATATCTTCTGCACATGGACTTGTTTGGTCCAATGCAAGTTCATAGCTTAGGGGGAAAGTCGTATACGCTAGTGATTGTAGATGATCACTCTCGGTTTACGTGGGTGTTCTTTTTAAAACGCAAGTCTGATACGTTTGACATCTTCACCAGTTTTGTCAAGCAGATACAGAACGAACTTAAATGCTCAGTGGTCAAAATCAGAAGTGACCACGGAACAGAGTTTGAGTCTGGGGCTATGACAGAGTTCTGTGAAGAGCTTGGTATCTTTCATGAGTTCTCCTCCCCTCGCACTCCTCAACAGAATGGAGTGGCAGAGAGGAGGAATAGAACACTCATTGAAGCATGCACGACAATGTTGAATGACGCTTCTCTCCCAGAATACTTCTGGGCCGAGGCTGTCAACACGGCCTGTCATGTACAAAACCGGGCATTGATCAACAAGAGCCATCGTATGACTCCTTATGAGCTACTGAAAGGCAAGAAACCAACCATGTCCTATCTGAGGATTTTTGGCTGCAAATTTTATGTACTGAATAATGGGAAGTACCCGCATACTAAGTTTGGTGAAAAATGCTTCGAAGGCATATTCATGGGCTATAGTAGCCACAGCCGGGCGTACAGAGTTTTCAACAAGAAAACTCTAGTGGTAGAGGAATCAATAAATGTTGTATTTGATGAAGGAAGCTTGCTTAACTGCAAGACTTCTAGTTGTCTTCCTGAAGCTGCAGGTGCCAGACTCGAAAAGCTTCAATTGGATGATTCCGAGAAAGATGCAATTCCAAAGTATGTCAAAGTCTCCACATCTACGCCGATCGGAGAAGTTGAAGCTCAAAATGAGGCAAATCCTTTAGAAGAAGGAGATGCCCAAGAAATAGTTGAAGCTCCTGATGCAAGAATTCTAGAGTTCAGACACGTGAGGGATCATCCTAGAAATCAAATCATTGGAGATCCCCGAGACGGTGTCAGAACTCGCCGAGGTACTCTTAACGAGATCTTGCATCTTAGCTTTCTGTCGCAGGTGGAGCCAAAGAAGTTCGACGAAGCGAACAAAGACGCATCGTGGATTTTGGCCATACAAGAGGAGCTGCATCAATTCAAAAGATGCGAAGTCTGGACGCTGGTTCCCAGACCAAAGGCACAAAATGTGATTGGCACCAAGTGGAACTTCAGAAACAAGTAGGATGAACATGGAGTCATCATCAAGAACAAAGCCAGACTGGTGGCCTAAGGATACAGAAGGGAGGAGGGGATTGACTTTGACCAGACGTTTGCACCAGTTGCTCGGCTCGAGGCAATCCGGCTATTCCTAGCCTATGCCTCTCACAAAGGATTCACAGTCTATTAGATGGACGTGAAATCGGCTTTCTTGAATGGAGATTTGAAAGAGGAAGTATACGTTGCTCAACCTCCAGGTTTTGTCAATCCTACTTATCCTAATCATGTATATTTTCTTAATAAAGCGCTATATGGCCTAAAACAAGCTCCTCGAGCTTGGTATGAGGCATTGTCTAGTTTTCTTCTTGAGAACAAGTTCTCTAGAGGAAAAATAGATAAGACATTGTTTCTCAGGGAAGTCAAAGGCAAGATTTTGCTGGTGCAAATCTATGTTGATGACATTATATTCGGCTCAACGGACAACAATCTTTGCAAAAAGTTTTCCAAACTTATGCAAGGAAAGTTTGAAATGAGCAGTATGGGAGAGCTGAAGTATTTCTTGGGACTTCAAGTGAAACAGTCTGAGGAAGGAATCTTCATTTCTCAGACGAAGTTCACAAATGAACTCCTCAAGAAATTCGGAATGGAGAATGCAACCTCTATGAGGACTCCAATGGGATCCAGCATGTCTCTGGATAAGGATGAGAAAGGGAAACCTTTTGATGAAACCAAATACAGAAGCATCATTGGATCCCTGCTCTATCTTACTGCGAGTAGACCGGATATCATGTTCTCCACATGTGTTTGTGCCAGATATCAGGTGAACACTAAGGAATCTCATTATGTCGCTGCAAAGCGAATTCTCAGATACCTTAAAGGTACCCCTAATCTTGGCCTATGGTACCCGAGAAGTAATGATGTCGAGCTAATAGGGTTTTCAGATGCTGATTTTGCAGGGAGTAGGGATGACAGGAAAAGCACCTCCGGGACGTGTCAATTCCTCGGAAGAAGGCTTATTTCATGGAACAGCAAGAAGCAGAATTGTGTAGCAACCTCCACTGCAGAGTCTGAGTACATCTCGGCTGGCAGCTGTTACGCACAACTCCTATGGATAAGAAACCAGTTAGCCGACTATGACCTCCAGTTCAAGGAAGTACCGATGTACTGCGACTCCTCCAGTGCAATTGCTATTGCCAACAATCCGGTCTCGCACAGCAGAACGAAGCATATTGAAGTGCGTTACCACTTCATTCGGGAGCACGTGGAGAACAAGGACATCTCTCTCTGTTATGTTCCCACTGACAAGCAGATTGCAGACATCTTCACAAAGCCTTTGGACGAGGCCAAGTTCAGTCTTTTCAAAACTGAATTGGGGATGCTAAACTATGAGGAATGAAGACCACAGAAGCTCATGGCTCGTGCATCTAGGGGGAGCATCTATCAGGCACTCAAGTGTAAGCATAGGTGCAAGAACTGAGGGGGATCATGGGGTCATATGCACCAGACCCCGATTTGCAGAAGCCGAAAAGGGGGAGATTACCCTCTCGGCTAAGGTTAAGGTGGATCCAAGTTTTGCTCTCAAGTAATTGGTAATGAATATCTCTCTCAACTCAAGTTTATGAGTTTCATTCCTATATGCTCTATTCACCTTAGCTTGTAGGGTTTAGACTTCTTCAAATAGGGGGAGATTGTTGGGTATTGTATCCACAATGCACCTGATTTGAAGAAGCCCTTGAACAAGCTAAGGTAAATAGACAATGTATTTGATGAAATATTTCTAGTGGTGCTTGCAGTTATTCCATGCTAAGTACACACTAATATCAGGGTGCAGTGGGTCAATATACACGGGTCTGTGCAACGTAATCCCTCGTTGAGCAGATCAGTGTGTTGGCCTACGTGTACTCTCTCTATTGGGGTGTACTTAATTTCAAGTACAGGGCTATGATAAAGCAAGAGCAGACAAGGAGCAAGGATGGGCCAAAGACCTGCTCACGGGTGGAAAGACGAGAATTCGTCTAAGTATAATTCGTCGAGAATCACTAAGTGATTCTCGCCGATTCGTCGAGAATCACTAGTGATTCTCGACGAGTCGACGAGAATCACTAATTGATTCTTGCCGGGTTGGGCCGGCTGTCGCGACGCAGTCAGAAAAATCATCTAAGGCAGAATCGTCGAGAATCACCAAGTGATTCTCGCCGATTCGTCGAGAATGACTTTGCTTTCTCGACGAGTCGGCGAGAATCCAAGGTGATTCCCACCGATTCTCCCCGGCCTCTATAACCTGTGCTGCCAGAATTCTCTAAGTAGAATTCGGCGAGAATCTTAAGTGATTCTCGCTGATTCGTCGAGAATCACTCACGATTCTCGCCGAATTTGACTTGGGCATTTTTCCAAGTTTGTCTGGACCGGTCCACGTTATCTGCAGGATTTTGAACCGGACTTCGGTCTTTCTGCTGGTGGGGCCCACAACGGTCATCTCTTGACCTAGTGTATAAATACTCTGGTATTTGTGTACAGTAAGACAGACAGACGATATACGAAAGAAAGCGGCCGACGAAACCCTAATCTTGCGATCTAGCTCCGCCTCCATCGCCGCAGCCGATCACCAAAGCCGATCTCGATATCCTCCAGATCCTCGGTCATAGAAGCCAAGTCCCGCACAGCGTCTCACGTGTCTATCCAGAGATCCTTTGTCTCTTGATTTGAGATAGGGAAATTTTTCCCCGTCCGAATCGATCGAGACGATCGATCCTCGTGTGACCGTTGGTAGACCTTGCCGACTTCGCTAAGAAGATTGGCTCTCCAGTGCTTTGCTGCTGTGTTCAGTTGCCGCCGCCAACACCGAGAGCCTTGCCGCCGCTTGACGCCGCCGCCGGTCTCGGGGAGAACCTCTCCAAGTGAGATCTAGGGTTGTGGACTCTTCGTTGACTTCAAGAACACGTCGTCGAACGAAGAGGGACACCATATTCTCCTTACGTTGTTTGTATTTCTTACAAGCTATTTTCTCTTTCATTGTAAAGGACCGATTGGTCTCTAGTTGTAGGGTTGGGTGCAACCCGTGTTGTGGGAGTGTTGACTCCTACGTGTGGAAGGGTTTCTTCTGTTAGTGCAAGGATTGGATTTCAATCCTGTTGGTGAAGTGACCGAGTCGTCCCTGGTTGGGAGATAGGTCGAAGGGGGAAAGTGGACGTACCCAAATCGGGGAACCACTATAAATTGCTTGTGTATTTTTGTGTGCTTTGTTGTTTTATTTTCTTGTGCAGGTATAATTTCAATTCTGCTAACACACTGCAAAGACACCTATTCCCCCCCCCCCCATAGGTGAAGGTAGTTGACACTAGGTGGACTTTCAGTCTCGACATAGTTGCATCGACACCAACTCTTGTGTGTCGACACAAAAGTCCTCTAGTTATATTGTCTCGACATAGTTGTGTCGACACCTATTCTTCAGTCGACACATATATTATTTCTGTGTCGACACATCCGTTTTCTTTGTCGACACAACATTCTGAGAGTGTCGACATAAGGTTTGCTTGTGTCGACACAAACTTGGTACTTAGCCAAATTTCCTATGAAAACTTGAGCTTACATGTTCTACTAAACGTAGCTTGTGCTAACCTAATCTAGATTCAACATACCTAATTTAATTTTAAAATATTTGAATTTAGTTTCATCCAGAGGTTTTGTAAAAATATCAGCAATTTGAATAATTGTATTCACAAACTCTAGACTAATATTTTATTTTTCTACATGTTCTCTTATGAAATGGAATTTAATTTCTATATGCTTTATTCTACTGTGTGATACATGATTCTTAGCAATAGAAATAGCACTAGTAGAATCACAGAACAGTGGAATTCTACTTACCTTGATGTCATAATCTTCTAGTTGGTGCTTTATCCATAATAGTTGTGCACACAACTGCTTGAAGCTACATATTCTGACTCAGCTGTTGATATAGCTACACTGGTCTGCTTCTTGCTGCACGAAGACACCAGTCTTCCTCCTAGGAATTGACAGGTTCCTGTAGTACTTTTCCTGTCTTCTTTGCATCCTGTAAAATCTGCATCTGAGTAACCAGTTACTGTGAAATCTCTATTCTTAGGGTACCAAAGACCTAGATTAGGTGTGCCCTTGAGGTATCTCAAAATCCTTTCAACTACAGTATAATTAGATTCCTTAGGGCATGCTTGGTACCTAGCATAGACAAATTTTGCATACATGATGTCAGGTCTCCTAGCAGTCAAGTAGAGAAGGGAGCCAATTATCCATCTATACAAAGACTCATCAACAGGTTTCCTTGCCTCATCTTTGTCTATAGGAATACTTGTTCCCATTGGAGTTTTTATGGTGGAAGATGACTCCATTCCATACTTTTTAATCAACTCCTTAGTGAACTTAGATTGAGATATGGATAGTCCATTATCAGTCTTTCTAACTTGAAGTCCCAAAAAGAACTTCAGTTCACCCATACTGCTCATTTCAAACTTTCCTTGCATAAGTTTGGAAAACTTCCTGCAAAGATTATTCTTAGTAGATCCAAAGATAATGTCATCAACATATATCTTTACTAAGATTATCTTGCCTTCGGATTCCCTATAGAATAGAGTTTGATCTATCTTTACCCTTGTGAATTTAATCTCGATAAGGAAAGTAGACAAGATTTCATACCAAGCCCTGGGGGCTTATTTCAAACCATATAGGGCTTTCCTAAGCCTATATACATAATTAGGACAGTGAGGATCTACAAAACCTGAGGGTTGTTCAACATAGATTTCCTCTTTCAAGTCACCATTTAGAAATGTTGACTTCACATCCATCTAAAATACCTTGAACCCTTGATAGGCAGCATAGGCCATGAACATCCTTATAGCCTCCAGTCTTGCTACTGGGGCAAAGGTTTGATCAAAGTCAATTCCTTCCTCTTGTTTGTAGCCTTTTGCTACCAGCCTAGCCTTGTTCTTGATAATTATTCCATTTTCATCAAGTTTGTTTCTATAGATCCACTTGGTTCCTATGATATTGTGATCCTTAAGTTTAGGAACCAGTTTCCAGACTTTACATCTCCTGAATTAATTCAGCTCTTCTTGTATTGCATCAACCCAGTTAGCATCAAACATTGCTTCTCCAAACTTTTTGGGTTATATTTGAGACAAAAAGCTAGAACATAAAACTATGTTCATGCTCTTGCTCCTTGTTAGAACACCTTGACTTGCATCTCCAATTATCTGGTGAGCTGGATGATCCTTTAGGTATCTTCTTGTTGGAGGAAACCTGTCTACCTAATGAACTTCTTCATTTTCCTCCACATGATGCTCCTCATTCTCTTATTCTTCCAGTGTGTTTTGCTCTCCCTCTTGACAACATGCAACATCCATCCTAGCAGGAGCTTCATCATTGATTGTCATCTTGTCCAGCCTATTTGTTAGACCTATAGAACTAACTGAAACACTAGACAATTCATTGTTAATCAATCTAGACTCATCAAAAACAACATGAATTGACTCTTCTACAACTTGGGTAGTCAAATTGTAGATCCTGTGTGCCCTACTATTGTTGGTGTACCCAACAAATATCCCTTCTAGGGATTTGGTAGCAAACTTTGTTTTGTAGAGCTTACCATTCACTAGGACATAGCACTTGCTACCAAAGATTCTGAAATAAGAAATGTTTGGTTTTCTGCCTTTAAAAATCTGATAGGGAGTCAACTTAAGTTTCTTATTGATGGATGCTCTATTTAGAACATGACAAGCAGTATTTACTGCCTCAGCCCAGAAATATTCAGGGAGAGTAGTGTCACTGAGTAGAGTTCTACCAGCATCAATGAGAGTTCTATTCTTTCTTTAAGCAATTCCATTTTGCTGAGGTGTTCTAGGTGAGGAGAACTCCTAATGAATCCCAAGTTCTTCACAGAATTTTGTCATACATTCAGACTGAAATTAAGTTCCATGGTCACTTCTGATTTTGACCAAAGAACTGTTAAATTCATTCTGAACTTGTCTAACAAAAGTCTGGAAAATACTAGGGGTTTCAGATTTCTACCTTAAGAAGAACACCCATGTGTATCTAGAATAGTCATCCACAACAACAAATGTGTATGCTTTCCTACCAAGAATTTGATCTGGCATAGGACCAAACAAATCCAAATGTAAGAGATATAAACATCTCGATGAATCTTTGGTATCTAGTGCTGGAAAAGAGGACTTGGTCTGTTTGCCCTTTTGGCAAGCTTAACACACTCCCACTTTCATGCACTTGACATGAGGACCATTCCTCACCAACCCCATGTTGAACAGCAGTCCTAGGGACTTATAGTTTAGATTAGCTAGCCTCTTGTTCCATTTGACACATAGTGAGGCTGTCTCATCTGCAACTAAGCAAATAGGTGAGTTGTTTAACTCACAATATAGGTTAAGACAATAAACATTTCCTTTCCTAGTGCCAGTCAAAATGATCTCTTGATCACTTGACCTTTTAATTTGGCACTCCCCTTTATGAAAGGAGATGTCATAACCTAGATCACTAAGCTTACTTATCCTTATCAGGTTGTGTTTTAGACCCTTCACATAAGCAAGTTTAGTGATAGTAATTGAGTCATTAGAGATGTTAAAGAATCCTTTGATGAATCCTTTTTCTGATCCACCAAAGATGACTTTGGGACCATTCTCTATGGGTACAAAGTCCCTCAGCATTCTTCTTGTTCCAGTCATATGTCTGTAACAGTCACTATCCAAGTACCATATAGGGGTATGGTCACTTGGATTCACCTGCAACAAATAAAGGATTACTTATCCTTAGAACCCAAGTTATTTTTGGGTCCTGGGCTCTTGTTTGTCTTAGAGACAACAGGTTTACCTACAGATTTTCATAATAGGTAAACTACTCTTGGTTTTAACACTTTTGTTAAACCAACAGTCCAAGGCAAAGTGGCCTACCTTTCCACAACACCAACACTCAAATCTGTTAAACCTTTTCTTAGGTACAGACTTCACAGTCATGTTACCAACAGTCTTTTTGAGTGTGGGTGCTGGAGCAGCAAACCCCATGAATTCCTTTTGAATCTGATGGGCTTGACTATAGAGTGGCCTCTTGGCATTTGCACACTTGCTAAGGTGAACTCCATACTCACAGTGACCATGAGTAGTTTCATGATCAGACTTGTTTGTAGGATTCATCACCTTCCTAAAGAAAATAGGGGCCTTAGGGGCTAGTGGCTGAACTGGGCCCTTACCTTTTCCATGTGGATTGGTGTCCCTTGTTCTTCTCTTAAATCCTAGACCAGTCTTTCCTTTTTGAGATATGAAGTTGTAAATTAAAGGTAAGACTGATTTTGGCTTAGAAAATTTAGCCACTATCTTCTTTTCTTTCTGAAGTTTTGCCTCCAAATTCTTGATATGATTCTCCTTGAAAGATATTGTGCCCATCTTAATAATAATAATGTTTATTAGTTTGGAAAACTCATTCAATTTTAGATCCAACAACTTTGCTGAATCTGCTACAGCCGGCTTAAGAGACTCAATCTCCTTGGTCTGCTCCTTGACAAGAAGTTTGCTTCTCTTTAGAGCTTGCAATAATCCACCATACTCATCAATGAGTTGGTGTACATCCCCTTCAGACTCCGAACCATCCACATCTCTTGATGTTGATGCTTCTTATTCTGATCCAGTAAAATAATCTGATGTTGTAGGAGAGTTATATTCCTTACTAGGACCATCTTGATCCAAGCACTGATCATTTTCTGTTAGGGCCATCAGCCCTCTGCAACATTATTCTTCCACTCCTTTTATGGAGTCTAGCATTTGTAGAAATTCTATCTCCTTAGAAACCTCTTCAGTTTAGAATAACCAAACATATGTTTCAGCTTCTTCTTCTTCTCCTGATTCAGATAATGAAAAATTTGTCCAGCTTTTCTGCTTTTGGGCAACAAAAGATTTTTCTTTCTTGCCCTTCATTTGTTGCTTCTTCTTGCCTTTTTATTTAGCTCTCTTTTCTGGACAGTCTGTTATGACATGTCCTTGTCTGTTGCAACAATAGTACACAATCTTAGAATTAGATTGTTTACTAGGTTGAGAAGCATACCTGTCTTCCTTAGGAGTTTTATTTTTCTTGTAGTCGTCATCCTTTGAAAAGGAAGAAGAAGGTCTGGTTCTCCACTTCTTCTTCATGAATCTTTGGAACTGCCTTGTGAAGGCTGCAAAGTCCTCAACTGAGGTGTGGCTGTCTGATGAAGTGTTGTCAGGAATCCCTTCTTCTGCCTCAGCACTCCTTTTGGGAGGAGAAGAAGATTTTCTCCTGCCCTTTCTTGTGCCTTCAGCTTTGAAGGCAATTGACTTTTCCTTGTATTCAGATCTGCGCATTTCTCTTCCTCCTTCCTGCCTGTAAGCTTCATTTCATATGAAAGCAGCTTCCCAAACAGTGTGGGAGGAGGTGTGTCTACCAGCTTGGCAACTTCTCTGATATTACAAATCTTGGTGTCTCAATCCTTTGTCAGAGATCTCAGAAATTTGTCATTTAGTTCATAAGTGTTGAAGACTCTTCCATAAGTCATCAGCTCATTTACAATCCTGAAGAATTTCTTGTAGTATTCAGCTATACTATCATTCTTTGCTTGCCTAAAGCTTTCATACTCCTGATTTAGCATAGATTTTCTGTCTTCTCTGACTTCTCTTATTCTCTCCATGTAGACAATAAGAGTGTCTCAAATTTCTTTGGAGGTTTTGCAATGCACCAGATTCTGAAAGGTTGCATCATCTATGGCACTTATAATGATATTTTGTGCCCTTTTGTCTAGAGTTGCCAGGATGATTTAATTCTTTGTCATTTCTGAATAACTCTTAGGTGTCTTCATATTTGCATCCAGTGCAGATACCTTCATTGGAATGAAGGGTCCTTCCTGTACTGTGATATAAATTCTTGGATCAGAAGCTTCCATAAACAATCTGACCCTCTCCTTCCATATGCTAAAACATTCCTTCTTGCAGATAGACAGTTTCATTGATCCAAAATCTTTTTGGTTCTAACTTGAACCCATTCTTGAATTTTGAAAAATGCCTAGGAGAATTACTCAGACTGTTAAGTCAATCCTTGAGTAACCTCCCTCTAATACCACTTGAAAGACTTAAATCAAGAGCCTAAACACCTAGAGGGGGGGTGAATAGGTTCTAATTTTTCCTTTAATTTTTTAGGTAATTAAACAGATCTTGCTTGGCACAAACAAAATAAAACACAACACAGAACATTCACAGCACAGAGAACACAAGATTTATAGTGGTTCCCCAAGATATGGGTACATACACTTACCCCCTTCGCCTATCCAGTATAGTACTGGATTCAGCCTAACTTCTTTCCTCTTTCTCAGATCCATAGATCCTATAACTCAGAACCAAAAATGGTTCCTATACCTCAGACTTTTGCAAGTCCTACCTCAGATCCTTCCCAGAATCCTACCTCAGGGCTCAGCCCTACCTCAGCCCTAATCTCTAGGCTTACAACTCAGACTTTTG
Organism: Platanthera zijinensis; assembly: GCA_039513925.1. Lineage (NCBI taxonomy): Eukaryota > Viridiplantae > Streptophyta > Magnoliopsida > Asparagales > Orchidaceae > Platanthera > Platanthera zijinensis. The sequence goes on along the minus strand of CM077084.1, from coordinate 111,539,426 downwards.
CAAGTCCTACCACTCAGGCTCACAGCCCTACCTCAGCCTTTATAATTATAGGTTTACAGCTCAGATCTACAACAGATCATACAAGAAATTGTGTAATAAAAGAGATACAAAAGATATCACAAGATAGATCCCCTTATTGATGTTCTTCTTGATCAGTTCTTGATCTTCAGTCCCAACCAAACTTAGCTATTTCAAAGCTTCTTGATAAAACAAAATAAGGTTGGACTGTTCTTGATGTAGAAGTTTATCCACTGTCAGCTCCTTCCTTGAATTCAAAATAAGATCTGAATCTTCTCTACAGACGGTTCTGGATCTGCCTACTTAAAGTGTTTCCCCTTTTCTTGTTGAGAATTTTCTCTCTCTTAGTTGATGGCTTTTCTGGCCTTCACTGAGTTGTGTTATTGGTTGTTAAGGATCAGCCCTTTATATAGAGATTCCTCATTATTACCAGCTGATCCGGTTTGTAATAACCTTCTGTTTGTTCTGACAAACGTGTCAGACCTGTTGGTAATAACAGCTGTCGACCCACCAGTCTTGACCATTGATTCCTTAAAGACTTATCAACTCAACATGATCCACTCAGCAATCTGCTTCACATGTTTCGACACAAGTATACAAAGTGTCAACACAAGTCTTGAAGATGTCGAAACAATACTCCACGTGTCAACACAGTCATTCTTCTACTTCTCGACACACCTTTTATTGGTATGTGTCGACACAACTGCTCTTTGTCTCGACATAACTGTTGGGTGTCGACACAACCTCTTCTTTAAGTGTCGACACAATCCTTGCCTCAGGTGTCAACATAAGTCCTACTTTAAGTGTCAACACAATTCCTGCCTTTGGTGTCGACATAGCTTCTGGGTGTCGACACAGTTACATTGTGTCGACACAATTTCTGGGTGTCGACACAAATCTTGCTTCTGGTGTCAACTCAACTTCTGGTTCTGGTGTCGACACAATTCTTAGGTGTCGACACAATGCTTTACTGCTGGTGTCGACATAAGTCCCGTGTGTCGACACAATTCTTCACAAGTGTCGACACTTGTACTTAGAATATTTTTCTTCCATTCCTTAACCTTGCACAAGGAAACTTAAACACACATCAAATACATATTGATGTATATCATTAACTAGGATGAATCTTCTCCAAATCTTGTATATATTCTTAGTGTACCGAACAGTGAGCCTTCATCACTCAACGCATATAGACTTATATAGTCTAATAGCTTAGGCATTGAGTGAGCCTTCATCACTCAGTGCTTCTAGACTTAGTTGAATTTTCTCTGTATGTTGAAACCTGAAACTCGGTCTCTGTGGAGTTCACCCATTGGTAAGGGGTGTTCACACACTTACATCTCTCTCGCAGGCCAAACCACTAAGGGAAAAGAATAGGGAACAGATCCAAGGGCTCGGCATGGAGGACCCACCACACACCCGGAAGATCTTAGAGCACTTCCCCTCCCTAACTAAATGTCGAGCTAAGGATACCTCAGAAAGAGCATGAAGACCGGGGAACAAGTAAGCATGTCTTCTACGGTACCCCCTTGGGTCTATTTATAGATTTCTGAAAACGGCATGTTAATAGCTAACCTCTGATATTTTGAACAGTTATGTGCATCCCAATTGGGTCTGCCAACAGCATAACTCCTCTATTCAAACAGGCTATAGACAGGACAGCGGGGGTAAAACAATAAAAATAAACCATAAGAGACTGGGCAAGCGACCTTATAGAGCCTCTGCTCGTCGGGGGCAGCGAGTGCTCGATGGAGCTGGCACTCGCCGCCTCTGCCAGACTTGGGCGAGTGCAGGCCCGTCCTGCCCTACTCCCTTGCTACATGTCGAATCCTTAAGGCAAGTGCGAGCAGACCCGCTCCACTCGCCCGCTGCTCGCGGGGCCCCTAGGGCGAGTGCGAGCCGACCCACTCCACTCACCCCTCCAACGATTCACCTTCATTTAGGCGAGCCGAGCTGCTGGTCTTTGGACGATCTAGCTTATGTTGACCACTACTCGACGGATATGTGGTTGTACACAATCCCCGCTCTTTGCGAGTTTGGTCAAACTCGGAAAGAAAAACCCAACCCTGTAATATGCAGTGAGTGCGAAAGGAGCAGGAGAATCTTTTGGTGGGCTCCACCAGCATCTATATATATAGTTTCTCGTACCTGTGCGACCATTGCCATTCCATCTTACTTGATCCTTGCCGATATGACTCTCTCCAAAGAACTCCAAGAGAAGCTCAGCCATGCCCGCGAGCTCAATGCTGCTCTTGCAGACGAATCAGTCAGCCTGCCTCCCATTACTATAGCATGCGAGCCATCAAAATCTAGTCCTGTCAAGAAGGCCAAGTCCATTCTGAAGGATGCTGAATCCATCCACCGTGACCTGGAGTCTACAATGGTTCCGGGCTCGCCCCCTCAAAACTGGTTGCTGACCTCAAGGGGAATGTAGTCTTAAACATTCCCGCCGACCCCGAGGACCACCAATCCAATGTCGAGACCTCCACACCGCGAGTCCACACCCGGCACGATAGCTCGCAGCCTCAGACTCCCCACGACACTTGCCTGCAAAGTAAATCTCCCTTCGGGACCACAAGGATGGATTCGTTAAAAATCAGATCGCCAGCTCGCATCCCTTCTCAGCAGCCTACAGATACTCCTGAACTCGCGGGGAAAAGAGCCAAGGACATCCCGATCCCTAGCTTCAATCCTATCTCCCCGAGATTACACCCTCCGGGTCGTGGCAAGAACATGGCTCTACCTCCTCTACACAACTTCCAAGAGATGTCGAGCTCATCCCATTTGCCCAGTTTTTTCTAGAATATTTTTCCTAGGTCTCTTTGCTGCTCGCACCCCCTTTACCTGAGTTGATTATTATTTTTTGTAGGGCTCCCTTCTCCGTCTGAGATAAAAGGGTCTTTATAACAGGCTCTCCACTCACCACCCCATGATCCTGGGATGGAGAGCTTCCTGGATGACTTGTTGGATCCTGGCGAGCTAAGGCGGCGTATAGTAGAGGTACTGAAGAAGCAGGATGCTGCCCTTCGCCAACTTTGAGTGGACAACACATACATCTAGCAGAGGTTGCAGGCGCTAGAGCGGGATTATGTGCTGCTCGCGGACAGGATGGAGCAAGGATCGGTGAGTGAGATAATGTCCCCTACCCAAGTTATGGCGATAGTTGATGAACACCTACAGACTCACGGTATGGACCTGAACCTTGTCCGCGAGTTCCTCAACCCGCGCCAACCTACAGGGATGGGCGCGCGAGGCTAGGGTAGATGGAAATGGCTTCCTAAATGAGCCTATTGGCCCTCACCCTTAAGTTCATCGGCTCACGCAGGTTGGCTGAACTTTCCTTTGCTTGCGATGAAGTTCTTTTTCGGGCCTGCAAATTCCCCTGTCTGTAATAACTTGACAATTTTTTAGGTGTAAATTCTATTTGAAATAACAGGAAGTACTTATCTGTGTTTAACCCACTCTAGGATGGGCTATACCATCGGGTGGTGAGCTAGGGATGGCAAGCTAGACCGACCGTTCAGTTCGGCCATAAATCTAGTTTTCTATAAATAGGCCCCCTCATAAACCCCCCGGCCATCGTCTTAATTGCATTCGTACCCCCTTTGTTGCTCTGCTCGCAACCTACTCTCGCATCACCTCATTCACTTGCTATCGCACTCAAACTTTTAGCAGATATGGGGAAATACATGACCCTACGCTGAAGTGCAGTCCAAGTGTGCTCGTCAGATTGCCGAGTACCTATTCTTTGACGGGAACACCAATGAGCACGTTCTTGCCACCTTCAAAACTGAATACTCGCCCCTGACTATGAGGCGCGCTAGCCCAGGGAGGGCGAGGCCATCAACACCTTCTACCAGTACGAGCTCTCCTTCCCCATCTTGCATTTCAAGGTGGGGTTCAACCTCCCCTATGGCCAGAAATCTGCCAAGTCCTCAAATACTTCGTCGCGGTGCCCACGCTGCTGAACCCGAATGCGATCACTATGATGGTCGTGTTTGCCTGTCACCTCCGCGCGAGCGAATTGAATTCAACCTCTCTGTCTTCTACAAGCTCTTCACTTACCGCGCGACCAATGATGGGGTCGCCTACCTTATGGGCTCGCACATCAAGGTTCACGAGACTACGAACAAAAATCACAACTGGGTATCCAAGATCGTCTTCATCAAAGTTAACTTGGGCAAAATACTCTTCTCCCCCAGCAAAAGATTGAGTAAGTATATTGTTCTCCAACACTATCCGACGACTACACCGAGCTACATTGATTCTTCTTGGAGAAGTACTTAGAGGTCTCCTTCCTTCGAAGGGGCCTCGACTCGCTTCCCCCATCCTCCCTGGAGAAGGTATACTCTTTTTCCTTCCTACCGGCTCGCTTACAACCATCAATTTTTTAATTATAAGTATTTCTATATAGGGGAGCGATCAATTCTCGAGCATCCGCCTCATGAGGACTCAGGAATCAACCTGGACCCACTCGCATGCGAGCGTGCAGTAGCGACGGCCTGCCGAGGCGACCTAGGGTCTTGCAGACCCTCCTCCAACCGAAAATGACCTTGCCTTGAAGGGTCCGACTCACCTCAGCGCCCCCACCGCCAAAGAAGTTTAAGGCGACGGTGGTAACCCGGGGAGGACTATTATAACAATAACAAGTCTCGGGGAGACCACAACAACAACAAGTTAACATAAGCTTGTCGGAGACCATGCCAGAAGGGTTGCCAAAGTTCTCGATGAAGGGCTCGCTAGAGAAGTACTTGGAGGGTGGCGAGCCCTCCGCCTCCACTGCTACATCGATGACTGTTACCCGTGAGCCGAGCCTACCGAAGAGCCAACCTCTCTTTGGCTTTAAGGGAAAGTCAAAAGATCTGACGATCAGCCAATGGTGCAGTGGGATGTGCAGACCCACAGGGTCTCCATCTCATCACTCCATCCCTCCTGGTCGGGGGGTCAGCCCGCCTTCGGGCATGCCTATGCACTAGGTTTCAACTTACATCGGTGCGAGGACGTCGAGGCCTACAAGAGCCTAACCGTTCGTCAGCTCAGCTATGAAGGTTTTAAGGCCCAGATGCAAGCCTTAGAGATACACCACATGATGGTCTAACGAGGCTTCAACCTTAACAACCAGATACTGAAGGCGTAGAAGGATCGCGACCTCACGAGGGATAAAGTTGCCAACCTGACGGGGCGACTGCAGTTCGTTGAGAACCTTCTCGCAAAAACTGCCGGCAGGATTGTAAGCGTCGGCTACCCCCTTCTTTTTTCCCTTGGGGTCTTTCAAGCACACTAATATTACCTTGTGTTTCTCTCTAAGATGCTGAAGCCGCGGACAAGCTGCGTACTCGCGCAGCAAAGCTGGAGGCTCGTGCTGCAAGAAGGAAGATCGAGCTGCCGAGCAGGAGGCTCGCACCGCCGAGAATGAGGATCCCACCACTGAGCAGGAGGGTCACGTCGTCGAGCAGAGGGCTCGCGCCGTCGGGATGGAGATGGAGGTCAGCGGCCTGAGGGAGGAGAACAAAGGGCTTATGGGCGAGCTGATTCGGCAGAATGAAATATTCCTCCCTCAATCTTTCGGTGAGCCGAGCATCCCTCCCAAATGGCCAAGGGTCTATAGCAACGCCGTGGTCTCCTTGAGGTTGCGGATCAACTCTATCAGCATCGCCGAGTACACCCTCCAAATTATGAAAGGCATGGAGGTGTTAGTGGAGGGATGTGAGGAGTTCACATTGAGGAACCTTGTGTCGAACTTATTCCCGCCGGCCACCCCTCCCAGCGAGAAGGAGGAAAGCTTCGAGTTTCTATTCATGGATGTCAAGGGCTACAAAGACGGTCGTTCATCTAGAGGGGAAGGCAAGGAGAAACACTCATCTGGAGGGAGGGCGAGGGCTGACTCGCATCCCCTTCCCATTTTTGCTTTTCATTCGTTGTAATTCCCCCCCCCTTTGTAACATGTACTATTTTCTAATGAAAAAGTACTTAGCTTGAATTTGACTCTTTCCTTTTTTGAATCTACTATGATGTACTCGCCTACGAGCTGACCTCCTATTTGGGTGACCTCACTAGGACAGAGCTTGTAGCTAGAATTATCTGAGTTAGGATTCGTGCTCGCTGAAAGACCTTGAGAGCTCGTCGACCATAGATAATTAGGAGGCGGGCCCTCCGCCGAACCAAGCATGCGAGTACTCAGCTCGCCCATGAGTTACCCTTTTTGTTTTCATCAAGCTGAAAAATGTTAAAAAATTACCAAGTAAAATTTTAAGAGGGTTGAAATGTACCGCCGAGGAATGCCTAATCTCATAATCCTTAGTGGATGCCGAGACCTCTGCTCGCTACACTTTCAACTTGTCAAGGGATGATGCTACCCCCAGTAATAGGCCCAGACGACTTGTCGGGTCGTTCTCGCAAGTGCTCAACTCGCCTATGGCAGGACTTTTTCCTTGAAGCTACCTATAGCAGCCTCGGCTTGCTTGCCCAGGGGTGACTAGATCCAACCCTTAATCACCTTTGCGTTCTGCCCTCTTTAGTCCAACTATCTAATTCCTGAATTTAGATATAGCCCTGTAGACCGAGAATCTAAGCCTTGTCATCTAGGTGAGAGCTTGACAGCGGGTGTGGAGCATCAGCCAGCCTCAGCCCTCTAGGGTCATAATGACATCACTCGAGGATCCTGGCCTTGCCAGCTAGGTGGGAGCCTGGCAACGGGAGAATCTCGGGACTAACTCCAAAGCAGAAAAATTTATCATCACTTATCCTCCGGGCGCTACCATCGGTCTAATCTGCTAGGTGGGAACCTGACGGCGGGTGTTGACATCAACAGGCATCAGCCCTCCATGGTCATAATGACGTCACTCGAGGATCCCGACCCGACCACCTAGGTGGGAGCCTGGCAGCGGGAGCATCTCGGGACCTAACCCCAGAGCAGGAAAATTTGACATCACTTATCCTCCGAGCGATACCACTGGCCCAATCAGCTAGGAGGGAGCCTGACGGCTGGTGTTGAGTATCAACCGGCCTCAGCCCTCCTGGTTAATAATGACATAACTCAAGGATCCCGGCCATGCCAAATAGGTGAGAGCCTTGTGTAACACCCCTATCCGTCGGATAGCATATAGCAGTAGGTCCGGCCGGGGCCCGACGCCATATACTACGGACAGACCGGTTGGTTACGCGTTGAAACCATTCAACCAATCATGTCGTCCTACACAACACCTAGCGGAAGCAATTTATTAGGTTACAAAAGAAATAAGAACTCAGCCACAACAACATGAATGTCCACTACAAACTCAGGAATGTAAACATACACCAAAAGAGAAATGGCCTTAAGGCCTTACACTGTTCACTTAACAAAAGTAGTGTTTTCATACTTCGGCTCGCAGGCCGGCCATACATGAAAAACAGGAAAGAAACATAAGCAATTAGGCCTTCGAGGGCCGACACAGCAACAAGGGCTTTAGCCCGCTATTTCCCGCTCCGCTCCGCAGCACCTGCAAGCCACAAACCACTGCCCGGTGGCGAACAATAGCAACGGTCAGCAATGCTGACCAAATTATAACGATTCCGCCCCCAAACCGGGGAGGCAAAGCTTCTTCCCTGCACTTGTTAGCAAAACAAGCAACACAGTAAAACAAGCATCTCATCATAGGTGCACGCTCTCACGGCCGTACACCCCGTGCTCTCAGGGCACTTACTCGGCAAAGCCAGTCCGAACCCTGTCCGATCCTCGACTCCACCACCACCCCCAGGGTGGCAATCATTGTGAGCATTTAGTCTTCTCAGCCGCAGCCTAGACTCGATCTCCAAACCTGGGTAAGTCCCACGTAAAACTTTAGGTCGCTTTAACCGAGCAGGTGGAGCGGGTAGAGGGCTACTAGTCCGTTGCTCACTCCGCCATTGCCATTCGGCCCTTTGGCGCGGACTAAGCTTTCCCCAGTCCCAATTAACGATCAAACACGGTACAAAGCCCCGCTAAGTACCCGGTTGGCTCCCAGGCCACCGCTATGACAGAACTGCCTTTCCGTCCAAAATTTCCGGGTGCACCTCGGGTTTCATCCCCAAGGCTCCCTGCCGCAATCAAAACATGATACATAGCCCCGCTATGTTCCCGGCTGGCACCCAGGCCACCGAGATGGCAGAACTTCGTTTCCGCCCAGATTTCCGGGTGCACCTCGGGGTTAATCCCCAAGATTCCCTGATGCATTCTACCGCATAGCAACCCGAAAACAACCACAACGCTCGGAGTCTTCTCCGGCTAAAATATGCATAGCAAAACATCACCGATCCGGAAAACACGTCCGGGTAGGCTTCACACACCATGCCTATGTCCGTACTACGATTCCGGACTCAAACAAGGGGGACTTTACATATCTACCCCAAGGAATACCACGATCTCGCCGCACACTCGCGGGAGAGGGGTTTTCCCATGCAAAGGAAGAAGAGCTTCACATGCTCAAGAAGAGAATCGTTACCCTTGCGTTCCTCCGCGGCGCCATGAAAATCTATGCGGATGAAAAGCACCGCAATCTCCTTGCCTCCGCGGATCCGAAGACGGCTCGCGATTTGGAACCCTGAATCTCCATCGGCCGCCGGAGTTGACCTCCTTCTTCCTCCTCCAAGCTCTCCCTTCTCTCTAGGTTTTAGAGAGAGAGTACCCAAGAGAAATAAGGGTTTCAAAACCCTATTCCCGGCTAAAACCACCCAGGAGCAGCCCCCCACCGTCGGATCCAAAGCTAAGGAAATGAACGGTCGAGATTAGATCTGAAATCCCAAAAACTAGGCCGAACACGGGTTCACACACGGCCGTGTGCCTGGCCGTGTAGCTCATTCGCCGTCTCGACCAAAATTGAAAACCAGCAACACGGCATGTGACACGGCCTCCGACACGCCCGTGTCGCCTGCGACACGCCCGTGTCGGGACCCGTGTCATGCCCCCCATGTGCAATTTATCAACACTTCGCAGTCAGAGAGGTACACGGCCTGGTGACACGGCATCAGACACGCCCGTATCAAACTAGACACGCCCGTGTTCGTGCCCGTGTCATTACCCGTGTACCCAACCGCACAGCCCAGGTGTGACACGGCCTGTGACACGCCCGTGTCCTAGGCCGTGTTCCACCACACGACCATCGTCGACCTGAACTGGTCGATGACACGGCCAGCTCGTCGGCCCGAGCTCGACACGCCCGACACGGCCTTCGACATGCCCGTGTCGGGGGCCGTGTCACCTGCACCAAAACACTATCTTGGCCAAATTCAATCCCCGTCGCTCCTACAAAAATTTGGGGTGTTACAATTCTACTCCCCTTAAAGAATTTCACCCACGAAATTAATAAAGGAAAAACAGGACTTAACGTAAAACAGTACCTGAGCGGAACAATTCCGGGTACTCCTTGAGCATAGTCTGCTCTCGTTCCCAAGAGAGCTCCTTACGCCCACAATTATCCCACCGGACCTTAACCATCCGGATCTCCTTGTTACGGAGTCTCTTGACCTCAACATCCTCGATAAGAATAGGCTTGACCCTAGTCGCCAACCCCTCGTCCACCGGCACTTGATCAACCGCGATCACCTGCGAAGGCTCTTGCACCGCCTTCCGCACACTGAAATGTGGAACACATCATGTAATCCACTAAATTTCTCCGATAGCCTCAAACGGTAAGCCGCTTCGCGAACTCGCTCCAGAACCTCAAGAGGTCCAAGGTATCTTGGGCTCAGCTTCTTCAAGCGTCTCACCCGCGAAACCCCTTTGAACGGCTTCACTTTAAGATATACCCAATCGCCTAACTCGAAATCCACGTTCCGGTGCTTGACATTGTAATACTTCGCCTGCCGGTCCTGAGCGATCAACAAGCGCTCCCGAATGATCCGCACTAACGAGGTAGCACTTTCCACCTCCTGCTTCTTGTACAACCTTGCCTCACCCGTTTCTAACCAGGACAACGGCGTGCGACATTTTCTACCATATAGGGCCTCAAAGGGCGCCATTTGGATACTCGCCTGGTAGCTATTGTTGTATGAGAACTCCACTAAAACAGGTGGTCCTCCCAAAGCTTCCTGAAGTCTAGAACACATATGCGGAGCATGTCCTCCATTGTTCTATTGACTCTCTCGGTCTGCTCCTCCGTCCGCGGTTGTAAGACTGGACTAAACTTCATCTTAACCTTCAGCACTTTCTGCAACCACTTCCAATCATTTGACGTGAACTGCCCATCACGATCACTCACAATGCTACGGGACACACCATGCCGCCTAACGATATACTTCTTCAGATATCGGCACAACTTCGTGCCTCCTAAGCGAGTTGAGTACACGTATCACAACTCCACCCATAGATTACCCATGCTTGGGCCGCACAAACAATGGTCTTTCCTTGGTAGCCCACCTACAACCGTCGATTCGGGATTTTGACCCAACGAGCCGCACTCATGATTTCCTTCATGTAGCTACACAAACCATGGCCTGCCAAATACGGTCAGCCAGGTCATACTGAACCTCCGTCCAGTTCAACAATGCTTCGGAGCTAGTCTGCTTGTCAACACAACAGATCTCTAACGCTTCCAATTCTTGAACTAGCCTCTCAACATGTACCAACAACCATTTGGCTAGGGCGGGAGCCCTGCAACTCAACGCATCCACACTGCGTTGCCCTCGTCGGGTGCATGATAAATCTTAAACGTATAGTCCCCCAGGAACTCCTTTCATCTCCGCTACCTCAAGTTCAGGTCCTATTGATCCAACAGATATTTCAGGCTCTTAAGGTCGGTATGAATATCGACCTAACGTCGTACGAGTAGCGCCTCCACAGCTTAAGCGCAAATTTCACGGACGCCAACTCCCAGTCGCGGACCGGATAATTCCTTTCATGCACTTTTAGCTGACGCGAACCATAGGCTATCAAGTTCCCATGCTGCACCAGCACGCAGCCCAAACCACTACCCGAAGCGTCACTAAAAACCTCGAAGCCCTCGGTCCCACTCGGCGAACTAAGCACTGGCGCCGTGGTCAACTGACTCTTCAGCTCTTCAAAAGCTTGCGCACACTCATGCGCCCACACAAAACTCTGATCTTTCCTTGTCAAAGTCGTGAGGGGTAGCGCTATCCGCGAGAAGTTCTCCACGAAGTGCCTGTAAAAGCCGGCAAGCCCCAGCAGACTCCAGAATTCCACTACCAAAGACAACACAGGCCACTTTCGTATTGTAACAGTCTACGCCGGATCCACCGCAACTCTTCCTTACTGACTAAGTGACCAAGGAACGTCACTGAAGATAACCAAGGCTCGCCTTTGGAGAACTTTGCATATAGCTCGTTCCTCCTTAGCGTCCCCACAACCAAACGCAGATGCTTGAAGCGATCTTCTTCGCACTACGAGCACACCGATAGGTTGTCAATAAAGACGATCACAACATGGTCTAAGTACTTCCTGAACATTCTGTTCATCAGGTCCATGAACACCGATGGCGCATTAGTCAGCCCGAACGACATGACCTTAAACTCGAAATGCCCATATCTTGTGTTGAACGCTATCTTTGGGATAACACTTTCCTTGATTCTCATCTGATAGTAACCAGACTTAAGTTCCAACTTTAAGTACACCGATGACCCACCCAACTGATCAAACAGATCGCCAATCCTTGGGATCGGGTACTTGATCTCTTTTATCGACTTGCTCAGTTTTTGATAAACGATTCAGAGCCGCAAACTCCCGTCCTTCTTCTACACAAAGAGGGACGGTGTGCTCCAAGACGACAAACTTGGACGCACAAGACCTTGACCCATACGCTCTTCAAATTGAACTTTCAGTTCTGCCAACTCATTAGGCGTTAGCCTATAAGGAGAGCATGACCCAGATTTGGCACCTGGCGCCAGCTCACTCGCGAAATCGATCGCTCGCCACGGAGGGACTCCAGGGAAACACATCAGGATATTCAGATACACCCGAGATACTACCCAATGTAGGCTTAGGTTTCAAAGCCTTCCATGGTGGCAGTAACGACGCTTGCACGTCGAATCCCTGACCCCTAAACCGTAACCTTGCAACACAGAAACTCTTTTCGCGCGCATTGAATATCTGTAACGCCATAACGCATCCAGTTTGTCCTTTGCCATCGAAGAAGGTACTTCAACACATGATATAAACCCCTTGGACAAAAGGTTCGCGAAGCTCCCGTATCGAACAATGCTCTCGCCGGATTGCCAATAATCCAAACAAAGCCTAGAACATCCAGTTCTAAGCTAACACGCAAAAGGGTAACAGGTATAAGAAGCTAAATTGCTAACAATTAAACCATACCTGTCGACCGGACGGTCGGCCACATGACCTCCTGCTGGCCAAGGATGTTCACTCCCGGTTGGGCCGGAGTAATCAGCGATGCGGCGGACGCCACCGCCTTGTCTTTCTCCTCAAAAGTTGCCCCGGACTTCTTTTTGGACACTGGGCGTCCAAACCAACAATCCCGGGCATAGTGCCCCGACTTTCCACAAACAAAGCATTCATCCCGGGTTTGGACTGTAGTCGCTCCGGATATGCTAGAGGAAGGGACTAGACCCGACCTCCTAGCCTTCTTGTACCACCTATGGTACCCAGATTTTGAGGTTGTCCGCTTGACCACCGAATCTTTTGCCACAGAATCTCCGACTGTTCTTGCTAAAACTTTCCTTGTTTTCTGAGCACTCTCCCAACACTCTCTGGCGAGGTGCCCTTTCTTGCCACAAGAATAACATTTGACGGTAGTTTGGGTAGTAGATGACCCAGCCTCTTCTCTCGGCATCTTTCGATAAGCAGTCCTTATAGGATCTGTAAGGTTTGGTACCCTATTCACCGGTACTCGGTGAGTTTCCCCCAACTCCACTTCCAACGCTCTGGCCGATTCCACCAAAGCTCGGAATCCCAATAACTTTGGTCCTAGCAGTAGGATACGCAACACGCTGCGTAGACCGTTATAAAATCTATCCGCTATAGATTGCTCGCTTTCCCATTCAAAGCCTGGGTAGCGCCTTACCATAAGGAACGTCTGCAAATATGCGTCCACCGAATGCGCTCCCTACGCCACAGTCATGCTCCTCTGCTGCTCTACTTGACCCCCAAATGCCCTTTGCTCCAACATACCACCCGATGTTGGGGCCATCTCAGGGACAAATGGTTGCACATTACTCCCATGATGTGCGTTGGTCACAGCGAACACCACTTCAACCACCCTTCTTATGGTTTCCAAAGACGTAGGGGTCTCCAGCACATCGCTGGGTGCATTACTTTTCTCAGAAAGTGCGCATTCAGACTGCCACGCGCCACTCTCGGACACCTACAATCGTACAGAACACCAATAAGGGACCGAACAAAATTGCAAAAAGCAATTATAGGAACACGCAGGTTCCCCAAACATGTGTATTTTCATTCCTAAGTGGACATTCATGGGTTATTTCATGTTATAACGATGACGCACATACATGTGCTCACCACCCCTTAAAGTGAATTCGCCCACGAATTCATTTAAGCTTGACTGAAACCAGTAGTCTGATACCAATTTGTAACACCCCTATCCGTCGGATAGCATATAGCAGTAGGTCCGGCCGGGGCCCGACGCCATATACTACGGACAGACTGGTTGGTTACGCGTTGAAACCATTCAACCAATCATGTCGTCCTACACAACACCTAGCGGAAGCAATTTATTAGGTTACAAAAGAAATAAGAACCCAGCCACAACAACATGAATGTCCACTACAAACTCAGGAATGTAAACATACACCAAAAGAGAAATGGCCTTAAGGCCTTATACTGTTCACTTAACAAAAGTAGTGTTTTCATACTTCGGCTCGCAAGCCGGCCATACATGAAAAACGGGAAAGAAACATAAGCAATTAGGCCTTCGAGGGCCGGCACAGCAACAAGGGCTTTAGCCCGCTATTTCCCGCTCCGCTCCGCAGCACCTGCAAGCCACAAACCACCGCCCAGTGGCGAACAATAGCAACGGTCAGCAATGCTGACCAAATTATAATGATTCCGCCCCCAAACCGGGGCAGCAAAGCTTCTTCCCTGCACTTGTTAGCAAAACAAGCAACACAGTAAAACAAGCATCTCATCATAGGTGCACGCTCTCACGGCCGTACACCCCGTGCTCTCTGGGCACTTACGCGGCAAAGCTAGTCCGAACCCCGTCCGGTCCTCGACTCCACCACCACCCCCAGGGTGGCAATCTTTGTGAGCATTTAGTCTTCTCAGCCGCAGCCTAGACTCGATCTCCAAACCTCGGTAAGTCCCACGTAAAACTTTAGGTCGCTTTAACCGAGCAGGTGGAGAGGGTAGAGGGCTACTAGTCCGTTGCTCACTCCGCCATTGCCTTTCGGCCCTTTGGCACGGACTAAGCTTTCCCCAGTCCCAATTAACGATCAAACACGGTACATAGCCCCGCTAAGTACCCGGTTGGCTCCCAGGCCACTGCTATGACAGAACTGCCTTTCCGTCCAAAATTTCCGGGTGCACCTCGGGTTTCATCCCCAAGGCTCCCTGCTGCAATCAAAACATGATACATAGCCCCGCTATGTTCCCGGCTGGCACCCAGGCCACCGAGATGGCAGAACTTCGTTTCCGCCCAGATTTCCGGGTGCACCTCGGGGTTAATCCCCAAGATTCCCTGATGCATTCTACCGCATAGAAACCCGAAAACAACCACAACGCTCAGAGTCTTCTCCGGCTAAAATATGCATAGCAAAACATCACCGATCCGGAAAACACGTCCGGGTAGGCTTCACACACCATGCCTATGTCCATACTATGATTCTGGACTCTAACAAGGAGGACTTTACATATCTACCCCAAGGAATACCACGATCTCGCCGCACACTCGCGGGAGAGGGGTTTTCCCATGCAAAGGAAGAAGAGCTTCACATGCTCAAGAAGAGAATCGTTACCCTTGCGTTCCTCCGCGGCGCCATGAAAATCTATGCGGATGAAAAGCATCGCAATCTCCTTGCCTCCGCGGATCCGAAGACGGCTCGCGATTTGGAGCCCCGAATCTCCACCGGCCGCCGGAGTTGACCTCCTTCTTCCTCCTCCAAGCTCTCCCTTCTCTCTAGGTTTTAGAGAGAGAGTACCCAAGAGAAATAAGGGTTTTAAAACCCTATTCCCGGCTAAAACCACCCAGGAGCAGCCCCCCACCGTCGGATCCAAAGCCAAGGAAACGAACGGTCGAGATTAGATCTGAAATCCCAAAAACTGGGCCGAAAACGGGTTTACACACGGCCGTGTGCCTGGCCGTGTAGCTCATTCGCCGTCTCGACCAAAATTGAAAACCAGCAACACGGCATGTGACACGGCCTCCGACACGCCCGTGTCGCCTGCGACACGCCCGTGTCGGGACCCGTGTCACTCCCCCCGTGTGCAATTTATCAACACTTCGCAGTCAGAGAGGTACACGGCCTGGTGACACGGCATCAGACACGCCCGTGTCAAACTAGACACGCCCGTGTTCGTGCCCGTTTCATTACCCGTGTACCCAACCGCACAGCCCATGTGTGACACGGCCTGGGACACGCCCGTGTCCTAGGCCGTGTTCCACCACACGACCATCGTCGACCTGAACTGGTCGACGACACGGCCAGCTCGTCGGCCCGAGCTCGACACGCCCGACACGGCCTTCGACAGGCCCGTGTCGGGGGCCGTGTCACCTGCACCAAAACCCTGTCTTGGCCAAATTCCATCCCCATCGCTCCTACAACAATTTGGGGTGTTACACCTTGCAACAGGAGAATGTCAGAACCAAACCCCAGAGAGGGAAAATTTGTCATCACTTATACTACAGGCGCTACCACCGGCCCAATCAGCTAGGTGGGAGCCTGACGGTGGGTGTTAAGCATCAATAAGCCTCAGCCCTCTAGGGTTATAATGGCGTCACTCGAGGATCCCGACCCTGCCAGTTAGGTTGGAGCCTAGCAGCAGGAGCATCTCAGGACCTAACCCCAGAGCAGGAAAATTTTTCATCACTTATCCTCCGGGAGCTACCACCGGCCCAATCAGCTAGGTGGGAGCCTGACGGTGGGTGTTAAGCATCAACCGGACTCAGGCCTCCAGGGTTATAATGACATCATTCAAGGATCCCGGACCAGCCAACTAGGTGGGAGCCTGGATGAGGGAGCATCTCGGGACCTAACCCTAGAGAGGGAAAATTTGTCCTCGTTCAACCTCCGCCCCCTGCCAGCTAGGTGGGAGCCTTGTAATGGGGAATTTCAACACTTAGCTTGATAAACACAATTCTTCATAACTTGATCTGCAAAAGAGTTGGGGCATCAACAGATTTCATATTTATTGAAGGAAGGGACGTACATACTTTCATGGATAGAAATGCTTCAAGTCATCATAACTCCAGGTATGACTTAGGGTCTCGCCCTCCACATTTTGGACACGGTACCCCCCTGAACTCAGAGCTTCCTGGACAATATATGGGCCTTCCCAGTTAGGGTTGAGCTTTACCACTACCGCTGACCTCCCTCCTGCATCCACCTTTATTAGGACCAAGTCTCCTTCCGCGAATAGTTTTACCCTGACGTGCTTGTCAAAGTACTTAGCAATTCTTCACTTTGCTTCTTCCTGTAGTGTAGCGGAGACATCACAGAGCTCTTCCACCATGTCAAGGGAGATCCATAGCTCCTCCTCATTTTCAGCTCGCCATTCTTCCCTTCCTGCCTCTACCTCGACCACTAGAGGCATCCTGACCTCAAACTCTATTGGGAGCATGGCCTTGCACCCATGGGAGAGCTTGAAAGGGATCTCCCCCGTGGCTGTGTTGGGAGTGGTACTAAGGGCCAAAAGAACTGAAGGAAGGTTCTCCACCCAGCTACCCTTAAAATTCTCCACCCTCTTCTTGAGGAGGTTTACAACGATTTTGTTCGCCACCTCCACCTGCCTGCTTCTCCTAGGATGGTGGAATGACGCAAACCTGAGGTTGATCCCGAGCAGTCCATAGAAATTTATGAACTTGGTGCTGGCAAACTGAGGCCTATTGTCCGTGACAATTGCCTTGGGAAGACCGTGTCAGCAGACAATCTCCCCCCAAATGAAATTCCTAATTATCTGGGAGGTCACCTTTGCTATCACCTTTAATTCCAACCATTTATAAAAATAATCTATCATCACCAGCAGGAACCTCCTCTTCCCGCTGTCCTGGGGGAAGTCCCTACCAAATCCATTCCATAAATGGCAAAGGGCCAGGGGGCTGTGATACTCCTGAGCCATTGAGTTGGTTGGAACTAGAGGGGGGGGGGGACAGCTGTCATTTGTGGCACTTCTTTGCAAACTCCACAGCGTGCTGACTCAGGTTTTGCCAAAAGTATCCCTGTTGGACTATCCTCCTTTCCAAGGTTTTGCTCCTCGAGTGGCTTCTACACTCCCCTGAATGCACCTCCTCTAGAATCCTCTGGACCTCCCCCTCGGCTACGCAATGTGCCAACATCACCAAGAGAGTCTTCCTATAAAATTCCTCGTTGTGCATAAGATAATATGATTACTTGTATTTGAACTTCTGCTTATCTATCCCTTTTGGGAACTCCCCTGTGGATAGGAATGTTGCGAATTAATCTATCCATGATGGGTGTTGGTCAACCTTCATCAGCTCTCCCTATTGGATGGACGAATGGAACAGGTAAGTGATGGTACCCCCTACCCGGGGACCATGCTTGGCTAGCTGATCGACCTGCTCATTCTCTTCCCTCATCACATGTCGGATGGAGAAGGTTTGTAACATACCGATGACCCCCTTCACCTTCGCTAAGTACAACTGGAGAGTTGGTTCCCTTACCTCAAACTCCCCATTGATCTGGGAGGCCACCACCATGGAGTCAATGAGGACCTCCACATCATGCACTCCCAGCTCCCTGGCTAGGATCAATCCTGCTATCACGAACTCATACTCGACCTGATTATTAGTGATGGGAAAATGCACCACCACCATCTGCTCGATCCTCGTTCCCTGTGGGCTCTCCAAGATCACCCCCACCCTCACGGAATGCATTCCCGAAGTGTCGTCCACCATAATCTTCTAGGTAACCAGGCGAGTGAGTTTCTCCTCCGCCACCTCAACCACATAATCAGCCAGAAAATCGTCCACTGCTTGGGCCTTGATCGAGTGGCGTGAAACGAAATAGATGTCGAACTCGCTCAGCTCCACCGACCACTTTGCCAACCTGCCCGAATACTCCACCCCCTTGAAGATGTTGTAGAGGGGATGGTCAGTCACCACTCGGATGGAGTGTGCCTATAAATAGGGTCGGAGCCTCCGAGCCGAGCAGACCAAAGCAAAGGCCAACTTCTCTAAGATGGTATATCGGAGCTCTGGATTCCTCAGGACCCGACTCACGTAGTATATGAGGAGCTTCCTCTTCCCCTCTTCCCGAACCTACACGGTTTTCAAGGCCTCTGCTCCGACCCCGAGATACAAAAATAGGACCTCCCTTTCCTTTTGCCCTTAGAGCAGGGGGTCCATAGTTAACTGCCTCTTCAAGGCCTAGAACGCCTCCTCGCATTCCCCAGTCCATTCGAACTACTTGCCTCCCCTCAACACTTTGAAGAAGGGAGAGCACTTCTCCCCAGCCTAGGAAAGGAACTTGCTTAGCCCTTCCAACTTCCCTGTCAACCACTGCACCTTCTTATCATTCGTAGGCAACCCAAACTCCATGATTGCCTTAACCTTATCAGGATTTGGCTCCACCCCCGCAGGGGTAAGAAGATGGACAAAGAACTTACCCTTGCTAGCCCCGAAAACACATTTCAAGGATTTCAACCTCATCTTATATTTGCACAAGGTGTCGAAGGTCTCTTCTAGATCCTTGAGGTGGGGTTCCACCCCTCGGCTCTTGATAATCAGGTCATCCACATACACCTCGAGATTCCTACCCTTCTGTTCCTGGAAGACTTGATCCATCATCTTTTGATATGTCGCCCCTGTATTTTTCAACCCAAAATGCAATCATTTTGTTGCAGTAGAACCCATCTAGTAATGAAGGAGACATCTTTTACATCGGGTGGGGGGGGGGTGTGCATCCTGATTTGATGACAACCTGAAAAAGCATCTAAGAAACTCATCACAGGAAAACTCACAGCTGAGTGAACCATCGCGTCGATTTGAGGCAAGGGGTAACAATCTTTAGGACATGATTTTTTAAACAAAGAGAAATCAACACACATTCTCCACCGACAGTCTCCTTTTTTACCATTATAATATTGGAGTACCAGCCGGGGTATTGGATTTTGGATACAAAGCCATCCTTAAGGATCTTGTCTACCTCTTCCCTGATTGGCTTGACCATCTTGTCCGCGATGGACCTCTTCTTCTGCTAGATGGGGCGTGCTTTTGGGTCCAGGTTGAGGCAGTAGAAAGCAACATTCGCATCTATCTCGGGCATCCATGCGAAGCTCCAAGTGAAGATTTCGACATTCTTTTGGATGCATGCCAGCATCCTCTCCTGGTCCACCGGGTTCAGCCCCCTGCTTATGCGCACCTTCTCCACCTTCCCCCAAAGGGTGAGAACCTCTATCTCCACCACCTCTTTTGCTGCCTCCAAACGAGACTGCTCTCCCCAATCTCCGACGTCCCCCTCTCTAGGGACAAGGACTGTAAGGCCCCTTTTTTAAACCATTGTGTCTTATGCCAAGAATTGCCATTTTGCGATGACAACGACGCTCGAGTGGGTCTCCACTACAAAACGTCGATCCTACCGGCCTTACGATAACCAAAGAAAGAGAAGTATAAAGATAGTTCAAGTCCACATATCATATATAATATGAAATAAAATCACAGTAATGTCCACACGATAAAGAAGTACTGAAGCCGAAAGGCAAATAGAAATATAAACAGGCTTAATCCCGGTACATTAGGTCCTCACTACAACATTCTCGCAACTCTCAACATCTAAGCGGAAGCAAACTAAAATCAATCCTCAACCGGTCGCCGTGTAGTAGTGGTAGTGCGCAACAATTGCTCCTCATGTCCTGCCTCCTGTCCTTCTAGTGCTGATACTCCTACTGCTCGGTCCCCTAAAATGATGTGGTCACCGACCATTAGTCATAAAGATAAAGTCACTATCATCCTCGCCTCACACCTACAACTCCTAGGAACCGTATGGGGAGGATGAAAGCGGAGGACTACAAAGCAGAGCGGAACAAGCAGGTGACAACTACCCTAGCAGGTGTATGTATAAAAGAACTATAACGAGAAAAAAGTAATGTAAACAAGTAAAGTAGAACAGTAAGAACATGTAAAGTAAACTAAGGAACAAGTAACCTTAACTTATATGAATGCCCATACAAACTTATAAGTTAAGGGGTCTTTTGCAAGGCTCTATCGTATAAAAAGTCTCATACAAATTTATATGATGGGGTGTCGGGTTGTATGCAAGTATGAGTGTAGTGTAATGATATGTCATGATTCATGCAAGTGCAACACATGCACACGACTCTATGCACATAGACCTTTAGTTCCCCCAATTTGGAAGCTAGCATCACTCCCTAGAACCTGTGTAGTGGTCAACGCAGACAGTTGGTCGGGCTCCCCACTCCTAGGCAGGTAACCACACTACCAGGACTAGCCCTTTTATACGCCCTTGAAGGACACAACCAGAGTCTCCATGTACTATGCTGACCCACTGCCATACTTTTCTTTGGGCTAAGTAAGAACCACACTTTTCGAGTCGACGTATCGACGCCAGTGTGATCGGCCGTCAAATACTGAAGACCCACCACCTTTATGCATATGCAACCATTAATTCCCAAGCCATCTTCACCCTAGACTAACCTGTCTGTCACAACTACCTTCTGAGCCCTCGAATCGCCGGGCTACCCAGCCCATTTCCACAACCACCGAGCCTACCACTCGGATAACCCCAACAATTTAACCACACGAGTTACAGGGGTGTGTGTAAGTGAATCACTAGTTATATAAGTTACTCTTAAACAATGATTATTCTTACGGTTTAGGTTACCCTAGGACTGCCCAAGGTATTCCCAATGAAGGGCTCTTACAGGGTATTAGGAACTATGATGGTAGCTGAAGCTCATCGTTCACTTTTACAAGGAACTTACTATTATTGGTTATTACCCAATTCCCGATCCCTTTTTAATATTATACTGGATCTAACCCTAGTGTATTATGACTCTTTCTTTCTCCACAGGGAAGACCTTCTTTCATCGATCCCGATCACCACTTACACTTGTCAAATCATCACTTCTCCTCATGATGACTCCTAATGAAGATCACTTTTTCATCATACCAAATCATCATACCATTACTCCCAACTCCCTATGACCATTCCACATGTTATCACAAATCTGCTGATTTACTATGTGCAAACAAACCTAAGCTACATGATGGGTATGAAAGGTGACCCCATCAAAAATTCTTCCAAATGTCCTAGAATATTTACTGGTGTCTATCATATCATATGTAGAATAAATTGAGAAACTTGTAATTCATTTTAATTAATTAAACATTTATTAAATTTTCCCCAAAATTAGACCATGGATGGTTTTGAACATGAAGTACTGTATTACCTTAAGTTATGGCCTTCCAAAAATTATGATCATTATATGATGCAAAAATATTAGAGAGTGACAAGTTTTACAAACTTTCATAAATGTATTAGCCCCTAATTAATTAATTCAAGATATTTGCAGTAATTAAAGGTAAAAAAGGAAGTACCACCAATCATAATCTAAAAATTACACAAAAATTACCAGAGCTTAAACATAATCTTAAAACATCACTTACTGAGTTTCATATAATTCCAAGATAGTTTAACCATGACTTTATCAAAATCATCAATAGGGGCAACAAAAGGTTATAACTACAAGTATGAGCATCTATCTTCCAAACACCCTATAATAAATTTTAGAGACTCATAATGATATGAAAACTCTTCTACAAGAATTTCATAAGGATCCAAGATTATATGACCCTTCAATATTACCATAAAATGTATAGGCCTAAACATTCCCTAATTGATTTAGGTTGTGTGCCTAAGTCTAAATGTCACCAAATTCCCTCATAATGCTATTTACCATCCTAAGGTTACATGGACTAAACCCCAAGTCCATACATGGACATATCACACCATGTCCTTCACCAACCCCCAAAGTTTAACCTTAGTGTTTGAACTAGGGTCCTAGGGCAAATCCACCCCAATCCATCTCAAATTACATGAGAGGGTGTTTAAACTGACCATGGTGCTCTGGCGAAAGTCCCAACCCCTTTGGGTGAGAAATGTCCCCTGTATTGCCCAAACACTCTTTTGCCCTAAATTACCCTTAAGGGACCAAACTTTGGTAACACAAATACCTATTCAAATTAAACCCAATTGGGCTGAGATTTTTATCAGTCATAATATGACCCTAAGAGTCAGTCACCAAAATTTTCGGGGTTTTAGAGGTCATTAGACCCCTTAAATAATTCATAAATGGTTTATTAAATTTTTACAAAAACAATAGTAAAATAATTTCCAAAAATTTCCATTTTTGGATATGTTACAGTTATAGACAAGGGTGACCCCCAGTCTAATTTTCAAGTTATTTGGATGTCTGTATTGATGGAATCAGTCAATTTAGTCTCTGGTCAATCCAATGTATAGGCTGCATCATTTTGAGTGTTGTTATCAAACCACTTACCCAAATTCATTGAAATAAATTTTAAATTAAAGTAGACTTCATGGGTTATAATGTTCCTGTTGGATAGATTTCAAGGTTCAGCCCCTAAGGCCCTTAATTTGTTGTTTCAAAATAGTACACAGTAAAGGGGATTAAATTAATAATTATATATAAACTTTGCACAGGTCTAATCAGACGGCTAGGAGGTTGTCTTCTTCCTGCAACCGTTGGCTAAGATCAGCCCGACCTGGAGTTGTTTCTAGATCAATTTGTTGGCAATCCATTCCCCTCCCCGGCAAGCCACCACCACCACCACCTCCGTTGACGTGGTGGCTATCTCCGGAGGGCGGCATGGCCGCCGGGGGGAGGTTTTCGACAAACCCGCAAGGAATAAAAACCATGAAAAATCTGAAATTTTCCTCTCCCAATCGGGCTCAATTGAGCTTGATTTCTCTCCTAAATGATCTAAGATTCTAACACAAGGGGAGAGGAGGAGAAGTGGACCTTCAACCGTGCTTGCCGACGTGTTTGGTGGTGGTGTGCCATGGCCGCTGAGCTCAAAAAGTTTCCACCTCCCGATCTCTATCATTGATCAAATTCAACGATGTAAAGTCTTATACCCACTGCTTATGATGCTCTGAAGATGATAAACGGGTCAGTTGAGGTAGGGGAAGGGGCATGGCTTATATTTCCATTATTGCCATTAATGGGGAAATTCAGCCAAACTGGAGTTCTCTAAATTCAGCCCCTTGGGTGGCCAGCCATTGATATTCAACTCCTAAAAACTAACGAGGGAAAATGTTTCATGCATTTGGAATCAATTGGAGAGGCCCTTGGTCTCCCTTGGCCATGAATGGCTTTCCTTATCACTTTCTCTCTCTTTCTCTCTCCTCCATTAAAGGAGAAGATGATTTCTCTCTCCGAGTCACCATTTCCAGAAATTAGGTTGCTAATATGATATTTTCCAGCCCCATAAACTAATGGGCCACCTTTTTTGGCTTAGCCCAAGTGGATTGGGGTTGAGCTAGCCATTTAGGCTCATTTGACCCATTTCAAGGGTGGAGTTGACCTTGGTCAAAATGACCTTTTGGGTGGACCCCAATGGGACCTTGGTGACATATTGGCCTCCCCTAAGGTCTAGGAAGGGTTAAGTAGGGTTTGTTGGGCACCTTGAAGGCAAATTGACCTTTGTTAGGGCACTTTGACCTTTTTATGGCTAGGGTTATCTTGAGTCAACTTTGCCTCTTTTGAACCCAATCGGTCCTTGGTGACCCATTGGACTCCCTTAGGGCTTTGGAAGGTCTAGGTGGGGTCATGTAACCAAGTTAAAGCCCTAAGGTCAAATCCTAGGTCTGGTGATTGGAAATTACTATTTGTAGACCATGGTGATCTTCATCTTCATACCTAAGCTCACATGGTCCGTTGAGCTTCCTAGGGTTTTATCATCACCTAGTCATGACAAAACAAGTCTTAGGGGTCTAGTTGGAAATGGGATGTTACAAATTCCAAAAAAACAAAAATAAAAATTTTGTCCCAGAAATTCAGGTTAGGCCTGCGGGGTTTCTACTGAGAGTAGCTGGATGTAACATCCCTTTAGAATTTGAATGGACACCATACCCGAATATATCCAGGAACCTCTGCTATATCGGATCTAGTGGCTCCCACGTATACTCCTCCTGTCCATGGTTCTCCCACTTAATCTTGACCACCGAAACATTCTCGCACCGCAAGACTCACACTGCTATATCAGGGTTACCCCAACTATCTCAGTCAATCTAACCTCAAACTTCAACTCTAACTTGGGAAGTGACTGTTGTAGTTCCCCAAAAACCCTTGCACTCTACTACACCAGCCAACAAACCTCACCGTGCATCACAAAATCCATGGCATCTTCCTTCACTCCTAGGAGATACATGTTCCGAGATACACCATACTTCTGATGATATGATTTCTCGTTTGTGTGGGTAGGCAATGACTCTATAAAATCTCCACTTCACAATTAGATTCTTAACCCTACGAATACGACCGAGTAGTATCGAATACGGTTTACTTCAATTTCACTATATTCTCGACACAATGTTTTTTAGATGAGGTCTAAGGGAAACCCAAATCAGTAACAACTTTACCCAATAAACAAAAGACAAGCCCCCAATAAACAAAAGATAAGCCCCTACCTAACTTTGGCTAACTATCTTCGATATTACAATGTTATATGTTTGGTACATTGGAAAATGTACAAGATTTGGAGAAGTTTTACTTAACTCAGTGATATACATCATTTTCTATTTGATGTCTGTTGAGTTAACTTGTGCAGGTTAAAGAAATGGATAAGAATTTTTTTTTAAGAACAAATGTGTAAAGACAATTGGGCAGTGTCGACACCTTTTGATGAAGCAATGTCGAGTAAAGAACAAAGCTGTGTTGACACACAAGACTTATGTCGACACACAAAGATATTAGTCTACACCAGATGTGTCGACACACAGTACTTGTGTCGACATACAAAGATATCAGTCAACACAAGCTGTGTCGACATAAATGATCACAGTCGACACACTAAATTATGAGTCTAAGATCAACTGTGTCGATACTCAGCACTCTTGTTGACACACCAATAATAGAAGTGCTGAAAGTAAACTCAAGCAGATATGTCGAAACCTAGGACTTAGGTTGAAAACCTTTTTGAAGGAAAAGCTATATCGACACTAAGTAAGTTGTGTCGACACATTCTACATTATCTTTGTTGGGACTATGGAAGAAAGGTGTGTCGACAAAAAGTGAAACTTGTCGACAACATCAAGACAATTTCTCGACATCCGGCTAGATGTGTCGACATATCTAACAGTCTGTGTCAACACAATATAAAGACCTGTCTGTTGTCTGTTGTTGAGACCAAGTTGCAGATTTCCAGATCTAAGAAGTGACAGCTGTTATTACCGTCAAAACGATCAGATGTCAGTCAGATAACGACTCAACAAGTTATCATGGATGGCTTCTATAAATAGAACATTCGTATCAGAAGAAAAAAAACTAGAAGTACAAAATCGACAACATCTTGAAGGCTGGATCTCTGCAGATCAGCTTAGTTTACAGAATCAAATCTGTAAGAAGAAGGAGGCAGATTCAAGATAACTTCCATCTACTCTTTAAAGATTCAACCTAGTTCTCTGAATTCAAGAAGCTTTGAAGAAGCTAAGTCAGGTTGAATTTGATCCAAGATTTGCAAAGATCAGAAGGGACCAATTTTTAATTATTGGTCAAGTAATCTTTACCTCTTTATCTCTCATTGGGTAAAGAAATTCTTAAATCATTGTAATCAGTTGTACAAGCTAACACTTGAACCAAAAGGACCTTATTAGATCTGATTTTATTTTCCTAGTTTTTCTATCACATCATGGCACAGAACAAACACTATGCACGCACCAGACATCCAGTTTGCAACTTAAATAAGTTTGCTATCTGGAAGGCAAGAATCAAGTTGTATATGAACTCTATTGATGAAGATATCTTTAATTCTATTTTGACACGACCACCAATTCCAGTGGAAACATCTACTATAAGTTCCAGCACACTTGTTGTTCCACCACCTGAGTGGACAGATGCTCAGAAAAAGGCCAAAATAGCTGATGCAAAGGCCATGAATATTCTGGCTCAAACAATGTCTGATGAAATTTTCCAGAAGATGGATGAGTGCACATCAACCAAGGCTATCTGGTATTCTCTTAACCAGATGGTTGCTGGTTCAGTAGATGAGAGAAAGGATAGGAGATCCAATCTCATCTCATAATATGAAAACTTCAAGAAGGATGAGTCAGAGTCTGTTAGTGACATGTACAATAGACTGAGCTTAATCATCAATGAGCTAAACACTTTGGACAAGGACATCACCCTCACATAAGTAACTGACAAAATCCTCATGTGCTTCCCTAGCTCATGGGATTCCAGAATCTGGCCAATCAAGGAAGACAGAAGTCTCACTGAGATTTCCACAGAATCTCTACTTGGAAAACTCAAGTCCTATGAGAAGCTCATAAAGTCTAAAGAAGCTGCAAGGCAGAAGACTCCTTGATCAGCAAGAAAGGAGCGAAGCATTGCATTTAAAGCAACTGAAGAATCAGAAGCTCCAAAAGCAAGTGAAGAATTTCTGAGTCTCTTAGCCAAGAGATTCTACAAGATGGGCAAGAGGGATTTCAGAAGAAATTCATCAAGGAAAGATGACAAGCCAAGGTATGACATGACACCCACTAAAAAAGTTGTTTGTTTTGGTTGTAGGAAGCCTGGACACTTCATCTCAGAGTGTCTAGAGAACCAAAAGAAGGAGATAAGAAGAGAAAAAGAAACCAGGAAACAACACTATAACAAGCCCTCCTCTAGCAAGCATAAAAGAAAGGAGAAAGGCTTTGTGGCTGAAATATGGAGTGAAAATGAAGATGAATCTTCATCTTCAAGCTCCAATGAAGATGAAGAGGAAGCTAAGGCAAAAGACATTTGACTGATGGCTATCAATGCATCAGGCAGCTGTTCAGAAGCAGAAGATGACAAGTCAGAGGGTGAAGACTCTGAATATGAGGAAGATAAGGTATTGTCCTCCTTTGACTTTAACTCGAATAATTTTAGAACTGAATTCAAATCTTTATGTATTGATTTAATTAATTCTTAAAAAGAGATTAAACAACTTAGAGAGAAATTGACTGAACAAGATAATTTATTTTCAGAAAACATTAAGTTAAAAGATGAAATAACTTTAGCTAATGAACAGATTTTATCATTAAAAACTGAATTAGCTGAGGCTAGGCAACTTGAAGAATACCTAAATGGGAGAAGTATCAAGCTGATGGACATCACAAGCACAGTGAATGCTAGACTCAATGGCAAGCTGGGCTTAGGTGCTTCATCAAGCCAACGCCCACTCATTGAAAATAATATCTTAACAACTCCTATAAAATTTGTTTTTAAAAAAGGTAAAGAAAAGATAGATGATAATATCGTTAAACAAACAGAACTAAAAAAAAGATTAAGAAAAGAAGAAAGAATAAGAAAAATCTTAACTATAACTTTGTTCAGCAGATTTCGTCGAACTCAGATCAACGAAATATGTACAGTTCGTCAAACTCAAGTCGACGAACTCTGAACGCAAATTTTTATTATAATTATTCTCTGAACTACGATCGACGAAAGCAGTATGGTTCGTCGACCAGAGATCAACAATATTGGTGCCCATAAAATGAACATTTTCATTCTCTGAGTGGAGTTCAACGAACTAATCCCCATTCGTCGACCTCAGATTGATGAACTTACAAGAATTCGTCGACCCCTGTTTATAATAGCAGAAACTTAAATTCAAACAGGTCACTTAATCAACCTAGAGAATTTATTAATCCATTCACTCAGTGGATAATTCCACCTAGAAGATTTGATCACTTAGGTTATAAAAGTCAACCTGAATACTCATATATTTCCAGTTTTAATTATGTAAATTAAAAAGGACCCAAGGTGACCTAGGTCAAGAATAGCTAATCTGATTTGTTGCAGGTGAAAGACTATCCCACCACAGAGTAATAGTGGTATCTGGATAGTGGTTGTTCAAAGCATATGATTGGAAACAAGGATAACTTCATCAACTATAACTCAAAGCTAGGACCCAAAGTAATATTTGGTGATTTTAATTGTGGCCAGACTGAAGGATATGGAATGGTCAAGATTGGAGCAGTAACCTTCAGGAAGGTTGCATATGTAAGTGGACTGAAGCACAACCTTATATCCATAAGTCGGTTATGTGATGAAAGATTTCAGGTATCATATAACAAAACTTCATGTATTATTACTTTTATAGATAAGCAAGTAGTTTTAACTGGTACTAGAGTAGGAAATATCTATATTGTTAATTTTAAGTCTGCTAAAATTGAAATATGCCTGTTTAATTAAACCTGTAATAATAATGATCTTTGGCATAGGAGATTAGGACATGTAAACATGAAAAATATTGCTAAACTTTTTAGGGACAACCTTGTGAGAGGATTGACTTCTTGTCCCTACAAGAAGGAAAGCCTTTGTAGGGCTTGTCAATTAGGCAAGCAAACTAAAAATAGTTTTAAGTCACTTAATAAGAGTGATTCATCTAGGATTATGTATTTTCTACACATGGATCTTTTTATACCCATTACTATACAGAGCCTAGGAGGGAAGTCTTATACCTTAGAAATTGTTGATGACTACTCAAGGTTCACTTGGGTATTCTTCTTAAGAAACAAGTCAGATAACTTCAAAGTTCTTACAGATTTTCTTAAAAGCATAAGGATTGAGTACTCAACTCCAGTTGCATTGATTAGAAGTGATCATGGTACGGAGTTTGAGTCTCTTCCCATGCAAGAAATCTGTGAGAAGGAAGGTATCAAACATTGTTTCTCTGCTCTTAGATCTCCTCAACAAAATGGGGTAGCTGAAAGGAAAAAAATAGAATAGTCATTAAAGCTGCAGGCACATTACTTGTAGATGCTTATTGGCTCCTATCCTTTTGGGCAGAGACTGTGAGCGTAGAAAACTATGTCCTGAATAGAAGTTTAATTCATAAGCTAAAGGGCAAGACCCCCTATGAACTACTCAAAGGGAAGAAACCTAAAGTAGATTATTTTAGAGTCTTTGGTTGTGTCTGTTACATTCATAACTACAATAGGAAATATATTAAAAAGTTTGAAGCCAAGTCTGAAGTTGGAATTTTTCATAGATATTCCCAAGTAAGCAAGGCTTATATGGTATATAATAAATCAACCATGAAAATTGAAGAGGTTATTCATATTTTTTTTGATGAGACTAATATGTTTTACAAGGAGAAGATAACTTCTACCAGTGAGACTTTGCAGGTACCTAACTTGTGTGATAAGTTGGATGAGTTGACCCTCACCAATGAGGTTGTTACACATCCTTATCCATATGTTGCTGAAGAAAGTGAAGATGATGATACTAAACTCAGTGTAGTGTCAACAACTGCTAACTTAATTCCACCTGAGGAATTAATTCCCCAAGCTGTTGCTCAACCAACTCCTCCTGCTTAATTTGTTACACTTAGAGATCACCATGCATCTCAAGTGATTGGAGAATTATCAATGGCTGTGTAGACAAGGCATCAACTCCACGAGGACATGATGCATTCCATGTTTCATATCTCAAATAGATCCCCAATCCATTAAAGATGTTGAGCAAGATCCACACTGGATCATTGCAATGCAAGAGGAGCTCAACCAGTTTGAGAGATGTAGAGTTTGGGGTTTAGTTCTAAGACCCAAAGACAACCAAGTCATTGGAACTAAATGGGTATTTAGAAACAAGCTAGATGCTCAAGGTACTATCGTAAGGAACAAAGCCAGATTAGTTGCTCAAGGATACAGATAAGAGGAAGGCATAGACTATGACCAAACATTTTCCCATATTGCATGGTTAGAAGCAATAAGGATATTCTTAGCCTATGCAGCCAACACGAAGTTCACAGTATACCAAATGGATGTCAAGAGTGCATTCCTTAATGGTGAACTAAAAGAAGAGGTCTATGTAGAACAACCACTTGTTTTTATCTCTTCATCTTATCCATCTCATGTGTTTATGTTGCATAAAGCTCTCTATGGTCTAAAGCAAGCTCCAAGAGCTTGGTACGAAAATTAGTTAGCTTTATCTTAGAGCATAATTTTTCTAGAGGCATAGTAGATAGGACTTTATTTATTAAGCATCATCATGATAAAATCTCGTTTGTACAAATATATGTAGATGATATCATATTTGGTTCTACCGATTCCAAACTATGAAAAAGGTTCTCCAACCTTATGCATTCCAAGTTTGAAATGGGTAGCATGGGTGAGCTTTCCTACATCCTTGGTCTCCAAGTGAAATAGTCATCTAATGGAATCTCCATATCCCAATCCAAGTATGCTAAGGAGCTGATAAAAAGGTTTGGGATGGCTGATGCTTCAGCTAAGAAGACACCTATGGCTACAAATGCTATAATTGATTCTGATGAGCATGAGAAAACCATAGATCAGAAATTATATATGTCCATTATTGGGTCCCTATTATATCTTACAGTAAGTAGACCAGATTTTATGTTTGCTACTTATCTTTGTGCTATGTTCCAGGTGAACCCTAAAGAATCTCATGTTATTTTCTAAAAAAGGATTTTGAGATATATAAAGAGTTGCCCTAACCTAAGACTCGGGTATCCAACATAGTCAGAATTT
Organism: Platanthera zijinensis; assembly: GCA_039513925.1. Classification (NCBI taxonomy): domain Eukaryota; kingdom Viridiplantae; phylum Streptophyta; class Magnoliopsida; order Asparagales; family Orchidaceae; genus Platanthera; species Platanthera zijinensis. The sequence goes on along the minus strand of CM077084.1, from coordinate 111,508,568 downwards.
GAGTTAATTGGATACTCTGATGCTGATTTTGCTGGATATAGAGTGGATAGAAAAAGTACCTCAGGGACATGCAAGTTCCTTGTTGCTAGACTTGCGTCCTGGTTTTGCAAAAAGGAAACATCTATGTCTACATCAACAGTAGAAGCTGAGTACATAGCATTTGGCAGTTGCTTTTCACAGATGCTGTGGATTCAAAACCAACTCCTAGATTATGGTGTCAACTTAAATAATTCAACTCTACTTTATGATAATACCAGTGCAATTTCTATTGCACAGAATCCAATGCATCATAGTAGAACTAAGCATATATAAATAAGGCTTCATTTCATTAGATATTGTGTTGACAAAAAGAAAATTAATCTTGTCTACATCTACACTGATTTGCAAAGAGCTGACATCTTCACCAAACCCTTGGATGAGAGGAACCATATGTTCTTTCTGAATCAGCTTGTTATGATCAATGGAGAAGCATTAATTTGATTTCTGTCTGCGGTTGAAGAATTGGTCACATTTCGTTGAACGGAGATCGACGATCTGAGGAAAATTCTTGAGAAAATTTGTCGATATGAGTGTTGGATCACTAGTTGGATTTGGGCTAAGTTCACTAAATTAGGTTAAGTCTGACCCACATTGTATAGCCAGGGTCAAGTCTAGTAGTCTTAGAGTTTAGGCTAGTCATTAGGTTCAACCTTCATGGACCAGCCAATAGAGGACATCAGTATTCTCATGACTTAGAAGATTCAGAGAATAGAATGATCTGTTCGAAGTTATTCGAACTCAGCTCGACGATCGTCAATCTCAGATCGACGAACTCACAGTTATTTCTCAGAGCTGAGCTTGACAATATTCGAGCTCAGGTCGATGTTCAGTTCCTTCAGACAGATTCTCAGCTCGACGAACTCAGAGTGTAGAATTGGCAAGTTATTCTCTGAATGCAGTTCACACAACTCAGGTCGATGATCAGGAATTCTCAGGTCAACAAACTTGGAACTCAGGTCGATGAATTTCGTTCAGAGGTCGATGATTTTTATCCCGCTCTAGAATAAGAAGTTTTTTATCTTCTGTCCCTTACTTTCTATATTATTTAGAAGTATTATTCCTGAGTAATTAATGTTAATATTTCCCTGAATATAGTCATTATTGGCAGGATTAATTATGGACTTCATCAGGTTTATTACTTGCTTATTTAATTAGGGACAGTTGGGGAAACTCATTTTTGACAGTCATTGCAGCCGTTGGTATTCTCCAGATCCATAGACAATTAATGTAGGAATTCATATTCAACGGAGAATTTCTAACTATAGAATAGAAAAGAGATTTTCTCCTTTCAGTCAACATACACTGAGACACTTAGTCAGAAATTAAAATATACTGAGCCAAAGATTCTCAGAAAACATATAACACACAAGAATTCTTATAGACACAGAATAAACTTTCAGAACTCTCTCACAGTGTTGAAAACATTCTGTTTTCTTTCTTATCAATTCTGAAGACTGAATAAGAACATTCATCACTATCAAGAGTCTTCTTCAACCTTCTCTTCCTGGAACATTCAAGGACAACTCATCTTGATTCAGTCAGAAAGTTCCAGGATTTTTTTCAAAAAAGACTGAAGACCTACACCCTAAAGCAAAGATTCCAGTCTTCCTAAAACATTCAACATCTCAGGGGGAGCTTGGACAACATCAAGATCCACTAGTCTTCTCTGTTTACTATAGAAAGAGAAGACACCATCGCCTCCTCTCATCTCTTGTAAAAGGGTTTTTTCTCCCTTCAAAAGTTAACCACTTGGTTGTCAAGTCTCCTGATCAAAAGACTTGGGTTGGTTTTTGGGCACCTGATCAAAAGCCTAAATGGTTTTTATATCTCCCTTTAAATAGATATTGTGGTTGTAGTCACTTGATCAAAAACCTATTAGTGGATTCCTACAAGGGTGGTAGAAATATGGATATACCCAGGTTGGAGAACTACTATAAAAATTCTTGTGTTGTCTGGTTGTGTTCATTCTCTTTCTGTTCTTGTTGTGGCTATGATAAATAGAATAGTTTAACCTGTTTTCTATTTCTTTATATATTATTGGTATCACCTATTTTCAACTCTGATATAAATATTAAAAACTAGCAAAAGTATTAATATACTATTCATCCCCCTCTAGAGTAAATCAGGTCTAACCCCCATCTTTCAATTGGTATCAGAGGGGTGTTCCTTTTGTCGTACAAGCTAACACTTGAACCAAGATTCTTGTTAGATCAGATTTCCTTTTCTTAATTTTTCTGTTATCACAAAATGGCACAAAACAAAGACTATGCAAGAACTAGACCTCCAGTTTGCAACTTAAATAAGTTTATTATCTGAAAGGAAAGAATCAAATTGTATATGAACTCTATTGATGAGGATATCTTTAATTCTATTTTGACAGGACCACCAGTTCCAGAGGCAACAACTACCGCTAGTTCCAACACAAATGTTGTTCCACCACTTGAGTGGACAGATGCACAGAAAAAGGCCAATATAGCTGATGCAAAGGCCATGAGCATTCTGGCTCAAACAATTTCTACTGATATTTCCAAAAGGTGGTTGATTGCACATCAGCCAAGGCAATATGGGACTCACTTAACCAGATGGTTGCTAGCTCAGTAGATGAGGGAAAGGATAGGAGATTTAATCTCATCTCATAATATGAGAACTTCAAAAAGGATTAATTAGAGTCTATTGGTGACATGTACAACAGACTGAGCTCAATAATCAATGAGCTGAAGACTCTAGACAAAGACATCACCCTTACTGAAGTAAATGACAAAATCCTCATGTGCTTCCCTAGCTCATGGGATTCAAGAATATGGCTTATCAAGGAATACATCATTCTTAATGAGATTTCCACAAAATCTCTACTAGGAAAGCTCAAGTCTTATGAGCAACTGATAAAGTCTAGAGAGGCTGCAGAAAAGAAGACTCCTTCATCAGGCAGAATTGAGCAAAGTATTGCATTCAAAGCAAATGAAGAATCAGAATCCCCAACAATCAATGAAGAATTTCTTAGTCTCTTAGCCAAAAGATTCTACAAGATGGGCAAGAAAGAATTCAGGAGGAAGTCATTAAGGAAAGATTATAAGACTAGGTATGATAAGACTCCTACTAAAGAAGTTATTTATTTTGGATGTAGGAAGCCTGGACACTTCATCTCAGAGTGTCCAGAGAATCAAAAGAAGGAGAGAAGAGGAGAAAAAGAAACAAGGAAACAACAATACAACAAGCCATCCTACAACAAGTACAAAAGGAAGGAGAAAGGTTTCATTCCTGAAACCTGGAGTGATACTGAAGATGAATCTTCATCTTCCAGCTCTAGTGAAGATGAAGAGGAAGCTAAGGTAAAGGAGATTTGTCTGATGGCTATGATTCATTAGGTAGTTGTTAAGAAGTAGAAGATGAACAATCAGACACTGAAGAACCTCTATCTGAAGAGGATCACCTTCTTTTGATTTTGATTCTGAAGAATTTAAAACAGAATTCAAGTCCTTATGTTTTTATTTAACAAATTCTGAAAAAGAGATTAAGCAACTTAGAGAAAAATTAAATGAACAAGAAAACCTACTTTCAGAAAATAATAAGTTAAAGGATGAAATCACTCTAGCTAATGACCAAATCATTAAATTAAGACTGAATTTTCAATGGTTAGGTAACTTGAAGAATCCCTGAATGGGAGAAGTATCAAGCTGATGAACATCACATGCACAGTGAATGCCAGACTCATTGGCAAGCTGGGCTTAGGTTCTTCATCAAGCAAACCCCCACTAATTTAGAAGAACATATTAACAACCCCTATAAAATTTGTTTCTGAAAAGGGTAAAGAGAAAATAGAAGATAATAATGTTAATCAAACAGAACTTAAACACAAGAATAAGAAAAGGAGGCAGAGTAAGAAAAATCTTAACAAGAAATATGTTCAGCAGATTTCATCGAACTTAGATCAACGAAATGTGTACAGTTCGTCGAACTCAAATCGACGAACTCTGAACGCAAACTTCTATTATAACTATTCTTTGAACTACGATCGACGAAACCAGTATGGTTCGTCGAAAAGAGATCGATGAAATTGGGGCCCCGAAAATGAATATTTTCATTCTCTGAGTGGAGTTTGATGAACTCATCCCCGTTCGTCGACCTCAGATCGACGAACGTACCAGAATTTGTCGACCCCAATTTGTAATAACAGAAACTTTAATTTCAACATACATTTTAATCAACAAAGACAAAACATTAATCCCTTTAACCAATGGATAATTCCACCCAGGAGATATCATCTCTTAGGTTACAATAATCAACCTGAATATTCATATATTTCCAGCTTTTGTTATGTAAATCAACAAGGACCCAAGGTAACCTGGCTTAAGAACGACTAGTTCCTATTATTACCGGTGAAGAGCTGTCCAGCTTTTAAACAACAATGGTATCTGGATTGTGGATGCTCCAAGAATATGACTGAAAGCAAAGACAACTTAATAAATTACATGTACAAGTTGGGACCAAAGGTGATCTTTGGTGACTCCAATTGTGGACAGACTGAAGGCTTTGGAGAAGTCATGGTTGGGGAAGTAACCTTCAAAAAGGTTTTATATTTAAGTGGACTATAGCATAACCTCATCTCCATAAGTAAATTATGTGATGAAGGTTATCAGGTATCTTTTAATTCAAGATCTTGTATTATTTCTTCTAAAGAAAACAAAATTGTTTTAATTGGAAATAGACAAGGCAACATATACATAATATATTTTCAATCAGATATTTTTCTTTTTAATCAGGTTAGCAATAAAAATGATCTTTGGCATAGGAGATTAGGTCATGTAAATCTGAAAAACATTGCTAAGTTATCTAAGGACAACCTTGTTAGAGGATTGTCTTCTAGTCCCTACAAGAAGAAAGGCCTCTACAGGGCTTATCAATTAGGTAAGCAAACTAAATCTAGGTTTAAATCTGTAAATAAAAGTGATTCAACTAGGATCTTATACTTGCTACATATGGACCTCCTTGGCCCTATTGTTGTACAAAGCCTAGGAGGGAAATCCTATACTTTAGTTATTATAGATGACTTCTCAAGATTCACTTGGGTGTTCTTTTTGAGATGTAAGTCAGATAACTTCAAGGTTCTTACATATTTTCTCAATAACATATTGATTGAGTACTCTACTCTAGTTGCATTGATCAAAAGTGATCATGGTACTGAGTTTGAGTTTCTTCTAAAACAAGAGTTCTGTGAGAAGGAATGTATCAGGCACTACTTTTCAGCTTCTAGAACTCCTCAACAAAATGGGGTAGCTGAAAGGAATAATATAACCCAAATTGAAGTTGCAAGCACATTACTTGCAGATGCTCACATGCCCCTCTCCTTTTGGGCAAAGGCTGTGAGCACAACAAACTATGTACTGAACAGAAGTTTAATACATAAACTTAAGAATAAGACTCCCTATGAATTGCTTAAAGGGAAGAATCCTAAAATCACTTACGTTAAAGTTTTTGGTTGTATATGATATATTCACAATAACAACAAGAAACATATTAGAAAGTTTGAAGCCAAAGCTACAGTGAGAATCTTTCTAGGATATTCCCAAGTCAGCAAGGCTTATAGAGTTTTTAATAAATCTACCTTAAAATTTTAAGAATCAGTCCACGTGACTTTTGATGAAGCTAACATGTATTACAAGGAGAAATAAATTTCTACCAGTAGCTCATTGCAGGTACCTTACTTGTATGAGAGATTGGATGATGTAAACCTCACCCAAGAGGCTCCATCTAATCCCTCTCAACAAGATGTTGAAGATGATAGTAAAGAAGATAACTTGGATGCTTCTGACACTCTCCAAACAGCTAACCCAATTCCACAAGAGGAATTAATCCCTCAAGCTATTACTCAAACTCCTCCCACTAATCTTGTCACAATTAGTGATCATCCCATATCTCAAGTGCTTGGAGACATATTAGCTGGTGTGCAAGCAAGGCATAAACTCAACCCTGACTTGATGTTTGTTTGTTTCCTCTCTCAACGTGAGCCCTATTCCATGAAAGATGCAGAACAAGATCCCCACGGGATCATTGCAATGCAAGAGGCACTTAATCAATTTGAGAGATGTAGAGTTTGGGATTTGGCTCCTAGACCGAAATACTACCCAGTCATTGGAACCAAATGGGTGTTTAGAAATAAATTGGATGTTGATAGTAACATTATAGGGAACAAAGCAGGGCTAGTGGCTCAAGGCTACTCACAGGAGGAAGGAATTGATTATGACCATACCTTTGCTCCACTGGCAAGGCTTGAAGCCATATGAATTTTCTTAGCTTATACTGCTACAAAAGGTTCAAGGTCTACCAGATGGATGTAAAGAGTGATCTCACCAACTAAACCCTCTTATGTCTTTAGATTGCATAAATCTCTCTATGGTTTAAAGCAAGCTCCAAAAGCATGGTATGAGACCTTAGCTTGCTTCCTGTTAGAGCATAAATTTTCTAGAGGCATTGTAAATAGGACTCTTTTCATTAGACATCATAAAGATAAAATCTTGTTAGTACAAATATATGTAGATGACATTATATTTGGCTCTAAAGATCCCAAACTATACAAATGGTTTTCTGACCTTATGCATTCAAAGTTTGAGATGAGTAGCATGAGTGAGCTCTAATACTTCCTTGGTCTCTAAGTGAAGCAGACCGTGATGGCATATTCATTTCCCAATCCAACTATGCTAAAGAGATGATAAAAAGGTTTGGGATGGTTGATGCCTCAGCTAAGAAAACACCCATGGTTACAAATGTTGTGGTTGATTCTGATGAACATGGGAAACCTGTTGATCAGAAATTGTATTGGTCCAATGTTGGGTCCCTGTTATATCTTATAGCAAGTAAGTCAGATATTATGTTTCCTACCTATCTTTGTGTTAGGTTCCAGGTGAACCCTAAAGAATCTCACCTTATTTTGCTAAAAAGGATTTTAAGATATATAAAGAGTTGACCTAATTTAGGACTCTAGAATCCAATAGAGTCTGAATTTGAGTTAATTGGATACTCTGATGTTGACTTCACTGGATGTAGAGTGGACAGGAAAGCACATATGGAATATGCCAGTTCCTTGGTGCTCTCCTGGTTTTGCAAAAAGCAAACATCTGTTGTTAGTTACCCATTTGGCATGGTCAGACCCAGCATAAACTAACACCCTCTCCCCCTTTATGACTTCTCTAGCCACATGCTCTCTCAAGGCATCTTTCTAAAATCTGACTTGTCCATCCAGATAGTTGATTCCATCTTTAAAGAATGGTTTTAATTTTTGAAGCTTGGCACTAATCAAATTCTCAGATGAAGTGATGGTAGTTTTAACTTCATCTAGGGCAGCTTGTAGCTTCTGATCATATTCTTCTTTTTCTTTATCCCTTGCAGCAGTCATTGTAATAACAGTGTTTGTGAACTCATTGACTATCACATTATGTGATTCAGTCAGATTTTCATTCATTCTTATCTGATTCTCAAGGACATAGCCTTGTTTAACAGCCATCTCATCCACTTGCTTCTTTATTTCTTCTTGTTGCTTGGCAAGAAATACCACAGCATTGCCTCCCTTGTGGAAGCAATCTATCATCTCTCTTTTATTCTTATTCACTTCAAATCTTATAGATTTTATCTCTTGTGCCAGATCAAATTGAAGAGCCTTTTGGCTTTCATCCACATACTTTTTAAGAAGTAATCTCTTCTCATCCATTTTAACATGTAAATTTATCATAAATTTAGAATCAAAATAAGTAGTAGCTTGGTGAGTTGTTGTCTTGAGAGCTTTCTTATAGCTGTGACTTCTCCTCTTGAAGACCATTAGCTTTCTTTTCTTAGCCTCCCTGACCTCTGCATTTTCAGACTCTAAAGTACTTTCAATATGAACTCTTTCTGGAGGAGTGGTAGGAATTTTTTTCTCAACACCATGTTGCTCCCCCTCAACATGTACTTGCTCCCCCTCAACAGCACCTTGCTCCCCCTCAACCCTAAGGGTTTCCATTTTATCTGTTTCTCTTCTTGATACCACTTGATAGTTTTACTTTCAAGACTACATAAACACCTAGAGAGGGGGGGGGGGGGTTAATCGGTACTTTTCCTTGATTTAACTTAAGGCAGAATATAACTACAGTTATTTGAATAAATCAGATATAACCAAGCAAACACAGCACAACAATAACAAACATACACAAATCATAGATTGCACACAGATTTATAGTGGTTCTCCAAGGTCTGGGTACATCCACTTTCCCCCTTCACCTATCTAGCAGTATGCTAGAGTCGGCCTAACTTCTTCCTTTAACTCAGATCCTCAGATCCTACAGCTCAGAATCCAGAAGGATTCCTACAACTCAGGCTAACAAGCCCTACCTCAGCCTTGCCACAAGGCCTACAACTCAGAGAATACCTTCTCCTACAACTTAGACTTACAAGTCCTACCTCAGCCTTGCCTCAAGGCCTACAGCTTAGAGAATACCTTCTCCTACAACTCAGGCATAAACAGCCCTACCTCAGAGAATAAATCTCCTACACTCAGCCTTTATAAAATAGGCTTACAACTCAGATCTATGAATAGATCCTACAGAATTTGATAAGGAACTTTTGTAATCTTTTACCCCTGGTGAGAGAGAAGGGATAAGAACTTTCTTGATCAGCTTCTTAAAGAGGCTGATGGCTGAAATCAACTTGATCTTAGCTCTCTTCAAAAATTCTTGAATCTAAACTTAGTTGAGTTGATTTCCTTTGAATAAAACTGACTGGAAGCTTCCTTCTTAGACTTCAGAAATAGATCTGAATCTCCTTGACAGATTAGTTCAGTATCTGCTTCTTGAGAGACCTGTGAATGTCTCCTCCTTGTCTTCAAATAGCTGGATCTCTCTCTATCTAAATCTCTTGAAGATACTTCTGAATTCTTGATTGAATTCCACTTAGACAGAATCTGAATAGTAAACTACTTCAGATCATCTTATTAGATCTTCTCACGAAGATCTTCTTCTTTATTACTTGTACTTTCTTGATCAGAGAATAATCTCTAATTATGTTAGTGGTGACAATACTTCTTCTCTATGTTGTATATTTTTCTTCTTCTGAATCCATCTATTTATAGACTTCATCCTTGGTAACTGACTGATCCGGTTTATAACTAACTTCTGACAAGTCTGACAGCTTCAGTAAACCTATCATAACCCACAGCTGTCATGTCTTCAAATACTTCTTGAGCCTTTGACTCTGTCAGCAAAGCGTCGAGTCTGTCTGCCATAAAGTGTCGTGACCATCTGTCAATATGTGTCGACAAAAGTGACTTAAGTGTCGACACAGCCTTTGGTGATGTCGACAAAGCTGCCTTGATGACGACACAGCTTCTTGATACTGCATCTTGAGAATGTGCGACACTGATTATTTGTGTCGACACAAACACTTCACCATTCATCAGTAATCAACTTGGTCTAGACTCAGCTGTGTGTCGACACAAGTCCTGTGTGTCGACACAGTTGATGTAGACTCAGAACAAAGTGTGTGTCGACACTGCCTCCAGTTGTTGACATAGTTGTTGTCGACTCTGCCTCTGTGCGTCGACACTGCCTCCCGGTGTCGACACTGTCGATGTCGACTATAATATTCTGTGTGTCGACACTGCCTCCCGGTGTCGACACAAGTCCTCTGAAGTGTCGACATAGATATTTCCAAGTGTGGACACAATCTTACTGAAGTCTCGACACAGCTTCTTCAGGTGTTGACATATGGACTTAGAATATTTTTCCTATATTCTAGCACATTCTTAACCTGTACATATAAACTCAAAATAACATCAAATACACCTTGATATATATCATTGAGCTAAGTGATGCTTCTCCAAATCAGGTACACATTTTCCAATGTACCCAACAATCTCCCCCTATTTGGAGAAGTCATAACCCTTTAGCCAATGATATACACCACTTATAAAATAAACATGATGATGTATATAAGCATTATATGACAGGGTACTATATAAACAAAACACATATCATAGTAACATCACAGAATAAAGATGTAAAAGTAAATGATCACAGAACAATGTTTTGTATATCAACTCAAAAAGTGTGTTACAAAATGTTTACATTAATTTCTTTAACAAACTAATCAATTACATAGTTCTTGAACAAAAACTAGTAAAGCTAGGACTAAGGCTGGGCAGGCTCCTTGATGACTATCCCTTTTCAAGATATTATCTGAGCCTGAGCAGGAGGTTCTGTATCTTCAATGGGCTTCTTGCCTTTCAGATCATCTTTCTTCTGTGCTTCAGCCTTGATCCTTTGTCTTTCAAAATAATGAAAGGGCTTGGGAAAATACTTGCTAGGCTCCTGAGTATCAGGAGGTAGCTTCCCCATCTTAGCCTTTCTCCTGTGTTTAACTATGGCTTCTTGTATGGCTTCATACTTTTGCCATTCATGCTCATTGTACCATTTTCTCCTTTCATATACTTGAACTTTTACAGCCTTCCATGCAGTTAAAATGATATTCCTTGAAGTGGGGCTCCACTGCTCAAAGTTTGTCTTTAATTCTTCTTGCTTTCTAAATCTTTTCTTTGATAATAAAGCATCTTGCTGAGCTTTGATAGCAGTATCTGGCATATCAACCTTTTCAATAATTACATTTGTAATAGGTTGTGGAGGGCTGTACATTGACTGAACCTGCTTAAGTATCATTCCAATATCTGCAGGAGGGTAAATGACTTGGGCAACCTCAGGTTGATTACCTTCAAGTAGAATTGGTTGCACCCCTAACTCAGCCATGTTATCATCATCACACAGGTGTGGATATCCAAGAGTGGCTCTTATGATGTTAGTTACCCATTTGGCATGGTCAGACCCAGCATAGATTAACACCCTCCCCCCTTTATGACTTCTCTAGCCACATGCTCTCTAAAGTCATCTTTCTGAAATCTGATTTGTCCATCCAGATAGTTGATTCCATCTTTAAAGAATGGTTTTAATTTTTGAAGCTTGGCACTAATCAACTTCTCAGATGAAGTGATGGCAGTTTTAACATCATCTATGACAGCTTGTAGCTTCTGATCATATTCTTCTTTTTCTTTAGCCCTTGCAGCAGTCATTGTAAAAACAGTGTTTGTGAACTCAGTGACTATCACATTATGTGATTCAATCAAATTTTCATTCATTCTAATCTTATTCTCAAGGACATAGCCTTGTTTAACCGCCATCTCAAACACTTGCTTCTTTATTTCTTCTTGTTACTTGGCAAGAAATACCACAGCATGGCCTCCCTTGTGGAAGCAATCTGTCATCTCTCTTTTGTTCTGATTAACTTCAAATCTTATAGATTTTATCTCTTGTGCCAGATCAAATTGAAGAGCCTTTTGGCTTTCATCCACATACTTTTCAAGAAGCAATCTCTGCTCATCCATTTTAACCTGTAAATTTATCATAAATTTAGTGTAATCAAAATCAGTAGTAGCTTGGTGAGTTGTTGTCTGGAGAGCTTTCTTATAGCTATGACTTCTCCTCTTGAAGACCATTAGCTTTCTTTTCTTAGCCTCCCTGACCTCTGCATTTTAAGACTCTGAAGTACTTTCAATATGAACTCTTTCTGGAGGAGTGGTAGGAATTTCTATCTCAGCACCATGTTGCTCCCCCTCAACATGTACTTGCTCCCCCTCAACAACACCTTGCTCCCCCTCAACCTTAAGGGTTTCCATTTTATCTGTTTCTCCTCCAATATCAGGAAACAGCTCTTCAAGAGTAAATTCTTGCTGTGTGAGAGCAGGAGATTGTACTTTCTCAGCAGCAGCAGCACCAAAAATATCAAGATCAGTTTAAGGAATAATGTCCTCTGATAAATTGATTCTTTCTTCCTCTTGTATCTGTTCAGACTCTGGCTCCCCTGTACCTATGCTGGTATAGTCTTTTCCTGGCCTTTAGTAGACCCAGTCTGGTCCTCAGTCTGCTCTCTAGCTTGTTCTGCTTGATTTGGTGGATTTCCATGATCATGCAAATGAAGGTCATGTCCTTGTGATTTCTCAGTTGTCTCCTGCCTGTCCACATCAGGCAACTCCTTTGATAGAACTCTATCCCATCTGGAGAATAACCTCATGTCCATTCTCCTCATATGGTTGATATTGGATCCAGGAATCTGTTGCATTACCTCTGTTATGATTCCAGCCAGGCACAAACTCAAAATTCTAGCCAAGTTTGGCTTCTTGATTCCCTCTTTGATTTTATCAAACATAACTGCTGACCAACTGGTTGGAATTTTAAAGACAATTCTTGTCATCATACTAAACATATAGGCTGAGATCCTATCATGTCCACCTGGTTTACATAAGATCACTTTGCCTATAATTTAAGACAGAAATTTCCCCTGAGGATTCATGTCTTTCCTGTTGATGGCAGATCCTATCTTTATGGTTGGATCCAATCTACACCATTGAAGTGTTTCCCTTATTTTTGAGGGTGGAACCTCTTCCTGATCTTGGACCCCGGGAAGATGGAGAATCTTGCTTAACCTCTTTTGAGACAGCTTGACTTTTTCTCCATGAACTGTGGATTTGATCTTAAAGCCTGTGGAGTCCATCAATGCAGCCATGTAGAACTCGAATACTTTTTTCTTCCATATTTTACTAGGTTCAGAGACAAGATATTCTAATCCATTGTCTGCAAGAAGAGATATGACATGTTTGATCTCCGATTCGGCATCGTTGAATGCATGACTAACCAACTCATATCCTTCATTGATGTTGTCTTCAACCTTGGGCGCCATTAGAATGAAGAGAAAGCTTGATTGGAGAGGAGAGAGATTGTCGACACAAGGTTTTTGTCTCGAAACCCTGGTGAGCGTGTCGACAGAATAAGTTCTTGACCTATTTATACCCTTCTAATCAAAGAAGATCAAAAGGTGGGCAAAAACTTTCTAATAGTGTCGACACTATTGGAATGTGTCGACACAAACTTCTATTGTCTCGACCACAGCGCTGACTACTAGGTGTCGACACAAATTGATGATATGTCGACACAAGAGATACTTAGTAGTTCATTAGAAATTCTGTGTCGACTCTTATTATTAGTGTCGACACAAAATCTGTAGGTGTCGACACCATTACTCTGGTTGTGTCGACACTACATTTTTGAATGTGTCGACTCGTTGTCCCTTAGGTGTCGACACATTTTTCTCTGTGTCGACACAATTTCCCTAAATTGTCGACATGAATTCTCTGTATCGACACCTTATCACTGAATGTGTCGACATCATTTTACTTAGCCAATTTTTTGGTAAACTAACCTATGGTTAGCATTCCTAATTCAATTTTAAATCTATTAAATTTAGTTTCATCCAGAAGCTTAGTAAATACATCTGCAATTTGAAAATAAGTTTTAACAAATTCTAATGAGATGTCTTCTTTTTCTACATGTTCTCTAAGAAAATGGTAGTTTATCTCTATGTGCTTAGTCCTACTATGTGAAACAGGATTGTTTGCAATAGAAATAGTGTTGGGTATTGTATCCACAATTACTTGGATTTGAGGAAGCATACTGTCAGGCTAAGATGAATTCACAATGTATTTGATGAAATATTTCAAGTTGTGCTTGCAGTTATTCCATGCTAAGTACACACCAATGTCAGGGTGTAGTAGGTCAATATATACGGGTCTGCGCAACGTAATCCCTAGTTGAGCAGATCAGTGTGTTTGCTTACGTGTACTCTCTCTATTGGAGTGTAATTATTTACAAGTACAGGGCTGTGATAGATCAAGAGCAGTCAAGGAGCAAGGATGGGCCAAAGAGCAGCTCACAGGTGGAAAGACGAAATATCGTCTAAGTAAGAATCGACGAGAATCACTAAGTAATTCTCACCAATTCAACGAGAATCACTAGTGATTCTCGCCGAATCGTCGAGAATCACTGGCTGATGCTCGCCGACTATCTCTGGCTGACTCAGCGCGTGCAAATCTCACGCTAAGTAAAAATCGTCGAGAGTCATCAAGTGTTTCTCGACGATTCGTCGAGAATGATTCTGCACTCTCGATGATTTGTCGAGAATGATTGATGACTCTCGCCGATCCACTCTGGTTTGCCAAGTTGTTCAGCATGACTTCTGCTAAGTAGAATTTGGCGAGAATCGTAGGTGATTCTCGCCGATTCGTCGAGAATCACCTATGATTCTCGCCGAATTTGCCTTAGGAGAAATTCTGGTGCTCGCTGGACCGGACCAAGTTTTAGGCACTGTTTTGAACCAGAGCTAGGGTTTGTTTTGGTGGGGCCCACAACGGTCATATTGTATGACCTACTGTATAAATACTTCGGCATTTTGAACAGTAATAAGTACGAATACGCAAGAAAGAAAACCGAGCCGCCGTCGTGACCTAGATCGTGGATTTCTCTTCCACCGCTACCATCGCCCCTCAAGAAGTTAGTCGTCGTCGTTGATCGAGGATACCTCCATATCTTACGGCGACAGAAGCTTTGCCAAGCAACGCATCTCACGTGTCCTTCTTGAGATCCTTTTTCTCTTGGTTTGTAGATCGGAAATACCTTCCCTTTCCGAATCGATCGAGATGATTGATCCAAGGAAGACCGTTGGTAGACCTTGCCAGCATAGCTACGAAGGTTGGATCTCTAAAGCTCAGCCGCCGCACTTCTTGCCGCCGCCGATCCCGAACGCCAAGCCGCCGCTCTTCTTGCCGCTGCCGGTTTCGTTTAGATTCATCCTAAGTGAGAGCTGTAACGACCCCATCCGTTCAATGACGTATAGTAGAAGGTCCGGCCGGGGCCCCACACTATATGCCACAAACAGATGGTGAGGTCACAGGATAATACCAAACCAAATACGAATCCTAACTCAGAGCATTCTAGCGGAAGCTTTACGTTACAACTTTGAACTCTCAACCGGAATGTCCAATATATAAAACCACCTTTATATATATATACCATGGAATGTACACAACCACAAGAGTTTGGCCTTAAGGCCTTACAGTTCCTCTGTACATACAACATGTTTTACAAACTTCGGCGCGCAGGCCGGCCATACATGAGTAAACGAGAAAACAAAACAAAGCCATTCGCTTAGCCTTCAAGGGCTAGCCGCAGCAGTAGCAGCAACAGCAGTAGGGCTTCAGCCCATCACTTACCACTTGGCTCTCCAGCACCTGCACGGGAACAAACCACCCAACCGGTGGCAAACAATGCAACGGTCAGCATTCAGCTGACCCAATTATAACAATCCTACCCCTTTCTCGGGGCATGAGCATTCTTTCCCTGCAAGCATGGCATCATCAAATAGCAACTATGTGCGCGCAGGCACATTCAAGCCATCACAACCATCGGCCACACGGCCCGACAGTCCGTGCACTCAGGGCACATTTTCGGTGTACCGGAATACCAGGGTCAACACCACCGTCTACACGGTATTTGAGCATTTTAGTCTTTCCGGCGCGCGGGCCTAAGACTCTCATTAGGCGCTCCAACAAAACCTATAACCAGGCTTCCAAGTCGGACGGACCTAACGCAGGTACGGATCAGCCACCCCCCATTGCTCAAGTCGCCGTGCCACCTCGAATACGGAAGTATCCATGGCTATTTATAGGCGAGGGTCGGTTTCACCTTTCCTGTTCGGCAATCTGCTTTTTTATCGAGTTGCAGCCCAACGGCTCAACTACTCACAAAGTGGCAACACACGGCCACAAGAGTTGCATCCAACCCTCTTCATTTCCTGGACATCGTCCAGTACTTCCTGCCGCACCAAGCAACAGGTAGGAACAAGGCATCACAAGCCATAGGCATCACAAGCCATTATCACGGAGCCTTCTCCGATATGCAAACAAGCATCACCAATCCAGATTACATCCAGATGGGCTTCATACAGCATGCCTAGAGCCGTACTCCAATTCCGGCCTCTAACAAGGGGGACTTCACATATCTACCCCAAGGGACACCACAACCCACCGCACACTCGCGGGGAAGGGTTTTCCCTATGCAATGCAGAAAAGAAGGACTTCACATGTCCAAGGAGGGAGATCGTTACACTTGTCGATCTCTTCGGTGCCATCGAAAACTAGCCGGTGAGAAAGAACCGCAGCAGCCTTGCCTTCACAACGCCGGCTTCGGATCACGAATCGGACCACGGGAGCTCTGCCGGTGGCTTGCTCTCCTCCTCCTTCTTCTTCTTCCTCTCTCCTTCTCTCTTCCTTAAGGACAAATGAAGAATGACTTCTTCATTCTTCCCTCACGTAATAAACCAGCCAGGAAACCACCTTGGCCCTTGGATCAAAAGAGAGAAAACTGAACGGCCAAGATTTTTCCAAAAAACCAATTTTTGGCCGACACGGCCTGTGACACGCCCGTGTCACAGGCCGTGTACCCTTAAGCGGCACACACAGTTTGAACCGACTAAACAACACGGGTACCGACACGCCCGTGTCGAACCTGACACGCCCGTGTCATTCTTGAGACACACCCGTGTCTCCTGCTTCATCGAGCTGCAACCAGTACACGGGTCGGAACACGGCAACTGACACGCCCGTGTCCAGCCTGACACGCCCGTGTTCAAGGCTGTGTTCAAGGCCGTGTCCGGCTCTGACTTGAATAGGCCAAATTCGAAAAATAATTCGAACACGCCCTGGGACACGCCCGTGTCCCAGGCCGTGTACACCCGACACGCCCTGGGACACGCCCGTGTCC
This sequence comes from Platanthera zijinensis, assembly GCA_039513925.1. Classification (NCBI taxonomy): domain Eukaryota; kingdom Viridiplantae; phylum Streptophyta; class Magnoliopsida; order Asparagales; family Orchidaceae; genus Platanthera; species Platanthera zijinensis. The sequence continues at coordinate 111,491,868 of CM077084.1, read as the reverse complement.
CAGGCCGTGTAAACCAGCCTGCTACTCAAACTTCATGTTGAGTCTTTTGGGGCCTTTTGGGGTGTTACAACCCTCTCCCCCTTAACAAAATTTCGTCCCGAAATTTGCACGGTAAGGAAACAAGAACCAGCAAATGCTATAACTCTGTTATAACAAAAAGTACACGGTCTACAGTTTATACAAATAACTCGGGAAACTCAGCTCGCATGGTCTGCTCTCGCTCCCATGTTAGCTCTTCACGGCCACAATTGTCCCATCGGACCTTGACCATCCCGATCACTTTGTTACGCAACTGTTTCTCGGCTCGATCCTCGATCCGAATGGGTCTAACCCTCGTCGTTAGCCCATACTCGACCGGTACCCGATCATGCTCCACTACTTGAGTTGGATCCTTTACCGCCTTACGAAGGACTGAGATGTGAAACACATCATGTAATCCACCCAAGTCCGCTGAAAGTGCTAGTCGATAAGCAGCTTCCCCAACTCGCTCCACCACCTCAAACGGACCAAGATACCTCGGACTTAGCTTTTTCAAACGCCGAATCCTGGACACACCTTTGAAGGGTTTGATCTTCAAATATACCCAATCACCCACCGCAAACTCCACGTTCCGGTGCTTGGCATTGTAGTACTTTGTTTGACGATCTTGGGCTATTAATAGCCTCTCCCGAATAGAGCGTATGAGCGAAGTAGCTTCTTCGACTTCCTTTTTCCCATTCAGCTTAGATTCGCCTGCTTCTGCCCAAGCTAATGGTGTACGGCATTTCCGACCATACAACGCCTCAAATCGTGCCATACCAATACTCGCTTGGTAGCTATTATTATAGGCAAATTCGACGAGAAATATATAATCTTCCCATCTCTTACCAAAGTCTAGGGCGCACATGCGGAGCGTATCCTCCATCGTCCTGTTGGTTCGTTCAGTCTGGCCATCCGTTTGGGGATGAAAGGCCGTACTAAACGCTAACTTTGTACCCAACATTTGATGAACGAGCCGCCAATCATTCGATGTGAACTGCCCATCACGATCACTAACGATGCTCCGAGGAACACCGTGCAGTCGAACAACCTGCTCCACATACAGCTTGGCCAAGGTTTCCACTGAATCGTCTCTTCTGTTTGGAAGGAAGTGCGCCACTTTCGTCAACCGGTCCACAATCACCCAGATTGAATCATGACCGCGTTGAGATCTCGGCAACCCGTGCACGAAATCCATCGAAATATCATCGAACTTCCACTCCAGAATAGGTAACGACTTCAGAAACCCGCCAGGCTTCTGGCATTCTGCTTTCACCAACGCACAGGTAGTGCATTCAGCCACATAACGTGCGACATCTTTCTTTAGTCCGGGCCACCAGAACAGCTTTTTCAGATCTCTGTACATCTTTGTGCTCCCTGGGTGAACTGAGTACTTTGCAAAGTGAGCTTCGTACATCAACTCTTCCCTCAATTTACCCACACTTGGGACGCACACTCGACCATTTCTTCGTAACAACCCGTTTTCCCAAGAGAATTGGTCATCCGGCCCATCTTTAACATAGCGCTGGAGACTTTCATCAAGCTCCGTTGCTCGCCGAACTCTGTCCGTAAGGTCATACTGCACCTCCGTCCAGTTCAAGCATGCATTGGTTGACGAACCCTTATCAACGCAAGATATCTCCAATGCTTCCAATTCCTGGATCAAACGCTGATCATGCCTCTGCAACCAGCTTGCCCGTACCGGAGTCTTGCGACTCAAAGCATCAGCGATCACATTTCCCTTCCCGGGAGTATAGTGAATCTCGAAGGTGTAGTCCCCGAGGAACTCCATCCATCTTCGTTGTCGCATATTCAGATCCTTCTGATCCAACAAATACTTTAGGCTCTTGTGATCCGTATAGATATCCACTTTAACGCCATATAGATAGTGCCGCCATAACTTGAGCGCAAAGATTACCGCCGCCAACTCCAAATCATGGACGAGGTAATTCCGCTCATGCACTTTCAACTGACGCGAGCCATAAGCAATCACTTTACCAAACTGTAGAAGAACGCAGCCTAAGCCGCTCCCAGATGCATCACTATAGATCTCATACCCATTGGTACCACATGGCGATGTCAACACAGGCGCCGTGGTCAAACGACTCTTCAAGTCTTCAAAAGCTCGCGCGCACTCCGGCGTCCAAATGAACTTTTGATCTTTTCTCGTCAGCGTGGTCAGAGGTAAAGCAATCCGTGAGAAGTTTTCCACAAACCGTCTATAGTAGCCCGCAAGTCCAAGGAAGCTTCTGACCTCGGCCACTGAAGACATCACTGGCCAATCTCGGATGGCACTTATCTTCAACGGATCCACCGCGATACCCTCTCCGCTTACCACATGGCCTAAAAAGGCAACTGAAGAGAGCCAGAACTCACACTTTGAGAACTTGGCAAAAAGCTTATTCCTCCGCAGGGTATGCAAGACCAACCGCAAATGGTTTGCGTGATCCTCTTCCGACTGAGAGTATACTAAGATGTCATCGATAAACACAATAACAAACAAATCCAAATACTCTCGGAACGTTCGATGCATTAGGTCCATAAATACCGAAGGCGCATTACATAGGCCAAACGGCATTACCGTGAACTCATAATGACCGTAGCGTGTTCCAAACGCCGTCTTGGGAATGTCACCTTCCCGAATCCTTAGCTGATAATATCCCGATTTCAAATCAAACTTGGAATAGACCGTTGATCCCGCCAGCTGATCAAAGAGGTCATCAATCCGTGGGATCGGATATTTGTTTTTCTCCGTCAGCTTATTCAACTCGCGGTAGTCAATACACGACCGTAAGCTACCGTCTTTCTTCTTCACAAAGAGAACAGGCGCGCTCCAAGGTGACATACTTGGGCGTATATATCCCTGCTCCAACAACTCTTGCAATTGGACTTTTAACTCAGCCATCTCTTTTGGCGCGACGCGATATGGAGAGCGGGCCACAGGTTTCGCACCTGGCACCAACTCAATAGAGAAGTCAATCTCCCGCTGGGGTGGTAACCCAGGAAGATCTTTAGGAAACACGTCGGCAAATTCTGACACAACTGGCACTTCACCGACACTGGCCTTTGGCTCAACAGCCTGAATTAGCGTGAAGAATAACTCCGCGCCCTTCCGAACAGCATTGACGACTTGGAGTGCAGACAACAACGTCCCGCCAACTCCTCGCATACCAGCGAACATCGTCACAAGCCCGGTATTCTGGCCCAGTGTAATCTCTTTAGAGTTGCAATCAATAAAGGCACGCTGCTCCGAGAGCCAGTCCATACCAAAGATCACATCAAACTCCGACAACGGTAGCACAACTGCACTCAAACCGAAATCCCGACTTCCTATTTGCACATCCACATCGCAAGCCCTATCCGCAAGCATTACACAGCCATTCGGCAATAGCACCCTTGTACTATCCACCGTCACATGACTTGGTACCCCAATTCGAGATACGAAATCCTCAGACAGAAAAGAATGCGAAGCACCCGTATCAAACAGGGCTCTCGCTAAATTATTCCGAATCAGGACAAAGCCTGCAGCACACACACATCATGCACAAGCTAAACATAACCAAAACCAAAAGCACCAGCAAGTAAACTAAATCAACTCGTACCTGTGACGACGTCACTTTGCTTAATCGCTTCCTGTTGGCCAAGTTGATAGATTCGGGGCTGCGCCTGGGAAGCAGAGGAATCCACCACCGCTTTGCCCTTCTCAGCATAAGACGCACCCGTCTTCTTGTCCCCTTTGGGCTGCACAACCCGGCAGTCACGAGCAATATGCCCCACCCGGCCACAGTTATAGCATGTACGAGCATCCGGCCTTGATGTCGCTCCCGACACAACGGTCGTAGTCACTTGCCCAGATGGCTTGGACCTCTTGCCCCCTTTCTTCTGGTAAAACGACTTGCTTGGGCGAGGTGCTTGAAAGTCTGGCTTCGACCCAACCAAGCCCTTGTTCCCTTGCACTCGCCTCATGTCCTTCTCCAACGCGCACGCAGTATCAACCAACGCCTGAAACCCTTGGCTCACAGAACTCGAAAGCAGGAATCGCAACTCATCCCGCAATCCTTCATAGAACCGATTCGTTTTCCTTTGGTCATCCGCGAAGATTGTTCCCGCATATCGTCCCAACCTGGTAAACTCATGCAAGTAGATATCCACACTATCTTCCCCTTGCTTTAACCGTTGGAACTCATTTTCCATAGCAATGCGTTGCGCCGCTGGGACATGTTTCACCAGAAATAGTCGAGAGAACTCCTCAATCGACACTTGTGTTAATTGCCTGCCCGCCAAATGGTGTAGCTCAACCTCGTCCCACCACAACCGCGCCTCCCCTTCAAGCATGAAGGTGGCTAAGGTGACCTTTAGAGTTTCCTCCGCCCTGATCGCTGTCATTATCCTCTTGACACGCGATAACCAATCTTCCGCCTGCGTTGGGGATCCCATTCCCGCAAACGTAGGAGGACTGAAGCTCATAAATTGCTTCAACTGTCGGTCAGCTGCTCGTGGATCTACAGCCTCTACCGGCTCGGGTCTTACATCAACACGAACTGGCACTACCGCCGGCTGCGCTTGCCCGATCGGCTGAATCATGGCAAATAGCGCCTCAGCCACTAAACGAACAGTTTCCGCAGATGGAGGAGGTGTTGGCACCTCATCTGGTGCCGCACTCTCATCAGAGCGCTGGGGCTCAGACTGCCCAGCACCACTACGTGTCACCTATAGGTGGACAAGACACACATTAGCGAACGTATGCAAGCAAAACAACACAAAAAGGAACGCGCAGATTCCTCAAACAAGATGTTGTACATTCCTTAATGGACATTCCAGAGTTCATTAGCGTTACAGCAGGTCGCACAAACACGTGCTCGCCACCCCACAAAAGAATTCGACCACGAATTCGAAAGAGGAAGACCGACAAAAGCTGATACCAAAATGTAACGACCCCATCCGTTCAATGACGTATAGTAGAAGGTCCGGCCGGGGCCCCACACTATATGCCACAAACAGACGGTGAGGTCACAGGATAATACCAAACCAAATACGAATCCTAACTCAGAGCATTCTAGCAAAAGCTTTACGTTACAACTTTGAACTCTCAACCGGAATGTCCAATATATAAAACCACCTTTATATATATATACCATGGAATGTACACAACCACAAGAGTTTGGCCTTAAGGCCTTACAGTTCCTCTGTACATACAACATGTTTTACAAACTTCGGCGCGCAGGCCGGCCATACATGAGTAAACGAGAAAACAAAACAAAGCCATTCGCTTAGCCTTCAAGGGCTAGCCGCAGCAGCAGCAGCAACAGCAGTAGGGCTTCAGCCCATCACTTACCACTTGGCTCTCCAGCACCTGCACGGGAACAAACCACCCAACCGGTGGCAAATAATGCAACGGTCAGCATTCAGCTGACCCAATTATAACAATCCTACCCCTTTCTCGGGGCATGAGCATTCTTTCCCTGCAAGCATGGCATCATCAAATAGCAACTATGTGCGCGCAGGCACATTCAAGCCATCACAACCATCGGCCACACGGCCCGACAGTCCGTGCACTCAGGGCACATTTTCGGTGTACCGGAATACCAGGGTCAACACCACCGTCTACACGGTATTTGAGCATTTTAGTCTTTCCGGCGCGCGGGCCTAAGACTCTCATTAGGCGCTCCAACAAAACCTATAACCAGGCTTCCAAGTCGGACGGACCTAACGCAGGTACGGATCAGCCACCCCCCGTTGCTCAAGTCGCCGTGCCACCTCGAATACGGAAGTATCCATGGCTATTTATAGGCGCGGGTCGGTTTCACCTTTCCTGTTCGGCAATCTGCCTTTTTATCGAGTTGCAGCCCAACGGCTCAACTACTCACAAAGTGGCAACACACGGCCACAAGAGTTGCATCCAACCCTCTTCATTTCCTGGACATCGTCCAGTACTTCCTGCCGTACCAAGCAACAGGTAGGAACAAGGCATCACAAGCCATAGGCATCACAAGCCATTATCACGGAGCCTTCTCCGATATGCAAACAAGCATCACCAATCCAGATTACATCCAGATGGGCTTCACACAGCATGCCTAGAGCCGTACTCCAATTCCGGCCTCTAACAAGGGGGACTTCACATATCTACCCCAAGGGACACCACAACCCACCGCACACTCGCGGGGAAGGGTTTTCCCTATGCAATGTAGAAAAGAAGGACTTCACATGTCCAAGGAGGGAGATCGTTACCCTTGTCGATCTCTTCGGTGCCATCGAAAACTAGTCGGTGAGAAAGAACCGCAGCAGCCTTGCCTTCACAACGCCGGCTTCGGATCACGAATCGGACCACGGGAGCTCCGCCGGTGGCTTGCTCTCCTCCTCCTTCTTCTTCCTCTCTCCTTCTCTCTTCCTTAAGGACAAATGAAGAATGACTTCTTCATTCTTCCCTCACGTAATAAACCAGCCAGGAAACCACCTTGGCCCTTAGATCAAAAGAGAGAAAACTGAACGGCCAAGATTTTCCCAAAAAACCAATTTTTGGCCGACACGGCCTGTGACACGCCCGTGTCACAGGCCGTGTACCCTTAAGCGGCACACACAGTTTGAACCGACTGAACAACACGGGTACCGACACGCCCGTGTCGAACCTGACACGCCTGTGTCATTCTTGAGACACGCCCGTGTCTCCTGCTTCATCGAGCTGCAACCAGTACACGGGTCGGAACACGGCAACTGACACGCTCGTGTCCAGCCTGACACGCCCGTGTTCAAGGCCGTGTTCAAGGCCGTGTCCGGCTCTGACTTGAATAGGGCAAATTCGAAAAATAATTCGAACACGCCCTGGGACACGCCCGTGTCCCAGGCCGTGTACACCCGACACGCCCTGGGACACGCCCGTGTCCCAGGCCGTGTAAACCAGCCTGCTACTCAAACTTCATGTTGAGTCTTTTGGGGCCTTTTGGGATGTTACAAGAGCTAAGGTCGTGGAATCTTCGTCTTCGTCAATAACGCGTCATCGAACGAAGAGGGACACGTAGCACTCCATAAGTAGTTTGTATATTTTATACATTCCATTTTATTTTTGTTGTAAAGGAACGTAGGTTCCTCGTTGTAATGGTTGGGTGCAACCCGTGGTGGAGGAGTGGTGACTCCTTCTTTTGGAAGGGTTCCTTCCGTGAGTGTGAGGATTGGATTTCAATCCGGTTGGTGAAGTGACCGAGTCGTCCCTTGTTGGGAGATATGTCGAAGGGGGAAAGTGGATGTACCCAAATCGGGGAACCACTATAACTGCTTGTGTCTGTTTGTGCTGTGTTATTTTGTTTACTTGTGCAGGTAGAATTTTAATTCCTCTAAAATCGCTGCAAGACACCTATTCCCCCCCCCCATAGGTGAAGGTAGTTGGCACTAAGTGGACTTTCAAGTGGTATCAGAGGGAGGTTGCTCATCAAAGGGGTTAACACCTAGAGTAAGTTCCTGCCTCTAGTGTCAACAAGAAAATCAGACTCAAGCATGGAGTTGGATTATGATGTCCCTCCTCTAAGACTCCCCTCATGTACAAAGGAGTACTATCCTGTATGGAAGATGAGAGTACTATTTCATCTGGAGGCCATCGACCCTCGAGCATCACTCATTCTGAAAGAGGGCCCCTTCATTCCCATGAAGGCTTCCGGCTCGGGGAAAGATCTCCAAATCCCCAAGTGTCCCAAAGAGATGTCGGAGACAGAGCTATCATTGTTCAACCTAGACAAGGTGATTCATCAGATCATCACTGATGTCTGGTCTGGACCATCTCGCTCTAAATTGGACAAGTGTAGGACGGCCAAGTCCATGTGGCAAACCATCTCAGACCTCATGGAGGGATCAGAGAAAGAAGGGATCAGTGGTCAGCAAGAGGATGAAGCCTATGTGGGGGTACTCATTTCTGAAGATGAAGGGCATGATCAATCTGTCAGTATCAGGGCTCTTGTGTCCTTGTCAGAGACTGAAGAAGAAGTTGAGGAAAGCAGTTCTGATGAAGCTGACTCAACAGTCTCTGCCAATCATGACGGTAACCCTGAACAGCTAAGCCAGGAGCAGGTAACTTCTTCATCATGCCCCTCTCCACTTGCAGTTCCTGAAGACAGGAATAGTTCAGAGGATTGTCCCTCTAGTGATGCAATGGATATGGATAGCTTCAATCAGAAGATTGAAAATCTTGAATCCCTTCAGTGTGCTCTTCAGAAGAGCAACTTTCTTGTTGAGGAGCAAGCTAAGGAGATTGCTTAGCTGAAGACCTTGAAGAATATCCAATTGGAATCCATCAAGGTAAAGGACTCAAAGATCTCGGATCTAGAAAGTCGTCTAGAGACCGAGAAGAGAATAGTTTCTAACTTTTCTACGATAGATGCTATCAAGAGAAAAGAAGAAAATGGGTGGATCTCCCGAATTATTAATTCATGGAGAAATGGGGAAACTGTGTTCAGATCCCCCACCCCGAGTAGGAAGGGCACTCATCATGCCTTCAGGTATGACCACAGAAACAACGTTGGTCACTGCAAGAATGATCAGCCCTCAGGTGGAAATACCCACAGTGCTAGAGCTGTCATGGCTACCCATGAGGGAATACCCAAGGCTCATTCTGAACCCTTTGTATTCTCAGCCTCAGCCCCAACACATCATGAATATGCAGGAACCAGCTCTCACTGCAGTATTTTCCACCCTAGGACACAGGAAAGGGGGGGTTAGGAAATATGTTGTAAGTACCCATGGGGCCTCTGGAAGTGTGCTGACTTAAAGGAAGGCACCACCTCCCAGGCCTCATGACACTCACCACATACATTCTGTCCACCCTCCCACGTGTCACGGTGGAAAAGGCAATTTTGTGAGCAGAACCGGCTCTATCCCTTTTAGACCTAAGCTCATGACTACCTCAGTCAACAGATTAGGTCTGAAACGGCGATACAACATTCACGAATGTTGGTGTTGTGGCAAGGTTGGTCACTTTGCTATAGATTGTTTTGCACAATCCCTCTGTGCCAAGGGCAAGGGCATATCCACTTCCTCTGAGCAGAGTTAGCCTACCTGACAGGATTCCTGTGGGAAGGCATTCGAGATTTTACACTGACAAGAACCTAGGACCCAATACATATTGGGTTCCTAAGGCAAGGTAATTCTCTTTTGCAGGGCAGTCTAGGTTCATGTTAACATGATGGGAACTAGACAGGAGATGTTCCAAGAATGACTTGGAACAAGTACTTGGAATAAGAGCAGTGCTATCTACAATGGCATACTCAAATTGAACACCTAGTGTGTCTTAAACTGAAGATCTGAATGATAAATCTTATGATCCCAGGTACTTGCATTCAGTTTCAATATTTGAGTCATATTATATTGATATTTACATATATATATATATATACTTATATATCCACACAAATTTGTGAATTCCTTCTCTAAAAGGTAAGTGGTTATGTGTCTATATACACATATATGTTTTCACACCTGAGGACAGAATGAATCTGTAAAATGACCTTAAAGTACTATCTGAAGAATTCTTTATAGTCACACATTTATAGATGTGAAAAGGGATCTAAATAGGCATAAGTCAGCCCATTTAAAAATAAGGAAGGTACGTCAATGGGTGTTACAAAAGATTACAATTGATATCAAAATATTGTGTACATCTCGATCAAGAAATAACTTGAAGGCAAATTTGCATACCTCGGTTATTGACTAGGGTATAACAAAATTAATATGCCACTTAAAGTTGTTTTGAAAATTCCATCGAAATCCACAGTTAGAAAACTTTTAGAAAACCCAGTGAAAATCCCGCCGAAACCGCCCGGCTCGGAATAGTACATATCGCGCCAATTCCGCCGACCCTTCATATCCCGTTGATCAGCCTCTTTCTCTCATCCCGTCGACTTCCCGTAACAGCAAGAATCCTGACTCCGTGTCCCGACGATTGAGTTCCAGAGTTCCGTCGACCAGTCTAGGCTTCTCGTCGATTGACTTCTGACGACTCCTTCCCGAGCGCATCCAGGGTTCCCCGTCGACATAGTCCCAAGGACGCAAGAGATTCAGGCAATCCGGTCGATTCCGATCAATCTCGTCGATTTCGTCGCCTTCGTCCCGAAAAATCCTCGGCATTAGGATAACTGCTTCTTCCTCCTTGCAATGTCTTGTTGATAGTGTAGCTTCCTACTAGAGTTACTTACAAGGCTTAAACTTGGGTATTTCCTCCTCAGGTTTAAAATGGCTCCAAGAACCACCGCCGGCCTGGTCACTGGATGTGAACTTGTTCGAACCGGCTTTTCTCATGCCTCAGATGAGTTCAGGAACATCATTCTTATGCTTGAAGAGGCTGGACTCACATTCATCCTGGAGCTCCCATGCAAAATACTGGATAAGGAGGTGATGGAATTCTTTGCAACTGCAAAACATCGGCGTGAAGATATTGTAATCAAGTGTAAGATTGCTGGTGCAAGGATCAAAATGTCTGCAGGGAAACTGACACAATACTTGCAGCTCTCCAGCTCTGATCAAGAGGATTATCTGGAAGAACAGGATCGAGCCAGGACCCTTCTGTTCTGTGGAATACCAAGAGGAATCAAATCTATCAAGAGGAAGGAAATGAACGAGGAAGGGAAGCTCCTGTCAGACATCGCGGGGAAAGTACTGATCTGTAAACCAGGCTCCCACGATCATTTCTCGGGTGAGATGTTCAAGATCCTAGTGGTCATCGTCTGTCGAAAGAGATTCAACTGGGGGGCCATGCTGTTTGAAAGAATAAAGGATACTCTACGAACCCCCAGTTTCAGACGGATTATTTGTCTTTATCTTTACCAACTGGATGGAGACAAGTTTGATATGAGTAAAGGAGTTCCCCTCCACTATCAGAAGAAAATGGACTCCAGTGTCTTTGATAGATGGGAGAGAAGGATCGGGCACGCTGTCGTAGGTGAAGAACGAGATGATTCCCCAGCTGAGTCCCATTGGAATGAGGAAAATAGGACTCCAGCAGACTCCGTGGCTGTACCCGGTGAAGTTCCTGTTATGCTGACTGCACGAACTAAGGGGGAGTCTCTACCCGCTCTGGCTGATGTTAGATCTGACATCTCTCTGATAGCAAGGGATGCAGTTGAGAACCTGGAAGAAGAAAGTGAGGATGTGGAGAAAGATGAGGCGGCCCTGGACAATAATGATATGGGAGATGGAGGTGCTGATCTGGAGGATTATGAACAGGATGTGGACGATACTATAGTTGAGAATGAGAACATGGATGATGAGGATGAGGAAGAAGGAAATGTGAGGCAAGAAGTAATGGAGCCTCAGGATGACACTGCAGTTCCATCTGAAAAACAAGCTCCTGAGGTAGTTCGTGAGAAAACCAGTGCAACTGTGGAGAGGGAGTCCTCTCAGCAAAGGCTGGTGTGTATTCCTAAGAAACATACAGAGGATGCCAACATTCCCCCTATGGAGGCTGTGCATGTCTCTAGCTCATCCAGTGAATCTGCGGAAGGAGAAGGCCAAGGTATGCCTCAGGGTCATCCACTGCAAGCTAATCTAGCTAATCATACTGTGAACATTGTTCAAGGAATTCTGGATGAACTCAAAGTTACTTTTGAGGAAGCACAAGACAAAGTGCTAAAAAGAATTAAGGAATCTGAGCCTCTGATGCTAAAGAACGTAGTTGAAATTAACCACAAGCTGGATGTAATGGAAAAGAAGTTCGAGGAAAAGTACACAGCAGCCGGCACAGCTGTCTCTCTTCTTATGCAAGGACTTAAAAAGAACACGGATGACCTGGCAGTGGTTAATCAGAATGCACATGTTGTGGCTAATAGCATCCAAAAATTTGATGCCAACATGGTGACTCTGAACGCGAATCAAAAGACCCTGCAGAATGAATTTTCAAAGACAGTAAAGCACATTGATGAGTCCCTGCACGCTTACGCAAACTCAATTGATGTGGAAGCCAAAAAGGGGGAGGATGATTATAAAGCTAAGATGGCAGGGCTTCAACAAGTAATACTCGACAACTTCGATCAGACTAATAGGTATGTTTTTAAATCTAACAGATACTAATTGACAACTAAACTTCGATCAATCTAACAGATAATATTTGACAACTTCGATCAATCGAATAGATATGTTTTTGAAACGGCCCACTGGTTAGTTCAACAGGCCTCAGGCATTCACGTTCTGGTTGCCCCGCCGGAAGAGACTGCTGCTGCTGATGAGGAACAAGAAAGGGTTGAAGAAGTTCCACTGAGTGAGGCTGAATCTAAGAAGGCTGTTAGGGCTGCTGCAAGAGCTGAGCGCAGTGCCTGGTTTGACCAAGAAGCCCTAGGAAAGCTAGAGGCAAGAGAAAAATTCAAGAAGGGACATCCAAGGAAACGCAAGCTGAAAAGAAAATCAGATTGAAGGAGGATGAAGTGAGGAACGAAAGGTGGAGTCCGGTTTCAAAGAGTATCATTTTGGACACATTTACACAACAACAGAGAGGGGAGATAAATCGGAACGATGTTTATAATCAGTACGAGTGGGAGCTGCACAAGACCTTTGAAGCGAAATGGAACATTTTCTTCGGGTCCAACACTGTGGCAAATAAAGCTCCTCCTCCCAGATACTACCCGAAGCCAAAGGAATACTTCGAAAGACAAAGCAGGAAACACTTGGCGCGGCAACTAAAAGACGAAACAGCTAAGGAGAAAGAGACCTAGGATTTTAGCTAATGTACTCCTTATTGTTTATCATTATTATCATGTTAACATATGAACAATTATTGTGGATAACTATAAATATATGTGATTTCATGATTGACTCTAGTATTGCTCTGCTTGCATTTATTATTCTTCTCTTGATTTACTATATATATTATCTGGATTGGTGAAATTCATCTTAGCTTGTAGGATTTTGGCTTCTTCAAATAGGGGGAGATTGTTGGGTATTGTATCCACAATTACCTGGATTTGAGGAAGCCTCCTGTCAAGCTAAGATTAATTCACAATGTATTTGATGAAATATTTCAAGTTGTGCTTGCAGTTATTCCATGCAAAGTACACACCAATGTCAGGGTGCAGTAGGTCAATATACACGGGTCTACGCAACATAATCCCTTGTTGAGCAGATCAGTGTGTTGGCTTACGTGTACTCTCTCTATTGGAGTGTACTTATTTACAAGTACAGGGCTGTGATAGATCAAGAGCAGTCAAGGAGCAAGGATGGGCCAAAGAGCAACTCACGGGTGGAAAGACGAAATATCATCTAAGTAAGAATCGACGAGAATCACTAAGTGATTCTTGCAGATTCGACGAGAATCACTAGTGATTCTCGCCGAATCGTCGAGAATCACTGACTGATTCTCGCCGACTATCTATGGCTAACTCAGCGCGTGCAAATCTCACGCCAAGTCAAAATTGTCGAGAGTCATCAAGTGTTTCTCGACGATTCGTCGAGAATGATTCTGCACTCTCGACGATTTGTCGAGAATGATTGATGACTCTTGCCGATCCACTCTGGTTTGCCAAGTTTTTCAGCATGAATTCTGCTAAGTAGAATTCAGCGAGAATCGTAGGTGATTCTCGCGGATTCGTCGAGAATCACCTATGATTCTCGCCGAATTTGCCTTAGGCGAAGTTATGGTTCTCGCTGGACCGGACCAAGTTTCAGGCGCTGTTTTGAACCGGAGCTAGGGTTTGTTTTGGTGGGTCCCACAACAGTCATATTATATGACCTACTGTATAAATACTTCGGCATTTTGAACAGTAATCAGTACGAATACACAAGAATGAAAACCGAGCCGCCGTCGTGACCTAGACCGCGGATATCTCTTTCGCCGCTGCCATCGCTGCTCAGGAAGTTAGTCACCGCCATTGATCGAGGATACCTCCAGATCTTCCGGCGACAGAAGTTTTGCCAAGCAACGCGTCTCACGTGTCCTTCTTGATATCCTTTGTCTCTTGGTTTGTAGATCGAGAATACCTTCCCTTTCCGAATCGATCGAGACGATTGATCCAAGCAAGACCGTTGGTAGACCTTGCAAGCATAGCTACGAAGGTTGGATCTCTAAAGCTCAGCCGTCGCACTTCTTGCCTCCGCCGATCCCGAACGCCAAGCCGCCGCTCTTCTTGCCGCCGCCGGTTTCATGGAGATTCATTCTAAGTGAGAGCTATTGTCGTGGACTCTTCGTCTTCGTCAATAATGCGTCATCGAACGAAGAGGGACACCTAGCACTCCATAAGTAGTATGTATATTTTATACATTCCATTTTATTTTTGTTGTAAAGTAACGCAGGTTCCTCGTTGTAAGGGTTGGGTGCAACCCGTGGTGGAGGAGTGGTGACTCCTTCTTTTGGAAGGGTTCCTTCCGTGAGTGTGAGGATTGGATTTCAATCCGGTTGGTGAAGTGACCGAGTCGTCCCTTGTTGGAAGATAGGTCGAAGGGGGAAAGTGGACGTACCCAAATCGGGGAACCACTATAACTGCTTGTGTCTGTTTGTACTGTGTTGTTTTGTTTACTTGTGCAGGTAGAATTTTTATTCTGCTAAAATCGCTGCAAGACACCTATTCCCCCCCCATAGGTGAAGGTAGTTGCCACTAAGTGGACTTTCAAGTGGTATCAGAGGGAGGTTGCTCATCAAAGGGGTTAACACCTCGAGTAAGTTCCTGCCTCTAGTGTCAACAAGAAGATCAGACTCAAGCATGGAGTTGGATTATGATGTCCCTCCTCTAAGACTCCCCTCATGTACAAAGGAGTACTATCCTGTATGGAAGATGAGAGTACTATTTCATCTGGAGGCCATCGACCCTCGAGCATCACTCATTCTGGAAGAGGGCCCCTTCATTCCCATGAAGGCTTCCGGCTCGGGGAAAGATCTCCAAATCCCCAAGTGTCCCAAAGAGATGTCGGAGACAGAGCTCTCATTGTTCAACCTGGACAAGGTGATTCGTCAGATCATCACTGATGTCTGGTCTGGACCATCTCGCTCTAAATTGGACAAGTGTAGGACGGCCAAGTCCATGTGGAAAACCATCTCAGACCTCATGGAGGGATCAGAGAAAGAAGGGATCAGTGGTCAGCAAGAGGATGAAGCCTATGTGGGGGTACTCATTTCTGAAGATGAAGGGCATGATCAATCTGTCAGTATCAGGGCTCCTGTGTCCTTGTCAGAGACTGAAGAAGAAGTTGAGGAAAGCAGTTCTGATGAAGCTGACTCAACAGTCTCTGCCGATCTTGACGATAACCCTTAACAGCAAAGCCAGGAGCAGGTAACTTCTTCATCATGCCCCTCTCCTCTTGCAGTTCCTGAAGACAGGAATAGTTCAGAGGATTGTCCCTCTAGTGATGCAATGGATATGGATAACTTCAATCAGAAGATTGAAAATCTTGAATCCCTTCAGTGTGCTCTTTAGAAGAGCAACTTTCTTGTTGAGGAGAGGGCTAAGGAGATTGCTTAGCTGAAGACCTTGATGAATATCCAATTGGAATCCATCAAGGTAAAGGACTCAAAGATCTCGGATCTAGAAAGTCGTCTAGAGACCGAGAAGAGAATAGTTTCTAACTTTTCCACGATAGATGTTATCAAAAGAAAAGAAGAAAATGGGTGGATCTCCCGAATTATTAATTCATGGAGAAATGGGGAAACTGTGTTCAGACCCCCTGTTGGGTACATTGGAAAATGTGTACCTGATTTGTAGAAGCCTAACTTAGCTCAATGATATACATCAAGGTGTATTTGATGTTATTTTGAGTTGATATGTGCAGGTGAAGAATGTACTAAAATACAGGAAAATTATTTTAAGTCCATGTGTTGACACCAGAAGGAGCTGTGTCGACACTTCAGAAAGATTGTGTCGACACTTGAAGAAGGCTATGTCGACATAGAGAAAAAGAGTCAACAACAACTGTGTCGACACTGGGAAGCACTGTCGACACACAGAAGTTTAGTCGACATCAATTGTGTCGACACTGGGAGGTTGTGTCGACACACAAGATTGCTAGTCGACAACACGTGTGTCGACACCAGAAGACTGAGTCGATATACAGAGGTAGAGTCTACATCAACTGTGTCGACAAACAGGACTTGTGTCAACACACTGCAAAGTCTAGACAAAGTTAGTTGCTGGAGAATGATGAAGTGTTTGTGTCGACACAAATACTCTGTGTCGACACATTCTCAAGATACAGTATCTAGAAGTTGAGTCGACATAAAGGCAGACATGTTGACATCATCAAAGCCTTTGTCAACACCTAAGTCACTTATGTTGACATATATTGACAGATGGTCTCGACACTTTCTAGCAGACAGTCTCGACGCTTTGCTGACAAAGACAAAGGCACAAGATCTGTTTGAATACTTGACAGCTGTGAGTTACAACAGGTTGACAGAAGCTGTCAGACTAGTCAGAAGTTTGTTAGAAACTGGATCAGCCGGTTACCAAGGATGAAGTCTATAAATAGACAGATTCAGAAGAAGAAAAATAAGAATAAATACATAGAAACAAACTGAGTGATCATTGTTGTGAGACAAGATCTCAAATCAAGAAAGTGCAAGGCACAGAAGAAAATCTTCGTGAGAAGATCTAAGAAGACATTCTAACATGTACAACCACTCAAGATTTGTCTAATTTGAATTCATCCAAGAATTCAGAAGTATTATCAAGGGTTGTGGATAGAGAGAGATCCAACCATTTGAAGACAAGAAGGAAGCTATCACAGGTTTCTTAAGTTCAGATTCAAAAAGCTTTGAAGAAAGCTAAGATCCAGTTGATTTCATCCATCAGGTTTTTCGAGAAGCTGATCAAGAACAGTCTTGTCCCTTCTCTCTAAAAAGGGGCAAGATATTATATAACTTCAATTTCAATTCTGTAGGATCTATTTGTATAGATCTGAGGTGTAAGCCTAGATTATAAAGGCTGAGTGTAGGGGAGGTATTCTCTGAGTGGTAGGGCTGTTTATGCCTGAGTTGTAGGAGAAGATTTTCTCTGAGTTGTAGGCCTTGTGGCAAGACTGAGGTAGGGCTGGTAAGCCTGAGCTGTAGGAACCTTTTAGGGTTCTGAGTTGTAGGATCTGAGGATCTAAGATGAAGAAGGAAGTTAGGCCGAATCTAGCACACTGCTAGATAGGTGAAGGGGGAAAGTGGATGTACCTAGACCTTGGGGAACCACTATAAATCTGTGTGCAATCTGTGGTGTGTGCATATTTGTGATTGTTGTGTTGTGTTTGCTGCAGTGTTTGCTGAATTCTCTTATAGTCAGTACTTTTATTCTACCTTAAGTTAAAACAAGCATTAGAACCTATTCACCCCCTAGGTGTTTAGGTGGTGTTGAAAGTATAACTATCACCCCCACCCCGAGTAGGAAGGACACTCATCATGCCTTAGGGTATGACCACAGAAACAACGTTGGTCACTGCAAGAATGATCAGCCCTCAGGTGGAAATACCCACAGTGCCAAAGCTGTCATGGCTACCCATGAGAGAATACCAAAGGCTCATTCTGAACCCTTTGTATTCTCAGCCTCAGCCCCAACTAATCATGAATATGCAGGAACCAGCTCTCACTGCAGTACTTTCCACCCTAGGACACAGGAAAGGGGGGTCAGGAAACATGTGGTAAGTACCCATGGGGCCTCTGGAAGTGTGCTGACTGAAAGGAAGGCACCACCTCCCTGGCCTCATGACACTCACCACATGCATTATGTCCACCCTCCCACGTGTTATGGTGGAAAAGGCAATTTTGTGAGCAGAACCAGCTCTATCCCTTTTAGACCTAAGCTCATGACTACCTCAGTCAACAGATCAGGTCTGAAACGGAGATACAACATTTACGAATGTTGGTGCTGTGGCAAGGTGGGTCACTTTGCCATAGATTGTTGGCACAATTCCTCTATGCCAAGGGCAAGTTCATATCCACTTCCTCTGAGCAGAGTTAGCCTACTTGACAGGATTCCTGTGGGAAGGCATTCGAGATTTTACACTGACAAGAACCTAGGACACAATACATATTGGGTTCCTAAGGCAAGGTAATTCTCTTTTGCAGGACAGTCTAGGTTCCTGTAAACATGATGGGAACTAGACAGGAGATGTTCCAAGAATGACTTAGAACAAGTACTTGGAATAAGAGCAGTGCTATCTACAATGGCATACTCAAATTGAACACCTGGTGTGTCTTAAACTTAAGATCTGAATGATAAATCTTATGATCCCAGGTACTTGCGTTAAGTTTCAATATTTGAGTCATATTATATTGATATTTACATATATATATATATACTTATATATCCACACAAATTTGTGAATTCCTTCTCTAAAAGGTAAGTGGTTATGTGTCTATATACACATATATGTTTTCACACCTGAGGACAGAATGAATCTGTAAAATGACCTTAAAGTACTATCTGAATAATTCTTCATAGTCACACATTTATAGATGTGAAAAGGGATCTAAATAGGCATAAGTCAGCCCATTTAAAATTAAGGAAGGTACGTCAATGGGTGTTACAAAAGATTACAATTGATATAAGAATATTGTGTACATCTCGATCAAGAAATAACTTGAAGGCAAATTTGCATACCTCGGTTATTGACTAGGGTATAACAAAATTAATATGCCACTTAAAGTTGTTTAGAAAATTCCGTCGAAATCCACAGTTAGAAAACTTTTAGAAAACCCTGTCAAAATCCCTTCGAAACTGCCTGGCTCGGAATAGTACATATCGCGCCTATTCCGCCGACCCTTCATATCCAGTTGATCCGCCTCTTTCTCTCATCCCGTTAACTTCCCGTAACAGCAAGAATCCTGACTCCGTGTCCCGACGATTGAGTTCCAGAGTTCCATCGACCAAGTCTAGGGTTCTCATCGATTGACTTCCGACGACTCCTTCCCGAGCGCTTCCAGGGTTCCCCATCGACATAGTCCCAAGGACGCAAGAGATTCAGGCAATCCGGTCGATTCCCATCAATCTCGTCGATTCCGTCGCCTTCGTCCCGACAAATCCTCGGCATTAGGGTAATGGCTTCTTCCTCCTTGCAATGGCTTGTTGATAGTGTAGCTTCCTACTAGAGTTACTGACAAGGCTTAGACTTGGGTATTTCCTCCTTAGGTTTAAAATGGCTCCAAGAACCACTGCCGGCCTTGTCACTTGATGCGAACTGGTTCGAACCAGCTTTTCTCATGCCTCAGATGAGTTCAGGAACATCATTCTTATGCTTGAAGAGGCTGGACTCACATTCATCCTGGAGCACCCA
The DNA here is from genome assembly GCA_039513925.1 of Platanthera zijinensis. Taxonomy (NCBI): domain Eukaryota; kingdom Viridiplantae; phylum Streptophyta; class Magnoliopsida; order Asparagales; family Orchidaceae; genus Platanthera; species Platanthera zijinensis. The sequence goes on along the minus strand of CM077084.1, from coordinate 111,472,641 downwards.
TGCAAAATACTCGATAAGGAGGTGATAGAATTCTTTGTAACTGCAAAACTTCGGCGTGAAGATACTATAATCAAGTGTAAGATTGCTGGTGTAAGGATCAAAATGTCTGCAGGGAAACTGACACAATACTTGCAGCTCTCCAGCTCTGATCAAGAGGATTATCTGGAAGAACAGGATCGAGCCAGGACCCTTCTGTTCTGTGGACTACCAAGAGGAATCAAATCTATCAAGAGGAAGGAAATGAACGAGGAACGGAAGCTCCTGTCAGACATCATCGGGAAAGTCCTGATCTATAAACCAGGCTCCCACGATCATATCTCGGGTGAGATGTTCAAGATCCTAGTGGTCATCGTCTGTCGGAAGAGATTCAACTAGGGGGCCATGCTATTTGAGAGAATAAAGGATACTCTGCGAACCCCCAGTTTCGGACGAATTATTAGTCTTTATCTTAACCAACTGGATGGAGACAAGTTTGATATGAGTAAAGGAGTTCCCCTCCACTATCTGAAGAAAATGGACTCAAGTATCTTTGATAGATGGGAGAGAAGGATCGGGCACACTGCCGTAGATGAAGAATGAGATTATTACCCAGCTGAGTCCCATGGGAATGAGGACAATAGGACTCCAGCAGACTCCGTGGTTGTACTCGGTGAAGTTCCTGTTATGCTGACGGCAGGAACTGAGGGGGAGTCTTTACCCGCTCCTGCTGATGTTAGATCTGACATCTCTCTGATAACAAGGGATGCAGTTGAGAACCTGGAAGAAGAAAGTGAGGATGTTGAGAAAGATAAGGCGGCCCTGGACAATAATGATATGGGAGATGGAGGTGTTGATCTGGAGGATGATGAACAGGATGTGTACGATGCTGTAGTTGAGAATGAGAACATGGATGATGAGGATGAGGAAGAAGGAAATGTGAGGCAGGAAGTAATGGAGCCTCAGGATGACACTGTAGTTCCATATGAAAATCAAGCTCCTGAGGTAGTTCCTGAGAAAACCAAAGCAACTGTGGAGGGGGAGTCCAATCAGCAAAGGCTGGTGTGTATTCCTGAGAAACATACAGAGGATGCCAACATTCCCCCTGTGGATACTGTGCATGTCTCTAGCTTATCCAGTGAATCTGCGGAAGGAGAAGGCCAAGGTATGCCTTAGGGTCATCCACTGCAAGCTAATCTAGCTAATCATACTGTGAACATTGTTCAAGGAATTCTGGATGAACTCAAAGTTACTTTTGAGAAAGCACAAGACAATGTGCTAAAATGAATTAAGGAATCTGAGGCTCTGATGCTAAAGAACGTAGTTGAAATTAACCACAAGCTGGATGTAATGGAAAAGAAGTTCGAGGAAAAGTACACAGCAGCCAGCACAGCTGTCTCTCTTCTTATGCAAGGACTTAAAAAGAACACGGATGACCTGGCAATGGTTAATCAGAATGCACATGTTGTGGCTAATAGCATCCAAAAATTTGATGCCAACATGGTGACTCTGAACGCGAATCAAAAGACCCTGCTGAATGAATTTTCAAAGATAGTAAAGCACATTGATGAGTCCCTGCACGCTTACGCAAACTCAATTGTTGTGGAAGCCAAAAAGGGGGAGGAAGATTATAAAGCTAAGATGGCAGGGCTTCAACAAGTAATACTCCACAACTTCGATCAGACTAATAGGTATGTTTTTAAATCTAACAGATACTAATTGACAACTAAACGTCGATCAATCTAATAGATAATATTTGACAACTTTGATCAATTGAATAGGTATGTTTTTGAAACGGCCCACTGGTTAGTTCAACAGGCCTCAGACATTCACGTTTCGGTTGCCCCTGCGGAAGAGACTGCTGCTGCTGATTAGGAAGAAGAAAGGGTTGAAGAAGTTCCACTGAGTGAGGCTAAATCTAAGAAGGCTGCTAGGGCTGCTGCAAGAGCTGAGCGCAGTTCCTGGTTTGACCAAGAAGCCCTAGCAAAAGCTAGAGGCAAGCGAAAAAATTCAAGAAGGGACATCCAAGGAAACGCAAGCTGAAAAGAAAATCAGATTGAAGGAGGATGAAGTGAGGAACGAAAGGTGGAGTCCAGTATCAAAGAGTATCATTCTGGACAAATTTACACTACAACAGAGGGGGGAGATAAATCGGAACGATGTTTATAATCAGTACGAGTGGGAGCTGCACAAGACCTTTGATGCTAAACGGAACATTTTCTTTAGGTCCAACACTGTGGCAAATAAAGCTCCTCCTCCCAGATACTACCCGAAGCCAAAGGAATACTTCGAAAGGCAAAGCAGGAAACACTTGGCGCAGCAACTAAAAGACGAAACAGCTAAGGAGAAAGAGACCTAGGATTTTTGCTAATGTACTCCTTATAGTTTATCATTATTGTCATGTTAACATATGAACAATTATTGCGGATATCTATAAATATATGTGATTTCATGATTGACTCTAGTATTGCTCTGCTTGCATTTATTGTTCTTCTCTTGATTTGTTGTATATATTATCTGGATTGGTGAAATTCATCTTAGCTAGTAGGATTTTGGCTTCTTCAAATAGGGGGAAATTGTTGGGTATTGTATCCACAATTACCTGGATTTGAGGAAGCCTCCTATCAAGCTAAGATGAATTCATAATGTATTTGATGAAATATTTCAATTTGTGCTTGCAGTTATTCCACGCTAAGTACACACCAATGTCAGGGTGCAGTTGGTCAATATACACGGGTCTACGCAATGTAATCCCTCGTTGAGCAGATCAGTGTGTTGGCTTACGTGTACTCCCTCTATTGGAGTGTACTTATTTATAAGTACAGGGCTGTGATAGATCAAGAGCAGTCAAGGAGCAAGGATAAGCCAAAGAGTAGCTCATGGGTGGAAAGACGAAATATCATCTAAGTAAGAATCGACGAGAATCACTATGTGATTCTCGCAGATTCGACGAGAATCACTAGTTATTCTCGCCGACTATCTATGGCTAACTCAGCACGTGCAAATCTCACGCCAAGTCAAAATCGTCGAGAGTCATCAAGTGTTTCTCGACGATTCGTCGAGAATGATTCTGCACTCTCGACGATTTGTCGAGAATGATTGATGACTCTCGCCGATCCACTCTGGTTTGCTAAGTTTTTCAGCATGACTTCTGCTAAGTAGAATTCGGCGAGAATCGTAGGTGATTCTCACGGATTCGTCGAGAATCACCTATGATTCTCGCCGAATTTGCCTTAGGCGAAATTCTGGTTCTCGCTGGATCAGACCAAGTTTCAGGCGCTGTTTTGAACCGGAGCTAAGGTTTGTTTTAGTGGGGCCCACAACGGTCATATTGTTTGACCTACTGTATAAATACTTCGGCATTTTGAATAGTAATCAGTACGAATACACAAGAAAGAAAACTGAGTCGCCGTTGTGACCTAGATCGCGGATTTGTCTTCCGCCGCTGCCATCGCTGCTTGGGAAGTTAGTCGCCATCGTTGATCGAGGATACCTCCAGATCTTCCGGCGATAGAAGCTTTGCCAAGCAACGTGTAACACCCCAACAATCTCAAAAAATGGATTTGAGGTGCAGGTTGTTTTACACGGCCTGGGACACGGGCGTGTCCCAGGACGTGTCGGGGGTACACGGCCTGGGACACGGGCGTGTCCCAGGGCGTGTCACTCAAATAATAGGCGGATTGAGTCAGAAGATTACACGGCCTGGAACCAAGCCTTGAACACGGCCATGTCAGATTTGACACGGGCGTGTCCGATGCCGTGTGCCTACCCGTGTACTGCTGGTTGAGTTTGGAGCTCGATGAGGTAGGGGTGACACTGGCGTGTCTCATGACTGACATGGGCATGTCAGGTTCGACACTGGCGTGTCAATGCCCGTGTTCTGGTAAAGTTCAGTCGGTACGAGTACCGCGTGTGCCGCTTAAGGGTACACGGCCTGTGACACGGGCATGTCACAGGCCGTGTCAGCCAAAAAAGTAGGATTTTGGGAAAATCGTGGCCGTTCATTTTCTCTCTTTGGATCCAAGGGCTCAGGTGATTCCTGGCTGGATTAAATCAGCAGAGGCTTGATGAAGAAATCATTCTTCATTTGGTAAAGGAAGAGAGAAAGAGAGAGGAGGAAGAAGAAGGAGGAGGAGATCAAGCCACCGGTGGAGCTCCCGTGGTCCGATTCGTGATCCGAGGCCAGCGTTGTGAAGGCAAAGCTGCTGCGGCTCTTTCTCACCGGCTAGTTTTCGATGGCTCCCAAGAGATCGTCAAGGGTAACGATCTCCCTTCTTGGACATGTGAAGTCCTTCTTTTCTGCATTGCATAGGGAAAACCCTTCCCCGCGAGTGTGCGGTGGGCTGTGGTGTCCCTAGGGGTAGATATGTGAAGTCCCCCTTATTAGAGTCCGGAATTGGAGTACGGATCTAGGCATGCTGTGTGAAGCCCATCTGGACATGCTGGTCTGGATTGGTGATGCTTGTTTGCATATCGGAGAAGACTCCGTGACTGGTTCTACTGCCGGCTGCGCTTGCCCGGTCGGCTGAATCATGGCAGATAGAGCCTCAGTAACTAAGCGAACAGTTTCTGCAGATGGAGGAGGTGTTGGCACCTCAGCTGGTGCCGCACTCTCATCAGAGCGCTGGGGCTCAGAATGCCCAGCACCACTATGCGTCACCTATATGTGGACAAGACACACATTAGCGATCGTATGCAAGCAAAACAACAGAAAAGGAACGCGTAGATTCCTCAAACAAGATTTTGTACATTCCTTAGTGGACATTCCAGAGTTCATTAGCGTTACAGCAGGGCGCACAAAGCCCGTGACTGTCGGGTTGTTCAGCCCAAAGGGGAAAAGAAGACGGGTGCGTCTTATGCTGAGAAGGGCAAAGCGGTGGTTGATTCCTCTGCGTCCCAGGCACAGCCCCGAATCTATCACCTTGGTCAGCAGGAGGCGATTAAGCAAAGTGACGTCGTCACAGGTACGAGTGAATATAGCTTACTTGCTTAAGTGCTATTGCTTGTGGTTATGTATAGCTTGTGCATGATGTGTGTGTGCTGCAGGCTTTGTCCTGATTCGGAATAATCTGGCGAGGGCCCTGTTTGATACGGGTGCTTCACATTCTTTTCTATCTGAGGACTTCGTATCTTGAATTGGGGTGCCGAGTCATGTGACGGTTGATAGTACAAGGGTGCTATTGCCGAATGGCTGTGTGATGCTTGCGGATAGGGCTTGCGATGTGGATGTTCAAATAGGAAGTCGGGATTTCGGTTTGAGTGCAGCGGTGCTACCGTTATCGGAGTTTGATGTGATCTTTGGTATGGAATGGCTCTCGGAGCAGCGTGCCTTTATTGATTGCAACTCCAAGGAGATCACACTGGGCCAGAATACCGGACTTGTGACGAAGTTCGCTGGTATGCGAGGAGTTGGCGGGATGTTGTTGTCTGCGCTCCAAGTCGTCAATGCTGTTCGGAAGGGCGCGGAGTTATTCTTCACGCTAATTCAGGCTGTTGAGCCAAAGGCCAGTGTCGGTGAAGTTCTGGTTGTGTCAGAGTTTGCCGATGTATTTCCGAAAGATCTTCCTGGGTTACCACCCCAGCGAGAGATTGACTTCTCTATTGAGTTGGTGCCAGGAGCGAAACCTGTGGCCCGCTTACCATATCGCATCACGCCAAAAGAGATGGCTGAGTTGAAAGTCCAATTACAAGAGTTGTTGGAGCAGGGATACATACGCCCAAGTATATCACCTTGGAGCGCGCCTGTTCTATTTGTGAAAAAGAAAGACGGTAGTTTGCGGTTATGTATTGACTACCGCGAATTGAATAAGCTGACGGAGAAAAACAAATATCTGATCCCACGGATTGATGACCTATTTGATCAATTGGCAGGATCAACGGTCTATTCCAAGTTGGATTTGAAATCGGGATATTATCAGTTGAGGATTCGGGAAGGTGACATTCCCAAGACGGCGTTTGGAACACGCTACGGTCATTATGAGTTCACGGTAATGCCGTTTGGCCTATGTAATGCGCCTTCGGTATTTATGGACCTAATGCATCGAACGTTCCGAGAGTACTTGGATTTGTTCATGATTGTGTTTATCGATGACATCTTAGTATACTCTCAGTCGGAACAGGATCATGCAAACCATTTGCGGTTGGTCTTGCATACCCTGCGGAGGAATAAGCTTTATGCCAAGTTCTCAAAGTGTGAGTTCTGGCTCTCTTCAGTAGCCTTTTTAGGCCATGTGGTAAGTGGAGAAGGTATCGCGGTGGATCCGTTGAAGATAAGTGCCATTCGAGATTGGCTAGTGATGTCTTCAGTGGTCGAGGTCAGGAGCTTCCTTGGGCTTGCGGGCTACTATAGACGGTTTATGGAAAACTTCTCACGGATTGCTTTACCTCTGACCACGCTAACGAGAAAAGATCAAAAGTTTATTTGGACGCCGGAGTGCGCGCGAGCTTTTGAAGACTTGAAGAGTCGTTTGACCACGGCGCCTGTGTTGACGTCTCCATGTGGTACAGATGGCTATGAGATCTATAGTGATGCTTCCGGGAGCGGCTTAGGCTGCATTCTTCTGCAGTTTGGTAAAGTGATTGCTTATGGCTCGCGCCAGTTGAAAGTGCATGAGCGGAATTACCCCGTCCATGATTTGGAGTTGGCGGCGGTAATCTTTGCGCTCAAGTTGTGCCGGCACTATCTTTATGGCGTTAAAGTGGACATCTATACAGATCACAAAAGCCTAAAGTACTTGTTGGATCAGAAGGATCTGAATATGCGACAATGAAGATGGATGGAGTTCCTTGGGGACGACACCTTCGAGATTCACTATACTCCCGGGAAGGGAAATGTGGTCGCTGATGCTTTGAGTCGAAAGACTCCGGTACGGGCAAGCTGGTTGTAGAGGCATGATCAGCGTTTAATCCAAGAATTGGAAGCATTGGAGATATCTTGTGTTGACAAGGGTTCGTCGACCGATGCATGTTTGAACTGGACGGAGGTTCAATATGACCTTACGGACAGAGTTCGGCGAGCAACGGAGCTTGATGAAAGTCTCCAGCGCTATGCTAAAGATGGGTCGGATGACCAGTTCTCTTGGGATAACGGTTTGTTAGTAACGGATGGGGTCGTTACACAACGCATCTCAAATGTCCTTCTTGAGATCCTTTGTCTCTTGGTTTGTAGATCAGGAATACCTTCCCTTTCCGAATCGATCGAGACGATTGATCCAAGGAAGACCGTTGGTAGACATTGCCAGCATAGCTACGAAGGTTGGATCTCTAAAGCTCAGCCGCCGCACTTCTTGTCGTCGTCGATCCCGAACGCCAAGCCGCCGCTCTTATTGCAGCCGTCGGTTTCATGGAGATTCATTCTAAGTGAGAGCTAAGGTCGTGGACTCTTCGTCTTCGTCAAGAACGCATCATCGAACGAAGAGGGACACCTAGCACTCCATAAGTAGTTTGTATATTTTATACATTCCATTTTATTTTTGTTGTAAAGGAACGTAGGTTCCTCGTTGTAAGGGTTGGTTGCAACCCGTGGTGGAGGTGTAGTGACTCCTTCTTTTGGAAGGGTTCCTTCCGTGAGTGTGAGGATTAGATTTAAATCCGGTTGGTGAAGTGACCGAGTCATCCCTTGTTGGGAGATAGGTAAAAGGGGGAAAGTGGATGTACCCAAATCGGGGAACCACTATAACTGCTTGTGTCTGTTTGTGCTGTGTTGTTTTGTTTACTTGTGCAGGTAGAATTTTAATTCCGCTAAAATCGCTGCAAAACACCTATTCCCCCCCTCCCATAGGTGAAGGTAGTTGGCACTAAGTGGACTTTCAAATAGCACTTTTAGAATAACACAATAAAGGTGTTTTACTTACCTGAATACCATAATCCCTTAGCTGATGCTGAATCCACAATAGTTGTGCACAGCAACTTCAAGCTGCCATATATTCATACTCAGCTATGGATATTGCCACACTAGTCTGCTTCTTACTTCTCCAAGATATCAATCTTCCTCCCAGGAATTGGCATGTACCTGTAGTACTTTTTCGATCTTCTCTACAGCCTGCAAAATCTGCATCTGAATAACCTGTTAGTAGAAAATCTCCATTCCTAGGGTACCAAAGGCCTAGATTAGGTGTGCCCTTTAGATATCTCAAAATCCTCTTGACTGCAGTATAATGTGATTCTTTAGGGCATGCTTGGTACCTAGCATAGACACATATTGCATACATAATGTCTTGTCTACTAGCAGTTAGATATAATAGAGAGCTAATTATTCCTCTATACAAAGACTCATCTACAGGTTTTCCTGCATCATCTGCGCATATAGGCATACTTGTTCCCATAGGAGTTCTCATGGTGGATGATGACTCCATACCATACTTATTAATTAACTCCTTGGTGAACTTAGACTGGGATATGGACAAGCCATCATCAGTCTGTCTTACTTGGAGTCCCAAGAAGAACTTAGGTTTCCCCATACTACTCATTTCAAACTTCCCTTGCATAAGTTTGGCAAACTTCTTGCAAAGGTTGTTCTCTGTAGACTGATAGAGAAAATCGTATTCTCCAATCTATACTCGATTAAGGCAAGTGTACCTATCGAAATATAGCATAGGATATGAAAAATATCAAGGTCGTATAAAAACTCGGGGCAGGCAAGTACTATTACTCACAACGACTCTATTATTCTACCGAACGATTAATGATGTTTGAAAATTAAAATAAACTAAACTTAAAGAGAAATAAACTATTACGAGAAAAGAGTGCGCGATCGACGATTCACTTTGAAATAAAATAACGAAATAATTTAGTTTAACAATTGTAAATCTATTAAGACCATGACGGATCCGATATTAGGAAGTAATCTCGCTAGAGCATTAAATCCCCTCACTTATAGACGTTTCGACCGAAATCTCTTTCAAGTCAAAATGGCCTAAAGTCGCATTATCGAAGTGACCCACACTATTGGATTTGACTCCAATCCGGAGGATTTACGTCATCCTATCTCTAGGGGTGTGTTCAACTCCTTCCTTCCTTGAGTGATCTTTCATATTCACGAGCCTCTCGGCCACTCGATTATGAGATCAGATGCCTACTACCGTATACCGGAATACGGAGTCGACACAAAATAATTCAAGGAAGGATCAAAATAAAAAAATACAAAATGCAAACATAAAAATAAAGATGCGTTATTCTATTGCAAAAATCATCGCGATCGGGAACAAAAATTATTTAGCTGCGCATATTGGAAAAGAAAACCAAAATAAGAGAAGAAGAAAATGTTTTCATTGCATAATAAAAGAGGTACAATATTAAAAACAACAAGACTATATTATGAAGCAAAATTACAACAATAAAAGACAATTACAACAAGGAGAGAAACATTCTTGAACTAGCACTCTACCAAAACTAAAACTACTTTAAAACTCAAACTACTTAAAAACTACTTGCACTCTAAAAATTACTTTAGACTAAAACTACTTTAAAACTCAAACTACTTAAAAACTACTTGCACTCTAAAAATTACTTCTCTTAAACAAAGGGGGAGGGGTTCCTTTTATAGATGAAGGGGAAGGTTCTAGATGGGGGAGACCAAGGGGGTGGCCGGCCATGTGGATGGAAGGAGGTTCATGCATGGCTTTAATGAGGGGAGAGAGAATGGCTACATGCATTGCATTATATTTAATGGAAGTGAAATGGAAAATATAAAATAAAGAGAGGTGGGATGAATGGAAGTGTGTAGAAGGAAATAATAAAGGGGAGAGAGATGAATGAGGTGGAGAAGGATGCATGCATGAAATATTTAAATGATGGAGAGAGAGAAGAAGAAGGTGGCAAGGTGCATGCATGCATGTGGAAATAATGAGGAGGAAAAATAATAAAGGGAGAGAGAGAGAGATGAATGTGGCCAGCCACATGTAAAAATGCATGAGTGAGTGGGCTCGGGTTTGGGCTTTGTGAAGGGCTGCTCCATGGTGGGCTCGGGTAGGGGCTACATGCACTTGGAGGATTGGTGGGCTTCACTTGTAGGCTCGGGTTGGACAAGGGCTGCTCCAAGTTGGGCTTGAATGAGGCTCGGGTAGGAGGCTTGGCTGCACCAAATGGAAGTGGGCTGCATCAAATGGAAGTGGGCCGGCCACCTACAAAAAGAAATAAAACATACATTAGAAACTTTATAACATGATAATATAAAACATAAAATAAAAGTGAAAAAATAAAAACTAACAAAACATTCATTATAATAAACTTAACAAACATAACACATAAAATATTTATAACTTAAAATTAGACAAACATGAAACATAATACATAACAAGTATAATAATATAATAAAACTATATAGTTTTATATAATAACATAAAATAAAATTGCGACAAAATAATAAAACTATAATAAAACTAGTAATTTTAATATATTATAGAAAGATATTAAAACATGAAATAACAAGCATAAATTATAAATAAACTAAGGTAATTAAGCTACTAAATTACTCCAAAAACGATGACTAAAACTAGTCATCAAACTCCCCCATGCTTAGGCTTTTGCTATTCCAGAGCAAAAGGAAGAGAAATATTTATAAGACATTAAATAATTTGCAATTAAACTAAAAATTTATTTACATCAAAATCTAGCCAAAATTTAAAATTTAGGGATTTAACAATCAAGTCCTAAATTATGAAATTAAAGTGAAAAGCGAGAAACATTTAGCCAAAAATTCTCTCATAAATTAACTAGCATTCAAAATGGAGTAAAGTGCAAACAAGGTTAGATTGGAATTATAAAAACCATGACTTAAAAGAAACTTAAGGAAGAAGACAACCTACTACTTATGCTCTCCATATATTTTAATTTAAAAACTAAGATAATGATATTGGCTAAGGGGTTTAGGGAGGAAATTAACATGAAGAGGTCTTTGATTGGAGGTGATGAATTTTATCCTCTCACCCCACTCATTTTTTTGTTTTTTTTAAATAATATATGTAATACCATAAAATGATAGACTAACATCCTATCACTTCCCCCGACATATATTAACTTTTTAATTCCTCTCTTCATTAGGGTTGCATATGTGTACCAGAGAATAAGGAACTAACATCTCCTTATTCCCATGACATATGATCTAACAAATAAAACAAAAAGGGAATTGGGTAAAGATAGGAGTTAAATAAAATTTTAGAAAATAAACAAAAATACTAGAGAGCAACTACTAGTAGATTGAGATTTCCTAAGAATCTAAAAGCATGAAGTAATAATAATTGGAATCCAAAATTGTTTTAGCAAAATTACTACAAAATTGAAACTATTTAAAATAAAAGAGAAAAGATGCTAAATAAATTACTCTAATCAAATTAAAACATAAGATTTTCCTCAAAACTAAATCACTAAAAGTTAATTTTAACTAAATATGATGAAATAAAGATTAGCAAATAAAAATGCTTATAAACTAACTCAAACTAAAGTTCTAAAAATAACAAAAAGCTAAGCATGAGATTTATTATTTTTTGATTTTTTGACATTTTTCATTTTTTTGGGTTTTGAGATATTATCTTTTTTGGAATTTTTTTTTTGATTTTTATAATTTTTTTGGTTTTTGATAAGGCGAAATAGAAGTAGTACTAAAGAAAGTTAATAAAAAAAAACTTAATAAAACTATACTAATTTTTGTTTTTTTTTTGAAAAGAAAGAAAACAACAAAACCCTCCCCCATGCTTAAACCTTTCATTGCCCTCAATGAAAAATAAAAATAAGAAAGAAAAAGGAAGAAGAAAGGGGAGGGGGAATACAATAAAGTAAAGAAAAAAAGAAAATGACTTCCCCGGAGTCGTAAGGCCGATTGCAGATGTCGCTCCCCCATGCTTGAGCTGGACACCGGCTCGGGCCTAAGGAAGAGATGAATTGATGGAGCCAAACGAACCGCCGGGGGTTTTATTCCTACAAAACAAAATAAAACAAAAAGAAAAAAACAAAAAGGATAAGCAAGGGGTGCCTTCCAAGAGCGCTCTCTGTTTAACGTCGGCTGAGCCCGACGTTATTTGTTAGCTAAATGGACAATAAAAACTAAAGTGAAGTGGTAACTCCCTAAGTATGCGCTTAGGAAAGTAAACTAGAAAAAAGAAAAAATGAAGAATTGCACCGACATGCGGTGGAATCTTTAAGAAAATGATGCCCAAAAAGGAACGGACGGAGTTATAGAAGAACTCCGCCGTATATAAAATGGGGAAGAAGGGGTCGTCAAAAGAAGGAGAATAAAAAGAAGAAGAAATAGAAAGAGGAATAAAAGAAGTAGAAAACGAATTTTCATCAAAGGAAATTTCACAAGGAGAAGGAGAGTCTTGTGAAATTTCGGGAGAAGAAGGAGAAGGAAGAACTAAAGAAGAAATATCTAAAGGATAAGAAGAAGAAGAAGACTCGCTAAAACTAGGAAAATTTGGAACAGTTAAATTTGAAAGCGTAATGGAATCGCCAACGTCTTCAGAATGAGAAATATGAAATGTCTCGTCATCCTCAACGGGTAAGAAGCACACCGGAATATCCATAGAGGTGTCTTCCAAAGGAGGAAGGAAACAATCCGGGATATCCGAATAGTTAACCTCCTCGAGAGGAAAATGACAAGCCGGGATATCCGGTGACTCATTACATAAAGAAATTGGAGGAGACGGAGAAGAAGACGAAGAAAATGAAGCGGCCTCATGAGAAAAAGAATCCATAATGGTTTTGAGATGCGAATTAATATTATTAAGAGAAGTTTACAACTCAAAATACCCATTATCGAGAGAATTAAAATTAAAAGTAGGAGGCGCGGCGCTTTGCGGGGCAAAATCATAAGAAAAATACGGGTTTCCCGCCTCCCAAGTAGGATAAAAATTGGGGTAAGGGTCAAATTGGCCAGTTTGACCCGCTCTAGAAAAATTGAAATCAAAAGAGGGAGGGGCTCCCGAAAGATATTCCGAATAGAAGTGGTCGGGCGACCCGCAAGAAGCGCAAAAATACAACGATTCCATAAAAAAAATAAACTGCTACCAAAAAGAAAAACTATTTTTTTTTATTTGTTTTTTTTAGATATATATATATATATTTTTAAAATAGGTTTTTTTAATGGATTGGCTCTCGAACTTCCCGAGGACTACCCAGTGAAGGGTTCGCCCGGTACTAGGTAAAATGGTGGCGCTTAAAGCCCCTTACCCTTTTCGAGAGATTTTAGGTTGGGTAGAATTTAGATGAGGTGGGTGGATAATAATAATAATAATAAAAATAATAATAATAATAATAATTTTTTTCTTTTTTTTAGTAGAAGTAATAAACTCGGTGCTTTCGTAATATTGCCAAAAATTTCCCCGGCAACGGTGCCAAAAACTTGATAGAGAAAATCGTATTCTCCAATCTATACTCGATTAAGGCAAGTGTACCTATCGAAATATAGCATAGGATATGAAAAATATCATGGTCGTATAAAAACTCGGGGCAGGCAAGTACTATACTCACAACGACTCTATTATTCTACCGAACGATTAATGATGTTTGAAAATTAAAATAAACTAAACTTAAAGAGAAATAAACTATTACGAGAAAAGAGTGCGCGATCGACGATTCACTTTGAAATAAAATAACGAAATAATTTAGTTTAACAATTGTAAATCTATTAAGACCGTGACGGATCCGATATTAGGAAGTAATCTCGCTAGAGCATTAAATCCCCTAACTTATAGACGTTTCGACCGAAATCTCTTTCAAGTCAAAATGGCCTAAAGTCGCATTATCGAAGTGACCCGCACTATTGGATTTGACTCCAATCCGGAGGATTTACGTCATCCTATCTCTAGGGGTGCGTTCAACTCCTTCCTTCCTTGAGTGATCTTTCATATTCACGAGCCTCTCGGCCACTCGAATATGAGATCGGATGCCTACTACCGTATACCGGAATACGGAGTCGACACAAAATAATTCAAGGAAGGATCAAAATAGAAAAATACAAAATGCAAACATAAAAATAAAGATGCGTTATTCTATTGCAAAAATCATCGTGATCGGGCACAAAAATTATTTAGCTGCTCATATTGGAAAAGAAAACCAAAATAAGAGAAGAAGAAAATGTTTTCATTGCATAATAAAAGAGGTACAATATTAAAAACAACAAGACTATATTATGAAGCAAAATTACAACAATAAAAGAAAATTACAACAAGGAGAGAAACATTCTTGAACTAGCACTCTACCAAAACTAAAACTACTTTAAAACTCAAACTACTTAAAAACTACTTGCACTCTAAAAATTACTTTAGACTAAAACTACTTTAAAACTCAAACTACTTAAAAACTACTTGCACTCTAAAAATTACTTCTCTTAAACAAAGGGGGAGGGGTTCCTTTTATAGATGAAGGGGAAGGTTCTAGATGGGGGAGACCAAGGGGGTGGCCGGCCATGTGGATGGAAGGAGGTTCATGATGGCGAAGGCCATCATGATGGAGCACTTGGAGCACTTGGAGCACTTGAGGATGGACCATCGAGGAGTGAGGAGGTGGAAGATATACCAGCAAAAGACTTGCGACGACGTAGCGGTCATGGCTACGGGCTTCGCCCTCGCAACAAAACTCGTGTTTGAATATTTTTCTTTATGGTGTGCTAATAGCCTTTTCATGAGTGGCTATTTTAAAACAATATTTTATTTCCTGCATTTCATTTTATGTGGTGTGTATTTAGCCACTAGTTTTTACATTTGGGATGTAAGCCTATATAAGGCTATGACTCTTTCATATTGAGTAGATTATTATTGAATTGAAAATTGAGATTTCCTAAACCTAATTTTCTTGTTCTCCCTCCTTCTCTCCCTTGCCCTCATCATAGCCGCCGTCCCTACCTATCCCTCCTCTCCAAACCGACGGCCTTCCCCTCTCCCTCTTCAAGAGATCGGCCACACTCCTTCTCCTCTCATCCCTAGCCGCCACCTCCTCTACATCCCCCTACCCTAGCCGACGGCTCATTGCCTCCCCACCTCAAAACCGAGAGGTGATCCTCTCCTCAAGGAGGTTCGGCCACATCAAGGTCTTGCAAGGAAGGAGGTCTTCTAGAGAATCCTCGCCGGCGTGACGTGAAAAGGATTTCAAGGTTCGTCATCCATAACGCTCTTCCGTGGACATCAAAGGAGAAGCGATCATATCCGGTGGATCCGCGCATCTCGGATCTATCATTCCGAGAGGGGTAACGAAATTCTACACAAGAGTTTTCTCTTCTTAGATAATTCTAGTGGTGGACGAATTTTGCGTTGATTTCCGAAATTGTTATTTCTTCGTAGCTAACAAATAATAGATTAGTATTTTTCGTTTGGTTTTCCGAAGGAATCGTAAAAGGATTTGGCACTCCTCGCTTTCTTTTTGTTGGGATAGATCCAACCACCTTTCGAATCGTTTGTTCTTGGTGGATCTATTTTGGTACAACCCAAAAGCTCGTCCGGGATCAATATTATCCCTTTTAGCCGGAAAGAGTTCGGCCTATAGCCGACACTCGATCTAATTGCGGAACGGCGATCCGTATTGTTAGCGCGTGCGATAAGTAGAATAATTGTGGTGGCTGCGTTTACGTTAGTGTGCGGACTAGAGGTCGTAAATCGTGTCAAGCGTTGTCGCGGTCACGCGACGTGATTCGAAGAGACATCCCTACATCAATTCATGCATGGCTTTAATGAGGGGAGAGAGAATGGCTACATGCATTGCATTATATTTAATGGAAGTGAAATGGAAAATATAAAATAAAGAGAGGTGGGATGAATGGAAGTGTGTAGAAGGAAATAATAAAGGGGAGAGAGATGAATGAGGTGGAGAAGGATGCATGCATGAAATATATTAAATGATGGAGAGAGAGAAGAAGAAGGTGGCAAGGTGCATGCATGCATGTGGAAATAATGAGGAGGAAAAATAATAAAGGGAGAGAGAGAGAGAGATGAATGTGGCCGGCCACATGTTAAAATGCATGAGTGAGTGGGCTCAGGTTTGGGCTTTGTGAAGGGCTGCTCCATGGTGGGCTCGGGTAGGGGCTACATGCACTTGGAGGATTGGTGGGCTTCACTTGTAGGCTCGGGTTGGACAAGGGCTGATCCAAGTTGGGCTTGAATGAGGCTCGGGTAGGAGGCTTGGCTGCACCAAATGGAAGTGGGCTGCATCAAATGGAAGTGGGTCGGCCACCTACAAAAAGAAATAAAACATACATTAGAAACTTTATAACATGATAATATAAAACATAAAATAAAAGTGAAAAATAAAAACTAACATAACATTAATTATAATAAACTTAACAAACATAACACATAAAATATTTATAACTTAAAATTAGACAAACATGAAACATAATACATAACAAGTATAATAATATAATAAAACTATATAGTTTTATATAATAACATAAAATAAAATTGCGACAAAATAATAAAACTATAATAAAACTAGTAATTTTAATATATTATAGAAAGATATTAAAACATGAAATAACAAGCATAAATTATAAATAAACTAAGGTAATTAAGCTACTAAATTACTCCAAAAACGATGACTAAAACTAGTCATCATAGACCTAAAGATTATGTCATCTACATAGATCTGAACTAAGATTATCTTCTCTTTAGATTCCCTTAGGAATAGAGTTTTGTCTATTTTACCTCTTGAGAATTTATTCTCAATAAGGAAAGTAGATAGGGTTTCATACCAAGCCCTTGGGGCTTGCTTTAACCCATACAATGCTTTCCTAAGTCTATAGACATAACCAGGTTTAAGAGAATCTACAAAACCTGATGGCTGCTCTACATAGACTTCTTCTTTTAGATCACCATTCAGAAATGCTGATTTCACATCCATTTGATATACCTTGAAGCCTTGATATGCTGCATAGGCAAGGAACATTCTGATTTCTTCCAGTCTTGCTACTGGGGAAAATGTTTGATCAAAGTCTATTCCCTCTTCCTGTTTGTATCCTTTTGCAACCAATCTTGCTTTATTCTTCACAATAACTCCATTCTCATCCAACTTGTTCCTAAAAATCCACTTTATACCAATGATGTTGTGGTCTTTTGGTTTAGGAACTAACTCCCAGACCTTTCATCTTCTAAACTGATTAAGCTCCTCTTGTATAGCATTAATCCAAGGTTGTTCTTGGATAGCTTCTTCAAATTTCTTTGGCTCCAGTTGAGATAGAAAACTTGAGTGCAGAACTGTATTCAGATTTCTTCTTCTGGTTTCTACTCCATGTCTTAGATCACCTATTATCTGATCTGCTGGATGATCTTGTAGATGTCTTACAGCTAGAGGTAGACTTCCTTCTAGCTGAACACCTCCAGTTTCTTCAATATGATGCATCTCTTGGTTGTCATCAGCTTCTAGAGAGTCTTGTACTCCCCCTAGACAATAGCCAACATTTTCCAATACTTCATCTGCAATTGAGCCTTCTGCAATGGAAAGCTTGTCCATCCTATTTCTTATACCAGTTGAACTGCATGAACTACAAGGTAACTCACTATTGATTAATCTTGTTTCATCAAATACAACATGTACAGATTCTTCTACAACCTGAGAAATCAAGTTGTAGACTCTATAAGCCTTACTATTGTTGATGTACCCAACAAATATCCCATCTTGGAATTTGGTAGCAAACTTAGTTAGATAAGACTTGTCATTGTTAAGGATATAACACTTGCAACCAAAGAATCTAAAATAGGATAGATTTGTTTTTCTACCTTTCATGATCTCATAGGGAGTCTTTTTGTGGTACTTAGTGATAGAAGCTCTGTTGAGTACATGACATACAGTGTTTACTGCCTCAGCCCAAAAATATTCTGGGAGAGAAGTGTCACTCAATAGAGTTCTACCACCTTCAATCAATATCCTATTCTTTCTTTCAGCAATACCATTTTGCTGAGGTGTTCTAGGTGAGGAGAATTCTTGAAAAATCCCAAACTCTTCACACAATCTTGTCATACTTTTAGATTGAAATTCAGTGCAATGGTCACTTCTAATTTTGACCACTGTACTGTCAAGTTCATTCTGAATTTGTCTTACAAAACTATGTAAAACACTTGGAGTTTTAGATTTCTGTCTTAGAAAGAACACCCAGGAATATCTAGAATAGTCATCTTCAACCACAAAAGTGTAGACCTTCCTACCTAGACAATGAACTGGCATAGGACTAAAAAGATCCATATGTAAGAGGTATAGACACCTCACTGAATCCTTGTTTTCAAGGCTATGAAAGGAGGATTTTGTCTGCTTGTCCTTTTGACAAGCTGAACATATCTCTTCCTTTATACACTTAACTTGAGGACCATTCCTCACTAACTCTTTACTAAAGAGTTGGACAATTGTCTTGTAGTTAAGATGAGCCAGCCTCTTATTCCATTTGACACAATGAGATGCTTTCTCACCAGCTACAAGACAAATAGGAGAACCTTTGTTCTCACACCCAAAATCAAGACAATAAACATTTCTCTTTCTATATCCAGTCAATATGACCTTTTGATCACTTGATCTTCTGATATGACATCCATTCTTAACAAATGAAATGTCATATCCTAGATCACTCAGCTGACTTATGCTTATCAGGTTGTGTTTCAACCCTTTTACATAAGCCACTTGAGTGATGGTAATTTGGTTGGAAGAGATGTTACCAAATCCTTTGATGATTCCTCTTTCAGATCCACAAAAGATTACTTTAGGCCCATCCTTGAACGATGTGTACTCCTTCTGTAGCCCCTTTGTTCCAGTCATGTGCCTGGAACATCCACTGTCCAAGTACCATATAGGGGCATGGCAACTTGGACTTTCCTGCAATACAGAATTACCTTCCCTTAGAACCCGAGTAAGTCTTGGGTCCTTGGTTCAAGTTA
Organism: Platanthera zijinensis; assembly: GCA_039513925.1. Classification (NCBI taxonomy): domain Eukaryota; kingdom Viridiplantae; phylum Streptophyta; class Magnoliopsida; order Asparagales; family Orchidaceae; genus Platanthera; species Platanthera zijinensis. The sequence goes on along the minus strand of CM077084.1, from coordinate 111,453,820 downwards.
GCACCATTAATATCAAAACTACCAACAGCTCTTCTAACTGGTAGACTGTTGTTCTTCCTGACACTTTTGTTATGCCAGCAGTCTAAGGCAAAATGGCCTGTCTTGCCACAGCACCAGCATTCATACTTATTGTATCTAGGTCTAGATATATTTTTGACAGAAGAATTTCTGTTCTGTGCTGGTGCTGCTGCAGGTACACCCACTGGTTTCTTATAACTATAGGGTTTATGAACATGGGTTGAATTATTGGCATTAACACCCTTGTTATTCAAAACATCAGTCTTATTATGACCATGAATATTTTCAAGATCATACTTGTTAGAAGGCTCATGCACCTTTCTAAAAGCTATAGGGACTTTTAAATTCAATGGTTGAACTGGTGGTTTGCCCTTTCTCTTGAAATGGCTTGCCCTGGTGTTACCTTTATAGCCTATTCCTGCCTTACCCTTTTGAGCCACAAACTCATCTATTAAGGGTAAGACTGATTTTGGCTTAGAGTAACTAGGAACCAAATCTTTCTCTACTTGAAGTCTGACTTCCAGACTTTTAATTAGATCATTTTTATATGTGATTATACCCATCTGAATAAATGTAATAGTTTTCAGCTTGGCAACCTCATTCATTTATTGATCCAATTCTTTCTCTAAACCAGATAAAGTCATCTTAAGATCTGTAATTTTCTTAGCCTGATTTTTGGCCAGGTTTTTGCTTTTCTTAAGTGCCTGTAATAAGTCCCCATATTCATCTATAAACTCATGAATATCTCCTTCAGATTCGGATCCATCCTTATAACTTGATGAAGATTAATCTGACTCTGAACCAGTACTATAATCAGAAATTCTAGAATTACTTTGTACCTTGCTGGGACCAGGCTGATCCTGGCACTTGTTGTCTTCTAATTCAGCCATCAGTCCCATGAACTGATGGTCTTCTTGTTCATTGATGGATTCCAGCAATTACATAAACTCCTCTTCTTCACTAACTGCATACAGTTTAATGTATGCTTCAGCTTCAGATTCTGACTCTGAGGAGGATTGATCTGTAAGACTCTTCTCCTTCTTAGCAACAAAGGATTTCTCCTTCTTGCCCTTTTATTGAGTTTTCTTTCTGTCTGCTGACTCCTTTCTCTTTTCTGGACACTCAGCCACCACATGTCCTAGCCTATTGTAGCAATAGCAAACAATTTTGTATGTTGTAGCTTTTTCTGGCTTAGACCTTCTCCTTTCCTTTCTTGATGATTTTCTCTTTTGATAATAGTCATCAACTGGCTGTGATGTGGAGGGCCTTGACTTCCACTGCTTCTTCTTCAAAAACCTCTGAAACTGCCTTGTAAAGGCAGTAAAATCTGCATCAGAATCACTGTTATCTGTGTTCTGATTTTCTGAATTTTCTGAGATAACTTCAGCAACTTCCTTAGAGGTGATGGAGACATCCTCCTGCTCTTTCTAGTGGCTTCAACCTTGAAGGCCACTGACTTTTATCAATGCTCTCCTTTTGTATTTATTTCTTCCTCCTTCCTAGCTGTTAGTTGCATTTCATATGATAACAACTTTCAAAATAAGGTTGGAGGAGAAATGTCAGCTAGTTTGGCTACTTCTCTAATGGCACAAATCTTGGTATCCCAATCCTTTGTCAAGGATCTTAGGAATTTGTCATTAAGCTCATAAGTACTGAAGACCCTTCCATAGGACATCAGTTCATTCACTATCCTATATAATTTCTTTTAGCATTCAGATATGCTATCAGACTTCCCTTGTCTGAAACTCTCATATTCTTGATTGAGCATAGACTTTCTGTCTTGTCTAACTTCTTTCGAACCGTCCATGTAGACAATCAAGGTGTCCCACAATTTCTTGGAGGTTTTGCAGTGAATCAAATTTTGGAAAGTTGAATCATCTATGGCACTCACTATGATATTCTGAGCTCTCTTATCCATAGTTGCCAATATAATTTCATCCTTGGTCATTTCAGAAAAATCTTTAAGAGTTCTTTGATTTGCATTTAGAGCAGACACATTCATTGGGATATATGGACATTCTTTTACTGTGATATATATCCTTGGGTCAGAGGCCTCCATAAATAATCTAACCCTTTCTTTCTAGATTCCTAAAATATCTTTCCTGCAGATAGGTAATTTCATTGACCCTAATTCCTTGAGATTATCTCCAGAACTCATTTTCTTGATTCTTGATTCTGCCTTAGGGATCTAACTCAGACTGTTAAGTCCTTCTTTGAGTAACCTCCCTCTGATACCACTTGATAGTTTTACTTTTAAGACTACCTTAACACCTAGAGGGGGGTGAATAGGTACTTTTCCTTGATTTAACTTAAGGCAGAATATTACTACAGTTATTTGAATAAATCAGATATAACTAAGCTTACACAACACAACAATCACAAACATACACACATCACAGATTGCACAAAGATTTATAGTGGTTCCCAAAGGTCTGGGTACATCCACTTTCCCCCTTCACCTATCTAGCAGTATGCTAGAGTCGGCCTAACTTCTTCCTTTAACTAAGATTCTCAGATCCTACAGCTCATAATACAGAAGGATTCCTACAACTCAGGCTAACAAGCCCTACCTCAGCCTTGCCAAAAGGCCTACAACTCAGAGAATACCTTCTCCTATAACTTAGGCTAATGATGAGTCCTCTTTATATACCTATTTTCGGACTCATCTAGGCTTATTTTCTTGTCTTTGCACACCGTTTAGCGTCATTTGCACTCCTTTTGGTTCGCTACGGTTATTCCACGTCTTGTGCACTTTATTAGCCTATTTCTGTGCGTGTGTGTATTTTCCTTTTTGCTTTGCTTAATATTTATGTCTGTGACTGCCATGTCGACATCCCGTTCAGTTTTCCTGCAGGTTCTGGGATCGTGTGGGCGTCCGGGATAGGACATTCACCATTTTTGGCAAAGGAGTCAATGGTCGTGCGTTTTTACCCACGCACGATCATCGACCTCTTTGGCGCACGATCACTGGTCGTGCGCAGTCATGACCTCTTCTGTGAAAGTTCTGTCCCGGCATATCGCACGATCATCAGCCATACCGCGCACGATCACTGCTCGTGCGCTGCCGGTCGTGCGCAGTCACACCTTCTTTTTCCACTTTTCTGCCTCCATATCGCACGATCACAGGCCATACCGCGCACGACCACTGGTCGTGCGCTGGTGATCGTGCGCGCTGTTTAATTCTGTTTTCTATAAATAGCGCAGGTCCGCCCTAATTTTGGAGACGATCCAAATCCGCGATTTTTCCGCCGTTCTTCGTCTCAGACGAGGGTTTCCTCCGTCCCCCTTCATCCTCCATCTTAGGGAGGGTCTCCGGGCAAGCTTACAACGCCAAATCAACGCCGGAGCATCCTCTCGGCCTCCTCCTTCATCCTCAAGCTTCAAGCGGAGTTTTGACCGAGCTTTCTCCATCAAGCAAGGAAGGGCCGGAGCCGCAATCTACGGATCATTTCAACGAAGAAGACGGGTCCATTGGGAGTGAGTGACACCTCCTCTACCCCGGACGCAGTTGAGGACCGAGCTTGGACTCGGATTGACAACCCGGGATTCCAACCGTGAACCCCCAACAAGGCTTCGGATTCGGTCGATTCGCACACCTCTTCCTCTTGTATTTGATAGCTTAGTTTAACTCTTTGTATTGATGAAGTACATTTTATTGTAGTTAATGATCTTGCACTTTATCATGTCTATGTGATTTGTGTATTTTCGTTATTATTGCTTGAGTGCGAACGGGCAAGCTTATGGTTTCCGACATTGGTGGATTCCTTTGGGGGTAATCTTGAGCCCCGGTCTTCGGCAATGCTCACCTTAGTGGCCTGTCTACTTTCTTCCTGCGTAGGACCGGATGATTCACCGTGATTCTACTTTTGAGTAATAATAAATTTCTGTTACGCATTGTGAAAAATATAAAATATTTTGTATACTTAAGAATTTCCTTTACTTTATTTTTATGCACGCGAGCATGCGACTTCGCATGGTACTCCGTTTTGCAATTTCTTTGTTAGCTAGTTCATTTTCCCTGTCTGCTTAGGTTTTGTTTGCTCGGGACGCGCAAATGGTTAAGTCTGGGGGTGTGATGAGTCCTCTTTATATACCTATTTTCGGACTCATCTAGGCTTATTTTCTTGTCTTTGCACACCGTTTAGCGTCATTTGCACTCCTTTTGGTTCGCTACGGTTATTCCACGTCTTGTGCACTTTATTAGCCTATTTCTGTGCGTGTGTGTATTTTCCTTTTTGCTTTGCTTAATATTTATGTCTGTGACTGCCATGTCGACATCCCGTTCAGTTTTCCTGCAGGTTCTGGGATCGTGTGGGCGTCCGGGATAGGACATTCACCATTTTTGGCAAAGGAGTCAATGGTCGTGCGTTTTTACCCACGCACGATCATCGACCTCTTTGGCGCACGATCACTGGTCGTGCGCAGTCATGACCTCTTCTGTGAAAGTTCTGTCCCGGCATATCGCACGATCATCAGCCATACCGCGCACGATCACTGCTCGTGCGCTGCCGGTCGTGCGCAGTCACACCTTCTTTTTCCACTTTTCTGCCTCCATATCGCACGATCACAGGCCATACCGCGCACGACCACTGGTCGTGCGCTGGTGATCGTGCGCGCTGTTTAATTCTGTTTTCTATAAATAGCGCAGGTCCGCCCTAATTTTGGAGACGATCCAAATCCGCGATTTTTCCGCCGTTCTTCGTCTCGGACGAGGGTTTCCTCCGTCCCCCTTCATCCTCCATCTTAGGGAGGGTCTCCGGGCAAGCTTACAACGCCAAATCAACGCCGGAGCATCCTCTCGGCCTCCTCCTTCATCCTCAAGCTTCAAGCGGAGTTTTGACCGAGCTTTCTCCATCAAGCAAGGAAGGGCCGGAGCCGCAATCTACGGATCATTTCAACGAAGAAGACGGGTCCATTGGGAGTGAGTGACACCTCCTCTACCCCGGACGCAGTTGAGGACCGAGCTTGGACTCGGATTGACAACCCGGGATTCCAACCGTGAACCCCCAACAAGGCTTCGGATTCGGTCGATTCGCACACCTCTTCCTCTTGTATTTGATAGCTTAGTTTAACTCTTTGTATTGATGAAGTACATTTTATTGTAGTTAATGATCTTGCACTTTATCATGTCTATGTGATTTGTGTATTTTCGTTATTATTGCTTGAGGTGCGCCTTAATATTCCATCCACCATCCACCCTTGCCGCACTAGCAATTGCTAGTGGCGTGCGTTGCGAAGAGGTGCTTACGACCCTCATTCCGCCGTTCTCTCCACCTCATCCGCTAGCCTACTCTTCCATCCGCCAAGCGATTCGGTGCATAGCGGCCCGTGTAGTTTCCATCCCGCCTGGCGAAGCATCGCATAGCGGCGTTGCATAGGAGTAGTTGTTAGATTTTTACTTTATTTTCCACAACCATCAAAACCCCCATCGTTACCTTCGCCCCGAGGACTTCAATCTCAAGTCCTCCTCGACATTAACTCATCCCTTACTGTGTTCCTCAAGAGACCGACACTCGGGGATTTATTCCCAAACTTTATTACTTGTGCGACCGGTGCGCTTGCCGTTTTCCACGCATCAGCTAACAAGCCCTACCTCATCCTTGCCTCAAGTCCTACAGCTCAGAGAATACCTTCTCCTATAACTAAGGCATAAACAGCCCTACCTCAGAGAATAAATCTCCTACACTCAGCCTTTATAAAATAGGCTTATAACTCAGATCTATGAATAGATCCTACAGAATTTGATAAGGAATTTTTGTAATCTCTTACCCCTGTTGAGAGAGAAGGGATAAGATCTTTCTTGATCAGCTTCTTGAAGAGGCTGATGGCTGAAATTAACTTAATCTTAGCTTTCTTCAAAGCTTCTTGAATCTGAACTTAGTTGAGTTGATTTCCTTTGAATAAAACTGACTGGCAGCTTCCTTCTTAGACTTCAGAAATAGATCTGAATCTCCTTGACAGATTAGTTCAGTATCTGCTTCTTGAGAGACCTGTGAATGTCTCCTCCTTGTCTTCAAATAGCTGGATCTCTCTCTATTCAAATCTCTTGAAGATACTTCTGAATTCTTGATTGAATTCTACTTAGACAGAATCTGAATAGTAAACTACTTCAGATCATCTTCTTAGATCTTCTCACGAAGATCTTCTTCTTTGTTACTTGTACTTTCTTGATCAGAGAATAATCTCTAATTATGTTAGTGGTGACAAAACTTATTCTCTATGTTCTATATTTTTCTTCTTCTGAATCCATCTATTTATAGACTTCTTCCTTCGTAACCGGCTGATCTGGTTTATAACTAACTTCTGACAAGTCTGACAGCTTCAGTAAACCTTTCATAACCCACAGCTGTCAAGTCTTCAAACACTTCTTGAGCCTTTGACTCTGTCAGCAAAGCGTCGAGTCTGTCTGCCATAAAATGTCGAGACCATCTGTCGATATGTGTTGACACAAGTGAATTAAGTGTCGACACAGCCTTTGGTGATGTCAACAAAGCTGCCTTGATGTCGACACAGCTTCTTGATACTGCATCTTGAGAATGTGTCGACACTGATTATTTGTGTCGACACTGATTATTTGTGTCGACACAAACACTTCACCATTCATCAGTAATCAACTTGGTCAAGACTCAGCTGTGTGTCAACACAAGTCCTGTGTGTAACATCCCATTTCCGGCTAGACCCCTAGGAGTCGGTTGGTCGTGACAGAACCATAGGAAGCCCAAAAATTGAAATAAATCGATCGATATTTCGGGTCACGGGTTGGTCACGCCCGTGACTGACCCGTCACGCCCGTGACTTTGGGCGTGACTACTTCGACGATCGTCGATCTCCGTGAGACGATCGTCGAACTTGCTGCCCGGGCATGTCACGCCCGTGACCAAGGTGTCACGCCCGTGACTTAGGGCGTGACTCCTTCGACGATCGTCGATCTCCGTGAGACGATCGTCAAACTTGCAGCCCGGGCATGTCATGCCCGTGACCAAGGTGTCATGCCCGTGACTTAGGGCATGACTCCTTCGACGATCGTCGATCTCCGTAAGGAGATCGTCGAAATTGAAACTCGGGCCTGTCACGCCCGTGACCTAGGTGTCACGCCCGTGACCTAGGGCGTGACCACTCTTCGACGACCGTCGATCTCAGTTCGACGATCGTCGACCCAGAATTAACCACCCGGGCCTGTCACGCCCGTGACCCATGTGTCACGCCCGTGACCACCCTTCGACGATCGTCGATCTCAGTTCGATGATCGTCGAACCCAGAATTGGCTATCCGGGCCTGTCACGCCCGTGACCTATGTGTCACGCCCGTGTCCAAGGCCGAAACGTCAGCCAGACTGGAAATTTTGGTAACCGACATTGTAATCAATTCTGATTATGGGAAGTTACACCCGGAGTATTTATGGGCTGTTTCCTTCTTTAATTATTTAAATAAATAAGGAAATGTTGATCCAATAGGAAATCACCACCTGGCGAACACTCTTCGTTTTCCAGCGTTTCAACTGCCCTGCATCCTAACCGAAACGTTAGGGGAGAACATTCATGACCATTAAGGATTTACCCTTTCATCTCCCCACTTGCTGACTTATAAAAGCCCACTTGGAGCAAGAGGAGAAGTTTACACGCTCAATCAAACGGATCAGATCTTTGTTCTTGCTGTAGGAGGAGTTCGGCTACGCCACCACTGCGCCATGGCACCCCGTCGTTCATCTCGCCTCCAAATCGCGAACAAGGTCCTCCTCTGCTTCTTCTTTCATGGGTAGATCTTAGGATTCCTAGAAAGGAAGTTCGCGCTCAACGGAGCTGGACCCATCTCTTGTTTTCATGGAAAAACCATGAAAAACGTATTCTTGAGTTCGCCGGAAACCGCCATCTTCGGCGGCCCAATCACCGCCGATCGATAGCCGTCGCCTCAACAGAGGTGGTGGTGGTGGTGGTGGGCCAGGGAGGTGACCGAACTGCCGGCGACGGAGCGCGAAAGAGCTACAGGAAATATGAGTTTCTGTGTCTGGTTTTCGGGTTCTGTAGAAGATGAACAGTAAAAACTGTTTATAATATATAAATTATGTAAATAATTTTGTAAGGAAATTATACTTGGATGGGCACATTTTGATGCTGCAAAACGAGGCATTTAGAGGCCGTTTTAGGAAAAGTGACCAGACAGGAAAGTCGTAGCCCTTCGAGTCTAGATTAATCTAAAATTAGTTTGAACTCGTTTGGGTAAGCGGTTCGGCCGCAACACCCGTTTTAGTGGGGGCTGTACCTAGAGTTGGGCAGAAATTAAAACGGATGCCCACTCTTCGAACCTTGTCCAAATGACCTGAAATTTGGGCAGGTGGTTGACCTTAGCTATACCTAACGGCAGACCAAAAATGGGAATTTTTGGAGATACTTTTGCCTAAAGTTTTTGTAAAATTTTAATAAACATTATAAAAGTAATTAGGAGATGAAATTAAGTCCAAACTCCCCCAAATTTTGGGTGGTGGTCCCTGGCATCAATGTTAAGATCTGTACAAAATTTCAACTCAATTGGTCAATTTTTGAATAGGGAAGTATCAAGTCCTAGATAGGTCTTGGTGAGGGATACTTTGGGGAAAAGTACGATTGCAAATGGAGTGGACAAATCTCCTCAAAAGAGGCTGATGTTGTGGCCACTGATTTGCTGAGTCTATGTCTACCCTCTTGGGTAACATGGTGTGGATTAGGGTGGATTTTACCCTAAGAGATTGGCTCAAGTCCAGTGGGTGGGAGTTTGAGTTTTGTGAAGGACATAGGAGCAAAAGCTCTTGTATGCCCTTGAAATTTGGAGGAGAGAGGGATGATATGATGAAAACCCTCTTGTTGAAATAGAGAAGGAATTGGAGGTAATAAGGTACCTCGAAAGTTGAGATTTTGGATTAGGATAAAAATGTAATTTAGTTATTTTTAGCACTAAATCTAATCCAAAAATTATGAAACTTAGGAGGAGGGAGTTTTAGGATGTTTTAGACATATGGTAATTTTCCTGGAATTTTATGATTAATAAATATTATACTTCATATGTTAAATGATTATTAGCCCGATTTGTTGTTTCAATTATTTGGAAGTTTTAAATTAATTATAATCAGTTAAAATTCTGGATTTAGATCTTGACTAGTAGAACATTGATCCCTGAATTTTTATAGAATTTTATGTTGAGAAATTTTAGAGGTTCATTCACAATGTTTTAATATGGGCTTTTGAGCATAAAAAATAAATTAGGGCTTGTACAATTGCTGGAAAATTATGATAATTGGAACTTAAGGTTTTTAGGCTCTTTTATATCACTGGGAATTATTTGGGAATTTTTAGAGTTACTGTTATAGCACTTCATTCACAAAGCATGTTAGATTGTAATTTAGTATTTGATTTATTATGATTTAATTACCAGTAAGAAAATTATGGGATTCTGTCAAAGTTATTTTCATGATGAAACCAGCACCCTGTATTTTATTTGAATTATTTGGAGGAAAAATTAAGGTAGTTTATTCATTAAGCTTGAAATAACTGAAATAATGATTAAATAAGTTTAGGCCCTTGAAAATCATTGTAAAACTATCAAACTTTGGAAACTTGATATTTAGGCCTACTATTGATTACCTTAATTTTGTGATAGCTGGAATCAACTAGAATGTTATACCTCATGTTCAAAATGATTATATTAGACCCTTAAGAATAAATAAATAAGTTATCGGATTTATTAGGAAAATTCCAATATTTTGGATTTAGGCAAGTCTTGTTAGGATAGACCTCCGATAAATAAATTGTGGCATTTGGATGAAAAAGCAAATTACGTGTAATCTGGAATGTCGTGTAGCCTAGGTGAGTCCCTAGGAGGTTTGGTTTAGCACTGATGGTAGTTGGAAGATTAGGTGTTACGCGGGTATGACGGAAGACCGTCTTTCCGTGTGGAGAGGGTGAAGAGTCAAGCTACCCTAGGTTTAGTTTAATGTAACTCTTTAAGGGAAAAAGGTAAGGTGAGATACCAATTAAAGTAAGTGCCTTGCGAAAGGGAACTTCGGGCCGTAATGCCGCCGTCTTGGTTCCTAGTGCCCCTTGAGAGCCCTTCACGGGGAATACCGGGGGCAGTCCCGGGCTAACGTAAACTGTAATAACAAACTGGCAAGAGTAACTTAGTAACTAGGGCTGCACCTTTCACAAACACTGTTGGCACAGGAAGATTGATGAGAGCTTCGGCTCGGTTGGTTTGGAGACGGACATTTTGGTCCGGGGAGCTTCGGCTCGGTTGGTTTGGAGACGGACGTTTTGGTCCGGGGAGCTTCGGCTCGGTTGGTTTGGAGACGGACGTTTTGGTCCGGGGGCTTCGGCTCGGTTTTTGTGTGTTTACGATTAAACTTGCATGTGCTTAAAATAGGGAAAAGTTAAGGTGGTGGGTTCTCGATATCGGGGAGTTCGATTGCACCGACACCGATTTCGTTGACTCGGCGAGGTGATTAGCACTTCGCCAACAGAAGTCCGGTGCGCCAGCCGGCAAGAGTACGCAGGCGTCCGCTTAGTGCACCAAGCGTTGAGGCGTACGATAGGTCAGACCAGTGGTGCTTTTACTGGTTTTGAGGTGGGCGAGGCCCAACCCACCGCTTCTGTCCGCCACTACGGAGGTATCCTGGGAGGTAATGGCTCTGAAAGGGGGAACTAAAGGTCTGTGCGCACAGAGTCGGGTGTGTGAGTTGCACTTGCATGTTTCATCATACCCACATGCATGTCATAGCATAATCGATTCATTTAACCCTGACACCTAAAGTATAAGTGGTATAGGGACGCTTATACATTAGGACCTGCTAAACGACCCCTTGGTCTATAGGCTTTTGTGGGCAAGTTTATAAATCAAAGGTTAATTTCAATATATATATACATGCTGTTGTTTGATAACCGTCACCCCAACGTATAAGTGGTATGGGACACTCTATACGATGGGAGCCTTGCAGAAGATCCCTTGGCTTATGCGCTTTCGCACATAAGTTAAGGTTACTTTACTTACTTTTTGTTTTCTGTCATGTTATTATAGAATTGCTAGATTATTTCCGCTACCATTTATTTCTTGATTAATCTCCACCTTCATGTCCTTCCCTTTCTTCCTCTCCGCTCGGTACCTAGGAGCCATGGGGGAAGGGGTAGGGGATGATAGGGCTTAGTCTTTATGACTAACGGTTTTCGAACCGCATCATTTAGGGGATCGTGGAGCCCAGCATGGAGGAGCAGCCCCAGAGATCGGTGCGCCTGGAGATGGGGCAGTCTAGCTCCGGAGTTCATACAGCCGGGACCGTGAGTCTCGATCCTGAGTAGTTTCTATTTTCGCTTCAGCATGAGAGGTTGTAGTGAGGACATGATGTATCGGGCATAAGCCTGCATTTATAGTACTCTGATTATTGTTATTCTGTGGACACTCCCTTCGTGGAGATTTTATTCTATATATGTGATTTATTATTGTGCACTGCATTGCTCTTACTTCAATTATTGTGCTAACTTTCTGTGATCGAATTGGCCGGCAGAATCGGCGCCTTGTGGTGATGACCCTTCAGGACGTGAAGGTGTCACCGCAAAGCGGCGATTCTGGGCCTAAGACCCCGGGTTTTAAAAAGAAAAAAAAGGGGGTCTTACAAGTGGTATCAGAGCCGGAAACATCGATCAGAAGGAAGTAGCAGTCCACAAACCCTGGGTTACCCCCGCTCGAGTTTAGTTTGGGGACAAACTAAGCAGCAGAAGCAGTGGTGTGCCCAAAGGGGGATCATATATAAATTGTCCACTTTTATATAAGTTTGAACGTTTTCTCAGCATGTGTTTTTGTTACGCAGCCTCCAGCACGGCCTACGCCACAAGGTGGAGTTCAACAGGCTCAGGATGTTGCACCACCCCCACCGGTCCCCACTCCTTTCCTTCAGTCAGACATGGGACAGACTCTGACTGCCATCCTGGAGGCCTTCAGGGCCCAGCAGGTTCCGGCCCCGCAGCCAAATCCGGGGGCCAACTGGCTAAGCATCTTCCGAGGACTGTCTCCCCCGTCCTACTTGGGGACAGAGTTGGCAGTTCGGACGGAAGAATGGCTGGATATCATGTACGAGATGCTGACCGGGATACGCTGTCCCTGGGAGGAGAGGGTGGCTCTGGTCATCTCTTGCCTGGAGTCCCATGCAAAGAGGTGGTGGAAGACGCTGTTGGACATGACATTTGCCGACAGGGAGGTTGCGGAGGTTACCTGGGAGGAGTTCAGGGCTGCCCTGCTGGAGCATTTCCTTCCGAAGTCGGCCAGGGATGATTTGGAGGAGCGGTTCTTACAGCTGAAGCAGGGCACACGGACCGTGGTGGAGTACCATCGAGAGTTCGACCATCTGGCTCGATACGCAGATTCCTACCAGCTGGACGAAGCAGGGTATATCAGGAGGTTCTATAAGGGCCTGCGGGAGGACTTGAGGGAGGCTCTGTTGTTTGTATCTGACGGGCCCATCTCCCGGATATTGGAGATGGAAAAAAGGATTGAGGCAGATTGGCACGCCACCCGGGGCCGGAAACGGCCAGCAGAGGATCAGGGACGGAGAGGTAGAAATGACCAGCGGCGAGGTGCTGTACCAGAGGGGAGGAGGACAGAGGACCAGCCTCGTCAGGACGTGAGGCAGGAGCCGAGGGAACAGGTGATATTGGCCCCTCCACCTCTTCGGATGCAGGAGATGCCGAGACCCGGGGGAATGGCGTATCCCCCACCAGAGTGCTTCCTTTGTCATCAGATTGGGCACATTCGAAGGAACTTCCCCATAAGGGGGGCACCACCTCCAGCACCACAGGGCGGCCCACCAGCTCAGCATTACGGAGGTCGAGGACGCGTCCGCGGTCGTGGATACCAGGGGGGAGATCGTAGACAGGAAAGGGAGCAGGTATATGCCTTGGACCTTGCGCAGCCTCGGAATCCAGAGCAGGTCATAGCAGGTACGCTGAAATGCCTCTTTATTTTCATAGAATTTCCCTTTCAATGGTTAAAACTTTGAATCGCACTAGATAGATTAGCAAGGAAATTAAAACTCACTATAGAACCCTAAGATATCTAATCACCCCAGGTATAGTCTTCATCAGCGGCAAGCCGGCCCGCACGCTGTTCGATACTGGAGCTACTCACTCCTTTGTATCAGAGACGTTCGTAGAAGGACTGGAAGGTGTGGAGCGGTTCACAGGCTCGAGGATGAGGGTGCGACTACCAGATGGATCTGAGCTCCTTACCACGGATCACTGTAATATGGAGGCAGAAATTGGTGGAAAAGCGTTCGAGGCTCCAGCGACGATTTTGAAGCTGACGGACTACGACCTGATCCTGGGCATGGTATGGCTGCACTGGAACCATGCCCAGATTGACTGCCAGGCGAAGAGGATCACCGTGAGACACGGGGACTCTTTTCATTACCATCGAAGGTATAAGACCTGTCTCTCGTATACTCTTATCTTCGGTACAAGCCGTTAAGGCCCATCTGCAGGGAGAGGAGGTCTATCAGATTCTATTTGAGATGGCGGAAGTTAAGGAGTCGGTGACAGACATCTCGGTGGTGCGATATTTCGCTGACATCTTTCCAGAGAAACTACCAGGATTACCTCCACACCAAGAGCAGGATTTTCAGATACAGCTTGTGTCGGGGGCCAAGCCGGCATCTAGGGCCCCTTATCGAATGGCCCCAAAGGAGTTGGCAGAGTTTCGGACTCAGTTGCAGGAATTGGTTGAGGCAGGGTTTGTTAGACCGAGTTCCTCGCCATGGGGAGCACCGGTCCTATTCGTAAAGAAGAAGGATGGGACACTCCGCCTGTGCATCGATTATCGAGCACTAAACAGGCTGACCGTCCGGAATACCTATCCGCTCCCACGGATAGACGAATTGTTCGACCAGCTGGAGGGAGCCCATTATTTCTCGAAGCTGGACTTGAGGTCAGGTTACTACCAGCTACGGATCCAGGAGGAGGATATCCCGAAGACGGCCTTCAGTAGCAGATATGGCATGTATGAGTTCACCGTGATGCCCTTCGGGCTCACGAATGCTCTGTCGGCGTTCATGAGTCTCATGAACCGGGTTTTCGAGGCCTACTTGGATGTGTTCGTCATAGTATTCATAGACGACATCCTGATCTACTCTAGGACGGAGGAGGAGCACACTCGGCATCTGGCACTCACTCTGGAGAGGTTGCGGGAGCATCGCCTTTATGCAAAATTCAGCAAGTGTCAGTTTTGGTTGAAGGAGGTGGCCTTCCTAGGCCACATTATCAGCGGAGCCGGGTTGGCTGTGGATCCGGAAAAGATTCGGGCAGTTCGAGATTGGCCGCAGTTGAAGACAGCCACCGATGTACGAAGTTTCTTGGGACTTGCCGGTTACTACCGGAAGTTCGTGGAGGGGTTCTCTCAGATTGCCCTCCCCCTCACATCTTTGACGAAAAAGGAGGCACCTTTCGTTTGGACCCCGCAGTGCTAGGAGGCCTTCCAGGAACTGAAGGATCGACTCATCTCAGCCCCTATTCTGGCCCTTCCATCTGGAAAGGAAGGATTCCAGGTGTACGCCGACGCATCATACCAGGGGATGGGAGTAGTGCTGATGCAGAACGGACACGTCATAGCATATGCCTCCCGCCAGCTGAAGACCCATGAGAAGAACTACCCAGTGCACGACCTTGAGATGGGAGCGGTCGTTTTTGCTCTGAAGGTCTGGCGCCATTATCTTTATGGAGTCCACTGCGACATCTACTCCGACCACAAGAACCTTAAATACGTGGACACTCAGAAGGAGCTGAATATCAGACAGAGGCGCTGGGTGGAGTTCTTAGCAGACTATCAGTATGAGATACACTACCATCCAGGGAAGGCAAACGTGGTGGCCGACGCATTGAGTCGGAGAGCTGCCACTTCCGAAGCTGGGCCCCAAGTTATGTCCATGGAGCTAGTCCGGTCATTCGGAGATATGCAGATATCCCTAGTGTCCGAGGATGATCCAGAGCTGTATAGGGAGTATCTGACATCGATGGTGGCCATAGACAATATTCGGGATCGCATTCGGGACGGACAGAGGACAGATGCATGGGCAGAGCCGATGTTCCGAGCCTTGGAGGAGGGTTTGACAGGAGATTATTCTCTGAGAGATGGTCTGCTACATTTCAGAGGCAGAGTATATATACCCGCAGGAGGCCAGATCCGAGAGGATATTATGACGGAGGCGCATTGCAGCCGGTACTCTGTGCACCCGAGGATCACAAAGATGACCGCTGATCTGAAGAAGATGATGTTTTGGCCGGGCATGAAGAAGGACATTACGTACTTCGTGACCCATTGCGAGGCGTGTCAGTTGGTGAAGGCGGAGTGCAAGAACCCCGCAGGACTGTTGCAGCCACTCCCGGTGCCGGAGTGGAAGTTCGACGATATAGCTATGGATTTTATACATGGTCTTCCCCGGTCTCGGATGGGGAACGACTCGATCTGGGTGATTGTTGATCGGTTGACGAAGGTGGCCCGCTTTATACCGATCAGGAAGGATGACTCGGTGGGAGTGCTGGTACGGAAGTTCGTGGAGCAGTATATTCGATATCATGGCGTGCCCCGGACGATAGTGTCGGACCGCGATGGACGGTTTACATCCAGGGAGTGACGGTCAGTGCAGGCATATTTGGGCACCCGGTTGACTTTTAGCACGGCCTTCCACCCTCAGACGGACGGGCAGACAGAGCGCACCAACCGGACCTTGGAGGATTTACTACGACTGTGTATACTGGACCGAGGGGAGCCATGGGAGAAGATGTTACCGTTGGTTGAGTTCTCCTATAACAATAGCTACCAGTCCAGCATCAGGGTGGCGCCTTATGAAGCCTTGTATGGAAGAAAATGTAGGACCCCGCTTTCTTGGGTTCAAGACGAGGATCTGAAGGTGTTGGGATCGGATTTTGTTGAAGACACCGAGGCTCAGGTGAGACTGATCAGAGATAGGATGTTGGAGGCGCAGAGCAGACAGGCTAAATACTATGACGCCCGGCACCGTCAGGTGGAGTTTCGGGTAGGAGATCGAGTGTTCTTGAAGATCCGGCCCATGCACGGAGTCTCACGGTTGCGCGGTCGGAGGAAGAAGCTCAGCCCTAGGTATATGGGCCCTTACCGGATCCTGGAGCGGATCGGACCCCTAGCCTATAGGCTAGAGTTGCCGCCAGAGCTGGCAGCTCTACACGACGTATTCCACCTTTCTTCGCTGAGAAGGGCTCTACTACGCCCGGAGCAGCGGATTTTGACCACCGAAGGGCTGGTAGCTTCAGACCGATCTGTTCACTTGGAGCCGCTTCGGATCGACGACAAAGGAGTACGGATCTTGCGCCGCAAAAAGATCCCCTTAGTCAAGGTTCTGTGGAGAAACCACGGTCAGTAGGAGCACACCTGGGAACCGCAGGATCTGATGAGGCAAAGATACCCGGAGTTGTTCAGTCAGGTACATCTCACCACCTCTCGGTATACTATAGATTGCCTTCTTGTTTTGGACAGTTAAGACTAGATAAGGAAAATTCAGGACCTAGGTATGCGCACTCAATCAGAAAGGTAGAGGCTAATCTTTTGTTTATTGGGGAGATTATCTTCGTTTATCAAATGAATAGTCGTCTGATCCCAATAGAAAGATCGTATGGGATGTTACAAGTTTAATTTATTCCGATAGAAATCCCCGTAGGCTCAAACTCAATTTCGGGGACGAAATTTTTGTTTTGTTTATTGGGATTTGTAACATCCCATTTCCGGCTAGACCCCTAGGAGTCGGTTGGTCGTGACAGAACCCTAGGAAGCCCAAAAATTGAAATAAATCGATCGAGATTTCGGGTCACGGGTTGGTCACGCCTGTGACTGACCCGTCACGCCTGTGACTTTGGGCGTGACTACTTCGACTATCATCGATCTCCGTGAGACGATCGTCGAACTTGCTGCCCGGGCATGTCACGCCCGTGACCAAGGTGTCACGCCCGTGACTTAGGGCGTGACTCCTTCGATGATGGTCGATCTCCGTGAGACGATCGTCGAACTTGCAGCCCGGGCATGTCACGCCCGTGACCAAGGTGTCACTCCCGTGACCTAGGGCGTGACTCCTTCGACGATCGTCGATCTCCGTAAGGAGATCGTCAAAATTGAAACTCGGGCCTGTCACGCCCGTGACCTAGGGCGTGACCACTATTCGACGATCGTCGATCTCAGTTCGACGATCGTCGACCCAGAATTAACCACCCGGGCCTGTCACGCCCGTGGCCCATGTGTCACGCCCGTGACCACCCTTCGACGATCGTCGATCTCAGTTCGACGATCGTCGAACCCAGAATTGGCTATCCGGGCCTGTCATGCCCGTGACTTATGTGTCACGCCCGTGACCAAGGCCGAAACGTCAGCCAGACTGAAAATTTTGGTAACCGACATTGTAATCAATTCTGATTATGGGAAGTTACACCCGGAGTATTTATGGGCTGTTTCCTTCTTTAATTATTTAAATAAATAAGGAAATGTTGATCCAATAGGAAATCACCACCTGGCGAACACTCTTCGTTTTCCAGCGTTTCAACTGCCCTGCATCCTAACCGAAACGTTAGGGGAGAACATTCATGACCATTAAGGATTTACCCTTTCATCTCCCCACTTGCTGACTTATAAAAGCCCACTTGGAGCAAGAGGAGAAGTTTACACGCTCAATCAAACGGATCAGATCTTTGTTCTTGCTGTAGGAGGAGTTCGGCTACGCCACCACTGTGCCATGGCACCCCGTCGTTCATCTCGCCTCCAAACCGCGAACAAGGTCCTCCTCTGCTTCTTATTTCATGGGTAGATCTTAGGATTCCTAGAAAGGAAGTTCGCGCTCAATGGAGCCGGACCCATCTCTCGTTTTCATGGAAAAACCATGAAAAACGTATTCTTGAGTTCGCCGGAAACCGCCATCTCCGGCGGCCCAATCACCGCCGATCGATAGCCGTCGCCTCAACGGAGGTGGTGGTGGTGGTGGTTGGCCAGGGAGGTGACCGAACTGCCAGTGATGGAGCGCGAAAGAGCTACAGGAAATATGAGTTTCTGTGTCTGGTTTTCGGGTTCTATAGAAGATGAACAGTAAAAACTGTTTATAATATATAAATTATGTAAATAATTTTATAAGGAAATTATACTTGGATGGGCACATTTTGATGCTGCAAAACGAGGCATTTAGAGGCCGTTTTAGGAAAAGTGACCAGACAAGAAAGTCGTAGCCCTTCGAGTCTAGATTAATCTAAAATTAGTTTCAACTCGTTTGGGTAAGCGGTTCGGCCGCATCACCCGTTTTAGTGGGGGCTGTACCTAGAGTTGGGCAGAAATTAAAACGGATGCCCACTCTTCGAACCTTGTCCAAATGACCTGAAATTTGGGCAGGGGGTTGACCTTAGCTATACCTAACGGCAGACCAAAAATGGGAATTTTTGGAGATACTTTTGCCTAAAGTTTTTGTAAAATTTTAATAAACATTATAAAAGTAATTAGGAGATGAAATTAAGTCCAAACTCCCCCAAATTTTGGGTGGTTGTCCCTGGCATCAATATTAAGATCTGTACAAAATTTCAACTCAATTGGTCAAGTTTTGAATAGGGAAGTATCAAGTCCTGCATAGGTCTTGGTGAGGGATACTTTGGGGAAAAGTACGATTGGAAATGGAGTGGACAAATCTCCTCAAAAGAGGCTGATGTTGTGGGCACTGATTTGCTGAGTCTATGTCTACCCTCTTGGGTAACATGGTGTGGATTAGGGTGGATTTTACCCTAAGAGATTGGCTCAAGTCCAGTGGGTGGGAGTTTGAGTTTTGTGAAGGACATAGGAGCAAAAGCTCTTGTATGCCCTTGAAATTTGGAGGAGAGGGGGATGATATGATGAAAACCCTCTGGTTGAAATAGTGAAGGAATTGGAGGTAATTAGGTACCTCTAAAGTTGAGATTTTGGATTAGGATAAAAATGTAATTTAGTTATTTTAAGCACTAAATCTAATCCAAAAATTATGAAACTCAGGAGGAGGGAGTTTTAGGATGTTTTAGACTTATGGTAATTTTCCTGGAATTTTATGATTAATAAATATTATACTTCATGTGTTAAATGATTATTAGCCCGATTTGTTGTTTCAATTATTTGGAAGTTTTAAATTAATTATAATCAGTTAAAATTCTGGATTTAGATCTTGACTAGTAGAACATTGATCCCTGAATTTTTATATAATTTTATGTTGAGAAATTTTAGAGGTTCATTCACAATGTTTTAATATGGGCTTTTGAGCATAAAAAATAAATTAGGGCTTGTACAATTGCTGGAAAATTATGATAATTGGAACTTAAGGTTTTTAGGCCCTTTTATATCACTGGGAATTATTTGGGAATTTTTAGAGTTACTGTTATAACACTTCATTCACAAAGCATGTTAGATTGTAATTTAGTATTTGATTTATTATGATTTAATTACCAGTAAAAAAATTATGGGATTCTGTCAAAGTTATTTTCATGATGAAACCAGCACCCTGTATTTTATTTGAATTATTTGGAGGACAAATTAAGGTACTTTATTCATTAAGCTTGAAATAACTGAAATAATGATTAAATAAGTTTAGGCCCTTGAAAATCATTGTAAAACTATCAAACTTTGGAAACTTGATATTTAGGCCTATTATTGATTACCTTAATTTTGTGATAGCTGGAATCAATTAGAATGTTATACCTCATGTTCAAAATGATTATATTAGACCCTTAAGAATAAATAAATAAGTTATCGGATTTATTAGGAAAATTCCAATATTTTGGATTTAGGCAAGTCTTGTTAGGATAGACCTCTAATAAATAAATTGTGGCATTTGGATGAAAAAGCAAATTACGTGTAATCTGGAATGTCGTGTAGCCTAGGTGAGTCCCTAGGAGGTTTGGTTTAGCACTGATGGTAGTTGGAAGATTAGGTGTTATGCGGGTATGGCGGAAGACCTTCTTTCCGTGTGGAGAGGGTGAAGAGTCAAGCTACCCTAGGTTTAGTTTAATGTAACTCTTAAAGTGAAAAATGTAAGGTGAGAAACCAATTAAAGTAAGTGCCTTGCGAAAGGGAACTTCGGGCCGTAATGCTGCCGTCTTGGTTCCTAGTGCCCCTTGAGAGCCCTTCAAGGGGAATACCGGGGGCAGTCCTGGGCTAACGTAAACTGTAATAACAAACTGGCAAGAGTAACTTAGTAACTAGGGCTGCACCTTTCACAAACACTATTGGCACAGGAAGATTGAAAAGTGCTTCGGCTCGGTTGGTTTGGAGACGGACGTTTTGGTCCGGGGAGCTTCGGCTCGGTTGGTTTGGAGACGGACGTTTTGGTCCGGGGAGCTTCGGCTCGGTTGGTTTGGAGACGGACGTTTTGGTCTGGGGGCTTCGGCTCGGTTTTTGTGTGTTCACGATTAAACTTGCATGTGCATAAAATAGGGAAAAGTTAAGGTGGTGGGTTCTCGATATCGGGGAGTTCGATTGCACTGACACCGATATCATTGACTCGGCGAGGTGATTAGCACTTCGCCAACAAAAGTCCGGTGCGCCAGCCGGCAAGAGTACGCAGGCGTCCGCTTAGTGCACCAAGCGTTGAGGCGTACGATAGGTCAGACCAGTGGTGCTTTTACTGGTTTTGAGGTTGGCGAGGCCCAACCCACCGCTTCCGTCCGCCACTACGGAGGTATCCTGGGAGGTAACGGCTCCGAAAGGGGGAACTAAAGGTCTTTATGCACAGAGTCGGGTGTGTGAGTTGCACTTGCATGTTTCATCATACCCACATACATGTCATAGCATAATCGATTCATTTAACCCTGACACCTAAAGTATAAGTGGTATGGGACGCTTATACATTAGGACCTGCTAAACGACCCCTTGGTCTATAGGCTTGTGTGGGCAAGTTTATAAATCAAAGGTTAATTTCAATATATATATACATGCTGTTGTTTGATAACCGTCACCCCAACGTATAAGTGGTATGGGACACTCTATACGATGGGAGCCTTGCAGAAGATCCCTTGGCTTATGCACTTTCACACATAAGTTAAGGTTACTTTACTTACTTTCTGTTTTCTGTCATGTTATTATAGAATTGCTAGATTAGTTCCACTGCCATTTGTTTCTTGATTAATCTCCACCTTCATATCCTACCCTTTCTTCCTCTCCGCTCGATACCTAGGAGCCATGGGGGAAGGGGTAGGGGATGATAGGGCTTAGTCTTTATAACTAACGGTTTTCGAACCGCATCATTTAGGGGATCGTGGAGCCCAGCATGGAGGATCAGCCCCAGAGATCGGTGCGCCTGGAGATGGGGCAGTCTAGCTCCGGAGTTCATACAGCCGGGACCGTGAGTCTCGACCCTGAGTAGTTTCTATTTTCTCTTCCGCATGAGGGGTTGTAGTGAGGACATGATGTATCGGGCATAAGCCCGCATTTATAGTACTCTGATTATTGTTATTCTGTGGACACTCCATTCGTGGAGATTTTATTCTATATATGTGATTTATTATTGTGGACTTCATTGCTCTTACTTCAATTATTGTGCTACCTTTCTGTGATCGAATTGGCCGGCAGAATCGGCGCCTTGTGGTGATGACCCTTCAGGACGTGAAGGTGTCACCGCAAAGAGGCGATTCTGGGGCTAAGACCCCGGGTTTTAAAAAGAAAAAAAAGGGGGTCTTACACTGTGTGTCGACACAGTTGATGTAGACTCAAAATATAGTGTGTGTCGACACTGCCTCCAGTTGTCGACACAGTTGTTATCGACTCTGCCTCTGTGTATCGACACTGACTCCCGGTGTCGACACAGTCGATGTCGACTATAATCTTCTGTGTGTCGATACTGCCTCCCGGTGTCGACACAAGTCCTCTGAAGTGTCGACACCGCTATTTCCAAGTGTCGACACAATCTTACTGAAGTGTCGACACAGCTTCTTCAGGTGTCGACATATGGACTTAGAATATTTTTCCTGCATTCTAGCACATTCTTAACCTTCACATATAAACTCAAAATAACATCAAATACACCTTGATGTATATCATTGAGCTAAGTGAGGCTTCTCCAAATCAGATACACATTTTCCAATGTACCCAACATTTGTGTATACATCAACAGTAGAAGTTGAGTACATAGCAGCTGGCAGTTGCTATTTACAGATGCTGTGGATTCAAAACCAACTCATAGATTATGGATACAACTAAAATAATTCAACTCTACTTTGTAATAATACTAGTGCAATTTCTATTGCCCAGAATCCAGTTCATCATAATAGAACTAAGCATATAGGGATTCGACATCATTTCATTAGAGAGTGTGTGGACAAAAAGAAATTAAATCTTGTCTACATCTACATTAATTTGCAAAGAGCAGATATCTTCACCAAACCCTTAGATGAAAGGAACAATCTGTTCTTTCTAAATCAGCTTGGTGTGATCAATGGAGAAGATTTAATTTAACTTTCTGTCTGTGGTCGAAGAATTTTCCACAGTTTGTCGATAGGAGATCGACGAACTGAGAAAAGTTCTTTAGAAAATTTGTCAACCTGAGATTGACGAACTCTCTATGCAAGCCATTTTTGTCGACCAGAGATCGACGATCTGGCTTCAAAAAAATTTTGTTGACCTGAGAACGATGAAAAGTTTTCCCTTCTTCAGACTGAGATTGACGAACTCATTTGTTAATAAAATATTTCATCGACCTCAGATCGAAGAATTTTTCTAGATTTCGCAGGACGGAGTTTGTCGTTTCATATTGTGAAAAATTTTATATCTAGGTTTTCTTCGAGCTCCATCCCGCGCTTTTTGTTCCCCTTGCACTTGATCTCTCTGTTTTCCTTTTGCAGGTGATAATGGCGATTCCAGCGAGCACTCTTACGACAATAAAGTTTGATATGGGTTTTGATATAGATTTCGAGTCATTCCAATACTCCGATCAGATTTTCCTTGACATTCTGAAATTGTTTAAAGATCTATAGTTGAAGAATCTTAGGACCACAAGAATGAAGATTGCTGTGATATAAGTTCGAGAATTGGTTTTTACTTCCTCCTCTCCTGATGCTGATTCTTTGACAGGAACAATATTGGGTAACATAGTTTCTCTTACCCCCGCCGTTATTTCTGAAATTTTTGGATTAATTAATGGAGTAGAGGAGTTAGAAATAGACAATTCTGAATTTGATGAGATGTTGATTAAGATGGGTAATTCTGGAGAAAACCCCAATAAACTGCTGAAGAAACACCTATCTGCTGATTATAAGTTTCTAGCAGATGTTGTTGGTAAGGTGTTGCTTGGAAAAGCACACTGCCCATGACTACATTACAAGGAAGAAATTCATAGTAATGTGTGCAGTAGTGAATAAAAAGCCAGTTAACTGGGCTAGAATAATTTTTGAGTTGATTATTAAAAAGAATACAAAGAAAGAGGTGTGCTTTGGAAGGATTCTTGGAATCTTCCTTCAAGCAAAGGCTGTTGAATCCCCGGTCTCCTTGACCATATTCATCAATGCCTCCAAGAGGCTTACTTGTGCCTTATTTGGCAGGTGGGAGAGGAATATCTCCAAGACATCCAAGGCTTCTTCCACCTCCAGGACTTCTGAGGATACCATAGTAGTAATAGATGCTCCTCCACCCCCAGAAGATGTCCCTTCCATCAGGATTCCATCCCCTCCATCTTCATCTCAATAACAAACACCTCCTCAAGTTCTACCACCCTCAACCCTCCAACAAACATCCATATTTCAAGCCCATACACCAACACCTCTAGCTTCCCCACTCCAACATTCTTCACCAGTTCATACTCCTGAACATCAACTATCTCCACCTCAATCTCTAGTGCATGCTACTCCACCTCACACTCCAGAGCATATCACTCCTCCTCAGTCCCCTCTTCCTCTACATCTTTTTGATACCCCCTACACACCATATCATCCATACCATCATTCAATCTGTTGTCATCCCCCATCCATACTCCATCACCTCAAGATGAGCACATGCCAGATTCCACACCCTTCCATCCATCATCATCCACCATCAATCCTTTTGTATCAACTCAGAGACCCTCTGAGTTCATGCAAATGGATCCCCCTTCCATTTCCTCTTTTCTGCAAACCATCACTCCACTTATGAAACAACTCATAGTAGAGGAAATTAATCCTCTTACTGACTCCATTTCCTCCCTCTCTGCTCTTCTGCCTACTGCCATTTCTGTCCTTTCTTCTGGGGGCCTGGCTACAGGACCCTCTATAGTAAGGCAGGGGGAGATATTCTATGAAGAAGCTCCAGTTTCTCCTCCTCTAGCAGCAGCAACAGAAGAAGCAGAAGAAGATCTCGTTTTGCAGTTAGTTGAGTTCATAGCAATAGATGTATAAATGCTTTTAGAGGCTGAAATGATTGTTTTATCAATCCCATAGTACATTTATTTAATTTATTGAAACCTTTTGTTTATGGATATATATATTATCTTCCAGCAGTTTGCCTAGAGCCATCCTTGGCTATAGTTGTTACACTCCTCAAATAAGTCTCTAAGTTTTTAAACAACTGACGACAAGTTTTGCTACTAACATGGTTGTGGAACCCTCTGGCCCAACCTATATGATGGATGAAAGCCCAATCCCAAATTTAGATGAATTAATTGCTCAAGATGTAGCCCAAGAACTTGCACAGATTCAGAATGATCCTGAACTGAAGGAATTTCTGTTGATTGACAAAGATATAGAAGATTGTCAGATGATCACTGAGAGTATTGCTCTACCTGAAGTTGTAGAACTTCAAGCACTTCCTCAGGCTAAAAGACAAATTTCAAAGTACAATTTAAAAGATATAGATGCATTGTATGATAATCCTCAAGGTTCTTCTGATGAGGACATAGATGATGATGATTCTGATGAATCTGATGATCCTAAGTCTAAGAAGAAAGCTGCAAAGAAGAGAAAAGTAGTTCCAAAGGCTGCTCTAAAGCCTAACCCCACTCATGACACACCTTATTAAATCCTGAACAAAATTACTCCATACCCAGGGATGCCTCAGTGGATGTGGCTATCTAAAAATGAGCAAAAAGAAAGGAAGAAGAGAAGTAGGTACAGGTCTCCTCCTAAGAAATTTAGGAAAGACCCTCCTCCTCCTCCTCCATCTTCAGGAGCCTCTGGAAATGTTTCTCAAAGATCTGCTCCAGTCACTAAGACCTATCAGAGATATTCCAGGCAAGGCAGTCAGCAGCAGTCTTCCCAAAGTCATCCTCCTCCAGCTTCAATCAAGAGAAATCCTATAGACTCTGTTGATGAATCACAGAAGGACTCAAGTCCAATAAGGCCAGAATCTCCACCAATTCCCTTTGTAGATCCAGAGCAGGAGACCTCGGCTAGAATGTCCAGATTTCATGAGCTGATTGGTATCTTACAAATTAACAAAGCTAAAGCTGAAGGAAAGGATCCTTCACAATTCTCAACTATGTCTTCATACAGAAAGGAAGAACTTAAAATGTATGCCAGGGAAAATAAATTCTTTAATGTTGATGATTATATGAAATTGCATCCAGAAGCTATAGTTCCCAGAGCAACATCTCTCAACATCATTGGTGCAATAGACATGATAATGTCAAAGAGAGAAGTTGCAAATAAAAATATAGAAATAATTTACAAACAACCTTTTTAGAAGCCAGAGAAAGATAAACCAAAGAAGAACAAATGATTTAGTTTATGTTTTATTCTTGTTTTCTATTAAAAATCCGAATGTCTAATCATGAAGCACTTATTTGTAAATATCTACTGAATATTTTATTTCTGTCAGATATATGTGTTTATGCTTTATGATTGTTTCTGTTTTTTTGTTTTTTAGTGACCTCACCCAAATAGGGGGATATTATTGGATCCCTAGTTGGATTTGGCCTAGGTTCACTAAATTAGGTTAAGTCTGACCCATATTGTATAGCAGGGGTCAAGTCTAGTAGTCCTAAAGTTTAGGCTTGTGATTAGGTTCAACCTTCATGGACCAGCAAGTAGAGGACATCAGTAGTCTCAAGACTTAGAAGATTTAGAGAACAGAATGATCAGTTCGAAGTTCTTCGAACTCAGCTCGACGATCATCGATCTCAGATCGACGAACTCAGAGTTATTTCTCTGAGCTGAGTTCGACGATATTCGAGCTCAGGTCGACGTTCAGTTCCTTCAGACAGATTCTCAGATCGATGAACTCAGAGTGCAAAATTGGCAAGTTATTCTTTGAATGCAGTTCGCAGAGCTCAGGTCGACGATAAGGAATTCTTAGGTTGACGAACTTGGAACTCAGGTCAACGAATTCCATTCAGAGGTCGATGATTTCTGTCCCGATCTAGAATGAGAAGTTTTCTTTCTTCTGTCCCTTACTTTCTATATTATTTAGCAGGATTATTCCTGAGTAATTAATGTTAATATTCCCCTAAATATAGCAATAATTGGCAACATTAATTATGGACTTCTTCAGGTTTATTACTTGCTTATTTTATTAGGGATAGTTGGGGAAACTCATTTATGACAGTCATTCCAGGCGTTTGTATTCTCCAGATCAATCAGTAATTAATGCAGGAATTAAAATTCAAAGGAAAATTTCTGACTACAGAATATAAAAGAGATTTTCTTCTTTCGGTCGATATACACTAAGACACTTAGTCAGAAATTAAAATATACTGAGCCAGAGATTCCCAGAAAACAGACAGCACACAAGAATTCTGATAGATACAGACTGAACTTTCAGAACTCTCTCATAGTGCAGAAAACAATCTGTTTTCTTCCTTGTCGATTCTAAAGACTGAAGAAGAACATTCATCACTATCAAGAGTCTTCTTCAACCTTCTCTTCCAGGAACATTCAAGGACAACTCATCTTAATTCAGTCAGAAAGTTCCAAGATTGTTTTCAGACAAGGCTGAAGACCTACACCCTGAAGCAAAGCTTCCAGTCTTCCTGAACCATTCAACATCTACGGGGGAACTTTGACAACATCAAGATCCACTAGTCTTCTCTATTGATTACAGAAAGAGAAGACACCATCACCTTCTCTCACCTCTTGTAAAAGGATTTTAACTCCCTTCAAAAGTTAGCCACTTAGTCGTCAAGTCTCTAGATCAAAAGATTTGTGTTGGTTTTTGGGCACCTGATCAAAAGCCTAAAGGGTTGCTATATCTCACGGCAAATAGATATTGTTGTGGCAGTCACCTAGTCAAAAACCTATTAGTAGATTCCTACCAGGGTGGTAGAAGAGTTGAAGTACCCAGGTTGGGGAACCACAATAAAATTTCTCATGTTGTCTAGTTGTGTTTATTTTCTTTTTATTCTTGTTGTGGCTGTGATAGATAGAATTTATTTTCTATTTCTTTCAATATTATTGGTATAACCAAATTTCAACTCTGATATAAATATTAAAAACTGCAAAAAGTTTTAATATTCTATTCACTCCCCCCCCCCCCTCTCTAGAGTAAATTAGGTCTAACCCCCCATCTTTCACTGAGATTGATGAACTCTCTATGTGTGGAGTTTTATTCGTCGACCGAATATCGACGATCTGGATTCAGAAAATTTTCATCGACCTGAGAACGATGAAAAGTTTTCCCTTCTTCAGACTGAGATCGACGAACTCTCTTGTCAATAAAATATTTCGTCGACCTCAGATCGAAGAATTCTTTTTATTTTGCAAGACGGAGTTTGTCGCTTCATATTCTAAAAAACCTTATATCTAGGCTCTTTGAGCTCCATCCCGCGCGTTTTATTCCCTTTGCACTTGATCTCTCTGTTTTTATTTTGCAGGCAATCATGGTGATTTCGACGAGCACCCTTGCAGCGATGAAGTTTGATACAAGATTTGACATTGACTTTGAGTCGTTCTAGCATTCAAATCAAATTTTTCTGGAAATTTTAAAATTGTTTGAAGAATAGCAGTTGAAGAACTTTATGACAACAAGGATAAAGATTGCTTCCAAAGAAATTCGGGAATGGGAGTTCACCTCTTCCACAGCAGTTGACTATGTTTCTCTCACCCCCGCCATTTTATCAGAAATATTTGGATTAGTGAATGGAGAAGAAGATTTGGAAATAGATAGTTCAAAATTTGATAAAATGCTGATTACAATGGGTCATACTAGAGAAAACCCTAACATGCTTTTGAAGAAAAAAATTAATCTTCTACATATAAATTTGAAAGTGAGGGGATAAGATACTTACTACTCTAGAGGGGGGGTGAATAGAGTATTAAAAAATTAAGGAGACTCTAAACACTTCTCTTAGAGCTATTTGCGGAATATAAAAATAAAAGCTTTAAATCTAAAGCCTAACTGAGTGTAGTGAATAAAAGAGAAGCTCACTGAATTTTCAGTTGAAGTTTTATCCTAACACAGCAACTAGCAACCTAGTTTAAACTATCACAGCCACAGAGCAATGATTAAAATAAGCAACAGACAACACAAGAGCTTTATAGTGGTTCCCCAATTGGGTACATCCACTCTTCTACCACCCTAGTAGGAATCCACTACAGGTTTTTGATCAGGTGCCCTGCCACCAGTAGATCTGTTTCAGGTAGATCTAAAGACCCTTCAGGCTTTTGATCAGGTTCCTAAAAACCAACAAATAGGTTTTTGATCAGGTGCCCTGCCACCAATGGTTCACTTTTGAAGGGAGTAATAACCCTTTTACAGGAGGTTGAAAGAGAGAATTAAGATGTCTTCTCTGTGTTTAGAGAAGCTAGTGGATGGCTCTGAATATATCAAAGCTCCCCCTGGCTTCGACAATTTCAAGGACGAAGCTTTGCTTCAGGGTGTAGGATCTCCAAATTGCTTGAGAAGACTTTCTGATGCAGCCTTGAAGAAGACTCTAGATTTTGAATGAATGTTCTTCTTCAGCAGCTTTTGTAATCTGGGAGAGTTTGCAACAATGAATGTTCAGCAATCTGGGAGGTTCTTCTTCTTGAAAGCTTGAACTCTAAGTATTGATTTTCCTGAAGACAGGATGAACTCAGGAAGAAGAAGAACTTTTCTTTTCTCTTGAGATACTTGGTTTTGTGTCTGCTGTATGTTTGTATGTGTTATTCTCTGTATTCTGAGTTGTGAGTGAGTATTGTTATTTTCAGCCGACTGCACTGATAATATAGAAACTTCTCATATTTTGAAAAAGCCTCGAGCCCTACACTAGAAAAACTTTCCAAATAATAGAATAAAACAAAATAAAGAAACCTGCACCTGCAATCTTTTCTGTCATTCCCAAAAAGGAATTAAGGATATTAAAAAATATCCTTTCAATTTGACTTTACAAATTTGCACAGGAAACAAAGCCTAACGGCTATATTACTGCTGTAGAAAAGCACGATTTCCTCTGATAAAACAAACGGCTTTATTCTGCCAAATCTCTCAATTAATGCAAAAGGAGTATTGCAAATAAGCAAAATAATATAAGAATAAAATTGAGCAGAATATACTGAATAAAATATGTCTTAAACAAGATGAAATAAACCAAAGATCAAATGAAATGACTATAGATAAAAGCAGACAGAAAGCGTCGACCAGAGATCGAAGATCGTAGATCTGAACAAGCAGATCGTCGACCTGAAGAAAAACTGTCTTCACAGAAATCGTCGACCAAGGCTACACGATCGTCGATCTGAATAAGCAGATCATCGACCCACTTCAGAGTTCATATAACTCTGAGATCGTCGATCAACATTCGAAGATAGTCGAGCACAATTCTACTTAACCATTTTCATTTCAATTCAATCTCAACTAATCTAACCTAAGGGTAGACTAACCTTTAGTCTAACCATTGACCATAGATAATTCTTGGGTCAATTAAGCCTAATTGAGATGACATGGCCCAAATCAAAACTAGGGAACAAACAATCTCCCCTATTTGGGTGATGTCACTCAAACAAAAACAAATATAATGCAAGCAGATAAGAATAAACAATAGCAAACAGATTAAAATAAATTAGGTAGTCAGAACAAACATCACACACATTTATCAATAGAGTCTGAAGGAGGAATAGAAGTAGCAAGAGAGAAAGTGATTTTTCTACTAGGATAACATGCATCCGTTTTTGATAACTTCAAGTCCTGCTCTCCAATAATCTTTAGCTCTCCAGCTTTAGGAAGAACAGCTTCAGGATGTTTTTCCATATACTTTGAAGCATCAAAAACTTCTGAGCTGACTTGGAATCTGTCCAATTCTTTCTTTCTATATGTTGACATAGTAGAAAATCCTGTGATATCTTTACCTTCAGCTTTAGCTTTCTTGATCTGAGCAGTTCCCACCAATTCTAAAAGTCTAGCCATTTTGAAGTTAGGATCAAGCTCTTGACTTTCATAAGTGTTTTCATCATCTGGATTCAATGGATTTACAGCCTTAAATTTTACTGATTGAGTTAGAAAACTCTCAATTTGCTCTTGAGATGGCTTGACATTTGAATCTTTTTGGCTCTTGAATCATAAGACTAGATGGAGGAGCATACTCAGCATATTTCTTGCTTGATTTGTTAGAGTATATAACTCTTTTTCTTTTGACATCTACTAGCTTGACCTGAGCAAGTTTTTCCTTTGAAGGTGACAATTTTGCTATGGGAGGAGACCTAGGAGCTAAAGGAGGAGAGAAAGTTGGTTGTTGATATACAACTTCCTTTACTTGCTCTCTTTGACTGTCTGAATGCCTTGTCTACCTCTTATCATGAGACCTGTTTGGAGGAGGTTGCCTGCCCTTCCTTTTATATATGTATGGTTAATTTGGTCTGGTAGAAGGAGCAGAAGATCTGGGAGCAACATTTCCTGAAGCACCAGCAGAGGGAGTAGGAGGAGGAGGACCTCTCTGAATCCCCTTGGGAGGAGGAGAGTTCTTCCTTCTCTTCTTCCTTGCTTTCTGAGCATTTTTGAATACCACATCCAAGCCTCAAAATTCTTAGATTTAGGATCAATTCCTTTCGAAATATAGTATGTGTTGGGATTTGTCTCCACAATACCTCAGATTTGTAGGAGGTCAGACCTTGAATTAAGATGAATTAAGGTGTATTTGATGCTGTGTTTAAGTTGTATGTGTGCAGGTCCTTAATGCCAAGTGTAGACCAATGTCAGTCTATAATGGGTCACCAAACACAGGACCATACAATGTAATCCCTCATTGTGTGATCCAAAGTGTTGGCCCATGTATAGCCTCTCTATTGGGATACACTTCCTATATGCACTTGGATTGATGGACAGAAGCATTGGAGCTAATTTCCTCAGAAAAATTTCTAAGTCCAAAATACTCGAGTAACCCCTTTGTTATACTCGAGTATCAGACTTAATACTCGATTAGCTAGTTAGACATACTCGAGTAGTTAGTTAGACATACTCGAGTAATCAGTTAGACTTACTCGAGTAGGGTCTGAATACTCGTGTATATATTTCTATACTCGAGTAGTTAGTTAGTCACTCGAGTAAGTTGTTTTCATACTCGAGTAAGTAACTTAATCACTCGAGTAAATCATGTATCATACTCGAGTAGATCTTTTTTTCTTCTCTTTTCTGCAAGATTCAAGTAGTCATACTCGAGTAAGTATTCTGATACTCGAGTAAGTTGTTTTAATACTCGAGTAAGTATTTCCATACTCGAGTAATTGACTTTGATACTCGAGTAAGTGAATGTTTCCCGGATACATATTATGATACTCGAGTAACTTCCCCTTTCACTCGAGTATATCTTTCTTTCACTCGAGTATATCTTTCTTTCACTCGAGTATATATTTCTGATACTCGAGTATATATTTCTGATACTCGAGTATATCTCTTCTGATACTCGAGTAGTTCATCTTTCACTCAGTAAATTTCTCTTCCCTTACTCGAGTATATTTCTCTTTGTCACTCGAGTATCTAAATTCCCATACTCGAGTATATCTTCTCTTACTCGAGTATAGCAGTTCTCTATTCCAGAATTCTTCTAAGTTCGAATTCGCCTTAAGTATTTTTGAATCCGTCATTTCTGATTGGTCCACGTGTCATCCTTAATTAAGATTATGACCGTTGGAGTCCACCTATAAAAAGGTCATTTCAGAATTGACTAATTAACAAGATTACAGAGATATTCTCTTTAAGAAAGAGAAAATTCCGTGAACCCTAATTCTCACGCCGCCGCCGCCATTGTTGTTCACGGAAGAAATTCTGGATCGTCGATCTCCGTCTTCAACGACTATTTCTCCAGTGATCCAGACAAAAGTGAATCACTCGATCTCGCCGAGCCTCAAAGATTTCAGATCTATCTTCTCGATCGAGGTGGTTCTAGTTTTCAGATTTGTGGATCTCTCTCAAGTCATCTTCAACCTTTTCTGATCAAGCCGAAGTTCCTAAAGAAGAAGACTGTCAAAGATCAAGATCTGAAATTTGTTGTTTTGAATTTTTATTCTCAAACCAAAATTTCTTTGTAGGAGTTTTTCTCCGAGATTTGTAGGAAGATCTTTCTTCCGAGTTTTGTAGATCCAGTTGGATCGAGTTTTGTAGGAATGTGGTTCTGAGGTGTAGGATTGTTTTCAATCCGAGATAGTGGAGTAGCCGAGTCTAGTGATTTGCTAGATCGGTGAGGAAAGTGGACGTACCCAAGGTTGGGGAACCACTATAAATCTCTTGTCGTCTGTGAGTGCTTGATGTGTGCTGTGTTAATTTTTTTAATTCCGCATTTGACACGCATTTCACCTATTCACCCCCTTCTAGGTGATTTAGGCTAACAACTTAGACCTCTCAGTATGGAATATCATGATCTGGGTTAGGAGGTGCTGGAGCTATGGCCTTCCTTTTCTTTTGAGCAGTCCTTTTCTTTTTCTTATTACCTTCTGAATCATCAGAATCTTCATCCTCATCCTCAGAATGTGAGGACTGAGGTTTTGCATACAGATCATCAATATCTTTTAGCATAGCTTCCTCTTGTTCTTTAGCTATCAGAAGAGCCTTCTCTCTTTCGTATTCTAATATATCTTGAGCCAAGAGAGAATCCAAATCTGGACCTGGGGTGTCATCCCAAAGAGTAGAGGGCGCAGAAGATATAGCAGATTCAACTTCTGGAACAGCAACTGACATACCTTTATCTGAAGACTCTACTGAATTCCACTTAGCTTCTAAGAAGGAGGTAATAATCCCTTCTAGATATCTGGCAACTACAGGTGTGGAAATCTCCTCAAGACAAAATTTGAAGGCAAAGGCTGCTCAGCTATTTCTTCAGAAATAATAAAACTGTCCAAAATCTGAAGGCCCATTGGTCTCTGATAGCACACAATGGCTTGAAGGGGATCAAATGAATAAGGGGAGGACTTACAAATATAATGGCCTTCAAGGGATGAGAGAGAAGACTCATCATATGAATCAAGAAATACATCTAGTTCATCTGGAACTACTAGAGCATTTATATCTACTACTATCCTCTAAACTTAATCTGGAAAGACTTCATCTGGAACTGCATCTGAATATGTTTCTAGCTCCACTGCTGCTGGAGATTGCACAACCTGACGAGCCCAAGCAGAGCCTGAATCATCATCATTGAGCATCTCCCCCTACCTGGGTTCAGTGGCAACTAAACCCAGGCCTCTAGATGAAGAAAGGGCTGAGAGGGCAGTGATGGAAGCATCAAGTGATGAGATGGAGATAGCAAGGGGGCAATGGCTTTAGCTATCATTGTTTTGATGGATGGAGTAATGAGGTCTAGGATATTGGCAATGAATTCTAGTGTAATTTTAAATGATGGAGGAATGATAGATGGGAAAACATCAGAATTGATGTTCTTCTGAGCTGGGGCTTCATCAATTGGGGAATTATGATGAAATGGATGATCATTAGTGGGTGATTGATGATTTGAAGTAGCTGGGGAATGATGAGGAGATGGAGTAAGCAGATTGAACATGGAATCTATGTTGAAGTTTTGAATCTCAGATAGATGAGCTGGAGTTGGAGAAGCAGATTATGATGGATGGTTCACAGGAGAAGAATGAGTTTCAATGGAGGTGGATGGCAAGGAGGATGAAGCAGGAATTTCTTCACTAGGGTGGGAAGTGGCTTAAGGAGCTCTTGTTCCCTAAGATGTTATAGGGGCAGACTCAGCCTTTGATGGTTTCTGGATGGTCCTTTTCCACTTAACAAACAGAGAAGGATCAATTCTCTTGCTGGAATTGATTGCTGTAGGAGCAGAGCCTAACAGCTGGGAAGCTTTCTTTGATAGAAAGGACCCAATAAGGCTTCCTTGAGTCACCTCTTTCTTGTTGTTCTTTTTCCTGAGCAATTCAAATATCAATCCAGCCCAGTTGATTGATTTCTTATTCAGTATTGCTGACATCAAGGCAAATTGTTGCCTGTTGATGTTATCATGGGCTGAATGCTTTCCAAGCAACACTTTTTTCCAACCAAGTCAGCCAAGAACTTAAAACCAATAGATAGATTTACTTTCAAGAGCTTAGATGGAATGCCTTCTGCATGTCCCATCTCTAACAGCATTCTACCATACTCAGCAGTATCTTGCTCATACTCATTAGATCCATTCTTTAACTCAAAGATTTCAGTCAGAATTTCGGGAGTAAGAATTACCTCCACACGTTTTATGGTTCCTGTCATTGCTTTGTCATCTGAAGAAGATGTATAATTCCATTCCTTTATTTCTGATAGGTGGAGTTTGATTTTTGTAGACATGAGTTTCTTGAGACCTTGGTCATCACATAACTGCAGCATTTCTTGGAAAACATGTTCGCAGTCGCTGAACGAATCAAAATCAACATTGAAACCGACATCGAACTTCATCACGGACAGGGTTGCAGAGGAAATCTCCATTTAATCAATGAGAGAAATCGCAAGAAGAGAGAGGGAGAAAGTGTGGGATGAGAGCTCGAAATAGTCGTGAAAGCAGAATACGAAAAGGCGAGCTCCGTCGACGATCTTCAGACCTAAATAAAAAATCGTTTAGAAATAAACTAGAATCATCAATCTCTGAATGAAGATGAGGAGAATCAGTCATCGATCGTCGATCGACTATTGATTTTGAAGCAGAGTCGTCGATCGTCGATCGATGATTTCTGTCTCTAAAAGCAAAGAGCTGTCGTAGACCAAGGGTCGACGATTTAGCTCAACCTGTTCGACGATCTTCGAACACCGTTCGACGATCTCAGAATAGATTTAAACTTAGTAGATTTTTACACTTAGTCAAATCCATTCATCATGCCTAGTTGATTCAAAAAGAATAGATGTTTCTGTTCATCTAAAGGCTTTGTAAATATATCACTTCTTTGAAGATCTGTGGGTATAAACTTGAGATTTATTTTATTCTTGTTAACACAGTCTCTAAGAAAATGGTGTCTCATGTCTATGTGCTTAGTTATAGAATAATGCATAGGATTTTGTGCTATGGAAATAGCACTGGTACTATCACACATAATTTGTGTTTTTGTGTGTGTACCCATAATCCAAGAGTTGATTTTGAATCCACAGTATCTGTGAATAGCAACTAGCAGCTGTTATATATTCAGCCTCTGTAGTTGAAGTTGAACCAGAAGACTGCTTCTTGCAAAACCAAGAGACTAATCTCTCACCTAGGAACTTACAAGTCCCTAGGTGCTCTTCCTATCAACTCTACAGCCAGCTTAGCCAACATCTGAGTATCCAATCAACTCAAATTCTGATTCAGCTGGGTACCAAAGTCCTAAATTTGGGCATCCCTTCAAGTATCTTAAGATTGTCTTAAGAAGAGTTAAGTGAGATTCCTTGGGGTTGACCTGAAATCTAGCACAGAGGCATGTAGCAAACATTATACCGGCCTACTTGCAGTTAGATATAGTAGGGAACCAACAATGGCCCTATAATATTTCTGATCAACAGGCTTTCCCTTTTCATCAGAATCAATAACTACATTTGTAGCCATAGGAGTGTGCAATGTTGAAGCATCTGCCATCCCAAACTTCTTTACCAATTCCTTGGCATATTTAGATTGGGAGATGAAGATGCCATCAGCATCTTGTTTCACTTGGAGACCAAGGAAATAAGACAGCTCACCCATACTACTCATCTCAAACTTAGAATGCATTAGGTCTGAGAACCTTTTGCATAGTTTGGGATCAATGGAACCAAATATAATGTCATCCATATAAATTTGAACTAACAAGATCTTGTCCTTGTGGTGCTTAATAAAAAGGGTTCTTTCAACTATGCCTCTAACAAACTTATGTTCTAATAGGAAATTAGCTAGAGTTTCATACCATGCTCTAGGAGTCTGCTTAAATCCATACAGAGCTTTTTGCAACTTAAAAACATGTGAGGGATAAGTTGAAGAAATAAAACCAGGGGGTTGTTCAACAAATACCTCTTCCTTTAGCTCTCCATTAAGGAATGCACTCTTTACATCCATTTTGAACACCTTAAACTTCATTTAGGTTGTATAGGCTTGAAAGATCCTTATTGCCTCTAGCCTTGCAACTGGAGCAAATGTCTGATCATAATCTATACCTTCTTCCTGTATGTAGCCCTGTGCTACAAGCCTTGCTTTATTCCTTATAATAATTCCTTGAGCATCCAACTTGTTTCTAAACACCCATTTGTGCCTATAACCAATTGACATTTTTGTCTTGGAACAAAATTCCAAACTTTACACCTTTCAAACTGGTTTAGCTTCTCTTGCATAGCAATGATCCAGTGGGGATCTTGTTCAGCATCTTTTATGGTTAGGGGCTCAATCTGAGAAAGAAAACAAGCAAGCATCACATGTTGGCTTAGTTGTTGTCTAGTTTGCACACTAGTTGAAATGTCTCCAATCACTTAAGATGTAGGATGATCTCTAAGTGTGAGATAATAAGTTTGTGGTATGTGATCTTCAACAGCAGTTGGAATCAATTCCTCAGGTGGAATTAGATTGGCTGTTGGTAGAGTTGCAATCACTTCTACTTGGTCTTCATCACTGTCTGAATCAGCTATCTGAAGAGTTGGTTGAGGTTGAATCTCCTGAGTTACTTTTATCTCATCCAAATTCTTGCACAAGTCAGGTACCTACAAAGAGTTATTGGAAGAAGTTTCCTTCTCTCTGTAAAACATGTTAGTTTCATCAAAATATACATGTACTGACTCTTCAATTTTCAATGTGGATTTATTAAATACCCTATATGCTTTGCTTACTTGGGAATATCCTAGAAAGATTCCCATTGAAGCCTTTGTTCAAACTTTCTAATGTAATCTTTGTTATTATTGTGAATGTAAAATACACAGCAAAAAATTCTAAAATAATCTATTTTAGGTTTCTTTCCTTTGAGCAATTCATAGGGAGTCTTCCCCTTTAGTTTATGTATCAGACTCATATTCAGTACATAGTTAGCTGTGCTAACTGCTTCTGCCCAAAAGGATAGAGGCATATTAGCATCTGCTAACAATTTTCTTGCAGCTTCAATCAGGGTTCTGTTTTTCCTTTCAACTACCCAATTTTGTTGAGGAGTTTCAGGGGAAGAGAAGTTATGTCTGTTACCTTATTTCTCACAGAATTCTTGCATAAGAAGAGATTCAAACTCAGTACCATGATCACTTCTGATCAAGGCAACTTGAGTAGAGTACTCAGTCTGTATACAAAGTAGAAAATCTGTAAGAACTTTAAAGTTATCATATTTAGTTCTCAAGAAGAACACCCAAGTGAACCTATAGTAATCATCTACAATTACTATGGTATAGAATTTCCCTCCTATACTCTGTACAGCTATTGGACCAAAGAGATCCAAGTATAATAGGTACAGGATTCTAGGTGAATCACTTTTATTTATAGCTTTGAAACTATTTTTAGTTTGTTTGCCTAGTTGACAAGCCTTGCATAGGCCTTCCTTCTTATAGGGGTAAGAGGGCAAACCTCTGACAAGGTTGTATTTAGATAACCTAGATATATTCTTAAGGTTAACATGACCTAGCCTCTTATGCCACAAAGTATTATTACTACTCACCTCATTAAATAAACAAATTTCAGAAGAGGTGGATTTAAAATCTACAAGATAAATATTTCCTTGCCTAATGCCTACTAATACAACTTTATTATTCAAAGTAATATTGCATAGAGTATTAGAAAACTAAACCTGGTAGCCAGCATCACATAACTGACTTACAGAAATGAGATTGTGCTTCAGTCCTGTGACAAAAGCTACCTTCTTGAAAGTCACTGACCCTATGGTGAATTTACCATATCCTTCAGTCTATCCACAGCTGGAATAATCAAAGACTACCTTTGGTCCCAACTTGGCTTTGAAGCTTGAAAGGTTCTCTTTGTTTCCAGTCATATGCTTGGAGCATCCACTATACAAATACCACATATTCTGAGTGATAGGATAGGTCTTCACCTGCAATAAGATAAGTTAAACATTGTGGACCTAGGTAACCTTGGGTCCATTGTTCTTCACATAGGAAAAACTAGAAATGAAAGAGTATGCAGGTTGAGGGTTATATCCTAAGGGATGAGATCTCCTAGGTGGGATAATCCAATTAGCAGACCTAGTGTTTCTATTAAACTTATTGTTTATGTGAGCATTATTGTGATTCTGGAAATTTAGTTCTGTTCATCGATCATTGTTTGACGATCGGTACCCAGATCGTCGATCTTGGTTCACAGAAAAGGATTCTGGATTCCACGATCGTCGATCTCTGTTCGATGACTCAGGCTGAGATCGTCGATCACCCATTTCTAAGTAGTTATACCCAGCAGGTGAGTTCAGCGATCGTCGATTGTCGTTCGACGATGGGTGCAGCGATCGTCGATAGGCGTTCAACGATTTTTGTATTTCAATGAATTTCTATTTCCTTTTGTCTCTCTTAATCTTATTTAAAGCTTTCTTAGCCTTTTGAATAACCTCAGTGTTGTGTATTCCCTTTTCAGAAACAAACTTTACTGGAGTAGACAGATTATATTCAAGGAGGAATGGGGGTTCACTTGGGGAGGCACCTAAGCCCAACTTATTATTGTCGGTCCTAGTGTTGGCAGTGCTTGTGATTTCTAACAACTTAAGGCTTATGCCATTAAGTGAATCTTCTAATCTCTTAGCTTTAGCTAGTTCTAATGTAAGAAATTTGATTTCTTCAGATGATCTAGTGAGTTTAGATTCTAACCTAATGTTTTCACTAGATAGAGATTCTGATTCAGCTAGTTTATCTCTAAGAAACTAAATCTCCTTTTTTGAACTAAGTAAATCTAGGCAAAGAGTTTTAAATTCATGCTTAAATTCATCAGAGGAAAAATCATAAGATGTAATTACCTGGTCTTCATCAGATAATTCATCCTCCTCATCTTCAGTCATCTGTGCGGCTGAGTTGCTGCTGCAGGCATTGATTGCCATAAGGCAAATCTCCTTAGCTTTCTTCTCTTCTTCATCATCTTCACTAGAGCTGGAGGAAGAGGAGTCTTCCTCAGTATCACTCCAGGTCTTTGCAATAAGACCTTTCTCTTTCTTCTTATATTTGTTTGAAGATGTCTTGGAATAGTGCTTCTCATGTTCCTTCTCTTTTCTCCTTTCCTTATGCTTTGGCTCTGGACACTCAGGGAGAATGTGTCCAGGCTTCCTGCATCCATAACAAACAATTTTTTTTAGATTGGGTTTTATCATACGTTGGCTTGTCATCATATTTTGATGACTTTCTTCTGTTGTCCTTTCTCCCTATCTTATAGAACTTCTTGGCAAAGAGTGCCATCAGTTCTTCATTTGATTGAGTCACTTTGGACTCATCATCAGCCTTAAGAGTAAGGATTTGCTCTTTCCTTGTTGGAGTAGATGCTTTGGCTTCAGCTTCAGCTTTCCTAGTCTTCAGTACTTGCTCAAATGATTTGAGCTTGCCAAGGAGAGCTTCAGTTTAAATCTCTGTTGTAATTCTCGACTCCTTGATTGGCCAGATTCTGAGATCCCATGTACTAGGGAAGCACATCAGTATTTTATCATTGACTTCTGTCAATGTGATCTCCTTATCAAGTGTCCTCAACTCATTGATAATGGAGTTGAGCCTTATGTACATAGCTTCTACTGTCTCAGCTTCTTCCTTCTTGAAGTTCTCATATTGGGATATGAGATTGGACCTTCTGTCCTTCTTCTTATCAGCTGAACCAGCTACAATCTGATTTAGTGAGTCCCACATGGCTTTTGCTGAGTTGCAATCAGCCACTTTCTGGAATGTCTCATCAGACATAGTCTGAGCCAGAATATTCATAGCTTTGGCATCAGCTATCTTAGCCTTCTTGTAAGTTTCATTATAGTCAGGAGGTGGAACTGCACTTAGATTTGTAGATGTTGTAGCAGTAGCTGCAGTAGGTGGTGTTGGTGGCCCTGTTAAGATAGAGGAAAAAATATTTTCATCAATAGAGTTCATGTAAACTCTAATTCTTGCCTTCCAGATGCCAAATTTGGCTAAGTTGCATACTGGAGGTCTGGTGCAAGAGTAATCTTTGTACTAGGCCATGAATCTAATGTGAGTGTATATGGTATAAAAGTATCTAATCACAAGATCTTATGGTTCAGGTGTTAGCCTGTTCAACCAATCAACCTGATAAGGAATTAGTTGTTGAATAACCAACCTCCCTCTGATACCAATTGAAAGTGAGGGGATAAAGATCATTCTTAGGATTATACTGAATATTTAACCGCAATGAGTATAGTTTGTGATATTCGAGACCGAATCTGAGTAGAGAAAGGAAGGATGGTGCTCTAGCCCTAGTGATTTAGTCAATTGAAGATGGATCTGCTAAGGAATATATTCTAAAGGACGGCATCGTCATTTCTATGGCTGACTCTACATTCCCAAAGGCGCGGAAATTCGGGAGGACATATTGAGATAGGCACATTGTTCGAAGTATTCAGTGCATCCTAGGATTTCTAAGAAGTATAGTGACTTGCAGAAGGCCATGTTTTGGCCAGGAATGAAGAAAGCTGTCAAGTATTTTGTTAGACACTGTGAGGCCTATCAGAAGGTGAAGGTGGAGTGCAAGAGCCCCAGAGGATTATTGCAGTCGTTGCCCATCCCCTAGTGGAAGTTTGAGGATATTTCCATGGACTTCATTAACGGATTGCCTCGCTCATGCTTTGGGAATGATTCAGTTTGGGTAATCGTGGATCGCCTGACAAGGTAGATAGGTTTATCCCTATGAAGAAGGAGGCACATGCGGATGTTTTAGTACACCCATTTGTAGAGCAGTTTGTATGGTACCATGGTGTGCCAAAGACAATTATTTCTGACCGGGATGGTCATTTCACCTCCAGAGAGTGGAAGGCAGTACATACATATTTGGTCTCACACCTTACTTTCAACACGGCCTTCCATCCTCAGACGGATGGGCAGTCTGAAAGGACCATCAGAACCTTAGAAGATCTATTAAGATTGTGTGTGCTAGATAGAGGAGAGCTGTGGGAGAGACTCCTACCCGTGGTAGAATTTTCATATAATAACAGTCATCAAGCCAGTATCAAGATGGCACCCCATGAAGCCCTTTATGGAAGAAGGTGTAGAACTCCCTTGTCATGGATGCAGGATGAAGACCCTAAGGTGTTGGGAATTGAGTATATTGGCGATACATATGTTGTTGTTATATTAATATGGGACCGCATGCTTGAGGCTCAAAGTTGGCAGGCTAAGTATTATAATGCAAAGCACCAGATGGTGAAATTTCAAGTGGGTGACAAAGGTGTTCCTAAAGATCCGGCTGATGCAAGGAGTGTCATGGGTGCGTGGTATGAAGAAGCTCAGCCCAAGATACGTGGGGCCTTATGCTATATTGGAAAGGGTTGGCCCTTTGGCCTATCAGTTGGAGCTACCACAAGAGATAAAGAATTAACACGACGTATTCCATGTTTCGTCACTTAGGAAGGCACTATTACGGCCCGTTCAACATGTACTCACCACAGATGGAGCAGTAGCAACTTATAGATCCATCTGACTAGAGCCGATGAGGATAGTAGACACCGAGACAAGGAGCTTGTGGCGGAAGAGTGTCCCGTTGGTAAAAGTCTTATAGTCTAATCAGGGGAAGGAGGAGTATACCTGGGAGCCGATGGACTTGATGCAAAAGCACTAACAGAGTTGTTTCCCTAAGGTAAGGTTTATAAGCAAATTTTATTATCATTCTTTACTTCCACATAACCTTAGCCTGATTTCGGGGACGAAATCTTTTATTTTGTTTATAGGATTTATAACGACCCATTTCGCGCTAGGAACCTCGCATGCATTCTAAGTCAAGAGACTTGACTCAGGCTCAGGGTGCATTGGCCGAAGGGTTAGGGTTGAGTGATACTCAACAAATAATGAGGGAACGGGCCTAGGATAAATCGACCAAGGGAAATTGGTCAGATATTGCTAGGGATATCCGATGAATTTGTCAAGAATGTTTGGGAAGTTAGCCGAGTGAAATTCTTCAGGTATGGTTACTATTCGTCGAATATCATTGTGTGATACTCGACGCACTTGACACCGGATTTTGAGAAACGGTTAAGTGAAATTTGTCGGATATCGTTGATGATATCCGACGAATTCGTCGAATATGGTGGAGAAGAATTCTGCGGGAGAAAACTTAGGAAATTCGGCTAAGAGGAATTTGTCGAATATCACTATGGATATTCGACGAATTCGTCGAATATCACTTAATTGAGTCGGCGTGATTGGAGGAGGATATGTAGAGAATCACGTAAATAGTTCTGTGGGTTTTGAGATCGATTCGTCAATATCACTCGATGGGTCTCGCCAATTCGTCGAGCATGGAAATTGATACTCGTCGAATTTAACTTGTGCGATTTTCGGTTCAGGTAGATTCGATGTTTGGTGTAGACGTACTTAATCGGACTTTGGGATTCATACGAAGTGATTCCTTGGACCAGCCATTTCAAATAAGACTTAATTTAGGTAATAATAGGGCGGTATAATAGCACGACGAC
Source organism: Platanthera zijinensis (assembly GCA_039513925.1). Taxonomy (NCBI): domain Eukaryota; kingdom Viridiplantae; phylum Streptophyta; class Magnoliopsida; order Asparagales; family Orchidaceae; genus Platanthera; species Platanthera zijinensis. Next base: position 111,410,915 of record CM077084.1, on the reverse strand, counting down.
ACGTAGCGGAGTGACTGAACCCTAATACATATTATAAAACGGAATACCCAAACCCTAGTCATCACAATCTTTCATCTTGCCGAGCCGTAACCGTGTGAAACCGTCAGAGAGGAAAAGATCGACGGAGTCAGTGTTCTGGGAGGAAGAGCTCTTCTTTTTCGTAAAGAACGTCGCCAATGAAGAGAGCCATGCCACAAAGAAGAGTGACGAGATCCATGGCCGGAAAAGGCAGAAATGTTAGAGACGAGGTGTGCTTCCTACCCTCTCCCTTGGTTCTATATCTCTAGTTATTCCTAGGAGAGATATCAACTCAAAAGAGTCTTTATTGGTGAGAAGAAGCTTTCCAAGGAGGAGGCCATTCTAGGACTTGTGTCCTAGGGATTAGACGTCTTCAACCTCTCCTACCTTCCATGTGAAGATGAGGGCTGGGTTTCGTGAAGAGAAGTGGCCTAATGAGGGTGAATAAGGGAGGAGGAAAATCTGTAGTTGGTTTGAAGAAATACCTAAAGGAAGAAGATGAACCGATGTCGTTCATCTTGCTTTGAGTTGCATGCAGAAATTCTTTTGCTGCGCGCAACAAACTTCAAGGCCGTTTTTGGGTACAATACGGTTAGATCTGGGATTTCTACTATGCACAAAAGTCATAGCCCTTGGAAAGAACTTTCCAACGGATGGTTACACATTTTCATACAAGATCTATAGCCTCGGGAAAGTCCAATCAAACTTTCTGGGCCGATTTGTTAAACGTGCAGAAATCTATTTTCTGTACGCAGCATACTTCGAGGCTGATTTCAAGTACTTTACGGTCAGATCGGGGCGTTTGACTAAACACAAAATTCATAGCCCTTGGAAATTCCTTTCCAATTGATTGTTATGCATTTTCATACGAGTCCTTTAGACTCAGGGATGCCCAGTCAAAGTTACTGTACAGTCAAGTCTTGATTATTGGTTGCTTTTTGGTTATTGTGGAATTGGGTTTGAACTTGGTAAGGAAAGTCTTAGTAGATTAATGTCGAGGTTTGCATGTGGTTTGCTGAACTTAAACTATTGGTAATCGCACTAAACAAAAGATTGACGAGATTTAGTTGAAAGATCCTTAAGTCATCAAATTGTTTGGTGAGGCACGTTGTATAATTGACTTGGTGGAGTTTCGTAATCAATTAAACGGAAAAGTTAGTGAACACTACATGTGCATGTGGAACATCATGATAATTTGTGAACGTATTGTGGAAGCATGGTGGTTTGTAAATGCTTAATTTAAGGGAGTATTGGATAAGTTATTGCATGATTATGTGGAATATTGGTTAAGGAATGTAATTATAGCCCACTTCTTATAGTTAAGTCTCCCAATGTGTAGCAGTGTGGGATTGATAAGTTATACTAGGTGGCTTGCCACCTGTGCAATTAATAAACCCTTGTGTGATATGGAAATTTGAAAGGGTTGGAAGTATGTGTGTGTTTGCTGCACTGAAATGATGTGTTGATGAGGGACTCGGTGTGGAGCCCTTGCGTGTTGAGGAGCAAGGGATGTGAATAATAAATAAGGACTCTATGTGGAGACCTTATATGTGAAATGCATACAGTGTGAGTTGACATGCGGTGTCATAATCCTGGGTTGAGGATAGTGTGGTAAGTCTACGGGTTCGCCACTCATCACACCGAAGAGAGTTGACAGATAGACATTAGATGGTTTGGTTGTGTACTCGGTGCTCATCCCTGAGGCCCTCTCCGTGTCAAGTGGATGTATTGGTTATATCCTTGTGCTTATTTCCGAGTCCCTTTCCGTGCTACACCTGTAGGCCAGTATGGGTTGTGTTCTTGGTGCACATCTACCCAAGACTCCTCTGAGTCGTAGTACGCATGTGAGCTCCGCTATTGTGCTCTTAGCATTGAGGCGTATAGAGGCCTAAGGTCAGTAGTGTGGATGCCTTCCTAGTAGTGGAAAAGACTATTCCACTGTCACTGTCTGGCCACTACGGATGGCGCCTGAGAGGTTAGCTACCTGCTCGAAAAGTGGGAACTATAAGAGTGTGTCGACATAGCAGTTGCATGTATATGAGCATAAGTGTGTCATTGCATTGCATTCATATCATCATATTACATAATATACACAAGATCCTTATCGTATTGGTTTGTATGGGAACTCTTATATGATGAGTTACTTTACTGTTAAGCCAATCCTCAACTTATATGTCTGTATGGGCATTCATATAAGTTGAGTTACTTCTTGTTGTTTATACATACTTGTATACTGCTGTTGATGGTAGAACTACTAGAGTAGATCGATATACATATTTGTTGTAATTACTTTGATATACAATATTATTAATTAATCCTATACCACCTGTTCGTACTACTATTTATATATATATATATTGTACCCTTGTCCATTTCTCCGCCCGACGCCTAAAAGTCACAGGGGGAGCGGATGTGATAGCCACTTAGTATTTTGACTAACGGTTGTTATGTCTTCCTTTTTAGGAGGAAACCCCACAAACAGAGCATCAGCAGGTTTTGCAGGAGGACAGCCAGGCCAGGGCAACACGGCATGAAGTGACGGTCGCATCGCTACCGTTAGGGACGAAAGCGAGATTTTGAGAGATTCATATTGTAGCCTTTTGGCCATTTGCACTTTGATATTATAAAAGCCTTGGTTGCTTCTTTTATTTTTTGTACTTATGGACTTATATACTAGTGTGTAATTTTGACTTCTGTTTATTCTTTATGATTGGTTGGTATTGATGATATGTTTAGTCAGAAGGATAGCGGTCTTGTAGTACAGGTTAGTCTGAGTGCTAGCGCTACCGCAAAGTGGTTGTTCTGGGCATAAAACTCTCCTCGACCATGTTTTGTGTTCCGGGGGAGGTGGGTCTTACAAGAATGCCCCGTCCTCACGTAGAGTGAGGTGGGGAAGCGGGAAGTTAGCCTCCGTGAATAGAAAGATGTTACCGCGGGCTTTGAATCTTACGATTCCTTCACCACCTGCGGGGTTGGCGAGAAGCTGAAGTACCTACACGGCAAACAAGACATGAAGTAGCACAGTCGCGGCAAGCATGTCCAAGTATCCACCACTCTTCCATTGTGGAAGAGCGAGAAGATAATGAAACATGCTCGCATAGCCAACTAGGCCCTAGTCTACAAGAAGAACCTGTCACCGACCTCTTCGTGGCCAAACCTTTAGGCGAAGTGGTGATCGAAAATGAGCGGCTAGAGAGGAGGTGGAGAGGCTCAAGGAAGAGAGTAAGAAGTTAAAGGAGAAAAATGTTGTAAGACTTTTACTTGGCGACCTTTGCGGTTAGGTTAAGTTAATTGCGAATTTACCTTGTATATTCCCTTTTCATAAAGCTTATGATAGTGAAAACCCAACCTTTCTTCATGAAATTGCCATACACTTGCGGGAAGGCAGGGAAGACATGCTCGACATCATCAGGGAGCGGCAAGCATTTAAAGCTGAACATGAAAAAGTCTTCTTTGACGAGCTGTTCCCCGCATTCCACGAGGTGGAGGCTACGCGGGATGAGGCGGCAAGGGCTGCGATAGATGAAATCTTGGAAGATGCCTAAGTGGTGGGTGAACAAGAAGATCTACCCGCTGAGGCTGATGCAAATAAAAGTTCAGAGAAAGACAGCAACTCGATCGAAGAGGAATCCTCGGGCTCAGGTTCCACAAAATCGAGCAGTTCTTCGAGTTCGTCGGCATTGGGCGACTCGGAGCCTCAAAAGAAGAAGACTAAAGTTATATAAATTTTTCAGCTTTATAGGACCCGGCGGTGAGATTTTTTGTAAACCGCGCGGGTATATGACATATGTTTTTGACAATATAAATTATATTTCTATTCTTTCTGTTTGTTCTGTGATGGACGACAAATATACTTATCTGAGCAGTTACTCTTACTTTGTTTTGACGTGATAAGATTGAATTAATGAAATGCATCTTGATAACCTATCAAAAAATCTTAACTGGAAAGAGTTAGACACCAGCAAGACGAATACAATAAGAATAATATAGGCGGATAGAATTTGCAAGGACTGTGAATGTTGAATGCAAATAACAATTCGTAGTGCGATAAGAAAATATCTGATGCAGTTTGAATACTCTTAAACAATAAATTATATAACAACATGAAATGCTATAAGAACTCCTTCCCGGGCGGCTAATTATTAATAGCAGTATGATAGAATAGGGTAAGGAAAATCCAACTTAGCCATTGTGAGATGAGATAGATTAGTGACTAAGACACAACAATAATCTGCTCGAGCGATAAGACATAAGTATAGCTATATGAAATCCAGCATTAATTCCATAGATTGGTGTGCTAGAATAGATCCTAACTGAGCGGTTAATCGGCAATGATGAAACCCGATTTTGTTTTTAAATATCGTGCAGAAACCTTCGATGAACAATAACCTTGAAGAAGTTAATTTAGATTGTTGCCTAGCCGACCAATTGCAGGCCGAGTAGATAAAGAATGACCTTGAAGCTGCAAGGAACTGATCGGATTGTACCATAAGACAACTAGTATAAGCTGTACAGAGAACTGAAAACTGGAATTCATATGTTGAGTTGCGGCTAGCTAGCTGACAGGATTACCGATAGTAAAATAAGTAAGACTGCGAAATCCGGCGGATAGGTTAATTTAACCGATAATATCTAGTCGTTGAAGCTAACCGCATGTCAGCGGATAATCTTGTGGTAACCGTCCAACCTGAGAATAAAAGGCATTTCAAAAGAGAGGTATACACCCGAAGATGATCATTTAGGACAAGTGTGCCAAAAATCTCTATTGCATTGCTCGCCCTAAAAGATCATCAAAGGTGTAGTTCTACTAAAGGCGGACTAACTGCGATTCCTATGGAAGGGAAAAAGGAGAAGCACGATCCTAAGAAGGAATGACGGACGCACTGCTCTCATGCCTTGGGCTACAAGCTACGCTGATCAGTTAGTCCAGGTGCGCCAAATGGTCTATAACATTGCTCGCCCAAAAAGATCAGCAACGTTGTGGATTCCCTGAAGACACGGCTTGAGAGTACCTTGGAGTGTTCGATCATCACACCGTGAGATGATCACAGAGACAAGTCTACACCAGGGGGCCATTACTTGCCATGCAACGATCATCCTAGCTATAATGTATCCCTAGCGAAGCACAGTAGAGCTAACACACTGGGACCTCCCTTGATGCGCGTTGTGTGTTAGATACCGGATAGGATCTGAAGCCCTAAAGTTTGCCAGCACAGATTGGACAGCTCCCACTGCACATTTGCGAACACTCCACACTATATGTGGTCGTCGGGGTGTTACGCTAGAAACCAACCTATGGGGTGTCAAGCAAGACTCGGCGATATCTCCTCAGTTCAGTGTTCCCTTTGGCAAAGAGAAAATTGAGAGGAGGAGAAGCACCAAAATAAGGAAACGTGTCAGTATTGGTTCTTTGAAATAAGAATTGAAATGAATCGACGAATGTTCATAAATGTGCTAGAATAAATGTTCAACAAATAAAAAACCAAACTAGTAAGCAAATAGAAGAACTCTTTGGATGTTGCCTTATCCTTTTTGAGCTCAACATTGTAATTCCCCGAGGGTGCCTTCATCATCGGTGTCGATGCACTCGCTAATAATATTGAAGCTGATGTCTTTGTTGTTTTGATTCACCCCTTTTGGGCCAAGTGGAACATCAACTACCTCCTTGCCTTTAGAAGTAGAGGGGAGTGAGGAGGATTCATCTTTCTAGACCAAATCACGAAACTTCCCTTGCTTCATCATCCTTTCCACTAGTTGGCGAAGAGCCCGACTTTTTTCAGTTGGATGCCCTTTCTCCTTATGGAATTCGCAGAACGGATAATCTTTGGATCTTTGGTCTGCTGGATGGTAAGGTCATTTATAGCTGGGCTTGCCTTTCATGACCTGAATCTCTTCTTGCATGACCCTATCAATGTCAGATTCTTGCAAGTCATCATTTTCCTGTTGATAGATGAAAGCTTCTTGCAGAGCTGAAGCTGGATATGCAAGATGAATAGGTAGTTGCAATCTTTGGTTTCGGAATTGATCTTGGCTTCGAAAAATATGCCGACAGCGATGAAAATTTCTTTCTTTCCTTGATCGAGGTTGGAAATCCTTCCGAGGATACCTTGAAGGTTCAGATGTAAGAGAAGAATTTTTCTCTGCGATGAGCCTTGAGACATAACCAGGATTGCTCTTTTCTCCCCGAATGTACATTTTGGCTAGACTGATCATGTCTTGATACTTCCACGAAATTCAGATGTTAACTTTAAACTTGAGCGGTCCTTCCCTTAATCCACTAATTAGGGAAACTCTATGTAACTCTGGATTAACGTTATGGATTTAGAAATTTTATTTTTGGAAGCGATCTATGAAATGAGCCCAAGTCTCATTCTCTCATTATCTTATCTCAAACAACGCTTCTGGATCACTTTTCTCGTTGTAGAGGTGGAAAATCTGATGAAAAGCTCTCTTCTTAGATTAACGAAGGATGCAATAGATTGACGACATAGTCCATAGAACCACTCCCTTGCATGTCCATCAAAGGATGTTACAAGGAGTTTGCACTTGGTAGCATATGTAAGCGTATTAAAGGCAACGACTGACTTAAATGCTTGCAAATGTACTATTGGGTCAGACCATCCGGTATAGATTGGTAATCGGGGTTCTCTGAAGTGAGCTGGAGTTAGTTCTTGTCAAACATTTTCTGTGAATGGGACGGATCTACATGTTCCCCCAGAGCATAAGGAAATGGAAATATGGAGCATAAGCAGTAAATGCAAAAGAAGGTGGATAGAAAGGAAATGTTGATGTTGGAGGAGCGAAGGCAGAAGCTGGAGGGTAAGGATAACTTCCTTGAAAGTTCAAGGATCTTGCTGGACTTCCTCGGGCGGCTTCCCGGAAAAAGTTATGACGAGCTGCAAACTCGTCATCTTGTGACCGCAAAGGAGCTGCGGCTTTCCCTAGCAGGTAAGTTGCCGGATAGGTCGGCGGGTAAGAAGGTGGGTAGACTTGCGGCTCAACTGGTTGATAAGCTGGTGGATAAGTCTGCGGAATCTGTACTGCTGGCGCGGGGTTAACTAGAGTAACTGGCACTAGAGAGGGCTGTAAAACTAGTCGCTGCATAATAGTGGCGAGGGCTTGATTGATCGCATGGAACTGCTGGGCGGTCACCCTATGATCTTTGTCGGCTTCCCGACGCGACTACTCAAGAGCTTCCTAGAGAGTATCTTCACTGAGACTTGATGTAACAAAGTTTTCGATGGTTTGGCGGTCTGACATCGCTTAACCGACGATTTCATCGACTAAATGAAATCTGAAGGTCGCGTGTTTTAAGTTAATACAAGAAATGTGCCTCCAGGCTCTGCGAGTAGAATAGAGGGTGGTGGAACTATTAAATAGACTATTACTAGCGGTTAGGACAATCAGATAAGACCGAGAAGGAAAAGAGGAAGAGAGAGGAAACTGGCAGCGGCAACACCAGAGTTCGCCCGCCATGGCTAAATGCCACTCCTATGACGGGCTTTCCTTTGATTAGAATAAAATCGATTACAGCAGTTAAAATGGAGAACCCGAGCGAACTGGTATCCGCTAGAAGAAGTGTTCGAGTCCGCTGCCACAGGCGACTAGCTTTGGGATTTGAAATTGCTCCCCTAGGCTGTACTGTTCACGCCTATTTATAGGCTCGGGGGCCTGCCCAAATGGGTAGGGCAAAAAATACCGGCTTCCCGGGGATAGGAGAAACGATCAACGACGTCCAGATATAGGGAGAAACAATAGGAGAAAGACCACCTCACCACGCAACTAGGCATTTAGACCTACAACTAATCGGTGCCCTCTCAACAGCTGTTGTTGAGAAGTTCATGCGAGAAGGCTACAGGAAGGCGGACAAACGGCTAGAGAATGCCTTGTTGCCGAGACTTGAGGAAATCCAGGGGAGCGGTCAATCCGGGTTAACAATCAAAGCAATTATCTGGCTAACCTGTCTGAGTTTCAAGATGAGTCGATCAGATATTTTGAGTTTGTGATCGGGTGCGGTAAGTGACAACCATTGGTTTGCTCTCTATCCTCTTTAATTCCTTTCTTTAATAGTTGACTAAAAGAAATGTGCTCAGTCTGATCAGTGACAGATCACGATTGAGTGCGGTTCAGGTTCAGGCTCTGAGCAAATGGAGAAATTAAATAGCGTAAACTACCACCAGTTACATTTAATGATGTAGGATCTCATCTACATCAAGGGCTGGCATGCTCCTATCTTTGAAGAGATGCCTAAAGAAATTGATCCAAATAAATGGAAGGTGGAGCAAGAGAAATTATGTAGATTCATCAGACGGTTCGTGCAACTGAACGTCTATAATCACATCATAAGTATTGTTGATGCAAAAATCCTTTGGAAGACTCTGGAGACATTAATGTCAAAAGTACTGGCAACAACAAATCGTATTTGCTAAAGAAACTTGACGAGTTCAGATACAAAAAGGGATCACCCTATTATGGATCATGTAAATGAATTCTAAGGCATCATTAACCGTCTCACTGCTATGAAGGTGACTTTCGAGGATGAAGTCAATGCGCTATGATTGCTGAAGTCTCTTCTAGACTCTTGGGAGATGGTCAGAGCTTCTTTGATCATATGCTCTCCTGATGGCATTATGACTATGGAGATTGCTAAGAGTGACATCCTGAATGAGGAGGTGCGAAAAAAATCACAAGGACATTCAGGATCTTCTTCACGAGCTGATTGTTGGGTTTCTCTATGAGGATGGCACAACGCTTGTGCACGCAGCGGAAGGAATAAAACATCAAGAACAACCCAAAAGAGATGGGATCGGGCCGTGAAAATTGAATCAAGAAGTTAACAAACAACAAGGAAAAAATTACCTTAGCGGCGTTGAGTCACAACTCAACGGAGATGCTCCAAGCTTTGAGTCCTTGTCGGTGGCGAGTTCTACATAGAATAATGTCCACGTCTCTTCAAAAATCAACACGAGCGGGAGAACACCGAGCTTCGTCGCACAAAGGGTCGGTTAGGAGATCAACCGCACCTTGCACTTCCACGGACTGCTAGGTCCGTTCTAGGAGGAGAAACACCGGCGACAGTCGCCGGAGAGGAGGAGGTCGACGGAGAGAGCGATCGGCGGAGGCGGAACTCTTCCTTCTGCGGAACACTTCTGTCGGCGAAATCAGCGGAACTCTTCCGTCGGGTCGGGGAAATTTTTCTTCTATTCCGCTCAAAAACCTAAGTGTCTATTTATACCCAAAGCATAAATAAACCTAGGTAAAATCGCTATCCACAGACCACAGCAAAATAGGGTTTCAGAATGATTCGCTGAGAATCAACTCAAGGTTCGGCGAGAATCAGACCAAGATTTGGCAAGAATCAGCAGGCAGAATCGGCAAGAATCAGCAGTCAATATCAGCGAGAATCAGCAGTTTGACTCCCGACGACTTTGCCTTAGTCGAAGAGTCATACTCGACGAATCAGCCTTAGTCGACGAGTCATACTCCACGACTCTCGATGACTTTGCCTTAGTCGACGAGTCATACTCGATGACTCAGCCTTTGTCGACGAGTCATACCCGATGACTCTCGACGAATCTCGACGATGTTGCCTTAGTCGACGAGTCATACTCGACGACTCAGCCTTAGTCGACGAGTCATACTCGACGACTCTTGACGAACCTCTTGTGGCAACGTTTGCCCGACCCCATTCTTAATGGTAATTGGTAACCCTTACCAACACAATAAATCTTCTAATTTCTCCACATGCTCTTATGTGCGACCCTGCAGGCTCATATCACGTTGGCAGTGAGATTACATGTTTGACCACTTCTAGATCACCATGGTAACTCCAACAGTCTCCCACTTGATCTTGAAAGTATCAAAACAAAAACCTCACAAACAATGAGCGGCATCTAGACATGCATCATTGCTCCCCAAGCAATAAGAGTTCATAACTCATAAGCCTTTATGAACAATGTCCTAGCGTTATCTTTGTCCATTTGTCCCTTACATCCGGAAAGAACTAGAGGCATGGACTTCCAGAGAATGGTGAGTCCAATATCACATATTGACTCAACCAAGAATGGCCATGCATTTCTAAGTCCAGTTCCATCAAGGGGCCCATTGATGCAACACCTGTCATATAGGAGGACAAATCCCATATCTTCTCACACAAAAACACCCAAATGATTCGTAACGTGCCCAACAACCACCCTTATCATCAACCTTTCTCAAGGAAGACTTTAGATGGAATCAAAGCACGCTCTTCCTCACTTGATGAATGCTGTGACTTAAGGTCAAAGGACCACAACACCATTGTCAATTGAGACCTACTAATGACACGATTAGATAACAATCCACAAAGTATTCTCAGGTTGGATCTGTCCAGTACAACTTGTTCATTAACAAGTACCCACATGATGACTTGATATCACAATATCATGACCTATGAGAACTGGTCATCAGTCAACACACGTGCTAGTCTTAATGTATCATCATCACCCTTAGTTTCTATGATGATACAACGACCAGGGACCTTTTAAAAATGAAGCTTCAAATAAATTATAGGCTCTCACATTCTAGTCTCGTACTTGATGTCCTATGGAAGCAAACATTCTAAGGGTATTTATTATATTAACATTTAACTATCGCATAGAGAAACCATAATAAAAGAACTTGCCATTAATTGTAAAAGAAAAACATTGGTACACAATTCATCATATGAATAAACAATAAACAGCCAACAGAATATATGTTACATGTAACCCACAAGGCTCTCACTAGAGTTGATCATTTAGGTATCGTATACCCATTGATCTAGTATGACCATCATGCTTTCTCTGCGCGAGAGGCTTTGTCAGTGGATCCGCAATATTCTCCTCAGTCGGCACTCTGCAAATGTTCACATCTCCTTGTTCGACAATCTCACGAATAAGATGAAACCGCCGAAGTATGTGCTTGGAGCGCTGATGGGATATAGGTTCCTTAGATTGTGCAATTGCACCATTGTTATCACAGTAGAGAACTACGGGACCAACAATGCTAGGAACTACATCAAGCTCGCCGATGAATTTCCGAATCCATACAGCCTCCTTTGTTGCATTAGCTGAAGCGATATACTCGGCCTTGTTGTAGAATCAGCAACTATCACTTTCTTGGAACTCTTCCAGCTCACAGCTCCTCCATTAAGGCAAAACACAAAACCTGACTGAGACTTTGAGTCATCCCTATCAGTTTGGAAGCTAGCATCCGTGTAACCATTTACAACGAGCTCTTCCTCTCCACCATACACCAAGAACACATCCTTTGTCCTTCTCAAGTACTTCAGGAGATTCTTGACTGCAATCCAGTGACACTCACCGGGGTCTGACTGATACCTGCTAGTCATGCTCAAAGCAAAGGAGACATCGGGTCGAGTACATAACATTGCATACATGATTGATCCAATTGCCAAAGCATATGGAATCAACTTCATCCGGTCCTTATCTTCACAAGATTTTGGACACTGGTCCTTAGAGAGATTCACACCATGAGACATGGGTAAAAATCCTTTCTTGGACTCAAGCATGTTGAACCGCATCAACACCTTCTCGATGTATGTACTCTTGGTAAAACCTAGCAACTTCTTCGATCTATCTCTATAGATCTTAATACCGAGTATGTAAGTCGCTTCACCCAAGTCCTTCATAGAAAAGCAGTTCCCTTGGTTTTTCTTTACAACTTTCAGGGTAGGAATGTCATTCCCAATCAATAGTATGTCATCTACATACAATATAAGGAAGAGTACAATGCTCCCACTGATTCGCTTATAAACACAAGGCTCATCTTCATTCTTGATGAAACCGAACTCTTTGATTTTCTCATCAAAAAGAAGATTCCAACTTTGAGAGGCCTGCTTCAGTCCATAGATGGACCTATTCAGCTTGTATACTTTAGTGGCTTCATTTGGGGATACAAAACCCTCGGTTTATGTCATGTACACTTCCTCAAGGAGGTTTCCATTAAGGAAAGCCATTTTGACATCCATCTGCCAGATCTCGTAGTCATAATACACAGCAATAGCAAGCAGTATCCTTATGGACTTTACCATGACAATAGGGGAAAAGGTCTCATCATAGTCAATACCATGAATTTGCTTGAAACCCTTAGCCATTAGTCGCCCTTTGAATGTCTGTACATTCCCATCCATATCGGTATTCTTCTTGAAGACCCACTTGCACCCTATGGGTCGTACCCCTTCAGGTGGTTCCACCAAGTTCCAAACTTGGTTTGCATACATGGAGTCCATTTCGGATTTCATAGCCTCAAGCCATTTGTCGGAGTCCGGTCCATTCATAGCCTCTTGGTAGGTTGCTGGTTCATCATCATGATCCATAAGCAACACATTACCTATTTGAGACATGAGAAATCCATATCTCTCAGGCTCAAATCTAGGTCTACCAGATCTACGTAGGACCTGTGTTTCTTGAGAAGGTTCTCTAGCTACAACATCTTGTAGTCCTGTCTCAGAATCCAATTCCGGTTCATTCACTACATGTGGTTCTTGAACTTCTTCAAGTTCTACCTTTTCAGTATTTCTTGATAAGAATTCTCTTTCCAAGAAGACACCAGTCCTTGCGACAAACACTTTGCCCTCCGACGGTAGGTAAAAGTAGTACCCTTTCGTTTCCTTAGGATATCCCACCAGATAACATTTATCCGATTTGGGTTCCGGCTTGTCAGGCATTTGACGTCGCACGTATGCCTCACAGCCCCAAATTTTAATGAACGACATACTAGGACGCTTCCCAGTCCATATCTTATATGGTGTCTTCAAAACAGTTTTCGTTGGAGCGCGATTCAGTGTCATAACAGCAGTCTCTAAAGCAAAACCCCAAAAAGAAACAGGCAAGTCTGCATGACTCATCATCGAACGTACCATGTCTAACAGAGTACGATTTATCCTCTCAGACACACCATTATGTTGTGGTGTTCTAGGTGGAGTGAACTGTTATACAATACCACACTCTTTCAGATGATCACGGAACTCATGACTCAGGTATTCGCCACCTTGATAAGAATGGATTTCTTTAACCCTTTTACCCAATTGGTTTTCTACTTCATTCTTGAACTCTTTGAACTTTTCAAAGGTCTCGGATTTGCACTTCATAAGATACACATATCCGTATCTACTGAAATCATCAGTAAATATAACGAAGTAGAAATACCCACCTCTAGCCATGGAGCTCATGGGTCCGCATACATCACTATGTACAACACCCAAGAGATCCTCAACCCTCTCAGTATAACCAGTGAAAGGGGCTTTAGTCATCTTGCCTAACAAACAAGATTCACATCGCTCAAATGATTCATAATCAAATGAGTCCAAAAGTCCATCTTTATGGAGCTTGGATATGCGCTTCTCGTTTATATGGCCCAAACGACAATGCCAGAGATATGTAGGGTTTGAGTCATTTGTTCTTAGTCTTTTATTATTTTCTACATTATAGATCTGATGGTCCAAGTTCAAAACATAAAGACCATTAAACAATTGAGCTACAACATAATAAACATCATTTTTAAATATAGAACAACAGTTATTTTTAATTATAAAAGAAAATCCAATCATGTCCAAGCATGAAATGGATATAATGTTTCTAGTTATGGAAGGAACAAAATAACAGTTATTTAGTTCTATTACAAGCCCACTAGGAAAAGAAAGACGGTAAACCCCTACGGCTACAGCAGCAACTCTTGCTCCATTGCCAACGCGCAGGTACATCTCTCTTTTACTTAGCAATCTTCTCCTTCCCAGTTCCTGCACATTTGTACAAATGTGAGAACCACATCCGGTATCCAATACCAAAGATGAAGGAGCAGAGAGGTTTATTTCTATAATGTAAATATTCGAAGCGGAAGTCATACCTCCCTTCATTTTCTGCAGACCCTCAATGTAAGAAGGACAGTTCCTCCTCCAATGACCATCCTTGCCACAATGGTGGCATTTCCCCTCCTTCACCCTGCTCTTCTTTTTCATCAGTGCAGAAGACTTGGGCTCGATATGTGACTTAGGTCCCACTTTTGTCTTCTTAAAGCCCTTGGCCTTGCCCTTGCCCTTATGCACCATAAATATGGGGTTGGCAGGCTTGTCCTTCTTCATATTGATCTCGGCAGTTCTCAATATGCCTAAGAGCTCGGGCAGTGTCTTGTCTATTTCATTCATATTGTAGTTCAAGACAAACTGCTCATAACTGTCCGGCAACGATTGCAGGATCAGATCTCTGGCCAACTCTTGACCCAGAGGAAAACCCAGCCTTTCAAGGTTCTCTATATACCCAATAATCTTCAGTACGTGAGTCCCTATTGAGTCTCGAACTCCCATCTTGCATTGAAACAATGCTTTTGTGACGTCAAACCACTCTTGACGAGTTTGTCCTTGAAACATTTTCTTGAGATGCTCGTCAATCTCCTTTCACCCCATGTTCTCATGTTGCTTCTGAAGCTTAGAGTTAATGGTGGCAAGCATAAGGCATTCGACGTCTAAGGCGTCATCAGTATACTTCTTAAAAGTATCTTTATCAGCACGGGAAGAATTCCCGGTCGGTACCTCGGGGGCTTCTTCTTCCAAGACATAGAGCTTTCGCTCTTGCCTGAGAACAATTCTCAGGTTCCTGTACCAGTCCATGTAGTTAGTCCCACTGAGCTTATCCTTCTCAAGGATGGCTCTCAGAGAAAGAGTGGAGTGTGAACCACTTACCATGGAATTCTACAAGAATTCATGCAGAATAATATCAGTACCAAAATTTCAAAATACAATTTATTTTTTAATTTGGACTTCAATTAAAACTCCCACTATTTTATTCGAAATAATAGCCCACACTATCAATTCGGAGAGTTCATGCGAGCTACTCTCTTAGTGTACAAGATCCGTATTTCACCAACACAATGAGTCAGCTTTGGCTTTTCTCTCACGATGCGGTTATTTAGGTAGGCAACGCTTGCCAATTGCATCCTCATGCAATTCTTGTATGGTTGGTGAATAACTCCTTATTCGCATCCATCATATGGTGCATGCCAACCCTATGCCTCTAGGCACTAAACCTTTGAGGTCACCTAGTTAAGTTATACCCGATATTGATAGTGGGATATCACAATTATCCGCTCGCACCCTTACCAAGATAAATTAATGCACCTTGCTTTGGCAAGCCCACACTTCATCGATCGAGGCAGGAAGAGTGTCATCCATCGGAAGGCATCCAAAAACTTAATATTAGATTAAGGGATTTTTAATTATAGGTTAACAATTAACCATGATCAACATTTGATCATTGTGCACATCAACAGAAAAATAATTTCTAAAAGCAACATGCATCCCTTATGTGCACAACCTGGCACTATCAACACTTGATAGAAGGAAGGGTTAAATCTGAACATCCGGACTCTTCTAAATCTTTAGATTTACATGCATTGGAGAAAGGCAAAGGCAACTCGACTTAAAGCAGTAGACAAGCTCGTCTCTCATTGTTGGATTCAAAATCCAAAACAATACACGGGTTCATTAACCACTCGAGGGACGGTTACTGCTAAGGAGACAACAATTTCTAACAATTAGAAATTACCACGAAATCCCAAACATTCCTAGCGGGGTTCCAAGGGGCAGAGCCCCTAACCTGTGGGTTATGGGCCCACCGATTTCCCTTGGAAAAACCATCAACAATTGATGTTCCAGGAATAAATCTAGACATTTAGAACACTTCTAATTCGCTAGGTTTACACGTACTGGAATAACCTAACTTCCAATACAACAATCATTGTCGAAACCTCCCTCTGATACCACTATTGGGTTTCTCTATGAGGATGGAACAACTCTTGTGCACGCAGCGGAAGGAATAAAACATCAAGAACAACCCAAAAGAGATGGGATCGGGCCATGAAAGTTGAATCAAGAAGTTAACAAACAACTAGGCAAAAATTACCTTAGCGGCGTTGAGTCACAACTCAACAGAGATGCTCCAAGCTTTGAGTCCTTGTCGGTGGCGAGTTATACGCAGAATAATGTCCACGTCTCTGCAGAAATCCACACGAGCGGGAGAACACTGAGCTTCGTCGCATGAAGGGTCGGGTAGGAGATCAACCGCACCTTGAACTTCCACGGACTGCTAGGTCTGTTCCAGGAGGAGCAACATCGGCGACAGTCGCCGGAGAGGAGGAGGTCGGCGGAGCGAGTGATTGGCGGAGGCGGAACTTTTCCGTCGGCGGAACACTTCTGTCGGCGAAATCGGCGGAACTCTTCCATCGGGTCGGGGAAATTTTTCTTCTATTCCGCTCAAAAACCTAAGTGTCTATTTATACCCAAAGCATAAATAAACCTAGGTAAAATCGCTATCCGCAGACCACAACAAAATAGGGTTTCAGAATGATTCGTCGAGAATCAACTCCAGGTTCGGCGAGAATCAGTCGGCGAGAATCAGACCCAGATTCGGCGAGAATCAGCAAGCAGAATCGACAAGATTCAGCAGGCAGAATTTGCGAGAATCAGCAGTTTGACTCCCGACGACTTTGCCTTAGTCAACGAGTAATACTCGACGACTCAGCCTTAGTCAACGAGTCATACTCAACGACTCTCGGCGACTTTGCCTTAGTCAACGAGTCATACTCGACGACTCAGCCTTAGTCGACGAGTCATACCTGACGACTCTCGACGAATCTCGACGACATTTCCTTAGTCGACGAGTCATACTCGACGACTGAGCCTTAGTCGACGAGTCATACTCGACGAATCTTGACGAACCTCTTGTGGCAACGTTTGCCCAACCCCATTCTGAATGGTGATTGGTAACCCTTACCAACACAATCAATCTTCATATTTCTCCACATGCTCTTATGTGCGACCCTGTAGGCTCATATCGCGTTGGAAGTGAGATTACATGTTTGACCACTTCTAGATCACCATGGTAACTCCAACACTGATGTCCTCTACACTGAGCTTAGGGGAGAGGCATGAGTAAGAGTAGAGGAATAAAAAATGAAAGGAGCCACAGTAGAGGGAAGTAAATATCTCGTTACAAGAATGTGGAGTATCACTACTACCACACGAAGGAGCATATACAAAAATTTTTGTTATTCTATAAAGAATGACGAAAGTAAAAAGGTGTAACAACCTCATCCATCACATAGGATATAACAGAAGGTCCGGCCGGGGCCCCACTCCATATTCTATAGAAAGTTAGTGGAGTTATGTATTGAAACTATAATTCATAAACATGTATCCTAACTCAGAGTGCATTCTAGTGGAAGTAAATTAAATTGTAGAGAACCCAACCATTTTATTGCCCACTAAACTGAAAAGGAATGACAAGAACAATACACAGTGTGTTATGTCTTCAAGGCCTTACAAGGTTTCCTCAGAAGATAATGCCTTACATACATCGGCGTGCAGGTCGGCCACACATGAAATAGTTATTAGAAAATACAACTTTGCTTTGGCCTTTGAGGGACGACATAGAATTTATAAACCATGGGCTTCAGCACGCTATTTCCCGCTTGGCTCGGCTACACCTGCACGAAACCATTCAACCCCAAAGGTTGCAAAGAAATCAACGATCAGCATTAGCTGACAAAATTATAACGACCCCACCCCTCACTCGAGGTGGCAGTGCTCCTTCCTTGCAAGCATTAGCATATAAATACCATGACAATCAGAACGTGCAACTTAAGCTTCACTTGCCACAAACGTTTACACGGCCGTCCAATGACCCGTGCTCTCATGGCACATTCTCAGTGCACGAGACCTCAAAGGGTCTCACCTCCCTTCTCTATGACGGTCAGCAACGTTTGAGCATTCTAGTCTATTAGGGTCGAAGCCAAAGACAATGCCCAAATGGCTACAATAAATTCAAGGTTATCCCCGTGAAGCACATAATGACTCACTCCAAATCGATCAGCATAGGGTGGGTACCATTCAGCTCTTTACCATTGCTCAAATCAACGAGCACAATAAGACACGACGCGGGCAAACTTCCCCTTTCCCATCCATACGATTCATAACTCTGTTATGATCCTAGGTTAGCACTCACGGTCGCCTAAGCTAGGCCACACAGGCTTTCTGCTCAATACATTGGCCCCTAAGACTTAAAGAGACAAGAATCACATGGACCCTAGGTCTCCGCAAGATAGGCCTCTCAAAATATAAGATCACTGGGATCTACTGCTGCAGTAGAGCTACCGCCGCGCGATAGGCGACAGACTATCATTTCTTCCCCTGAATGGGTGTTTTCCTAGAGTTCTACTCTAGTACACTCACTACAACCATCTGCACACCCCGTGACTTCAAAAATTATACACTACCACGGAGTCTTCTTTG
This sequence comes from Platanthera zijinensis, assembly GCA_039513925.1. NCBI lineage: Eukaryota > Viridiplantae > Streptophyta > Magnoliopsida > Asparagales > Orchidaceae > Platanthera > Platanthera zijinensis. The sequence goes on along the minus strand of CM077084.1, from coordinate 111,392,575 downwards.
ACATACAAACAATAATCACAAATCCATACCAACCCGTCCTGAAGGGCTTCACACAACATGCCTATTTTGTACTTCGATTCCGGATTCTAAATGCAAAGAAAATGGGGATATATGGATCGACCCGTCAGGAGACTCACTTTTATGCATTTGTGGAGCATCTTCCCTCACATGCCAAAATAATGGACTTCACATGTCCAAGTAAGAGGATCGTTACCCTTGAAGTTCGTTTCGGTGGCATGGGAGAGAATCTAGCCGGATGGAAATGACCGCAATAGGCTTGCCTCCATAGATCCAAACTCTGCTTGCGAATTGGAGATCCGAAGCTCCAACAATGGTGGGCTCTCCTTCCTCTTCCCTCGCTCTCTCTTCTCTCTAACCCTTAGAAATAGAAAATTTTGGGATCAAAGGAAGAAGAAAACGCCCTAACTGTACTTATACCGCTTGGGATGACACCATACCGTCAGATCCCAATTAAAAATGACGAACGACCATGATTTACTCCAGATTCGGTATAGAAGACTTACCGTCACGTGACAAAAAGATACCGCCATATGGTAACTTAAGCATTAGCTTGTCCTGTATGCCACCATTCAAAACCTCTAATCACACGCTGACACGTGTACGCGTCATAACTACTCTGCTACTGCCCCACAATATCTTACTATTGACGGGCGATAGCTAGTTCGTCTCATAGCTAGCATAGAAGCAACGAAAGAGTAGCTACCGCCATTGCTAACCCTACCGCTAGGCGGTAGCTCACCTAGAGCCTTACAAATAAATCAGCCCTGCTACCGCCGCGTGATAACAACCTATCGCTGAATGGTAGACGATGCTTCGCGTCAATACGATGCTTTCGATGCATTGACGTTACTGCTGCGCGGTATTACTACCGGCATGTGGTACCTTACATAGAGGTACATCCGAAAAAATAGCTTTGCTATCGCCGGCATTAAACTTACTGTTGGGCGGTATCTCAAAGAATCCATTTCCCGCCTCGGGAAACTTGGGGCATTACAAATCTTCCCCACTTAAAGAATTTCGTCCCGAAATTACACCATGTAGGAAATTATCGGAGTAACAACATTACAATGTGTACCTCAAAAGAATAGCTCAGGGAACTCCACCCTCATGGTTTGCTCATGCTCCCAAGATAATTCCTACTGGTCGTAGTTGTCCCATCAGACCTTGACCATATTGATTGACTTATTCCGAAGTTGCTTGACTTACATGTCTTCGATACTAATTGACTTGACCTTCCTTGTCAACCCACATTCAATTGGAACCTGATTCGGAGCAACCACCTGCGTAGGCTCCAGCACTGCCTTCCGCAATACCAATATGTGGAATGCATCATGCAGACCACTTAGTTCTATTGAAAGCTTCAATCGATAGGCGGCTTCAGGAATGAGCTCCAATATCTCAAACGGCCTAAGGTATCTCAGACTTAACTTTTTCAAGTGTCGAATCCTTGATACGCCCTTGAATGGTTTGATCTTCAAGTACACCCAATCACCCATGGCGAACTTGACATTTCTATGCTTTGCATTATATAACTTAGCCTGTCTATCCTGAGCGATCAATAACTGCTCCCGGATTGTACGAATAATTGAAATCGCATCTTCGACTCTCTTCCGCTTAAACAGCTTTGAATTGCCCGTCTCCAACCATGAAATGGAAGTGCGGTTGTTCCTACCATAAAGGGACTCGAAGGGCATCATTTGAAAACTTTCCTGGTAGTTGTTGTTGTAGGCAAACTCAATCATAAATAGGTGATCCTCCCATCTCTTCCTAAAACTAGGGCGCACATGCAAAGCATGTGCTCCATCATCCTGTTTGTTGGGTTTCGATATACATCACAACACTTGTGCACAACGAAAATGGAACAAGAAAACCCAAAATAAATTCGGATCTAGCGATTAATATTGATCAAGAAGTGACATTGCTATAAATAAATTATACCTTTTCGAGATTGAGTCGATACAAGACAAAGGTTCTCCGATGAAGTCCAACGAATGATAATGGTCGGAGTTCCAAGCGTAGAATAGTGTCCATGCCTCTATAGATATCCATACGAGCACGGATAACCCTAGACTCTTGTCACAAAAGATCTAGGTCGGAAGTAGGGTTTCCCTCAACGTCTCCACGGACTACTAGATCCGTTAAAGGAGAGGCGGTTGATAATTATACTTTCAAGACCACCTAAACACTTAGAGGAGGGGTGAATAGGTTCTAATGCTTGTTTTAACTTAAGACAGAATATAATTACAGACTATAAGAGAATTCAGCAAACACAGCAACAAACACAACACAGCAATCACAAATATGCACACATCACAGATTGCACACAGATTTATAGTGGTTCCCCAAGATCTGGGTACATCCACTTTCCCCCTTCACCTATCTAGCAGTGTGCTAGATTCGGCCTAACTTCCTTCTTTATCTCAGATCCTCAGATCCTACACCTCAGAACCCTGAAAGATTCCTACAACTCAGAACCCTATAAGGTTCCTATAGCTTAGGCTAACCAGCCCTACCTCAGCCTTGCCACAAGGCCTACAACTCAGAGAAATACCTTCTCCTACACTCAGGCATAAATAGCCCTACCACTCAGAGAATACCTCTCCTACACTCAGCCTTTATTATCTAGGCTTACAACTCAGATCTATACAAATAGATCCTACAGAAATTGAAATTGAAGTTATATAATATCTTGCCCCTGTTGAGAGAGAAGGGACAAGACTATTCTTGATCAGCTTCTAGAAAAAAATCTTGATGGATGAAATCAACTGGATCTTAGCTTTCTTCAAATCTTCTTGAATCTGAACTTAAGAAACCTGTGATAGCTTCCTTCTTGTCTTCAAAATGGCTGGATCCCTCTCTATCCAACAACTTTGATGATACTTCAGAATTCTAGAAAGAATTCTACTTAGACTGATCCTGAGTGGTTGTACACGTCAGAATGTCTTCTTAGATCTCTGATCCTAAGTGGTTGTACACGTCAGAATGTCTTCTTAGATCTTCTCACGAAGATCTTCTTCTGTGCCTTGCACTTTCTTGATCAGAGATCTTATCTCCCAATCGATGATTAATGTGTGTCGTGTATCTCAATCATAAATTTCTTCTTCTGAATCTGTCTATTTATAGACTTCATCCTTGGTAACCGGCTGATCCGGTTTCTAACAAACTTCTGACAAGTCTGATAGCTTCAGTCAATCTGTTGTAACTCACAGCTGTCAAGTCTTCAAACAGATCTTGGGCCTTTGTCTTTGTCAGCAAAGCGTCGAAACTATCTGTTAGAAAGTGTCGAGACCATCTGTCAATATATGTCGACATAAGTGACTTAGGTGTCGACACATCCTTTGATGATGTCGACATGTCTGCCTTTATATCGACTCAGCTTCTAGATACTGCATCTAGAGAATGTGTTGACACAGAGCATTTGTGTCGACACAAACACTTCATCATTCTCCAGCAACTAACTTGGTCTAGACTTTGCAGTGTGTCGACACAAGTCCTGTGTGTCGACACAGTTGATGTAGACTAAGAATATAGTGTGTGTCGACACAGCCTATAGGTATCGACACAGCTGTTGTCGACTCTGCCTTTGTATGTCGACTCAGTCTTCTGGTGTCGACACACGTGATGTCGACTCTTTTTCTCTGTGTCAACACAGCCTTCTTCAAGTGTCGACACAATCTTTCTGAAGTGTCGACACAGCTTCTTCTAGTGTCGACACATGGACTTAGAATAATTTTCTTGTATTTTAGTACATTCTTCACCTGCACATATCAACTCAAAATAACATCAAATACACCTTGATGTATATTATTGAGCTAAGTTTGGCTTCTTCAAATCCGGTACACATTTTCCAATGTACCCAACAATCTCCCTTTATTTTGAGAAGTCATAACCCTTTTAGCTAATGATATACACCATTTATTAAAATTTAATATGATGATGTACAAGAGCATAATACAATAGGAATCTTTTATAAACAAAACATTAACCACAGATTCTTCACAGAATAAAGATGAACATGAAGAAATAATTACAGAACAAGGTTTTGTTTATCCATTTAGAAATGATTATTACAGCTTGTTTACATTGATTGGATTAACAAACAAATCATTACAAAACATTTGAAAGAACTGATAAACTTAAAACTAAGACTGATCAGGCTCCTGGATGACAATTCCTTTTCCTGATTGAATCTGAGCCTTCACAGTAGGTTCAGCAACAACAGCAGGCTTTTTGCCTTTCAGTTCAGCTTTCTTTTGAGCTTCCTCCTTGAGCCTTTGCCTTTCAAAGTAATGAAAGGGCTTGGGAAAATACTTGCTCGGCACCTAAGCATCAGGTGGTAGTCTCCCCATCTTTGCCTTTCTTCTGAACTGTATTATGGCCTCCTGCCTGTCCTCATACTTTTGCCATTCAATTTCATTATACCACTTTCCTCTTTCATGCATTTGATCCTTCACAGCCTTCCAGGCAGTTAGTATAATGTTCCTTGAGGTGGGGCTCCACTGCTCAAAATCAAGTCTTTGTTCAGCTTGCTCTCTAAATCTCTTCTTGGATAATTGAGCATCTTGTTGATCTTTCAAATTGGCTCCTGGCTGATCTACTTTTTCCATAATTACATTTGTAACCTCCTTTGGAGGACTGTACATGGCTTGTACTTGCTGATGAATCAATTCAAAATCAGCAGGGGGTATATGACTTGGGAAACCTCAGGTTGATTTCCTTCAAGTAGACCTTATTGTATTCCTGACTCAGCAATTGCATCATCATCACACAATGGTGGATATCCCAATGTGGCTCTGACACTGTTGGTAACCCACTTGGCATGTTCTGAGCCAGTATGGATAAGTACCCTCTCCCCCTTTAGGACTTCTCTGGCAACATGATCCCTAAGATCATCCTTTTGAAATCTTATTTGTCCATCAAGAAAATTCACACCCTCTTTAAAGAATGATTTTAATTTGAGAAGCTTGTCAGATATTTCATTCTGTGAGGTGGTTATTGCAGTTTGGACTGAATGTAGAGCATCCTTGAGCTTTTGATCAAAATCTTCAATATCTTTAGTCCTTGCAGCAGTCAGCTTTGTTGCAGTATCTTTTAACTCAGTGAGAATTTCATTGTGAGATTCAGTCAGATTGTCATTCATTCTCACCTGATTTTCTAGAACATATCCTTGTTTCAATGCAATGTCATCCACCTTACTAAGGATAGTTTGGTGTTGTTGAGGTAGATATACCACAACATTTCCTCCCTTGTGGAAGCAATCTGTCATCACCTTTTTATTCTGATTTACCTCAAATCTGATTGACTTGATGTCTTGGGCAAGATCAAACTGAAGTGACTTATTACTTTCATCTACATATTTTTTCAAGGCTCTTCTTTGCTCATCCATCTTTTCCTGCAAATTCACCATGAACTTATTGTAATCAAACTCAGTAGGAGATTGGTGACTTGCAGTCTGGATAGCTTGCTTATAATGACCTTCCTTTTCTTAGTCTCCCTGGCTTTTTCTGTCTCAGATTCGGAAGAACTTTCAATATGAACTCTTTCAGGAGGTGTTGTAGGAACGTCTGTCTCAGTGACATGTTGTTCTTCCTCAACATTCACTTGCTCCCCTAAAACATCTTGCTCCTCCTCAATCCTATCAGTAGCAATTCCAACATCAGGAAACAATTCATCTAGAGTGAATTCCTTTTGTGTTTGAGCAGAAGATGAGTCATCAAGGCCAGCAGTGTTCAAATCTTCTGATAAGTTTACTCTTTCTTCCACTTGTACTTGTTCAGAAATTGACTCCCCCTGCAACTGTTTAGGATTAGAAAAGTGCTGGACAGGAGAATGAACTGGCTCCCCCTGCACCTGTGCAGGTAATGTTTCTTTTTGGACTTGAGTAGACCCAGTCTGGTCCTCAGTCTGCTCTCTAACTTGTTCTTCTTGAAGTTGTTCAATGCCCTGATCATGTCCAGGTGATATCTCAGGTGTGTCCTGCCTGTCCACATCAGGCACCTCTTTGGACAGAACTCTATCCCACCTGGAAAATAATCTCATGTCCATTTTTCTCATATGATAAATCTTAGACCCAGGAATCTGTTGCATGACCTCTGGAATGAGCCCAGTCAGGTATAGACTCATGATTCTAGCCAAGTTTGGCTTCTTCATTCCTTCTTTGATTTTATCAAACACAACTGCAGACCAATCTGTGTTAATCTTATAGAGTATCCTTGTCATGACAGTGAACATCATGGCAGATATCCTATCATGCCTCCTAGTTTACACAAAATTACTTTTCCTACTATCTCAGATAGAAACTTTCCGTGTTCATTCATTCCCTTTCGGTTGATGGCTGCTCCAATCTTTATGGTTGGATCCAATCCACACCAATGGAGAGCCTCCCTTGTCTTTGATGCTGAGACCTCTTCTTCATCTTGAATGCCAGGTAGATGAAGAATCTTTCGTATACTTTTGAGAGTAATTTTAACCTTAGTCCCATGAACTGTAGATTTTATCTTGAGACCAGTGGAATCCAAAGTTGCAGTAGTATAGAATTCGACAACTTCTTTCTTCCAAATCTTTGAAGGTTCAGAAACAAGGTATTCCAATCCATTGTCAGCAAGAAGAGAAATCACCTGTTTGATTTCTGGCGCTGCATTGTCGAATGCAGCCCTAACCAATTCATATCCCTCCTTGATGTTGTTTTCAACCTTTGGCGTCATTGGAAAGATGAGAAAGCTTGAGAGAAGAGAAGAGAGATTGTCGACACAGGGTTTTAGTCTCGAAAACCTTGTAAGCGTGTCGACAGAATACGTTCTCGACCTATTTATACCCTCTAATGAAAGAAGGTCAAAAGTCGGGCAAAAACAGTCTAAATGTGTCGACATAGTCGGAATGTGTCGACACAAACTTCTATTGTCTCGACATTAATATTGACTACTTTGTGTCGACACCAATTGATGATATGTCGACACGGGAGATACTAAGTAGTGCATCAGAAATTATGTGTCGACTCTTAGTATAAGAGTCGACACAAAATCTGTAAGTGTCGACATCATTATACTGGATGTGTCGACACTATATTTTTGGATGAGTCGACTCTTGACCCCTAGGTGTCGACACATTTTCTCATGTGTCGACACAATTTCCCTGACTAGTCGACATGACTCCTCTGTGTCGACACTTTATCACTAAATGTGTTGACACCATTTTACATAGCCAATTTTATGGTAAATTAACCTATGGCCAGCATTCCCAATTCAATTTTAAATTTATTGAATTTAGTTTCATCCAGTGGCTTAGTAAATACATCTGCAATTTGATAATCTATTTTAACAAATTCCAATGAGATGTCTTCTTTTTCTACATGTTCTCTAAGAAAATGGTATTTTATTTCTATATGCTTAGTTCTACTATGTGAAACAAGATTGTTTGCAATAGAAATAGCACTCTTAGAATTACACAATAAAGGTGTTCTACTTACTTGAATATCATAGTCCTTTAACTGATGCTGAATCCACAATAGTTGTGCACAGCAACTTCCTGCAGCCACATATTCAGACTCAGCAGTGGATATTGCCACACTAGTCTGCTTCTTACTGCTCGAGGATATCAATCTTCCTCCCAAGAATTGACATATACCAGTAGTACTCTTTATATCTTCTCTATAGCCTGCAAAATCTACATCTGAATAACCTGTTAGTAGAAAATCTCCATTCCTAGGGTACCAAAGGCCTAGATTAGGTGTGCCCTTAAGATATCTCAAGATCCTTTTGACTGCAGTATATTGTGATTCTTTAGGGCAAGCTTGGTACCTAGCACAGACACATGTAGCATACATAATGTTTGGTCTACTAGCAGTGATATATATTAGAGAGCCAATTATTCCTCTATACAAAGACTCATCTACAGGCTTACCTGCATCATGTTTGCATATTGAAATATTTGTTCCCATAGGAGTTCTCTTGGTGGAGGATGATTCCATACCATACTTCTTAATTAATTCCTTGGTGAACTTATACTGGGATATGGACAAGCCATCTTTAGTCTGTCTTACTTGGAGTCCCAAGAAGAACTTAAGTTCCACCATACTGCTCATTTCAAACTTCCCTTGCATAAGTTTGGCAAACTTTTTGCAAAGGTTTTTCTCTGTAGACCCAAAAATTATGCCATCTACATAGATCTGGACTAAGATTATCTTACCTTTTGATTCCCTTAGGAACAGAGTTTTGTCTATTTTACCTTTTGAGAATTTGTTCTCAATAAGGAAAGTAGACAGGGTTTCATACCAAGCCCTTGGGGCTTGCTTTAACCCATACAATGCTTTCCTAAGTCTATAAACATAACCAGGTTTAAGAGAATCTATAAAACCAGATGGCTGCTCTACATAGACTACTTCTTTTAGATCACCATTCAGGAATGCTGATTTCACATCCATTTGGTATACTTTGAATCCTTGATATACTGCATGGGCAAGGAACATTCTGATTGCCTCCAGTCTTGCTACTGGGGCAAATGTTTGATCAAAATCAATCCCTTCTTCCTGCCTGTATCCTTTAGCAACCAATCTTGCTTTGTTCTTCACAATTACTCCACTCTCATCCAACTTGTTCCTAAAGATCCACTTTGTGCCAATGATGTTGTGGTCTCTTAGTTTAGGAACTAACTCCCAGTGTTGGTCTTTTAGCATTAATCCAGTGTTGGTATTGGATGGCTTCTTCAAATTTCTTAGGCTCTAGTTGAGATAGAAAACTTGAATGCAGGACTGTGCTCAGATTTCTGCTTCTAGTCTGCACTCCTTGTCTTGGATCACCTATAATTTGATTTGCTGGTTGGTCTTTTAGATGTCTTGTAGCTGGAGGTAGATTTCCTTCAGGTTTAACATCTCCAGCTCCTTCATTATGCTGCACCTCTTGGTTGTCATCAGCTTCCATTGAGTCTTGTACTCCCCCTAGACAGTAGCCTTCATTTTCCAATATTTCATCTGCATTTGATGCTTCTGCAATGGAAAGCTTGTCCATCCTTTTGCTTATACCTGTTGGATTATTTGATCTATAAGGCAATTCACTGTTGATTAATCTTGTTTCATCAAATACAACAGGTACAGATTCTTCTACAACTTGAGTAGTCATGTTGTAGACCCTATAAGCCTTACTATTGATGTTGTACCTAACAAATATCCCAACTTGGGATTTGGCAGCAAACTTAGTTAGATAAGACTTGCCATTGTTAAGTATATAGCATTTGCAACCAAAGATCCTAAAGTAGGATAGATTTTGTTTTCTACCTTTCATAATTTTATAGGGAGTCTTTTTGTGGCTCTTGGTGATAGAGGCTCTATTGATCACATGACATGCAGTGTTTACTACCTCAGCCCAGAAATATTCTGGTAGAGAAGTGTCACTCAATAGAGTTCTACCAGCTTCAATTAATGTCCTATTCTTTCTTTCAGCAATACCATTTTACTGTGGTGTTCTAGGTGAGGAGAATTCATGGAAAATCCCAAAGTCTTCACATAATTTTGTCATACTTTCAGATGGAAATTCAGTGCCATGGTCACTTCTGATTTTGACCATTGTACTATTCAGTTCATTCTTAATTTGTTTCACAAAACTAAGTAAGACACTTGGGATTTCTGATTTTTGTCTCAGAAAGAACACCCATGTATATCTAGAATAGTCATCTATAACCACAAAAGTGTAGACCTTCCTACCTAGACTATGAACTAGCATAGGACCAAAAAGATCCATATGTAAGAGGTATAAAAACCTTACTGAATCCTTGTTTTCAAAGCTATGAAAGGAGTATTTTGTCTGCTTGCCCTTTTGACAAGCTGAGCATATCCCTTCCTTTATACACTTAACTTGTGGACCATTCCTCACTAACTCTTTGCTAAAGAGTTGGCCAATTATCTTGTAGTTAAGATGGGCCAGCCTCTTGTGCCATTTGACACAATGAGATGCATTATCATCAGCTACAAGACATATAGGAGAAACCTTGTTCTCACATACAAAATCAAGACAATAAATATTTCTCTTTCTATACCCAGTCAATATGACCTTTTGATCACTTGACCTTTTGATATGACATCCATCCTTAACAAATGAAATGTCATATCCAAGATCACTCAGCTGACTTATGCTTATCAGATTATGTTTCAAACCTTTTACATAGGCCACTTGAGTGATGGTAATTTGGTTTGAAGAAATATAACCAAATCCTTTGATGATCCCTCTTTCAGACCCACCAAAGATAACTTTAGGCCCATCTTTTACAGATGAGTACTCCTTCAGCAGCCCCTTTATTCCAGTCATGTGCCTGGAACAACCACTGTCCAAGTACCATATAGGGGCATGGTAACTTGGACTTTCCTGCAACACAGAATTACTTTCCCTTAGAACCCAAGTAAGTCTTGGGTCCTTAGTTCAGGTTAGCACCATTCACATCAAAACTACCAGCAGCTCTTCTAACTGGTAGACTATTATTCTTCCTTACACTTGTGTTATGCCAGCAGTCTAAGGTAAAATGGCCTCTCTTGCCACAGCACCAACATTCATATTTGTTGTATCTAGGTCTAGATATACCCTTGGCAGAAAAATTTCTGTCCAGTGCTGGTGCTGCTGCAGCTTCACCCACTGATTTCTTATAACCATTGGGTTTATGAACATGGGCAGACCTATTGGCATTAACACCCTTGTTTTTCAGAACATCAGTCTTAATATGACCATGAATATTTTCAAGATCATCTTTGTTAGAAGGCACTTGTACCTTTCTAAACATAACAGGGACTTTAAGGTTTAGTGGTTGGACAGGAGCTTTGCCTTTTCTCTTGAATTGGGCAGCCCTGGTGTTACCTTTGAAGCCTAATCCTGCCTTACCCTTTTGAGCCACAAACTCATCTATTATAGGTAAGATAGATTTTTGCTTAGAGTAACTAGTCACTAAATCTTTCTCTATTCTCAGTCTGGCCTCCAGACTTTTAACTTGATCATTGTTATATTTGATTATGCCCATCTGAATAATAGTTATATTTTTCAGTTTAGCAATCTCATTTAACTTTTGATCCAATATTTTTTCAAACTCAGATGCAGCCACCTTAAGATCAGCAATTTCCTGAGCATGAGTTTTGACTAGGTTCTTGCTTTTCTTAAGAGCCTGCAATAAGTCCCTATACTCATCTATTAACTGATGAACATCTCCTTCAGATTCAGATCCATCTACATCACTTGATGCAGATGTAGCTGATTCTGCACTAGTACTACAAACTGATTTCATAGAAGGACAATGTACCTTCCTGGGACCAGACTAATTCTGGCACATCTCTTCTTCTGATCCAGCCATCAGTCCCATATATTGATGATCTTCTTGTTCATAGATGGAGTTTAGCAATTGCATAAACTCATCTTCTTCATTAGCTGTATACAGTCCAATGTATGCTTCAGCTTTAGATTCTGACTCTAAGGAGGATTTATCTGTAAGACTCTTCTCCTTCTTAGCAACAAAGGATTTCTCTTTCTTGCCCTTTTGTTGAGTCTTCTTTCTGTCTTTTGACTCCTTCCTCTTATCTGGACACTCAGCCACCACATGTCCAGGCTTATTGCAGCAATAGCAAACAATCTTTGATGTAGTAGCTTTGTTGGGCTTGTTTCTGCTCCTCTTTTGATAATAATCATCAACTGGCTGTGATGTGGAGGGCCTTGACTTCCACTGCTTTTTCTTCAAGAACCTCTAAAACTGCCTTGTAAAGGCAGCAAAATCTGCATCTGAATCACTGCTTTCTGAGTTCTTATTATCTGAATTTTCTGAGTTAACTTCAGTAACTTCCTTAGGAGGTGATGGAGATATCCTCCTATTCTTTCTAGTGGCTTCAACCTTGAAGGCCACAGACCTTTCTCTATGTTCTCCTTTTGAATTCTTTTCTTCCTCCTTCCTAGCCATTAGTTGCATTTCATATGATAGCAACTTTCCAAACAAGGTTGAGGAGAAATGTCTGCTAGTTTGGCCACTTCTCTTATGGCACAAATCTTGGTGTCCCAATCCTTTGTCAAGGATCTTAGGAATTTGTCATTCAGTTCATAGGTACTGAAGACCCTTCCATAGGACATTAGTTCATTCACTATCCTGTAGAATTTCTTGTAGCATTCAGTTATGCTATCAGACTTCCCTTGTCTGAAACTCACATATTCTTGGTTGAGCATAGAATTTCTATCTTGTCTAACTTCTTCAGAACCCTCCATGTAGACAATCAAAGTGTCCCACATTTCCTTGGAGGTTTTATAGTGAATCAGATTTTGAAATGTGGCATCATCTATAGCACTTACAATAATGTTCTGTGTTCTTTTGTCTAGAGTTGCCAGGATGATCTCATCCTTGGTCATTTCAGAATAATTCTTTGGAGTTTGAATATTTGCATCAAGAACTGATACCTTCATTGGAATGAAGGGGCCTTCCTGTACTGTGATATATATCCTTGGATTAGAAGCCTCCATAAACAACCTAACCCTTTCTTTCCAGATTCAAAAAATCTCTTTCCTGCAGATGGGTAATTTCATTGACCCTAGTTCCTTGTGATTCTCTCCAGAACCCATTTTCTTGATTCTTGATTCTGCCTTAGGGATCTAACTCAGACTGTTAAGTCCTTCTTTGAGTAACCTCCCTCTGATACCACTTGATAGTTATAATTTCAAGACCACCTAAACACCTAGAGGGGGGGTGAATAGGTTCTAATGCTTGTTTTAACTTAAGGTAGAATATAATTATTGACTATAAGAGAATTCAGCAAACACTGCAGCAAACACAACGTAGCAATCACAAATATGCACACATCACAGATTGCACACAGATTTATAGTGGTTCCCCAAGATCTGGGTACATCAACTTTCCCCCTTCACCTATCTAGCAGTGTGCTAGATTCGGCCTAACTTCCTTCTTTATCTCAGATCCTCAGATCCTACACCTGAGAACCCTGAAAGATTCCTACAACTCAGAACCCTATAAGGTTCCTACAGCTTAGGATTACCAGCCCTACCTCAGCCTTGCCACAAGGCCTACAACTCAGAGAAATACCTTCTCCTACACTCAGGCATAAACAGCCCTACCACTCAGAGAATACCTCTCCTACACTCAGCCTTTGTAATCTAGGCTTACAACTCAGATCTATACAAATAGATCCTACAGAAATTGAAGTTATATAATATCTTGCCCCTATTGAGAGAGAAGGGACAAGACTGTTCTTGATCAGCTTCTAGAAAAAAAACCTGATGGATGAAATCAACTGGATCTTAGCTTTCTTCAAAGCTTCTTGAATATAAACTTAAGAAACCTGTGATAGCTTCCTTCTTGTCTTCAAAATTGCTGGATCCCTCTCTATCCAACACCTTTGATGATACTTCAGAATTCTAGAAAGAATTCTACTTAGACTGATCCTGAGTGGTTGTACACGTCAGAATGTCTTCTTAGATCTTCTCACGAAGATCTTCTTCTGTGCCTTGCACTTTCTTGATCAGAGATCTTATCTCCCAATCGATGATTATTGTGTGTCGTGTATCTCAATCATCAATTTCTTCTTCTGAATCTGTCTATTTATAGACTTCATCCTGGGTAACCGGCTAATCCGGTTTCTAACAAACTTCTGACAAGTCTGATAGCTTTTGTCAATCTGTTGTAACTCACAGCTGTCAAGTCTTCAAACAGATCTTGGGCATTTGTCTTTGTAAGCAAAGCGTCGATACTGTCTGTTAGAAAGTGTCGAGACCATCTGTCAATATATGTCGACATAAGTGACTTAGGTGTCAACACATCCTTTGATGATGTCGACATGTCTGCCTTTATGTCGACTCAGCTTCTAGATACTGCATCTAGAGAATGTGTCGACACAGAGCATTTGTGTCGACACAAACACTTCATCATTCTCCAGCAAATAACTTGGTCTAGACTTTGCAGTGTGTCGACACAAGTCCTGTGTGTCGACACAGTTGATGTAGACTCAGAATATAGTGTGTGTCGACACAGCCTATAGGTGTCGACACAGCTGTTGTCGACTCTGCCTCTGTATGTCGACTCAGTCTTCTGGTGTCGACACACGTGTTGTCGAATCTTTTTCTCTGTGTCGACATAGCCTTCTTCAAGTGTCGACACAATCTTTTTGAAGTGTCGACACAGCTTCTTCTGGTGTCGACACATGGACTTAGAATAATTTTCCTGTATTTTAGTTCATTCTTCACCTGCACATATGAACTCAAAATAACATCAAATACACCTTGATGTATATAATTTAGCTAAGTTAGGCTTCTTCAAATCAGGTACACATTTTCCAATATACCCAACAGCGGTGGTGATGAATACAGCGCTTAGGAAACAATTTCCGACAACGTATAGGAACGATGGATGGTTGGCGGCGAGATCTGCATTCACGACACAGCGGAACAGTTCCTTCATCGGGAGGAAGAATAAGAGGTCGACTCGCACAATTTGGTAAGAAGAAAATAAAGTTTCTTCTTCGGTTCACTGTACATATCATATATATACTTAGTACCAAACCAGCTGATACCCACAGACCACGCTGAATCGGACTTAAAGGAAATAAACCGATGGATACAGAATTCGTCGAGTATTCACGTCAATATTCGACGAATCAAAAGTTATTCATCAAAATAATAGGAGTACACTCGACGAATCGAGACAGGTCAACTCGTCCAAGTATTAAGGTGATATTCGATAAATCGGGGTCTAACTCGTCAAATTTGTCATGATGATACTCTATGAACAAAGTCCAATTCGTCGACATAACATAACGATACTCGACGAATTCAAATAGATTAGTTGAGATGTCCTGACTATACTCGATGAATTCAAGACTATTCGTCGAAACCTTTCAACTATACTCGGCGAATTTCCCTTAGATTCTTCCTACCACTAACCTGATGACCCATATAAACAATATAGGTCCCAGAATGAAAATCCTTCACATACAGAACGTTATAGGCTTGGTCCTTCACTCATATCACATATGAATAAGGCCAACACAAACCTTTCCAACTTCTCAAATGCTCTTATGTGCGAACCCATAGGCTCATATTGCAATGGCAGTGAGACTACATGTTTGATCACTTCCAGATCACCATGGTAATACGAACACTGTTTACCCTCTTGGTCTGATCATCCGTCTACGGATTATGCCATACTTAACTTTAGTTTGGTACCCAATAGTTGGTGTATAAGCCTCCAATCATTAGACGTGAAGTGTCCATCTCGGTCACTAACGATGCTACGGACTGGTGATCTCTTTTCATGCTAGAGAAAAGAGAGCCGAACTAGCAATCTAACTAGGCAAGTATACCTATCGAACTGTAGCTATGGGACACAAGTGTCGTATTGAAATCCGAGAACTGTCGAGTAATCTTACTCACACGAAAACTATTATCTTATTGAAGGATGGTTTAAGGGTTTAAGAGAAAGCTAATTGCGATTAAGAAAAAAAATATTGCACTAAAAGAGAACTACTTGCAGTTAGAATAAAGAGCTATTAAAAGCGATCACAACGAAAGGTTGAAACTATGAAATGGAAAATCATTCGATCGAGAATCACCTCAGCAAAAGCTGATTAAAAATGCGATAAAAACCTAAACTTAATAGCATAAAGGTCCTTGACTGTGGAGGATCCTAAAGCTTGAACACGCTTCTCTCAAAGTCATGCCCAACTGAGTTTAGGAAGGTCCGGCCGAACTCTCGTCCAAATTGGAGACCTAAAGCTTGCTTTACGCTATGAACCCCACTATTAGATTTCACTCCAATCCGGGATATTTGGACGTCTGCCTCTCTCGAGGGGTGCGTGCAACTCTCTTTACTCTTGAGTGTTCACTTCAAACTACAAGCCTCTCGGCTAGCTAAGAGTGAAAACAAAAATGGAAAGTATATATCGATGATATAACTCCAAACATGAATAATCAAGAGTAAATCGAAGGCTTATGTAACATCCCTCAAACAACTAGACCCCTAGGTCTTTGTTTTGTCATGACTAGATCATGACAAAACCATCAGAAGCTCAAAATCAAGTTAACAAGGCTCAAGGTGAAAATAACCTTGGTCTATACGTAGAAGAATCCCAATTACTACCTTAGGCATGACCTTAGGGTTTTAACTTTGTTCCATGATCCCATCATGGCACCTCTAACCCTAGGGGAGGCCAATATGTTGCGAAGGACCCATTCAACAAGACTTGATGAGTAGATCAGGCATCTACTTAGACAGGTTTTTGGGCTCGGGCGTTAAGTGAGTGGAGTGCACTCAACGCCATGTGCTGGTGGCGTTGAGTGCGTTAAGTGTACTCAATACCATCTTACTTGGAAAGACTTTTGGTCTTGGGCGTTGAGTGCGTGGAGTGCACTCAACGCCATGGGCTAGTAGCGTTGTGTGCGTTGAGTGCACTCAACGCCTTCTTACTTAGAAAGAATTTTGGGCTCGTGGCATTCAGTACGTTGAGTGTACTCAATGCCATAGGCTGAATGACACTGAGGGCGTTGAATGCAGTCAACGCCATGGGCTGAATGGCGTTGAGTGCGTTGAGTGCACTCAACGCAAATTAACATGAAAGGATTTCTGGAATCATGGAATTGAGTGTGTTGAGCTCACTCAACGCTATAGACTGAATAGCGTTGATGGAGTTGAGCTCACTCAACCCATATCCTGAATGGCGTTAAGTAAGCTGAGCTCACTCAACGCCATTTTACTTAGAGAATTCCTGGCAATTTTGGCGTTGAGTGTGGAGGCTTGTCTCAACGCTTTCCTGTTTACTGGTTCGTATAAAGAGGCTGAACGGGGATCTTTTCGGGAATAGCGATTTTGGCGTTAAGTCCTTTCATTAGGACTTATTTAAATAATAATAAGTGGTCTAGTAGTAGGGTGCCACGTGGCAGACGGTTTAACCCAAATTCTTTTTTTAATGGAGAGAGAGAAAGTGAGGAGTAAATGCCATTCATGGCCTAGAAGGCAAAGGGCCCACTCTTCTTGCTGGAATCACCTCCCTGGTCAGTTAGGAGAAGGCCAAGCATTTTCCCGGCCAAGACAGCAACTAGGGGAGGAGAATTGCAGTTACCGAAAATTTCTCATTAATGGTCGTCGCCAGCTAGACCCCTCCCCTCCCTCTTTTTACTCATCTAAAAGCATCCTTGGATCCAGGGCAAGCTTTTCCACACATTACCTGAAGGAGCCGAGGAAGCCCACTATGCAGTTGCAGAAACCGAGCACCACCACCACCAATGGCTTCCTGGAGATCAACACATCTCCAGGCCACAAGCAAGGTCCTCCTCTACTCCTTCTTCTATGGGTAGATCTTAGGAGTCTTTTAGGATCAGAATCAGGCTCAGTTGAGCCAGATTAGGTGAAGCTTTCCATGGATTTTTCATGAAAATGGTGTCGAGGTTAGCCAGAAACTGCCCCTCCGGCGGCCGTGCCGCCGCCCAGCGATAGCCCCCACCTCAATGGAGGTGGTGGCGGTGGTGGTCGGCCAGGGAGGGGGATGGGTGGCCGGGAAATAAGCTTGGGATAGGCTCCAGGTCAGGTAGATCTTGGCCTTTTGCTGGAGGAGGAAGAAAGCCAGGAGCCCCACGATTGTGCTTTAAGATGTTTGCTAGTGATATTTTATTATTTCCTTATTTAGTGTTTTCTGTCTCCTAATATCAGTCACCTTAAAATAAATATTAAAAATACTTAGAGACAAAAATAGAGAAAATGGTAAACATGAACTTTGTAGATCTTGAGGGTAACTTTAATTTAAAATTAGTTTCAACCACTTTGGATAAGTGGTTTGACCACATCACTCATTTTGGTGCAACCTATACCTTGGTGAATAATTTAATAAATAATATGGAATTTAAATAGGTGCCTTAAACCCCTCAAAAAACTCGAAAATTTTGGTGGGTTATCTTGGGGGATGGTATAAGGCTCCATATTTATTTTCATCACTTTTGGTGATGGTTTAGGTTGGAAGCAAGCAAACCCTAAGTTGGCTCAATAAGGGGTATTTAGGTCAAAAGTGCACTTGTGGGTTTAGGTGGCCAAATCACCTCAACAGATGTTGAAATTTGGGCCACTGACTTTGCATGACTTTTAATACCCTCCCATGGAAGATGGGATTGATTGAGATAGATTTGCCCTAGGATCCAAGACCAAACACTAAGGATGGTTTTTGGTGTCTTAGGAAGGGCATGTGGTCAAATGACCTTGAAATGATTTGAAATTTTGTGGAGAGGACTCTAGGGTAGTTAGAGTCCTCTAGTAGAAATCTTATTGGATTTATAAGTTGTTAAACCACTCAAAACCCTAACCCTATTTTAGGGCACAACACTTGTACATGCAAGTTAAGCCACCAAAACTAAATAAAAAGCCATGAAACTTGGGTAGTATAGTCATAGGGTCAATAAGCTTTGGTGATTTTATTGGTAATTTTGGATCAATAAATTTAGCACCTTCTTTAGAGTAAATGAAAATTGCCCTTGATAATCTTTCAATTATTATGATCACCCTGTTAATTAGGAAGTTATGAGAATTGGGCAGAGAGTATGTTATATCAATATACTCTTACATGAAATTATTTATAATTTTCAGAGTTATATTTTCAGTACTTTTTTCTCAAGATTTTTAGAATAATTTTTTGTTCAATAATAAATTCAGAACTCCACACTTGTTGAAAAATTGTGAAACTTGATCAATAGTGATTCTAGGTCAACAAGCTATTGTGGAAATTCTATTACAATTTTTTAGAGGAATAATTTCTGTACTTATTGCATTAAATTATCAATTTGGATTGTTGTTATAAAATTAAATTTAGAGTTCTTAGTTCACTAGAAAATTAAGAAAATTGCACCTGGAGTGTTTATAGGTCATTATGTTCATGCTTGAATTTTCTAAAAAAATTTGGAAGTGTATTTGCAGCACTTGCTTCTTTAAATTGATATAATTGGCTATGTTCAAAACTATGATTAGAGGCCTAAATCTTGCTGAAAATTGGGAGACTTTGAATTTACTATTAAACAGTAATCTTGTATTTATTATAAATTTTGTGGGCATGTTGCATGTCTAAAAATGGTACTTCATGTTCAAACCAAGGTATTTGGATTTCCTAAGGAATTAAATAAATTATCAAGTAAGTTAGGAAAATTATGAACTTCTGGATTTAGACTAATAATGGCATGTTAGACCCCCAATAATTATTATAGGGATATTTGATGATAATTTTGAGTACCTCCCATTGTATACATCATATAGCTTAGAATGGTCTGCATTTAGTAAAAACTACAGAAATCATGATATGGTTCAAGAGGAATCCAGAGAGTTGGGATGTTAGTGTATTGACTTGGTAAGTGGATAGGGTATACCATTGGAAGTTGATAAGAGTATGTAGTGGAGTCGTCTAAGCCTAGGTGGTGCTCGCGATCGATGAAACTTCGTCTTCCCCGTGGAGAGAGAGAAAGGTCAAAACACATTAGGGTTAGATCCGGTATAACATTAAAGGGATTGCGAGTTGGGTAACAACCAATAATAATAAGTGCCTTGCGAAAGGGAGCTTTGGGCTTCAGCCCATCGTAGTTCCTAGTGCCCTTTGACAGCCCTTCACGGGGTATGTCGGGGGCAGTCTTGGGCTAACCTAAACAGTAGGAATAATAAACTTCAAGAGCAACTAGTATAACTAGGGTTCACTTTCACTCACATCGATGTCTCGGGATGTTAGGTTGGTTCACACGGGTTGTAGGCCCGGGGATTTTGGGGATGGGCAGGTTGGCCCGGCGAGCTTTGACTCGGTTGTTGATTATGACGGACGGGATGGTCCAGGGAGCTTTGGCTCGGTAGGTGATACATAAGGTTGCATGTGCATAAGGTATAAGGTGGTGGGTCTTTGGTATTAGTGGGTCGATGTACCGACACCAATACGTCGACTCGATAAGTGTGGTTTAGCATTTCGCCATAAAAGTCCGGTGCGCTAGCCAGCAATAGTAGGTAGGAGCTCCGCTTAGTGCACCAGCGTTGAAGCGTATGATAGGTCTGACTGGTAGTGCAATTAACGGTTTAGAGGTGGGTGAGGCCCAACCCACCGCTTCCGTTTGCCACTACGGAGGTATCCTGGGAGGTTCATCTCCAGAAAGGGGGAACTAAAGGGCTGCGTACACAGAGTCGAGTGGGTGAGTTGCACTTGCATGTTCACATCATGGAATAATTGCATGCCATAGCATAACCATTGCATATAACCCTGACACCTATTGTATAAAGTTGTATGGGATGCTTTATACAATAGCATCTGCAAAATGACCCCTTGGGTTTTAATTTTGCGCGAGCGTGCTTATAAGTTAAGGTTTTTATTCAGTAAATATATATGTATGCTTCTAGAAAACCAACACCCTATCGTATAAATTTATATGGGACTTTTTATATGATAGGAGCCTTGCAGAAGACCCTTTAGCTTATGTTTTTCTATATAAGTGAAGGTTACTTATTTCTTTTTAAGTCTTTCTTACTTTTATTTCTGCCGCACATACTTATAGAACTTCTAGACTAGTTCCGCCATCACCTATTATTTGTCATTCTCCACCTTCGTACCTCTCCTTTCCTCTTCCCCGCTCGGTGCCTAGGAGCCATGGGGGAAGAGGCGGGGGATTATAGGGCATCGACTTTTATACTAACAGTTTTCGAACCACATCATTTTAGGGGACCGTGGAGCCCAGCATGGAAGAGCAGCCCCGGAGGTCGGCCCACTTGGAGATGGGTAGTCTAGTACCGGAGTTCAGACAGCTGGGACTGTGAGTCCCGATCGTTATTAGATGATTAGTTTTTCTTCCCCCCCACCCTGTGTGATATGTAGTGAGTATATTGATGCATCGGGCATGAGCCCTATTTTCTGTACTTTTATTATATCTATGGACACTCTCTTTGTGGAGACTATTTACTTTATTTATTGATGTGGACTTACTTTATTCTTTATTTTGCTACTGTATTGTGATTGGATCGGCCGACAGGATCAGAGTTTTGTAGTGGTGACCTTCCTGGGTGTGAAGGTGTCACCGCAAAGCGGCGGTTTTGGGCCTAAGATCCCGGTGGTTTAAAAATAAAAAAAATCGAGTCTTACAAGTGGTATCAGAGCAGATCTCGATCCGAAAAGTAACAGTCCACAACCCCTGAGTCACCCCCGCACAAATTTAGTTTGGGGACAAACAAAGCAGCGGAAGTAGTGGGTGTGCCTATATGGGGGATCACATGTAAATATTCCACTTTTAATTGTGGTTGAACGATTACTTACAAATGGCTTTTATTACGCAGCCCCCAACAAAGCCTACACTATAGGGCGGAGTCCAGTAGACTCCGAAATTTGCATCACCTCGCTTGGTCCCCACTCTATTCCTACAGTCAGAGATGGGGCAGACTCTGGAGTCTTTCAGGGCTCAACAGGTTCCGGCTCCGCAGCCAAACCCGGGGGCCAATTGGCTGAGTATTTTCCGAGGACTTTCTCCCCCATCCTACTAAGGGACAGAGTCGGCTGTTTGAATGGAGGAGTGGCTTAATATCATGTATGAACTACTGACTTGGATACGGTGCCCTCGGGAAGAGAGGGTGCCTTTGGGTTTCTCTTGCTTGGAGTCCCATGCCAAGATATGGTGGAAGACATCGCTGGACATGACGTTTGCTGATAGAGAGGTTGCATAGATTGCTTGGGGTGAGTTCAAGGCCACACTATTGGAGCATTTGGTTCTGCAGCCGGCCAGAGATGAGCTGGAAGACAGATTTTTACAGTTGAGGCAAGGCACCAAGACAGTGGTTGAGTACCACCGGGAGTTCAACCATCTGGCCCTATTTGCGGATTCTTATTATTTTGATGAGGCAGGATACACCAAGAGGTTCTAACTATAATTTCGAGGATGAAAATTTTTGTTTATTTATTGGGATTTGTAAAATCCCTCAAACAACTAGACCCCTAGGTATTTATTTTTTCATGACTAGGTTATGACAAAACCATCCGAAACTCAAGATCAAGTTAACAAGGCTCAAGGTGAAAATCACCTTAGTCTGCTACTAGAAGAATGCCAATTACAACCTTAGGCCTGACCTTAGGGTTTTAACTTGGTTTCATGATCCCATCATGGCACCTCTAACCCTAGGGGAGGCCAATATGTCGTTAAGGACCCATTCGATAAGACTCGAAGAGTAGATCAGGCATCTACTTAGACATATTTTTGGGCTCGGGCATTTAGTGCGTGGAGTGCACTCAACGCCATGGGCTGGTGGCGTTGAGTGTGTTGAGTGCAATCAACGCCATCTTACTTGGAAATAATTTTGGGCTCGGGCGTTGAGTGCGTGGAGTGCACTCAACGCCATGGGCTGGTGGCATTGAGTGCGTTGAGTGCACTCAACACCATCTTACTTTGAAAGAATTTTGGGCTCGTGGCATTGAGTACGTTGAGTGCACTCAATGCCATGGGATGAATGGCGTTGAGTGCGTTGAATGCACTCAATGCCAAGGGCTTAATGGCGTTGAGTGCGTTGAGTGCAATCATCGCCAATTAACATGAAAGGATTTCTGGAATCATGGCGTTAAGTGTGTTGAGCTCACTCAACGCCATAGATTGAATGGCATTGAGGGAGTTGAGCTCACTCAACCCATATCCCGAATGGCGTTGAGTGAGCTGAGCTCACTCAACGCCATTATACTTAGAAAATTCATGGCGATTTTGGCGTTGAGTGTTGAGGCTTGTCTCAATGCTTTCCTGTTTGCTGGTTCGTATAAAGAGGCTGAACCGGGATCTTTTCGGGAATTGCAATTTTGGCATTAAGTCCTTTCATTAGGACTTATTTAAAGAATAATAAGCGATCTAGTAGTAGGGTGTCACGTGGCAGATGGTTTAACCCAAATTCCATTTTTAATGGAGAGAGAGAAAGTGAGGAGTAAATACCATTCATGGTCTAGAAGGCCAAGGGCCCACTCTTCTTGCTGGAATAACCTCCCCCGGTCAGTTAGGATAAGTCCAAGCATTCTCCCAGCCATGACAAAAACTATGGGAGGAGAATTGAAGTTACTGAAAGTTTCTCATAATGGTCGCCGCCAGCTAGACCCCTCCCCTCCCACTTTTTACTCATCTAAAAGCATCCCTGGATCCAGGGCAAGCTTTTCCACACATTACCTGAAGGATCCGAGGTAGCCCACTATGCAGTTGCAGAAACCAAGCACCGCCACCACCACCAATTGCTTCCCGACGATCGACACGTCTCCAGGCCGCAAGCAAGGCCATCCTCTACTCCTTCTATGGGTAGATCTTAGGAGTCTTTTATGATGAGAATCGAGCACAGTTGAGCCAGATCAGGTGAAGCTTTTCCATGGATTTTCCGTGAAAATGATGTCTGGGTTAGCCGGAAACCGCCCCTCCGGCGGCCGTGCCACCGCCCGACGATAGCCCCCACCTAAACGGAGGTGCTGGCGGTGGTGGTCTGCTAGGGAGGCGGATGGGTGGCCGGGAAACAAGCTTGGGATAGGCTCCAGATCGGGTGAATCCTGGCCTTTGGCTGGAGGAAGAAGAAAGCTAGGAACCCCACGATTGTGCTTTAAGATGTGTGCTTGTGATATTTTATTAATTCCTGATTTTGTGTTTTTTGTCTCCTAATATCAGTCACCTTGAAATAAATAATAAAAATACTTATAGGCAAAACTAGAGAAAATGGTCAACATGAACTTTGTAGATCTTGATGGTATCTTTAATTTAAAATTGGTTTCAACCACTTTGGATAAGTGGTTTGACCACAACACTCATTTTTGTGCAACCTATACCTAGGTGTTACCAGTCACAAAAATTATTTCCCACACCAAACAACTCACCCAAATACTTTGAAATTTAGGACATAGGCTTTTCATAACATTCCACTAATATTTTCTAAAAATCAGAATTTTTGGACAATAATTTTCTATAGTTTTGTGAATAATTTAATAAATCATATGGAATTTAATTAGGTGCCTTAAACCCCTCAAAAACCTCCAAAACTTTGGTGGGTGATCTTTGGGGATGTTATAAGGCTCCATATTTATTTTCATCACTTTTGGTGATGGTTTAGTTTTGAAGCAGACAAACCCTAATTTGTCTCAATAAGGGGTATTTAGGTCAAAAGTGCACTTGTGGGTTTAGGTGGCCAAGTCACCTCAACAAAAGTTGAAATTTGGGACACTAACTTGGCATGACTTTTAACACCCTCCCACAGAAGATGGGGTGGATTGGAGTAAATTTTCCCTAGGATCCAAGACCAAACTCTAAGGATGGTTTTTGGTTTCTTGTGATGGGCATGTGGTCAAATGACCTTGAAATGATTTGAAAATTTGTGGAGAGGACTCTAGGGTAGTTAAAGTCCTTTGGTAGAAATCTTATTGGATTTATAAGTTGTTAAACACCTTAAAATCCTAACCCTAGTTTAGGGCACAACACTTGTACATGCAAGATAAGCATACAAAACTTAATGAAAAGCCATAAAACTTGGGTAGCATAATCATAGGGTCAATAAGGCCCTTTGGTGATTGTATTGGTAATTTTGGATCAATACATTTAGCACCTTCTTTAGAGTATATGAAAATTGCCCTTGATAATCTTTCAATTATTATGATCACCCTATTGAGTAGGAAGTTATGAGAATAGGGCAGGGGGTATGTTATATCAATATACTCTTACAAGAAATTATTTGTAATTTTCAGAGTTATATTTTTAGTACTTTGTTCACAAGCTTTTGAGAATAATTTTATGTTCAATAATAAATTCAAAACTCCACACTTGTTGAAAAATTGTGAAACTTGATCAGTAGTGATTCTAGGTCAATATGCACTTGTTGAAATTCAATTACAATTGTTTAGAGGAATAATTTCTATACTTATTGCATTAAATTACCAATTTTGATTGTTGTTCAAAAATTAAGTTTAGAGTTCTTTGTTCACTAGAAAATTTAGAAACTTGACCTGGAGAGTTTATAAGTCATTATGTTCATGCTTGAATTTTCTAAGAATTTTTGGAAGTGTATTTGCAACACTTGATTCTTTAAATTGATATAAATTGGTTATGTTTAAAACTATGATTAGAGGCCTAAATCTTGCTAAAAAATTAGGAGACTTTGAATTTATTATTAAACAGTCATCTTGTATTTATCATAAATTTTGTGGGCATTTTGCATGTCTGAAAATGGTACTTCATATTCAAACCAAGGTATTTGTGGATTTCCTAAGGAATTAAATAAATTATCAAGTAAGTTAGGAAAATTATGAACTTCTGGATTTAGGCTTATCTTGGCATGGTAGACCCCCAATAATTATTATACGGATATTCGATTATAATTTTGAGTACCTCCCATTGTATACATCATATAGCTTATAATGGTCTGCGTTTAGTAAAAACTGCAAAAAATAATGATATGGTTCAAGAGGAATCCAGAGAGTTGGGATGTTAGTGTATTGAATTGGTAAGTGGATAGGGGATACCATTGGAAGTTGGGAAGAGTCGGTAGTGGAGTCGTCTAAGCCTAGGTGGTGCTCGCGATCGACGAAACTTCGTCTTCCCCGTGGAGAGAGAGAAAGGTCAAAACACATTAGGGTTAGATCTGGTACAACATTAAAGGGATTGGGAGTTGGGTAACAACCAATGATAATATGTGCCTTACGAAAGGGAGATTTGGGCTTCAGCCCATCGCAGTTCCTAGTGCCCTTTGAGAGCCGTTCACGGGGTATGACGGGGGCAGTCCTGGGCAAACCTAAATAGTAGGAATAGTAAACTTCAAGAGCAACTTGTATAACTAGGGTTCACTTTCACTCACGTCGATGTCTCGGGATGTAAGGTTGGTTCACACGGGTTGTAGGCCCGGGGATTTTGGGGATGGGCAGGTTGGCCCGTCGAGCTTTGGCTCGGTTGTTTATTGTGACGGACAGGATGGTCCGGGGAGCTTTGGCTCGGTATATGATATATAAGGTTGCTTGTGAATAAGGTATAAGGTGGTGGGTCTTCGGTATTCAAGGTTCGATGCACCGATGCCAATACGTCGACTCGGCAAGTGTGGTTTAGCACTTCGCCATAAAAGTATGGTGCATCCGCCGGCAAGAGTATACAGGAGCTCCGCTTAGTGCACCTGAGGCATACGATAGGTCTGACTAATAGTGCAATTACCGGTTTAGAGGTGGGCGAGGCCTAACCCACCACTTCCGTTTACCACTACGGAGGTATCCTGGGAGGTTCGGATCCAGAAAGGGGGAGCTAAAGGTCTGTGTACACAGAGTCGAGTGGGTGAGTTGCACATGTATGTTCACATCATGGAATAATTGCATTTCATAACATAACCATTGTATATAACCCTGGCAACTATTGTATAAAGTGGTATGGGATGCTTTATACAATAGCCTCTACAAAATAACCCCTTGGTTTATAAGTTCACGGGAGCGTGCTTATAAGTAAAGGTTTTTATTCAGTAAATATATATGTATGCTTGCTAGAAAACCGACACCCTATCGTATAAATTGGTTTGGGACTTTTTGTACGATATGATCCTTGCAGAAGACCCCTTAGCTTATGTGTTTCCATATAAGTTAAGGTTACTTATTTCTTGTTCAGTCTTTCTTACTTTTATTACTATCGCACATATTTATAGAACTGCTAGACTAGTTCCGCCATCACCTGTTATTTGTCATTCTCCACCTTCATACCTATCCTTTCCTCCTCCCCGCTCGGTGCCTAGGAGCTATGGGGGAAGGGGCGGGGGATGATATGTCTTAGTCTTTTAGACTAACGGTTTTCGAACCACATCATTTTAGGGGACCGTGGAGCCCAGCATGGAGGAGCAGCCCCAAAGGTCAGCCCGCTTGGAGATGGGGTAGTCTAGTACCATAGTTCAGATGGCTGGGACTGTGAGTCCCGATCGTTATTAGATGATTATTTTTTCTTCCGCGCTTAGTGATATGTAGTGAGGATATTGATGTACCGGGCATGAGCCCTGTTTTCTGTACTTTTATTATATCCGTGGGCACTCCCTTCGTGGAGACTATTTACTTTATATGTGATTGTTGTGGACTTGCTTTCTTCTTTATTTTTCTACTGTCTTGTGATCGAATCGGCCGGCAGGATCAGCGTTTTGTAATGGCAACCTTCCTGAGTGTGAAGGTGTCACCGCAAAGCGGTAGTTCTGGGCCTAAGACCCTGGTGGTTTAAAAAGAAAAAAATGGGGTCTTACATCCTAAACCCTAGTAAGAAAAAGTAAATTTAGAGCATCATAACATAATCAAATCGAACCTCGGATGATCAAGATCGAGTACAAGGAGGATTAGTTAATCATGAAGAAGTGGAGGAGGAGAGATGAGTAGAAAAACATTAAGAACACAAAGATAAAAAAGGGCACTTTATATTAAGGCTAGAAGAGAACTACAACTTGAAAATAAAAGATTACACTTGCATGGAAATGAAAAACCTATGCTAGCATTAACACTGGGCTACAAATGAAGTTACAAAAACTACAACAAAAGGAGTACACTAAGCTAGGGATAAGAAAAGCATAAAATGAGAAAGAGAGAGAGAAAGAGCATAAAAACACTATGAAACAAAGGGGCATCACCTCCCCTCTCAATTTAAAACTCTCTGGACACAAGGGGGAACCACTAAATTTATAGAAATTCTCACGGGTTGGTCACGCCCCCTGTCAGGCCCAGGGAGGGCGTGTCAGGTGGGCGTGTCATGTGCGGAGTTGACCTTGGGCTCTGGATTCTGGCCGTAATGATGATTGCTTTTGTACAATGGTGGACACTCCCTGAGGCACGCCTGTGTAGGGAGGGCGTGTAAGGCACGTCACATCAAAATCATTGGTCGGAAATCCATCAAACGTCGAAAAAGGTGGAACACGCCCCAGGGCCACGCCCGTGTAGGGGGCGTGTCAGTACTGTTGACGTACAATAATACAAAATCTTTAAATGCTATAGTAGGCTTTGGGATGAGGGTGACACACCCTCTGACACGCCCAGGGAGGGCGTGTCAGGTGGGCATGTCAGCGGTTTTTATCGGTATTTTGGTTCTGGTATCAAACTTCCTCAGGATCAGGTTACACGCCCTGTGACACGTCAAGGGAGGGCGTGTCAGGTCATTTTTGGCCAAAAGCTCTGAAAACCTGTAAAAAGAGAAGAAAACATTAGAGGCAATAATATATACAAAAAGAGGCCAATAAATAAACTTACAAGACAAGATTTGTGTATTAAAAATCAGAAAATACCATTATAGCTTAAACTATAAAACGTACTATCAAATTCCCCAAAACTTAAGCTTTGCTTGTCGCCAAGCAAAGATATAAAAACTAGCTAACAATAAAAAGTGACTTATCAAAAAGTTCTAATTATGCTCACACAAGTACTATGCGAAATTCTAAGTAGGGAGAAGGTGAAACGTAAATCTAAAACAATTACTTAAACATGGTTTAATAATTTATAAACTTTACTAATGAAAATAAATCATCAAAAATTTTAACAAAATTATTTAAATAAATTTAAGCAAAGCAACAAAATGAAAAACGCATTGAGTTGTTACTAGATCCAAGCAGCACATTATGACTCTTTAATTAAATAATAAAAATCTAAATTTAAATCCAAAACTAATACTGATTTACTTTTCTTCTTTACTTAGCTAATAAATAAAATTCAAAAGCATGAATCAAAAAGATTTTTTAGGACCGAAATGTTTGGTTTAGGATTATGATTAGGAGTGGAATTCAAAGATAAACAAGGAGGCTTATAAAACACACTAAACCAAAACAAAGAGTTTCAAAATTTTTATAAATAATATATTTTTCTTTTTTTTTCTTTTCCATTTTTTTTCTTTTCAAAACAAAGGACATAATTAATTTTTCTTTTCATTTTGAAATCGGCCAAACAAAGGTAAACACTGCTCTTGAGCATACTTTTTCAAAACTTTTCCAAATATATCACAAAATAACCCTAGTATAATCAAGAAATTTTTTTTAATGAAACTCAAAAAGGTTAGTGTGATTAGATAGGTTGGACAATTTGGCTTTGATGAAAATAAAATGATAAGTGGAGCTATCAATTGAAATTAGAAAAAAGTTCAAAAGCGGCTAACTAGGGGTAAAAAATTTTAGGTTGGCAAGAAGACTCAAATGAAAATAAAAACAACCTAAATCATTTTCATGCTTCTAAATTTATCTAAAGCATAGTTTTGAAAAAAATTTAAAATGCATGTCCTAGATAATAAAAGAAGATTAATGAAATTATCTTGAAAATAGAAATAATAGGTGTCTTGGATCGTTCACATCTACTAAGCTAATCAAAAGTTGACATTACAAAAATTATCCAAAAATGAAAAGTAAAATAGTGGATGAAATATTTTTAAGAAAGTAAAGTAAATAAAGAACGAAAACCATAATAAAAATGCGAGTTTTAGAAAAAACGTTTCACATTAACATGCTACTGTGAATTAGAAACACAGCATGGACAAAATTTTACTTATGAAATATGATTAAAAACAATGCTTAGAAATATTATAATTAGCTAAGTTGTTTATATGGGATTTTGAGAAAAACAAAACAAAAACAAAGGATACTATTGAAATACCAAAAACCGTTTAAACTATTAAAGTAAAAAACAAATAGTATAGACTTTTTTTTGAAATATTTTCTATTTTTGGATTTTTAAGATTTTTCTTTAAGAAGGAAAAGGAGAAAGCACTAAAAATTTTTTTGATTGATTTTTTTCAGGTAAAAACATGTTTAACAGAAAACGGCTCAGACCAACGAGACTTTAACTTTCCAGGAAATAAACATAAACGAGAATTATAAAGAAGAACTTGATCGCCCGACTTGAAGGTTTTTGGGTGCCTTAAGTGTTTGTCATGAAAACGTTTCGTCCGCTCTTTATAAAATTTGTTATTTTCATAGCGTAAGAGCGCCACTCGTCGAGCTCGTTAAGTTGTAATTTTTTAAAGTCGCTGACAGAGTGGGGATTGAAATTTAAAAACCTTAAGGCCCAAAAAGCACGGTGTTCTAATTCTACGAGTAAATGACACCATTTTCCATAGACCAACCGATATGTCGTACATCCGAGGGAGGTTTTGTACGTTGTTCGGTAGACCCATAGAGCATCATTTAATTTGGCGGACCAGTCTTTTATAGAGGTGGAAAAAGTCTTTTCTAAAATTCTTTTTATCTCTTTGTTCACTACTTCGACTTGTCTTTTTGTTTAGGGGTGGTAGGAAGTTGAAAGCTTATGCGTAATGCCGTATTTAATAAGGATTTTTAAAAACTGCGCGTTACAATAGTGTGAACCCCTATCGCTAACGATTGCTCGCAGCGTACCGAATCGAGAAAATAATTGTTTCAAACATGTAATTATGACTCGAGCATCGTTAGTAGGAAGAGCTTGGGCTTCAGCCCATCGTGAAACATAATAGACAGCAACTAAAATGTACTTATTCCCCAAGCTAGAAGGAAGGGGCCAACAAAATAAATTCCCCAGAGGTCGAAAACTTCGCACTCGAGGAAATAATTTTACGGCATTTCATTTTTATTGGAAATATTTCCCGACCGTTGGCAACTATCACACCTACTCACAAAGGCTTGCGCGTCTTTAAACAGGATAGGCAAGTAAAACCCCACACAAAGCACTTTGTGGGCAGTGCGAGCAGCTTGATAGTGACCACAAGTCGGTCCTTCATGCAAATGTTTTAGAATATCTAATTCTTCTTCAAAAGAAACACATCTCCTTATCACTTGGTCCGCACAGACCTTGAAAAGATGTGGGTCCTCCCAAAAATAGTTCTTCAACTCAGAAAAGAATTTATTCTTTTGTTGAGAGGAGAACTCTTTTGGGAGCACACGAGCCACTAAATAGGTTGTTATGTGTGCAAACCAAGGAGAAGGGGGTGTGGTAATTAAAAGCAGCTTCTCATCGGGGAAGAAATAATTAAAAGATTTTTAATCTAATGTTTCTATAAACGGATTATCTAATCATGAGAGATAGTCGACAGCCAAATTCTTGGCTCCTCGCTTATCACGAATTTCTAAGTCAAACTCCTGGAGGAGTAAGATCCAGTGAATCAGGCGCGACTTGGCATCCGTCTTAGCAAGAAGATATTTGAGGGCCGAGTGGTACGTAAAAACAATAATTTTGGAAACCGTAATAAATGAACAGAATTTATCAAAAGCGAACACAACAGCTAGGAGCTCCTTCTCGGTCGTGGTATAATTATCTTGTGCCGAAGTAAGTGTTTTACTTGCATAATAGATGGGGTGCGTGGAATTTTTTTGAAATTCGTTATCCTAGTACGGCTCCCACCGCAAAACTACTCGCATCACATATAATTTCAAAGGGAATGCCACACACCAGAGCTATCATAATGGGGGTGTTAATTAATTTATCTTTTATTAATTCAAAGGAAGACAGACAAAAGTCATCAAAAATAAATGGGGCGTCTTTTTCTAAGAGCTGAGTAAGAGGTTTGGTGATTTTGGAGAAGTCTTTTATGAAGCGCCGGTAGAAAAGAGCCTGTCCTAAGAAACTTCTTATAGCTTTGACGTTCGTATACGGCGGAAGCTTCTCGATAACTTCTATCTTAGCAATATCTACATCAATTCCTCTCGCATAAATCTTATGACCAACAACTAACCCTTCCCTCACCATAAAATGACATTTTTCCAAATTTAGGGAAAGGTTAGTTTCTTCGCATCTTTCTAAGAATTTTTCAAGGTTTTCTAAGAAACTATCAAAGAAATCGCCGATCACGGAGAAATCATCCTTAAATACCTCCATAATACTTTCTACGTACTTGTCGAAGATAGAGAGCATACATCGCTAGAATGTATCTGGCCCATTGCACAATCCAAACGGCATTCTTCGGTAGGCAAAGGTGCCGAAGGGACAAGTAATCGTAATTTTCTCCTGGTCCTCGGAAGAGATGGGGATTTTAAAATACCCCGAGAGCCATCGAGAAAACAATAAAAGCTATGGCTGGATAATCGCTCTAAAATTTGATTGATGAATGGCAAGGTAAAGTGGTCCTTGCGGGTGGCGTAAATTAACTTACGATTGTCGATACACATTCTCCACTCTATCACCATCCGTGTCGGGATTAAATCATTATTTTCATTTACAACTACATTTATCTCTCCCTTTTTCGGCACTACCTGAACAAAGCTAACCATCTTACTATCAGATATATGATAGATAATTCATGCGTCTAAGAGTTTCATAACCTCGCCTTTTACAACTTCTTTTATATCTGGATTTATACGGCGCTGAGGTTGTATTGAATTACACGAATTATCTTCCCTTAAGATTTTGTGGATGCAGAAAGATGGGCTTATGCCCTTGATATCAGATATCTGCCAGGCAATAGATCGGCGATATTTATGTAACACTGGAAGGAGTTTGTCATTTCGTAGTTTAGATAGGTAGGCCAAAACTATCACTGGCACCTTGGAGTCCTTTTCTAAGAAAGCATATATCTAAGATGTTCGTGTAGTTCCTTTAATTCTAGGGTAGGTCGTCTTCATACGAAGTTTTTGAAATTCTTTCTTTTTAAAAACTATGTCTTCATAGAATTTATTATAAGGAAAATTAAAAGGGGTGGCGCTAGTGGCCATGGAGTCTTCTTATAGAGATTCTATTGGAAGAGTAGAGGGAGAACAAAAATTAGAAAATTTATTTTCACTATCAGAAAGGAAGTGGGAAGATTCATCACTTAATGCATCTAAGAAGAAACAGGAGTCGTCGTTCTCTAAGGTGTTTTTCATCGAAGGGGTGATAGAGAAAGTTACTTCATCGTCGCCTACTCGAAGGAAGAGTTTACCATTGCTTACGTCAATGATAGCCCGAGAGGTGGTAAGGAAGGGTCGGCCAAGAATCAAGGGAACATCAACGTCTTCTTTGAAGTCCAATATGACGAAATCCACCGAGAAGATGAATTTGTCGACTTTGACTAGAACATCCCCCACTATTTCTAACAGGTACTTAACGGATCTATAAGTGAGCTTGATACTCATGTGTGTGGGGTTGAGGCTACCAATTCCTAACTTCATGAATAATGAGACGGGCATTAGGTTGATACTCGCACCTAAGTCGGTCAATGCGTGCATGACAAAAAGATCACCAAAGACACACGGTATAGAAAAACTACCTGGATCACTGATCTTCTTTGGTAAACCATTTGTCAAGACCATAGAGCACTCGACATTTAGCATGACGTGCGATAAGTTCTCTAACTTCTTTTTATTAGTTAGGAGGTCCTTAAGGTACTTAGCGTACTTTGGCATCTGGGAAATCGCTTCATGGAAGGGTAGATTTATGTGGATTTGCTTAAACATTTCTAAGAAGCGGGTATTCTGATCATCAATATGTTTTTTGTTATGTTGGGAAGGGTATGGTGGAGTTGGATCATTTTTAAAAATAAGTGGTGGAGCGAGATCTTTTTCTAAAGAAGAGAGCGGAGTGATAACTTCTTTTTCAGTGGGTGGTGGAATTTTCAAAACATGAGCGGAGCTTGCCTCTGGCTCTTCGCTAACCATACCAGAAACTTGCTTCCCACTCCGAAGAGTAATAGATTTCTCTTGCTCTCTTGGGTTGGGCTAGGTATTGGCAGGAAGAGACCCGACGGGTTGCTCAGAAATATGTTTTGCGAGTTGTCCTACTTGATTCTCTAAACTTTTAATGGTCCCGGCTAGGGTTCTTATAGTAGCATCATTAACATTCAAATATTTTGAAAACATTTCCTCCAAACTTGGAGGTTTTTGAAAATTTTGAGGAGGTGGCAGCAGTGCCGAAAAATCATTTTGTGGTGGTGGGCGCATCGCGTTCGAAGGTTTACTCCACAAAAAATTTGGGTGGTTCCGTAAAGCAAGATTATAACTATTCAGAAATGCAAAACCCAGAGTAATAAAATTCGTAGTAGAAAAATTATTAAAAGCATTTATAGGCATATTATTAACATAATCTAATTGTTCGGGAGCAGGATTTGCAGATTCCCATACCTGAGGGGCGGAGGCAGCAGTCATCTCCGTAATTTTTTGACTTAATATTTCTACTTACAGAGCTAGATGGGAGACATTGTCTACTTCAAAGATACCTGCAGGTTTGTTTCAGCGGGACCTAGGAACATTCCACAGATATGTGTTCATGGCCATATCCTCGAAAAGCTCAAGATTTGCTTCCGGGGTTTTGTGGTTTAAATTACCACCAGATGCTTCATCTATCATTTGCTTTGTATTTTGATTTAACCCGTTATAAAATGTATGCACTTGTAACCATACATGCAGCGTGTTATTGGGACATCATCTTAACAGTTCTTTAAATCTTTCCCAGGTTTCATATAAGGTTTCAGAGTCTATTTGTCCAAAGGCAGAAATATCATTCCTAAGTTTTGCAGTTTTGGCTGGCGGAAAATACTTCGTCAGAAATTTTTCAGTTAATTGATCCAAAGTGGTGATGCTCCCTCTTAGCATAGTCATCAACCATTGTTTAGCTTTGGGTCTTTCGGAGAAAGGAAATAATCTTAGCCTAATAGCATCATTATTAACACTATTGATCTAGAAGGTGTCACAAATCTCAAGAAAGCTTGTTATATGTGTGTTCAGATCTTCATCATGAAGTCTGTCATATTTCACATACTGCTGCACCATTTGAATTATATTAGGCTTTAGTTCGAAATTATTATTAACTATAGCAGGGTGAATGATGCTTGATTTTGTTCCCTCTAGATTCGGTCGTGCATAATAGGACATAGGTTTATGCACGTCTTCCTCCACGTAGGGTTCTTCCATTCTTAAAGTACAAAATGACTCGGAATCCTCAACTGGTATTTGGAGAGTAGGGCCTTGAAATCGCGATCTTCTCCAAAGAGTACGCTAAATTTCGTTGTCCAAGTCAAAAATAACTGATGGACTCCCGTGGGTCATCCACTAGAAGAAGAGAAGATAAAGAAAGAGAAATTGATAAACTAGAAAATGGAGAAGCTAAATTTTTTTTTTGAAATAGATTTTTTTATGTTTTAACTCCCGAACTTACCAAGGGCTACCCGATGAACTGTTCGTAAGGTACTAGACAAGATAGTGGTATTCAAGCCACTTTGCCCTTTTCGAGAGATTTAGGTGGTGTAGAAAAATTGTGATGCGGGTTTCTATTAAGAGCGTTAATTTTTTAGAAAGAGGGAGAGAAAGAGAAATGTTTAAAGTAATAGGTTCGTGTTTTCAAATTATCAACAAAAGTCGATCCCCGACAACGGCTCCAAAAACTTGGTGATTACTTTTCGTGCTAGAGAAAAGAGAGCCGAACTGCAATCCAACTAGGTTAGTATACCTATCGAACTGTAGCTAGGGGACACAAGTGTCAAATTGAAATCCGGGAACCGTCGAGTAATCTTACTCACACGAAAACTATTATCTTATTGAAGGATGGTTTGAGGGTTTAAGAGAAAGCTAATTGCAATTAAGAAAAGAAATATTGCACTAAAAAGAGAACTACTTGCAGTTAGAATAAAGAGCTATTAAAAGCGATCACAAAAAAGGATTGAAACAAAGAAATGGAAAAGAACTCGATCGAGAATCACCTCGGCAAAAGCTGATTAAAAATGCGATAAAAACCTAAACTTAATAGGGTAAAGTTCCTTGACCGTGGAGGTTCCTAAAGCTTGAACACGCTTCTCTCGAAGTCGTGCCCAACTGATTTTTGGAAGGTCCGACCGAACTCTCGTCCAAATTAGAGACCTAAAGCTCGTTTTACGATGTGAACCCCACTATTGGATTTCACTCCAATTCGGGAGATTTTGACGTTTGCCTCTCTCGAGAGGTGCGTGCAACTCTATTTACTCTAGAGTGTTCACTTCAAACTACGAGCCTCTCGGCTAGCTAAGAGTGAAAACAAAAATGGAAATTATATATCGATGATATAACTCCAAACATGAATAATCAAGAGTAAATCGAAGGCCTAAAACATAAAAAGAAAAAGTAAATTTAGAGCATCATAACTTAATAAACTCGAACCTCGGATCATGAAGATCGAGTACAAGGAGGATTAGTTAATCATGGAGAAGTGGAGGAGGAGAGATGAGTAGAAGAACATTATGAACACAAAGATTAAAAAAGGGCACTTTATATTAAGGCTAGAAGAGAACTATAACTTGAAAATAAAAGATTACACTT
This sequence comes from Platanthera zijinensis, assembly GCA_039513925.1. Lineage (NCBI taxonomy): Eukaryota > Viridiplantae > Streptophyta > Magnoliopsida > Asparagales > Orchidaceae > Platanthera > Platanthera zijinensis. The sequence continues at coordinate 111,356,398 of CM077084.1, read as the reverse complement.
GCATGGAAATGAAAAACCTATGCTAGCATTAACATTAGGCTACAAATGAAGTTACAAAAACTACAACAAAAGGAGTACACTAAGCTAGGGATAAGAAAAGCATAAAATGAGAAAGAGAGAGATAGAGAGAGAGAATAAAAACACTAAGAAATAAAGAGGCAACACCTCCCCACTCAATTCTAAACTCTTTGGACACAAGGGGGAACCACTGAATTAATAGAAATTATCACGGGTGTGTCACGCCCCCTGTCACGCCTAGGGAGGGCGTGTCAGGTGGGTGTGTCACGTATGAAGTTGACCTCAGGCTCTGGATTCTAGCGGGAATGATGATTTCTTCTATACAATGGTGGACACACCCTGGGACACGTGATAATATGTTTTATAGCCTAAACTATTATCGTATTTTTTATTTTATATTGTACAAATCATGTCCATTATCAGTTTATTTTTTATCATTTTTATGTAAATATTATTGCCACTGACTTTTTCTTGTCTTTTTGCAGGTTTCCAGAAAATTTGCCAAAAATGACCTGACACGCCCCCTATCACGCCCTCCCTGGGCATGACCTAGGGCGTGTCACCCGATCCCGAGGACTCCTGTTGGAAGGGACAGAAAAACAAACAAAACTGCTATCACGCCCCCTGACACGCCCTCCTTGGGCGTGTCACTAGGCGTGACCATGGGCGTGTCGCCCTCTGCCGCAAAGCCTGCCGCCGCATTAAATGTCATTTCTCCACAGCACGCAACAGTACTTTCATGCCCTCCGTCACGGGCGTGCCTGGGGCGTGACATCAACTTTTCCGACGACTGACGGATTTCCGACCAATGATTTGGACATGACGTGCCTGTCACGCCCCCCCTACATGGGCGTGACCTAGGGCGTGACCACCGACGTACATAGGCAATGATCCTTCCCGCAAGATTCTAGAGCCCGAGGTCAACATAGTACTGTCACGCCCCTTGACACGCCCACCCTAGGGCGTGTCGGAGGGCGTGACCAACCCGAGATTTTTTTCTATAAATTGAGACCCCCCCTTCCATTTCAGCAAGCTTTGGTTGAGAGGGGGAGGTGCTGCCCCTTTGGTTCTTGGGTCCTTTTCTAGTTTTTTATGCTTTTCTCTCTCTCTCTCCCTCTCTTTGTAATTTTGGTTTAACCATAGTTTAATCTTAGTTTGTTTTAGCTTTCATTGCAATCTTTAGTGTTGCTTAGTGTTAATTGTAGGGATAGAATAGGTTTCAATTTCATGCACTTGTAATTTTAATTTCAAATAGTGTAACTTGCCCCTTTTCATTAATAGAATTGTTCTTTGTTTAGCTTGTGTTTTTTTATGCTCTACTACTCATTCCCCCTCCTCCATTCCATAATGATTAACTAATCCTCCTTGTACTCGATCTTGATGATCCGAGGTTCGATTGATTCAGTTATAATGTTTTGATTAACCTTTTCTTTTTAGGTTAGGGCCTTGAATTACTCTTGATTAATCATGGGTTGGAGGTATATTATCGATATATAATCTCCACCTTTGCTTTCAATCTGGGCTAGCCGAGAGGCCGATAGAATGAAGTGAGCATTCAAGAGTAAATAGAGTTGTACGCACCCCTCGAGAGAGGCAGACGTTCAAATCTCCCGGATTGGAGTAAAATCCAATAGTGGGGTTCACCGCGTAAAGCGAGTTTTAGGCCTCCGATTTAGATGAGAGTCGGTCGGACCTTCCTAAACTCAGTTGGGCACGACTTCGAGAGAAGCATGTTCAAGCTTTAGGAACCTCCTCGGTCAAGGACCTTTATCCTATTAAGTTTAGATTTTGATCGCATTTTCTTAATCGTCTTTAGCTGAGGTGATTCTTGATCGAGTGCATTTCCATTTCATATTTTCAATCTTTCATAGTAATCTCCTATCTTGTGCTCTTTAATTAACTGCAGTAGTTTCCTTTCTAGCATAGTTCTTTACTTAATAGCACTTTACTTAATTGCGGTAGTTCTCTTTCTAGTATAGCTTTACTTCCTTCCTTGCAATTAGTTTTTCTTAAACCCTAGTTTTTCCGTCGAAAATATAATAGCGTTTGTGTGAGTAAGCATAGCCAACAGTTCCCGGATTTGAATACGACACTTGTGTCCCCTAGCTACTATTCGATAGGTATACATGCCTCATCGGGTTACTAGTTCAGTTGCGTTTATTTTCTTCGAACCCTAGCGCGCAACAAGTTTTGCGTTGTTGCCGGGGAACCAACTTATGTTGATATATTGAAAACACGAACCTATTAATTTTATCGCTTCTCTTTCTCATCCTCTTTCTTTAAAGTTTTAAAAAAATCAAAAAAATTTATCACCGCTCTTAATAGTAACCAACTTCATAATTTTTCTACGCCACCTAATTCTCTCGAAAAGGGCAAAGGGCTTTAAGCGCCACTATTTTGTCTAGTACCTTACGAACCATTCACGGGGTATTTCTTGGGAAGTTCGGGAGTTAATCTATAAAAAAAATCTATTTCAAAAAGAAAAAAAAATTCTAATCTTTTTTCTAGTTTATCCTTTTTCTCTTTCTCTTCTTCTTTTCTGTTCTTTTAGTGCATGACCCGCGGGAGTTTGTCGGTTAATTTGGACTTAGACCACGAAATTGAGCGTAATCTTCAGAGAAGATCGCGATTTCAAGGTCCTACTATCCAAGTGCCGGTTGAGGACTCCGAGTCATTTGCTACTTTAAGAATGGAAGAACCCAACGTAGATGAGGTCGTGCAAAGGACTATGTCCTATTATTTACGACCGAACCTCGAGGGAACAGAATCTAGTATAGTCTGCCCTGCTATAGCAAATAATAACTTCGAACTAAAGCCTAGCATAATTCAAATGGTGCAGCAATATGTGCAATTTGACGGACTTCAAGATGAAGATCCAAACGCACATATAGCTAGCTTTCTTGAAATTTGCGACACCTTCAAGATAAATGGTGTCACAAATGATGCAATCAGGCTAAGACTCTTCCCCTTCTCTTTAAGAACTAAGGCTAAGCAGTGGCTTAACACTCTACCTAAAAATAGCATAACCACCTGGACTGAATTAACTGAAAAATTTTTGGCGAAGTATTTTCCGCTAGCTAAAACTGCAAAACTTATGAACGACATCTCTGCCTTCGGACAAATAGACTCTGAAACCCTATATGAAACCTGGGAAAGATTTAAAGAATTATTAAGATGATACCCACATCACGCGCTGCCTGTATGGTTATAAGTGCAGATGTTCTATAATGGGCTAAATCAAAGCACGAAGCAAATGATACACGCAGCTTCTGGCGGTACTTTAAATCATAAGACCCCAGAAGCAGCTCTTGAGCTTTTTGAGGACATGGCCATGAACACTTATCAGTGAAAAGTGCCTAGGTCCCCCCCCGAACAAGCCTGCAGGTATCTATGAAGTGGACAACGTCTCTCAGCTCGCTCTGCAAGTAGAAATCCTAAGCAAAAAAATCACGGAGATGACTGCTGCCTCCGCCCCTAAGGTATGGGAATCTTCAACCCCTACTCCAGAACATTTAGATTATCTTAATAATATTCCTAGAACTGCTTTTAATAATTTCTCTGCTGCGAATTTTCATCCTCCTGGTTTTAATTTTTCGAATAGTTATAACCCTGCTTTAAGAAATCACCCGAACTTTTCATGGAGTAATCCATCGAATGTGATGCGCCCACCCCCGCAAAATGATTTTTCTGCACCACCACCACCACCTCTTCAAAATTACCCAAAACCTCTAAGCTTGGAGGAATTACTTTCTAAATATATCATAACAAATGACGCTACTATAAGAACTTTAACCGGAAGCGTAAAAAGTCTAGAAAATCAGGTAGGACAGCTCGCAAAAATAATTTCTGAGCGACTTGCAGGGTCTCTTCCTTCCAATACAGAGGCCAACCCGAGAGAGCAAGAGAAAGATATAACTCTTCGAAGTGGGAAGCAAGTCTCCGGTATGGTAAGTGAAGAGCCCGAGGCAAGCTCCGCTCCCGTCTTTAAAAATCAAAGCTTCGCTCTTGCCTTTAAAAATCAAAGCCCCGCTCCGCTTCCACCCTCTGCTGAAGAAGTTATCACCCCTATTTTAGAAAATAATCTCACTCCACCACCCATCTTCAAAAATAATTCAACTCCTCCATACCCCTCTGAACTTAATAGGCAACGTCAAGATGATTAGTACTCCCGCTTCTTAGTGATCTTCAAGCAAATCCACATTAATCTTCCCTTCCACGAGGCTATTTCGCAGATGCCGAAATACGCCAAGTATCTTAAAGACCTCCTCACAAACAATAAGAAGTTAGAGAATCTTTCGCACGGCACGCTAAACGCCGAGTGCTCCGCCGTTTTAACAAATGGTTTGCCGAAGAAAATCAGTGACCCGGGTAGTTTCTCTATCCCGTGTGTCTTCGATGATCTTTTTGTTAAACATGCGTTAGCCGACTTAGGCACGAGTATAAACCTGATGCCCTTTTCGTTGTTTAAAAAGTTAGGGATTGGTAGCCTTAACCCCACTCGTATGAGTATCCAGCTAGCTGATAGATCCGTCAAGTACCTGTTAGGAATAGTGGAGGACGTTCTAGTAAAAGTCGACAAGTTCATCTTCCCGGTGGACATTGTCATTTTGGACATCGAAGAAGACGTCGAGGTTCCTCTGATCCTTGGCCGACCCTTCCTTGCCACCTCCAGAGACATCATTGACGTAAGCAATGGTATGCTCTTCCTTCGAGTAGGTGACGACGAAGTCACTTTTTCTATCACACCTTCGATGAAGAACACCCTAGCAAATTATGACTCATGGTTTTTCGTAGACGTCGTGAGTGATGATTCTTCCTACTGCCTCTCCGACTTTGAAAAAGAATTTTCTACTTTTTTCTCCTCTTCTCTTACAACTGAATCACTGCAAGGAAGTGATGAATCTTCTTATTGTCTTTCTGAGTTTGAAAAAGAATTTTCTGATTTTTGTTCTTCCTCTTTTCTTCCCACTGAATCGCTACAAGAAGCCATCTTGGCTGCTAGCCCTACCCCTTATTACGTTCCTTATAAAAAAGTTTATGAAGATATTATTTTTGAAAAAGAAAGAATCTCTAAATCCTCTTATGAAGAACCTCCTACCCTAGAACTTAAAGAACTTCCTGAACACCTTAAGTATGCTTTCTTAGAAAAAGATTCCAAGTTACCAGATATCGTTTCGGCCTACCTCACGGATACGCAAAACAATAAACTTCTTCTAGTTCTACGTAAGCATCGTCGGGCTATTGCTTGGCAAATTTCTGATATCAAGAGCATAAGCCCATCTTTCTGTACCCATAAAATTTTAATGGAAGATAATTCGCGTAACTCTATCCAACCTCCGCGCCGTATAAACCCGAATATGAAAGAAGTAGTTAAGGGCGAGGTTATGAAATTATTAGACGCAGGAATTATCTACCCTATATCGGACAGTAAGTGGGTTAGCCCCGTTCAGGTAGTTCCAAAGAAGGGAGGGATAACCGTAGTTAGTAATGAGAATAATGAATTAATCCCGACACGAACGGTGACGGGTTGGCTTATGTGTATAGATTATCGTAAGTTAAATGACGCCACCCGCAAGGACCACTTTCCTTTACCGTTTATCGACCAGATTTTTGAACGATTATCCGGCCATAGCTTTTATTGTTTTCTCGATGGCCTCTCGGGGTACTTTCAAATACCCATCTCTCCCGAGGACAAAGAGAAAACTATGTTTACTTATCCCTTCGGCACCTTCGCTTACCGAAGAATACCATTTGGATTGTGCAATGCGCCAGCTACATTCCAGCGATGTATGCTCGCAATATTTGAAAAGTACATAGAAAGCATTATGGAGGTATTTATGGACGATTTCTCCGTGTTCGGCGATTCCTTCGATAGATGTTTAGAAAACCTCGAAAAAGTCTTAGAATGATGCGAAGAAACTAACCTTGCCCTAAATTGGGAAAAATGCCATTTTATGGTGAGGGAAGGGTTAGTTTTGGGTCATAAAATTTCTGCTAAAGGTATTGAGGTAGACGTTGCCAAGATAGAAGTTATTGAGAAGTTTCTGCCGCCTACAAACATAAAAGCTTTAAGAAGTTTCCTAGGCCACGCTGGTTTTTATCGTCGTTTTATAAAGGACTTCTCCAAGATCACTAAGCCCCTTACCACCCCCTTAGAAAAAGACGCTCCATTCATTTTTGATGAGTCTTGTATTTCTTCCTTTGAATTAATTAAAGAAAAGTTAATTAATGCACCGATTATGATAGCTCTGGTGTGGGACCTTCCTTTCGAAATTATGTGCGATCCGAGTAGTTTTGTGGTGGGAGCTGTATTAGGTCAACGCATATCTAAAAACTTCCACCCAATCTATTACGCTAGTAAAACCCTCACATTTGCACAAGAAAATTACACCACAACCGAGAAGGAGCTCTTAGCTATAGTATTCTCCTTTGATAAATTCCGCCCTTACATTACACTTTCAAAAATCATTGTTTTTCCGGACCACTCGGCCCTCAAGTACCTTCTTGCCAAAACGGATGCTAAGCCTCGCTTGATTCGCTGGGTCTTACTCCTCTAGGAGTTTGACTTAGAGATCCGTGATAAGCGAGGAGTCGAGAACTTGGCCGCCGACCATCTATCCAGATTAGATAACCCCTTTATAGAAAAATTAAATGAAAAATCTTTTAATGATTATTTTCCTGATGAGAAGCTGCTTTTAGTTAACACATCTACTTCTCCTTGGTTCGCGCACATCGCCAACTATCTAGTGGCCCGGGTGCTCCCAAAAGAGTTCTCCTCTCAGCAAAAGAAGAAATTCTTTTCTGAGCTGAAGAACTACTTTTGGGAAGACCCGCATCTTTTTAGAATCTGTGCGGATCAAGTGATAAGGAGATGTGTTTCTTATGATGAAGGAATTGATATTCTAAAACATTTGCATGAAGGTCCGACAGGTGGGCACTATCAAGCTGCTCGCACCGCTCACAAGGTGCTTTGCGTGGGTTTTTACTGGCCTAGCCTGTTTAAAGATGCGCAAGCCTTTGTGAGCAGGTGTGATAGTTGCCAACGGTCGGGCAACATTTCTAATAAAAATGAAATGCCGCAAAATTATTTCGTAGAGTGCGAAATTTTCGACCTCTGGGGAATTGATTTTGTTGGCCCCCTTCCTTCTAGCTTCGAAAACAAATTTATTTTAGTTGCTGTTGATTATTTTTCACGAAGGGCTGAGGCCCAAGCTCTTCCTACGAACGACTCCCGAGTTGTAGTCACGTTTCTAAAAGGATTATTTTCTAGATTCGGTACGCCACACGTGATCGTTAGCGATAGGGTTTCCCATTTCTGTAACGCACAATTTTCAAAAATCCTTACCAAATACGGCGTTACACATAAGCTTTCCACTGCCTACCACCCCCAAACTAACGAACAAGTCGAAGTAGTTAATAGAGAAATAAAAAGAATATTAGAAAAGACTGTTTCAACTTCTAGGAAAGACTGGTCAGCCAAACTTGACGATGCTCTATGGGCCTACCGAACAGCGTACAAAACCGCCCTCAGATGTACGTCGTATCGGCTGGTATATGGAAAATCGTGTCATCTGCCCGTAGAGTTAGAACACCGCGCATTTTGGGCCTTAAAATTTTTAAACTTCGATCCCCACTTAGTCGATGACCTTCGACAATTTCAAATAAATGAACTCGATGAGTGGCGCTCTTATGCTTATGAAAATAATAAACTTTATAAAGAGCGGACGAAGCGTTTACACGATAAACACTTAAGGCACCCTAAAAACTTTAAGCCGGGCGACCAAGTCCTTTTATATAATTCTCGTTTACGTTTATTTTCGGGCAAATTAAAATCTCGCCGGTCTGGCCCGTTTTCTGTTTTAGAAGTATTTCCTTATGGAACTGTTTTAATTTCTCACCCTGATAAGGGTAATTTCAAAGTGAATGGTCAGCGTCTTAAACTGTATTTCTCTGGTGATGATGATGTCAGTCCAAACATTATTAAGTTTCTGCTTCACAAACTCTAACTTTGAACCCTTAATTTTTGTTAAAAATAATTTTATTTCTGGACAACAATATTTTTTAACAAAATTATTTTTTTGATGCGTCGAGATCAATGACGCTTTAAACAAAGGGCGCTCTTGGGAGACAACCCAAGTTATCTCTTTCTGTTTTTTTTTATTTTACAATTTTTGCCTCGGATGGCTCCGACAAGCTGAAGCTTCTGCGATCGCTGGCTCCAACATTGTTGAATCAATCACGAAGTCCAAAGAAGACTTTCGGAGGAGCGACATCACTCAGCTTTCGCAGCAAATAAATCCGGGGAAGTACCTATCTTTCAATCCTGTCTTTCAATTCTGTCTTTCAATTCTGTACTTTATTTTTCTCTCCTTCTCCAATCCCCTACTTTAGCCATTGAGGACAATGTCTATTTTAAACTTGGGGGAGGACTTCCTCCTTCATTTTTGCTTAGTGTACGAATTTTTCTCTTTGTATATATTTTAAATATTTCCAAATAAAAAGGAGAATTTTTTTTTCCAAAATCCAAAAAAAAGAGAATATTTAACAAAATTAAAATATATATATATGTTTTTGAATAGTTTAGACATTTTGGTATTTCAATAGTACCCCTAGTTTTTTTTTGTTTTACTCAAAATTTTCTATAAACAACATAGTTAATTATAATATTTCTAATCATCCTTTTTAATTATGTTTCACAAGTAAAATGTTGGTCATGCTGTGTTTCTAATTCACGGTAGCATGTTAAGGTGAAATATTTTTCTAAAACTCGCATTTCTATTATGATTTTTTGTTTTTTATTTTCTTTACTTTCTCAAAAATTTATCATCCACTATTTTCTTTTTCGTTTTTGAATAATTTTTGTAAAGTCAACTTTTGAATAACGTAGTAGATGTGAACGATCCAAGTCACTTATTATTTCTATTTTCAACTTAATTTCATCAATCTTCTTTTATTATCTAGGACTCACTTTTTGAAATTTTTCAAACCTTTGTTTTAAATAAATTAAAAAGCATGAAAATGATTTAGGCCGTTTTTGTTTTCGTTTGAACTTTCCTGCCAACCTAAAAACTTTTACCACTAGTTAGCCGTTTTTGAGCCTTTTTCTGATTTCATTTGATAGCTCCTCCCTTCATTTCAGTTTCACCAAAGCCAAAATTTCCAACCTATCGAATCACACTAGCCTTTTTGAGTTTTATAAATTATTTTGACGATTTTGATAGGATATTTTGTGATTTTTTGTGGGAGAAAAGTTTTTTTGAAAAAGTATGCTCAAAAGTGATCTTTATTTTTGTTTGGCCAATTCAAAAAGAAAATAAAAATATTTATGGCCTTTGTTTTGAAAAAAGAAAAAAAAATGGAAAAAATAAGAAAAAGAAAAAAAATGTATATATTTTTTTTTATGAAAGTTTTTGAAACTCTTTGCTTTGGTTTAGTGTGATTTTAAAGCTTCACGTTTATCTTTGAATTCCACTCCTAATCATATTCCTAAACCAAACGTTTCTGTCCTATTTAAGTCCTTTTTATTCACGCTTTTTTATTTTTATTTAACAACTAAGAAAAGAAACAAAGTAAATCAGTTTTAGTTTTGGATTTAAACTAAGATTTTTGTTAATTAAATTGATATAATTATAATGCGTTGCTTGGATCTAGTAACAACTCAATGCGTGTTTTTCATTTTCGTTGCTTTGCTTAAGTCTATTTAAAAAATCTCGTTAAAATTTTGGATGATTTGTTTTTATTGAGTAAAGTTTATAAAATTTTTACCATACCTAAATAATTGTTTTAGACTTACATTTCACCTTTTCCCTACTTAGAATTTCGCATAGTACTTGTGTAGGCATAATTAAAACTTTTTGATTAGTCCTTTTTATAAATTTCTAGTTTTTATATTTTTGCTTGGGGACAAGCAAAGCTTAAGCTTGGGGGAATTTGATAATATGTTTTATATCCAAAACTATTATCATATTTTCTATTTTATATTGTACAAATCATGTCTATTATTAGTTTATTTTTTATCATTTTTATGTAAATATTATTGTCACTGACTTTTTCTTGTCTTTTTGCAGGTTTCCAGAAAATTGGCCAAAAATGACCTGACACGCCCCCCTGTCACGCCCTCCCTGGGCGTGACCTAGGGCGTGTCACCCGATCCCGAGGACTCCTGCTGGAAGGGACAGAAAAATGAACAAAATTGCTGTCATGCCCCCTGACACGCCCTCCCTGGGCGTGTCACCAGGCGTGACCATTGGCGTGTCGCCCTCTGCCGCAAAGCCTGCTGCCGCATTAAATGTCATTTCTCCACAGCACGCAGCAGTACTGTCACGCCCCCCGTCACGGGCGTGACCTGGGGCGTGACATCAACTTTTCCGACAACTGACGAATTTCCGACCAATTATTTGGACATGACGTGCTTGTCACGCCCCCCTATACGGGCGTGGCCTAGGGCATGACAACCGACGTATAGAGGCAATGATCCTTCCTGCCAGAGTCCAGAGCCCGAGGTCAACATAGTACTGTCACGCCCCCTAACACGCCCACCCTAGGGCGTGTCGGAGGGCGTGACCAACCCGAGATTTTTTTTCTATAAATTGAGACCCCCCCTTCCATTTCAACAAGCTTTGGTTGAGAGGGGGAGGTGCTGCCCCTTTGGTTCTTGGGTCCTTTTCTAGTTTTTTATGCTTTTCTCTCTCTCTCTCCCTCTCTTTGTAATTTTTGTTTAACCCTAGTTTAATCTTTGTTTGTTTTAGCTTTCCTTGTAATCTTTAGTGTTGTTTAGTGTTAATTGTAGGGCTAGAATAGGTTTCAATTTCATGCACTTGTAATTTTAATTTCAATTTGTGTAACTTGCCCCTTTTCATTAATAGAATTGTTCTTTGTTTAGCTTGTTTTTTTTTATGCTCTACTACTCATTCCCCCTCCTCCATTCCATAATGATTAACTAATCCTCCTTGTACTCGATCTTGATGATTCGAGGTTCGAGCGATTCAGTTATGATGTTTTGATTAATCTTTTCTTTTTAGGTTAGGGCCTTGAATTACTCTTGATTAATCATGGGTTGGAGGTATATTATCGATATATACTCTCCACCTTTACTTTCATTCTGGGCTAGCCGAGAGGCCGATAGAATGAAGTGAGCATTCAAGAGTAAAGAGAGTTGTACGCACCCCTCGAGAGAGGCAGACGTTCAAATCTCCCAGATTGGAGTAAAATCCAATAGTGGGGTTCACCGCGTAAAGCGAGTTTTAGGCCTCCGATTTAGACGAGAGTCGGTCGGACCTTCCTAAACTCAGTTGGGCACGACTTCGAGAGAAGTGTGTTCAAGCTTTAGGAACCTCCACGGTCAAGGACCTTTATCCTATTAAGTTTAGATTTTGATTGCATTTTCTTAATCGTCTTTAGCTGAGGTGATTCTTGATCGAGTGCATTTCGATTTCATATTTTCAATCTTTCGTAGTAATCTCCTATCTTGTGCTCTTTAATTAACTGCAGTAGTTTCCTTTCTAGCATAGTTCTTTATTTAATAGCACTTTACTTAATTGCGGTAGTTCTCTTTCTAGTATAGCTTTACTTCCTTCCTTGCAATTAGTTTTTCTTAAACCCTAGTTTTTCCATCGAAAAGATAATAGCGTTCGTGTGAGTAAGCATAGCCAACAGTTCCCGGATTTCAATACGACACTTGTGTCCCCTAGCTACAATTCGATAGGTATACTTGCCTCATCGAGTTGCTAGTTCGGTTACATTTATTTTCTTCGAACCCTAGCGCGCAACAACATGCCCGTGTAGGGGGCATATAAGGCACGTCACATCAAAATCATTGGTCAGAAATCCATCAAACATCGAAAAAGGTGTAACATGACCCAGTTCCACGCCCGTGTAAGGGGGTGTGTCAATACTATTGACGTTCAACAATAGAAAATCTTTAAATGTGATAGCAGGCTTCGGGATGAGGGTGACATGCCCAGGGAGGGCGTGTCAGGGGGGTGTGTCAGCAGTTTTTCTCGGTATTTTGGTTCTGGCAGCAAACTTCCCCGGGATTAGGCTACATGCCCTGTGAAATGCCAAGGGAGGGTGTGTCAGGTGGCGTATTACGTCATTTTTGGCCGAAAGCTCTGAAAACCTACAAAAAGAGAAGAAAACATTAGTGGAAATAATATATAAAAAAAGAGGCCAATAAATAATCTTACAAGACATGATTTGTGTATTAAAAATCAAAATATACCATTATAGCTTAGACTACAAAACGTACTATCACGGGGCACACCATGCAATCGTACAATATTATCCACATAAAAATTTGCAAACTTTTCCACTGAATCGTCCTTCCTATCCAGAATGAAGTGTGATACCTTTATTAAACAATCAACGATCACCCAGATGGCGTATTTCCCCTTCTGTTATCTCGGCAAACCATGTATGAAATCCATAGATATATCGTCAAACTTCCATTACGGTATAGGCAGAGAATTCAAAAATCCATCGGGCTTTTGACATTTGGCCTTCACTAAGACACATGTATGACATTTCTCCACTTATAATGCTACGTCTTTCTTCAGCCCTGGCCACCAGAATAGCATTTTCATATCTTTAAACATTTTTGTTATCCCCGTGTCAATCAAGTACTTGGTGAAATGTGCCTCGTACATCAACTCTTCCTGTAATTTGCCCTCCTTTGCGACGCACAATCGACTGTTCCTCCATAATTGGCCATCAAGAACGTTATATTGGGCAATTGACACATCCAATGACTCTGCCACGAAGCGTTTCATACTGTCATCTAGCTCCATTGATTGCCGAATCCAGTCAGTGAGGTCACACTGCACTTCTCTCCAGTTCAAACATGCTTTAGAACTAGACCTCCTATCAACACAAGAGATATCCAAGGCCTCCAAATCTCGAATAAGATGCTCTCATGCATATGTATCCCACTGACATGTGCGGCAACCCTGCGACTTAACGCATCCTCCACAATGTTACCCTTACAAGGAATATAATGGATCTTGAAGGTATAGTCCCCAAGGAACTCTATCCACCTCCGCTGGCGCATATTCAAGTCCTTTTGATTTAGTAGATACTTCAAGCTCTTATGATCTATATAAATATCGACCTTCAAGCCATACAAGTAGTGCCTCCAAAGCTTCAGAGCGAATATCAAGGCGGCTAACTCCAAATCATAGACTTGATAGTTCCTCTCGTGCACTTTCAACTAGCACGAGCCATAAGCTATCACCTTACCATGTTGTAGCAAAACACAGCCTAAGCTTCTCCCTGATGCATCACTGTAGACTTCATAGCCCTTCGTACCATATGGCGAGCATAGAACAAATGTTGTGGTTAGACAGCTTTTCAACTCTTCAAAAGCTTGCGCGCACGTTGACGACCAAACAAACTTCTGAACCTTCCTGTTCAAGTTTGTGAGGGGTAACACTATCTATGAGAAGTTCTGTACAAAGCGCCTATAGTAGTCGGAAAGCCCCATAAAACTCCGGACTTCCGCTATAGAAGACAACACAAGAAACTCCCGTATCACAAAAATCTTCATCGGATCTACCGCGATTCCCTCTCTACTAATAATATGACCAAAGAATGCTACCAAAGAAAGCCAAAACTTATACTAAGAGAACTTAGCGTACAACTGATTGCTCTTCAGGGTCTCTGAAAGTGAGGGTAAGATCTACCTTTACTCTAGAGGGGGGGTGAATAGAGTATATTAAAATAATTTTCCAAATAAAAAATATTTGCAGTGGAAGACTTGATATAAGTATAGGTGTAATTGTGCTACCAGTATATAAAACTAGGTCAACAAGAAAGCAAAATAACAGCACACAGCAAACCAGAAGACACAAGGATCTATAGTGGTTCCCCAATCAACCTAGGTATATCCACTCTTCTACCACCCTAGGTAGGAATCCACTGCAGGAATAGTTGATCAGGTGTCCTGGGCACTAATGAGCTTTTGATAAGGTGCTCAAAAACCAAACCAGATTTTTTGATCAGGTGTCTTGCCACCACTTAGTTTTGACAAGGTCTCAGAAACCAGCCTTAAAACTTTTGAAGGGAGTTTTGATAAACCCTTTTACAGGAGAGAAAAGGAAAAGAAAAGAGTTGTTGTTCTTCTCTGTCAACAATCCAAGAGAATACTAGTGGATGATGTTGTCAAAGCTCCCCCTGAGATCTGCAATGTTTAGGAAGAAAAGCTTTGCATAGGGTGATAGGTCTTCAGTAGATCTAGATCTCCAGCAAATGATGATTTCAGCAGTTGTTGAAATGTGGAATGTCTGGAGTCTTTGATGAAGAAGCCTTTGAACACTTGAATCAAGAAGATCTTGATGATGTAGAATAGAAGAATTCTTTTCTGTTAATGATCTCCTTCACAGTATAATTCCTTGTCTTCAATATGAATTCAGAAATCCTGTAAACTTGTGTCTCTTGTGTGTCTATTCCCAGAATTCTTTTTTGAAATCTCTTGTTCTCTTTTTCAATTATTCTCTGGAGATATACTGAAAATCTATCTTTGAGATAGCCGTTACTCAGTCATAAATTACTACCTTAAATGAACTTTATCTATGGAGAAAAGTCCTAAGAGACATTCCATTTTGTCTTCCTTTAAACTTGCTCCAGATTAGTTGAAACGGCTACAGAATCCTTTGAAATATATGCTGATAATAACTAAGATTTAATTCTATAACTGTCTAAATTTGAATTCCTAAAATCATTGATCTCAGAGATTGGATTTATAGTTAGAGACAGAAACGTTGATCTGAGCTCGAAGATCATCGAACCGAGTTCGACGACTCGTTGAACTGAGCTGAGAGATAGTCGAACTGAGTTCGACGTTTCGTTGACCTGAGCTCGACGAAAAATGTCCTAGTCTTCAGCATTTGAATTCTGATTTTAGAGGGTCTTAGGGGAAGCTTCCAAACCTACGTTCTAACCCTTAGACTCATTCTAATTGACCTTTAAGACTATACAAGAAGGTCAAAACAATTTTCCTAAGAACATAGTGATCCTTGCCCAAATTAGTAATAGGGTGTTCCAACAATCTCCCCCTATTTGGGTTAGGATTACTATTTACAAGACAAATAGGAAATAAAAAGCATACAGACAGAATTCAAAAACAAAAACAATAATGCAGAGAAAAGAAATGTAGCATTGCAGAACCACATAGTATCACAGCAGACAGTCAGAATTTAGATATATTGTCAGCTTAAGCAATTACTTCTTTTCATTGCCTTTCTTGAATAGGATTTATCTGTTAGGGTTGAGAGCTTCCTTCTTTGATCTCCTGTCATCAGCAGCACCTAAGGAGGTTTGAGATTTGGGCCTGAGAACCACAGCCTCTGGGTGCAATTTCATATAACTTTCTGGGTCAAAGAACTTTCTGGATGAATATCTTTCTAGCTCTTTCTTTCTCTACTTAGATAAGGTTGAGATGTTTGAGGTGTCTCTCCCTTGTTCTCTTGCTTTCTTAATCTGATCTAAGGCTGCTAATTCCTTCATCCTGGCAGTCCAAGAGAGTGGATTATTTTTCAGGATCCTCAAAAGGATCTGGAGGTTCATATCTATTTATAGAATCATCAGAAGGAGGAACTCTTGAAATAACAGTGTCTTTCAGCTTATAAGGGAAAGGACCAGAGGTTGAGTCAATAAGTCCTTGTCCTTTCCATTGATATGGATGCTGCCTTAACTGACCAAATGGAGTATACTCTATAATCTCTTTTACTTCATCTGTGCTAACCTCTCCTTGATTGATAACCTCTTTGATAATATCCTCTTGGTTGAGATCTATCTGAAGGGTTAGAAGAGCTATGTTTTGCAGCAGATCAAAATTGAGAAGCAGAACCTCCACCAGTACCTGCATCTGGAGGAGGAGGAGGAGGAGGATTAAAGTGAGAAGATCCTTTATCATACTTATCAATCTTCCTCTTCTTTTTCATAGCCTTGAACTGATTCTTTGAGTATTGCATCCAGGGTTCTGAGATGGGGCAGTCATGTAGAATATAATAAGGAATATCATTGTCATCTTTGACCATTTCTGGAGATACCCTCTTCAATGCCTTGCTTCTAGCTTTCCTCTTCCTTGTAATAGTTGTAGAGGAGTCATCAGAATCAGTTTAGAACTTGACACTGTCAGAACTCTGAGGATTGTCATATAATTCATCAATCCTTTTAAGGTATTCGTGTTGTTGTTTTGATTGTTCAGCAGATATAATAGCAGCAGCAGATTCATCAGCAGCAGAAACCATTGGGGCAGTAGAAGCAGCAGATACAGACACTTCAGAAGAAGAAACTGAAACTGAGATAACAATATTAAAGACATCAACAGCAGCAGCAGCAACATCCATATTATCAACAGAAATAGTACTTTCTACAGCCTTAAAAGATTTGATATATGCAGAAATCAGGCTGGGATCATAGCAGGCAATAGGCATAATGGCCTTAGTTAGATCTTCCACTTCCTGAGCTGGTAGTCAGCTCAAGTGAAGAGTATCAAAATCTAATAACAGTGACCTGAGGTCAACTGTTAGAACTGGTACTGGAACTGGAACTGTAAACTCTGGCAGGAAATCCTCTGATGCAGCAGGCACCATCTCTTCTTCATATGGCATCTCTCTATGCCTAGATTCAGTAGAAACTGGATCAAGGCACCCCATAGAAGAGATTGCCCGAGGAGAAGAAAGAGAGGATAGCCTGGCAGATAGCTCCTGGATTGATTTCAGGAGTGGAGCAATGGAGGTCTCCAGCAGGAGTGTAAGCCTGGGAGCCAACATCCCATATAGCCTATCTGCTAGGGTAGGTAGGTCTACTTGCTCAAGTAGAACTTGAGTAGAGGTAGAGGATAGTGTTGTAGAGATTGGTGGTGAAGGGGCTGCAGACGTTGTAGTGGAAGAGGTGGATGGTAGGATTGATGGTTGAGAGATTGGAATAGTGGAGATGGAAGTTATTTGAGTGGATATGGATGGGGAGAAGGATGGTTGTGCAAGAATATCATGTAAAAGTTGTTGGTAGGAGGTAGATGATTATAGAGGCTCAAGAGGTGAGGAGGGGGAATCATCCATGAAGGAATCATCCATTCGATTGAAAGATGGAATGGATTAGGCAATATCCAGCGGTGGATAATAGTGTAGGGGATGGAAAAGGTCTATAGAGGTTGCTGGTGGTGGTGAAGGAGTTGAAAGTGGAGAGGAAATTGTGATTGGGGAGGAGGTTGAGGTGGTAATGGTGGAAGAAGGAATGGAGGATGGAACAATGGGTGGAGATGGTGGAGATGAGGAGGAAACAGGCATCTCTTCTAATGGGGCAATTGCCTGTGGGAGAGTGACTTGAGTATTCCTTGTGCCTGAGGTTGAGACAGCAACAGGAGTTCTGCTTGGCTTGGAAATTTGCCTGTCCCATTTACCAAATAGGGCACAAGTCAGCCTCTTGGAGGCATTGATGTGCATCCCACTGGACACAAGCAACTGTGGGCATCTGTTATGCAAGAACAACCCAAGAATCCTCCCAAAATTAACAAAATTTTTGTTCACCTTTTTCTTGATAAAATCAAAGAAAACCTCTCCCTAATTGAGATGTTTCTTATCTACTACAGCAGTCATCAAACAGAATTGATACCTAGAAATGGTATCATGAGCAGAGTGCTTGGATAATAGCACTTTTCCCACAACATCAGCTAAGAATCTATATTCAACTGACAAATTCTTTTTGAGCAGCTTGTTAGGGTTTGCTGCAGAATGACCCATTCTATCAAGCATATTTGCAAACTTTTCTCCAGATAGTTCAACAAAATCGTTTCTAGTGCTTAGTTGAAAAACTTCGATCAGGAGGGCAGGTGTTAGAGATACCTGAGTCCCGACAATAGTACCAACCACAGTATTCTGATCCAAATTGTGAGTCGTGTACACCCATTCTTTGATCTAATCCGCAGCAAGTTTCATCCTTGTGGTCATAATCTGCACCAACTGCTGTTCTTTGAATAAGTCGAGAATGTCTTTGAATATCTGGTCGCTGCCTTCAAATGAGTCCATATCTATGTCGAATCCAGTATCGAATTTCATGGAGGCAAGAACTGCAACTGAAACCGCCATTGTTTACCTGCAAAAATGAAACAAACACGACCAAGTGTAGATAAGTTTGGAGGGAAAGAAAAGTTCTGCAGAGAGTATGAAAGTGCAAGAGAGAACGACGGCCAAAAAAGGAGTTTTATATTAGGGTTCGACGCTAGAAAGGAAAGATCGTTGAACTCCGTTCGATGATCTGGGCTACTAAAGGAATCTGAAGAGTCTTCAATAACGTCGATCTCCGTTCGACGATATTGGAGAGCGTCGAACTCTGTTCGACGATCTCTGACCAGAAGAGAATAACCTAGTGCTATCTGAAAGTGCTGAACTGAGATCGATGCTTTTAGAAAACGACGATCTCCGTTCGGCGATCTTGGGGAAAAATGTCGAGCGCAGTTCATAGATAAGAAACACCCTATAGACACTAGAAGAATCATGTTTTTAACCTAGTCTTTGTCAATTATAGGGTTTTAAAAATCTTGGATCTTAATTTAAGCTTCCTCCATCTAACATTCCTAACTGATTTAGGAAGAAGGTGTGTTTCTTTTCATCCTTGGTGAAAATATCTCCCCTTTGCAAATCAGTTGGGATATAATGAAGTTCAATTTTATTTTCTCAACCTTATCCCTTAAAAAGTGATGCATAATCTCTATATGTTTTGTCCTACTATGAAGGACTGGATTTTGTTCTATAGAGATAGAACTAGTGTTATCACAAAATATTTTTGACCTCTCTAAGTTGTAACCATAGTCTAGAAGCTGGTTTTGAATCCACAAAATCTGTGAGCAACAACTACCTGCTGCCATGTATTCAGCTTCAGCAGTTGAAGTTGACACAGATGTTTGTTTCTTACAGAGCTAGGAAATAAGTCTGTCACCAAGAAACTGGCGAATTCCACTGGTGCTTTTCCTGTCTACTCTACATCCAGCATAATCAACATCTGAAAATCCAGTTAATTCAAATCTTGAGTCTTTTGGATACCAGAGACCTAGATTTGGACAACTTTTCACATACCTAAGAATCCTCTTTACTAATGTTAGGTGTGACTCTCTAGGGCTTACTTGGAATCTAGCACATATGCATGTAGTAAACATTATGTCAGGTCTACTAGCTGTAAGGTATAATAAAGAGTCAATCATTGCTCTATATGTTGTCTGATCAACAGGTTTCCCATGTTCATCAGCATCTAGTACAATATTAGTGGGCATAGGTGTTTTCATACATGATGCTTCAGACATACCAAATTTCTTAACCAATTCTTTTGCATACTTGGTTTGAGAAATAAATATGTCATCAGCATGTTGTTTGACTTGCAATCCTAGAAAGAAGGAAAGCTCACCCATGGTACTCATTTCAAATTTTGAATGCATTAGTTTAGAGAACTTTTTGCACAAATTTGAATCAGTAGATCCAAATATAATATCATCTATACATATTTGCACTAGTAGGATATTGGCCTTATGGGTTCTAATAAAAAGAGTTTTGTCTACTCTACCCCTTATAAAATCATTTTTCAGAAAAAAGCATGCTAAGGTCTCATACCATGCTCTAGGAGCTTGCTTGAGACTATACAATGCTTTGTTCAATTTGAAAACATAATCAGGATGAGTTGGAGAGATAAAACCTGGGGGTTGTCTAATATAGACTTCTTCCTTGATATCTCCATTGAGAAATGCACTCTTTACATCCATTTGATAGACCTTGAATCCTTTGTGAGCTGCGTAAGCTAGGAATATTCTTATGGCCTCCAACCATGCAACTGGTGCAAAGGTCTGGTCATTGTCTATTCCTTCTTCTTGAGAATATCCTTGTACAACTAGCCTTGCCTTGTTCCTGACAATGATTCCTTGATCATCCAACTTGTTTCTGAAAACCCACTTTGTTCCAACAATGGATTGATCCTTAGGCCTTGGCACTAGCTCCCAAACTTTGTTCCTCTCAAATTGATGTAATTAATCTTGCATTGCAATGATCCAGTGTGGATCTTGTTCTGCATCTTGTATGGATTGAGGTTCAATTTGAGATAGAAAGCAGGTGTGCATAGGGTTTTTTTTGACCTGATTTCTAGTTTGCACACCAGCTGAGATGTCTCCAATCACTTGGGAGATTGGATGATCTCTTGTTGTTACTAAATTAATAGGGGGTATTAATTGTTCAACAACTGGCTCTTCAAGATTGTTCTCTCCAAGATATTGAGTACCAAGATGTTGATTGTCCTCTTCATCTTCACTGATTTTACCTCTTTATTGGGTAGGTGACTGTGTTGTATCCTTTTCAACAATATATAACCTATCCAAATTTTATGAAAGAGAGTGTACCTGCAAGGGTTCTATGGTAGAAGTATTCTTCTCCTTGTAAAACATGTTAGTCTCATCAAAAGATACATGAACAGATTCTTCAATTTTAAGAGAAGTTTTTTTATACACCATATAAGCTTTACTGATCATGGAGTATCCAAGAAACACTCTTTCATCAGCTTTAGCTTGGAATTTTGCTATATACTTCTTGTCATTATTGTGTATGTAACAAATGCAACCAAAAATCTTGAAGTAATCTAGTTTAGGTTTCTTCTCTTTGAGTAATTCATAAGGAGTCTTGCCCTTCAGCTTATGTATCAAACTTCTATTCAACACATAGTTTGAGGTGTTCACTGCCTCTGCCCAGAAGGATAGAGGAAGGTGAGCATCTGTCAACAATGTGGTGGCAGATTCAATAAGGGTTCTATTTTTCCTTTCAACTACCCCATTTTGTTGAGGAGTTCTAGGAGCTGAGAAAGTGTGCCAGATCCCTTCACTCTGACAGAACTCTTGCATAAGAAGAGAATCAAACTCTGTCCCATGATCACTTCTGATCAGGGCAATGTGAGTATTGAACTCAATCTGTATGCATTTGAGAAACTCTGTCAAACATTTCAAGTTATCAGACTTCTTCCTCAAAAAGAACACCTATGTGAATCTAGAGAAGTCATCTACAACCACTAAAGTGTAAGATTTCCCTCCTATGCTTTGTACTGTAATGGGTCCAAACAGATCCATGTGTAACAGATACAAGATCCTAGGTGAATCACTCTTATTAAGTGACTTAAAAATATTTTTAGTTTGCTTTCCTAATTGACAAGCTCTACAAAGTCCTTCCTTCTTATAGGGGCCAGAAGGTAGTCCTCTAACAAGGTTGTCCTTGGAAAGACTAGCAATTGTTCTAAGGTTTATATGCTCTAATCTCTTATGCTATAGATCATTTAGCTTGCAAACAGAATTAAATAAACAAATATCTATCTTAGTTGAAAGAAAATCTACAAGATAAATGTTACCTTTCCTTTTACCTATTAACACAGTTGTGTTATGCTCTGATTTGATTTTGCATGAGGATTTGTTGAATGTCACCTGGTATCCTTCATCACATAGTCTGTTGATGCTGATTAGATTGTGCTTCAGTCCTTCCACATAAGCCACCTTCCTGAATGTGACTGAGCCAATCTGGACAGCACCATATGCTTTTGTTTGTCCAAAGTTTGAATCTCCAAATATTACTTTGGGTCCAAGTTTGGCTTTGAATGATGTGAGATTCTCCTTGTTTCTTGTCATGTGCTTTGAGCACCCACTATCCAGATACCATTGTTGGTTCATTGCTGGATAGGTCTTCACCTGTACATAAACAACTTATATGTTTTTTACCAAGTTTACCTTGGGACTAGGTTGATAACCTTTAAATTCTGAAAGAAAATACATCCCTGGCAGACTCTTATAACCTTCAGGATGATATCTTCTAGGAGGTATTATCCATTCAGTATAAGGGTTAAAGTTTTGGGATGTAGGACCTCTAGGATTGAAGTTTGATTTGCCTTTGAAATTTTTTTCAAAACTCTAAGCTCCGTTCGACGATCTCTGAGCTGATTTCGACGATCTTGGGTCAGATCGTCGAGCTCCATTCGAAGATCGATTATACTAGAGTTCAGAGTTCGGCGATCGTCGACCTGAGTTCGACGATTCAGCTTGAGATCACTGAGCTCTGTTCGACGATCTTCGAGCTCTGTTCGACATTTTCCGTTGAACTTTAGTTTTCTTAGGCAGATCAGGGTTCTTCCTAGCCACCTCTACAACTCCCTTCCCTTTATCTGAGATAAACTTGATTGGGGTTATTAACACTATAGGTTGGCTGGATGAAGCACCCAAGCTAAGTGTACTATTAAGTCTAGAGTTCACTATGGTTGTGATGTCCATCAATCTGATGCTTCTCCCATTAAGGGATTCTTCAAACTTCTTTTCCTGGGATAGTTCACTTTTCAGTGAAGCTATCTCCTCCCTACAGCATTCTAACTCCTCAGAGAGTTTGAGGTTGTCTGATTTTAAAGTGCTATGTTCAGACAATTGATTTCTGAGAGAGATAATCTCTTTCTCAGACTTTAGCAGGTCTAAACACAGTGCTTTAAATTCAAATTTAAAGTCCTCTGAATTAAAATCAAAAGAATCTATTACCTAGTCTTCTTCATCATCATGTTCAGATTCAGATTCTGATTCATGTTCTGCATCAGAATTATGTTGGGAGGCATTGATAGACATCATGCAGTACTCCTTCTCTTCAGCATCATCTTCATCATCACTTGAGCTTGATGAAGCCTCTGACTCTTCTTCAGTTTCACTCCAGGTTTCAGCTACAAATCCCTTCATGGTGTGTTTGTTTTTATTGGAGGAGGATTTGTCATTGTTGTTTCTCTTGGAGTCCTTGTCTTTTCTCCTATCTTTCCTGTCCCTCTTGTCCTTATTCTGATTTTCTGGACAATCAGGCACAATGTGGCCTGGTTTCCTGCATCCAAAACAAATAATTTCTTTATTATTGTATTTGTCATACCTTGGCTTCTCATGCCCTCTGGATGACCTCTTTCTGAAATCTTTCCTGGCCATCTTATAGAATCTTTTGGTCAGTAAGCTCATCAATTCTTCATTGCCTGTGACCTTGTCTTCAGGCTGATCTTCTGTGGCTTTGAATGCTCTTGTCTTTTCCTTACTGATTGCTAAAGAAGCAACCTTTTGTTCTTCCTCTCTATTCTTGATGAGCACCTCATAGGACTTGAGCTTGCCCAATAGAGCCTCAGTAGTAATCTCAGTTAGGCTTCTAGCATCCTTGATTGGCCAGATCCTTGAGTACCAAGTGCTAGGGAAGCACATTAGGATCTTGTCATTTAGTTCAGTTAGAGAGATCTCCTTGTCCAGTGTTTTAATTCACTAACTATTAGGCTGAGCCTGTTTTACATGTCAGCAACTGACTCAGTTTCTCCCTTTTTGAAATTCTCATACTGGCTAATGAGATGGGATCTTCTGTCTTTCCTTTCATTAGTAGATCCTAAGACAATTTCAGATAACTTATCCCATATTTCTTTTGCTGAGTTACATTCAGCCACTTTCTGAAATATTTCATCTGATATAGTCTGAACAAGAATATTCATTGCTTTGGCATCTACAACTTTCCATTTCTTGATTTCTACATCTGTTCCTGAAGGAGGTGGAACAACACTTATACTTGTATTCGCTGGGGGTCTTGGACATACTGTCAAAATAGAATTATAGATGTCCTCATCAATAGAATTCATATATAATTTTATCCTTGCCTTCCAAAGTGCAAACTTAGAAAGGTTGCACACTAGAGGTCTGGTGCTAGCATAATCTTTGTTCTGTGCCATGGTTTCTTAATAAAATAAGTATAATACAAATAATAACCCTCTATAGAAGATTGATCTTATAAGAGTTCTTTTGGTTCAGGTGTTAGCCTGTAGGAATAACCAATCTAATGAAGATTCAGTTGTTGAGTAACCAACCTCCCTCTTATACCAATTGAAAGTGAGGGTAAGATCTACCTTTACTCTAGAGGGAGGGTGAATAGAGTATATTAAAATAATTTTCCAGATAAAAAAATATTTGCAGTGGAAGACTTGATTTAAGTATAGGTGTAATTGTGCTAGCAGTATATAAAACTAGGTTAGCAAGAATGCAAAATCACAGCACACAGCAAACCAGAAGACACAAGGATCTATAGTGGTTCCCCAATCAACCTAGGTACATCCACTCTTCTACCACCCTAGGTAGGAATACACTGCAGGAATAGTTGATCAGGTGTCCTGGGCACCAATAATCTTTTGATAAGGTGCTCAAAAACCAAACCAGATTTTTTGATCAGGTGTCTTGCCACCACTGAGTTTTGACAAGGTCTCAGAAATAACCCTCAAAACTTTTGAAGGGAGTTTTGATAAACCCTTTTACAGGAGATAAAAGGAAAAGAAAAGAGTTGTTGTTGTTCTTCTCTGTCAACAATCCAAGAGAAGACTAGTGGATGATGTTGTCAAAGCTCCCCCTGAGATCTGCAATGTTCAAGAAGAAAAGCTTTGCATAGGGTGATAGGTCTTCAGTAGATCTAGATCTCCAGCAAAGGATGATTTCAGCAGTTGCTGAAATGTGGAATGTCTGGAGTCTTTGATGAAGAAGCCTTTGAACACTTGAATCAAGAAGATCTTGAAGATGTAGAATAGAAGAATTCTTTTCTTTTGATGATCTCCTTCACAGTATGATTCCTTGTGTTCTGTATGAATTCAGTAATCCTGTAGACTTGTGTCTCTTGTGTGTCTATTCCCAGAATTCTTTTTTGAAATCTCTTGTTCTCTTTTTCAATTATTCTTTGGAGATATACTGAAAATCTGTTTTTGAGATAACCGTTACTCAGTCATAAATGACTACCTTAAATGAACTTTGTCTCTGTAGGAAAGTCCAAAGAGACATTCCATTTTTTTCTTCCTTGAAACTTGCTCCAGATTAGTTGAAATGGCTACAGAATCCTTTGAAATAAATGCTGATAATAACTAAGATTTAATTCCATAACTGTCTAAATTTGAATTCCTGAAATCGTCGATCTCTTCAGAAAAGCGTCGATCTGAGCTCGACTATCGTCGACCTGAGCTCAGAGATTGGATTTATAGCTAGAGACAGAAACGTCGATCTGAGCTCGAAGATCGTCGAACCGAGTTCGACGACTCGTTGGACTGAGCTCAGAGATAGTCGAACTGAGTTCAACGTTTCGTTGACCTGAGCTCGACGAAAAATGTCCTAGTCTTCAACACTTGAATTCTGATTTTAGAGGGTCTTGGGGGCAGCTTCCAAACCTAAGTACTAACTCATAGACTCATTCTAATTGACCTTTAAGACTATACAAGAATGTCAAAACAATTTCCTAAGAACATAGTGATCCTTTCCCAAATTAGTAATAAGGTGTTCCAACAGTCTCCAACACTATGCATAAATGATCCACATGATCTTACATGGACTGAGAGTAAACCTGGATATCGTGAAAAAAGACTACAATAAACTGGTCCAAAAACTCTTTAAACATCTGATTCATTAAATCCATAAACACGGACGACACATTCATCAGCCCAAATGGCTTGACAGTGAACTCATAGTTCACATAGCGTGTACTAAACGCCGCCTTGGGTATGACACTTTCCCTAATTCTCAGCTAATAATAACCAGATTTCAGATCTCGTTTTGAGTACAAAGTTGATCCAACAAGCTGGTCGAACAGGTCATTGATCCTCAGAATTGGGTACTTATTCTTCTCAATCAGCTTATTTAGTTCCCGATAATCAATACACAGCCGCAGACTACCATCCTTCTTCACGAAGAGGATTGGTGCACTCCAAGGTGACAAACTTGGACGCACAAACCCTTGCTCTATCAATTCTTGCAGCTGCACTTTCAAATCCACCATTTCTCTCAGGGCTAAATGGTATGGAGATCGTGATATAGGTTTGGCACCTGACACCAACTCGATGGTGAAATCAATTTCCCTCTGAGTTAGAGCTCTAGGGAGATTTTCAGGAAAAATGTCGGTAAACTCTGATGCCACCGGAATACTAACCAAACCATGCTTGGGCTTCTTAGCCTCTAATAGGGTGAAGAACAACTTCACACCCTTATGAACTGCTTTGACTACTTGGAGAGAAGACATCAGCTTCTTGCTTAGCCCCTTCATGCAAGAGAAAGTAGTTTAATGATCAGTATTAGTCCTCAGTTTGACCATCTTTAGACTACAGTCGATGTATGTATGTTGCTCTGAGAGCCAATCCATGCCAAAGATCACGTCAAACTCTACTATTGGCACTAGTGACGCTTCTAAGTAAAACTCCTGACTTCCAATCAGCACCTTAACGCAACAGACTCCATCCGCGTGTATCGAACAACCGTTAGGCAGCAGCACATCCAGTCTATCCTTCGCCACTTAGGAAGGCACTCTGATACGCGTTGTGAAATCTTTGGATAGAAAGGAGTGCGAAGCTCCTCTATCAAATAGTGCTCTTGCGGACAGTCCAAGATCAAGACAAAGTCAAAACCACGACAATCATATGACTGATGCATAAGGCGTAAGGTATATAAACCATTAAAGCTAAAATCTAACACATACTTGTAACCATATCACATTGCTTAAAGGACTCCTTCTAGCCCAGGTTGTAGACTCCAGGTATGGATAGAGCATGATGGGACATGGTTGACTCCACCGCCTTCCCTTTTTAAGCATAAGATGATCCTTCCTTATTCTATTACTTGCCACTACAACAGTCATGTGCTATATGACATGGTTTGCCATAGTTATAATAATTAATTGGGCCTCCTTGCCCAGACGATGATCCAGTAGTAATAGATGAAGAAGTCGGTCCAGAAGTGTTGGGCTTCTTGTTCCACTTTCGATGTCCAGTATTTGATGAACTTAGAAGTTTAAATTCTGACCGCTTCACAGCCAAGTCCTTCTTACCTTGGACCCTCTTCAGATTCTACTCCAGAGATAGGACTGTATTGAACAGGGTCAGAAAACCCTGCGTCATTGGTCCTGAGAGCAGCAGCCTCAGATCGTCACGTAGTCCTTCATAGAATCGGTTTGTCTTGCAATCCTCATCAGTAAAAGTAAAGCATGCATATCGCCCCAATCTCACAAACTCATGTAAGTAGTCATCCACACTACTCTCACCCTGAGTCAATCTCTGAAACAAGTTTTCCATAGCTATTTTCTGCACTGACAGGATATATTGCTCTAGAAACAACCTCAAGAACTCATCCATCGAGATATTGGTGAGTTGTCTACCAACAAAGTGATGTAGCTCTAACTCATCCCACCACAATCTTGCTTCACCATCCAAAAGTAATGTGGTTATAGTAACCTTTTGCCACTCCTCAGTATCCATTGCCATCATGACCCTCTTAACCTGAGAGAGCAAGTCTTCAGCTTGCGTTGGGGTCCCAGTCCCCATAAACATTGGAGGGTTAAGCTCATCGCATGCTTGATATACTTTTCAGTCGCTCTTCTTTGCAGTACGGGCTCTGCCGCTACTTGATCCACCACTATAGGTTTGACTACGCCAAGCGATACCTAGCACACTTTAGGGGCAGGAGGTTGCACCTGCCTCCCTGGCTGAGCATTAATCATGGCAAACACCGCTTCAGCAGCCAAATGTATGGTTTCAGTAGTAGGAGGGGTCACATGCACATCATTAGGCGCACTACTCTTCGTAGAGTGTTGATTTTGGTACTTCTTGCACTACTTTAAGTCACCTGAAATCGTGAAACACCCAATTAGGCAACCAAGCATAGTGCTAAAAAGCAATTATGGGAACACCCAGGTTCCTCAAACATGTATATTTTCATTTCTAAGTGGACATTCATGGGTTCTTTAATGTTATAACGGTAACGCACATACATGTGCTCACCACCCCTCTAAAGAATTCGCCCATGAATTCAAATAAGAAAGACCGACACCAGACTCTAATACCAAATTGTAATACCCCCATCCGTCGTATATGATATAATAGAAGGTCTGGTCGGGGCTCCACGCCATATACTACAGACAGTTAGTGGAGTTACGTATTAAAACCATAATGCATAAACGTTTATCCTAACTAAGAGTGCATTTTAGCGAAAGTAAATTAAATTGCAGAGAACCCAACCATTTGAATGTCAACTAACCCAAAAAGGAATGCCAAGAATAATACACAGAGAGTTATGGCCTTAAGGACTTACAATGTTTCCTCATAAGATAATGTCTTACATACTTCGGCACACAGGATGACCACATATGAAACAGTTATTAAAAACATAACATTGGTTTGGCCTTTGAGGGTCGGCATAGCATTTAACAACCCTTTGCTTCAACCCGCTATTTCCTGCTTGGCTCGACTACACCTGCATGAAACTATTCCATCCTAAAGGTGGAAAACAAAGCAATGATCAACATTAACTAACCAAATTATAACGACCCCACCCCTCAGTCGGGGTTGTCGTGTTCCTTCCTTGCAAGTATTAACATATAAATACCATGTCAATCATAACGTGCAACTTAAGAACCAATTACCACAGACGTTGGCATGGTCGTCCAACGCCTTGTGTTCTCAAGGCACATTCTCGGTGCCCGAGGCCTCAAAGGGTCACACCTTCATTCTCTATGACAGTTTGCAACGTTTGAGCATTCTAGTCTTTCAGGGTTGAAGACAAATATAATGCCCCTATGTCTACGACAATGTCAAGGTGATCCCTGTGAACAACACAATGACTCACTACAAGTTGATCGATATATAGTTGGGTACAGTTCAGCTCTTTCCCGGTGCTCAAATCATCGGGCGCAACAAGCTACGATGCGGCTCAGCATCCTCTTTCCCATTCATACGATTCATAACTCTGTTATGATCCTAGGCTAGCACTCGCGATCGCCTAAGCTGTGCCACACAGGCTCTCAACTCAACACATTAGACCCTAAGTCTTCAAGAGACATGCCTCACATGGTCCCCCAGGTCTCTTTAAGACATGCCTCTCAAAACATAAGCTCAGTGGGAGTTGCCGCCGACGGTAGCGCTACCGCCATGCGGTAGGGGATATACTATCGTTTCTTCCCATGAATGGGTGTTTTCCTAGAGGTATACTCAAGTACTCTCACTACACCCATCTGCACACCCTGTGACTCTTAAAATTATCCATGACCACGGAGTCTTATCCGGCATACAAATAATCATCACCAATCCAGACCAACCCGTCCGGATGGGCTTCACATAGCATGCATATTTCGTACTTTGATTTCAGATTTTAAATGCAAAGAATTTGGGATACAAAGATCGACTCGTCGGGAGAATCGCTTCTGTTCTTGGAGCGTCTACCATCACATGCCTAAATAAAGGACTTCACATGTCCAAGGAAGAGGATTGTTACCCTTGAAGTTCATTTCGGCAACCTGAGAGAGACTCTAGCTGGATGGAAATGACCGCAACAGGCTTGCCTCCCTAGATCCAAACTCGGCTTGTGAATCAGAGTTCCGAAGCTCCAATAGTGGCATGATCTCCTTCCTCTTCCTCTTACCTCACTCTACCTTATCTCTAACCCTTAGAAAGAGAAAACTTTGGGATCAAATGAAGAAGAAACTCCCTAACCAGCCTTATACCACCTGGGATGACACCCCACTATCGGATCCTAATTAAAAACTAATGAACGACCATGATTCACTCCAAATTTTGGTTTACGAGACTTACCGCCACGCGATAGAAAGATACCGCCGCGCAGTAGATTAAGCGTTAAATTGTCCTATAAGCCATAGTTCAAAATCTCCAAGAACATGCTGACAC
The DNA here is from genome assembly GCA_039513925.1 of Platanthera zijinensis. NCBI lineage: Eukaryota > Viridiplantae > Streptophyta > Magnoliopsida > Asparagales > Orchidaceae > Platanthera > Platanthera zijinensis. The sequence continues at coordinate 111,326,683 of CM077084.1, read as the reverse complement.
GTGTCCGCATCATAACTGCTCTGCTACCGCCCTGCGATATCTTACTATCGCTGAGCGATATCTATTTGTCTTGTAACTAGCGTAGAAACGAAAGAACGGCAACCGCCAGCACTAACCCTATCGTTGGGCGATAGCTCACTGAGAGCCATACCAAATAAATTAGCCCTGCTACCGCCGTGCGATTATAACCTATTGTTGTGCGGTAGACGATACTTCGCGTCAACACGACACTTTCGACGCATTAACGTTACTGCTACGCAGTATCGCTACTACCACGTAGTACCTTGCAGAGAGGTACAAGTGATAAAATAGCTTCACTATCGCCGATATTAACCCTACCGTCGGGCGGTATCTAACCAAAGCCATTTCCTGCCTTAAGAAACTTGGGGCGTTACAAAAGGAGTGACTACTAATGATAAGAAGGAAAGTCACACTGCAACCACTATATCTACAGTGGAGGATGATGTCATCATTATTGGAGATGACGTTACAACTGCACTCTCATGCGATGACCAAAGCTGGATTGTGGACTCGGGTACTTTTGCACATGTCTACCATAATAGAGAGTTGTTTGTCACATACACGACTCACGATTGTTGATTTCTTACAATGGACAATGGTGACACTTTTAAAGTCATTGAGAGGGAAGATATGCACCTGAAAACCATCAAAGGAGGTTTGCTGATTCTACAGGATGTACGACATATACTTGACATCCGTTTTAACCTATTCTCAGTTGGAAAGCTAAGTGATGAGGGACACTTCAATATCTTTGGTGGATATTATTGGAAGCTGATTAGAGGATCGCCCGAAGTCGCCAGAGGCTGGAGAGACACTAACCTATATTATATAGAGGGAAGGCCAGAAGCTGCTCAACCTAATACTGTTAAGGATGGAGCATTAACCTCTTTGTGGCATAGAAGATTGTGTCATATCATCCAGAAGGGATTAGGATATCTCTACAAGAAAAACATGATCACTAATCTATTTGCAGATCAGTTGGAGAGGTGCGATCACTATTTGGCTGGGAAGTAGAACCAAATATCATTTCAGAGTCATGCTTCCACCAGGAGATCAAAGCCGCTAGAGCTTGTGCATACTGATGTTTGTGGACCACTGAAGGTTCAGAAGAGATTAGGATCATCATATTTTGTGACATTCATTGATGATTTTTCAAGGAAGCTTTGATTTTATATGATTAAAACCAAAGATGAGCTTCTCGACACTTTTCAAATATTCCACACCATGGTGAAGAGACAATCTCGGAATAAGCTAAAGTGCAACAGGTATGATAATAAGGGAGAATATATTGGTCCTTTTGATGAGTATTACAGGGATCAAGGAATTAGACAAGAAAATACTCCACCCAAGACGCCACAGTTGAATGATGTAGAAAAAAGAATGAATATTACATTGATGAGGAGAATGAGGTGCATGTTGTCTTATACAAAGCTACCTGACATGTTTTAGGGTAAAGCTTTGTATACAGCTATACACATCATCAATCTCTTACCCAATTATGAATTATATAAGGATATTATTTATAGGTTGTGGTATGTGAAAGACCCTTAATATAGTCACTTGAGGACCTTTGGCTGCAAAGACTTTATGTACGTCCCGAAGGACGAAAGATCAAAACTGGATTCTAAGATCCGAAAGTGTATGTTTTTGTGATATGGATGCAGCAACGAGTTTTCCTGCAGGTCCTTTTATTTGGTTGAGAAGAAACTTGTACGTTGTCGTGATGCTGTATTTATTGAGGATTATATTATGATTGATCCTGAGAAGATTGATGAGGCTGACCCTCGCATTGATGTAGAGTCTCCTATGAATGGAGGTGATGACCCTGAGGAGGCTTTCAATCCTGATTAGATACAGGGCGTCGAGCCACCTCCGGATTATGAAGACAATATTGATAGTGAGCATATAAAGGAGATCATTGATATGTGCTTACACTAGCAACTGAGCTCACACTACGAAGATCTGATCGAGTCAAACACGCATCTTCGAGATATTCTGCTACATAGTATATTATGTTGATTGATTCGGGGGAGCACGAGTGCTTTGACGAGATAGTGCAGAGCATAAAGAAGAAAAGTGGATTGTTGCTATATAGGAGAAGATGTAGTCTCTACATTAAAACAATACTTATGATTTGGTGAGATTGCCTAAAGGCAAGAAAGTTCTAAAAAATCGGTGGATTTTCAGAAAAAAGCAAGGAGACCACTTGACACCACTCAGATATAAGACAAGATTAGTGGTGAAGGGATTTGGTCAAAAATAAGAAGTTGATTTCGATGAGATCTTCTATCTTATTATAAAGATGTCATCAATCCGGGTTATTCTTAGCCTTGGTGCGAGGCTAGACCTGGAGATTGAGCAGATGGAACTCAAGGCCGCCTTTCTACATGAAGATCTTGAGAAGAACTTTATATGGAGCAGCATGAGTGTTTCATGATGAAAGGGAATGAGAACTTAGTCTGTCGCCTAAAGAAAACTTTTATGTCCTGAAGCAGGACCCGCGATAGTAGTATAAGAATTTCAATGCTTTTATGGGGGAGATCGACTTTAGGAGTACCACCTTGATCACTGCGTATTTGTGAAGCAATATGCTTTATATGATTTTATTATTATACTTCTATATGTCGATGACATGCTGATAGTTGAGAGGTACTGCTCGAATTGCTGAGCTAAAGCTGCACTCTAGCTCCAAATTTGAAATAAAGGTCTTGAGAGAGTCGAAGACCATCCTTGGGATGCATATTCAGCAAAATAGATGCTCCAAGTTATTATGGGTATCTCAGGAGAGGTACATCAGGAAGGTGCTTTAGAGATTAAGTATGGATGTAGCAAAGAAGGTGAGTATACCGCTTATAGCTCACTTTAGACTTAATGCTGACCAGTGCCCGAGCACACTCGATGAGAAAGAGGAGATGCAAAAGGTCCCTTATGCTTCTGTAGTTTACAGTCTTATGTACGCAATGGTGTGCACCCGTATTGATATAGCACACGTCATTGGTACTGTGATTAGATTTTTCTCCAATCCCGGGAGAGAGTAGTAGAATGATGTTGAGTGGATTTTGAGATACTTGTAGGCAACATCAGATCTGATGTTGAAGTTTGGAGACAGTGAGCCAACGCTATTAGGCTACACTGATTCTGATATGACTAGAGATTTGGACTCCAGGAGATCGACTTCTGGATATCTGATCATGTTTATAGGGGGAGCTGTGTTGTGGTATTCAAGATTGCAGAAATGCGATGTAGTGTCGACTATGGAAGCAGAGTTTATTACAGTCACTGTGACAGAAAAAGAGCTTCTTTGGATGAAGCGTTTCATTAAGGAATTGAGTTTCACTCAGGAGCGCTACACACTCCTATGCGATAGCCAAAACACGATTCATTTGGGGAAGAACCCCACTTTTCACTCGATCTCCAAGCATATAGACACGCAGTATCATTGAATACACGCAATTCTAGAGTAGAAAGAGCTCGACTTACAAAAAGTACACACTGATAACAATGGATCGGATATGCTCACAAAGTAAGTGACAAGGGGGAAGTTTGAACATTGCTTGAAGATCATTAGAATAACAGTTTCCTCCTAATCATTGTGAAGGGGGGGATTAGTTGGGACGTGGTTTCCATCCGAAGCGGAGAAAACCATCGGGCTCATGTGTATCGAGTTCGTGATACGTTACTGTATTATTCTCCTCATGTCTCACACTTTTTTGGCGAGTCAATCATTTTGGCTACAATTTTCCTTTGTAACTAGATTGTAGTCTGACACATGACGGAAAAGTCAAGAAAGATGGAGAAAATATTTATCTTAAAGATTTATATATAAGAAAATAATTGTGAAGATATCTAGATTGCGACCTATAGGACAGAAAATAAAAGGAGAGGACTTTTGTTTTTGTTGGAGTATTACAAAAGGAAAAGAAAAAGGAAGAGAGAGAGAGAGAGAGAGTGCATCACATGCTATTATTATATTATATATACTTATGCAAATATATGATTGACATGATGAAGAAAAATGAAACTGTTGCGGACTAACTCGGCGTCCCGGTCGGACTGGAATAAACTGGACCACCATAGCTCTCGGGATGGTTGAGCGCGCATACAGTCAATGAAAAGAGAGAGTTGACACAAGAGGTTTTTGAAAGTTAACTAGTTGTCTAAATTATCACCTAGAGGGGGGTGAATAGGTGATTGCGACGTCTTTTGCGGAATAAAATAAAACTAATCGCAGCACACACAAAAAGAACACAAGCACAGACGACACAAGATTTATAGTGGTTCCCCGATCTTGGGTACTCCACTTTCCCTCTCACCGATCTAGTAACGCACTAGACTCGGCTACTCCACTTATCTCAGATTTAAGAAATCTTACAACTCGATCCAACCCGGATCTACACTCGGAAGCACAATCTTCCTACAACAAATACTCGGAGTGAAAACTCCTACAACTCGGAGAAGAATCTCCTACAGAATAAAGATTTACAGAAAATGATAAAACTGTGACAGATCTAGAAAATCTTGACGTTTCTTCTTCCTTCAACAATGGCGGCTCTGTCAGGAATCAGTCGGAGAAGATACTATCGTCGATCTACAGATCTGGTTCTTCGGAACACACGGAATCAAGAGATTCGAGAGAAGTCGAGGTCGATCTCGATTCTATGTGTCACTTCGTCGATCGTTCTTCGTCGGCGGCCTTCCAGATGGAAACAGTGAGCGGCGGCGACCGGAAAGACGAATCGGGAACTTAGGGTTTTTCGGCCCTTTTTCGTTTTACGTTCTTGAAGAGAGAGAAAAGATAAACGATTATTAAAGTTCTTCTTAATGAAAGGAGAGACTGATTAGACCTTTTATAGGGAGCCTAATCGGTCAGAAATCAAATCGTATTGAAAGTGATGCCACGTGGGCCAATAAGATGATGACAGATTAAGGATTGGAAAAATAGAACAAATAGCGGGTCAACGATTTTGACAATTTCAGAATTAGAAAAAGATCAAGTCAGAAGTACTCGAGAACTGAAGGTTGTTCTCGAGCACTGAAGCAAGGAGTTCTCGAGAATAGAAATGATTGTCTCGAGATCTGAGACTCAGAAAAATATACTGTCAAAAATAACTTTCTCGAGCACTAATTGTATTATTCGAGCACTTATACTTTGAAGAAAAAGTATATCTGGATTACTCGAGCACACAGTAAACTTGCTCGAGTACTGGAAAGAGTATTCGAGAACTTGAAACTTCTCGAGCACAAAGACTTGGAATAAAACTGGAAAAACGAGCACAAGCAGAATTTGCTCGAGAGCCTGAAGAAATGTACTCGAGAATTATTAAGATTTCTCGAGCACTAAACATAAAAAAAAAACTTGAGAACTGGAGTACTCGAGAAACAAGTCTCTTTCTCGATCACAAAGACTTAATCAAAATCCTGAAGACTAGAGTACTCGAGCAAATGGATTATTTTTCGAGCACTTGAACATAGAGGAAAATCTGGAGGAAAGTACTCGAGAAGCTAAAGCTGTTCTCGAGCACAGGAACTTAGAATAACAACAGGGAAATAGTTCTCGAGTAAGGTAGACTTAGAAGAAGAGTTATATTTCTCGAGTACTTTTCCTTAGAAATATTTTTGCACAGCATTCTAGTTCTCGAGCAGCAAAGTCATTTTCTCGAGAAAGGAAAACTTTCTCTCGAGCATTAATGACAGCCAGATTTGAAAGAAAAAGTTCTCGAGCAAGCTGAGCTTTTTCTCGAGCACTTTAAAAACTTCTCGAGACCTAGAGTTGTAATTTACTCGAGCACTATTGTACTTCTCGAGCAAACATGACAGCAAAAATTCTAAGTTACAGAAAAAAATATTTTCAAATAAAACTTCTTCAGCTTCAGCTTATGTCCTTTTCTCCAAGTTATTTGAGGTTAAGTATATTCCAATAGAGAGGCTACAAATGAGTCAACACCTTGGATTACACAGTGAGGGATTACACTGTGAAGTCCTGTGTTTGATGACCCATTGCAGACTGACATTGGTCTATACTTAAAGTGTACACCTGCAAGCATATGGCTAAAGAGAAATATCAAATACAACTGGATTCAACTTAGTTCATGGGTGACTTCATGCAAATCTAGGTGAGTGTGGATACAATACCCAACAATCTCCCCCTATTTGCAGAAGTCAGAACCCTATACACTAAGCTGAATCCCTTAACAAATAATACATAACAACAAGTAAGCAAGACATATGTGACATAATCAAAATAACCTAGAGCAGGAATAACAGAAATGAATCACAGCACAATCAGAAACACATAGGTATATAAGTAATCAGATTTTTAGATTAATGTTTTTAAATCCCACTATTCCCAAAGATACAAAAGCTGTTATAAACTAGAGTGCAGGTTACTTCTTCTTGCCATCAGCCTGTCTCTTTTGTCTTTCACCCTCTTGCCATCTCTTCTGCTCTTGTCTCTCAAAGTAGCTGAAGGGCTTGGGAAAGTACTTTTCAGGTTTAGGAGGAGCTGCAGCATTGTTAAATCCATACTTAGACTCATGCAGCCTCCTCTGAATGCAGTTCTTGTCATACTTTCTCCATTCCTCATGGCTGTAGAATTCTTGTTGTCTTTCACTGAATTGAGTTACCAGCTTCAGAGTTTCAAGGATTAAAGTCCTGGAGGTGGGGCTCCAGACTTCAGAGTGTACTGGATACTGCCTTGGTTCATCCTGATGTCTTCTGTAGCCTTGATCATGTTCAGGTGCAGATCTCCTTGCAGAGGGCCCTTCCCCATATTTCCTTTTCTTTGTTTGGATATTAGGTGGCTGGTTAGGTAGATCTTCCCACACCTCTCCAGTTGGCATGAAAGTTTCTTGAAGTTCAATGTATGGAGAGAAGGCCTTCTGAGCAAAGGCAACAGCAGCAGCAGCATCTTCTTCAGCTTGGACAGCAGCCATTGCATCAGCAGCAGCTTGGGCAGCAGAGGCTTGAGTGCTTTCAGCAAGGGCTGCTCTGACTGCAACTGGGTTCAGATGATAGGGAATTGAGTTGGAGTCAATCTGATGGTCAGGGAATATATTGTTGTGCATCCAGACAGAGGTATCAAAGGTATGAAACTTGACAGAGTCAATATGTTTCAGCACATTTTCTTTCAGCTTGGTGTGGAATGCATCCTGAGCCTTGATGACTTTGGCTTCTATGTCAGCTTGGGTTTCAAAGCTGGCATTGGTAATTCTGGTCAAGATGGATTCAGTATGTTTAGCTGAGACAGTCTTGTAAATCTCCTCCCCCTTTCTGACTTCTGTAGTAAGGGTTGCAATAGCATCTTCCTTAAAGGTGCCAACCTCACCTGTCAGCTTAAAGAACTTGTCATCTGTCCTTTTATCCAACTGAATCTGATTATTAGCCAACACAACTGATTGATCCATGAGGTGGCCAATACTTGTTATAGTATGATCCAAGGCCAATCCTCCTTTGTGAAATGCTTCTTTCAGGGTATCTGTGTTCACCTGGATTTCAGCAAAGCCTTTGTGCATGGCCTTCTCAAGTGCAGTCACCTGGTCTTGAACCTTCTTGACAGCAGTGTCTATGTAGGTTTGCTGTTCAGCAAACAACTGTGTTAACAGTGTTATGATGGAATCTATAGCAACAGGAGCACTTGCAGGAGCAAGACTGGATGGATGTGGTTGAGCAGCAGCAGGTGGAGAAGGTGCATTGGAGGGGCTGGGGGTGATCTCTTCAATTACAACAGTAGAAGTGGATGGCTGTCTTCTCAGAGGGATGTTGTCATCTTCTTCATTTCCTGAAGGAAGGAAAGTTGGGATGGAGTAGTGTGGCCTTAGAGGAATCCTGGACTCTGCCTCCTGAACATCCTCATCAGTTTCTGGGATGTCAGTCATTGGCTCAAAAGAAGAGGGAGTGGTTGTGGAGGAAGTAGCAGCTTGCTGTCCTTGGGTATCAGCTGAGTGAGAAGGTGATGGGGGAAGTGAACTGGAGGGCTGAACTGGTTCTGGAGAAGCATGTTTCTTAGGCAGTTCTGGAACTGGTTCAAGTGGAGCTGGGTCCTGAGCAGTGGCTGGAGCAGAATCTGGAACTGAGTCTGGAACTGAGTCTGGAACTGAGTCTGGAGCAGAATTTGGAACTGAGTCTGGAACTGTTGATGCTAAACTGGGGTGCTCAGAAGTGAGTTCAGTGATCATTGCATCAATTTCTTCTGAAGTGGCAGTCAGATCTATATCCATGGAGGCAGGCTCCCCCTCAAGAGAAGCATCCTGGATGACAATCTCTGGGTTTGGAGGGGGGGATGGAATCCTGTACTCTGGAACATCCTTTACCACAACTGTTGTAGCAGGAGCTGGGGAAGGGTGTGCAGGCTCCCCCTCAATTGCTGGATGAGGAGAGGGAGGTGGAGTCCTGACAACCTCTTCCTGAACTTGTTCTTGAGCCCTGGTGGCCTGGGTGGTATTCTGCAATTTCAACTCCCATCTGTTAATGGAGTCCACTGTGAGCCTCTTCATGTAGTGCAGAACACTGCCTTTGGACATTGAGAACACTGCTGGGTCAAGTTCACTGAGTAGAAGGGTTATAATTCTGGCAAATCCAGGCTTCTTGAGACTGGACCTGATGTGATCAAGAATCAGTCTGCCAAAAGGATATTGCTTCCTGCAAATTATGGAGGTCATCACATCAAACATCTCTCCTGTAGCATGTTTGATTGATCCAGTAGCACAGAGAAGGCATTTGCCGACGATGTCCAAGAGGAATTTGCTCTCTGGGTTCAGCTGGGGGCGTCGAATACCAGAGGGTATGCCGGCGATTCCACAGAAGGAATAGGCACGGTCATAGTCTGTATGGGTTAGGTCTTCTGGTTCTGTGACTGGAGGTAGATGAAGCAACTAATTGATGATGGAAGCGGTGAGTTTGACCTTGATGCCAGAAACGATAGATCGGAGAACATGCCCACTGGTGCTGACTGTCAAATTCTGGTAGAATTCATGAACCTGAGGAAGAAGGAGACGACACTTCTGTTCTAGGACAAAAGTGAGGCCGGCTATATCCAGGAGGCTCAAGAGGTTCTGAAAGTCTGGGGATATGTCTGCAATGCCATCTCGAAGGAGTTCACTGCCGATTCCGAGCTTGGCGATAGAAGAAGATGAAGCCATTGAAGAAAAACGGAGAAAAACTGTGGGGTTTTCCTGGTTTTCACGGCACCGGCGGAAGGCGAAGGGTCTCAAGATATTTGGGGATTTTGGGATTAGTGGATTTAACGATTTTAATCTGACTATTTATATACATATTGTAAATGAGCGGCAGAAATGATTTGGACTGCTACTAGGCATTTCGAAAAATAACAAAAGCTAACAAAAACTGTACTCGGGAAATTAGGGTTAAGAATTTTCGCAAGTATCAAGTAGGCTCGAGTACTTTATTAAGTTCTCGAGAGGTAGACTCGAGTACTTTATTAAGTTCTCGAGAAGTAGACTCGAGTACTTTATTAAGTTCTCGAGAAGTAGTCTGAGTGCTCGAGCACCGCCACTTAGTCAATTTGACACTTGGCAAAGTACTCGAGTACCGCTCTCGAGAATGAAATAAAGTTCTCGAGTACCCCGAGTAAAGTTCCCGAGAAAGAATTACTTAGCTTTATTTTTTTCTGAAACTCTGAAAAATTGAAAGAGAACTTTTTCCAATTGATGACTTTTTCCTTAGTCCTCTTTGTTGAGCATCCCAAGTTCTGTCTTGAAGAAAGAGAACTTGGCCTCATCCAGTGGCTTTGTGAAAATGTCTGCAACTTGTCTATCTGTTGGAACATATTGAAGGTTGATATCTCCTCGCTCCACATGCTCCCGTATAAAATGATATCTCAACTCTATATGTTTTGTTCTGCTGTGTGACACTGGATTGTTGGCAATGGCAATTGCACTTGATGAATCACACATCAGAGGAATGTCTTCAAACTTCAGGTTGTAATCTTCAAGCTGATTTTTGATCCAAAGCAGTTGTGCACAACAACTGCCTGCAGAGATGTACTCTGACTCGGCTGTTGAGATTGCGACACAATTCTGCTTCTTACTACTCCAGGAAATAAGCCTTCTTCCTAGGAATTGACATGTTCCTGAGGTGCTCTTCCTATCATCCTTGCTACCTGCAAAATCTGCATCTGAATAGCCAATCAGTTCATTGTCATTACTTCTTGGGTACCATAAGCCAAGATTTGGTGTACCTTTAAGGTATCTCAAAATTCGCTTTGCAGCAACGTAATGAGATTCCTTACTGTTCACCTGAAATCTAGCACATACACATGTTGAGAACATTATGTCTGGCCTACTAGCAGTAAGGTAGAGTAGTGACCCAATTATGCTTCTGTATTTGGTTTCATCAAAAGGTTTCCCTTTCTCATCCTTATCCAGAGACATAGCTGAGGCCATTGGAGTTTTCATTGTAGATGCGTTCTCCAATCCAAATTTCTTAATCAACTCCTTTGTGAACTTCGTCTGAGATATGAAAATTCCATCCTCAGATTGTTTCACTTGGAGTCCCAAGAAATACTTCAACTCACCCATACTGCTCATTTCAAACTTCCCTTGCATTAGTTTAGAAAACTTTTTGCAAAGGTTGTCGTCAGTTGAGCCAAAAATAATGTCATCGACATAGATTTGCACTAGCAAAATCTTGCCTTTTATTTCCCTAAGAAATAATGTCTTGTCTATCTTTCCTCTTGTGAACTTGTTCTCAAGAAGAAAAGTAGACAATGTCTCATACCAAGCTCGGGGAGCTTGCTTGAGACCATACAGTGCTTTAAATAGAAAGTAGACATGGTTAGGAGAGTTTGGATCAACAAAACCTGGAGGTTGTTCTACATATACTTCTTCCTTTATGTTTCCATTAAGGAAGGCAGACTTCACGTCCATTTGATAGACGGTGAAACCTTTTAATGCAGCATATGCTAGAAATAACCTTATTGCCTCCAATCTTGCCACTGGAGCATATGTTTGATCGAAGTCTATTCCTTCTTCTTGTCGGTATCCTTTGGCGACGAGACGCGCCTTGTTCTTTATTATTGTACCATCTTCATCTAGCTTGTTCCGATACACCCACTTGGTTCCTATAACGTTCTTATCTTTGGGTCTTGGTACAAGCTTCCAAACTTCACACCGTTTGAATTGGTTCAGCTCCTCTTCCATGGCTAGTATCCATGATGCGTCGCAGTTTGCTTCCTCAAACTTCTTTGGTTCCACCTGAGATAGAAAACTTAAATATAAATTTTCATTAGTGGTACCTCTACGAGTTCTGACACCGTCTCGAGGATTTCCAATGATCTGTTCTATTGGATGATCCTTCAAGTGTCTGAGCTCTAATGTCCTAGCATCTGGAACATCTTCAGCATCTGGTGTGACTTCATTTCTTTGAACTGCTTCAATATCCTGATCTTCATTCTCAATTGTAGTTGGAGAAGTGATCTCGATGAAAGTATCACCCTTCTCTTCACTTGGTTGCTCCAACTTTATTTCATTTATCTTGGAACCTGCAGCTTCAAGTAACACACTAGACGAGTTGCTTTGCAACAAACTCGTCTCATCAAAAATAACATGAATTGATTCTTCTACCACCAAGGATTTCTTGTTAAAGATCCTATATGCCTTACTTTGGCTACTATAGCCTACGAAGATGCCTTCAAAACTCTTTTCGCTAAACTTAGTGGTATGATACTTGCCGTTGTTAAGTACAAAGCACTTACAACCAAAGATTCTAAAGTAAGATATTGTTGGCTTCCTGCCTTTTAAAAGTTCATAAGGAGTCTTATCATGGTTCTTGTTTATGAGTGCTCGATTTTGCACGTGACATGCAGTGTTGACGGCTTCAGCCCAAAAATATTCCGGTAGTGAAGCATCACTCAACATAGTCCTGCAAGCCTCTATGAGTGTTCTGTTTCTTCTCTCAGCTACTCCATTTTGTTGTAGAGTCCGAGGAGAGGAAAACTCATGAAGGATACCAAGGCTTTCACAAAATTCCGTCATGGCCCCAGATTTGAATTCCGTTCCATTGTCACTTCTGATTTTGACAATGGAGCAGTTGTACTCATTCTGTATTTGCCTGACAAAATTAGTGATAATATCAAAGGTATCCGACTTGTGTTTCAAAAAGAACACCCACGCAAAGCGCGAGTAATCATCAACAATAACCAACGTATAATCCTTACCTCCTAAACTTCTAACTTGCAGTGGACCAAACAAGTCCATATGAAGAAGGTGTAAACACCTGTCCGAATCTTTGCCAATAATGCTTTTAAAGGTAGCCCTTGTTTGCTTTCCTTTAATGCATGCGTGACAAGGTCTTTCCTTTTCGCACTTAACATTTGGAGCATCACGCACCAAATTCTTCGAAAACAATTTATGAATGGTTTTGAAATTAATATGTGCTAATCTCTTGTGTCATTGGTCACCAAGAGATGCACTATCTTTAGCAAGAAGACATACTGGGGTAGAGGAATCCAAACAAATAAAATTAAGACAAAATATGTTTCTGCTACGAGTGCCGGATAAAATGGTTTCTTGTTTATCAACCGTTTTTATCAAACACTTGTTGGCATGAAACTCAACAACGTATCCTTTGTCGCATAATTGACTTATGCTTATGAGATTATGTTCTAATCCCTCAACATAAGCAACATCCGAGAAGGATACGCTACCGTTAGAAATTGTACCATATCCTTTTGTAACTCCCCGGTCGGAGCCTCCAAAGATGACCTTTGATCCGTTCTCGGTTGGAGAGTAATTTTGAAGTAAACTTTTTGTTCCGGTCATGTGCCGAGAACATCCACTGTCCAAGTACCATATTGGCGTTCTATTGGCCTTTGGACATACCTGCAAACACAAAATCATTTTGCCTTAGGAACCCAAATTTGTTTGGGTCCTTGGTCTCTTGTTAGATTGCTCCCCCTACCGATGTTAGCATCGTGAGCGGTCTTTCTCACATTGATAACTCTTGGGGCAGCATAAACACTTTTGTTGAACCAACAATCGATGGCGAAGTGACCAATCTTGCCACAACACCAACAATGAAATCTATTGTATCTTTGTCCATTCTTCTCTTGCTTGACCATCTTGACATGAGGTCTAGCAGGAGGAGCTGCACTGGAGGTAGATGCTTCATGTTGATGACATGAACATGCTTTCCTCTCTTTGGTGGACAAGACTTCAACTTCTTTCACTTTCGGTGCTCTCTTAAAGTTATGACCATGATTATATGGACCATAGCTCTGAAGACTGATTTCTTCATAAGGTGCTTTAAAAACACTTTCGCCAAAGTTTCTAGGACGTGCCCATCCTCGGTATCTAGACTTTGGCTCTACATAAGTAGGCCTAGACCAGTGTCCATAGGAGGACTCAAGATCAAACTTGTTTGTCGGGTAGATTACCTTATTAAAGATAGTCTGTTCTTGAGGGGCTTTCCCTTTTTCTTTGGCTAAGGCTTTCTTGGCTGCCTTATTCTTTCGTTGAGTCTTATTCCTTCTAGAAGTCTTACTAGAAGAGGCTATATGACCTAGTCCAGCACCATCAGTCTGTGCTGAAAATCCAGCAATCAGTGGAAGAACTGTCTTAGGCTTGGAGAAGCTCTCAACAAGCTTCTTCTCAGCCTCAAACTGCTCTTCCAGTTTCTCAATGACTTTTTCTTTCAGACTGACGAGACTAAGTGTCTCATTCAATTCTTCTATGGCAGAGTTAAGCTTACCTTTGAGTGATTCCATCTCAAGAACTTCTTCTCTCAAAGAGCTTTCACTTGCCTTAAGAGACTTAATCTCTTTGGCTTGAGCTTTCACGACCTTTCGACATTTGTCGTAGGCCTTGATCAGCTCTCTGTACTGAACCATGAGTTCAGACTCATCGTCATAAGAGCTGTCCTCATTCTCATGTTCAGAACTCTCAGATTCAGAAAGAGGTGTGTGAGAGTTTACCTTCCCAGTGTACTGGGGTTCTGTCTCCTCATCAGTTTGAGCCATCAGCCCAAAATATGCTTCTTCTTCCTCACTTGACTCCGAGGAGTCTGAATCGCTGAGGGTCTTTGTTTTCTTAGCCACGAAGCTCCTTTCATTCTTCTTTTGGTGAAAGGGTTTCTTGCTTTCCTTCTTTCCTCCTTCTCTTTTCTTATGAGGGCATTCAGCAATCATATGACCTGGCTTGTTGCAACAATAGCAAACTATGTCAGATGAAACATGTTTGTTCTGTTTAGGAACATACCTGTCATGGCTGCTTGAGCCTTTCTTTCTTCGATCACTTTCATAATGTGATCGTCTATGTGAGGCATCCTTGCCTCTCCAATTCTTCTTTTTGTTCAGAAACTTCTTGAACTGTCTTGATAAGAGAGAGAACTCTCCTTCAGACAACTCTGAGCCTGATGAACTGGGCTCTGAACTTTCTTCACTCTCAATTGTTTCCTGAGCAGGAGTAGATGATTGAGCTTTGACCTTTTTTGTGCTTTCTGCCTTTAAGGCAACAGTCTTATCCTTTGAAGAGGATCTGCTCTTCTCTTCTTCGGCTTTTCTTGTATTTATTTGCATCTCATAAGACATCAGCTTTCCGAAGAGATTCTGTGGGTCAGTCTCTGCTAGTCTGCCAAACTCCCGAATGGCACATACTTTGGTATCCCACTCTTTCGTCAGAGATCTGAGGAATTTGTCATTCAGCTCACCATTAGTGAACTTCCTGCCATACCCCTTCAGACCATTAACAATTTTGCTGAAGTTCTCAAAAGTATCTGTGATTGAATCCTTTGGTCCTTGTCTGAAGGCTTCATATTTTTGATTCAGAAGGGATCTTCTGTCATCCCTTACTTCTTCAGTGCCTTCCATCAGGACTATCAGACACTGCCACATTTCCTTAGCACTTTGGCAATGTATCAGATTCAGTAACATAGAGTCATCAACTGCACTTGCTATGATGTTTTTAGCTTTCTTGTCCAACGAGACAAGTGCAATCTCATCTTTGTCAAGATCCATTAGTTTCTTTGGTACCTTTAGAGTAGGATCTATTGTGGAGGTTGTCATGGGAACATAGGGACCTTCTTCAACTATCATAAAGATCCTTGGATCCACAGCTTCCATAAAGAATTTAATTCTTTCTTTCCACATGGGAAAGTTTGTCTTGGTGCACAGTGGAAGCTTTGCAAAATCTTTTGCCTTATCCATGCTTGGCTAACTTCTTAGACAACTTAGGGCAGATCTGATCAAGGTGTTAACCTTTATATGATCAACGACCCTCTGATACCAATTGAAAGTTAACTAGTTGTCTAAATTATCACCTAGAGGGGGGTGAATAGGTGATTGCGACGTCTTTTGCGGAATAAAATAAAACTAATCGCAGCACACACAAAAAGAACACAAGCACAGACGACACAAGATTTATAGTGGTTCCCCGATCTTGGGTACTCCACTTTCCCTCTCACCGATCTAGTAACGCACTAGACTCGGCTACTCCACTTATCTCAGATTTAAGAAATCTTACAACTCGATCCAACCCGGATCTACACTCGGAAGCACAATCTTCCTACAACAAATACTCGGAGTGAAAACTCCTACAACTCGGAGAAGAATCTCCTACAGAATAAAGATTTACAGAAAATGATAAAACTGTGACAGATCTAGAAAATCTTGACGTTTCTTCTTCCTTCAACAATGGCGGCTCTGTCAGGAATCAGTCGGAGAAGATACTGTCGTCGATCTACAGATCTGGTTCTTCGGAACACACGGAATCAAGAGATTCGAGAGAAGTCGAGGTCGATCTCGATTCTATGTGTCACTTCGTCGATCGTTCTTCGTCGGCGGCCTTCCAGATGGAAACAGTGAGCGGCGGCGACCGGAAAGACGAATCGGGAACTTAGGGTTTTTCGGCCCTTTTTCGTTTTACGTTCTTGAAGAGAGAGAAAAGATAAACGATTATTAAAGTTCTTCTTAATGAAAGGAGAGACTGATTAGACCTTTTATAGGGAGCCTAATCGGTCAGAAATCAAATCGTATTGAAAGTGATGCCACGTGGGCCAATAAGATGATGACAGATTAAGGATTGGAAAAATAGAACAAATAGCGGGTCAACGATTTTGACAATTTCAGAATTAGAAAAAGATCAAGTCAGAAGTACTCGAGAACTGAAGGTTGTTCTCGAGCACTGAATCAAGGAGTTCTCGAGAATAGAAATGATTGTCTCGAGATCTGAGACTCAGAAAAATATACTGTCAAAAATAACTTTCTCGAGCACTAATTGTATTATTCGAGCACTTATACTTTGAAGAAAAAGTATATCTGGATTACTCGAGCACACAGTAAACTTGCTCGAGTACTGGAAAGAGTATTCGAGAACTTGAAACTTCTCGAGCACAAAGACTTGGAATAAAACTGGAAAAACGAGCACAAGCAGAATTTGCTCGAGAGCCTGAAGAAATGTACTCGAGAATTATTAAGATTTCTCGAGCACTAAACATAAAAAAAAAACTTGAGAACTGGAGTACTCGAGAAACAAGTCTCTTTCTCGATCACAAAGACTTAATCAAAATCCTGAAGACTAGAGTACTCGAGCAAATGGATTATTTTTCGAGCACTTGAACATAGAGGAAAATCTGGAGGAAAGTACTCGAGAAGCTAAAGCTGTTCTCGAGCACAGGAACTTAGAATAACAACAGGGAAATAGTTCTCGAGTAAGGTAGACTTAGAAGAAGAGTTATATTTCTCGAGTACTTTTCCTTAGAAATATTTTTGCACAGCATTCTAGTTCTCGAGCAGCAAAGTCATTTTCTCGAGAAAGGAAAACTTTCTCTCGAGCATTAATGACAGCCAGATTTGAAAGAAAAAGTTCTCGAGCAAGCTGAGCTTTTTCTCGAGCACTTTAAAAACTTCTCGAGACCTAGAGTTGTAATTTACTCGAGCACTATTGTACTTCTCGAGCAAACATGACAGCAAAAATTCTAAGTTACAGAAAAAAATATTTTCAAATAAAACTTCTTCAGCTTCAGCTTATGTCCTTTTCTCCAAGTGATTTGAGGTTAAGTATATTCCAATAGAGAGGCTACACATGAGTCAACACCTTGGATTACACAGTGAGGGATTACACTGTGAAGTCCTGTGTTTGATGACCCATTGCAGACTGACATTGGTCTATACTTAAAGTGTACACCTGCAAGCATATGGCTAAAGAGAAATATCAAATACAACTGGATTCAACTTAGTTCATGGGTGACTTCATGCAAATCTAGGTGAGTGTGGATACAATACCCAACAGTTTTAACGCGGAAAAACCGCTCAACTGGGTAAAAAATCACGTGATCGGATATATGTCGATCAAAGTCCACTATCAGGTTGAGGTTACAATGTGTTCAGAGAATAGAGGGTGACAGGCCGCTCCTTATTACAACTTGGAGGTGAGAGAGAATTTCTGACTCGCAACGGGAAACAGGCTGCGCCGAGGGAGTGCTAGACTATAACTTGGTGGCCCGCTTGTTTGAGCGTTGATGGTGGTTGTCTTCTTCCCTTCTCCGTGCACTTGGGGACTTGGCTTGTAGTCGGCTTGAAGGTAACCTGAGGGAGGAGTTCGGCAGAGCTCTGTCTTGAGAAAGAAGAAGACTCTGGGTGAAAAAAGGTAAGAAATGAGGAGGCATGGGGCTCCTTTTATAGCCTCCAGGAGGTGGTTATGGCGGGACCCCCCACTAACTTGTTGTTTTAATGGATGGTTAACTGTAGATCAGACGGTGATGGAGGACCCGTAGTGATAGGACGGCGTTGGCTTGCAAGCGGCGGCAGCAGCGTCCGATAGCGGCGGAGGGCGGCGGTCGGATGCGGCCGTTGGAGGCGATGACGGCGGTGGCCGGTGGCGGCCAGTGGTGGCGGCGGCTGATGGAGGCGACGGGTGGCAGCGGCGAGCGGCGGCTGATGGCGGTGGTGACGGGCGGCGGCGGCGAGCGGCAGCTGACGGCGGCGGCGTTAGTTGTTGAATGGGAGGCTCCCATGATTTCTCCTATTGTTGTGGAGATCATGGGGAGTGGATTGAGTGGACAAACCCATGATCTCCACAATAGGAGGGATCATGGGAGAGATGGTTAAGTTCACTCCCAATCCTTTAAATGGGGTTTCATCCCCATCAATTGCCCCCCAAATCCTTTGTTGTCTAAGGTTGGTACAAGCCGAGGAAACAAGGATTTTTCCTCCTTTTTTAATATAATGGCGGCGTCAAGCGACAGGCCAGAAATGTTCGTGAGCGGCTCCCGACGAGCATGTTAAAAAATCTCTGTGGGTGAGGGGCGACGACGCGCCCACGGTCAGACGGCATCCAATGCGCAGGCATGTGAGGGGGCGCGTGGACTAAGTCGCATGGGGCGCGCATCCGATCGCGTGCGCACCCTTGACCGCTCGCATGTTTGGGTCGTGCGCCTTCCTAGGTATGTACGCGAAGCAGTGCGCATGCGCGTAGTAGTGCACGCGAACAGCAAGGCGTGCATAGCTGAGCACACGAATCAATGTGCGCGCTATAGTGTGAGCGGCACTGTGCGTGCTACAGTGCGCGTGCGGCACTGCGCGTGCTACAGTGCGCACAACATTGTGAACGCTACATTGTGCGCGTCAGCGTGTGCGCTACAGTGAGCGCACTGTTGCGCACGCAACAGTAGCGCGCACTGTGCGCGTGCTACAGTAGCGCGCTATTGTAGAGCGTGTGTTGCGTGCGCGCTGTGCGTGCAAACTGACTGTGCGCGCTGTGAGCGCGCGTCCAGATGCGTATGTGTGCTAAAGCGCTTGCGCAAGTGTGCTTTGTTTCACGGGGTCCGTAGGTAGGATGCTTTGTGTGTGCTTGGCTATATGCACATGAGGTGTGCTTAATGCACGCAATGTGTTATGATTGTGTGCAAGAGTGCATTGTGCACAGAATGGTAAGATACACTTGCAAGATTGGGGATAAAGATCCTGCACATGGTGATGCCCCTGCGTTGATATACGCAGTGGGCACACTGTGCGCGAGGTGTACATTTGGGCGTTTCGCGGGCATGGAGCGATATGTACAATCGTTCCTCATGCGTGTGCAACGCGCAAAGTGTGTAACGTGTACACGAGGTGCGATGTGCACAACATGTGATGTGCATGGTGCATAATGGCTGTTGCGTGCGTGATGCATGTTACGTACGCGATATGCGCATGGTGTAATATGTACGGTGCATTGAACTCTTATCTGTGGAAGGGAAGAGGTCGGTTAGATGTAGAATTTCTGTTTCCCCCAAGTGTATTACCAGGTGACTCTTGTACAAGGTTGGAAGGAGAAACTTGTTGCGGCGAGGTGCATGGATGCAAACACGGCGCCTCAATTTTTATCGGGGCTGAATGATACCTCAGTTGGCGAGGTTCATGCTATTTTACGTAAGTGTGGCGTGCAACGTCATTCTGCGCGAGACTGACTTGCGACTCTTGCTCGTACGAAATTGACCCGTGACAATTTCTCGCACGAGACTGGCTCAAGACTTTGCTTTGCATGGTTTGTGACGACGGCTTAGTTTGCACGAGACTGGCTCGTGGCTTTGCTCGCACGAGGCTGGCTTGCGGCTGTGCTCGCACGAGGATGGCTCGCGGCTGTGCTCGCACGAGGCTGGCTCGCGGCTGTGCTCGCATGATGCTGGATCGTGGCTATGCTCGCACGAGGCTGGATCGCAGCTGTGCTCGCACGAGGCTGGCTCGCGGCTGTGCTCGCACGAGGCTGGCTCAGGTCTGTGCTCGCACGAGGCTGGCTCGCGGCTGTTCTCGCACGAGGCTTGCTCGGGGCTGTGCTCGCACGAAGTCGGATCGCGGCTTTGCTCGCACGAGGCTTGCTCATGGCTGTGCTTGCATGAGGCTAGCTCACGGTTGTTCTCGCATGAGACTGGCTCGCAGCTGTGCTCGCACGAGGCTGGCTCGCGGCTGTGCTCGCACAAGGCTGGCTCGCGGCTGTGCTCGCACGAGGATGGCTCGCGGCTGTGCTCGCACGAGGCTGGCTCGCGGCTGTGTTTGCACGAGGCTGGCTCGGGGTTGTGCTCGCACGAGACTGGCTCGCGATTATTCTCACATGATACTGTGCTCGAACGAGGCTGGCTCGCGACTATTCTTGCACTAGGCTGGCTCATGGCTTGATTTGTGCGGTTTGCAACCACAGCTTAGTTTGCATGAGATTTTCTTGCGTCTTAGTTTGCGCGAGGGTTTCATGCGGCTTAGTTTGTGCGAGGGTTTCTCGCGACTTAGTTTGCGCGAGGGTTGCTCGCGGTTTAGTTTGCGCTAGGGTTGCCCGCGGCTTAGTTTACGCGAGGGTTGCTCGCGGCTTAGTTTGTGTGAGGGTTGCTCGCGGCTTAGTTTACGCGAGGGTTTCTCGCGGCTTAGTTTGCGTGAGGGTTTCTCGTGGCTTAGTTTACGCGAGGGTTGCTCGCGGTTTAGTTTGCGCAAGGGTTGCCCCGTCTTAGTTTGCACGAGGGTTGCGCGTGGCTTAGTTTGCGCGAGGGTTGCCCACGGCTTAGTTTGAGCGAGGGTTGCTCGCAGCTTAGTTTGCTCGTGGGTTGCTCGCGGATTAGTTTGCGCGAGGGTTGCTCATAGCTAGGTTTGCGCGAGGGTAGTTGTTGTAAGGAGCACGCTGTACAGAGCGAGTTATTGTAAGGAGCGCGCTGCACGGAGGCAATTGCTATAAGGAGCGCGCTGCATGTAGACAGTTGTTATAAGGAGCGCGCTGCATGAAGGCAGGTGCTATAAGGAGCGCGCTGCACGGAGGCAGGTATTGTAAGGAGCGCGCTGTAAGGAGGCAGTTGCTATAAGGAGCGCGCTGCACGGAGGCAGTTGCTGTAAGGAGCGCGCTGTATGGAGGCAGGTGCTGTAAGTAGCACGCTGCACAGAGGCAGTTGCTATAAGGAACGTGCTGCACGAAGGAAGTGGCTATAAGGAGCGCGCTGCACGGAGGCAGTTGCTGTAAGGAGCGTGGTGCACGAAGGTAGTTGTTGTAAGGAGCGCGCTGCACGGAGGCAGTTGTTGTAATGAGTGTGCTACACGTAGGCAGTTGCTGTAAGGACCGCGCTGTACGGGGTAAGTTATTGTAAGGAGCGCACTGCATGGGCGTAGTTACTTAAGGAGCGTGCTGCACGAGGGCAGTTGTTGTAAGGAGCATGCTGCAAGGGGGCAGTTACTGTAAGGAGCGCGCTGCACGGGGGCAGTTGATGTAAGGAGCGCGTTGTACGGGGGTAGTTGCAGTAAGGAGCGCGCTCCACGGGGGGAGGTTCTGTAAGGAGCGCGCTGCATGGGGGCAGTAGTTGTAAGGAGCGCAATACACGGGGGCAGTTGCTGTAAGGTGAGCGCTGCACGGAGACAGTTGCTGTAAGGAGCGCGCTGCACGGAGGCAGGTGTTGTATATGTAAATGGACGCCTTTGTATTTGGGCAAAGGGAGTATGCATTTCAAATTGCACGGATGATGCTCGCCTTCTATAGGCCTGAAATAAGAAAACTTTTAAAAGTTTTTAGAGTTACAGTCGTGAGACTGTTCTTATGGGAATGAAGAATTCATAGGAAAGTAAAATTGATAAACGTTATAATAGACAGAGCCCCTCTGAGGTGTGAAGCCCTCTCCTGGGTTGGTCGTCTAAGGGGTTGCCCCACAGTCCAGTCTAGTAAATAGTGGGTCGATTTCCTTTCAGTAGACTTGGTGCCTATCCCCGTAAGAATCTCCCCAGGAGGGCTTGTTTGATGAGATACTCGATCTCCTCCTTAATCTTTGAGCAATCTTTTGTGTCTTGTCCTTGTCCACGGTGAAACTCGTTATACTTTGTCTAGTCCCCCGTATTTTTAGCAAGGGGTCTGAGCTTGCGGAGCGGCTCATTGCCTTGAATTGCATAAAATTCATTTGTCCTGGAGGTGCTGAGGGGTGTGTAATCTAGGGGCGGCTGATCTCTCTGATGGTCAAGTCGGCGTTGCCCGTTCTGACGTTCTTGTCGGAATCTTCCTTCTTGGTTATGAGGGGCCGGTTCCTTCTCCCTTTTTCGCTTCTAGTTGCCATCGAACTGTTCACGATGAGCTTCAATAGCCTCATTAGCTGCGATCTACGCCCTTATGCGGTGCACGAGGTCGCGGTAGTTAGCGACGGTTTCCCTCATTAATGCAGAATAGAAGCTACCAGGACGGAGAACCCCAAGGAACATTCCTCTTAACAGCTCTGGGTCGACCCCTGGGATTTGGCGAGCTTCTGCGGAGAACCTGCAGAAGAAGTCCTTCAAAGACTCCCCTTCGTTCTGGCAGATACCCGATAAGTGGGAAGGGTCGCGGACGATCCTCTGATTTTCTATAAACTTAACCGCGAACTATCTCGTTAGCTCTGTGAAGTTGGCAATGGTGCACGCCCTCAAGGAGTGAAACCATGTGCGGGCTTGTCCCTTGAGAGTTGCTGGAAACACTTGGCAGAGTAACTTATCAGGTACGTCGTAGATCTTTATGATGGTAGTGAAGTGGTTGACATGTTCCAACGGATCGTCTGTTCCGTCGAATGTCTCGATATTTGGTAGTTTGAAACGATGAGGGATTGGATGAGCCATGATTTGTGGTGTGAGGGGGGAGCCTTGGCAGGGTGGTCGGTGAGTATGAATATCCCGTCGGGCCGCCTGCCGGAATTCTTCTGTGATCACCTCCCGAATTTCTTCTCGGGTGAACCTTTCGAGTATGGGAAATTGGGCCTCGTCTCCCTAGTTGTGGCGGTGTCGCCTAGTTTTAGCTTCTGCACGAGCCGGGTGAGTGGGGCAGGCGGCGTCAGAGTATTCTTCGGGCGCCTCATGTCTTGGAGCTTCCTGCGCACTGCCATGATTTTATAGTGGCGGGCTAACTAGTGCTAGAGGGGGAGCAGGAGGCGCTCCCAGATTCTTGAGCAGAGCAAGAATTTCAGCTTGCTGCTCCTTTATTTGTTGAACTCGCCCCTCAAGGGAGGTGATAGGCGGGAAGGTCGCCTCTGCGGTCAATGGCACGCCCACCAAAGAGTGGGAGCGTGTTGGTTTAATGTGTCCCTCTAGGACGGATCCTTCAGTAGTGCAGGTGGTTCTTTTCGCCATTGAAGCGGAACTTGACGTTGCACAGGTGGAGGTCTTGGTGTCTGAAGGATGTTGGGAATCATGGTTCCCACAGACGACGTCAAACTGTTGCGGACTAACACGACATCCCGGTCATACCGGAATAAACTTGACCTCCTTAGCTCTTGGGACGGTCGAGCGCACACACAGTCAATGAAAAGAGAGAGTTGACACAAGAGGTTTTAACGTGGAAAAACTACTCAACTGGGTAAAAAACCACGTGACCGGATCTATGTCGGTCAAAGTCCACTATCAAGTTACGGTTACAATGTGTTTAGAGAATCGAGGGCGACAGACCACTACTCGTTACAACTTGGAGGTGAGAGAGAATTTCTGACTCGCAACGGGCAACAGCTGTGTTGAGGGAGTACTAGACGCTAACTTGGTGGCTGGCGTGTTTGAGCATTGGCGGTGGTTGTTTTCTTCCCTTCTCTGCGCACTTGGGGACTTGGCTCGTAGGCGGCTTGAAGATGACCCGAGGGAGGAATTCGTCAGGGCTCTGGCTTGAGAAAGAAGAAGACTCCAGAAGCGAAAAAGTGAGAAATGAGGAGGCCTATGACTACTTTTATAGCCTCAAGTAGGTGGTTATGGCGAGTCCTCCCCACTAACTTGGTGGTTTAGTGGGTGGTTACCTGTAGATCGGACGGCGACGGAGGCCTCGTAGTGATCGGACGACGGCGGCTTGCAAGCGACGGAGGTGGCGGACGGCGGCGGCAGCCGACGTTCGGTAGCGGCCGGTGGCGGCGACAAACGACAGCGACGGGCGGCGGCGGCGAGCGGAGGCTGACGGCGGCGGCTACGGGCAGCGGCGGCAAGCGACGGCGGGCGGCAGCAGCGTTAGTTGTTGAATGGGAGGCTCCCATGATTTCTCCTATTATGGTGGAGATCATGGGGAGTGAGTTGAGTGATCAAACACATGATCTCCACAATAGGAGGGATCATGGGGGAGATGGTTAAGTGCACACCCAAGCTTATAAATGAGGTTTCTTCCTCATCAGCAACCATTCGCTCTTTGTATCGCAGCACCAAGAAAAGAAGCTCGAGAAAGAAGAGGTTGTAGCTCCGCCAGTGCAGTTGATGTCGTCATCGCTGCCGTGTTGCAAGATCGTCGTCGCCGTATTGTTGAGATGTCGACGCCGCCGCGTTGTTGAAACGCCACCTCCGCCATCATTTGGAAGGTCGCCGCCGCCGCGTTGTTTAAACACCGTCGTCGCCACCTTTGTTGGGAGGCCGCCGCCACCACCGTTGCATGATAAGTTCGAACGTCGTTCTACGATGTTGATGTGGTCTCGGTATACAAATCAATAAGACTCATCGTAGAGGATTTTGTAAATCTGTCATTTGCTCCTGTTGGTATCTTGTATTTTATTGTATATCATTTGTGTAGCGACGTGGTGATGATTTTTTGTGGGTCGGGAAAGGAAAGCCTGTAAATATTTTGTGTTTTTATACACGTTCTAGTGGAGGCGTTATGAGTTGGACTCTGATCGTCCTGTGATTTTCACCCAACTGGGTTAACACATTAAAAATTTTGTGCGCGATGTCTCTATTTTATTTTTGTTTATTTGTGTCCGCTAAATCGATCGCACATATGTTCTCGCTAAATTAATTTGCAGGTGGTCAGGTCAGATTTGCGCGCTCTCAAACCCAACATAGAAAAGAAGCGTTAATCTGCTCAAAGAAATTACAAATTATTTGTGCGATGAAATAATTATCACATCAAAAAATGGATTAGGGTTGACAAGTTTTTTTAACGCCCACCTAAGGAACTTCATCCATTTTTACGCTTAAAAGATGTTGTTTATTAGGGATCCGTAATGATTGACGGTTTAACCCATGCTTTTATGACCCCACCACGGTACCAAACTGAGCCTACATGATCATGTAGTAAAAACTTTTATGTTGCTATAATGTCTGGAGCGAGGATGCTTCCTCTAAATGTCATATCATATCACATAATTTTTTCCCATAAAAGTTGATTTTCATATTCATTTTGAAAACTGTGGTTTGTAAATTCCTAAGTTTAGCGGCATTTCTAGTTGTCTATGTAAATCATTGGATTAAAGGGGAGATTAGTAATCTAATAAGTCCGGATTTTGAGCATTTCTTTGATTTTCTCATGTGAAACTTAAGATTCCGTTTGGCATAGTGGTGGCGGAACGCATAAGTTAAATTCAATGACGGATCTAAGAATATTAATAAAGGGGTGGGGGACATCAGCTGAAAGTGTCACTCAAAGCATCCAGATGGTGATCAAAGTGGAATTCCATATCCGTTGTCCCTAGGTGAGTATAAATAGACAAACCCTAGGAGTATCTACGGGTATCGGATATCTGTGTATCCGAACTCACCCGTTAAGCCTCCGAACCCGTTAATTATCTAAATATACATTAACATCAACTTGCTCAAATAAATTTTTTTAACTGTCTTCATCTTTCCGGAGCCGTTTCTTTCTCATCTGGCCGCCGTTTTTAACGTATAAGTAGTCAAAATTCATTGCCTCGACAAGAGGAATCCAAATTCACTAACCATTTTACAAAATTCTTTGTGAGGGGGGCAAACCCACCCCCTTGGTTAAATTGTCATTCGTTAAGGATCACTTAACAAACATCATCCGTTTGAACATAAAAGTAAATGAAGGCTTCGTTTGGGGGGACTTATTTTCTCCGGTCAAGCGGTTATGATCGCATGAATCGGACCTTAAGGTCTGATTCATGCGGTCGTAACCGCTTGACCGGTGAAAATAAATCGCCCCAAACGAAGCCCAAGTTTCTTAAGTGAACGTTAAGGAATGAAAATTTAACCCCATATTCATGACAGCACCACCGTGCCAAACAGAGCCTATGCATTGTGATGTGATGTTTGTAGGTATGTAGTTGTTTAATAGTCCCCAAATAAAGAATGAAATGTCGATTTGAATGTTTTTGCACCAGAAGCTTCGGTAAAGTTGAGGTGGTCAACGTTGCCTAATGAAGTTCCATGTTTCATTTAAGATTGAAAGACTCGTACTTTACACTTTTAAAAATTATTTTACCCGGTTGAGTGAACCTAATCCTAATATTGTTTATATTAGTACCTTCTTCCGTATTTAGTATTGAAGATAGCCTTGGGGCAGAGAAATAATAGAGAAAAGAAAAACCACAAACACGAAAAACACAGATTTATAGTGGTTTATTCAAATTCCTGCTACGGTCTCTCTCCCTTCGCCTCCACTTGAATTACCAAAAGAATGAAGTTTACAAAGAAGACTTAGAGTCAGAACTCCTCTCACAATCTCTCTCAAGAAACTCACTCAATCCTCTTCAAAAGTGGCGAATTCCACCTTGTGCCCTCTTGCAACTGCTCCCGAACGGCTTTCTTTGCGCGACTACTTTCAATCAAAATGAACATAATATTCGGGAAAGAAAACCTCTGACACTTTAGGGCAACATGACGAGCCGATCTCGACCCTTTGTTCAAGATCCAAAATGATCAAACGGCCACGGTCACGAATTAACGAAACTGGGTTCGTCAGCTACCATGCAGAGGTAAGTTATCGCGCCGCGGTAGCTCTAGCCGATAAATCTCATGTTGTCGACATCTCACGTCGACACCGCTACCTGGTGAAGACAATATAACCTAGAGCTTTAGTCGATA
This sequence comes from Platanthera zijinensis, assembly GCA_039513925.1. Lineage (NCBI taxonomy): Eukaryota > Viridiplantae > Streptophyta > Magnoliopsida > Asparagales > Orchidaceae > Platanthera > Platanthera zijinensis. Next base: position 111,299,967 of record CM077084.1, on the reverse strand, counting down.
TCGACTAGAGCTCTAGTCGATATGAATATAGCTCCAGTCAAATTTTGAGTCAGTGTGTTGCCCCCAATTCCCCACTCGGGACGCTGTCCCATGGACCCCTTCTTTGGTTTGCTTCTCTTACTTCATATTTATATAGTTTGGACATCTACAAATTAAATCTATTATATCATTTTTTCGGCTTGTGCGAGTCTAAATTTCGGATGTGCGGCGACGTATTTTGAAATTAATTTTGTTGTGCTTCTTCCCATTAGATTCCATATTATCATATTAAATTTAATTTTTATATTTCATCTAGTTAATGTTTATCATTTCTATAGAGAGTGTCTAACAAAGTAGTGTGTGATTTGACCTTAAATGGGTTCTAGCTTATTTCAAGCAACCTCAAAATCGATTAGACCTCAAAAGAGTTCTATGTGATCTCCAATCTCAAATTTCTTCAATCATGAGCGGGCTTAAAATGATTTCGAGGCTGTTTTAAATTGCTACGACAGATAAGGTCTGTGAAATAGAGTTCAAGAAAATTTTTTATTACGTGAAGATAAAGCGTCAGCTAGGAAGAGACAAAAAAAAATAGCATGACCATAGGATGGGTAGGTCTATTTAATATTTTTATTTAACTATTAATTTGGAGCCGGCTCGAATTGATATGTTACCGATTTGAAATAAAAACCTACCCTAACTTGATCAATATTTGGATGTGTGTAACTACCGTGTTCTACATGTGTGAATAAATAGGAATTTTTTCTGTCGTGGCCCACACCACATCTTTCTAAACGCTCTGCTCAAAACTTCTGTCTCCCAGCTAATGAACATAAAAGACAAACCTCACCTACATGAGCTCTGCACATCCGGGGCTGAAATACTCCTCATTTGCCCCCACCCCCCGGATTCGGGAAATTTACAACCCATATTCACTGGAATACCACCTCATTTCTCTTCCGGCAGAAGGTAATTGTGGTGGGCTGACAAATCTCTATAGTATGTCGAGCAACGAATTGTCAGTTGGGAATATTAAGGAGGCAATTGATACTGTAAGCTACTTGCTCCTCTTATTTTGTGTAATTTAGATGGTTGCTATCTGTAAAAATTGATGGATTTGTCAGTAAAACAGTCGTATATGCAGCTAAAATAATAGTATTTGTTAAAATACGATCGAATCTTTATCTAAACCCCTCAAATTTTTCAGCAAACCATGTTGAAATTTTGGTAAATCATTACTGAATGAACTAAAAATTGATTCTAGACACAGTTACCAGGAATTACACCTTTTGTTTTGCAGGCCAACATGAAGGTTGTTGTTCATATTGTTCATCTGGATGAAGATGTATATGTAATGTGCTTTGAGTATGCCCGCAATAACGATTTCAATGTTTGAAAACAACATATTCATTATTGGACGCATATAAGAATCATCAAAGGAAGAGAGTATTCTTGTGTCAAAGCAGTTCATAAGATTTTCAAGTCGGCGATTGATGCGCAAAAGAAGTTTCCCAAACTGGATAACCATACAAAATTTTGTGTGTACATATATACACTTCACTAATGATCAATACAGGAAGTGCTCAGAGGTCTCAAAATTTATTAAAGAGCACAATCATCCGCTCACATTACAAAAAGATACACATTTATTGAGATCACATGATATTTATGGCCAGGCAGCCCTATCAAAAATATGACGAGAATAGAAATGAGAACTATTGACACATTCAACTTCTTAACGAAAGAAGTTGGGGTGTTCTAAAAGTTCTCAAAGACATATGCATGCAACTTTGCACATTGAGAAAGAAAAGAGGTGATAAAAAATAAAGACTCGACAAGGTGGTTGGAAATATTTAAAGAAAATAGAGGATACCATGTTTTTTGGTGTAAACAAAAGAAATGAATAGGTTGCACTGTTTTCTTTGAATTAACAGACATGAAAAACTTGATTACGATTATTTTAGTGATATAATCGTTTTTGACACCACCTATAGGCTGAACAAGCACAATTTGACATGTACTCCCTTCATACCGGTGAATCACCATTGGTTGAACATTTTTGTTCTCGGGGCATTTGTATTAGAGGAAATAATCAAATTTTTTTTGCTATGGTTTTTGAGACCTTTTAATGTTTATTTGTGGTAAACAACCAACCAACATTTTTATAAATCAAGATCAAGCGATGACAGTAACTATTGAGTGAGTTTTCACCACTACTCAACATCATTTGTTCTAATGACACATTTCAAAAAAAGCACCATCAACGTACCACCTTTAAAACTTTACAAGAAGATTAGATTTTTCTTTTATATTTACATGAGAAATTGTAATTGTGAAATGCAGTTCGAGGTACGTTAAAGAGAGATGATAATAAGAGGTAACTTGTATGAGAACCAATGTATGCATGATCTTTACAAGATTAGAATAAAGTGATCCACTGAATTTAAGAAGTAATAATTATATCTTTACATTTTATTCACCAAACGAAGTGAATCGACAAATAATTGCTTGCATGGATGCTTAAAAATAACAAATTCACTTGTTGAATATTTCGCTGGAATGGAAAAATAATCTTAGTTTTGCGTTGGAGCAAACATGATGAAAACTTCAAATATAAGCCTGACAATATCACCATAAACTTCAAAAAATGCTTATTATTTAAGAAAATTTCAAAAATCTATACTAGAAAAATAAAATATTTGACCAAGCTTTTATGGAAGGTCTAGTAGGTTTGATTGTTTAGAGAAGGCAAGGTACATTCAAGCTCATATAAAATTTAACCCACAACATTGCGATGGAGGTGATGTAGATAAGAAATGGATTGTGATAATCAATATAAAAAGTAATGATGTGGAATGGTCTTGAAGGGGTTTTCAAACAAAGGACTTGCAATGCAAACTTATTTTATGACTGTACAATATTTAAATTAAATACGAAGCATATTCAACCAAAGTACATACTAAAGAGATTTACTTTGCAGGTCAAGAATGGAATCTATCTTTCTCAGTCCACAACATCGAATGACTGTGATTCCAATCTACTTTACAGAAATATAATGATACCGAACATACATGACATATGCTACGGAATTGAAAATTTCCAACTAGGGAATGTCTATCTTGTGAATGTAATGAATGATGTGAGTAAAAGTCGAGAAGATATGTTGGACAACGATGAGAAGATTAAGAAGGGAATCTCTGACAACAACTAAAAAATAGGGGCGGATCCAGGAATTTCAATAGGGGGGATAGGCCTTTCAAAAAGTTTGAGAAACTTATAGTCAACGAATACAATGTTGGAGTTTGACTTTCAAAAATAAATCAAGTCACATAGAAAATTATTTAGTGCGCGTGGGGGCACTAATAAAAAAATTTTAATCAAGAGAATATTTATATATTAAGTGCATATATCTATATAAAAATATTAAATAGAGGCTCATATAAAAATGTATTATTTAGAAATCGTGCTCCTAATTGCTAAATCCCACTCCTGCAAAACTTGGCTCTCCATAAAGCTCACTCACTTGACATCACGCCTCCTGTATATATTAGTGTCAACTGTATCGTTAACATACCGTTGAGTAGGTATATCAGTCTCCACTATACCATTAACATACTGCTAAGAATAAAGTCTCTACTTAACGATATCGTGGAGAAGTAGTTGAATGAAGCAGTTCTCAGCGCCAAGGTCGATACCATTGAGAATAGAGTTTATACTCAACGGTATCGATGAAACGAGATTAAATGTTACTGTTGAGCCAGCACAACGTAGCGGGATTCAAAATTTGGCGCTGACACATAAAGTAAGGATACACTATTCTATTCTTGTCTATGCCGATGACAAGACATTTCTCAAGACCGCTGCAGAAGTCAAAGGTATAAAGGGGACATGCTAGGGAAATAGAACATTGTCGTTACTCAAATCATTAAGCCTGAAAACGACAAACAATTCTCTGCTAACTGAAGTTAGTTCTTCCTGATTACTTTCAGAAGAACAAGAGAGCTTCAAGCAAGGCTTAAAGCTAGATCTTCTTCAAGCTGCTGTAGAAGAATATTAAGGAGGAGAAAGCTCTAACCTATTCTACCTAAAGATCAATTTGTTAAGGGGCTGCTCTAGAAACTTGCCATCAGTAAGAGTAACAAATAACTGAAGCTTCAACGTCTTAAATATCTTACGTCTTCTATTGTATATTAATTCAATTACTTCAACTGTGCGATCTAACTTTAGATATGAGATGTAAGGCCTTTATGCCAGAGTGTAGGGATGTACTCCCAGCATGAGTTGTAGGATTTTATGGAAATCTGACGTAGGACTTGGAGATAAGTTTGAGGTAGTAAACCAGGAATGTTTCTGAGTTGTAGGAGTTGAAGTACTCTGAGTTGTAGGGCTTATGTACCTGAGGTAGGAACGGGAGGAGATCTGAGAAATCCTGAGGGATTTTAGTTGTGAGCTCCAAGGAGCCGAGTTTTGGAGGAGATTGCCAAGTTTAGCACACTGCTAGATAGGTGTATATGGAAAGTAGATGTACCCAGACCTTGGTGAACCACTATAAATATTTGTGTGCTGATTTGTGTGTGCTTGATGTATTTTATATTTCATATAATCTCCTATATCTTGATAAGTTGCAAAGAAAGTGAAAAGCAACCTATTCACCCCCCCCCTTATAGTTGTGTTAGACTACCATAATATTAAACTATCAAGTGGCATCAGAGTCAGGTTAGTCAAAACTAGACTTAATAGTCTGACCAGTATCCTATAGAGGTAGTCTAAGTCATTCACCATGTATTCCAGTGAGTCTCATAAAGAGATGAGCTCAATGAAGCTGCACATATACAGAAAAGAAAATTTTGGCATATGGAAGCAGAGGGTGAACCTATTCATAGATGTTTCTAACCTAAGGATTTATATAACTGTTGAGGAATGACCATTCATTCTCATGAAGGCCTCTTCTATTGATAACAATATGGGAGTTCTCAAGTGAAAGTCTTTGTTTTCAAGGTAGCTTGCAACCTAGGGGGTGAATAAGTTGTTATATTGTTATTAATCTCTTTTTAGTTTTTCCTTTAACACTAATTGTGTTGGCTGTAGTTTGCTTTTAAGATACTGCACAAAGAAAATAATACAGAAAAGCACACACAGATTTATAGTGGTTTCCTAACTTGTGGGTACATCCAGTCTCCTCCCACCTTACCAACTTCCTATTGATCAAGGAACTTCTCCAAAATACTTCTCCAAGGAGCTTACACCTCAAATCACTCATGATCTCTCAGTTTCCTCCAAGACCTACAGCTCAGGCACAAGGGCCTATAACTCAGTGATCAGCTCATCACCTACCTCAGGCCAAAGGCGCTACACTCAGCCTGGGAGGACAGCCCTACCTCAGATCCAAAGGATCCTACCTCAGAGAGTTATACTCTCCTACAGCTCAGGCAAATTGCACTACCTCAGGATAGTGGCCCTACAACTTAGATCCAGTGGTATCCTACAACTCAGAGAGCTTTATTCTCCTACTAATCAGGCAATCTTGCCTAACCTTAGGCCAGAGGCCCTAGAAACTCAGATCTAGTTGGATTCTACAGAAAGATGAGTATTTGAATGTTTTAACACAGGGAAATTTCTGTGTCAAAAGCTAGGGCTGAGTTATCTCAGCACTATCTTGCTTCACAACAGTAGGTAGAAATTCTGCTGGAAGAAACTAAGAATAAAAATTCTGATCTTGTTGAAGAAAAAGGTGAACTTATGTTCTTCAATCAGCCATCTGAGCCCACTTGATAATTATGGCTCTACTTTCTTCCTCTATCAGAAACCTTTCTGATTATGTTGTTGCAGATGTAGAAGCAACAACTCTCTAAACTTTTCATTCCTGCAGGAAGACTTCAAGCTCTTTCTCGGCATTAATGACGTGAGAGATGAATTCTGGCTGCTACCTTTTTGAAATTGATAATGTCCTAAAAGTTGTCTTGCATCTTGGCTCATCTCCTACTTTTGTAGTACGCCAATCAACGACTTTTAGAGATTAGTGGGGCCCACCTACAGCTTCCAGCTACACCTTGCTTTAACAGAAGAAGACGTACAGTAGCTTCTCGACAAAGTTTGTCGTGTTCTGTTGCTTCTCCGTATTTGATTTGAAATCAGTTGACTTTTCGATTATGCTGACGTCAGCACATGTGGACTTAGTCAAAATCGAGCATCAGTATAATAGGTGTTGAGTGAGCAATGCTCACTCAGCGCCAAAAAACTTAGATAGAATTCGGTCTATCTAGGCATTGACCGCATTGAGTGAGCAAGCCCCACTCAATGCTTTTTGTCTTAGCATATTCTTCAGTTGCTTCTGCACATTTGGCGTTGAGAGCGTTGAGTTAGCACGCCTCACTCAATGCTTTTTGCCTTAGCCAATTATCTACATCTGCAGCATCTTAAGCACTGAGAGCGTTGAGTGAGCATTCCTCACTCAACTCTTTTTTCCTTAGCCAGATTTACTGATACTTGGCATTGAGTGAGTAAGCTCCACTCAATGCCAAAATACTTAACAGACACTTCTGTTATCTGGCATTGAGTGAGTGAGTTACACTCAACACATTTGGACTTAGCCAAATTTCTGTGTCTATAAAAGAATATTCCCTTTGAGAATTTGTCAACACATTATTACATGGCATTAAGTGAGCTTGCCTCACTCAATGCCTGTGGACATGGCAAATATTCACAGTTTTCCAATGGCATTGACTGACTGAGCTATACTCAATGATTATGAAGCTTTTACGTTGAGTGAGTGAGCTACACTCAATGCCTGTGGACATAGCCACATTTCTGCTCATTTCTAATAAGGCTATTACAGCATCAGCTTGACTCATATCCTTTTGTTATATGGCATTGAGTGAGTAAACTTCACTAAACGCCTGCAGACTTAGCCACTTTTTCAGCCTGCCATTACTTTGGCTTTGACTCTATAGGCTCCACTCAGCGCTATAAGTCATCTGGCATTGAGTGAGTAGCCTTCACTCAACGCCTGTGAACTTAGACAGATTTCTGTCTATCCATACCTCAGGTGAGTGTTTACATGACTTAGCCACTTAGGCTATCTGTCTCATCAATGTTATAGGACAACCCTGCATATATGAACTTGAAAATGTATTAAATATACCATTGTGTATGCACATTGACATATTTGACTTCTTCAAATCTAGGACATTGTGGGCAATGGACCCAACAATCTCCCCCTATTTGAAGAAGTCAAAACTCTCCATCAAATATCTAAGTCAATGACATACACAACAAATTGCAGAAATTCAGCAGGAAAAGATATGATAAGAAGATAATTTATAGTAAACTTCCTTGTCTGCAGGGCATACCTGTACCTGCTCCCCCTTAATAACTGCTACCTGCTTTGATGAATTTGATACCACTGTATCAGAGGCCATTGTAATTTTATCCTTTTCCTCCTTTCCTATGAATTTGATACATCTTTCAATTCCTTGAATCAGTAAGCCAATTCAAGTCCTTCTCCCCCTTTTTGACTTCTATAAATAGCCAGGGAGGATATTTTGCTCACCCTCTTTAATTTCTCATAGGAAGCAATTGGAACATCTTGAAAGCACTTGAACATGTGGAATAGTGTTGGATATGCTTCCCCTCAACTGAAGCAGCATCTGACATATTTCTTGGCAGATAGTGTAGTCTACACTAGTCTGGACAACACTTGAACATGATACTATTAAAGGTACACCACTTAAAATGTATTCAATCTATTGTAGAGTAATTCCATCTGCAAGATATAATATGGCCTGCAACAATTTATGGAGCAACTGAAGCTATACTAGGTTTAATATACCCAACTCAAACTTGAAGGTGTTAAAATTTGCTTCATCTAGTGGCTTAGTGAAGATGTCAACCACTTACTTGTCTGTTGGGACAAACTCAAGGGTGATGTCTTCACATTCCACATGTTCCCTAATGAAATGGTTTCTTACCTCAATATGCTTTGTCCTACTGTGAGAAATAGGATTCCTAGCAATTGATATAACACTAGTAGAATCATAAAATAGGGGGCTTCTACTTATCTGGATGTTGAGTCCTGGAGCTGATGCTGGATATTATCTACATAGATCTGGACTAGGATAATCTTACCCTTAAATTCCCTTAGGAATAGGGTCTTGTTTATCTTCCCCCTTGAGAATTTATTTTCAATGAGGAACCTAGACAAGGTTTCATACCAGGCCCTAGGTGTTCATTTTGGCCCATATAGAGCTTTCCTTAGTCTATAAATAGAATTAGTAGAGTTAGGAACAACAAAACTTGGAGGCTGCTCAACATAGACTTCTTATCCTAAGTCACAATTTAGGAAGGCTGACTTTACATCCACTTAAAAGACCTTGAAGCCCTTGTGTGCAGCATATGCAAGGAACAGTCTGATGACCTCCAATATTACTATAAGGGCAAAAGTTTGATCAAAATCAATACCTTTTTCTTGCATGTACCCCTTAGCCACTAGCCTTGCTTTGTTCTTGATTATAATGCCATTTTCATCAAGCTTATTCCTGTAGATCCACTAGAATCCAATGATATTATGTCCTTGTAGTCTGGGAACCAGCTGCAGACCTTGCATCTTTTGAATTGGTTCAGTTACTCTTGCATAGCCAATATCCAAAATTTATCTATGTTGGCTTCTTCAAACTTCTTTGGCTCCACCTGTGATAGGAAACTGGCATACATAGCTGTATTCAGATTCTTGCTTCTGGTCACTATTCCTTGGCTAGCTTTACCAATGATTTGGTGTGCAGGATGGTCTCTCAAAAGCCTAATTGCAGGAGGCAATCTTCTTTCAGCAACAACTTTAGGAATAGCTTCATGCTGATCTTCATCTACTCCAAGTGTGTTTTGTGGACCTTCTGGTATATCCACTTCAGCTTGCATCACTGGAGTTGTATCCTTGATATCTAGATTTTCCACCAACATTTTTGTATCTGCAGTACTAGAAGAGGAGCTTGGTAGCTGACTATAAATCATGGAAGACTCATCAAAGACTATATGTACAGACTCTTCTACAACTTGGCTTTTCAAGTTGTAGATCCTATAAGCTTTGTTATTGTCACAACCCGCATTTTCTCCGAATTTAGGAATTATCAGAGTATGAGAAAACACGCGTCATGATGCCAAGTCAAGCAGGGGATAACTGCTGAGGCTCATGCAAAACCATCTACTTTACTTTATGAAAGAAATTCATGAGTTTAATTATTAGAAAATCAGTTATATTTTAGAGGTCGTATCCCTTGGCTCGTTGGATCACCTAGTCCACAGTTTAAAACTATACTTATACACTGCGGAAAAAAATACTTTATTCAGTTTTGACGTCCTAAGGAGTGCATAAGAGCCCCAAGAGGACCACTTATGCTATGCAAGACTCTACATTTAATTTATACTATATATAAGAAAATGATCTTTATACGTTGTTTGGAAAAATAGTGATAGAGTTTTATAAAACATGCTGATCATGAGCTATACTTATAATAATAATTGTAGTTTTAAAAGTAACTAGCAACCTAGCATAAATCCTTCCCATACCAAGTAGACTGTCTCCAGAAAATGGTAGCAGCAAAAGTAACATATCTAGTACAAAGGTAAAAACTACTAGTGGGCGCCAACAACCTGACACGAACCCACTAGCAAATATATATATGTCTGTAAGAAAAGTGCAGAAAAACTACCTCACTAAACAAATCAAGAAGGATCTCCAAAGTCCAATAAACTACCAGCAACACCACAATAACTTATCCACAAAACTTGCTACTTCTCAGAACCTGAGACATTCAAAAAAAAAAAGAATACCTCAGCAAGCAAAACAAGGAAAACTGAACGAAAGTGTCAATCAGATGATAAATGAAAGAGGAAAAACAAAGCAGTAACAGTCACAACTGCCCAAGGCAAGACAAAAAGAAATGCACTAGGTGCGAGGAAACAACATCAACCCTGCCTAGAAACTACTTCCTGAAGAGTCTACTAAGCTGCCAAGAGCCCAAAATACTGCAATCTACCAAGGAAGAAACGTCTAACACCCTAAACTATGGGAGATGGTAGTAGCAAAACAAACAACGTGGATCTGGGTTGGAGGCAAACTCAGTCCCCCAACCACCATTTCCAAGAAACAAAGCTCAAGGGTCTATATGTGAAAGCACTAGGGACCTCCCACCCCCTTGCCCAGCCCGTACCTGGGGCAAGATAATAGAAAAAAGGGTGGCCTTGGCTAAATTACACAATACCTCCCCTCTTAAGAGCTTCAAACCACCACTACTAACCACGACCCACAATTAGGCCTTTCGGAAAGAAAAACATAGCCGACAAGGAACCTCAAAGAAAAATAAAGGAATTAACTCGGGGGCAAAAATCAAGGTAGGGAAAAAGTTTTGAAATGACTCAACACGGCTTGGCGTTGAGTGGGACCCACTCAACACCTAACCAAACCTTAGCGTTGAGTGACTTAGCCTCACTCATCGCCAGAAAAGCCATGGCATTGAGTGAGGTTCACTCACTCAACGCCCTCTAGAAGAATACCTCTGGCATTGAGTGAACTATCCTCATTCAACGCCAAAACAGGCATGGCGTTGAGTTAGGTTCACTCACTCAACGCCTCCCGCAAGAATACTCTAGCATTGAGTGAGCTAACCTCACTCAACGCCAAAACAGCAATGGCGTTGAGTGAGGTACACTCACTCAACACCCTGGTACTTAACCACAATTAGAGAAAGTGGCGTTGAGTGAGCTTGTCTCACTCAATGCCAAAACAGCAATGGCCTTGAGTGAAGCTCACTCACTCAACGTCCTGCCACTTAGCCGCAAAAGAAGACTGCGGCGTTGAGTGAGTCCACCTCACTCAACGCCAAAATAGTAGTGGTGTTGAGTGAGTGAACCTCACTCAACGCCCTGGCACTTAGCCGCAAACAAGGAAAATCTGCGGCATTGAATGAGCTGACCTCACTCACGCCAAAACGGCAATGGCGTTGAGTGAGGTCGTTTCACTCAATGCCAGAGGTTCTGGCCGTAAAGAAGGGCAATGGCGTTGAGTGAGTCTACCTCACTCAACGCCAAAGTAGAAATGGCATTGAGTGAGGTTCACTAACTCAATGCCACGGGACTTAGCCGCAAACTTGCCTACGACGTTGAGTGAGATCACCTCACTCAATGCCAAAATCGAAATGGCGTTGAGTGAGGTCGAATCACTCAACGCCAAAGTACTTAGCCTCAGAAAAGGATGTGGCGTTGAGTGAGCACACCTCACTCAACGCCAAAGTACTTGGCTGCACAGAAAGCTACGGCATTGAGTGAGGTCACCTCACTCAATGCCAAAACCGAAATGGCATTGAGTGAGGTCGACTCACTCAACGCCAAAGTACTTAGCCTCAAAAAAAGGCTGTGGCGTTGAGTGAGCACACCTCACTCAACGCCAAAGTACTTAGTTTCTCGGAATAAAAATCGCGGCGCTGAGTCAGTTCAACTCACTCAACGCCAAAATGGAAATTGCGTTGAATGAGGTCGACTCACTCAATGCCAAAGTACTTAGCCGCTAGAAGGGGCTGTGGAGTTGAGTGAGTCCACCTCACTCAACGCCTTAGTACTTAGCCAAAAAACTAAAACCGACTACAGCTGTGGCGTTGAGTGTGTGCACCACACTCAATGCCAAACCCGCAAAGGCTTTGAGTGTGTGCACCACACTCAACGCTGGCAACCCGAGAGCCCAAATTTGGCTCTTACCAAGATACACAGCAGGCACCCCACTCCTACTCTCTCTCTCTCTCGGCTTCACCCGCAAGGCAACAACCAGACAAAAATCTGGAGTCTAAATTGGCGGTATTAAGCCGACGGGTTGAGCACCAACAACACAAAGAGGGGGGGGGGGCTCATTAGGAGAAACTAAACCCTAATTTCAGCAAGATAAAAGGACAAGCTTGGCTTCTACCCTAGGGCTAACCGGGATTTTTCCAACTCAGCAAGAGAAAGAAACAAAAACGACAAGGGCAAGAATACCACTCGCCTCGATTTTCAGTGAAGCTTGGTCGGCTTTCCCTCCTCTTCACTCGGCACTAGCAGCAGCAGCACCTAAAAGCACATTCTCGCGCTTTAACGGCGGAATCTGCAAGAACCGAAAAATCCAAGTCTCCTAAAACTCCACGAAAATCAAATCTCTTACCGTCAAAATGCAGATCTGAGCGAGAGCAAGCCAAAGCCACCTTCAGAATCGAATTTCGTCCACAAAAGCTCCCGGAATCGCCATCTGAAGGCTAGGGCAGTCTGCCGCTTCCGCCTCTGTTTTCCGCGAACAGGAGCAGGCAGTTTCGGTCTTGGGAAGAAGGAAGAGAGTGGGACCGCCAAGTTCTAACCAAAGCTTTATAAATAATCCTTACCATGCCTATTCAGCCTAACCGTCTCCCAAGCCACCGGTTGACTTAAACTAAGAGGGTTTCTAATTAGATTTTACTAATGGCACACCCAAAGCGACGTGAAAACCAAACTACCTCGGAATTCGACGAAATTCGTACTGTAGCTAAATACCCATGCTACGAACGCAACGGCGAAGTCGAAATTAACTTTTGACTAACAGAACTCGAGTTATACCCACGTAAAGCCAAAACACAAGCATCCCCCAAGAGGCCACACCGGGTCACCCAAAACGACTTGGCTTGCTAGGGAGATCTTGCACATAGGCTACAAAATAGGTCCACTCAGTTCTAAGGAGCTAAACAACACTCCACAAATGGCACAAGCCACAAAAATGTGTCACCGTAACGCCAAAGGAGAATAAAATAATCGCGGAAAAAATCGGGGGCGTTACAGTCACTCCCCCTAAAAGAAAGTTTCGTCCCGAAACTTTACGCATGACACTTCTACTATAGAAGGAAAAAGTAACAAAAAGGAGTTACAAAAAGGGAAACATATCGATCAAATCAGGGAAATAGGTGAGGGTAAGCCTGTCTCAATGCCGACTCTAGCTCCCAAGTCGCGCTCTCCAAATCCTGATTCTTCCATAGAACTTTCACCATCGGAATGGACTTCTTTCGCAGCACCCATTCCTGAGTATCCAAAATACGGACCGGCACTTCCACAAAAGAGAGATTGGGCTCCAACTGGGGCACAACGTCCAAGACTTGCCCACTGATGCGCACACACTTCCACAGTTGGCTTACATGGAAAACATTATGAACACCTGGGAAGTTTGCTGGCAAATCCAACCTGTAAGCTGACACGCCAATCCGCTCCATAATCTTAAACGGGCCCACATACCTCGGGTCCAATTTCCGATTCTTACCAAACCTCCTTACACCCACCATCGGGGAAACCTTAAGAAACACAAGGTCCTCTACAGAAAACTCCAAGGCAGATCTACGCCGATTGGCGTTCTTCTCGTATCTCTCCTGAGCTATACGAAGCTTTTCTCGGATAAGCTTCACTGCGACTTCCATCTCCTCAAGTGCATCTGGACCCAATAAGGGTCTCTCACCCGCCTCAGCCCAAAACAGGGGAGTTCTGCAGCGCCTCCCATACAAGGCTTCAAACGGAGCCATTTGAAAACTTTCTTGATAATTATTGTTGTATGCAAATTCCATAAGTCACAACCGCTCATCCCACGCTCCACCGCGGTCTAAAATATAGCATCGGATCATATCCTCAACTATCTGGTTCACCCGCTCCGTCTGCCCATTGGTCTGTGGGTGGTAAGCAGTAGAATACCTCAGATCCGTACCCAAACCCTCCTGCAGACTCTGCCAAAAACGAGAAGTAAACCGGGAGTCTCGATCAAAAATGATGCTAACAGGCACACCATGCAGTCGGATGACTTAATTCAAGTACAACTCCGCTATCTTCTTCATTGGGTAATCAATCTTATACGGCACGAAGTGAGCGCACTTCGTCAGTCTATCCACTATGACCCAAACAGAATCAAATCCCCTCGGGGATTTCGGTAAGCCCGTGATGAAGTCCATAGAAATACTTTCTCACTTCCAAGTCGGGATCTCTAAAGGAGTCAAATTGCCACCAGGCCTTCCGTGATTGGCCTTCACACGCTTGCAAGTGTGACATTCAGCAACAAATCGGGCTATATCACCTTTCATGCCATACCACCAGGCAATTTGCTTTAAGTCACAGTACATTTTCGTAGATCCTGGATGGTAGGCAATGCTGGATCTATAAGCCTCTCTTCAAATCATACCCCTGATGTCCCCTACATCGGGGATGCAAAATCTGCCGCGGTACTTCAACGTACCCGCCTCATCGATAGAAAAGTCTGGCAACTCCCCCTTCTCGGTCCTGGTGAATAAGTGTAGAAGATCCGAATCGTCCTTCTAGTGCAGTCTGGTCAAAGAAATCCAAGACAGCTCTGCCACTGACAAACTACTCTGCAAGCCACAGCATCCCACTGATATATCCATAAGAAGGAACTCCTCCACTAAACGATCAGCGGAGAGATTAAAGATCTTTCCCGTCTTTCGGTTCAGGGCGTCGGCCACCACATTGGCCTTGCCTGGATGATACTGGATCTCTACGTCATAATCGGCCACATACTCTAGCCACTGCCGCTGGCGCAGATTTAACTCCTTCTGCGTGAACACGTACTTCAGACTCTTATGATCAGTGAAGATCTTGCATTGAGCCCCATAAAGTAGATGCCTCCACAGCTTCAACGCATAAATCACCACTGCAAACTCAAGGTCATGTGTAGGATAATTCTTCTCATGAGTCTTCAATTGCCTTGACCCATAGGCAATCACTTTTCCAACATGCATTAACACGCAACCAAGACATACATGCGAAGCATCCACGTACACATCATAATCCATACCCTCTGTAGGCAGGGTCAGAACGGGAGCAGTGCACAATCTATTCTTTAGCTCCAGGAAGGCTTCTTAGAACTTCTCGCTCCAAACAAAGGCCGCGTTCTTCTGAGTCAACTTGGTCAAAGGTGCAGCTAGGGAAGCGAAACCCTCCACGAACCTCCTGTAGTAGCCGGCCAACCCTATGAAGCTCCTGATCTCCTTAGGCGTGCTCTGTCTACTCCAATCCATCACTACTGCGACCTTTTCAGGGTCGACCGAGATCCCATCCTTGTTCACCACGTGGCCTAGAAATGAGACCTGAGGCAACCAAAATTCGCACTTTCTCAGCTTGGGGAATAACTTGTGATTCCTCAACTCTGATAGAACCAAGCGCAGATGTTGTTCATGCTCCTCAGCGCTGCGAGAATAAACCAACATGTCATCGATGAAGACAACAACGAACTTGTCTTGGAAATCCTTGAACACCGGGATCATCATATCCTTGAAAGCTGATGGTGCGTTGGTCAACCCAAACGACATCACGAAGAACTCAAAATGTCCATGCCTCGATCTAAACGCAGTCCGTAGAATATCTGCCTCACGGATCCTGAGCTGATGATAGCCAGAATGAAGGTCGATCTTGGAGAACACCGTGCTACCGTGCAACTAGTCAAATAAGTCATCGATCCTCGGCAGAGGGTACATGTTCTTAATAGTGACTTTGTTCAACTCCCTGTATTCGATGCAAAGCCGCATCGACCCATCTTTCTTCTTCACAAACAGCACAGGATCACCCCAAGGTGACGAACTCTGCCTGATAAATCCTTTTGCCAACAGCTCATCCAACTGGACTCGCAACTCCTTTAACTCACGAGGGGCCATCCGGTACGGCGCCTTAGCGATAGGACGCGTACCCGGTTCCAAATCAATAACAAACTCAACATCCCGCTTGGGAGGAAGACCAGGAAGATCATCAGGAAAAACATCGGCGAAATCACGAACAACTGAAATCTCCTCCAATCACGGTACACTAACAGCGGTCCCAACCAACGAGACCAAACAAGCAAAACAATCCGAAAGAAACAGCTTCTAAGCACATACCGCAGAGATGACAGGAGAATCCCGGCTCAGATCAGCATACACGCTTCCGGGCTCACCGTCATCCTTGATAAAGTCA
Source organism: Platanthera zijinensis (assembly GCA_039513925.1). Taxonomy (NCBI): domain Eukaryota; kingdom Viridiplantae; phylum Streptophyta; class Magnoliopsida; order Asparagales; family Orchidaceae; genus Platanthera; species Platanthera zijinensis. The sequence goes on along the minus strand of CM077084.1, from coordinate 111,284,010 downwards.
AAGCACTTCCTTTTGCACTGAATAACCGCATCATACCTAGACAGCCAGTCCATGCCCAGAATAACATCGAAGTCCTCAAGATCAATCATCTTCAGGTCTGCCTTCGTAAGGAAGTCCCCCAACAAAACAGGGCAATCTAACATGCCCAAATCTGACAACACAGATTCACCAAAGGGAAACTTGACACGGAAGGTATCCCGAACTCGGTCTAAAGTCAACCGATGTCGCTCCATAAAGGCTCTAGCCACGAATGAGTGGGTAGCGCCGGAGTCAAACAGAACACGCGCTCAGCGGTTCTTCACCTTAAATTTCCCTATAGGAGCATATAACTAAGGAACTACCACAACAATACTGCAAACATTCTTGTAAAATAAGAACAAAACCTTCAGGCTGGAAATACAACTAACCTGAGATGACCTGAGTCAAAGCTTGAGCCTCCTCGGAAGAGATCACTTTCAGCTTTCCCTTTCCCTTGTCCACCCGCTGAGGTGGAGGTAGCGCCTGAAGTGGAACTGCATGAAGAGCAGGCTGGACCTGAGGACACCTAGTCTTGATGTGTCCCTTCTGCCCACACTGATAGCAGACTTTATCCTTGGACCAGCACTGGGCAGCATCATGCCCGGGCCGCTTGCAAACAGAACAGGAGACATCCCTCCTAGGAGCACCCTGAATCGCATGAACCTGCTCCTTATTCTGAGCTGCTGCCTTCTTGAAACATCTCTCGACAAGGTGGCCTGACCGGCCACAGAAGCTACACACCACTTTCCTCTTCTTTCCTGGAGCAGCACCGGGTACCTGGGGTTTCTTCTCCTCCACAAACTTCCTCTTGTCCTTCCTCATTTGCTGGCCTCTGCTCTTTGCAGTCTCAATAGCCTCCACCTTTAGAGCAGCCTCCACTACTCCTGTATAAGTCTCTGACCCATAAGCACTGGTCAACTGCTGCACCTCGCTCCTCAAGCCACCGAGAAATGGCTTAACTCGATCAACCTCAATGTTGACCAATCCAAGGGCAAAATGACTCAACTTGCTGAACTCTATCTCATACTAACCCACCGTGAGTTGCCTTTGCTTCGGATGGAGGAAGTCGTTCATGAGTCGGTCACGCTCAACCGAGGGTATGAACTTCCTCAACAGCATCTCCTTGAACACTTCCCAAGAGCATCCAGCTACCAAGCTCTCCTTTTCTCTCAGCCACCAACTCTTAGCCAAACCTTTAAGCTTATAGGCGTCTATCATCACCCTCTGGTCATCTGCAATCCCGGAGTATGAGAACATCTCCTCCATGGAGATCAGCGAATCGTCTATGACCATGAAATCTGCCTTCCCGTCATAAGTGGGAGGGCTCAGCCTCTGAAACTGTGAGATGAAGGCCATCTCTGCTGGCACCACCACTGGAGGTCTTAAGGGTGCTGGAGGAGGAGGGACAGCTAGCCCCCTGCAAGGCCTTACACTCCTTGAGTCTAATCTGCCACAACCGCCACCAGGGACTGAATCTGGGCCTGCATCTCCACCATCTGCCTACTCATGGCATCGCTACTCTGTCGCAAGCCCTCGATCACCGCGTCATTATGCGCTCTAGATGACTCACTCTCTGATAGGGGATTCGATCTAGTCGCAGGACGTCTCGCCATCCAAAAATCATAACAACACTAGTCAGATCCTTGTACAACGGCTAGAACCAACTACAAGTACAGACAATACATATATAGATATGAACTTAAAGCTGCTAAACTTGCTTTGGGAGTTTATCTTTTTACAAAAATTGATGTTATGCCCTAACCTAGGATGGTTAACCACCACCATACTAACTCTTTTGCCTAGATCGGGAATGCATGACTTTATATTACTTTTACTTGAAAGCTTATGTGTGTACAAATGTCATCCTGCCAGTCTTTAGCTTGGCACGTTGTGCTTATGCAATGTTATGTTATGCATGTTTGTGTATGCATTCTAAAAAGGCCCTAATGCATGTTATGAGCCGCGTATGCATGAAAATGTTATGCATCCCATACTACATAACATTCTCAAGCAACAAAAAAGAAAACGAGCTAGTCGCAGCCATGTTGTGAGGTTATGCATCCCATACTTGTTGAAACCGAAAAATCGGTCCCTGTGGAGTCCGACCCTTGCGGAAGGGGTGATCGCACACTTACTTCTCTACTCACAAGCCCAAGTGACAAGGGAGAAGGACCGGGAACAGACCCAAGGCTTCAGCACGGAGGTCCCACCACACACCCGGAAGATCTTAGAGCGCTTCCCCTCCTTAGCCAAGTGCTGAAGCTAAGGTACCTCAAAAAAGCGCTAGAAGACCGGGCACAAGAAAGCGTGTCTTCTGAGGTACCCCTTGGGTCCTATTTATAGGAAAAGATGGTCTGCAAATATCCAGCCGTCACTGTTTTCGAGGACTATAGGCAATCCAAAGGGGGTAACATGGTAAAAACACCCCATAACTGAAGGGCGAGCCGGCCCTGAGAAGAGCCCATTGAGCGGGGGCGGCGAGTACGGGCGCGAGAAGGCTCCCCCCCTGCGCCGAGGTGAAAAGCGGCGAGTGAGCTCGCCTCTCTCAGCGCTGCGGGAGAGGGCGTTGGATGAGCTCGCCTCTCTCAATGCAACGGTCCGGCTCGCCTCGCCTCAGGCCTGGGAAAGTTGGGCCTGAAGCCCCTGCTCGCAGATGACGGCCGCGTTGGCACTCGCCAACCCCTTGGCTCTAGACGAGCACGTACTCGGCCGGCCCCACGATGAATGGCTTCCTCTCGTCGGGCTCAGCTCCACGATCTTCGAGCTCGACCCGACGATTGCCGAGCCCGTACTCGGCATGCTGGGCTCGGCATACCCTGCTGAACTCGCTTGGGGATTGGGGGTGGTCTGGGCCGGCCGGATCGGCTCCTATTAGCTCACTCGCTGGATACGGGGTTGTACAATACTACATAACCCTCACATGTTGCCCCTATGGTGGATCCATATACGAACACATATTATGCATCCCATACTACATAATATGCCCAGTATACTTAATGTTATGCAATGAGTGTAGTGTTCATGCTTTTACCAAGACGTGCTGATGACATATCGGTGTGTGAATGAAATGATGCTGAACTATTAATGTAATCAAAGAAAGGTTGCCCGACTAACTTGTCAAGCAACCTCCCTTTGATACCAACTGTCACAACCCGTATTTTCTCCGAATTTAGGAATTATCAGAGTATGAGAAAACACGCGTCATGATGCAACGTCAAGCAGGGGATAACTGCTTACGCTAACGCAAAACCATCTACTTTACTTTATGAAAGAAATTCATGAGTTTAATGATTAGAAAATAAGTTATATTTTAGAGGCCGTATCCCTCGGCTCGGTGGATCGCCTAGTCCACAGTTTAAAACTATACTTATACGCCGCGGGAAAAAAATACTTTATTCAGGTTTGATGTCCTAAGGAGTGCATAAGAGCCCCAAGAGGACCACTTATGTTATGCAAGACTCTACATTTAATTTATACTATATATAAGAAAATGATTTTTATACGTTATTTGGAAAAATAGTGATTGAGTTTTATAAAACATGCTGATCATGAGCTATACTTATAATAATAATTGTAGTTTTAAAAGTAACTAGCAACCTAGCATAAATCCTTCCCATAGCAAGTAGACTGTCTCCAGAAAATGGTAGCAGCAAAAGTAACATATCTAGTACAAAGGTAAAAACTACCAGTGGACGCCAACAACCTTACACGAACCCACTGACAAATATATATATGTCTGTAAGAAAAGTGCATAAAAACTACCTCACTAAACAAATCAAGAAGGATCTCCAAAGTCCAAGAAACCACCACCAACACCACAGCAACTTAGCCACCAAACTGGCTACTGCTCAGAACCTGAGGCATTGAAAAGAAAAAAGAATACCTCAGCAAGCAAAACAAGGAAAACTGCACGAAAGTGTCAATCAGATGATAAAAGAAAGAGGAAAAACAAAGCAGTAACAGTCACAACTGCCCAAGGCAATACAAAAAGAAATGCACTAGGTGCGAGGAAGCAGCATCAACCCTGCCCAGAAACTACTTCCTGCAGAGTCTACTAAGTTGCCAAGAGCCCAAAATGCTGCAATCTACCAAGGAAGAAACGTCTAACACCCTAAACTGTGGGAGATGGTAGTAGCAAAACAAACAACGTGGATCTGGGTTGGAGGCAAACTCAGTCCCCCAACCACCATTTCCAAGAAACAAAGCTCAAGGGTCTACATGTGAAAGCACTAGGGACCTCCCACGCCCTTTCCCAGCCCGTACCTGGGGCAAGATAAAAGAAAAAGGGTGGCCTTGGCTAAGTTACACAATACCTCCCCTCTTAAGAGCACCAAACCACCACTACTAACCACGACCCACGATTCGGCCTTTAGGAAAGAAAAACATAGCCAACAAGGAACCTAAAAGAAAAATCAAGGAATTCACTCGGGGGTAAAAATCAAGGTAGGGAAAAAGTGTTGAAATGACTCAACACGGCTTGGCGTTGAGTGGGACCAACTCAACGCCTAACCAAACCTTGGCGTTGAGTGAGTAAGCCTCACTCAGCGCCAGAATAGCCATGGCATTGAGTGAGGTTCACTCACTCAACGCCCTCTAGAAGAAAACCTCTGGCGTTGAGTGAGCTAGCCTCACTCAATGCCAAAACATGCATGGCGTTGAGTGAGGTTCACTCACTCAATGCCTCCCGCAAGAATACTCTGGCGTTGAGTGAGCTAACCTCACTCAACGCCAAAACAACGATGGCATTGAGTGAGGTACACTCACTCAACGCCCTGGTACTTAACCACAATCAGAGAAAGTGGCGTTGAGTGAGCTGGCCTCACTCAACGCCAAAACAGCAATGGCGTTGAGTAAAGCTCACTCACTCAAAGCCCTGCCACTTAGCCGCAAAAGAAGACTGCGACGTTGAGTGAGTCCACCTCACTCAACGCCAAAATAGCAATGGCGTTGAGTGAGTTAACCTCACTCAACGCCCTGGCACTTAGCCGCAAACAAGGCAAATCTGTAGCGTTGAGTGAGTTGACCTCACTCAATGCCAAAACAGCAATGGCGTTGAGTGAGGTCGTTTCACTCAACGCCAGAGGTTCTGGCCGCAAAGAAGGGTTGTGGGGTTGAGTGAGTCTACCTCACTAAACGCCAAAGCAGAAATGGCGTTGAGTGAGGTTCACTCACTCAACACCATGGGACTTGGCCGCAAACTTGCCTACGGCATTGAGTGAGATCACCTCACTCTACGCCAAAACTGAAATGGCGTTGAGTGAGGTCGACTCACTCAACGCCAAAGCACTTAGCCTCAAAAAAGGCTGTGGCATTGAGTGAGCACACCTCACTCAACGCCAAAGTAATTGGCTGCACAGAAAGCTACGGCATTGAGTGAGGTCACCTCACTCAACGCCAAAACCGAAATGGCATTGAGTGAGGTCGACTCACTCAACGCCAAAGTACTTAGCCTCAGAAAAGGCTGTGGCGTTGAGTGAGCACACCTCACTCAACGCCAAAGTACATAGCTTCTCGAAAAAAAAAACAGTGGCGTTGAGTTAGTTCACCTCACTCAATGCCAAAACGGAAATGGCGTTGAGTGAGGTCGACTCACTCAATGCCAAAGTACTTAGCCGCTAGCAGGGGCTGTGGCGTTGAGTGAGTCCACCTCACTCAACACCTTAGTACTTAGCCAAAAAACTCAAACCGACTACAGCTGTGGCGTTGAGTGTGTGCACCACACTCAACGCCAAACCCGCAAAGGCTTTGATTGTGTGCACCACACTAAACGCCAACAACCCGAGAGCCCAAATTTGGCTCTTACCAAGATACACAGCAGGCACCCCCCACCTACTCTCTCTCTCGGCTTCACCTGCAAGGCAACAACCAGACAGAAATCTAGATTCTAAATTGGCGGTATTACGCCGGCGGGTTGAGCATCAACATCACAAAGAGGGGGGGGGGCTCATTAGGAGAAACAAAACCCTAATTTCAGCAGGATAAAAGGACAAGCTTGGCTTCTACCCTAGGGCTAACCGGGATTTTTCCAATTCATCAAGAGAAAGAAAAAAAATGGCAAGGGCAAGAATACCACTTGCCTCGATTTCCGGAAAAGCTTGGTCGGCTTTCCCTCCTCTTCACTCAGCACTTACAGTAGCAGCACCTAAAAGCACATTCCCGCGCTTTAATGGCGGAATCCGCAAGAACCGAAAAATCCAAGTCTCCTAAAACTCCATGAAAATCTAATCTCTTACCGTCGAAATGCAGATCTTAGCGAGAGCAAGACAAAGCCGCCTTCGGAATTGAATTCCGTCCACGAAAGCTCCCGGAATCATCGTCCGAAGGCTAGGGCAGTCTGCCGCTTCCGCCTCTGTTTTCCGCGAACAGGAGCAGACAGTTTCGGTCTTGGGAAGAAGCAAGAGAGTGGGCCCGCCAACTTCTAACCAAAGCTTTATAAATAAGCCTTACCACGCCTGTTCAGCCTAACCGTCTCCCAAGCCACCGGTTGACTTAAACTAAGAGGGTTTCTAATTAGATTTTACTAATGGCACACCCAAAGCGACGCGAAAACAAAACTACTTCGGAATTCGACGAAATTCGCACCGTAGCTAAATAACCATACTACGAACGCAACGGAGAAGTCGAAATTAACTTTTGACTAACAGAACTCGAGTTATACCCACCTAAAGCCAAAACACAAGCATCCCCCAAGAGGCCACATCGGGTCACCCAAAACGGCTCGGCTTGCTAGGGAGATCTTGCCCATAGGCTACAAAATAGGCCACTCAGTTCTAAGGAGCTAAACCACACTCCACAAATGGCACAAGCCACAAAAACGCGTAACCGTAACGCCAAACGGGAATAAAATAATCGCGAAAAAAATCGGGGGCGTTACAGTTATGGTTTCTATACCCAACAAAAATCCCATCAAAGGACTTGAAAGAAAACATAATTATATAGGACTTTCCATTATGAAGCACATAACACTTACTACCAAAGATTCTGAGATAGCTCAGGTTTGGTTTTTTGCCTTTCAAGATCTCATAGGGAGTTTTCTTAAGGTTCTTGGTGATAGAGGCTCTGTTGAGGACATGACATGCATTGTTGACTGCCTCAGCCAAGAAATATTCTCTGAGAGATGTGTCAATCAGTAGGGTCCTTCTGATGTAGGGTATGTCCGCTAGTCGGAGTTTGCCATGAAACAAGGAGATCCTACTTCGCCCTACACGCCATGACTCAACGACACCTACACTAGCATCTATCGCCACAACACGGATCGATTTTAAAGCATCACATAAACCACACAAAGGAATGATCGACTCTAAAATAATGCTCGAAAATGAGTCGGATTATTCCCTAAAAAATTTACATAAAGGTTGCCAATCCATTTTGAGAACGAACTATGGCTAGAGGCCAAAATCCGCTCAAGCAAATAGGACCTACCATCTTGCTTGCCACTACGGAGGTTAATATTGTAGGATTTGAGCGAGTTAAAGATGAGTACGCTACCTGCCAAGATTTTAAGGAGTCATATTTATCAGCCCAGGATGGCTCCCTCACGAATATATATCTGCATTTGTTATTAAGGATGGCTATCAATTTAGGCATGGGAAGTTGTGTATCCCACAGTCATCCCTCCGACTTCATATCATCTGGGAGCTGCACAGCGGAGGGTTGAGTGACCACTTTGGTAGGGATAAGACCATTACGCTAGTCGAGGAAAATATCACTGGACAAAACTTAAGGCAATGGTGGGAAGGGTAGTAAGTAGCTATCATACCTGTCAGGTATCCAAGGGAACCAAAACCAACGTTGGATTATATACACCCTTGCCTATCCCTTCCATACCATGGGAAGACGTGAGTATGGATTTTGTTCTAGGCCTACCCACCACTTTACAGCGTCACGATTCAATCACTGCCATATTTTATTCCGTGTAGTAGGACAAACAATGCGTATCACATTGCGAAATTTTATTTTAAAGAAGTCGTTAGTCACTGTGGAGTGCCGAAGACAATAGTCTCGGATAGAGATGTCAAGTTTACGAGTTATTTTTGGAAAATACTTTGGATTTTAATGGGTACCAAATTATTCTTTTCCGAAACCTACCATCCACAAATCGATGGGCAGACAGAAGTGGTTAATCGGAGATTGGGGAATCTTCTTAGATATCTTGTGAGCGATCACAAAGGTACTTGGGATCTTCTTCTTCCCCATGCCCAATTGGCCAACAATAATTCAAAAAATAGGTCCACGGGTATGTCTTCCAATGAGATTGTCCACGGGTACAAGGCCCCTGTGCCGCTTGACTTGGTTCGTTGCCACCAATGTACAAACCAAGTTAATTCTTACAATCCTTTGCCCAACACTTTCATGACCTACACGAACGTATACGGGCTACCTTGACTACTCAATACGAGTCTTATCAAGTGTACACTAATCAATATAGGAGAGTGTCACACTTTTAAGTTGGTGATCTTGTCTTAGTCTAGTTAGTTCCCGAATGACTGCCAACTGGCACCGTTAAAAAGTTAGCACCAAAGCGCGCCGGCCCTTTTTGGATTATAAAGAAGCTAGGTGACAATGTTTTCGTTTTGGATTTGCCTGCTGATTGGGGTACCTCCTCCATTTTAAATATCTCGGATTTGATGTTGTTTGTTTCGCCTCCACAAGAGTTGAATTCTTTATCGTCCTCTCCTTCCACTGAAAATTCTCATGGGTTGGGAAGCGGTAGTTCGGATGATCTCTCTCTTACGGTCCCCACAGGTATATCATTGGATGGTGAGTTGCATTCCTTTATTCCTACTGCTAACATGTTCCCCAGGTTTCCCAGGACGTTTCTTAGTCTAGATATGATACTTGCGGATGATCAACTTGCTACTACTGATGGTGATACCTACCGCTTCCTCATCTGCTGGCATGACCTCCCCCCTTCGGACGAATCATGGGTACTCGAGATGGTGCTTTGACTCTTCGACGCTGGGATGTTGCTCTTCTCCACCGCTAATTCTTGGACCACGCATCCGAGATATGTGATTTTGAGCAGGGGAGGATTGATGTCGCGGCCTCGCCACCTCTACTTAATGATGATCTGGTTGCTGAGGCGCTACAGTATAAAGAATTTAGGATCCATGATGATGCTAACGGACAACTACGTTACAACCTCCGCCCTCGGCGTGCTAAGCCCACTTGAAGACTCATTTTAAAATCATGCTCTTAGCTATTTATTTTAATTATATTGTATATTTGAGAATATAAAATTATTCCATGCTTGGGTAATAATTTTATATTCTTGTGAGGACTTTATTTGCTTATTTCCTGCATTTAAAAACATTTGGTGTGCATTTAGCCGCCCAAATGGATGAGATTTCATCTCCATCTTGGATGGTTAAATGTGTGTTTTTAACTCTTATATAAGGAGACCTTTTTATGTGAATTAATAGAAGAAGAAGAGCTTAACCCTAAATCCTCCTAAGGAGAATTTCGGCTAAGAGGGATTCCCCTTGCCGCCGCACCCCTTGGTGGTGTGAAGCCTCCTCTTGCTTCCTCCACCCTCTTCGGTGCAATTCCGGCGTGGATCCCTTCGGTGTGACGCCAAGGAAGAAGATAGCAGCCCCCATTCGGTGTGACGTCGTTGGATCCGTGGAGAGAGTGATTCTCCCACCTTATCTTGTGTGCAAAGTGAATTCGGGTTGTGTAACATCTCTTCTCCCCCCTCTTCTGCGTTCGTGCTTTTATTTTGTGGAGATTGAGCAACCGTTATTTCTGTGATTTTGAATACCATCACTTGCAATTTCTGAATCGCTTTCATTGTTGACGAATTTTTTACAAATCTGGACCGGTTAGGTCCGATTTGCTTGAGCGAATTTTGGCCTCTAGCCATGGTTCGTTCTCAAAAGGGATTGACAACCTTTATGTTAATTTTTTAGAGAATAATCCGACTCATTTTCGATTGTTATTTTAGTGTCGATCATTCCTCCGTGTCGTTTATGTGATGCGTTAGAATCGATCCATGTTGTGGCGATAGATGCTTGTGTAGGTGCGGTTGAGGCATGCGTGTCAGGCAAAGTAGGATCTCCTTGTTTTGTGGCAAACTACGACTAGCAGACATACCCTATATCACCTTCCAGCCTCTATGAGAGTTCTATTTTTCCTCTCAATAATCCCATTTTGCTGGGGTGTTCTAGGCGAAGAGAATTCTTGATGAAACTCATGCTCTTCACAGAACCTAGTCATGCTATCAGACTGGAATTCAGTCCCATGGTCACTTCTGATTTTGACCACAGAGCTGTTGAACTCATTCTGAATTTTCTTGACAAACTTAATGAAGATATCAAGGGTTTCATTATTTATCTTGATGAAGAACACCCAAGCAAACTTGGAAAATTCATCAACCACCACAAGGGTGTAGACCTTCCTACGAAGACTATGAACTGACATAGGACCAAACAATTCCATATGCAGGAGGTATTGGAACCTCACAGAATCTTTGGTCCCAATGCCCTTGAAGGTAGCTTTTGTTTGCTTGCCCTTTTGACAAGCAGAACATATGACCTCCTTTGAGCACTTTACATTGGGACCATTCCTAACTAGCTCTTGACTAAAGAGCTTACCAATAGTCTTGTAATTTACATGGGCTAGCCTCTTGTGCCATAGAACACAAAAAGAGGCTTTCTCATTTGCCACTAGATAGATAGGGGAGTCTGTATCTAAACATAGAAAGTTTAAGCAGTAAACATTTCCACTCCTAGTGCCTGTCAATAGGACCTCTGGGTCACTTGACCTCCTGATTAGGCACTCATACTTATGGAACACTATAATATAGTCAAGATTAGAGAGCTGACTTATGCTTATAAGGTTGTGTTGTAACCCTTCAACATAATCCACCTTAGTGATGGTCACTATGCCATTGGTGATCTTACCATAGCCTATTGTTACCCCTCTATCTGAACTACCAAAGATTACTTTGGGTCCATCTTTTACTGGAGTGTACTTCTTCAAGTTGCCCCTTGTCCCAGTCATGTTCTATGAACAACCTCTATCCAAGTAACATATAGGGGTATGGCCACTTGGACTATCCTGCAATTTACAGTTTACTTTACCTTAGGACCCCAAAATCTATTGGGTCCTAGGTGCATATTAGTCTAAAACTGAACATGTCCACCAGCAAGTCTTCTGACTAGTGGACTAACTCTGGCCCTGACCACATTAGGATTATGCCAGCAGTCAATGGCATAATGTCCTACCTTGCCACAACACCAATAATCATGTATGTTATATCTTCTTTTCTGTGTAGGCCTTGCAGCTGGATTGACTGTAGTCTTAACATAAGGAAGAGGTATAACAACAATTTTTTGAATTCTTTCAGCATGGATTTGCCTGAATGTTAATCTGCTTGCTGGCTTGTGTGACCTGTTCTGAATCCTATCAGTAATAATTTCTTTTCAGACAGTGTGCTCTTGATAGCATCAGAAACAGCCATATTAGGCAAGCTGGCAGTCTGAAACCTAGTCAGATTCTATGCTGACAGGTTCTAAGAATCGGCTGCAACCATATTTTTGAAAGAGGGGTTGTGGTACCAAAATAAATGGTCCATGATGGGCCATTTAAATTTCTTCATGGGCAGCCTTAAAGGCACTCACCCTTCTATACCTTCCATAATGGCTGAGAACATCTTTTGTTCCACTTGTGGAAGCACCATTCATATAGTGATCATATATGCTTTCCTTGTCATACCTCTTTGAGGGGAATATCACCCTCTTTAATGGGATAGGTGGCCTAGATGCCATTGGCACAACTGGAACTTTCCCTTTCCCTTTGTGATGGGCTGGTCTTGTGTTACCCTTAAAGCCCAACCCCTTCTTACCCTTCTATGAGGAGAAGGAGTCTATCAAGGGAAACAATGTACTGGGCTGTGAGAAACTGGCCACAATACCTTTCTCCCTCTAGAGCTTTTCCTCAAGATCTCTAATGAGACTATTCTTGCTATTGATAGCCTCCATCTGGATGCCTAAAAGGGTTTTCAATTGATTGAGTTCCCTTATGGTCTGATTCAGCACAGATGCTTTTTCAGCAAGCTGGGAAGGAAATGGTCGAAGAGACTGAATCTCCTTATCCTGTACCTTAGTCAACTTCTTGCACTTTTTAAAGGCATCAAGAATTTCAACATATCTATCAATCCGTTGATTGACATCACCTTCTGAGCCAGAATCATCTTCACCATTAGATGAAGAGGCTTCTATACAAGGACTAGTCTCATACCCAGACACAAAACTGGATAGGGAATGTACCTTACTTTGACCAGGCTGATCCTAGCTACCCTCTTCATTAGTCATTACCATCAGCCCTCTACAGTTGTTGGCATCTTCATCGACCTCGAAGTCACTGCTGATAGTGTCAGAGGGGCCCTGATTCCTATCCTCATTGGAGGATAGATTTCTCCTATTGTAATAGCTTTATCTTTAACATCAACAACTAGCCCAATGTAGGCTTCCTCTTCTTCAGACTCAAATGATGATGTGTTTGTCCAGCTTTTCTCTTTCTTAGCCGCAAAAGACTTTTATTCCTTGCCCTTATGCTTTTGGTGAGATTTCTTCTCACTTTCCTCCATTCTCTTCCCTAGGAAATCAACAATGACATGCACTGGCTTGCTGCAGCAGTAACAAATAATATTAGTGGAATTTTGTTTACTGAGTTTAGATCCATACCTGTCCTCCTTGGAGGATTTCTTCCAGTGATGTGCTGAGGAGGAGGGTCTGCTCTTCCAGTGCTTCTTCTTCATTAGCCTATGGAGCTGTCTGAGGAAGACATCAAAGTCCTCATCAGACATGCTGCTGTCTGATGCTTCTGATTCAGAGCAGTCTGAATCTGCTGGTCTTCTTTGAAGAGAAAGGGTCTTCCTCCTACTTTTCTTTGTTGATTCAGCTTTGAAAGCCACGAAATTCTCTTTGGCCTGAGACTTGCAGTTGGTCTCTTCCTCTTTCCTGACTATTAACTGCATCTTATATGAGAGCAGTTTACCAAATAAGGTGTGGGGTGGAGTGTCACCAAGCTTGGCCACTTCTCTGATGGCACAAATTTTTATATCCCAGTCTTTAGTGAGAGACCTAAGGAACTTATCATTAACCTCATAATGACTAAAGATACTTCCATAGGTCCTTAGTTCATTCAATATCCTAAAGAATTTTGCATTGCAGGTGGCTATGTCTTCTCCCATGGATTGTCTGAAAGCATCATACTTCTGGTTGAGCATAGACTTTCTATCATCCCTGACTTCCTCTGTGCTTTCCATGTAGATCACCAGAGTGTCCCACGTTTCTTTTGCATTTGTGCAGTGAATCAGATTCTGAAGGGTAGAATGATCAATTACACTAACAATGATGTTCTCAGCCCTCTTGTCCATGGTGGCAAGAATGACTTCATCCTTTGTCATCTTAGCATATGTCTTGGGTGTCTGGACATTTGCATCCAGAACAAACACTTTCATTGGGATGAAAGGATCGTTCCTTAACTATTATGAAGATTCTAGGGTCAGCTGCTTAGATGAACAGCCTAACCCTTTATTCTGGATGCCAAAACCTTCTTTCCTGCAAATAGGAAGCTTCATGGCACCTAGCTCCTTGTAGTTCACACCTGAACCCATAAGGACTGACTGTAGCTACCTTGGAGAATCACTAAGATAGTTAGATCCTCTTTGAGAAACCTCCCTCTAATACCACTTGAAAGTATTATTTTCAAGCTAGCTTGCAACCTTGGGGGGTGAATAGGTTGTTATACTATTATTAATCTCTTTTTAGTTTTTCCTTTAGCACTAATTGTGTTTGCAGTACTTTGCTTTCAAGATCTTGCACAAAGAAAATAATACAGAAAATCACACACAGATTTATAGTGGTTCCCCAACTTATGGGTACATCCACTCTCCTCCCACCTTGCCAACTTCCTATTGGTCAAGGCACTTCTCCAAAACACTACTCCAAGGAGCTTACACCTCAGATCCCTCAGGATCTCTCAGTCTCCTCCAAGACCTACAACTCAGCCATAAGGGCCTACAACTCAGTGATCAGCTGATCACCTACCTCAGGACAAAGGCCCTACACTCAGGCTGGGAGGACATCCCTACCTTAGATCCAAAGGATCCTACCTCAGAGAGTTACACTCTCCTACAGCTCAGGCAAGTTGCCTTACTTCAGGCTAGTGGACCTACAGCTCAGATCCAGTTGGATCATACAACTCAGAGAGCTTCACTCTCCTACTACTCAGGCAATCTTGCCCTACCTCAGGCAAGAGGCCCTACAAACTTAGATCCAGTTGGATCCTACAGAAACATGAGTATTTGAATGTTTTGACGCAGGGAAATTTCTCTGTGTCAAAAGCTAGGGCTTATTTATCTCAGCACTATCTTGCTTCACAGCACCAAGTAGAAATTCTGCTGGAAGAAACTCAGAATAAAGATCCTGATCTTGCTGAAGAAGAAGGTGAACTTGTGTTCTTCAATCAGCAAACTGAGCCCACTTGATAATGATGGATCTACTTTCTTCCTTTATTAGAAACCTTTCTGACTATGTTGTTGTAGATATAGAAGCAACAACTCTATGAACTTTTCGTTCATGCAGGAAGACTTCAAGCTCTTTCACAGTGTTAATGGCGAGAGAGATAAATTCCGACTGCTACCTTTTTGAAATTGATAATGTCCTAAAAGTTGTCTTGAATCTTGGCTCATCTTCTCCTTTTGTTGTTCGACGATCAAGGGCTCTTAGAGATCAGTGAGGCCCACCCGCAGCTTCCAGCTACACCTTGTTTTAACAGAAGAAGACATACAGTAGCTTCTCAACAAAGTTTGTCGTGTTCTGTATTTTCTCCGTATTTGATTTGAAATTAGTTGACTTTGTCGATTTTTTTGACGTCAGCACCTGTGGACTTGGCCAAAATCGAGCATTAGTAGAATAGGCGTTGAGTGAGCAAGCCTCAATCAATGCAAAAATACTTAGACAGAATACTGTCTATCTAGGCATTGACAACATTGAGTGAGCAAGCCCCACTCAACGCTTTTTGCCTTAGTATATTCTTCAGTTGCTTCTGCATGCTTGGCATTGAGAGAGTTGAGTGAGCACGCCTCAGTCAATGCTTTTTGCCTTAGCCAATTTTTTGCGTCTACAACATCTTAAGCTACATTCAACGCATTTGGACTTAGCCAATTTTCTGTGTCTATAAAAGAATACTCCCTTTGATATTAGGCAACGCATTATCACAGGGATGGACGAGTGGTAGAGGACCACTATAACCACTTTCTTGTTGGATGTCGATGCAAGGATGTGGTGGGAAGGTTTAGAGCTACACCACTTGAGGGGAAGAAAACTCGCAAACGTCTCGATGGAAGAATTTTCGAGACTGTTCTTGGCAAGATACCTCCCCTCGGCTTAGAGGATTGCGATGGAGAACGAATTCCAAAAGTTGACACAAGGAGAGAGTAGTGTGGACGAGTACCTCCACGAATTTACATGATTGGGTCGGTACGCTAGCTCAACTTTTGCTGATGAGGAGCGGAAGACGAATCGTTTCTATGAAGGTCTGAGGGATGACCTAAGGCTACTTCTCTCAGGGCCTATGACGCAGGATTTTCTAACCTTGGTCAACACGGCCCGGTCTTTGGAGAAAGATATGAAGAATGTGCAGCCGAAGAGGGATTCTACTGTTAAGAGGACAGAGTTCAAGGTGCCGACAACCTAAAAATCTGGTTATCATAGGTTCAATAAGAAGGCTAGGACTTCGGGTACAACACCTTCTTCTTGTGCTTCGGGGTCAACTACAAGCCAAACCCCGGGCATATCCTACAATTGTGGAAAGCCTGGTCACTTTGCCCGTGATTGCTGGAGTAGACGCCCAAAGTCCGAGAGGAAGCCGGGAGCAACCTACGAAGAGAAGGGCAAGGCGGTGGAGTCCACCACATCGCACTATGCCCTAACTCAACCGAGAGTCTATAACCTTGGCCAGCAGGAGGCCATAAAGCAAGCCGACGTGGTGACAGGTACAGTTTAAATTTATAGCATCTTAGCTTTAAATACTGTTACCTTGTACATGTTGGCTTATTATTGCTTGTATAGACTTTGTTTTGATTTTTGATAATCCGGCGAGAGCACTCTTTGATACGGGAGCTTCGTACTCCTTTTTGTCCCAAGGATTCATATCACGCATCGGAGTACCTTCTTTGATGGCAAAGGACAAATTGGATGTGTTATTGCCGAATGGATGTTCAATGCCCGCGGATAGAGTCTGCGACGTAAATATATGGATTGGGAGTCAGGAGTTTGACTTGCAAGCGTCGTTACTACCGCTGGTGGAGTTCGACGTAATAGTTGGTATAGACTGGCTCTCGGAGAAGCAAGCATACATCAATTGCAATCGCAAGGAGGTAAAGTTGGGACTGATCGTGAGACGACTTTTGCAGGCTTGAAAGGGTCGAGCAAGACATTGATGTCTGCTCATCAGGTGGTTAAGGCAGTTTGTGCCGGTGCAGAGCTGTTCTTCACGCTAGTGGAGGCTTCGAAAACTAAGCCTACTTTGGACAGTATCTCAGTGGTATCCGAGTACCCTGACGTATTCCCTGACGATCTCCCTGGAGCACGACCCCAGCGAGAGATTGACTTCACAATTGAGCTAGTGCCTGGTCCCATACATGTGTCACGCTCTCCGTATCGGTTAGCGCCTAAAGAGATGGTGGAACTGAAGGTTCAACTGGAAGAACTTTTGGAATAGGGTTATGTGCGTCCAAGTTCGTCGCCTTGTAGCGCACCGGTCCTCTTTGTTAAGAAGAAGGACAGAAGTTTGCGGCTCTGTATCGATTATAGAGAGTTAAATAAGTTAACGGAAAAGAACAAGTATCCGATCCCAAGAATTGACGATCTATTCGATCAGTTAGTTGGGTTGTTGGTATATTCGAAGCTGGATCTTAAGTCTGGGTATTATCAATTGAGGATAATAGAAAGTGATATCCCCAAGACAGCTTTCAGCACGAGATATGGGCAATATGAGTTTAACGTCATGCTGTTTGGGCTGACGAGTGTGCCATCTGTGTTTATGGATCTGATGAACAGAACTTTCAGAGATTTCCTGGACCATTTCATGATAGCCTTTATCGATGACATATTGGTGTACTCATAGTGCGAAGAGATCACTTCAAGTATCTGTATTTGGTGATGGAGATGCTGAGGAGGAACAAACTATACGCCAAGTTCTTCATATGCGAGTTTTGGTTGTCCTCGATAGCGTTCCTTGGTCATATAGTCAGTGGAGAAGGGATTTCGGTGGATCCGGCGAAGATAGTTATGATATGGGAGTGGCCTGTGTTGTGTTCAGTAGCGGAAGTCCGGATTTTTCTGGGGCTGGCCGGCTACTACAGGCGCTTCGTAGAGAACTTCTCGTGGATAACGTTACCCCACACGACTTTGACGAGGAAAGATGAAAAGTTTGTGTGGTCACCAAAGTACGAGAAATCTTTCGAGGAGCTGAAGAGACGGTTGACCACAATGCCCGTTCTATGTTCGCCGAGTGGGACCGAAGGTTTTGAGATCTACAGTGATGCTTCGGGCAGTGGTTTGGGTTGCATTCTACTGTAGCATGGCAGTGTGATAGCTTATGGCTCGCGTCAGTTGAAGGTACACGAGAGGAATTATCCAGTCCATGACTTGGAGTTAGCGGCCATGATATTTGCCTTGAAGCTGTGGTGGCACTACCTATACGGTGTGAAGATCGATATCTATACCGACCACAAGAGCCTGAAATACTTGTTGGATCAAAAAGATCTAAACATGCGGCAGCAGAGATGGATGGAGTTCCTGGGGGACTACACATTCAAGATTCACTATGTGCCTGGGAAAGGCAATGCAGTTGCGGATGCATTGAGTCGCAGGGCCCCAATGCGGGCCAATAGGTTGTCAGTTCATGATGAGCAGTTGATTCGGGAGCTGGAGGCATTAGAGATCTCTTGTGTGGACAAGAAGATTAGTGTTGAAGCACAGCTGAACTGGATAGAGTTGCGGTATGACCCGGCTGATCGGGTTTGGCAGGCTCTGGAGCTGTATAACAACATGAAGCAAATCTTAGATGAGGCTCTGGATGGATAAAATTCCCAGTTTAATGTTGTTGATGGACTGTTATGGAAGGACAATAGTTTGTGCGTCCCTGATGTGGGTAAACTGCAGGATGAATTGTTGTACGAGGCACATCATACGAAATACTCGATTCACCCGGGGAGCATGAAAATGTATCTGGACATGAAGAAGTTGTTTTGGTGTCCATGACTGAAGAAGGACGTGGCACTTTACGTAGCAAAGTGTCAAATGTGCGCCTTGGTGAAGGCGGAGTGCCAGAAGCCCGAAGGTTTCTTGAAGTCTTTGCCTATCCTGAAGTGTAAGTTCGACGACATTTTTATGGATTTTGTGCATGCTTTTGCCAAGATTACAGAAGGGGAACGACGCCATCTGGGTGATCGTAGATCATTTGACGAAGGTGTCGCACTTCATTCCTAATAGGAAGGATGATTGGGTGGAGAAACTGGCGAAACTATATATGGATAACATTGTTCGACTATACGGTGTGCCCCGCAACATCGTGAGCGACCGAGATGGACGGTTCACGTCTAATGACTGGAGGCTGGTGCAGTAAATGTTGGAAACCAAGCTGAGTTTCAGCACGACCTTTCATCTGCAGACGGATTGTCAGACCGAGAGAGTTAACAGGACAATGGAGGACATGCTTCGCATGTGCGTCCTTGATTTCGGGAAGCAGTAGGAAGATCACCTGTACTTAGTGGAATTTGCGTACAACAACAGCTACCAAGCGAGCATTCAAATGGCTCCCTTCGAGGCACTATATGGTAAAAAATGTCGCACGTCATTGTCGTGGTTAGAAACGGGCGAGTCGAGGTTGTACAAAAGGCAAGAGGTGGAAAGCGCCACGTCATTAGTACAAACAATTCGGGAACGGTTGCTGATCGCTCATGACAGGCAGGCTAAATACTGTAATGCCAAGCAGCAGAACGTTGAGTTCGCTGTTTGCGACTGCGTATATTTAAAGATTAAGCCGTTCAAGGGTGTCTCATGGGTACGACGCTTGAAGAAGCTGAGCCCGAGGTACCTCAGACCGTTTGAGATCCTGGAGCGAATTGGTGAAGCATCTTATCGTCTGAAGCTATCGGTGGAATTGAGTGGTCTACACAATGTATTCCATATATTGGTGTTGCAAAAGGCGGTACAAGAGCCTTCGCAAGTAATCGCGGTCGATCAAGTACCGGTTGATGTTGGGTTGCTGACGAAGGTCAAGCCTGTACGCATTGAGGATACGGAAGTCAAGCGACTGCGTAATAAGGACATCAGGATGGTCAAAGTATGATGGGACAACTGCGGTCATGAGGAGCTTTCGTGGGAGCGAGAGTAGACCATTCTTGAGGAGTACCCCGAGTTATTCCACTCAGGTACAATTTTTGTTTTGTGTATCTTTTCCTTTCAGTAATTTCGTGGACGAAATTCTTTTAAGAGGGAGAGAATTGTAATGCCCCGAAACACAAAAGAGGAATGGGCAGCATTTGAGCCAAGTTTGGGTCTTGGTAAGATGAACACGGCCTATGACACGGGCATGTCAAAAGGCTGTATCGTGCTCGGGTCATTGAGGCGAGGTCTACAATCGGTGAGGGCTGGGAACACATTCTAGGACACAGGCGTGTCCCAGGGCGTGTCAAGCACACAGCCTATGACACGGGCGTGTCATATGGCCGTGTTCTATTATGGAAGTTTTGGTCCTGTATCTATTGTGGGAAATGACCCGGAACACAGGCGTGTACTGATTGACATGGGCATGTCGAAGTCGACACTGGCGTATCTAAGCCCGTGTCCTGTTCGGGATGTGACGGCTTATGCGCCGATTGAGGCACACGACCCATGACACGGGCGTGTCCAAGAGTGGCACGGGCGTGTCACAAGCCATGCCACGGGTCGTATCCTGTTATGTAATCTCTGGTTTTACGGCGAGTGAGGAACACGACCTTTGACATGGGCATGTGATAAGCCATGTTCGGCCCAGGAAATTCATTTTTAGGGCGAATCGTGGTCGCTCATTTCCTTCAAATAAGATCTGACGGCTCAGCCCTTCCCCTGCTGGTATTTCGCCGGGAATAGGGTTTAGAAACCCTATTTCATTGTGAGCTTTCTCTTTCTAAAGTCTAGAGAGAGGTGAGAGCAAGGAAGAAGGTGAAGGAGAGTTCTGGCTGCTGGAGAAGCTTCGGAGCCCCGATTCTCGATTCGAGTCCCGATCTGTGAAGGCGAGGTCGATATGCTGCTTTCCATCTGAATTGATCTTTATGGAGCCGAAGAGAAATTCTAGGGTAACTACTCTATTCTTGTATATGTGAAGTCCCCTTTCCTTTTTGCATAGGAATCCCACTCTCGCGAGTATGCAGTGAGTTTCATGTGTTCCTTCGGGTAGACATGAATAGTCCCCGTCATTTTGCATGTAGAGTCCAGAATCGAAGTACGGACATAAGCATGGTGTGTGAAGCCTACCCGGACAAGTTGGTCTGGATCGGTGATGTTTCATTATGCATGAATGGTCGGAGAAGACTCTGTGCCAATAGTTTTTTTCGGGTTTTCTACGCGGTAGATTGCATCAGGGAATCTTGGGGATTAACTCCAAGGTGCACCCGAAAACTAGGCAGAGGCATGATTCTGCCAACCTGGTGGCCTGGGAGCCAACTTGGACATAACTAGGTTATATCAGATTTGTGAAATCGCTTTGGGACTCGGGGATGCTTGACCAACACATATGGCTTAAATTGACGTTGCGATGTGAGCAACGGGTTAGGCGTAACCATACCCGCTCTATGTGGTTTGGTTAAAGAGACCTAAGGTACATGGTACTTACCATTGGCATAGATGGAGGGTCTTAGGCTTAGCCTATAAAGACTACAATGCTCACGAGATTTGCCATCCTAGAGGCGGTGGTGAGACCACAGATTTTCACCGGGTTCACCGAGTAAGTGCCCTGAGAGCACGGGATGTATGGCGGCGGGCCTGCACCTGTGGTGCATTGTGCAAATATTGTACTTTCACTTTAATCGTTGGATTATACTAATGCAATGCAGGGAAGGAGCACCGCCACCCCAAAAAGGGGGTGGGGTCGTTATAATTTGGTCAGCTTTAGCTGACCGTTGCTTTTGTTTGCCACCGTTGCAGTGAATTGTTGCTTATAGGTGCTACGGAGCCATGTGGAGAGTAGAGAGTTGAATCCCTGGTTCTGAGCCGGCCCTCGAAGGCCATGCAAATGTTTACTTGTTATATTTATGTGTGAGCAGCCTGCGTGCCGATGTTTGTAAAACATTGTTTATTTAAGTAAACCCTTTGTAAGGGCATAATGCTAAGCACTTTGTGTATTTTTGTGCATTCATTCCTATTTGGGTATCTTAGTGGACATTCATGCATTTGGCTTGGGTTCTTTATTTGCAACTTATAAATTGCTTCCGCTAAAATGTACTCTGAGTAGGACATATTATTGAAAGGATGGTTTCATTGAGTAACCCACCGGTCTGTCCGTGGTATATAGCAGCGGGCCCCTGCCCGACCTACTGCTATATGCTATGCGACGGATAGGGGTGTTACAGGGGTGAATAGTTCTTCTTAGGTCTTTTGAGAGCCTTTTTAAATCACTTGATTTTTTATTTTAGCTTTATGCTTATAGTGATCTAGAGCTTGTCCTTAGCACCTGTAATTAAGAAAATAAATGCAAACACAGAAAAGCACACAAGTATTTTATAGTGGTTCCCCAAAATTATGGGTATATCTACTCTCCTCCCACCTTGCTAACTTCCTGTTAGTCAAGACACTTCTCCAAACCAATGCTCCAAGTAGCTTACACCTCAGATCCCTAAGAATCTCTAAGTCTCCTCCAAGACTTACACCTCAGCCATAAAGTCGTACACTCAGTGATACAAGTATCACCTACCTCAGTCACTTAAGCCGTACCAATGAGGCTATAGAGGATAGCCCTACCTCAGAGCAAGCTTTCTCCAACAACTCAGAGAGATACACTCTCCTACAGTTCATGCAAAATTGCCCTACTTCTCAGTGAGCAAAACTCACCTATCTTAGAGAGCAGCACTCTCCTACAGCTCAGGCAAATTTGCCCTACCTAAGACCTAAAGGTCCTACAGCTCAGATCTAGAAGGATCCAATAAAAAGAAATAGTTTAATTAACTTTGACACAGAAAATTTCTCAATGTCAACCACTTGAGCAGAAAACTTTCTGCTCCAACACTCCTCACAGCAGGAAAAGGATTTGCTGGAGGAACTCAGAAGATAACTTCTGAACTTGCTACTGGAGGCTAAAGATCTTTTGATCTTGAGTCTTCAATCTGCTAACTAAACCTGCCAAAGGATGAAGGTTCTTCTTTCTTCAGAACTGATTCTAAATCTACTGTGGCAAATGGAGACTTGCACAGCTGGCTGAACTTTTGTTGCTGGAGAGCTTCAAGCTTGGCGAAGGAGATGAAGATGGATGCTCTCCTTTTTGAATAATGTATGCCCTAAAGTTATCTTTGTCTTGGCCCTATCTCTTCCTTTTGTAGTTCGTCGATCAATTGCTCTTAGAGATCGGTGGGCCCCACCTGCAGCTTCCAACTGCGCCTTGCTTTAACGGAAGAAGACATACAGTAGCTTAACGACAAGTTTTGTCATGTAGTGTAGCTTCCCCGTGTCTGATATGACCTTAGTTGACTTTGTCGATTTTACTGACATCAGCACTTGTGTACTTTGCTAAAATCGAGCATCAGAGAATAGGCGTTGAGTGAGTAAGCATCACTCAACGCCAAAACACTTAGATAGATTCACTGTCTCTTGGTGTTGTGTGAGTAACTGTAACACCCCTATCTGTCGCATGGTATATAGCAGTAGGTCCGATCGGGGCCCGACGCTATATACTACAGACTGACCGAAGGGTTACAGATTGAAAACATTATCCCAAACATAAACGTCCTACACAGAGCAACTAGCAGAAGTTTTTAATTAGTTGAAAGAACCCAATAACATATAATATTTATCATGAATGTCCACCAACCACGGTGGGAATGAAATACCAAAAATTAAAGTACTTGGCCTTATGGCCTTACAAATGTTCACTTAACAACATAGTGTTTTACAGACTTCGGCTTGCAGGCTGGCCACACATGAAAGAAATAAAACAACAGTTCACTATGGCCTTCGAGGGCCAGCACAGCAGCTTGGGCTTCAGCCCGCTATTTGGTACTTGGTTCCGCCGCACCTGCAAGCAACATTCCACCGTATGGTGGCAAACAAAGAAACGGTTAGCTAAAGCTGACCAAATTATAACGACCCCACCTCTTATTCGGGACGGCGGTGCTCCTTCCTTGCATTTCATTAGCCCAGCTATACAATTAAGTACATAAGTATATTTCGCCACAGGTGTTGGCTCGCTCGGCCAACACCCCGTGCACTCAGGGCACATTCTCAGTGAATCCGGTCATTTCCGTGGCTTCACTACAATCCAAAAATCTTAGTGAAAGTACAACCTAACACAGTTCATCACAGGTGGAGGCTCACACGGTCGCCCACCCCTTGCACTCAGGGCACATTAACGGTGTACCGGACTTCCCGGATACCACCTTCGTTCAGAGGTCCTTGACTTGACGGATTACTTTGAGCATTTAGGTCTTTACGACCCCTGGCCTGAAACTCTCATTATGCCACCGACGAGAGCCAATTTCCGCTTCTCTCATTTCATTGTCCACATAACGCAGGTACAACTCCACCATTTCCCGTTGCTCAAGTCACCCTACCGTCTCTGAATACCGTAGTACTCATGGACAAACCTGCAGGGCACGGGTCGGTTTTGCCTTTCCTGTTCGGCTACCTGGCCTAATAATTCTGAACCCCATGGGCTCACCATTTTCCAAAGAAAAACCCTACATGTCTCCTGGATACAGGCCTCGCACATACAATCCCAAATATACAAGGTTGGCCCCAGGCCACCTAGTTGGCAGAAATGCATTTCCGCCTAGTTTTCCGGGTGCACCTTAGAGTTAATCCCCAAGGCTCCCTGTTGCAATCTACCGTGTAGAAAACCCGAAGAACAACACAATACGGAGTCTTCTCCGACAATCAATGCACAATGCAACATCATTGATCCAGACAAACACGTCCGGGTAGGCTTCACACACAATGCATATGCCCGTACTTCGATTCCGGACTCTAAATAAGGGGGACTTCACATATCTACCCCAAGGAACACCGTGCACTCACCGCACACTCGCAAGAGCGGATTTCCCATGCAGAAATGAAGAGTACTTCACATGTCAAAGTTGAGAATCGTTACCCTTGAAGTCCGTTTTGGCGCCATGAAAAACTAGCCAGATGGAAAGCTTCGTAACGAGAATGCCTCCGCGGATCCGGTCTCAATTTTCAATTCAGTGCTCCAATGCTCCGCCGGCGGCTGGGATCCTCCTCCTCCTTCTTCCTTGCTTTCTCCTCTCTCTAAGACTTAAGAAAGAGAAAGGCCAAAAGAAAATGAGGAGTTTAACTCTCACTCTCGACCTTAAGGAAGGAGGATTAATCCTAAGCCGTCAGATCTGATTTAAAGAAAACGAACGGCTCGGATCCAGCCAAAAAGTGACTAAAATAGGCCGAACACGGCTTTGCACACGGCCGTGTGCCCTGCTTGCACACGAAGTCGTCGTTCAAGAGCAGGACACGGTTTGAGACATGCCCGTGTCGCAACCTGACACGCCCGTGACCTAGGGGCGTGTCACAGATAACCGCCACGCTAACCGCCAAATTCCTTGGTGTACACGGGTAAGGACACACCCGTGTAAAATGGAACACACCCATGTCGACTAGTATACTCCTGTGTAACCCGGCCGTGCAATCCTGACAACACACCCATGGTTTCAACCCGAGAAGAACATAGGTGGTGATACTGGTAAGGACACACCCGTGTCACCCCTGACACGCCCGTGTCACTACTGTTCAAACCATGTTTCCTACCGTGTCCTTTCCTGGACATAGCTTAGCCAACACATAATGACACGGCCATAGAAACGCTTGTGTCCCAGACCGTGTAGCCCTATAAAGGCACCAAAAATTACTTAGGACGCGACCGACTCGTTTAGAATTTTAGGGGCGTTACAGTAACTTTCACTCAATGCCAAACTACTTAGAATATGAAGTCTGATCCTAGGCGTTCAGTGATTCTGCTCCACTCAATGCCAATCTTTCTTTATCAGCTTTCAGCTGCTTGGCGTTGAGTGAGTAAGCATAACTCAATGCCAAACCCCTTAGACAAAATTCTGTCTTCACTAGGCGTTGACAGTGTTGAGTCAGTAACCTCCACTCAATGGTTTTTTCCTTAACCAAATTTATTTCTTCAGCAACTTAAGCATTGAGAGCATTAAGTGAACACGCCTCACTAAACTCTTTCTGCCTTAGCCAATTTTCTGTATTTAATAAGCACTAGGCATAGACTCTTTTTGAGTTTGACGAATGGTGAATTATGAGCTCGATGAACTTTGAACTCAGTTCGATAAACTCTCAATTGAGCTCGACGAACTCAGAATCTCAAGCTCTGAACTTAGCTCGACAAAAGGTGAGCTGAGCTCGACGAACTCTGAACTCAGTTTGAGGAACTCTGAACTTAGTTCAACCAGTTCAACATACAGCCTTTTTGTTGAATGGCGTTGAGTGTGTCTTCATCACTCAATGCCAAAACACTAGCATACTTTCTCTTTAGTAGCATGGCGTTAAGTGAGTTGACTTCACTGAACGTATGTGTACTTAGCCACATTTTAGCTCATTCCAACTTAGGCTATGATAGTATAGGCTACACTCAGCGCTATAAGTCATCTAGCGTTGAGTGATGTTCCTTCACTCAATGCCTGTGAACTTAGACAGATTTATGTCATCCCACACCTTAGGTAAATGTTTACCTGACATAGCCACTTAGGCTACCTGACCTATCATAGTTGTATATAGACATGTGTATATCATTGATAATATTGACTTCACTCAAATCAAAGACATTGTGGGCAATGGACCCAACAACTAGGTCAGGTAAACACTCACCTGAGGTTTGGATAAATAGAAATTTATCTAAGTCCACAGGCGTAGAGTGAAGGCTATTCACTCAATGTCAGATGACTAATATCGCTGAGTGGATCCTATATAGTCAAAGCCAAAGTAATTGCAGGCTAAAAAGTGGCTAAGTCCGTAGGCGTTGAGTGAAGTTAACACACTCAACGTCATACAGCAAAAGGCTGTGAGTCAGGCTGATGCTGTAATAGCCTTAGTAGAAATGAGCTGAAATGTGGCTATGTAACCAGGCGTTAAGTGTAGCTCACTCACTCAACGCCATAACTTCATAATCGTTGAGTATAGCTCAGTCAGTCAACATCACAGGAAAACTGTGAATATTTACCAAGTCCATAGGCGTTGAGTGAGGCAAGCTCACTCAACGCCATGTGATAATGCGTTGCCTAATCTCAATGGGAGTATTATTTTATAGACACAGAAATTTGGTTAAGTCCAAATGTGTTGAATGTAGCTCACTCACTTAACGCTAGATAACAGAAGTGTCTGTTAAGTATTTTTGCGTTGAGTGGAGCTTACTCACTCAACGCCAAGTAGCAGTAAATCTGGCTAAGACAGAAAGCGTTGAGTGAGGAATGCTCACTCAATGCTCTCAGTGCTTAAGATGTTGTAGATGCAGAAAATCATGTAAATTCGTGGAGGTACTCGTCCACGCTACTCTCTCCTTGTGTAAACTTTTGGAATTCATTCTCCATCGCAATCCTCTAAGCTGAGGGGAGGTATCTTGCCAAGAACAGTCTCGAAAATTCTTCCATCGAGACGTCTGTGAGTTGTCTTTCCCTCAAGTGGTGTAGCTCTAAACCTTCCCACCACAGCCTTGCATCGACATCAAACAAGAAAGTTGTTATAGTGGTCTTCTGCCACTCCTCTGTCTCTGTAGCTGTCAGGACTTTCTTTACTCGAGAGAGCCAGTCCTCCGCTTGGGATGGAGTTCCCATCCCTGAGAACACCAGAGTATTGAAGCCCATAATATGCTTGAGCTGTTTTTCAATTGCTCTCCTAGGCATCATTGGCTCCACCACAACCTGCTCCACCCGTCTAGGTTCTACCTCTTGAAGCGATACTTGCTCAACAGTAGGGGTAGGTTGTTGTATTTGCCTTGCAGGTTGTGCATTAATCATAGCAAACACTGCTTCAGCCACCAATCTAATTGTTTCAGCCGAAGGAGGTATTGCAGGCACATCGTTTGGTGCCCTACTAGCCTCAGTATGCGGGTTTTCCGAAGGCCTTGCACCACTCCTGGTCACTTATAGACGTATAAAACACCGTTAAGTGATCGAATAATATTGCAGAAAACAATTATAAGAACACGCAGGTTCCTCAAACATGTGTATTTTTCATTCCTAAGTGGACATTCATGGGTTCTTTACATGATATAACGATGACGCAAACACATGTTCTCACCCCCCCCCCCCCCCCCCCCCGTAAAAGAATTCGTCCACGAATTCCAATAAGCATGACCGAAACCGGTAGTTTGAGACAAAATTATAACGCCCCTATCCGTCGCATAGTATATAGTAGTAGGTCTGGCCGGGGTCCGATGCTATATACTACGGACTGACCGGTGGGTTACTCAATGAAACCATCCTTCCAATAATACGTCCTACTAAGAGTACATTCTAGCGGAAGCAATTAATAAGTTGCAAAGAAAGAACCCAAGCCAAAAGCATAAATGTCCACTAAGATACCCAAATGGGAATGAACGCACAAAAATACACAAAGTGCTTGGCCTTATGGCCTTACAAAGGGTTTACTTAAGTAAACAGTGTTTTACAAACATCGGCATGCAGGCCGGTCACACATGAATAACATGTAAACATTCACATGGCATTCGAGGGCCAGCTCAGCAACCAGGGCTTCAGCCCGCTACTTGCCACTTGGCTCCGCAGCACCTGCAAGCAACAATTCACCGCAACTGTGGCAAACAAAAGCAACGGTCAGCTAATGCTGACCAAATTATAACGACCCCACCCCCTTTTTGGGGTGGCGGTGCTCCTTCCCTGCATTGCATTAGTATAATACAACGATTAAAGCGAAAGTACAATATTTGTACAATGCACCACAGGTGCAGGCCCGCGACTACACACCCCGTGCTCTAAGGAACATACTCGGTGAACCCGGTGAAAATATGTGGTCTCACCACCGCCTCTAGGACAACAAATATCGTGAGCATTATAGTCTTTCTAGGCTAAGCATAAGACCCTCCATCTATACCAACGGTAAGTAGCATGTACCTTTGGTCTCTTTAACCGAACCACATAGAGCGGGTACGGTTCCGCCTAACCCGTTGCTCACATAGCAATGTAAATTTAAGCCATATACACGGGTCAAGCATCCCCAAGTCCCAAAGCGATTTCATAAATCTTACATAACCCAGTTATGTGCAAGGTTTCTCCCAGGCCACCAGGTTGGCAGAATAACGCCTCTGCCCAGTTTTTCGAGTGCACCTTGGAGTCAATCCCCAAGATTCCCTGATGCAATCTACCGCGTAGAAAACCCGAAAATAACTATTGGCACAGTGTCTTCTCCGACCATTGATGCATAATGAAACATCACCGATCCAGACCAACTTGTCCGGGTAGGCTTCATACACCATGCCTATATCCGTACTTTGATTCCGGACTCTACATGCAAAATAACAGGGACTATTCATGTCTACCCGAAGGAACACCTCAAACTCACTGCATACTCGCGAGAGCGGGCTTCCTATGAAAAAAAGAAAGGGGACTTCACATGTCCAAGAAGAGAGTTGTTACCCTAGCATTTCTCTTCGGTGCTAGAAGATCTATTCGGATGGAAAGCATCGTATTGGCCTCGCCATCGTAGATCTGGACTCGGATCAAGAATCGGGGCTCCGAAGCTTCTCTGGCCGTCAGAACTCTCCTTCACCTTCTTCCTTTCTCTCACCTCTCTCTAGACTTTAGAAAGAGAAAGCTCACAATGAAATGATGTTTCTAAACCCTATTCCCGGCCAAATACCAGCAGGGGAAAGGCTGAGCCGTCGGATATTATTTGAAGGAAACGAGCGGCCACGATTCGCCCTAAAAATGAATTTCCTAGGCCGAACACGGGATGTGACACGCCTGTGTCGAAGGCCGTGTTCCTCACTTGCCGTAAAACCAGAGATTACAGAACAAGACAAGGCCTGTGACATGGCTTGTGACACGCCCGTTCCACCCATGGACACGCCCGTGTTATGGGTTGTGTGCCTCAATCGGCACTGAAACCGTCATGTCCCGAATGGAACACGGGCTTAGACACACCCGTGTCGACTTCGACACACCCGTGTTAATCAGTACACGTCCGTGTTCCGGGTCGTGTCCCTCAATTGACACAGGACCAAAACATCCATAAGAGGACCCGAGCATGACACGGCCATGTGACACGCCCGTGTCACAGGCCGTATTCACCTTACCAAGACCCAAGCTTGGCTCAAACGCCTCCCGTTCCTCTTTTTATTTTCGGGGCATTACAACCCCCGCTCTAGGTTGCTAGCTACCTTGAAAATAAGATCTTTCAAGTGGTATCAGAGGGAGGTTTCTAAAAAAGGATTTAATAATCGGAGTGATCCTCCGAGATAGTTATTGCTAAGTGGTCATGGGCTCAGGAGAGAGCCAGAGAGAGATGAGTTCAATGAAACTCCCCATCTGCAGAAAGGAGCAGTTTGGAATATGGAAGGAGAGGGTGAGGCTATTCATGGAAGCCTATGATCCAAGAATTTTTGCAACTGTTAGGGAGGGACCTGTCATTCCCATGAAGGTCTCTTCTTTGGATGCCAACATCCAGACACCAAAGAAACTCTCTAAAATTACCAAAGATGAGGTCATACTAGCTTGTCTAGATAAGAGAGCAAAGAACATCATTGCTAGTGATGTAGATGACTTAACCTTCCTAAACTTGGTTCACTACCAGACCACCAAGGAGATGTGGGATACCCTTGTAGTCTACATGGAAGGTACAGATACGGTAAGAGATGATAAGAAGTCTCTTCTCAACCAAGAGTATGAGGTATTCAGGCAAATCCTGAAGGAGAACATAACTACATGTTATGAAAGATTCTTCAGGATCATAAATGAGTTGAAGATTTATGGAAGGGTCTTTAATAATTATGAAATTAATGACAAGTTTCTCAGATCTCTCACTAGATACTGGGATATTAAGATCTGTGCCATAAGAGAGATGACCAAGCCTGCTGACACTCCTCCCCAAATATTGTTTGGGAAGCAACTATCCTATGAGATGCAGCTTGCTGCCAGGAAGGAGGAGGATGACTCCAACAAATCACTGGCAAAAGAAAAGTACTTGGCCTTCAAAGCTGAAAGCATAAGGAAAGGAAAGGATTCCTTCTACACCAAGGAGACCAGTTGAGTTAGATAGCTCTGACTCAGAGGCATCAGACAGCATTATGTCTGATGGAGATTTTGCAGCCTTTTCCAAACAACTCTAGAGGTTAATGAAGAAGAAGCATTGGATGAAAAGGCCTTCCAATTCCACCCATCACAGAAAGAACCAGTCCAAGACTGTCAGGTATGGTTCTAAACATAATAATTATAACTCCTCTAAAGTAATTTGCTACTATTGCAGCAAGCCTGGGCATGTGATAGATGACTGCCCAGAGAAGAGGAAGGAGACTGGTATCTTGGAGCAGCAAGAAACAAACCAGTATGGAAATATCAACTACAGAGTCAGAGAACATCTCAGCAGGAAGTTATTGTGCTCAGTTGCTGTGGATCCAGCACCAGCTTCAAGACTACAACCTCCAGATAAGTAGAACTCCTTTATTATGTGATTTTACTAGTACAATCTCTATTACTAGGAATCCTGTCTCCCATATAAGGACTAAACACATAGAGATTAGATATCATTTTATTAGGGAGCACGTGGAATGTGAAGACATCACCCTTGAGTTTGTCCCAACAGATAAGAAAGTGGTTGACATCTTCACTAAGCCACTAGATGAAGCCAAGTTTAACACCTTTAAATTTGAGTTGGGTATGATAAACTTAGTATAGTTTCAGTTGCTCCTAATCTGGTTGTAAACTATTTGGCTTTATATAGATAGGATGGTCCTTTAAAGAAATGAAGATTCTCCAATTGAGGGGGAGCAAGTCAAGCATAATTCCAACATTTCACTGCTGCCTAATTGAGGGGGAGCAGGTGATTAGATGATCAGTTGATTCGGTGAATCCTACCAGCT
Source organism: Platanthera zijinensis (assembly GCA_039513925.1). NCBI lineage: Eukaryota > Viridiplantae > Streptophyta > Magnoliopsida > Asparagales > Orchidaceae > Platanthera > Platanthera zijinensis. The sequence goes on along the minus strand of CM077084.1, from coordinate 111,252,678 downwards.
ATTTGCTGCAGTCAAAAGTGGGAGAGGATAAGATGATCTGATGATTTGATAAGCAAGGCAGCAGCAATTCAGGGGAAGCAGATGAAAAATGCATTAATGTATTTTGCAAGCAGGGAAGTGCGGTAAATATAGATCACATATCAATTATTTAGTTTTCTTTTATGATGCCTTGTGCTGCATGGTTTTGTGTATATCATTGTCTTTGCTTAAGAGTTTTGACTTCCTCAAATAGGGGGAGATTGTTGGGTCAATTGCCCACAATGTCCTTGATTTGAGTGAAGTCAATAATATTAATGATATATACATGTCTGCAGACGACTATGATAGGTAGGTAGCCTAAGTGTCTATGTCAGGTAAACCTTTACCTAAGGTGTGGGATGACAGAAATCTGTCTAAGTCCACAGGTGTTGAGTGAAGGAACATCACTCAACGCCAGATGACCTATAGCGCTGAGTGTAGCCTATATTGTCATAGCCTAAGTTGGAATGAGCTAAAATGTGGCTAAGTCAACATGCATTGAGTGAACTCAACTCACTCAATGCCATTCTACTAAAGAGAAAGTTGGCTAAGTGTTTTGTCGTTGAGTGATGAAGACACACTCAACGCCATTCAACAAAAAGGTTGTATGTTAAACTGGTTGAACTAAGTTCAGCGTACGTCGAACTGAGTTAAGAGTTCGTCTGTTGAAACCAAAAACTCAGTCTCTATGGAGTTCACCCTTAGGGAAGGGGTGATTGCACACTTACTACTCTCTCGCGAGCCGAACAACCAAAGGGAAGAGGACAGGGAACAGACCCAAGGGCTCGGCATTGATGACCCGCCACACACCCGGAAGATCACAGAACGCTTCCCCTCCTTAACCAAATGTCGGGCTAAGGAACCCTTAAAAAAGCACTAAGAGATTGGGAGACAAGTAAGCATTCCCTTCTGAGGTACTCTCTTGGGTCTATTTATAGATTTCTGAAAATGGCCTTCAAATAACCAACCTTCGCTAATCTGGAATTACTAAAACCACCTTGGGCTGGCCTGCAAATAGTCAAACTCCGTTGTTCTGAATAGTTAAATGTAGACCTCTGAGGGCATCCAAAGTAATTTTCCTCTAGGCCCTGCTGGCGAGCCATCGATGAGAGCATCACTCGGCTAAAGGGGGCGAGTGTCGGGAGCTCATCGCACTCGCCACCTTAAAGACCCCTGGAGGGCGAATGCTTGGCTGGGCAACCACTCGCCTAGCTTGGCGAGAGCCGATCTCGCACGCACGCCTATACGCGAGATATTCAGGCGAGTGCTGGGTAAGGATGGCACTCGCCGAAGGGCCAAACCGCTCCTCATCCCTTCGTACTGCGTGAGTGCCTCTCTTCAGGCCTTTGGACGGGTATTGGCCACTCGCCAACCTGATGGGTCCCACTCATCGAATATGGGGTTGACACAATTCCCGCACTTTGCGAGCTTTCAACAAAGCTCGGGAAGAAACATCCAACCCCACATATTAGATGAGTGGTTGCTGACCTGGAAGAGAATCTATCGTTGGCCCCTCCACTGTTATATAAATATCTAGGCTATGGTAGGCATTTTCCTTCCCTTACTTCTCGCGGTTGTTCCCTCCTCTTATTACAATGTCGCTTTCTAAGGAAGCTCTAGATCGCCTCCACGCTATTCTAGACAAGAACAAATCCCTGATGGGCTCACTCGTCCCCTGGCTCTCTCACTGTCAACCCCGAAGATGAAAAAAGCCAAAGAGGTCCGGAGCAACATATGGAAGGGCGAATTGACTTCTCGCAATCCTTCCTCGCCGAAGACAGACTTGGTATTTGTATTCGCTTAGCACTATTTCCCCTTTTGTTGCTGAGATGAAATGTTGATGTCCTATCCATTCGGAGATCCCGCCGATGAAGAAGGAGGTTGAGGAGGCGAGTGTTATGGTGGTCTTGTCGAGAAATGGGCACGAGCAGGCAAATCGCGAGATAACCCCCCCCCCTCTTCGGCTAGATGTTCCCGCGTGGGAGAAAGGTAACCCCTCCACTAAATGTTAGCTTTTAGTCCCATGGTTTAACCATTCTTTCTTTGCAGCTTCTACTTTTGTCACTTTTGGGATGGGAGGCCCGGCGCCGAGATCTCCCGTTCGCGAGACGCCTGCGGATCTCGACTCTGCTCCTCTCCTGACAGATGCTATCCCCACACATTTCTCCAAGTCCACCATCTATCCACCTGGCCTAGGGAAGATGAATATATCCTTCGAGACCCCCTTTGAGGGGTGGCCGAGGACTTCTTGCTACTCTCCCTTTACCCCGGGCTTTTGCGAGATTTCCACTGACGTCGATATTTACGAGGAGGTCTCGCCTCTTCCTTCTCAAGATTCAATTGTCGACTATCTGGGCGATCCAGGGGACGTTGTCGGGATGAAACAGCGAGTGGCCAAGACGTTCAAGAAATAGTCGCTGCTATTACGCGGGCTCGCCTATCCGGTGCGGGAGAACCAAGAATCTATCGAGGAGCGTCTTCTCAGCCTTGAGAATAGTTATAAACAACTGGTTGCCAATCTGGTTGGAGAGGTCAGCGGCGGGACCGAATATCTCGGCCTTCACATCGCGCGCGCTGAGGATCAACTTTTTCTTGCACAATGGGAACTCCAAAGGATTCGCTCTATTCACTATGCGCGCACTATACCGGGAGCGGGAAGGGGAGGCCGGGGATGGTGAAGACGGCCCCCTGGTTGGCCTACCGGCACTTGCCTCCCGCTCATGTTAATTTCATGGATTCTATAATGATAACTGCTGGCCTATGTGCCGAATGCTGACATGGTGCGATATTCGTGTGTTATTTATTTGGTCTCGTTTTTTTCTGTCTTCTATCGCAAATTTACATGTGTTCTATTATCGCGGAGGCTTTTATTATGTTGTTCCCTCTACTCGAAACCGTGGTGCGAGTGGGACGATGCGGGATCTCACCGAAGGTTAAGGCTGGACCGGAGGCGAGATCCAAGAATGTGTTATCCAAACTTTTTCCATATTAGGGTCATTTCCTGCCCAACCTTTTTCTATAAATAGAGTGTACGCCCAAAACATTAATCATTGCCTTTAATAGCCTTTACTTGCCACTTTCTCGTTCTTTTCGCACTCGCGCTTTGCTCTCACTTATCCTTTGGGCGAGATGTCGGGAGAAGGTGATGGCCGAAACAAGTGCACCGCCGCATTCGCCGACTACCCCTTCAAGAACTTCAAGCTGTCAAAGGAGGAGTACCTCTCGCTTGTTAACCTCTATATTACCCCATTCTTCAAGGTGCGATGTCCATCTGACAACGAGGCGATTAACCACTTCTCGCCTTGCGAGCTAGCTATCCTTGTCGAACACTTCGAGGTTGTACTTTGCCTTCTAATATGGCCCGCGATACGTCAGGCCCTGCGCTACTTTGGTGTAGTTCCCGCGCTGCTCAAACCAAACTCGATAGCTCTGCTAGTCGCATTCGCCTGTTATATGCGGTCTGAGCGAATTCTGTCTTCAGGTCTTCCAGAAATTTTTTATCTTTCGTGCCAAGAAAGACGGGATCGCCTTCTTCTCCGACAACAACCTCAAGGCGAGAGGTCTCGCCAACAAAAACCACTACTGGGTGAAGAAGTTCATCTTCATCTTTGGCTACTTCGGTAACCTCCCTCTCTCGCCAGTCCAGCAAGATGAGTCTACCTATCGCCCTCCCAGTCTCGGCGGCCACGAGTCGAACCTCCATCAGTTCCTTCTCAAGAAAGATTTTGACGTCATCTTCTTGAGGAGGAACGTTGACAAACTTCTGCCGGTTCTCGTCGGGGAAGGTAAGGCGCGTATTCGCCGTTTAACCGGGTAAAGTTTTTTAGAAACTTGTCTTACATCGTTCATGCAGGGTTGCGGGATCTTCCCCTACATCCTCCATTTGCCGAAACTGTCGTACCTTTGTATGAACTGGCACGTGTCGAGGCTACCGCTGAGGCCTGCAGGAGCTCCTTGGGATCGCAGTCAGAATCTAGAGGCTCAAAGAGAAAGCCCGTCGCACTGACATCTTTGCCTCCTACGAAGAAGTTTCTAATATCCAGCCACCCGGCCGCCGCCGAGACGTTAAAAGATTCCAAGAGGCCGGGAGCTGTTGATAAAGTAAAGGTCATCAAGGAGCCAAAGGTCATTGATCTCGGCAAGGGAATGGAGACCATAACCAACTCTCCTAACACTGGCGTCGACGGAGTGGTGAAGAAGGCAGGAGAGGTCGGCGGGACCTCGGCAAAGGGGGAGCCGGGACCTAGGGATCATAGGAAATTCATCTTGGGTGAAGAGGTGTAGAATGACAGGGATGAGCACATGTTGGTAGGGGACCGGAATGCTAACAGGGCCTCCATCTCTACCTTGCTCCCCTCTTGGAAAGAGGGTGAGACGGTCTTGGGCCAGGCCTATGCGCTGGCTTTCAGCATATATGGGCGGGATAGCGTCGCCTACAATGACAGGGTGCTGACCAAGTCACTCGCTTATGAGAGCTCGCGGTCTCAATTCCACACTCTTAAGTTCGCGCACATGACAGCACGCCGCTACATCCGCCTCGCACGACAACTTCCAGATGTTAGCGTGGCGTGATCCTCTCTTTGTTCAGATGTAGAAAAGCAGAAGGAGGAGCTCGCAACTTCCAAGAGGGATCTCGCCCTGCGAGAGGCTGGAGTGGTAAGTCCTTACTCTCTTGTATATGCGCCATATCTTTTTACTCTCGCCCTGATCCCTGGTCATTTCGCAGGATGCGGCGACCGTCGCCAATAAGAACGCACGTATTGCCCACCTATAGGATGAAAATAGGAAAATGATGGCCCAGAATCAGCAGTGGATTGCCTCACTGGCCCCTCTTCCCCCGAGCGAGAAGAAGGGGGCCATACTGCACACTCAATAGGAGATTTCCCTAATGATGCGGGATCGTGACATCAAGGGAGCGAGGTACGCGCTCCAGATGATGCAGCAGGCTGGCTTCCTCAATAGCGATGGAGAGAAGGTGACGACCGAGATCCTGATGCCGGAACTCTTTGAACCTATATCTGAGCCCGCGCGGAGTGAATATGAGGATTCTGGCAAGAGCGAGAGCTCGACCTCGCCGCCCTGAGGCTCTCGCCCCTCCCCTTTTTTCTTTTACTTATATTTTTTTCTTTCGGGCCTTGCCCCCTTTTGTCTACGTAACAATTGTGATGAATGAAATATATTATTATGAATATTCTTATCTCTTTCCTTTCATTATCCTTTCTAATGTCGGATGATGCAGTGCTTAAAGGTGCATTCGACTCGCGCTTCCGCTTAACTCAGGGTCGGACATCTCCTGATACCTTAGGCCGACTTTTCGCTTAGGATTAGACTTCGCGCTATTCTCTCCCTTTTAACTCACGGGCGTGCGAATTCTTGGGCCTGTGAGAGCGAGTTCTATGCATCCGCCTTTGCTTACTCCATTCGGAATGACGAGATCCCCTTGACGAGATCTTCCCGAAGCTTTGTTTTTTCTTTTGAAGACACCCTTGGCCTTCGGATCTATTTTATTGATGAGACTAGCTAGGGGCATGTTCTGGAATCTTCGCTAACCGAGGACTTGACCCTGGAGGGGGAAAATCCTTTAGGCCAACTTCCGGGTGCTACCACCGGCCCAATAAGCTAGGTGAAAGCCTGACGGCGGGTGTTGAGCCTCCACCAGACTCAACATCTAGGGTCATAATGACGTCACTTCGAGGATCCCAGCCCTGCCAGCTTGGTGGGAGCCTGGCAGTGGGAGCGTCTCTGGACCTAACCCTAGAGGGAGAAAACATCCTTCTTGCCAACTTTCGGGTGCTACCACCGGCCCAATCACCTAGGTGAAATCATGACGGCGGATGTTGAGCCTCCACCTCTAGGGTCATAACGACGTCACTTTGAGGATCCCAGCCCTGCTAGCTTGGTGGGAGCTTGGCAGCGGGAGCGTCTCGGGACCTAACCCTAGAGGGAGAAAACATCCTTCTGGCCAACTTCCGGCTGCTACCACCGGCCCAATCAACTAGGTGAAAGCCTGACGGTGGGTGTTGAGCCTCCACCGGACTCCACCTCTAGGGTAATAACGACTTCAATCCACCTCTAGTGTCATAACAACGTCACTTCGAGGATCCCGGCCCTGCCAGCTTGGTGGGAGCCTAGCAGCGGGCACGTCTCGGGACCTAATCCTGGAGGGAGAAAGCATCCTTCTGGACAACTTCTAGGTGCTACCACCGGCCCAATCAGCTAGGTAGAAGCCTGACAGCGGGTGTTGAGCCTCCACCTCTAGGGTCATTGTTTGGTACATTGGAAAATATGTACCAGATTTGGAGAAGCCAAACCTTAGTCAATGGTATGCATTAATTTGTATTTGATAGAAGTTTGAGTTTCATTGTGCAGGTTTAAGAATTTGAAGAAAAAATTTTCTAAGTGCAAGTGTCGACACTTGTGAAGAAACTGTGTCGACACTCAGTGAACTTGTGTCGACACTCAGGCAAGCGGTATCGACACATATGCAAATTGTGTTGACACTTGTAAAGAAGTTGTGTCGACACCCAGAAGCTGTGTCGACACTTATGAAGAAGCTGTGTCAACACTCAAAGCTATGCCGACACCCAAAGAAGCAGCTGTGTCGACATCCAGAATTGTGTCGACAACTGAAGAAGGATTTGTGTCGACACTTAAAACTGAAACTGTGTCGACACTCAGGAGATATGTCGACACCTGAAGCAATTGTGTCGACACACAGGACTTATGTCGATACACCAACTCTCAAAAGGCTGTGTCGAGTTCAGAAGTAATTGTGTCGACACACAGGACTTGTGTCGACACACACTCAATACCATTTGACAAACACTCAATGCCAACTATCTGCAACAGAAATGTCAAGACAAGGAGCTGCTGTGTCGACACATAGGACTTGTGTCGACACATACAACAAAAGCAGTGTCGAGAAGCAGAAGTATAACTGTGTCGACACTTGGAGTATTTGTGTCGACACCATGAAGACTTGTGTCGACACTTAGTCTATATGTGTCGACATATGTGAAGCAGTCTGCTGAGTGTGGTGTGCTGAGTTGAAAAGACATTGAAGAACCTGGTGACGTGACTGGTGACTTGACAGCTATCATCACTAGCCGGTCTGACACCACTGTCAGAACTGTCAGAAGTTTGTTATGAACCGGATCAGCCGGTAACCATGGAGCAAGCTCTATATAAGAGACAGATCAAAAACGATAGACAGGGATCAATAAGAGGATCAATAAGAAGAATTCTGACAGATCAAGGACTGTCTGCAAGAAAGATTCAGAGTTCAATCTGAATTTAAAGAATAAGCTGACTGAGGATCAACTTCAACATCAAGAGAAGATCCACCTTATTTTGTTCTAATCAAGAATCTTTGAAAAGCTAAGTTAGGTTGGATCAGAAGGATCAGTCTATACAAGAACTGATCAAGAAGACAACATCAACAGAGAAATCTAGCTGGTGAAGTTTTCAATTACTCTTTACTCATAAATTCTTGTAGGATCTATTGTTAGATCTGAGATTGTAAGCCTAAAATTATAAAGGCTGAGGTAGGGATGTGTGCCTGAGGTAGGACATGTGGAAAGTCGTAGTTGTAAGCCTAATTATAAAGGCTGAGGTAGGGCTGTGTGCCTGAGGTAGGACTTGTGGTAAGTCTGAGTTGTAACCTAATTATAAAGGTTGAGGTAGGGCTGAGGCCTGAGGTAGGATTCTGGAGAATAATTTGAGGTAGGACTTATGTTAAGTCTGAGGTGTAGGAACCATCTTGGGTTCTAAGATTGTAAGATCTGCGGATCCGAGCTAGTGGAAGGAAGTTAGGCTGAATCCAGTTATCTGCTGGATAGGAGAAGGGGGAATGTGTATGTACCTATATCTTGGGGAACCACTATAGATCTGGTGCATTCTGTGTTGTGTTTAAATTTCTGTAGATAGATTGATCTATGGTAAAAGAAGTTATATATCTGTTTGCCTAAAAATTAAAAAGACTCAAAAAGATAAGAACCTATTAACCCCCCCCCCCCCTCTAGGTGTTTTGGCTCTTGAAATAAAGTCTTTCAAGTGGTATCAGAGGGAGGTTCCTCAAAATTTGACCTAACAGTTAGAGGATTTCTCCAAGGAAATAACAAATAACAAGAATGAGTTCAAGTGAAAATAAAAAGGAATTTGGATCTATGAAATTACCCATATACAGGAAAGAATCTTTTGGCATTTGGAAAGAAAGGGTCAGGCTGTTTATGGAAGCATCTGATCCAAGAATTTATATCACAGTACAAGAAGGCCCCTTCATCCCAATGAAGGTATCAGTTCTTGATGCAAGCATTCAAACTCCAAAGAGTTATTCAGAGATGACTAAGGATGAAATCATCTTGGATACATTAGATAAAAGAGCTCAAAATATAATTATAAGTGCCATAAATGATGCAACATTCCAGAATCTTTTGCACTGTAAAACTTCCAAAGAAATGTGGGATATATTTATTTTCTATATGGAAGGCACAGAAGAAGTTAGAGAGGACAGAAAGTCTATGCTTAATCAGGAGTATGAGAGCTTTAGGCAGACTATAACTGATAGCATGGTTGAATGCTATAAAAAGTTTTTCAGAATAGTGAATGAACTGATGACATATGGAAGAGTCTTTAGTACTTATGAACTGAATGACAAGTTTCTTAGGTCCCTAACAAAGGATTGAGACACTAAGATATGTGCCATCAGGGAAGTGGCCAGACTGGCTGACACACCTCCACCTACACTTTTTGGAAAGATGCTTTCATATGAAATACAGCTTACTGCTAGGAAAGAGGAAGAGAAGGGCATCAGAACTGAGCATAAAGAAAAGTCAGTAGACTTCAAGGCTGAGGGCTCAAGGAAGGGTAGGAGAAAATCTCCTTCTCCATCTAGAAGGAGTACTGAAGCAGAAGAAGGAGTTCATGAAACTAGTACATCAGATAGTCACATATCTGATGAAGACTTTGCTGCCTTCACAAGACAATTCCAAAGGTTCATGAAGAAAAAGAAATGGAGAACCAAGCCTTCATCAACATCCTATTTCAAGGATGAATACTACAGGAAGAAGAATACACCAAAGGAGGACATGTATGCTTCTAAACCTAGTAAATAATCTAATTCTAAGATTGTATGTTATTGCTGCAACAAGTCTAGGCATGTCATTGCTCACTGTCCTGACAAAAGAAAGGAGTCAAAGGACAAGAAGAAACAGCTTGTCAAAGGCAAGATGGAGAAGTCTCTAGTGGCTCAGAAGGAGAAGAGTTGGACAGACTCTTCATCTTCAGAATGTAGAGAAGAAGAGGCAGAAGCATATATTGGAATCTTCTCAACAGAAGAGGATTCTAGGGAACTAGAATTCCTACAGATGCTAGACTCCATAAATGGAGTGGAAGAATATTGTTGTAAAGGACTGATGGCTCAATCTGAAGAAGATAAGTGCAAGGATCAGCCCTGACTAAGTAAGGTAAACAATTCTCCCCTAGTCTCAGATTACTTTACTGGATCAGAATCAGAATCATCTGCTTCAAATAAAGTGGATGGATATGAGTCTGAGATGGATGTTCACGAACTCATTGATGAGTATGGTGGGTTGTTGCATGCTCTAAAGAAGAGTAAGTTTCTTATTAAAGAGCAGGCCAAAGAGATTGAGTCTCTTAAACTGGCTGCAGTAGATTCATCAAAACTTCTAGATCAAAAACTGAATGAGGTTGCCAAATTGAAGAACATTACAGTTATTCAGATGTGCACAATCTCATTCAAAGAGAATCATATCAATAAACTGGAGGTAAAACTCCAGCAAGAGAGAGAGCTAGTGGCTAAATTCTCCAAGCCAAAATCAGTCTTACCCTTGATAGATAATTTTGTTTCGCATAAAGGGAAGACTGGTTTAGGCTTTAAGGGAAGAACTAGGACTACCAATTCTCAGCGAAAAGGTAAAGCCCCAGTTCAGCCTCTAGCTGATAATCCCCCTATTTTCTTTAAGAAGGTAGTGAATCCTACTAACAGTATGATCATGATATTACACTTGATCACTGTGAGCATGAAAATTTCATGAGCAATGGTGCAAATGTCAATAGACCAATCTATAGGCATGCCCATCATATTCAAGAGGAGTTCTTGAAGAATGTTGTTCCAGCACCAACACTTAATAAGTCTACTGGCAACAAAGTAAGAAGGCATGTATCTAAGAATAGGTATAATAGGTTTGAGTGTTGGTGTTGTGGCAAGGTGGACAACTTTGCCATGGATTGCTAGTTTAACTCAAGTGTTAAACCAAAAGTAGGATTCCTGTTAGATCAGTTACAGGATTTCAAACTAACAAGGACCTAGGACCCATTAGCAAGTTAGGTTCTAAGGGTAAGTGATTCTTTATTTGTTGCAGGTGAATCCAAGTGATCATACCTCTATATGGTAATTGGATAGTGGCTGTTCTAGACACATGACTGGAACTAGGAGAATGTTAAGGGACTATGTGCCCATAGAGAATGGACCCAAAGTAATCTTTGGTGGATCAGAAAAGGGAATCATAAAAAGATTTGGTAACATCTCTTGTGATTCAATTACAATCACTAAAGTGGCTTATGTAAAGGGTTTAAAACATAACCTGATTAGTATAAGTCAACTTAGTGATCTAGGTTATGATATTTCTTTCCTCAAAGGGGAGTGCCTAGTAAAAAGGTCAAGTGATCAAGAGATCATTTTGACTGGCACTAGAAAAGGAAATGTGTATTGCCTTAACCTAGATTGTGAGTCTAACAACTCACCTATTTGTTTGGTTGCTGGAGAGAAAGTTTCTCTATGTGTTAAATGGAACAAGATGCTAGCTCATCTGAACTATAATTCAATTGGACTGCTGTTCAGCATGGTATTAGTGAGGAATGGTCCTCAAGTCAAGTGCATTAAAGAGGGTGTGTGTTCAGCTTGCTAAAAAGGCAAGCAGACTAAGTCCTCTTTTCAGTCACTTGACATCAAAGATTCAAAGAGATGTTTGTATCTCATGCATATGGATTTATTTGGTCCTATGCCAGTTCATAGTCTTGGTAGGAAAGCATACACACTTGTTATTGTGGATGACTATTCTAGATTTACATGGGTTTTCTTCTTGAGGCAGAAATCTGAAACCCCAACTATTTTCCAGACTTTTGTCAAACAAATACAGAATGAATACAATAGTTCGGTGGTCAAAATCAGAAGTGACCATGGAACTAAATTTCAGTCTGAATGTATGACAAAATTCTATGAAGAACTTGGGATTCATCAGGAATTCTCTTCACCTAGAACTCCTCAGCAAAATGGTGTTGCTAAAAGAAAGAATAGGACTCTAATTGAGGCCAGTAGAAATCTACTGAATGACACTACTCTCCCTGAATATTTCTGGTCTGAGGCAGTAAATATTGCATGTCATGTGCTAAATAGGGCCTCCATCAACAAGAAACACAAGATGACTCCCTACCAGATTTTGAAAGGAAGAAAACCAAACATATCTTATTTCAAAATCTTTGGTAGTAAGTGTTTTGTACTAGTCAATGGTAAACACTACCAAACTAAGTTTGATGCCAAATCCCTAGAAAGGATATTTGTTGGGTACATCAACCAAAGTAGAGCATACAAAATTTATAACTTTACTACTCAAGTTGTAGAAGAATCTATGCATTTTGTATTTGATGAGTCAATGTTTATTAACAGTGAATTGTCTAGTTCATCAGTTAGTTCTACAGGTCTAACTGATAAGCTGGACAAGCTGACCATCAATGAAGATGTTCCTGCTAAACTGGATGAGGATAAAGATGTCAGCTATCCAGGGGGAGACCAAGTCCCTCTGGGTGAAGAAGAAAATATGGAGCATCAAGATGAGGAAACTGGAGATAGCCATAATGCTGACAGAATTCCTCTAGCAAGGAGACACCTGAAGGATCATCCAGCTCACCAGATCATTGGTGATGCAAGTCAGGGTGTTCTAACAAGGAGCAGGAGCATGAACATAGTTCTATGTTGTAGCTTCCTATCTCAGATAGAACCCAAGAAGATTGAAGAAGCAATGCAAGAAACCAACTGGATTGATGCAATGCAAGAAGAGCTCAGTTTGTTCAAAAGGTGTAAGGTCTGGGAACTGGTGCCAAAACCTAAGGATCACAACATAATAGGAACTAAGTGGATCTACATGAACAAGCTTGATGAGAATGGCACTATAATCAAGAACAAGGCTAGACTGGTAGCAAAAGGCTACATGCAAGAGGAAGGTATTGATTTTGATCAAACCTTTGCTCTAGTGGCAAGGCTGGAGGCTATAAGGCTGTTCTTGGCCTATGCTGCCTTTCAAGGGTTCAAAGTATATCAGATGGATGTGAAATCAGCATTTCTGAATGGTGATTTAAAAGAAGAAGTCTATGTAGAACAACCCTCGGGTTTTGTAGACTCTCACTTTCCTGATTATGTATATAGGCTTAGGAAAGCACTATATGGTTTGAAACAAGCTCCAAGAGCTTGGTATGAAACCTTGCCTACCTTCCTTATTGAGAATAAATTCTCTAGAGGAAATATAGACAAAACTCTATTCTATAGGGAATCAAAAGGCAAGATAATACTAGTCCAGATATATGTGGATGACATTATCTTTGGTTCTACTGAAAATAGCCTTTGTAGGAAGTTTGCCAAACTTATGCAAGGGAAGTTTGAGATGAGCAGTATGTGTGAGCTGAAGTTCTTCTTGGGACTTCAAGTTAGACAGACTGAGAGTGGGTTATCCATATCCAAGTCTAAGTTCACCAAGGAGTTGATTAAGAAGTATGGTTTGGACTTAGCTTCTACTATGAAAACTCCAATCAGAACAAGTATGCATATATGCAAAGTTAAAGCAGGGAAACCTGTTGATGAGTCTTTGTATAGAGGGATAATTGGCTCCCTACTATACTTGACTGCTAGTAGACCTGACATCATGTATGCAACATGTGTCTGTGCTAGGTATCAAGCATGCCCTAAGGAATCTAATTATACTACAGTTAAGAGAATATTGAGATATCTTAAGGGCACACCTAATCTATGCCTTTGGTACCCTAAGAATAAAGATTTTCTATTAACTAGTTTCTCAGATGCAGATTTTACTGGATGCAAAGAAGACAGAAAAAATACCACAGGAATCTATCTATTCCTTGGTGGGAGGATGGTGTCATGAAGCAGCAAGAAGCAAACTAGTGTAGCTATATAAACAACTGAATCAGAGTATATAGCTGCAGGTAGATGGTGTGCACAATTGATGTGGACAAAGCATCAACTAGAAGATTATGAAATCCAGGTAAGTATAATTCCACTATTTTGAGATTCTACAAGTGTTATTTCTATTGCTAAGAATCCTGTATCATATAGTAGGACAAGGCATATAGAAATTAAGTTTCATTTTATCAGAGAACATGTAGAGAAGGAAAATATTAGCCTAGAGTTTGTGAAAACTGATAATCAAATAGCTGATATTTTTAAAAAACCTCTGGATGAAACTAAATTCAATAATTTAAAAATTGAATTAGGTATATTGAACCTAGAATAGGTTAACAAAAGTTTCCATAAGTAGCATATGTAAGCACCAAATTTCTATTTAAATTTGGCTAAGTACAAAGTTTGTGTCGACACAAGAAAGTTGTGTCGACACACTCAGTATGTTGTGTCGACACAAAAAAAGGATGTGTCGACACAGAAACAGTATCTGTGTCGACAAAAGAATAGGTGTCAACACAACCTTGTCGAGACCATATGTCGAGAGGATTTTTGTGTCGACATACAGAAGTTGGTGTCGACACAACTCTGTCAAGACTAAATTTGTCAGTGTCAACAAAGACACAAGTTTGTCGACATAGACTCAAGTATGTCGACACATAGATGTGTCGACTTAAAATACGTTTTGTCGACTTAGACATTAGTATGTCGCCACATAGTCGTGTCGACTTAACTTAAGTTCTGTCAAGACCTAGGTCATTTTTTGTCGACACAAAAATTGATTTGTCGACTTAGGCTCGACTTTTGTCCTGCCCTTGACACAAGTACTATAAATAGGTGAATCCAAAATCTTGTCGACTACGCTATCAGAATTTTTGACTCTACACCTTCTATCGACATAGACCTTCTCTTCTCTTCTCCTCTAGCACTTACGTCAATGGTGCCACACCAAGAAGATAAGGTTTGAAGGTTATAAACTGGTTCGTGAAGGTTTCATGACAACTTCTGATGAAATTCAGGGAGTTATTGCCCTAATTTCTGAAAATGGATTAGAATTTTTGGTCTATGAACTGACAAAAATATGGAAAAATAAAGTCATGGAGTTCTACTCAACCGCTACAATGGACTATGAAGGAAAGAAAATCAAGGCATCTATTCAAGATACCTGGGTAAAGCTCACATTAAAATCTATTAGGAAAGCACTACATCTACCATTGATCAAGGATACAGACGAAATAACTCCATCCCAGATAACTGAAGCTTTAAGCTGGTGTGGACTGAGTCCCAGTATTAAGGTTGGATCATCTATCAATAGAAAATGGATGAATTCCCAGGTAAAATTTCTTTCAGAAGTTGTGGGCAAAGTGATTATCTGCAAGACTAGTGGACATGATAGGATTTCTGCCCACATGTTCAATCTTATGGTGAGGGTTATATTCAAGATAAATACTGACTGGGCAGCAGTGGTGTTTGATAAAATACAATAAGGAATTAAGAAACCTAACCTGGGAAGTATCCTCAGTTTATGCTTAATATCAGCAATTCCAGATGTTCTGAAACAAGCAAATGGCTTTAAAATAAATCACATGAGGAAAATGGATGTGAGGATACTGTCAAGATGGGACAAAGTTCTGACTAAGGAAGTCCCTGCTCCCAAGGAGCCAACTAAGAAAGACAAGAAGAAAAAGAAAGTGGTTGTACAGGTTGACTCCTCCAGTGATTCTGAAGAGGAAGTGGTCTTTAGTTCTGATGACGACCAGCACCAACATGATGCTCATGATCAAGTAAAGGATAGTGAGCACCAGGAGCAACAAGTTGACTCCACTCTAGGGGAGAAAACATAGAACAAGAAACTAAGCTGACTGCCCAAGGGGGAGGTATTGATGATGCTATCCTAGACAGTGACTTAGCTGCAGATACAATCATGGATGTAGTATCTGAAATCAACACTGCAGTTGAAGAAACTGATAAGACAGATGCTCAAAATGAGCCAGTAAGTATCTTCTCCATATTCTAGTGATATATGATGGGATTCTCCTCAAAAGTTATTCTAGGGGACACTTTTGTTTACACAAAAAATCTTTCAAGTGGTATTATTCTTTTAAGTAGTACTTTAAAAACTAATCGTATTCCTTCTGTACAGATACTACAGGAATTCACCTTGGAAGGATTATTTTAAGATCTTCCTACAGATGGGACTGAGGGGGAGCATACTGAAAAAGAAAAAGAAATTCCAAGGACTGAGAGGGAGTTATCCAAGGATACCTCAGCTGAAAAGGACACTATTGATATTAAAAGTACATCTGAATCTTCTAAAGATGAAGAAGCCACATTGGCTAAGAAAAGAAAGCTGACTGTGTTAAAGAAAAAGAGTTCTGGATATAAGAAGGCTTTATAAATAGGAACTGCACCATCTACATCAAGCATGTACTTCAGTTTTTTAATGGTCCAGATGCAGATAAAATTAGATAATCAAAGACAGACAATAGAGAAATATGTGGATGAAACTTATAAGGAGTTACAGTTTTAGTTGACCCAGGACATCAAATCTATTAGGTTTGAAGTAAATCAGAATAAGAAGAAGATGACAGATTGCTTCCATAAAGGAGGTAATGCTGTGGTGTTCCTGGCCAAGCAACAACAAGATATCAAAGCTACAGTGGATGAAATTGAAGTGAAGCAAGGCTATGTACTGAAGAATCAGATCATAATGAATGAAAACCTTAAGGATTCAGATCATGCCATATTAACAAAGCTCACTAATTCTAGCACTGCTCTGAAGGCTTTAATCTCCAAGCAAATCCAGGAAGATATATCTGCTGTCAGAGCCACATTTCAAGACTCTTAGGAGAAAATTAAAGCTTTCCTAACAAAATACAGAGCTTATTTTAAAGAGGGAACTGAATATATAGCTGATCAAGTAAGATTCTAGAAAGAAGATTTGAGGGATCATATTATAAGAGAAGTCATAAAGGGGGAGAGATTACTAGTCAAAGCCAGCTCTGACCACGCTATAAGGACTTGCAATAGCATCAGAGCAACTCTTGGATATCCTCCTCTTTGTGATGATGATAATGTAGCAGAGTCCGGGATACAACCTACATATTTTGAAGGAGATCATCCTGAAGTTGCTCAGGTGATATACCCCCCATCTGATTTTGAGATGGTTCAAGAAGAAGTGCTGAAAATGTATAGTTCTCCACCAGAGGCACAAAATGTAATTCTGGAAAAGGTTGAGCTGTCAGAAGCTGCATTAGAAGCTCAGAAGAAAGCTCAACTTTACAAGAAGAGGTTTAGAGACCAGGCTGAGCTGAAGCCAGATTTTGAGAAGTGGAGCCCAACTTCTAGAAACATCATACTTACTGCCTGAAAAGCTATAAAGGATAAAACCCATGACAGGGGTAAGTGGTATTCTGAAAAAGAGTGGAATAAATATTAAGCAGGACAAGAAGCAATCCTTCAACATAGAAGAAGTTTTAAGGTTGGGAAGCTACCTGCTAATGCTTAAGAGCAAATAAAGTACTTCCCCAAACCTTTCCACTATTTTGAAAGACAGAAGATCAAGGCTGAAGAATTAAAGAAGAAAGCTCTAAAAGGGAAAAAGCCAGCTGAGGATGCCGAACCTTCTGTGCAGGCTAAAATCAAGTCTTGCAAAGGAATAGTTATTAAGGAGCCCAGTAAGTAATAAGATTGCTAGGTTTATGTAAGAGAACAATGTACTAATTTGTTTCTTTTGTTCTATAAGAAATTCTTGTGAACCAAAATTTTACTGATTAATGAAATCTGTTTCAATATTAATTATTTGTTGTTTACAATGATTATGTGATAACCTGCTCTGAAATATTTTTACAACTATTACAATTTTGTTTTATCTTAAGAGATGTATATCTTTGACTAAGGGTTATGACTTCTCCAAATAGGGGGAGATTGTTGGGTACAGTGAAAAATGTGTACCAGATTTGGAGAAGCCAAAACTTATTCAATGGTATGCTTAAATTTGTATTTGATAGCAGTTTGAGTTTTATTGTGCAGGTTTAAGAATTTGAAGAAAAAAATTTCTAAGTACAAGTGTCAACACTTGTGAAGAAACAATGTCGACACTCAGGGAACTTGTGTCGACACTCAGGCAAGCTGTGTCGATACACAGGAAAATTATGTCGACACTTGTAAAGAAGTTGTGTCGATACCCAAAAGCTGTGTCAACACTTATGAAGAAGTTGTGTTGACACTCAAAGCTATGTCGACACTCAAAGAAGCAGCTGTGTCGACATCCAGAATTGTGTCGACATCTGAAGAAGGATTTGTGTCGACACTTAAAACTGAATATGTGTCGACACTCAGGAGATATGTCGACACCTGAAGCAATTGTGTCGACACATCAACTCTTAAAAGGTTGTATCGAGTTCAGAAGTAATTGTCTCAATACACATGACTTGTGTCGACACACACTCAATGCCATTTGACAAACACTCAACGCCAACTGTCTGCAACAGAAATGTCGAGACAAGGAGCTGCTGTGTCGACACACAGGACTTGTGTCGACATATACAATAAAAGCAGTGTCGAGAAGCAGAAGTATAACTGTGTCGACACTTGGAGTAATTGTGTCGACACCATGAAGACTTGTGTCAACACTTAATCTATATGTGTCGACACATGTGAAGCAGTCTGCTGAGTGTTGTGTGCTAAGTTGAAAAGACATTGAAGAACCTAGTGATGTGTCTGGTGACTTGACAGCTATCAAAACTAGCCGGCCTGACACCACTGTCAGAACTGTTAGAAGTTTGTTATGAACCGGATCAGCCGGTAACCGTGGAGCAAGCTCTATATAAGAGACAGATCTAAAACAACAGACAGAGATCAATAAGAGGATCAATAAGAAGAATTCTGACAGATCAAGGGTTGTCTGCAAGAAAGATTAAAAGTTCAATCTGAATTTACAGAAGAAGCTGACTGAGGATCAACTTCAACATCAAGAGAAGATCCACCTTATTTTATTCTAATCAAGAAGCTTTAAAAAGCTAAGTTAGGTTGGATCAGAAGGATCAGTCTATACAAGAACTGATCAAGAAGACAACATCAACAGAGAAATCTAGCTGGTGAAGTTTTCAGTTACTCTTTACCTACAAATTCTTGTAGGATCTATTATTAGATTTTAGATTGTAAGCCTAAAATTATAAAGACTGAGGTAGGGCTGTATGCCTGAGGTAGGACTTGTGGAAAGTCTGATTTGTAAGCCTAATTATAAAGGCTGAGGTAGGGTTGTGTGCCTGAGGTAGGACTTGTGGTAAGTCTGAGTTGTAAGCCTTATAATAAAGGCTGAGGTAGGGTTGAGGCCTGAGGTAGGATTCTGGAGAAGAATCTGAGGTAGGACTTGTGTTAAGTCTGAGGTGTAGGAACCATCTTCGGTTCTGAGATTGTAAGATCTGCGAATCCGAGCCAGTGGAAAGAAGTTAGGCTGAATCCAGTTATCTGCAGAATAGGCAAAGGGTGAAAGTGGATGTACACATATCTTGGGGAACCACTATAAATCTGGTGCATTCTGTGTTGTGTTTAAATTTTTGTAGATAGATTGATCTGTGGTAAAAGATGTAATATATCTGTTTGCCTAAAAATTAAAAAGACTCAAAATGTTAAGAACCTATTCACCCCCCCTGTAGGTCTTTAGGCTCTTGAAATAAAGTCTTTCAGTCATAATGACATCACTTCTAGGATCCTGGCCCTGCCATCTTGGTGGGAGCCTGGCAGCGGGAGTATCTCGGGACCTAATCCTGGAGGGAGAAAACATCCTTCTGGCCAACTTCCGGGTGCTACCACAGGCCCAATCAGCTAGGTGAAAGGCTGACGGCAAGTGTTGAGCCTCCACCTAACTCGACATTTAGGGTCATAACGACATCACTTCGAGGTTTCCGTCCCTACCAGCTTGGTGGGAGCTTGGCAGTAGGAGCATATCGGTACCTAACCCTTGAGGGAGAAAACATCTTTCTGGCCAACTTCCAGGTGCTACAACTGACCAATTCATCTAGGTGAAAGCATGACGGCGGATGTTGAGCCTCCATCGGACTCCACCTCTAGGGTCATAATGGTGTCACTTCGAGGTTCCCGACGCTGCAAGCTTGGTGGGAGCCTGACAGCGGGAGCGTCTCGGGACCTAACCCTGGAGGAAAAAACATCCTTCTATCTACTGATGGCGGCAACCCCCAATGTGTTTCGGTTGAAGATGATGACAGTGACGACGATGACGTTCTACTACAATTGAAGATGATGATGGAAGAAGATGGTGAGGGCGATGGCATTCTCTTACAATTGAAGATGATGATGGAAGAAGACGACGTGCTTACGGAAGTTCTCCCTCCGCCTCCAAGTAAATATTTGCAGCGCTGTGACGATCATGTGGAGCGACGCCAAAAGATCCGCCTGTGGCGCGAACCAATCTAATGATAGCTTAATTAAATCCTTTTTATGTTTCTTTAATTTGCAATGTCTATGGCAATGTTTATGCCATGTTTTGTTTTAGTTTAATGTGTGTTGTTTTTATTTATTTACTATGAGCTGCAAATAGCCGAACTTTTGATGTAGCCTATATATAGGCAATGTTTGTTTTCATTTTGGATTAGTGAATGAAAAGATTAAGAAACCCTAAACCTCTTGAGATTTCTCTTCTCCATCTGCTTGGCCGAAATTCCCCTTCCCGTATCTTCCTCTTCCTCTTGGCCACCGACCTTCCTTCTCCTCCCCTCCCCTTTGGCCTCTCGGCCTCCTCCTCCCTCCTCCCCTCTACCACCATCACCTATCCCGAACCTCTCCCTCTTCCCTCACAAATCCGACCACCACCCCTTCATCTCCTAACCCGAGCTCCTCTTCAACTCCACCTCCTTCCAAAGCCGACCTCAACCTCAACCTTCCCCAAATTCGGCCGCTCTACTCCACCCTCTCCCTTAGCCACCTCCTCTCCTCCTACTACACAACTTGAGCCCCTCCTCCATAGCCGGCCGACCACCATAGCCCCACCACCCGAGCACCACCTTGAAGAACAAGAAGATCGGCCACGAACAGGAGTTATTTTTGTGACATCTCACTCCGGTGTGACGCGGCCAAGGCGGACGATCTATCTCTCCATCCGGCGCAACTCCGGCAGAACCGCGAAAGATTGATCCTTTGAAGGTAGTCGGAATCATCTATTCCGACTTGGGTAACAAACCTCTCCACTCAAGTGTGATTCCCTCTTGGTATTCTAGTGGTTGGACGATTTTCGCGTTGGATTTGAATCGTTAGATTCTTCGTGTTTTTCCTCTAGATTTGCACTTATCTTAATCGCGTTGTTTTCCGAACGGGGTTGGTGAACCCCGTAGTTTTGTTGGGAGAGAACTACCATTTCTCGGTCGCACTTTTTGGTAGACTCTTTTGGTACAACCTCGCTTGTCCGGACCGGGTGGGTCCCTTTGCCTTGGAAGAACGTTGACCAATAGTCGTTTGTTCAACCTTTCAGCGGTGTGGCTACTGTGCGTTGAAAAACTAGGATATTTTGCTTGCGAGTGCACTGCGGTTAAATCTTGTGTGAGTGCAATAGTGGAGTTAGTGAGGCGTTCGCTTTTTTCCCCTAGTCCTTGGTGCTTCTAGTTCGCACACAACGTGTTCGCTAAAATTTCCCATTGGAATTCCTCTTGTCTTTTCGTGTCTTAATCCTACTTAGGGAGTGGCCTACATCAATTTGGTATCAGAGGGAGGTTCACGTCAATTTCCTAATTTGCACCCCTCCCCCATCTTGTGGCATGTTACCCACACTTCTGTTTGCACGTTAGTTGTCAAAATCACAAAAAATTATTTTTTGGTCTGCCAATAGCGGCTTAAATTTCTTATTTTTCAGCAAAAAATATCAAAAAAAAATTTATTAATAACCTTCATATTTTATTCTGCAAGAAAATATATTTTATATTAATATTACCCTAGTGGTTAAGTGGGAACAATTCCGACAAACTTATTTTAATCGAGCCAGAACCATTTCTCCATGTATGTGCACAAATTCCGGATCGAGTCTTCTCTCCGATTATCACCATATGGCCTATGACGTCAATGCTTCCCGAGAAAAATCTTTAGGTTCCCTTAGGAATGATAGAAAGCCATTCCATTGCCCGGTAGTGGATGATATTATGGCGTTGATTGGCCAACTAAAGGCTAGTCAAGTTGCACCACTTCCCCCAAGGCAACGCCCTAGTTACCCTACTGATGGCTATAGTTCCATACCGATCTTTAGGAATGAAGATAAACCAAATGCCCAGGCCAAACGGCATATAACTGATGATTTGACTACCCTTAAACAAGGGAATAAGTCGGTCTCAGATTATATGCAACTTTTTAAGGATTTGACGGTTAGGAGCGGTGTGAAGGAATCGCCTGAGGTCACCCTTTCTAGGTTTCGTAGGGGGTTGAGCCCTTACATCCAGGGAAAGTTATTGCGATATGGTCACACCGATCTAGACACCACCTTTTGCACAACATTGGAAATTGAGAAGAACCACATTCCTAGGAGTAAAGTTCCATGTCAGATGATTACTATAGGTGAGTCTAGTGGCAATTCTGGTATTGGCTCTATTGAGCGTCTAACCCCGATTACGCCCAAAGGACCTTTTGAGTGTTCCCCTGAGTTGCCTGACTTGGTGGTTGATTCCCCTGATGAGTCTAAGGTCGTGCCTAGGACTATGCCCGTCACTGAGGGCGAGGATGAAATTATTGGCGATAGTATTGATGTTGAAGAGATTGGTTACCCGAGTGACCTGGATGATGATTTCTCCCCTGAGGAATCACCCCCTTTCCCTTTCGACGATATTTCGGAGCCATCTACCTTGATTTACATGGAGTCTTCTGATGACCCTGAGGCAGTTGATATTCTGGTTGAGTCGGAAGAATTACCTGATGTTGAGAGCTTACCCACTCGTGAAGTAGGCGATGAAATGTTAGCACTCGAGCTAGTTATTTTTAGTCCGAGACATATTGTAGTGCTCATTCCTGAGATTTTTACGGCGACTTCCTTAGAAGTTATGACGGATGAGTTGGAAGAATGTCCTAGCGAGAGAGTTATATTTTTGGAAGACGATATAGACGTGGACCCGGATGCGCGTCCCCTGATGCTAACTCCGTCGCATGAAGTTAATTTTGATCTTGACTCTCTCCCGATTTTAAGTTTACCGACTCTCCCTCCTGATCCGTTGACTCGACTAGCTGACCATTTAGGATACGAGTTGGGTACGTCTGATCTTAGTCATTTTATTTTGCCAACCGTGTTGGTCCCGTCTTTGGACATGCCTCGACGAGCGTTGATAGAATTCGTGTGTGGTCACTATAAAACATTTGATAGTCTTGTATCCTCCCGAACTCCCACATTTAGTCAAATCCATGAGTATACGTTATTGATGTGGTCGTTGATTGTGCCACCTGATTTCATTCTGCTAGTACCACCAGTTGTAGTCTCGATAGTGCCACCTGATCTTGTTATATTGGTGCCACCAGATGTAGTCCCGCTGGTGCCACCCTATTTATTTCTGTTTGTGCCACGTTATGTAGTTCCGTTACCGCCATTTTCTACGTTAAGTCAATTTGCAAAGGACTTTTCCTCTCATATCCATGCTCTGCACAAGCACATCATTGAAACGCTTATCACACAATACGCATCTTATCAAGTTAATGCCAACGCACATAAGAGAGTGTCTCACTTGAAAGTAGGCGATTTAGTCTTAGTGCGTCTAATCCCTGAACGGCTGCCTACGGGCACCTTAAAAAAGTTAGCAGATCGGCGA
The DNA here is from genome assembly GCA_039513925.1 of Platanthera zijinensis. Lineage (NCBI taxonomy): Eukaryota > Viridiplantae > Streptophyta > Magnoliopsida > Asparagales > Orchidaceae > Platanthera > Platanthera zijinensis. The sequence continues at coordinate 111,229,659 of CM077084.1, read as the reverse complement.
GCGGGACCTTATAGGATTTTAAAGAGATTAGGAGACAATGCATTTCTTTTGGAATTACCAACTGATTGGGGTATTCCCCTGTTTTTAATGTTTCGGATTTAACGCCATATATTGCTCCGCCACTAGAATTATCTTCCTGTCCGTTTCGTTCCACTATAGATTCTCATGGGTATGGGGTTGAGTGGGGTAAGGGATCGCTCTCTCCATCGGTCTCCAACGGAGGTACGCTAAATGTTGATGATATAGATTTTCTCCCTTTGCTGCCTAATTCTTTTCCCAGGTTTGTCAGGACAGCGTTTTTGCCAGACAGGATTCTCTAGGATGATGTGTTTCCCACTACAGATTGCGATGTGCGCCGATAGTTGATTCGTTGGCGTGATCTCCCTGCCTCTGATGACTCTTGGCTCCCGGACGCGGAGGTTGCTCGTTTGGATGATGTTCTTCGGCGCCAGCACCTCCATGCCAACTCATCGGTGATGAGTTCTTTTGAGCGGGGGAGGATTGATGGAGGCAACCCCTAATGTGTTTCGGTTGAAGATGATGACGGTGACGGCGATGGTCCTACAATTGAAGATGATGATGGAAGAAGACGGTGACGGCGATGGCGTTCTCCTACAATTGAAGATGATGATGGAAGAAGATGACATGCTTACGGAAGTTCTCCCTCCGCCCCAAGTAAATATTTGCAGCGCCGTGACGATCATGTGGAGCGACGCCAAATGATCCGCCCGCGGCGCAAACCAATCTAATGATAGCTTAATTAAATCCTTTTTATGTTTCTTTAATTTGCAATGTCTATGGCAATGTTTATGTCATGTTTTGTTTTAGTTTAATGTGTGTTGTTTTTATTTTTTTACTATGGGCTGCAAATAGCCGAACTTTTGATGTAGCCTATCTATAGGCAATGTTTGTTTTCATTTTGGATTAGTGAATGAAAAGATTAAGAAACCCTAAACCTCTTGAGATTCCTCTTCTCCCTCTCCTTGGCCGAAATTCCCCTTCCCCTATCTTCGTCTTCCTCTTGGCCGCCGGCCTTCCTTCTCCTCCCTCCCCTTTGGCCTCTCGGCCTCCTCCTCCCTCCTCCCCTCTACCACCATCACCTATCCCGAACCCCTCCCTCTTCCCTCACAAATCCGACCACCACCCCTTCATCTCCTAACCCGAGCTCCTCTTCAACTCCACCTCCTTCCAAAGCCGACCTCCACCTCAACCTTCCCCAAATCCGGCCTCCCTACTCCACCCTCTCCCTTAGCCACCTCCTCTCCTCCTACTACACAACTCGAGCCCCTCCTCCATAGCCGGCCGACCACCATAGCCCCACCACCCGAGCACCACCTTGAAGAATAAGAAGATTGGCCACGAACAGGAGTTATTTTTGTGACATCTCACTCCGGTGTGACGCGGCCAAGGCGGACGATCTATCTCTCCATCCGGCGCAACTCCGGCGGAACCGCGAAAGAGTGATCCTTTGAAGGTAGTCGGAATCATCTATTCCGACTTGGGTAACGAACCTCTCCACTCGAGTGTGATTCCCTCTTGGTATTCTAGTGGTTGGACGATTTTCGCGTTGGATTTGAATCGTTAGATTCTTCGTGTTTTTCCTCTAGATTTGCACTTATCTTAATCGCGTTGTTTTCCGAACGGGGTTGGCGAACCCCGTAGTTTTGTTGGGAGAGAACTACCATTTCTCGGTCGCACTTTTTGGTAGACTCTTTTGGTACAACCTTGCTTGTTTGGACCGGGTGGGTCCCTTTGCCTTGGAAGAACATCGACCAATAGTCGTTTGTTCAACCTTTTAGCGGTGTGGCTACCGTGCGTTGAAAAACTAGGATATTTTGCTTGCAAGTGCACTGCGGTTAAAGCTTGTGTGAGTGCAATAGTGGAGTTAGTGAGGCATCCGCTTTATTCCCCTAGTCCTTGGTGCTTCTAGTTCGCACTCAACGTGTTCGCTTAAATTTCCCATTGGAATTCCTCTTGTCTTTTCGTGTCTTAATCCTACTTAGGGAGTGGCCTACATCATCTACCCCATCCCTGCCAGCTAAGTGAAAGCCTGACAACTGGAGCATCCCAAGACCCATCTTTGCTAATAAAAAACTCGATCTACAAAAGGGGTGGAGGATCAAAAGATTTCATAGGTAATGAGGAAGTGAATGTACATATTTTTACGGATAGAAAGGCTTTAAGTCATCACCACTCCAGGTGTGACTTAGGGTTTCTCCCTCCATATTTTGGAGGCAGTACCGCCTGACCTTTGAGCCTCTTGGATGATATACGAGCCTTATTAATTTGGGTTGAGCTTCCCCACTACCGCCGACCTCCCGGCTGCGTCCAACTTCTTTAGGACCAAGTCTCCTTCGGTTAACTGTTTGACCCTGATGTGTTTGTCAAAGTACTTGGCCATTCTTCTTTTTACCTCTTCTTGCCAGATGGCGAAGAGGTCGCGCAGCTCTTCCACCATATCGAGGGAGAGCCGCATCTCCTCATTCTCATCTCGCCATTCTTCCCTGTCAACCTCTACCTCGACCACCCGAGGTGTCCGGACTTCGAACTTAATGGGAAGCACTGCCTCGCATCCATGAGAGAGCTTGAAGGGGGTATCTCCTGTGGCGGTGTTGGGAGTGGTTCTAAGGGCCCAAAGAACTAAAGGAAGCTGTTCCACCCAGCTACCCATCAAATTTTCCACCTTCTTCTCGAGGAGGATGACTATGATCTTGTTCGCCGCCTCTACCTGTCCGTTGCTCCTAGGGTGGTGAACCGAAGCAAACCTGAGATCAATCTCGAGCTACCCACAGAAACTGATGAACTATGCGCTAGCAAATTGAGGCCCATTGTCTATGATAATGGCCTGGGTGAACCCGTGCTGGCAGATGATCTCCCCCTACACAAAGTTCCTGATGATCTGGGAGGCTATCTTGGCCAACGCCTTGACTTCTAACCACTTGGAAAAATAGTCAATCATTACCAACAAGAATCTCCTCTGTCCGTTGGCCTGGGGGAGAGGCCCTACAAGATCCATTCCCCAGATTGCAAAGCGCCAGGGCGTCCTGATGCTCCTGAGGCGCTGAGCTAGCTGTAGTTGGAGGGGGCAAACAACTAGCACTTACTACACTTCTTGCAAGCTCTGTGGCGTCATGGCTCAGGGTCAGCCAGAACTACCCTTGCCTGATGATTCTTCCTTCCAAGGTTCTGTCTCCTAAATAGCTTTCACACTTCCTGAGTGGACTTACTTCAGGATCTTCTTGACTTCCCTCTTGGCCACGCAATGTGCCAGCATGCCAGAGATGGTCTTTCTATACAGCTGCCCATCACGCATAAGATAGTATGCCGACTTATACTTGAACTTTTTCTTGTCCATCCCCTCCGGGTACTCTCCCGTGGACAAGAAGGTTGCGAAAGGGTCCATCCACAAATGGTGTTGGTCCACCTCCATGAGCTCGCCTTCCTTGATGGATGGGTAGAACAGGTCGGTGATAGTACCCCCGACCCAGGGGCTGTGCTTGGCTAACTGATCCACCAGCTCTTTTTCCTTCTGCGGGACATGTAAGATGGAGAAGGTCTGGAACATACTGATGACCCCCTTCACCTTTGTCAAGTATTACTATAGGGTAGGCTCCCTTGCCTCAAACTCCCAATTAATCTAGGAAGCTGAAAGACTTGATTTCAAGAGCCTAAACACCTAGAGGGGGGGGGGGTGAATAGGTTCTAAACTTTTTAAACAAGTTTTATTGGCAAACAATTAGATAAAAGTTCTGTACAGATAATTTAAAACACATACCACAATTCACAGCACATCATACACCAGATTTATAGTGGTTCCCTAAGGTATGGGTACATCCACTTTCCCCCTTCTCCTATCCAGTAGATAACTAGATTCAGCCTAACTTCCTTCCACTGGCTCGAATCCGCAGATCTTACAACTCAGAACAAGAATTGTTCTTACAGCTCAGACTTAAATAAGTCCTACCTCAGATTCTTCCCAAGAATCCTACCTCAGGCCTCATCCCTACCTCATCCTTTATCACTAGGCTTACAACTCAGACTTTTCACAAGTTCTATACCTCAGGCTCTCAGCCCTACCCTAGACTTTATAATTTCAGTCTTATAACTTAGATCTAACAATAGATCCTATAGGAAATTGAATGATATAAAGATATAGAAAATTCACCAGCTAGCTAGATTTCTCTATTGATGTAGCCTTCTTGATCAGTTCTTGAACGGACTGACCCTTCTGATCCAACCTGACTTAGCTATTCAAAGCTTCTTGATAGAACAAAATAAGGTGGATCTTCACTTAATGTAGAAGATGATCTTCAGTCAGCCTCTTCCTTAAATTCAGAACAAATTCTGAATTTTTCTTGCAGACAGCTCTGGATCTGCCTTCGTAAGGGTTTTCCCTATTCTTGTTGAAGAATTCTCTAGTGTTGTTCTTCTTATTATGTTGTGTTCATCATCTCATTGTTGTCACAGATCTAACTATTATATAGAGTTTCCCAATTGTTTCCGGCTGATCCGGTTTGTAACAACCTTCTGACAGTTCTGATAGGGGTGGCAGACCGGTTGGCTATGACAGCTGTCGAGCCATCAGTCAAGTCAGTTGATTCGTCAAAGACTTTCCAACACAACACATTTCACTCTGCAAACTGCTTCACATGTTTCGAAACATATAGGCTAAGTGTCGACACAAGTCTTCATGATCTCGACACAACATTCAATGTGTCGACTCAGTCAATCTTCTGCTACTCGACACTTCTTCTATTGTATGTGTCGACACAAGTCCAGTGTGTCGACACAAGTTTTCATGTTCTCGACATAACTGCTGCAGACAGATGACATTGAGTGTATGTCAGACGGCTTTGAGTGTATGTCGACACAAGTCCTGTGTGTCGACACAAGTCCTTCTGGTCTCGACATAACTGCTGCAGACAAATGGCGTTGAGTGTGTGTCGACAGCGTTGAGTGTGTCTAGATGGCGTTGAGTGTGTGTCGACATAAGTCCTGTGTGTCGACCCAATTTCTTTTGTTCTCGACACAGCAGTTTGAGAGTTGATGTGTCGACACATGTCCAGTTTGTCGACACAACTGCTTCTAGTGTCGACATAGCTCCTTGGTGTCGACACAGCTCCTGTATTAGGTGTCGACACAAATTCTGCCTCAGGTGTTGACACAATTCTGGGTGTCGACACAGCTTCTTCTTTAGGTGTCGACTCAGTTTGAGTGTCGACACAACTTATTCATAAGTATCGACTTAGCTTGGGTGTCGACACAACTCTTTCATAAGTGTCGACACTTGTACTTAGAAAATTTTCTTCAAATTCTCGAACCTGCACAATGTAACTCAAACATCTATCAAATACAAATTGATGCATATAATTGACTAAGATGAGGCATCTCCAAATCTGGTATATATTTTTCAATGTACCCAACAGAAGCCACCACCATGTTGTCAGTGAGGACCTCCACATCAAGTACCCCAGCTGCCTAGCTAGGTATAGCCCAGCGATCACCGCCTCGTACTGGGCCTGGTTGTTGGTGATGGGAAAGTGCACCACCACCGTTTGCTCGATCCTTGTTCCCTGAGGGCTCTCTAAGATCACCCCCACCCCAATAGAATGCCTCCCTGAAGCGCCATCTACCATCACCTTCCAAGGAATTAGGCGAGTGAGTTCTTCCTCTACTACCTCGACTACGTAGTCAGCCAAAAAGTCGGTCATTGTTTGGGCCTTGATCGAGAGGCGAGGAATGAAGGAGATGTCGAACTTGCTCAATTCCACTGACCACTTGGCCAACCAGCCCGAATGCTCCACCCCCTCAAAAGTGTTGCGTAGTTGATGGTCAGTCACCACTCGTATCGAGTGTTCCAGGAAGTACGGCCTGAGTCTCCGAGCTGAGATGACCAGAGTGAAGGCCAGCTTCTCCAAGATGGGATACCGGAGTTCTACCTTCCTCAGGAATCAACTCACATAATATATGGAGAGTTGCTTCTTCACCTCTTCCCGAACCAATATGGAGCTCAAGGCCTCTGCTCTGACCCCTAGATATAAAGATAGGTCCTCCCCCTCCTTTGGCCCTAGGAGCAGGGGGCCTGAGTCAACTACCTCCTCAATGCCTGGAATGCCTCCTCGCACTTCCGAGTCCATTCAAACTTCTGCCCCCCCCCCCCTCAAAGTTTTGAAGAAGGGGGAGCACTTCTCTCCGGCCCGGGAGAGGAACCTGCTCAATCATGTAAGCTTCCCTGTCTACCGTTGCACCTCCTTAGTGTTTTGTGGTGATCCCAACTCCATGATTTCCCTCACCTTGTCAGGGTTGGGCTCTACACCTGCAGGGGTAACGAGATGCCCTAATAATTTGCCCCTACTTGCACCGAAGACACATTTCATGGGGTTCAATCGCATCTTGCACTCGCGCAAGGTGGTGAAGGTTTCCTCCATGTCCTGGAGATGAAAGTCGACGTCTCGACTCTTGATCATAAGATCATCCACATACACCTCCAAGTTTCTCCCCTTTTGCCCTCGGAAGATCCTGTCCATCATCTTCTGATTAGTCGCCCCTGCATTCTTTAGCCCAAAGGGCATCATCTTGTAGTAATAGCACCTGTCCCCTGTGATGAAAGAGACATTTTTAATGTCGGGAGGGTGCATCCTGATCTGGTGGTAACCTGAAAATGCATCTAAAAAACTCATTAAAGGAAAACCGACGGCTGAGTCAACCAGCGCGCCGATCCGAGGCAAGTGATAACATTCCTTGGGGCATTATTTATTAAGTAGAGAAAAATCAACACAGATACGCCACCAGCCGTCTCCTTTTTTAACCATCACTATATTGGAGTCCCATCCAGGGTATTATATTTCGGATACAAATATGGCCTTGAGGAGCTTGGCTACTTCCTCCCTGATTGGTTCGGCTAGCTTGTCCGTAACGTACCTCTTCTTCTATTGGATGGGGCGAGCCTCTGGGTCCAAGTTGAGGAGATGGTAGGCTATGTCCGCATCAATCCATGACATCTTTGCAGTGCTCCAAGCGAAGATGTCTTCGTTCTTTTGGATGCACTCATGCATCCTCTCCTGATTTGACAGAGTAAGCCCCCAGCTGACGCGGACCTTCTCCACCCTACCTCCGAGGGTGAGAACCTCCATCTCAGCCACCTCTTTCGCAGCCTCCAGACGAGACTGCTCTCCCCATTATCCAGCATCCTCCCCTCCTGGGGAAGGAATCTCCTCCTCTGCCTCCTCCATGTCCATTGCCTCAGCCGGCTCCAGGACTTCCCCCGCTACCTCAACCCGGGTGAGTCTTCCTCCACCTCCATCTCCACTCCTGCCTCCTGCTCCGCCTCCTCCATCATTCGCTCCATCTCCTCGGCACCCCGCTGCCATGATATGGAGTTCACTGCCATGACATAGCATTGCCTTGCCACCTTGGGGTCACCCCGAACTCGGACCTGGATCCCCTCAACATTGAACTTTAGGCATTGGTGGAAGGATGACGGAATACAGCGGAAGGCACTGATGAGGGATCGCCTGAAGATGGCATTGTAGCTACTGGGGGCGTCCATAATGATGAACCTACAGGTGCGGGACTGCCCCCCCAAAGTGATATGGAGGCCAACTCCTCCTTTTACCTCCTTCCTCTCACCCGAGAACCCAAACAAGGGTCCTTCTGAGTCCAGCACCCTCTTGGCCTCCACCTTCATCGCATCAAACGCCTTCTTGAAGATGACATTGATCGAGCTCCCGTTGTAATTGAGGATCCGGGAGGCGTTGAAGTTCTCGACCACTATCTGGATGATTAGCGCATCGCAGAAGGGGTCCTCATGGTCTGGCATATCCTTCCTTGAGAAGGTGATCTTTGCTTCTGGGGGTGGGGGTCTGGGATCTGGAGCCAATGCTCTGGTGGTACATAGTGTGGAGACTTTCCTTGCGGGAAACCTCAACCCCCCCCCCCCTCGTGGATCACTCTGATCCGTCCCCCGGCCGTGACATCTGCCCGGTCCTCACACGTGTCCTCCTTCGCTCGAGGAAGGACTTCTTCGATCCGAACTCCCTGACGGTCTTATTGCTGCAATGTCTCCTTATTTCCTCTCATTTCGAGGAACTTCGAGCATGTGGTCATGACGTGCCCCTCCTCCTGATGGAGGTCACAGTAGGGTAACTCCACCCTAACGTCCCTTCTCCACCTCCGCTCCGTTCTCCTCCTCTCCTTAATGGTTATAGCCATTGCCTTGTTCTTGTCGGGGAGAGGTGGTCTCTGGCCCTGCTTCTCGCCTAGAGGGTAAAATTGGCCCTGACCCCCCTGGAGATTGTCTCCTCCCTAGAAACCTCTCCGTAGACCCAGGTCTTGCCACTCCGACCTCCCACCTATCCAATGTTTCGGCTCCTAGCGCCCCCACCTGGGATGCTACTGTTGTTGTTGTTCCCTCTGCTAGGGCTTAACTCTTCTCTCCTCCTAACCTCTGCCACCTCTTTGTCTCTCTTCCTCCATGGCCCACCTAGCCAGATTCCGGGAAAACTCTGGATTCAATGCCTCCCCGTCGACTTCTCTCGCCGCCATCTCCATTAGCTCCTCGTAGGAGAGGGGTGGCACCCTCTTCAGTTCTATTCTAAAGAAACCCTGTTGCAGCCCAAGGGTGAAGGCCATCATAAGGGTGTGACTCGACATATCTTGGACCTAGGTCACCTCCTCCAAGAACTATTCCACGTAGCTCCCCATGGTCTCGTTCAACCCCTCCTTGATGTGGAACAGGGACTCCGACTCCTTCCTCCTCTTGGAGGTGGTGAAACTCAACATGAACCCCTAGCGTAGGTCCTTGAAATAGTAAATGGAGCTGTCCGGTAGCTGGTGAAACCACTCTCTCGCCTTTTCCTTGAGAGTGATGGCGAAGAGACTGCACTTGGACCCATCAGACATCTATCGGATCGAGACCACGTCCTCGAACCACTGGATGTGCTGGACCGGGTCTGTTGGATCCCTAGTAAGATTTGGGCTAGGTTAACTAAGTTAGGATCTTATGACCCAATATGTATAGCCAGGGTCATTGTTTGTCCTAGATTCTAGGCCAAGTCCTTAGTGTCAACATCACTTGGACCAGCCATCAACAGACTTCCAGAGACTCAAGACATACAGATTTCAAAGACTCAGTAAAAATGAGTTTGACGTTCATCGAACTCAGGTCAACGAAAGTCATGCTCAGCTCGACGAAATAAGATTAAGATTCTCTGAGCTGAGCTCGACGAACTCAGTTCTCAGGTGTCAGGTCGATTAATTCTAGATCATATGCTTCAACACTCATTGCAACAGAACATCTCAAATATTCTAAGTCAAGAATCAAACTCAGGTCGACGATCTTGGATCTCAGATTGACGAACTCAGTTCTCAGGTCTTAGGTTGACTAATTCTTGAATCATATGCTTCAACACTCAACGCCAGAGAACATCTCAAATATTCTAAGTCCAGAATAAAACTCAGGTCGATTATCTTGGATCTCAGCTCAACGAACTGCGGACTCAGGTCGACGAATCCAGACTTGGTTATTTTCATCCTTCTGCCCCTATTATAATGTAATAATTCCTGAGTAATTAATGCCAAAATATTCTCTGAATATTACCGTTAGATGGAGCATTAATTATGGTCTTCATCACGGTTATTGCACGTCATTTTTCATAGGGACAGTTGGGGAAATCAATCAATGCAAAATAGTCTATGGCCATCAGCGTTGAATTCATAAAGGATTTCAAAATTCAAAAGGACTTTTACATGGAAAATATAAAAGATGGATTTTTCTTCTTCCTAAATACACAACTGATACAGACACACAGAAAACTAGTCAGGAAAAGTAGAACACCATCGTCTCACAACAAGGATTTCTCTTCTCTCGCTCTTTCTTGAGAACAAAGTGCTAGAAAGAAAGTACTGCTAGACCAGAAGAAGAATAGCTTTAAGAAGAAGAAGAATAACTATTCAAATCTAGAGTCTTCTTCTTCTGTCATCCTCTCAAGAACATTCAAAGGACAACAACTATTGCATCAGTCAAAGAAGTTCCTGAAGATCTTCTGGTTGAAGCTAAAAGTCTGAAGGCCTATCACCCTGAAGCAAAGTTCCAACCGCCTGAATCAAATCACTATCTCAGGGGGAGATTTTGCTACCATCAAATCTACAGAGTCTTCTCAAGTTGTATAATTGAGAAAGAGAAGACATTATCACTCTCTCATCCCCCCACTATATAAAGGGTTCTCTACTCCCTTCAAAAGTGATTCCTGGCTGCAAGTCACCTAACCAAAAGACTTGAGGTTTTGTTTTTTAGCACCTGATCAAAAGCTCATTGGTGTCAGGCAACTGATCAAAAATCTGAGTGGATTCCTACAAGGGTGGTAGAAGAGTGGATGTACCCAGGATGGGGAACCACTATAAATTCTTGTTTTGTCTAGTTGCCCTTTTCTTTTTGTTCTTGTTGTGGCTATGCTAGTTAAGACTGCTATGTTTTTGCTTAATTAATTTTTCATTTTGTAATTTTTATTTACTGTAAAAGTTCAAATAGTTTTTAAGGATACTTTATTCACCCCCCCCCCCCCCCTCTACAGTATTCCTGATCTAACACCCCACTTTCAATTGGTATCAGAGGGGAGTTCTTTTTGTTTTGAGAGCTAACCCTTGGACTAAAGATCCTGAGTTAGATCTGTCATTCTATTCCCATTAGATTTATACTCACACAACATGGCCCAGAACAAAGATTTTACAAGCACCAGACCTCCAGTATGCAAACTAAATAAGTTTGCCATCTGGAAGGCAAGAATAAATTTATATATGAACTCCATTGATGAAGATATCTATAATTCCATTTTGACAGGTCCCCCTACAGCACTTACAACAGCAGCAGCATCCAGCACTAATGCAGTTCCACCACCTGAGTGGACTGAGGCTCAGAAGAAGTCCAAAATTATTGATGCCAAGGCAATGAACATATTGGCTTAGACCATGTAAGATGACATTTTTCAGAAAGTGGCTGAATGTACATCAGCCAAGGCCATTTGGGATTCCCTGAATCAAATTGTGGCTGGATCTTTTGATGAAAGAAAGGATAAAAGATCAAATCTCATATCATAATATGAGAATTTCAAGAAGGAGGAAGCTGAGTCAGTGGCATACATGTACAACAGGTTAAACTCAACCATAAATGAGCTGAAAACCTTAGACAAGGACATCACCCTCACAGAGGTAAATGACAAGATCCTCACGTGCTTCCCAAGCTCATGGGATTCAAGGATCTGGCCCATCAAGGAGGCCAGTAGCCTAAATGAGATTTCCACTGAATCTCTTTTGGGAAAGTTAAAGTCATATGAACAACTCATCAAGACCAGAGAAGTAGCTGAGCAAAGAACACCTCAACCAGCAAAGGAGCACAACATTGCATTCAAGGCTGTTGAAGAGACAGAGACTCCAATAGTTAATGAAGAGTTGATGAGTCTATTTGCCAAAAGAATCTACAAGATGGCAAGGAAAGACTTCAGGAGAAAGTCATCCAGGCAGGATGACAAGCCAAGGTATGATAAAATCCCTACTAAGTAAGTGGTTTGCTTTGGCTACAGGAAACCTGGACACTTCATCTCTGAGTGTCCAGATAATCAGAAGAAGGAGAAGAGAAGAGAGAAGGACACAAGAAGATAGCACAACAGCAGGCCTTCTTCCAGCAAATATAAGAAGAAGGATAAAGGATTTGTAGCTGAATACTGGAGTGAAACAGAAGATGAATCGACATCTTCCAGCTCCAGTGAAGAAGAAGAGGAGGCAAAGGCAAAGGATGTTTGCCTCTTGATAATTGATGCAAGCTGTAGCAGATCAGATACAAATGAATCTAATGATGAAGAAATCCTTTCAACTGAACACCAGGTATTAGCCTCATATGATTTTGAATCTGATGAATTTAAATTTGAATTTAAAAATTTATGCTTAGATTTGATAAGCTCTGAGAAGGAAATAAAACTTCTCAGAGAAAAATTAAAAGATCAAGATAAAATCATTTCTTAAAATGCTAATCTATTTAATAAACTAAAGTCTGCAAATGAACAAATCATCTTTCTGAAATCTAAACTTAGCAAAGCTAAGATATTGGAAGAAAAATTAAATGGCGGAAGTTTAAGACTGTTAGATATAACCAGAACATTAAATACTAGAACTGATAACTGTAGATTAGGGTTAGAAGCTTCATTCAGTGAACCAATACTAATCCAAAAGAACCATCTTTCTAAACCTGTAAATTTTGTTTTTGATAAAGGAAAGAAAAACACTGAACAAGTCAATAAGGTTAATGAAGTCCTTAAACAAATTGAAACTAAGAACAAACTTAAAAAACAGAAGAATAATAAAAGTAACAATGTTCAGCAGTTATCGTCAAGCTCAGATCGACGATAAATGAACAGATCGTCGACCTCAGAACGACGATCTCTAAATGCAAATTTCAATAATAATCAATCTTCGATCTACGATCGACGATATCAATATGGTTCGTCGACCAGAGATCGACGATTTTGGTTCCCCAAGAATGAATATCTTCATTCTTCGATCAGAGATCAAAGATCTCATCCAACATCGTCGAGCTCAGTTCGACGATCTAACCAGAAATCGTCGATCCCAGATCCTAACAACAGAAACTTAAATTCTAATAGCAACATTAATCCTTTTAATCAATGGATAATACCACCAAGAATATATTATCCTAAAGGTTACAAAAATCAACCTGAATATTCTTTCATTCTCAGTTACAGTTATGTAAATCAACAAGGAGCCAAGGTTACCTGGGTCAAGAACAACTAACTATCATTCTTGCAGGTAAAGAGCTGTCCAGCATTTAATCAACAATGGTATCTGGACATTAGTTTCTCCAAGCATATGACAGGTAGCAAGGACAACTTAAGTGATTATAAGTCCAAGCTGGGACCAAAGGTCATCTTTGGTGATTCAAACTGTGGCCAGACCAAAGGCTATGGTAAAGTCAAGATTGGAGCAGTGACTTTCAAGAAGGTTGCCTATATAAGTGGATTGAAGCATAACCTCATCTCAATAAGTCAACTTTGTGATGAAAGTTATCAGGTAATTTTTAACTCAAGCTCTTGTATTATTTCATCTAAAGAAAACAAAACTATTTTAATTGGAAATAGATAAGGCAACATATACTTAATTGATTTTCTCTCTGCCAACTCAGACATCTGCTTACTTAATATAATGAGTAATCAGAATGAACTTTGGCATAAAAGGCTAGGTCTTGTAAACATGAAAAACATTGCTAGACTATCAAAATACAACCTTGTGAGAGGTCTGCCTTTCGGTCCCTACAAGAAGGAAGGTCTTTGTAGGACTTGCAACTAGGCAAGAAAACTAAATCTAGTTTTAAATCAGTTAATAAAATTGATTCACCTAGGATCTTGTACATGCTACACATGGATCTTTTTGGACCCATTACTGTACAGAGCCTAGGAGGGAAATCCTATACTTTAGTTATTGTAGATGACTTCTCAAGGTTCACTTGGGTGTTCTTTCTGAGATCTAAGTCAGATACCTTTAAAGTTCTTACAGATTTTCTCAGGACCAAACAGATTGAGTACTCTACTCATGTTGCATTGATCAAAAGTGAACATGGTACATAATTTGAGTCTCTTCTTATGCATGAGTTTTGTGAGAAGGAAGGTATAAGGCACTACTTCTCAGCTCTTAGAACTCCCCAAAAAATGGGGTAGCTGAAAGGAAAAATAGGACCCTAATTGAAGTTGCAGGCACTTTACTTGCAGATGCTTACATGCCCCTAACCTTCTGGGCCGAGGCTGTAAGCACATCAAATTATGTCCTGAATAGGTGTCTGATAGACAAACTAAAGAATAGGACTCCCTATGAATTACTTAAAGGGAAGAAACCTAAAATCACTTATTTTAAAGTATTTGGATGTATATGTTATGTACATAATAACAACAAGAGATACATTAGAAAGTTTGAAGCTAAGGCTGAAGAGGGAATTTTTCTAGGATATTCCTAAGTAAGCAAAGCTTATAGGGTTTTCAATAAATCATCATTAAAAATTGAAGAATCTGTTCATGTTACCTTTGATAAAACTAACATGTCTTGCAAGGAGAAAGAGATTTCTACCAATAGTCCTTTACAGGTACCTCACTTGTGTAAGAATTTGGATGGACTAAGCCTCACCCAAGAGGTTCCAACACATCCTTCTCCACAAGTTAATAAAGAAAGTGAAGAAGAAAGCATTGAAGGAATTGAAAATCCCTCAACAACACACACAATTCCACAAGAGGAATTAGTTCCAAATGTTGTTGCAGAACCAACTCCACCCACTGACTTTGTCACACTAAGGGATCACCCCAGATCCCAAGTGATTGAAGACATCTCAGTAGGTGTACAGACAAGGCATCAACTCAACCAAGATTTGATGCATGCCTATTTTCTGTCTTAGGTTGAGCCTCTATCCATACATGATGCTAAGCAGGATCCCCACTAGATCATTGCAATGCAAGAGGAATTAAACCAATTTGAGAGATATAGAGTTTGGGATTTTATTCCATGACCCCAAGACCACCCAGTCATTGGAACCAAATGGGTATATAGATATAAGCTAGATGCCAAGGGAGTGATTGTGAGAAACAAGGCTAGGCTTGTTGCTCAAGGATATAGGCAAGAGGAAGGCATTGACTATGATCAAACATTTGCCCCTATTGCCAGGCTAGAAGCTATAAGGATATTTCTGGCTTATGCTGCATTGAAGAAGTTCAAAGTATATCAAATGGATGTCAAGAGTGCATTCTTAAATGGAGAACTTAAAGAAGAGGTTTATGTTGAACAACCTCCAGGTTTTGTCTCTCCAACTCATCCCTCTTTTGTCTTCAAATTGCATAAAGCTCTTTATGGTTTAAAGCAAGCTCCAAGAGCTTGGTATGAGACCATTGCTAGCTTTCTGATAGAGCATAAGTTCACTAGAGGCATAGTAGATAAAACATTATTCACTAGACATCATAAGGACCAAACTTTGTTATTACAAATTTATGTGGATGACATCATATTTGGGTTTATTTATTCCAAATTATGCAAGAGCTTCTCTGACCTCATGCATTAAAAAATTGAAATGATTAGCTTGGGTGAGCTCACGTACTTCCTTGGTCTCCATGTGAAGCAGTTGCCTGATGGCATCTTCTTCTCCCAAGCTAAATATGCTAAACAGCTTATCAAAAAGTTTGGAATGGCTAATGCCTCAGCAAAGAAAACACCAATCGCTACCAATACTATAATTGACTCTGATGCACTTGGGAAACCTGTGGATCAGAAATTATATAGGGGCATTGTTGGGTCCCTATTATATCTTACAGCTAGCAGACCTGATATCATGTTTGCCACATGTCTTTGTGCTAGGTTCCAGGTGAACCCTAAAGAATTTCACCTAGTTTTTCTAAAAAGGATTTTAAGATATATAAAGAGTTGTCCTAGTCTAAGACTATGGTATCCCACTGAGTCAGAATTTGAGTTTGCTTAATACTCAAATGCTGACTTTGCTGGATGCAGGGTGGACAAAAAGACTACCTCAGGAACCTGCAAGTTCCTTGGTATTAGATTATTGTCCTGGTTTGGTAAAAAGCAGTCATCTGTGTCTATATCAACTGCTGAAGCAGAATACATTGCAGCTGGCAGTTGCTGTTCCCATATGCTGTGGATCCAAAACCAACTCCTGGACTATGGCTTCAAATTAAATAATTCAACTCTCTTATGTGATAACACAAGTTCTATAGTTATAGCAAAAAATCTAGTCCATCATAGTAGGACAAAATATATAGACATTAGGCATCATTTCATTAGAGAGTGTGTAGAGAAAAATAAAATTAAACTTGTCTATATCTACACTGATTTGCAAAAAGGCAATATTTTCACCAAGCCCTTGGATAAAAGAAATCACTTGTTCTTTGTAAATCAGCTTTGAATGATCAATGGAGAAGACTTAGTTTTGTTTCTGTCTACACTCGAAGAACCCTTTAGATTTCGTCGACCTAAGATCGATGAACTCCCTGTTAGTAAAGTTAGTTTCGTCGACCTGAGATCGACGAACCTACTTCAGAAAACTTTCGTCGAACGGAGCTCGGCAAAATGTCTTCAACCCTTCAGACTGAGATCGACAAATTTTTTAACTCCAAATTATTTTGTCGACCTCAGATTGAAGAACTATTTCTTTTAGTGGAACGGAGATTGTCGTTTCATATTCTGTAAAATCTTATATTTAGGTTTTCTTCGACCTCCGTCCCGCCCTTTCAGTTCCCCTTGCACTTGATCTTCATTTTCTCTCTTGCAGGTGCACTCATGGTGATTCCAACAGGAACACTTGCAGCGATGAAATTTGATACCGAATTCGATGTGGATTTCGATTCCTTCAGCACTCAGATCCAATCTTCCTACACATTCTGAAACTGCTGGAAGACCGGCAACTGAAGAATCTGCTGACCACTAGAATAAAATTACCTGGCACAGAGATCAAAGAATGGGTATACACTGCGTCTACAGCAGAGGACAACACCATGATCGGATCAATAACAGGTACTGCCATCTCTCTCTACTGCCGTATTAACTGAAATTTTTGAATTAAATAATGGAGACGAAGAGTTAGAAATTGATAATGAAGAATATGATATGATGCTGAGTATGATGGGTTATTGTGGAGAAAACCCAAATAAGTTGCTGAAGAAACACCTATCTGCTGAGTTCAAGTTTCTCGCAGATAATGTTGGGAAAGTCTTGCTGGGAAAGCACACTGCGAACGACTAAATAACCAGGCATCAATTTCTATAATGTGTGCAGTGGTGAATAAGAAATAGGTGAACTGGGCATAGATCATTTTTGATCTTATCAATAAGAAAAAAAATAAAAAGGAAGTTAAATTTGGAAGGATCCTGGGGATCTTCTTGAAGGAAAGAGCTGCTGAATCACTGGTCTCCCAGACCATATTCATCAATGCAAGCAAAATGCTCACCTGTGCCTTGTTTGGCAGGTGGGAGAGGACAATCACAAAGCCCTCTAAGGCTTCATCCTCTGCCACCCAAGCTCCTAAGAGTACAAGGGCTGCTCCAGCCACCTCCCACCCTACTGAAGAGGTTCCATCCACCACTACACAACCTCTAGCTCTCCAAACTCCATCCCAGCCAGCAATTCCTACATCTCCAACCCATATTCCTTCTCATACTCCTTCCCCCCCAGCATGATACATCACTGCCATCAACACCCTCATCTCCTCTTCCAAGGCATTTAGCTGACTTCCCCCTATCCAACCTCTCATCCGTCCCATCCTTCAACCTCCTATCATCCCCTCTCAACACTCCCTCTCCTCCAAATGACTCTCACAAAGACACTCAACTCCTACCTCCACCTCCACCTCTAAATCCACCAGCAAATACCATCTCCACTCAACCAACCCCTGCCACAACATCTACCTCCCCCCTCTTTGACCCTTCCATTGTCTCTCCACTCATTACCCTTCTAACACCTCTTCTAAAATCACTCATAGCAGATGCTATCTCTCCTCTTACTGCCTCCATCTCCTCTCTAGCTACACAAATATCTGCTTTCACTACTACTCCCTCTTTAGTTGGGGGCCTGGCTTCAGTTCCTCCTGAAACTAGGCAGGGGGAGATACTTGATGAAGAAGCAGCAACAGTTGTAGCAGAAGAAGCAGCACCAGCAGAATTAGTTGAAAAGGATATGGATACAGTAAAAGTAGCAGTAGATGTAGCAACAAAAGAAGCAATAGCAGAGTTAGGTGAAACTGAACTGGAAATAGTATCAAATGCAGCAGCAGATGTACAAGAAGAATTTATAGCAGCAGATGTGCCAGTTGACAGCACTAAGCCATCCATGGCTATAATTCGCTATATCACACCAATCTGGCTCAAGGCCACTTATGCAGTTCCAGAGTCTCCTCCCAGAGTTGCTTCCCCCACCATCTTATCACCTAATGCACACGTTTATGTTATGGATGATTCTCTAATGCCTGATCTAGATGCACTGGTCATAGTTGATATTGAGGAAGAAAATAAATTAGTTGTTGAATGCACTGATGTATATAGTTCTCCAGCTTCTGCTCCAGTTCCTTCCAAGACAGAAAAGTCAGCAATTCCTGATGACACAATAAGAGAGATTGATGTACTGTATGACAATCCACAGCAATCAAATGATGATGATGATGATGACGATGATGATTCTGATGAGGATCCAAAGAGGAAGAAAGTTTCCAAGAAGAGAAAAGCTCCTCCACCACCTGCCCCAAAACCCAATCCAGCAAATGACACACCCTACTACATCTTGCTGAATATAACTCCATACAAGGGTATGCCAGTATGGATGTGGCTATCCAAAAATGAACAAATGGAAAGGAAGAAGAGCAGAAGATACTCTCCTCCTCCACAAAAATTTAAGAGAGGTCCACCTCCTCCTCCTCTTCCTGCTGCTGGTGCCTCAGAAGCTACTTCTAAAAGTTCAGATGTATCTTCAAAGCCTACATCTTTCACCAGAACATATCAAAGACAGGAATGGTCATCCAGACATCATTCCCAAGGAGGCAGTCAGCAAAGGAATATCAGTTATACAGAGGAAATCAAGGAAGTCATTTATCAAAGACTAGAATTCTCACGTCCCAAACAGCAAGCTCCACAACACCAATATAGAAGGCACACAGAGTCCCATAATCCCAAATGAAAATATAGTGAGACTGCTCCTCCAAATCCCTATACACTCAAAGTGATGAAAGTAAAAAACTGACAAGTTTCCAAGCACAATCCAAACAATTCAAGCCTGTTACCATGCTACCTCCACAAGATTATCAGTCATATGTATATCAGGATGTTGATCCCAATTTCAAGATGGCAAGGCTCCAGGAGTTGATTGGTCTGTCACAAATAAAGAAGGCTATGGAGGAAGGTGAAGATCCATCAAGGTTTACAACTATGTCATCATATAGAGAAAGAGAACTGGATAAACTTCAAGTCAGCAAGAAAGTGTTTAACCCAGTAGAATACATGGCATTACATTCAGAGGCTATTGTACCCAGAACTTCTACCCTGACTATGATTGGAGCATCAGATCTGTATATATCAAATAAAGAAGCTATCAATCCCCACAAGGATATCATTTTCACTAAGCCTGGGAATAGAAGCAATGAAGAGAAGCCAAGGGAAAAGAAGTAGAAGAAATAAAACCTGAACTATTGTGTTTATGGTATTATTTTTGAAAAACTGTGCTCTTATGATACAAAGCTTACTGTGTATAAATATATCTGTTGCATATATTATTTCATTCTCTGCCAGATATATGTTTTTCTTGCTTTGTACATTTCTTTTTATCATTGAGTCTGTAGTTAGTGACCTCACCAAAATAGGGGGAGATTGTTGGATCCCTAGTAGGATTTTGGCTAGGTTCACTAAGTTAGGATCTTATAACGCAACATGTATAGCCAGGGTCATTGTTGTGTCCTAGAGTCTAAGCTAAGTCCTTAGAGTCAACATCACTTGGACCAGCCATCAACAGACTGCTAGAGACTCAAGACTTAAAGATTTCAAAGACTCAGTAAAAATGAGTTCGACGTTCGTCGAACTCAGGTTGACAAAAGTCGTGCTCAGCTCGACTAAATCAGAGAAAGATTCTCTGAGCTGAGCTCGACAAACTCAGTTCTCAGGTCTCAGGTCGACTAATTCTGGATCATATGCTTCAACACTCAATGCCAGAGAACATCTCAAATATTCTAAGTACAGAATCAAACTCAGGTCGACGATCTTGGATCTCAGATCGACGAACTCAGTTCTCAGGTCTTAGGTCGACTAATTCTGGATCATATGCTTCAACACTCAATGCCAGAGAACATCTCAAATATTCTAAGTCAAGAATCAAACTCAGGTCGACGATCTTGGATCTCAGCTAAACGAACTATGGACTCAGGTCGACGAATCTAGACTTTGTTATTTTCATCCTTCTGTCCCTATTATACTGTAATAGTTCCTGAGTAATTAATGCCAAAATATTCTCTGAATATTACCGTTAGACGGTGCATTGATTATGGTATTCATTAAGGTTATTGCCTGCCATTTTTCATACGGACAGTTGGGAAAATCAATCAATGCAAAATATTCTCTGGCCATCAGCATTGAATGTAGAAAGGATTTTGAAATTCAAAAGGACTTTTACATGGAAAATATAAAAGATGGATTTTTCTTCTTCCTGAATACACAACTGATACAGACACACAAATAACCAGTCAGGAAGAGTAGAACACCATCGTCTCACAACAAGGATTTCTCTTCTCTCGCTCTCTCTTGACAACAAAGTGCTAGAAAGAACGAACTGCTAGACAAGAAGAAGAATAGCTTTCAGAAGAAGAAGAACAACTATTCAAATCAAGAGTCTTCTTCTTCTGTCATCCTCTAAGGAACTTTTGAAGGACAACAACTACTGCATCAGTCAAAGAAGTTCCTGAAGATCTTCTGGTTGAAGCTAAAGTCTGAAGGTGTTGAGTATTGCATCCACAATAGACATGATTTAAAGAAGAGCCTGAACAAGCTAAGTTGAATTGACTATGTATTTGACAATTCTATCAAGTTGTGCTTGCAGCCATTCCATGCTAAGTACACACCAATGTCAGAGTGCAGTGGGTCAATATACACGGGTCTGCGCAACGTAATCCCTTGTTGTGTAGATCAGTGTGTTGATCCACGTGTGCTCTCTCTATTGGAGTGTACTTATTTTCAAGTACAGGGTCAAGGTAGATCAAGAGGAGAAGTAGGAGCAAGGATGGGTCAAAGACCAAGCTATCAAAAGAAGGAAAGAGGAAAACCCTTCCAAGTAAAAATCGACGGGAATCGCTAGTGATTCCCGCCGACTTCGACGGGAGTCGTTAGTGATTTCCTCCGACTTCGACGAGAATCACTAAGTGTCTCCCGCCGACTACTTCCGGCTGGCAAAATAATTAGAAATTCTGCCAAGGCAGAATCGACGGGAGTCGGGAGTGATTCCCGCCGACATCGACGGGAATCACTAACGACTCCCGCCGATTTTGCCTTAGGCAGATTTCGCCACTCGCTGGACCGGTCCAGGTCACCGTGCTCTATTCGGCCAGATCTCAGGATTTCCGAG
This sequence comes from Platanthera zijinensis, assembly GCA_039513925.1. Classification (NCBI taxonomy): domain Eukaryota; kingdom Viridiplantae; phylum Streptophyta; class Magnoliopsida; order Asparagales; family Orchidaceae; genus Platanthera; species Platanthera zijinensis. The sequence continues at coordinate 111,208,515 of CM077084.1, read as the reverse complement.
GTGGGCCCCACAATGGTCTTCTAGGGTTTGCCTTTGGGTATAAATACAGACTTATTTCCGTTGTCTACAGGACACACCAATATACCGGAATACAAAAATCGGCCGTGACCTAGCGCATCGCGATCTCCACCCGCACGCACGTCGCCAATCGGAAGTTGTCGCCGCCGCTGATCTCAGCCTGTCTCTGATCGCTCAACGACAGTACCGAGGCAAGCACCCGATCTCACGTGTCTCTCTCGAGATCTCTTGTCTTCTGATTCGTTGAATGAGACTTGTTCTCCCTTCCGAATCGGTTTAGACGTTTGATCCGACTGAGATCGTTCGAAGACCTAGCTTGCTTTGTAAGGAAGTTTTGGTTTGTAAAGCATCGCCGCCGCACTTGCTTGTCGCCACCGATCTTGACAAGATCCATTCCAAGTGAGAAATTTGGTTGTGGACTCTTCGTACCTTTCGTGCAAGCTTAAACGAACGAAGAAGGACATCAGAATCTCCATAAAGCATTGTTTGTATTTTTATTTACTTTCAATTTGGTTGTAAAGGAATTTTCATTCCTATTTGTAAGGGTTGGGTGCAACCCGTTGTGGTGGAGTTGTGATTCCATTATTGGAAGGGTTCCTTCCGTTGTTAGGGGAGCGTTGCTCCTAGTGTGAGGATTGGATTTCAATCCGTTTGAAGAAGTGACAGAGTCGTCCCTTGGTGGGAGATAGGTCGAAGGGGGAAAGTGGACGTACCCAAATCGGGGAACCACTATAATTCTTTGTGTGTTTTCTATGTTTTGTTTGCTTACTTGTGCAGGTTAAGTTAATTCCGCAAAAGACTTCACGACACCTATTCCCCCCCCCCTATAGCTGGATTAGGTTGACACTAGATACTTTCAAGTGGTATCAGAGGGAGGTTACTCATCAATAAGGTTTACACCTTGAGTAAGATCCTGTGTCTAGTGTCAAGAAGAAAGAAGATCTTAGGAATGGACGGACTTAAGTATACATGAAAGATTCCAGTATACACCAAGCTAAATTTTCCCATCTAGAAGGAAAGGATCAGGTTCAACATGGAAGCAGTCGATTCACGACTCTTCATGATAGTGGAGGAGGGCCCTCATATAGCCACTAAGGCCTCCACCATTGATCCGACCAAGATGGTGCCCAAGAGGCTCTCCGAAATGGATAAGGATGAGATGGTGCTTGTCGGACTAGATAAGAAAGCTCAAAACATTTTAGTGAGCGCCGTCGATGATTCAATGACGCAGAATTTCAGAACTGCAGGACTTCCAAGGACATCTAGCACTACCTGATCATTCTGATGGAGGGCACAGATACAGTAAGGGATGATCGAAGATCCCTTCTGAACCATATGTATGAGGCCTTCAGGCAAGGTCCCAAGAAAGAAATCGGAGTGACATTCGTGAACTTCCTGAAGATCGTCAATGCCCTAAAGGGTTATGGCAGAGTGTTCACCGATGGTGAACTAAATGATAAATTCTTTAGATCCCTGACTAAGGAATGGGACACCAAGATCTGCGCCATCAAAGAGTCTGGCAAGCTGGCAGAAACTTATCCCCAGATTCTGTTTGGGAAGCTAATGTCCTACGAGCTTCAGCTGAACACCAGAAAAGCTGAAGAGGAGGCCGATATGGCTGTAGCCAAAGATAAGACTGTGGCCTTGAAAGCTAATAACTCAAGGAAAGGCAAGGGTGCAGCCTAGTCCCGCTCTTGGAGAAAGGCTGAGGAAGAAGACTCTGAGCCATTCTCATCCGACTCAGAGCTATCTGAAGAAGAATTCTCTTTCATCACTAAAGAGTTCAAGAAGTTCCTAAAGATGAGGAATCAGAGAAAAGGAGATGGCTCCTCCTCTAGACATCATAAGAAGAATTACTCTTCTGACAGGTATGATTCTAAACAGAACAAACATCGTTCTGCTGACATTATCTGCTTTGGATGCAATAAGCCAGGCCACATCATTGCTGACTGCCGCTAAAGCAAGAGAGATAAGGGGAAAGGAGAGGAGCACAAGTCCTCTCGAGATAAGAAGAAGGAGAGGAGCTACATTTCCAAGAAGCCAAAGACACTGAGTGAATCTGACTTTTTAGACTCCAGTGATGATGAGGAAGCCTACTTCGGGCTAATGGTTCGCTCCGACTCAGATGGAGATTGACCCCCATTTACTGGGAAGGTAAAAGATCGCACCCACCTCTCTGACTCTGACTCTGAGTATCCTGAAGATTATCACGAGGACATCCCATCTGCCCGTGAAGCTGAACTACTCGAAAAGTATGAGCTCCTGCTCAATACTTTTGAAGAACTCCGAAAGAGGTTGAGCGCTCAGAAAAAGGAAGTCAAATTCCTTAAGGCTGAGGGTGTGTCTCTAAGAGAAGAGATCACTGGCTTGATTTCTCTCCGACAGGAACACCTGGACCTGACTTCTGAGCACTCAGATTCTCTAAGGCTCCTTGACAAAAAGCAGGAAGAAATTAACAAGCTGGAAGAACAGCTTGCGACCGAGAGGAAGATTGTCAAAATCTTCTCTATGCCCAAGACCGTTCTTCCTCTGGTTGATGAATTCTCTGCTCAGGCTAAGGGAGCTGGCTTAGGGCATGTGGCCGTGCCTGGTAAATCATCCAGGAGAAACAAAAATCAGAGGAAAAATAAAGCTACTAAGAAGGCCACTGCTGCAGAAAAGGGAAAGGCCCCACTCGGTCCAATTTCATTCTGAAAGCCTAGCTTTCCCTACAATGAGCATGACTTTGAGTCAACCTATGGCCACCTCTTCTGGCCGTCGGTTCAAAAGCCCAAGAGCCGGTATGATGGATGGACCTTCCCCCGCAACTATAGTGAGAGTGTCTTCAAGGCACCTTATGAGGAAATCCAAGTGGAGAATTATGGCCACTTCTCTAGAGGCCATAATAGGAAGCAGGCACCAAAGGTCAAGCCTGTTATACAGAAGGAACAGGAAGTGATGGAATCATGTGACTGCTGTCATCATGATGCCTCCACCTCCGGATCCAAGGCCCCGACTAGACCCACCGTTCCAAGGGTGAAGCAGGAGCCTAGGAAACGGTACAATAGGTTTGACTGTTGGTTCTGTGGCAAAGTTGGTCACTTCGCCGTGTATAACTGGTTTAATCAAAGAAATAATGAGACTCCTCATGTTAGCAATGCGAGGCCGACCACTCGTAGGGTTAACCACCCGAGAGGGAGTGTGCTAACAAGGAATCTAGGACCCAAGTTCAATTGGGTTCCTAAGGGAAACTAATTCTATTTTGCAGGTATGTCCAAAGGCCACCAAAACGCCAATCTGGTACTTTGACAGTGGATGTTCCCTGCATATGACCGGGACAAGAAGCTTGTTGTGTGATTACTCCCCAGTCGAAAATGGACCCAATGTCATCTTTGGAGGATCAGATCGAGGAGTCACCAAGGGTTATGGTATGATATCCAACAGTGTGTTCTCTATCACAGACGTGGCCTATATTGAAGGGTTAAACCATAACCTGATCATTGTAAGCCAATTGTGTGATAAAGGATATGACGTTAAGTTCTGCAAGGAAAAGTGCTTGATAATATCGTGTGCCTCTTCGGAGACGGTATTAACTGGCATTAGGAGCATAAATGTTTTTTGCTTAGATTTTCTTAGCATAGACTCTTCTATCCCCATTTGCCTAGTAGCAAAAGACAGTGCATCTCTCTGTGAATAATGACATAAGAGGTTAGCACATATTAATTTCAAAAATATTAATATGTTATTTTACAAGAAATTAGTAAGGGATGCCCCTACTATTAAGTGCATCAAAGATAGCCCTTGTCCTGCATGCCAGAAGGGCAAACAGACTCGGGCTACCTTTAAGGGCATTGCAGACAAAGACTCTTCCAGATGTATTTATCTTCAGCATATGGACTTGTTCGGTCTAGTGCAAGTTCATAGCTTAGGAGGCAAATCATATATGCTAATGATTATTGATGATCACTCTCGATTTACGTGGGTGTTCTTCTTGAAATGAAAGTCAGATACGTTTGACATCTTCACTAATTTTATCAAGCAGATTCAAAACGAACTTAACTGCTTTGTTGTCAAAATCAGAAGTGATCATGGAACAAAATTCGAGTCTGGAGCTATGACAGAATTCTGTGAAAAACATGGTATCTTTCATGAGTTTTCCTCCTCGCGTACTCCTCAGCAAAACAGAGTTGCGAATAGGAGGAATCGAACGCTCATTGAAGCATGTACGACAATGTTGAATGACGCTTCTCTTCCAGAGTACTTCTGGGCAGAGGCTGTCAATACAGCTTGTCACGTGCAAAACCGAGCCGTGATCAACAAGAACCATTGTAAGACGCCTTATGAGCTATTGAAAGGAAGGAACTAGACCATGTCCTATCTAAGGATTTTTGGCTGCAGATGCTATGTACTCAATAATGGGAAGTACCCACCTACTAAATTCAGAGAAAAATGCTTCGAAGGCATCTTCATGGGCTATAGTATCCATAGTCGGGCATATTGGGTTTTCAATAAGAAAACCCTAGTGGTAGAAGAGTCAATTAATGTTGTATTTGATGAAGGAAGCTTGCTTCACAGCATTTCTTCCAATGGCATTCTTGAAGATGCAGGTGTAAGGCTTGAACAGCTAAGTCTAGATGAGACTGCTAAAAATGAAACTCCCAAGTATGTCAAGGTTTCCACCTCAACGCCAACTGGAGAATATGACGGACAGGATGGAGATATTCTCCTAGAAGAGGGAGGAGCCCGAGAAGCTGTTGGAGTTCCAGATGCCAGACTCTTAGAGCTCAGACACGTGAGGGATCACCCAAGAGATCAGATCATAGGAGATCCTCGGGACAGTGTCAGAACTCGCAAAGGTACAATTAACGAGATTCTGCACTTTAGTTTTCTGTCTCAGGTTGAGCCAAAGAAGTTCGACGAAGCGAACAAAGATGCTTCGTGGATATTGGCCATGCAAGATGAACTGCATCAATTCGAACAATGCAACGTCTGGACGCTAGCTCCCAGACCAAAGAAATAGAATGTGATTGGCACTAAGTGGATCTTCAGAAACAAACTGGATGAACACGGTGTCATCATCAAGAACAAGGCCAGACTAGTGGCTCAAGGTTTCATATAGGAGGAGGGGATTGACTTCGACCAAACCTTTGCACCAGTTGCAAGGCTCGAGGCGATCAGGTTGTTCCTGGTGTATGCCTCTCACAAAGGATTCACTGTCTATCAGATGGACGTGAAGTCTGCTTTACTGAATGAAAATTTAAAAGAGGAAGTATATGTCGCGCAACACCCTGGTTTTGTTAATCCAACACTCCCTAATCATGTTTACTTTCTTAATAAAGCATTATATGGCTTAAAACAAGCTCCTCGAGCTTGGTATGAGACTCTGTCTAGTTTTCTTCTTGAGAACAAGTTCTCGAGATGAAAAATAGATAAGACATTGTTTCTTAGGGAAGTCAAAGGCAAGATTTTGCTGGTGTAAATCTATGTCGATGACATAATATTCGGCTCAACGGACAACAACCTGTGCAAGAAGTTTTCTAGACTTATGCAAGGGAAGTTTGAAATGAGCATTATGGGAGAGCTGAAGTATTTCTTGGGACTTCAAGTGAAACAGTCTAAGGTTGGAATTTTCTCAGACGAATTTCACAAATGAACTCCTCAAGAAATTCGGAATGGAGAGTGCAACCTCTATGAGGACTCCAATGGGATCCACTGTGTCTCTGGACAAGGATGAGAAAGGGAAACCTTTTGATGAAACCAAATACAGAAGCATAATTGGATCCCTGCTCGACCTTACTGCTAGTAAACCGGATATTATGTTTTCCACATGCATTTGTGCAAGATATCAGGTGAACACTAAGGAATCTCATTAAGTCGCTACAAAGCAGATTCTTAGATACCTTAAAGGTACACCAAATCTTGGCCTGTGGTACCCAAGAAACAATGATGTCGAGCTGATAGGCTTTTCAGATGCTGACTTTGCAGGAAGCAGGGATGATAGGAAAAGCACTTCCGGGGCGTGCCAATTCCTCGGAAGAAGGCTTATATCGTGGAGCAGTAAAAAGCAGAACTGTGTCGCAACCTCTACTGCTGAATCTGAGTACATCTCAGCGAGAAGCTTTTGCACACAACTTCTATGGATCAGAAATCAACTCGAAGACTATGACTTGCAGGTCAGAGAAGTTCCCATGTATTGCGACTCCTAGAGGGCAATTGCAATTGCGAACAATCCTGTTTCGCACAGCAGAACAAATCATATTGAAGTGCGCTACCAATTCATTAGGGAGCATGTGGAGAACAAAAATATATCTCTCTGCTATGTCCCCACGTATAAGCAGATTGCAGATATCTTCACGAAGCCACTAGAAGAGGCCAAGTTCAATTTATTCAAAACTAAACTCGGCATGCTGAACCTTGAAGATTGAAGACTGAAAGGCTCAAGGCTCTTTTATCAAGAGGAAGCGTCTGCGAGGAACTCAAGATCGGGCATGGTTGCAAGATCTGAGGACGAGCATTTTGCTCCAAGTGAAGTCCCAGGTTTGCAGAAGCCGAAAAGGGGGAGATTACCCTCTCGACCAAGGCAAAGGTTGTGATAAGTAGTCCGCAAAGGCTATGCTGCTCTCAGATAGGGAGAGATCACCTCGGCTAAGGCTATGTTGCTCTCAGGAAAATTGTAATGAATTTAACACTCAACTGAACTTTCATTTTATGATTTTCATTTCCATCAGTTCTATTCACCTTAGCTTGTAGGGTTTAGGCTTCTCTAAATAGGGGGAGATTGTTGGGTATTGCATCCACAATAGACCTTATTTGGAGAGCCTGAACAAGCTAAGTTGAATTGACTATGTATTTCATAATTCTATCAAGTTGTGCTTGCATGCATTCCATGCTAAGTACACACCAATGTCAGAGTGCAGTGGGTCAATAAACACGGGTCTGCGCAATGTAATCCCTAATTGTATAGATCAGTGTGTTGAACCACGTGTGCTCTCTCTATTGGAGTATACTTATTTTCAAGTACAGGGTCAAGATAGATCAAGAGCAGAAGTCGGAGCAAGGATGGGTCAAAGACCAAGCTATCAAAAGAAGGAAGGAGGAAAATCCTTCCAAGTAAAAATCGACGGGAATCGCTATTGATTCCTGCCGACTTCGACGGGAGTCGTTAGTGATTCCCGCCGACTTCGACGGGAATCTCTAAGTGTCTCCCACCGTCTACTTTCGGCTTGCAAAATAATCAGAAATTCTTCCAAGGCAGAATCGACGGGAGCCGGGAGTGATTCTCGCCGACATCGATGGGAATCACCAACGACTCCTGCCGATTTTGCCTTAGGCAGATTTCGTCGCTCGTTGGACCGGTCCAGGTCGCCGTGCTCTGTTCGGCCAGATCTCGGGATTTCTGAGGTGGGCCCCACAACGATCTTCTAGGGTTTGCCTTTGGGTATAAATACAGACTTATTTCCGTTGTCTACAGGACACACCAACCTACCGGAATACAAAAATCGGCCGTGACCTAGTGCATCGCGATCTCCACCCGCACGCACGTTGCTGATCGGAAGTTATCGCCGCCGCTGATCTCAGTCTGTCTCTGATCGCTCGACGACAGTACCGAGGCAAGCACCCGGTCTCACGTGTCTCTCTCGAGATCTCTTGTCTTCTGATTCGTTGAATGAGACTTGTTCTCCCTTCCGAATCGGCTGAGACGTTTGATCCGACTGAGATTGTTTGAAGACCTAGCTTGCTTCGTCAAGAAGTTTGGATTTGCAAAGCATCGCCACCGCACTTGCTTGCCGCTGCCGATCTTGATAAGATCCATTCCAAGTGAGAAATCTGGTTGTGGACTCTTCGTACCTTTCGTGCAAGCTTCAACGAACGAAGAAGGACATCAGAATCTCCATAAAGCATTGATTGTTTTTTTATTTACTTTCAATTTGGTTGTAAAGGAATTTTCATTCCTATTTGTAATGGTTGGGTGCAACCCATTGTGGTGGAGTTGTGATTCCATTGTTGGAAGGGTTCCTTCCGTTGTTAGGGGAGCATTGCTCCTAGTATGAGGGTTGGATTTCAATCCGTTTAAAGAAGTGACCGAGTCATCCCTTGGTGGGAGATAGGTCGAAGGGGGAAAGTGGACATACACAAATCGGGGAACCACTATAATTCTTTGTGTGTTTTCTGTGTTTTGTTTGCTTACTTGTGCAGGTTAAGTTTATTCCGCAAAAGACTGCACGACACCTATTCCCCCCTATAGGTGGATTAGGTTGACACTCGATACTTTCAGAAGGCCTATCACCCTGAAGCAAAGTTCCAACCACCTGAATCTATTCACTAACTCAGGGGGAGCTTTTGCTACCATCAAATCCACAGAGTCTTCTCAAGTTGTATAATTGAGAAACAGAAGACATAATCACTCTCTCATCCCCCCACTGTATAAAGGGTTCTTTACTCCCTTCAAAAGTGATTCCTGTTTGCAAGTCACCTAACCAAAAAACTTGTGGTTTGGTTTTTTAGCACATGATCAAAAGCTCATTGGTGTCAGGCACCTTATTAAAAATCTGAGTGGATTCCTACTAGGGTGGTTGAAGAGTGGATGTACCCAGGTTGGGGAACTACTATAAATTCTTGTGTTGTCTGGTTGCCCTTTTATTTTTATTCTTGTTGTGGCTGTGCTAGTTAGGGCTGCTCTATTTTTGCTTTATTAATTTTTAATTCTGCAATTTTTATTTACTGCAAAAGTTAAAATAGTTTTTAAGGATACTCTATTCTCCCCCCCCCCCTCTAGAGTATTCCAGATCTAACACCCCAATTTCAGGGTTTCCTTTCCCGGCGTAATAGGATATCTCGGGCTCCCTAAACCCCTCTGGAACCGGGGAAGAAGAAACCATCTTGCTAAAGGGGTTGCCTCCCCCTGTTGAGCGAGCTCGGGGGGGTCTCGCACCCCATCTCGCCGAACCTGCCGCCGCCTGTCGAGCCCGGGAAGAGCACTTGCCCGGGGAGTTCGATCGTCGCCTCTTCCTTCCTCTGTTACTTCTTTCCCAGCCCGCCTGCCGGGAGCATCCTCGCCAATAGATGGAACCGCGAGAACAGGAACTGCTGGTGTCGAGCACTCAGCATGCGTGCCGAGTGCGAATCTGACCAAGCCGAGTAATTCCTACCTGAAGTCCTCGAATATCCCCATTGTGGCGAGAAGGGGAGGGGATACGAGTCGGCCCTGTCCAAACCTTTCCCTTCTTCTCCAATCATCGAGCTTGCTGAAGATTTTCTATGCTGACCACATTATACGCTCACCACACCAAAATGTTAAGACCGAAAACTCGGTCTCTATAGAGTTCACCCTTGGGGAAGGGGTGATCGCACACTTACTACTCTCTCGCAAGCTGAACAACCAATGGGAAGAGGACATGGAACAAACCCAAGGGCTCGGCGTGAAAGACCCACCACACACCGGGAAGATCACAGAGCGCTTCCCCTCCTTAACCAATTGTCGGGCTAAGGAACCTCAGAAAAGCACTAAGAGATTGGGAGAAAAGTAAGCATGCACTTCTAAGGTACCCCCTTGGGAATATTTATAGATTTCTGAAAACGACCTGCAAATAACCAACCTCCGCAGATCTAGAATTACTGAAACACCTTAAGCTTGTCTACTAATATCCAAAGTACGTTGTTCTGAATAGCTAAATGCAGACCACTGAGGGATTCCAGGTAATTTGCCTATGGGCCCTTCTGGCGAGTGATCGATGAGAGCATCACTCGGCTAAAAGGGGCGAGTGTCGGAAGCTCAACGCACTCGCCACCTTAAAGACTCCTAGAGGGCGAATGCCTGGCTAGGCGACCACTCGCCTATCTTGGCGAGAGCTGATCTAGTATGCGCACCTATACGCGAGATATTAAGGAGAGTACTGGGTGAGGATGGCACTCTTCGAAGGGCCAAACCGCTACTCTTCCCTTCGTGCTACACAAGTGCCTCTCTTCAGGCCTTTGAACGGGTACTGGCCACTCGCCAACCTGATGGGGGCCCACTCATTGAATATGGGGTTGTACATCGTCGAGCTCAGCTCACCTTTCATCGAGCTAAGTGTTGGGTATTGTATCCACAATTACCTGGATTTGAAGAAGATTCCAGTCAAGCTAAAATGGATTCACAATGTATTTGACGTTCTTCCATCATATTGTGCTTGCAGCTATTCCATGCTAAGTACACACCAATGTTAGGGTGCAGTGGGTAAATATACACGGGTCTGCGCAACGTAATCCCCAGTTAAGTAGATAAGTGTGTTGACTCACGAGTGCTCTCTCTATTGGAAAGTACTTATTTTAAAGTACAGGGTTAAGGCAGATCAAGAGTAGAAGAAGGAACAAAGATGGGTCAAAGACCAAGTCATTAAAGGCAGGAAGAGAAAATTCTTCCAAGTCAAAATCGACGGGAATCACTAAGTGATTCTCGCCGACTTCGACGGGAATCGTTAGTGATTCCCGCCGATTCGACGAGAATCAGTCTGCATTCCTGCCGACTTCTTCCACCTGATAGTTTTCGAATAGAAATTCTACCAAGGCAGAATCGATGGGAATCGTGAGTAATTCCCGCCGACTTCGACGAGAATCAGACTGCATTCCCGCCGGCTTCCTCCGGCTGACAGTTTTCCAACAGGAATTCAGCCAAGGCAGAATCGACGGGAATCGTGAGTGATTCCCTCCGACTTCGACGGGAATCACCAACGATTCCCGACAATTTTGCCTTTGGCAATTTTCCTCGTTCGCTGGACCGAACCACCTTGTCGTGCGCTGTTTTGGCCGGGGCTAGGGTTTCTCCTTGTGGGCCCCACAACCGTCTTTAGGGTTGGATCAGGGTATATAAATACCTGTATTTCAAACCTCTACAGTAACTATTCACGCGAAATAGAAAACAGCCGACGTCGTGCCCGAGCCGATCGCGGAAACCGCCGATCGCTTGTCGCCGCTCGCAAGTTTGTCGTCGCCGCCAATCTCCGATCTTCTTTGATCTTCCGACGACAGCACCGAGGCAAGCCGAGAGTCTTACGCATCTCTCTTGAGATCCTTTGTCTCTCGATTCATTTAACGAGACAAGTTCTCCATTCCGAATCGGTGGAGACGATTGATCCGACTGAGATTGTTGGTAGACCTTATTTGCTTCGTCAAGAAGTTTGGATTTACAAAGTATCGCCGCCACCGATCTTGAGGAGACCCATTCCAAGAGAGAAATCCGGTTGTGGATTCTTCGTTATTTTCAAGCAAGCTTCAACGAATGAAGAAGGACATCAGAATCTCCAAAAGATTTGTATCTATTTTCTTTTACACTAAATTTTGGTTTATTGTAAAGGAATTTTTATTCCTAGTTGTAAGGGTTGGGTGCAACCCGTGGTGGAGGAGTTATGACTCCTTTGTTGGAAGGGTTCCTTCCATAGTGTGAGGATTGGATTTCAATCAATTTGGAGAAGTGACCGAGTCGTCCCTTGGTGGGAGATAGGTCGAAGGGGGAAAGTGTATGTACCCAAATCGGGGAACCAATATAATTCTTTGTGTATTTTTGTGCTGTGTTTGTTAATTTCTGCAGGTAAATTTAATTCCGCAAAATACTGCACGACACCTATTCGCCCCCCATAGGTGGATTTAGTCAACACTAGAGACTTTCAAGTGGTATCAGAGGGAGGTTACTCATCAATAAGGTTAACACCTTGAGTAAGATCCTGCATCTAGTGTCAAGAAGAAAACAAGACTCAAGCATGGAGCTATACACTGATGTCTCTCCTCTGAGACTCCCTGCCTGCACAAAAGAATATTATCCCATCTAGAAAATGAGAGTTCAGTTTCATCTAGAATCCATAAACCCTCGTGTGTTATTCATTATGGAAGAGGGTCCCTTCATTCCCATGAAGGCTTCTGGTTCTGGAAAAGATCTCCAAATTCCCAAGAGTCCCGAAAAGATGTCTGAGACTGAGCTCTCACTATTAAACTTGGACAAGCTGGTTCGACAGATCATTTCTGATATTTGGTATGGATCATATCTTACGAGATTGGAAAAATGTAAGACTGCAAAGTTGATGAGTTGTAAATATACCTACTTTTATAGTATTTTTATTTAGTCGTTTTACTTTATTTTTACCTTTTTTGTTTGCTTTGTTTAATAAATATGCTTCTTTTTGTAAAAAAATAATTCTAACTTATCTTTTTTTTAATTTTCTGAAAAATTTCAGAAAAAATCAAAATTTGACCTGTCACGCCCGTGACCTTGCCCGACACGCCCGTGACAGGCACTCAACGCCATCAGCCAGTCGACACTCAACGATTTTATTATTCAACACTCAACGCCATCATGTCATACCCGTGTCCAAGACTCGTCATGCCCGTGTTTGATGTCGACACTCAACGCTTCGTCAACTGTCAACGCTGCCGACTTCGAGCTGCCAACCATCCAAGTCACGCCCCCCCGTCACGCCCGTGACCGCCGCCTGTCACGCCCATGACCGCCACGTGTCACTTCCAGAAGCTTCCAGATCATCTATCAACGCTCGAAGCTCGTCGACCAATGCTCGACACGCCCTCTGTCACGTCCGTGACCATGCCTGTCATGCCCGTGACCGCCACGTGTCACTCCCCGACCTTCCAGAATTACGCCAGCTCACCTAGTTTTCCAAGTCAAAAACACAACTGACAGACACGCCCCATGTCACGCCCGTGACTAGGGCGTGTCAAACCCGAACTTTTTGTCTATAAATAAAAAAATTCTGTGAGGGCCAAGGGTTCACTTTTTTGAGCCAATTTTAGTGTCTTTTGTGGGCTGCCCTTGGTGCACTTTCATCTTCATGTAAGGAGACTTTCTCTCTCTCCCTTCTTATGTTTGTTTTAACTTTTCCTTTTGCTTTGTAATAGTTTGTAATAGCCTTTTTTATCATAAATAAAATGTTGTTTTTTTCTCTTTCTACATGGAATGAAAATGAATTTGGTTGGCTCACTCTCTTTCTCCTTTTTATCCTTATGTTCATCTTTGTTTTTCCTCTTTATGAAAGTGTGTGTGAGTTTATAAGTGATGTTTTCATTTTTGTTATTTTCATTTTGCAAGTATGTTAGGTTAGACTTGATTTTATTTTTTATGCTTAGGTTTTAGGTTTTCTATCTCTACTCTTGGGTTTTACAAAAGGGGTTAAAAAATGATTTTGATTTCCTTTAACTTAGATTTTTTTAGGAATGTAAAACCCTTTCTTGTTCTTTTCATCTTTTTACCACATTTGTTATCACTTTTGTAAAATCCTAAGGATAGAAAAGATATCATTTTAATTTTTAGAGAACTTGTATGTTTGCTTTATGTTCAATTCCAAGTGTTCAAACAATTTTTATTTCATCTTTTTAATTGTTTTTGGCAAGTTCTAAGGGTAGAAAAGTTATCATTTTAATTTTTAAAGAACTTGTATGTTTGCTTTATTTTCAATTCCAAGTGTTCAAACAATTTTATTTTCATCTTTTTAATTGTTTTTGGCAAGTTCTAAGGGTGGAAAACTTATAGTTTAAATTTTTAGGTAACTTTCATTTTGTGTTATTTTTATGTGTGTGTGAGTGTATGAGGGTAGATTTTCATAATGCTCTTTTAATTTCATGTTAGTGTGTGTGTGTGTAAGAGGATAGTTTTATTGCTTTCATTCTCCCGCCCACTCATTTGAGCCGGGACTCGCAATTTTATTGCTTTATTCATTTATGTAGAGTGTGTGAGTTTTTGAGACTAACTTTTCATGCTTTCTTTTATGCTTTCTTCAATTATGTAGAGTGTGTGCGTGTGTGCATTTATTTCCGCCTACTCGTTAAGAGTTATCGGCGCTCTGCTTTAATTTTCCGCCCACTCATTTGAGTGGGACTTGTAATTTTCAATTTTTTTGTAACTTAGTTTCTTTTTTTTTATGCATTTATTTCCGCCTACTCGTTAAGAGTTAAATGGCGCATCGCTTTAATTTACTGCCTACTCAGTTTATAGTAGGACTTTTCATTTACCACCTACTCAGTTTTGAGTAGTACTTGTACTTGCATTTATTTCCCGCCTACTCATTTGAGTAGGACTTGCTTTATTTAATTTATTTATGGTTTTGAAGTGTGCGTGAGTGCCTGCATCAATTAGCCTTCAATTTATCTAAATATCCCATTTTTTGTGTTTTCTCTTATAATTGTTTAGTACTTAATTTCATACTCACGTTTCACTAAAAACCATATAGCCGTCCCCATACCGATTAGTTGCTAATCTCTATTAGCCTTCGGCATCGAAGAGCATTGGGACATATAAAATGATTTGAAATAATTAAAGAACTCTATTTTTATTTTAATTTAAGGACTTAAGGTTTGCCCCGGGTTAACGACGCATAGGACCACATAATCGATGTGTGGGCTCTATTTCCGTTATCCATACGCAATGCCGAGAGGCTGCACGTATGGACCGATCCCCCTTGGGTAAATAGAATTGCGTACATACCCTCAAAAGAGGACGAGCGTAGTTCTACCGAATTGGGTTCCCCACCCAATAGGGGGTTCTTAGCTTAAAGCGGGCATTAAGAGGAATCTTTCGTCGGTCTAACGATCGGTCGAATAGTCTTAATGTTCAGGTGAGAAATATTCCTAGAGATAAGTGCGCTCATATTTATGGAACCTCCACGGACAAGTCCTTTTATTAATTTAAAAACAAAGTTCAATAATTGTTAAAAATTATTTTAGTCTTAATCCGATTTGATGTCGAGCATTAACCCGTCATCGAACTAACTTAGTAAAATTCTGCTCTCTTTCTTTCCGTTTTAATTAAACTAAAAATACCACCTTACTGTCAGTAAGATAATAGTCTTCCTGGAAGAGTAAATATAATCAACGCGCCCCCGAGAACAATACGACCTCGGTATTCTCCCGAATACCGAGTACTACGTGATAGGTGCACTTGCCTCCTCTCATTAGAAAACTCGATCTTCTAACTCGGCCCGCGGAATCTGACCATTTCGAACCACCCACAGTCGGTCTCTATTCTGCGGGCATCAAGTTTTTGGCACCGTTGCCGGGGAACACGGTTGTTATATTGAATCCGGGACTCTATTAATTTTACTTAATTTCAAATAAAAAATTTATAACCAGAAAAAATCTTTCCCCCTTCGCCGTTTTTTTGGGTGTATGACCCGGAGACAACCTTCGAGTTGTAAAAATCTAGAATTCGACCCTGAGATCGACCGCTCTCTTGCGCGTATCCGATCTCTACGTCGAATTCCCTTTTTAGACCCCGTAGAATCCACCGGAGAACCCTCTTTCTCTTCCATGGCCGACCCAAATAATGCCCAAGCGGCCGAGCGTACGATGTCTTACTACGCTCGACCCATCTTGGATGATATGGGGTCGAGTATTGTTCGGCCTGCTGTGGCGAACAACAATTTCGAAATTAAGTCAAGTGTTATACAAATGATCCAAAATGCCGTGCAGTTCGACGGACAGCCGGATGAGGACCCAAATAACCACTAGTCTAATTTTTTAGAGATTTGCGATACTTTCAAGATTAATGGCGTCATTGATGATGCCATTTGTTTGCGCCTCTTTCCCTTCTCTCTTAAGTCCAAGGCAAAGGAGTGGTCGGTCTCCCTCCCATGGGGATCCATCACGACCTGGGCGGAGTTGGCCGAGAAATTCCTTACTAAATATTTTCCGCTCGCAAAAACTGCAAGATTGCGGGCGGACATATCCTCCTTTGTGCAAATCAACTCCGAGTCACTTTATGAGACTTGGGAGCATTTTAAGGAATTTCTCCGCCGGTGCCCGCACCACGCACTACCAACGTGGTTGTAGGTACAAATTTTTTATAATGGACTGAATAGCCAGACGCGTCAAATGATTGACGCGGCTATCGGGGGCACTCTGAATAATAAGTCCCCCGAGGCCGCTTAGGCTCTTTTCGAGGAAATGGCTATGAATGCCTATCAATGGAATGTCCCGCGGGCGCGCCATAAGAAGGCGGGCCTTTATGAAGTGGATGTCACTGCTCAGCTAGTCCTTCAAGTCGAAAGGCTAACTAAGCAGGTGGCGGAGATGTCTGTTGCCTCCTCCACTCCGCCTTGTTTTTTCCCACCTAATGCCTGCGTAGTCAACGAGTTCGTGGACTACATGGGGAATCTAGTGCGTCCCTCCTTTCAAAACAACCCTTATAGTAGCCACTAAAATCCGGGTTGGAGGAACCACCTGAATTTCTCATGGAGTAACCCAAATAACGCGCAGCGCCCTCCTCCCCCTCCTTTTGCGCCCACGTTTCCTCCCCCTCCTATGAAGCCGTCCCCGGTGGAGGAAAATTTTAATCGTTATGTCGCGTCCAACGAGTCAAATATCCGGAACATAACCGGATCGCTTAAAAATTTAGAAATACAGGTTGGACAGCTGGCGCGACTTATGTCGGAATGCGCTCTGGGGGCACTACCAGGGAATACGGAACCCAATCCAATGGAGAATGCCAATGCTATAACCCTCCATAGCGGTAAGGAGGTGGTTGATCCAAAACGGATCGATCCTTAGGTATATATTTCACCTCCGACCCCTCTTCCCTCTTATTCCATTACGCAACCCTTACCGATTTTAAACGACAAAACTATTTTAAACAAGGTGTTGCCCTACCAGCATAAGTTAGATAACGAGCGAGTGAACGCGCAATATGAAAAATTTATTTTATTACTTAAACATATTCATATTAATGTTCCTTTTTGCGAGGCCATCTCGCAAATGCCTAAGTATGCAAAATTTTGAAAAGAGCTTCTTTCTAACAAACGAAAACTTGAAGATGTTTCGCATATTTATCTTAACGATGTCTGCTCGGCGGCTCTTACTAATAAGTTGCCCTCGAAACAAAACGACCCGTGACGGTTTTCCATCACGTGCCTTCTTGGTGATGTATTAGTAAAATACATCTTGGCAGACTAAGGCGCGAGCATTAATTTGATGTCGTTCTCGCTCTTCCTGCGATTAGGTTTGGGTACTCCTGCTCCTACCAATATGCGCATCCAACTAGCAGATCGCTCGGTTAGGTTCCCCATCGGGGTAGTTGAGGATGTCGTTGTCTGAGTAGACAAGTTCACCTTCCCGGTGGACTTCGTCATCTTAGACATCGAGGAAGACGCCCATGTACCAATAATACTTGGTCACCCTTTCCTCGCAACCTCACGTGCGCTAATCGATGTAAGTAACGGTCATCTTCTCCTTTGGGTAGGAGACGACCAAGTTACTTTTTCTATTAACCCCTCAATGGAAGACTCATCGCCGAGCGATGATTTCTGCTACTCTTTAGATCTTTTTTTGGAGATTGTACTTCTCCGGTTTTCGAGTCCGAGTTCTTAAACGAAGATATTTTTTTCACTTGAAATTTTTTTTTGCGATGAGGACGCGTCTATGGATTTGCCTTTTAAACCAATTGGTTCAAAAGACGTTAGTACTAAAACCCCGCTAGAAGAACCGCCCACCCTAGATCTCAAACCATTACCCGAATCCCTCAAATACGCCTTTTTGGGGAAAAATGATACACTCCTGGTAATCATTTCTTTGCATTTAAGCGATTCGGAGACCTCCGATTTACTGGAGGTTTTGCTTAAACATCGCCAAGCAATTGCGTGGCAAATTTCTGACCTTAAGGGGATTAACCCTTCTTTATGCACTCATAAAATTTTCTTAAACAATAATTGCCGCAAAACCATTCAGCCACAGTGACGTCTTAATCCAAACATGAAAGACGTCGTGAAATCTGAGATAATAAAATTATTAGATGCATGGATTATTTATCCCATTTCTGATAGTGCATGGGTTAGTCCCATTCATGTCGTGCCCAAGAAGGGTGGTCTGACTGTAGTGGCGAATGAGCACAACGAGCTCATCCCAACTCGTACTATTACGGGTTGGCATGTGTGCATCGATTATCGCAAACTAAATGATGCCACCCGTAAGGACCATTTACCACTACCGTTCCTTGACCAGATTCTCGAGCGTATTTTCGGTCATCCATTTTATTATTTTCTCGACGGTTTATCGGGGTTTTTCCAAATCCCCATTTCCCCTAAAGACTAAGAGAAAACGACTTTTACTTGCCCCTTTGGCACCTTTGCCAATCGAAGAATGCCATTTGGCCTCTGCAATGCGCCAACTACATTCCAAAGATGTATGCTAGCAATCTTTGGAGAGCTAGTAGAAGATATTATGGAAGTATTTATGGATGAATTTTCTGTATTCGGATACTGATTCCCGGATTGTCTTCGTAATCTCGATCGTGTCCTCCAGCGATGCGAGGACACGCATCTTGTTTTAAATTAGGAGAAGTGCAACTTTATGGTTCGAGGAGGTTTGGTCCTCGACCATAAGATTTCGATTAAGGGGATAGAGGTCGATAAGGCCAAAGTAGAAATCATAGAAAAGCTTCCTCAGCCGACTAACATAAAATCTATTAGGAGCTTCTTAGGCCACGTGGGCTTTTACAGGCGCTTCATTCAAGATTTTTCAAAAATAGCAAAGCCTCTTACTCACCTCTTGTAAAAGGAATCACCTTTTGTTTTTAGTAGCGATTGCGAGTCTGCCTTCAATTTTATAAAACAAAAACTTATCAATTCTCCAATTCTAGTGGCCCCTAATTTTTCCCTTCCGTTCGAAATCATGTGCGACGCTAGTGATATTGCCTTAGGCGCCGTTCTTGGCAAATGCGTAGAAAAAAATTTCCATCCTATTTATTACGCTAGCAAGACGCTCACTTCCGCACAAGTGAATTACACGATGACGGAAAAGGAACTCTTAGCCGTCGTTTTCGCCTTCGATAAGTTTCGCTCGTATTTAACGCTATCTAAAGTTATCGTTTTTACCGATCACTCCGCCCTTAAGTATTTACTAGCCAAAACCGACGTTAAACCCCGCCTTCTTCGATGGATTCTCCTCCTTCAAGAATTTGACTTGGAGATCCGGGATAAGAAGGGCGCGGAAAATCTAGCGGCAGACCACCTCTCCCATTTAGAAAATCCGGGTGCGGAAGCGCTCGTCGAATCTGAAATAAATGACAGATTCCCCGAGGAACGCATTCTTCCACTTCGTTCGTCTTTGTCATCTTCACCTTGGTTCGCAGTTTTGCGAACTACTTAGTCGCGCGGGTAATTCCAAAAGAATTTTTGAGTCATCAAAAAAAGAAATTCTTTTCCGACTTGAAAAATTTCTTTTGGGAGGACTTATTTCTTTTCCGTATCTGCATGGACCAAACGGTCCGAAGATGTGTCGCGGGTGTGGAGTGCACGCAAATATTAAGGCACTGCCACGAGGGTCCAGCCGGGGGGCACTATCAATCCAACCGGACCGCTAGGAAGGCGCTAGAGGCGGTCTACTTCTGGCCCACTCTCTTCAAAGATGCGCACAATTTTGTGCGCGCATGCGATAGCTGTCAGCGGTCGGGTAACATCTCACGTCGAGACGAGATGCCCCAAAATATGTTTTTAGAGTGCGAAGTCTTCGATTTGTGGGGCATAGATTTTGTAGGCCCCCTACCTCCTTATAAAATATGTATATTTTAGTGGCGGTCGACTACGTATCAAAGTGGGCGGAAGCGCAAGCTCTCCCCACCAACGATGCGCGAGTCGTTGTTACATTTTTAAAAAAAATTATTTTCTCGCTTTGGTACGCCTCGCGCTATTGTTAGTGATAGGGGAACGCATTTCTGTAACGCTCTAATGGCTAAGACGTTAGCTAAATACGGATTCACGCACAAACTCGCCACCCCCTACCACCCGCAAACACGTGGCCAAGTTGAGGTAGTAAACTGAGAGATAAAACGCATATTAGAAAAAACTGTTTCACTTAATAGGAAAGATTGGTCCGTTAAGCTTGACGACGCATTATGGGCGTATCGTATGGCGTACAAAACCGCTACCGGTTGTACTCCGTTTCGATTAGTCTATGGAAAAGCATGCCATTTACCAGTAGAACTGGAGCACTGCACACTTTGGGCATTAAAACTTTTAAATCTCGACGCTAACTTAGTCGCTCAGAATAGAAAACTGCAACTAAACGAGCTCGATGAATGGCGTGCGAACGCTTACGAGAGCAATAAGTTCTATAAGGAGCGTTCTAAGTTATATCACGATCGAAAATTAAAACCCCCAAAATTTTTTCTCCGGGAGATCTAGTCCTTCTTTATAATTCTCGTCTTAAACTTTTTCCTAGCAAACTCAAATCCCGTTGGTCCGGTCCCTTCTTAGTTGAAGAAGTTTTTCCATATGGGACCGTACACATCTCCCACCCGGAAAAAGGCTCGTTTAAAGTAAACGGTCATCGGTTAAAGACTTACATAGCGGGCGACCCAGTGATCGAGTATAGCGAAACAATATCCCTCCTCGACTTATAAACCCGCCAATATAGTCAAGCTACGCGACTATAAACGAAGCGCTCCTGGGAGGCACCCCACGCTTATCTTTTTTACGTCTTTATTTATCATGTTTTCTATTTTTCTAAATAACTGCAGGGTTTCTAATGGGCTTCCCCGAGCGCGGATCAGAGACGTTTTCTCCCCCCCCCCTCTTTCTTTTCTTTTTTTGTACATATTGCTGTTATTTTGTTCCTCATACTTAGCATACAACATTGGGGACAATGTTGGAACTAAGTGTGGGGGTGTTTTCGTATTTTCGTACTTTCTTTTTCTGCATCTTTATTTTCCACATTTCATTTCAAAAAAACAAAAAATATATATATTAAAAATAAACATCAAAAAAAAATTAGAAGAACAAAATTTCAAAAAAAAATAATAATATGTATATGTATAAAACACAAAAAACAAAAAAAAATTTTGAAGTTTCATTTTTGAAACTTATACTTTTTTTTAACTCGGTCCGCGAGATCCGGCTCATCGAGCCATCCACATAACGAGTCATCTCGCGGCAACCTAGTTTATATTTTTGTAAATATTTTTTGTAAATATTTTTTGTAATTATTTTTGTAAATATTTTTTGTAAATATTCTTCCTCTTTCCCCTCTCCCTTTTTCTCTCTCACTCTTGTAAATAACTTCTCTTTTTCTCTTAAATTTTTGTAAATGGAATGAAAATTTTCTTAAAAATACAAAAAAAAAATGTTCACAACTTAAAAATACAAAAAAATTCGCAAAACTCAAAAATCTAAAAAATTTAATTTTCGTGTTTTTCTTTCTTTAGTATGTATATATTAAAGAAATAAATACAAAAATACAAAAAAAGGTAATAACTTAAAAAATTAAAAAATATATATATATATATAATTTATGAAACAAATAAATCAAATATATCATTCTTAAGTTTCTTGCTATCCAAAACTTTTGTTTTGAGTTTATTTATATGCGAATTTGATCAATTCTTTGTTCACTATTCGTTTGTTAATTATAGATTGAAAAATCTAAATAGCCGGGGTTAATATTAAAGAATTTATTATACTTTGTTAAAAATAGGGGACATCGCTTTAGGCACTACTTCTAATTTTTCATAGATAGGAGCACGTGTACTATGTTAGAAAATAACGACTATAGAATTCAATTATGCTTACTTTTAGCTTTCTGAAAAATTAGAACGTACAATTTATAAAGGTTGCTCTCAAAATTTTTTTAATTAAAAATCTAGTTCTCTTTTCTCCCCTTACCTATCATTACATACTCGGTATGATAAAATTTCCCCCCCCCCAAAAAAAATAAAAAAATCTTATGTCAATGGGAATAAGATTTCGTTCCGTAAACATAGGCAACCAATAATTTAAAAGATTATTTGTTATGGAGTAAGAGAATAAAATTCATTACTCCTATACATATACATTGAGTTAATTTTTATTATGAAGAATAAAAAAAATTCATGTTAAGGAAAATAAGATTTTGTTTTCCTTTAACATCCAAATCAAAAAAAATTTGGAGGTTCGAGAAAAAATTACCTCGCCTCAAAATCCAAGCATCTTCATAAACCAACATCAACCCCCCTTACCTAATTTCATGACTCTAAGAATTAATTCAAAAATCTTTTTGAGAGCATAATTCGTAAATTTCACTATTTCCGGTAAAACTGCTATAAGCTAAAGTTCATATAATTCCAAACTATTTTTTGTTAATCTAACCAATAAAAATATTGCTTTATATTTGATTACATCAAGATGTTTTTTTGCCAAAACTTTTGTCCTGTTTAAATCATCTACATAATTTTAGGACTTAACTCTTATACCCCGTATATTTATTCAGATCTCTCTGATAATTAATTCAAGCGGTAGAAGAACTTAGAGTTCTTTATTATTCCTTATAAATTAACTTCAAACATTATCTCTTGAATAGCAAAAACTTAAGTATGAGGGTATTTGATGAGTTGTAAATATACCTACTTTTATAGTATTTTATTAAGTCGTTTTACTTTATTTTTACCTTTTTTGTTTGCTTTGTTTAATAAATATGCTTCTTTTTGTACAAAAATAATTCTAACTTATCTTTTTTTTGTTTTCTGAAAAATTTCAGAAAAAGTCAAAATTTGACCTGTCACGCCCGTGACCATGCCCGACACGCCCGTGACAGGCACTCAACGCCATCAACCAGTCGAGACTCAATGATTTTACTATTCAACACTCAATGCCATCATGTCACGCCCGTGTCCAAGACTCGTCACGCCCGTGTTCGATGTCGACACTCAATGCTTCGTCAACTGTCAACGCTGCGGACATCGAGCTGCCAACCATCACAGTCACGCCCCTCGTCACACCCGTGACCGCCGCCTGTCATGCCCGTGACCGCCACGTGTCACTTCCAGAAGCTTCCAGATCGTCGATCAGCGCTCGAAGCTCGTCGACCAATGCTCGGCACGCCCTCTGTCACGCCCGTGACCATGCCTGTCACGCCTGTGACCGCCACGTGTCACTCCCCGACCTTCCAGAATTACGCCAGCTAGCCGAGTTTGCCAAGTAAAAAACGCAACTGACCAACACGCCCCCTGTCACGCCCCATGTCACGCCCGTGACTAGGGCGTGTCAAACCCGAACTTTTTGTCTATAAATAAAAAAATTGTGTGAGGGCCAAGGGTTCACTTTTTTGGGCAAATTTTAGTTTCTTTTGTGGGCTGCCCTTGGTGCACTTTCATCTTCATATAAGGAGACTTTCTCTCTCTCCCTTCTTATGTTTGTTTTAGTTTTTCCTTTTGCTTTGTAATAGTTTGTAATAGCCTTTTTTATCATAAATAAAATGTTGTTTTTTTCTCTTTCTACATGGAATGAAAATGAATTTGGTTGGCTCACTCTCTTTCTCCTTTTTATCCTTATGTTCATCTTTGTTTTTCCTCTTTATGAAAGTGTGTGTGAGTTTATAAGTGATATTTTCATTTTTTTTATTTTCATTTTGCAAGTATGTTAGGTTAGACTTGATTTTATTTTTTATGCTTAGGTTTTAGGTTTTCTATCTCTATTCTTAGGTTTTACAAAGGGGTTAAAAAATGATTTTGATTGCCTTTAACTTAGTTTTTTTTAGGAATGTAAAACCCTTTCTTGTTCTTTTCATCTCTTTACCACATTTTTATCACTTTTGTAAAATCCTAAGGGTAGAAAAGATATCATTTTAATTTTTAGAGAACTTGTATGTTTGCTTTATGTTCAATTCCATGTGTTCAAACAATTTTTATTTCATCTTTTTAATTGTTTTTGGCAAGTTCTAAGGGTAGAAAAGTTATCATTTTAATTTTTAAAGAACTTGAATGTTTGCTTTATTTTCAATTCCAAGTGTTCAAACAATTTTTATTTTCATCTTTTTAATTGTTTTTGGCAAGTTCTGAGGGTAGAAAAGTTATAGTTTTAATTTTTAGGTAACTTTCATTTTGTGTTATTTTTATGTGTGTGTGAGTGTATGAGGGAAGATTTTCATTATGCTCTTTTAATTTCATGTTAGTGTGTGTGAGTGTAAGAGGATAGTTTTATTGCTTTCATTCTCCCGCCAACTCATTTGAGCCGGGACTCGCAATTTTATTGCTTTATTCATTTATGTAGAGTGTGTGAGTTTTTGAGACTAACTTTTCATGCTTTCTTTATGCATTCTTCAATTATGTAGAGTGTGTGTGTGTGCATTTATTTCTGCCTACTCGTTAATTGTTAAACGGCACTCTGCTTTAATTTTCCGCCCACTCATTTGAGTGGGACTTGTAATTTTCAATTTTTTGTAACTTAGTTTCTTTTTATTTATGCATTTATTTCCGCCTACTCGTTAAGAGTTAAATGGCGCATCGCTTTAATTTACTGCCTACTCAGTTTATAGTAGGACTTTTCATTTACCGCCTACTCAGTTTTGAGTAGGACTTGTACTTGCATTTATTTCCCACCTACTCATTTGAGTAGGACTTGCTTTATTTAATTTATTTATGGTTTTGAAGTGTGCGTGAGTGCCCGCATCAATTAGCCTTCTATTTATCTAAATATCCTGTTTTTTTGTGTTTTCTCTTATAATTGTTTAGTACTTAATTTCATACTCACGTTTCACTAAAAACCATATAGCCGTCCCCATACCGATTAGTTGCTAATATCTATTAGCCTTCGGCATCGAAGAGCATTGGGTCATATAAAATGATTTAAAATAATTAAAGAACTCTTTTTTTATTTTAATTTAAGGACTTAAGGTTTGCCCCGGGTTAACGACGCATAGGACCACATAATCGATGTGTGGGCTCTATTTCCGTTATCCATACGCAACGCCGAGAGGCTGCACGTATGGACCGATCCCCCTTGGGTAAATAGAATTGCGTACATACCCTCGAAAGAGGGCGAGCGTAGTTCTACCGAATTGGGTTCCCCACCCAATAGCGGGGTTCTTAGCGTAAAGCGGGCATTAAGAGGAATCCTTCGTCGGTCTAACGATCGGTCGAATAGTCTTAATGTTCAGGTGAGAAATATTCCTTGAGATAAGTGCGCTCATATTTATGGAACCTCCACAGACAAGTGCCTTTTATTAATTTAAAAACAAAGTTCAATAATTGTTAAGATTTATTTTAGTCTTAATCCGATTCGATGCCGAGCGTTAACCCGTCATCGAACTAACTTAGTAAAATTCTGCTCTCTTTCTTTCAGTTTTAATTAAACTGAAAATATCACCTTACTGTTAGTAAGATAATAGTCTTCCTGGAAGAGTAAATATAATCAATGCGCCCCCGAGAACAATACGATCTCGGTATTCTCCCGAATACCAAGTACTACGCGATAAGTGCACTTGCCTCCTCTCATTAGAAAACTCGATCTTCTAACTCGGCCCGCGGAATCTGACCATTTCGAACCACCCACAGTCGGTCTCTATTCTGCGGGCATCAAGTTTTTGGCACCGTTGCCGGGGAACACGGTTGTTATATTGAATCCGGGACTCTATTAATTTTACTTTATTTTCAAATAAAAAATTTTATAACCAGAAAAAATCTTTCCCCCTTCGTCATTTTTTTAGGGTGTATGACCCGGAGACAACCTTCGAGTTCTGAAAATCTAGAATTCGACCCTGAGATTGACCGCTCTCTTGCGCGTATACGATCTCTACGTCGAATTCCCTTTTTAGACCCCACAGAATCCATCGGAGAACCCTCTTTCTCTTCCATGGCCGACCAAAATAATGCCCAAGCGGCCGAGCGTACGATGTCTTACTACGTTCGACCCAACTTGGATGATACAGGGTCGAGTATTGTTCGGCCTGCTATGGAGAACAATTATTTTGAAATTAAGTCAAGTGTTATACAAATGATCCAAAATGTCGTGCAGTTCGATAGACAGTCGGATGATGACCCGAATAACCACTTGTCTAATTTTTTAGAGATTTGCGATACTTTCAAGATTAATGGCGTCACTGATGACGCCATTCGTTTGCGCCTCTTTCCCTTCTCTCTTAAGCCAAGGCCAAGGAGTGGTTGGTCTCCCTCCCGCAGGGATCCATCACGACCTGGGCGGAGTTGGCTGAGAAATTCCTTACTAAATATTTTCCGCCCGCAAAAACTGCAAGATTGCGGGCGGACATATCCTCCTTTGTGCAAATCGACTCTGAGTCTCTTTATGAGACTTGGGAGCGTTTTAAGGAATTTCTCCGCCGGTGCCCGCACCATGCGCTGCCAACGTGGTTGCAGCTACAAATTTTTTATAATGGACTGAATAGCCAAACGCGTCAAATGATTGACGCGGCTGTCGGGGGCACTCTAAATAATAAGTCCCCCGAGGCCGCCCAGGCTCTTTTCGAGGAAATGGCTATGAAGGCCTATCAATGGAATGTCCGGCGGGCGCTCCATAAGCAGGCGGGCCTTTATGAAGTGGATGTCACTGCCCAGCTAGCCCTTCAAGTCGAAAGGCTAACTAAGCAGGTGGCGGAGATGTCTGTTGCCTCCTCCACTCCGCCTTGTTTTCTCCCCCTAATTCCTGCATAGTCGACGAGTTCGTGGAATACATGGGGAATCCAATGCGTCCCTCCTTTCAAAACAACCCTTATAGTAGCCACTATAATCCGGGTTGGAGGAACCACCCGAATTTCTCATGGAGTAACCCGAATAAAGCGCAGCGCCTTTCTCCCCCTCCTTTTGCGCCCACGTTTCCTCCCCCTCCTATGAAGCTGTCCCCGGTGGAGGAAAATTTTAATCGTTATGTCGCGTCCAATGAGTCAAATATCCGGAACATCACCGGATCGCTTAAAAATTTAGAAATAAAGGTTGGACAGCTCGCGCGACTTATGTCAGAACGCGCTCTGGGGCACTGCCAGGGAATACGGAACCCAATCCAAGGGAGAATGCCAATGCTATAACCCTCCGTAGCGGTAAAGAGGCGGTCGATCCAAAACGGATCGATCCTCAGGTACATATTTCACCTCCGACCCCTCTTCCCTCTTCTTCGATTACGCAGCCCTTACCGATTTTAAACGACAAAACTATTTTAAACAAGGCGTTGCCCTACCCGCATAAGTTAGATAACGTGCGAGTGAACGCGTAATATGAAAAATTTATTTTATTACTTAAACAAATTCAAATTAATGTTCCTTTTTGCGAGGCCATCTCGCAAATGCCTAAGTATGCAAAATTTTTAAAAGAGCTTCTTTCTAACAAACGAAAACTTAAAGATATTTCGCATATTTCTCTTAACGCTGTCTGCTCGGCGGCTCTTACTAATAAGTTGCCCTCGAAACAAAACGACCCGGGATAGTTTTCCATCCCGTGCCTTTTTGGCGATGTATTAGTAAAATACGAATTGGCAGACTTAGGCGCGAGCATTAATTTCATGTCGTTCTCGCTCTTCCTGCGATTAGGTTTGGGTACTCCTGCTCCTACCAATATGCACATCCAACTAGCGGATCGCTCGGTTAGGTTTCCAATAGGGGTAGTTGAGGATGTCCTTGTCCTAGTAGACAAGTTCACCTTCCCGGTGGACTTCGTCATCTTAGACATCGAGGAAGACGCCCATGTACCAATAATACTTGGTCGCCCTTTCCTCGAAACCTCACGTGCACTAATCGATGTAAGTAACAAGTCATCTTCTCCTTCGGGTAGGAGACGACCAAGTTACTTTTTCTATTAACCCCTCGATGGAAGACTCGTCGCCGAGCGACGATTTCTACTACTCTTTAGATTCTTTTTTTGGAGATTGTTCTTCTCTGGTTTTCGAGTCCGAGTTCTTAAACGAAGATATTTTTTCACTCGAAAATTTTTATTGCGATGAGGATACGTCTATGGATTTGCCTTTTGAACCAATTGGTTCAAAAGACGTTAGCACTAAAACCTCGCTAGAAGAACCGCCCACCCTAAATCTCAAACCATTACCCTAATCCCTCAAATACGCCTTTTTGGGGGAAAATGATACACTCCCGGTAATCATTTCTTCGCATTTAAGCGATTCGGAGATCTCCGATTTATATTAGGTTTTGCTTAAACATCGCCACACAATTGCGTGACAAATTTCTGACCTTAAGGGGATTAACCCTTCTTTATGCACTCATAAAATTTTTCTTAAACAATAATTGCCGCAAAACCATTCAGCCGCAGCGACGTCTTAACCCAAACATGAAAGACGTCGTGAAAGCTGAGATAATTAAATTATTTGATGCGGGGATTATTTATCCCATTTCAGATAGTGCATGGGTTAGTCACATTCATGTCGTGCCCAAGAAGGGCAGTCTGACTGTAGTGGCGAATGAACACAACGAGCTCGTCCCAACTCGTACTGTTACGGGTTGGCGTGTGTGCATCGATTATCGCAAACTTAATGATGCCACCCGCAAGGACCATTTCCCACTACCGTTCCTTGACCAGATTCTCGAGCGTCTTTTTGGTCATCAATTTTATTGTTTTCTCGACTTTTTATCGGGGTTTTTCCAAATCCCCATTTCCCACGAAGACCATGAGAAAATGACTTTTACTTGCCCCATTGGCACCTTTGCCTATCGAAGAATGCCATTTGGCCTCTGCAATGCGCCAGCTACATTCCAAAGATATATGCTACCAATCTTTGGCGAGCTAGTAGAAGATATTATGGAAGTATTTATGGATGACTTTTATGTATTCGGATACTCATTCCCGGATTGTCTTCGTAATCTCGATCGTGTCCTCCAGCGATGCGAGGACAAGCATCTTGTTTTAAATTGGGAGAAGTGCAACTTTATGGTTCGAGGAGGTTTGGTCCTCGGCCATAAGATTTCGATTAAGGGGATAGAGGTCGATAAGGCCAAAGTAGAAATAAAAGAAAAGATTCCTCAGCCGACTAACATAAAATCTATTAGGAGCTTCTTAGGCCATGCGGGCTTTTACAGGCGCTTCATTCAAGATTTTTCAAAAATAACAAAGCCGCTTACTCACCTCTTGGAAAAGGAATCACCTTTTGTTTTTAGTAGCGATTGCGAGTCTGCCTTCAATTTTATAAAACAAAAACTTATCAATTCTCCAATTCTAGTGGCCCCTAATTTGTCCCTTCCGTTCGAAATCATGTGCGACGCTAGTGATATTGCCTTAGGAGTCGTTCTTGGCCAACGCGTAGAAAAAAATTTCCATCCTATTTATTACGCTGGCAAGACGCTCACTTCCGCACAAGTGAATTACACGACGACGGAAAAGGAACTCTTAGCCATCGTTTTCGCCTTCGATAAGTTTCGCTCGTATTTAACGCTATCTAAAGTTATCGTTTTTACCGATCACTCCGCCCTTAAGTATTTACTAGCCAAAACCGACGCGAAACCCCGCCTTCTTCGATGGATTCTCCTCCTTCAAGAATTTGACTTGGAGATCCGGGATAAGAAGGGCGCGGAAAATCTAGCGGCAGACCACCTCTCCCGTTTAGAAAATCCGGGTGCGGAAGCGCTCGTCGAATCTGAAATAAATGACAGATTCCCCGAGGAACGCCTTCTTGCCCTTCGTTCGTCTTCGTCATCTTCGCCTTGGTTCGCAGATTTTGCGAACTACTTAGTCGCACGGGTAATTCCAAAAGAATTTTCGAGTCATCAAAAGAAGAAATTCTTTTCCGACTTGAAAAATTTCTTTTGGGAGGACCCATTTCTTTTCCGTATCTGCGCGGACCAAGCGGTCCGAAGATGCGTCGCGGGTGTGGAGTGCACACAAATATTGAGGCACTGCCAAGAGGGTCCAGCCGGGGGTAACTATCAAGTCAACCGGGCCGCTAGGAAGGCGCTAGAGGCAGGCTACTTCTCGCCCACTCTCTTCAAAGACGCGCACAATTTTGTGCGCACATGCGATAACTGTCAGCGGTCGGGTAACATCTCACGTCGAGACGAGATGCCCCAAAATATGTTTTTAGAGTGTGAAGTCTTCGATTTGTGGGGCATAGATTTTGTAAGCCCCTACCTCCTTCTTATAAAAATATGTATATTTTAGTGGCGGTCGACTACGTATCAAGGTGGGCGGAAGCGCAAGCTCTCCCCACCAACGATGCGCGAGTCGTCATTACATTTCTAAAAAAATTATTTTCTCGCTTCGTCACGCCTCGCGCTATTATTAGTGATAGAGGAACGCATTTCTGTAACGCTCTAATGGCTAAGACGTTAGCTAAATACGGAGTCACGCACAAACTCGCCACCCCCTACCACCCGCAAACAAGTGGCCAAGTTGAGGTAGTAAACCGAGAGATAAAACACATATTAGAAAAAACCGTTTCACTTAATAGGAAAGATTGGTCCGTTAAGTTTGGTGACGCATTATGGGTGTATCGTACGGCGTACAAAACCTCTACCGGTTGTACTCCATTTCGATTTGTCTATGGCAAAGCGTGCAATTTACCTGTAAAACTGGAGCACCGCGTATTTTGGGCGTTAAAACTTTTAAATCTCGACGCTAACTTAGTCGCTCAGAATAGAAAACTGCAACTAAATGAGCTCGATGAATGGCGTGCGAACGCTTACGAGAGCAATAAGTTCTATAAGGAGCGTTCTAAGTTATATCACGATCGAAAAATTAAAACCCCAAAAATTTTTTCTCCGGGCGATCTAGTCCTTCTTTATAATTCTCGTCTTAAACTTTTTCTTGGCAAACTCAAATCCCGTTGATCCGGTCCCTTCTTAGTTGAAGAAGTTTTTCCATATAGGACCGTACTCGTTTCCCACCCGGAAAAAGGCTCGTTTAAAGTTAACGGTCATCGGTTAAAGACTTATATAGTGGGCGACCCAGTGATCGAGTATAGCGAAACCATATCCCTCCTCGACTTATAAACCCGCCAATATAGTCAAGCTACGCGACTATAAACGAAGCGCTCCTGGGAGGCACCCCACGCTTATCTTTTTTACGTCTTTATTTATCATGTTTTCTATTTTTCTAAATAACTGCAGGGTTTCTAATGGGCTTCCCCGAGCACGGATCAGGGACGTTTTCTGCCCCTTTTTTGTACATATAGCTGCTATTTTGTTCCTCATACTTAGCATACAACATTGGGGACAATGTTGGAACTAAGTGTGGGGTGTTTTCGTATTTTCGTACTTTCTTTTTCTGCACCTTTATTTTCCACATTTCATTTCAAAAAAACATAAAAATATATATATTAAAAATAAACTTCAAAAAAAATTTAGAAGAACAAAATTTCAAAAAAAATAAAATAAAATAAATATGTATAAAACACAAAAATCAAAAAAAAAATTTGAAGTTTAATTTTTGAAACTTTGACTTTTTATTAACTCGGTCCGCGAGATACGTCTCATCGAGCCATCCACATAACGAGTCATCTCGCGGCAACCTAGTTTATATTTTTGTAAATATTTTTGTAAATATTTTTTGTAAATATTTTTTGTAAATATTTTTGTAAATATTTTTTGTAAATATTTTTTGTAAATATTTTTGTAAATATTTTTTGTAAATATTTTTTGTAAATATTTTTTTGTAAATATTCTTCCTCTTTTCTCTCTCCCTTTTTCTCTCTCATCCTTGTAAATAACTTCTGTTATTCTCCTAAATTTTTGTTAATGGAATGAAATTTTTCTTTAAAATACAAAAAAAAAAATTCACAACTTAAAAATACAAAAAAATTGGCAAAACTCAAAAATCCAAAAAAATTTATTTTCGCATTTTTCTTTCTTTAGTATGTATATATTAAAGGAATATATACAAAAATACAAAAAAAAGATAATAACTTCAAAAATTCAAAAAATATATATATATATATAAATTATGAAACAAACAAATCAAATATATCATTCTTAAGTTTCTTGCAATCCAAAACTTTTGTTTTGAGTTTATTTATATGCGAATTTGATCAATTCTTTATTCACTATTTGTTTGTTAATTATAGATTGAAAAATCTAAATAGCCGGGGTTAAGTTTTAAAGAATTTATTATACTTTGTTAAAAATAGGGGACATCGCTTTAGGCACTACTTCTAATTTTTCATAGATAGGAGCACGTGTACTATGTTAGAAAATAATGACTATAGAATTCAATTATTCTTACTTTTAGCTTTCTTAAAAATTGGAACGTATAATTTATAAAGGTTGCTCTCAAAAATTTTTTAATTAAAAATCTGATTCTCTTTTCTCCCCTTACCTATCATTACCTACTCAGTATGATAAATTCCCCCCAAAAAAAAGATCTTATGTCAATGGGAATAAGATTTCGTTCCGTAAACATAGGCACCCAATAATTAAAAAAAAAATTTGTTATGGAGTAAGAGGATAAAATTCATTACTCCTATACATATACATTGGGTTTATTCTTATTATGAAAAAGAAAAAAAAAATTCATGTAAAGGAAAATAAGATTTCGTTTTCCTTTAACATCCAAATCAAAAAAAATTTGGAGGTTCGAGAAAAAATTACCTCGCCTCAAAATCCAAGCATCTTCATAAATCAACATCAACCCCCTTACCCAATTTCATGACTCTAGAATTAATTCAAAAATCTTTTTGAGAGCATAATTCATAAATTGCACTATTTCCGGTAAAACTCCTATAAGCTAAAGTTCATATAATTCCAAACTATTTTCTGTTAATCGAAGCAATACAAATATTGCTTTCTATTTGATTACATCAAGAAGTCTTTTGGCCAAAACTTTTGCCCTATTTAAATCATCTACATAATTTTAGGACTTAACTCTTATACCCCGTATATTTATTCAGATCTCTCTGATAATTAATTCAAGCAGTAGCAGAACTTAGAGTTCTTTATTATTCCTTATAAATTAACCTCAAACTTTTACTCTGAAATAGCAAAAGCTTAAGTATGGGGGTATTTGATGAGTTGTAAATATACCTACTTTTATAGTATTTTTATTAAGTCGTTTTACTTTATTTTTACCTTTTGTTTGCTTTGTTTAATAAATATGCTTCTTTTTGTAAAAAAATAATTCTAACTTATCTTTTTTTTTGTTTTCTGAAAATTTAAGAGAAGTCAAAATTTTACCTGTCACGCCCGTGACCATGCCTGACACGCCGGTGACAGGCACTCAACGCCATCATCCAGTCGACACTCAATGATTTTACTATTCAACACTCAACGCCATCATGTCACGCCCGTTTCCAAGACTCGTCACGCCCGTGTTCGTTGTCGACACTCAACGCTTCGTAACCTATCAACGCTGCCGACATCGAGATGCCAACCGTCCAAGTCACGCCCCCCGTCACGCCCGTGACCGCCGCCTGTCACGCCCATGACTGCCACGTGTCACTTCCAGAAGCTTCCAGATCGTCGATCAGTGCTCGAAGCTCGTCGACCAATGCTCGACACGCCCTCTGTCATGCTCGTGACCATGCCTATCACGCCCGTGACTGCCACGTGTCAATCCCCGACCTTCCAGAATTACGCAAGCTTGCCGAGTTTGCCAAGTCAACAATACAACTGACTGACACGCCCCCTGTCACGCCCGTGACTAGGGCGTGTCAAACCCGAACTTTTTGTCTATAAATAAAAAAATTCTGTGAGGGCCAAGGGTTCACTTTTTTGAGCCAATTTTAGTGTCTTTTGTGGGCGCCCTTGGTGCACTTTCATCTTCATGTAAGGAGACTTTCTCTCTCTCCCTTCTTATGTTTGTTTTAGCTTTTCTTTTTGCTTTGTAATAGTTTGTAATAGCCTTTTTTTTCATAAATAAAATGTTGTTTTTTTCTCTTTCTACATGGAATGAAAATGAATTTGGTTGGCTCACTCTCTTTCTCCTTTTTATCCTTATGTTCATCTTTGTTTTTCCTCTTTATGAAAGTGTGTGTGAGTTTATAAGTGATATTTTCATTTTTGTTATTTTCATTTTGCAAGTATGTTAGGTTAGACTTGATTTTATTTTTTATGCTTAGGTTTTCTATCTCTACTCTTAGGTTTTACAAAAGGGGTTAAAAAAATGATTTTCATTTCCTTTAACATAGTTTTTTTTAGGAATGTAAAACCCTTTCTTGTTCTTTTCATCTTTTTACCACGTTTTTATCACTTTTGTAAAATCCTAAGGGTAGAAAAGATATCATTTTAATTTTTAGAGAACTTGTATGTTTGCTTTATGTTCAATTCCAAGTGTTCAAACAATTTTTATTTCATCTTTTTAATTGTTTTTGGCAAGTTCTAAGGGTAGAAAAGTTATCATTTTAATTTTTAAAGAACTTGTATGTTTGCTTTATTTTCAATTCCAAGTGTTCAAAGAAATTTTTTTTTTCATCTTTTTAATTGTTTTTGGCAAGTTCTAAGGGTAGAAAAGTTATAGTTTTAATTTTTAAGTAACTTTCATTTTGTGTTATTTTTATGTGTGTGTGAGTGTATGAGGGTAGATTTTCATTATGCTCTTTTAATTTCATGTTAGTGTGTGTGAGTGTAAGAGAATAGTTTTATTGCTTTCATTCTCCCGCCCACTCATTTGAGCCGGGACTCGCAATTTTATTGCTTTATTCATTTATGTAGAGTGTGTGAGTTTTTGAGACTAACTTTTCATGCTTTCTTTTATGTTTTCTTAAATTATGTAGAGTGTGTGCGTGTGTGCATTTATTTCCGCCTACTCGTTAAGAGTTAAATGACGCTCTGCTTTAATTTTCCGCCCACTCATTTGAGTGGGACTTGTAATTTTCATTTTTTTGGTAACTTAGTTTCTTTTTATTTATGCATTTATTTCCGCCTACTCGTTAAGAGTTAAATGGCGCATCGCTTTAATTTACTGCCTACTCAGTTTTTAGTAGGACTTGTCATTTACCGCCTACTCAGTTTTGAGTATGACTTGTTCTTGCATTTATTTCCCACCTACTCATTTGAGTATGACTTGCTTTATTTAATTTCTTTATGGTTTTGAAGTGTGTGTGAGTGCCTGCATCAATTAGCCTTTAATTTATCTAAATATCCTGTTTTTTTGTGTTTTCTCTTATAATTATTTAGTACTTAATTTCATACTCACGTTTTACTAAAAACCATAAAGCCGTCCCCATACCGATGAGTGGCTAATCTCTATTAGCCTTCGGCATCGAAGAGCATTGGGACATATAAAATGATTTGAAATAATTAAAGAACTCTATTTTTATTTTAATTTAAGGACTTAAGGTTTTCCCCGGGTTAACGATGCATAGGACCACATAATCGATGTGTGGGCTTTATTTCTGTTATCCATACGCAACGCCGAGAGGCTGCACGTATGGACCGATCCCCCTTGGGTAAATAGAATTGCGTGCATACCCTCATAAGAGGACGAGCGTAGTTCTACCAAATTGGGTTCCCCACCCAATAGCGGGGTTCTTAGCGTAAAGCGGGCATTAAGAGGAATCCTTCGTCGGTATAATGATCGGTCGAATAGTCTTAATGTTCTGGTGAGAAATATTCCTAGAGATAAGTGCTCTCATTTTTATGGAACCTCAATGACCAAGTGCCTTTTATTAATTTATAAGCAAAGTTCAATAATTGTTAAGAATTATTTTAGTCTTAATCTGATTCGATGCCGAGCGTTAACCCGTCATCGAACTAACTTAGTAAAACTCTTCTCTCTTTCTTTCCGTTTTAATTAAACTAAAAATCTCACCTTACTGACAGTAAGATAATAGTCTTCCTGGAAGAGTAAAAATAATCAATGCGCCCCCGAGAATAATACGACCTCGGTATTCTCCCGAATACTGAGTACTACGCGATATGTGCACTTGCCTCCTCTCGTTAGAAAACTCAATCTTCTAACTCAGATCGCGGAATCTGACCATTTCAAACCACCCACAGTCGGTCTCTCTTCTGCGGGCATCAAAAGTCCATGTGGCAAACTATCTCTAACCTCATGGAGGGAACGAAGACTTCTGGGACTGAATGCCAGCAAGAGGATAGAGCATATGTGGGGGTCCTCGTCTCTGATGATGAAAGTCAAGAACAACTTCTCAATATCAGGGCTCCAGTGTCTCTATCTGAGACTGAAGAAGAGATTGAGGAATGCAGTTGTGATGAAGCTGAAACCTCAGTCACTGTAGACCATAACTCTAACCCTGATCAGCACAATCAGGATCAGGTATCTTCCTCTTCTTGCTCCCTTCCTCTTGTATCTCCTGAAGACAGGAGAAGTTCAAAGGTTTGTCTATCTTTTGATGCAAGGAAAATTGACAGCTGCAATCAAAAGATTGAAACTCTTGATTCCCTTCGTAGAGCCCTTCAGAAGAGCAACTTGCTTGTTGAAGAACAAGCTAAGGAAATTGCTCAGCTGAGGACCATGATGGACCTCCAATTAGAATTCATCAAGGTAAAGGACTCAAAGATCTCGGATCTAGAGTTTCATCTAGAGACCGAGAAGAGGATTGTATTTAACTTTTCTAAAATAGATGTTATTAAGAGGAAAGGAGAAAACAGGTGGATCTCGCGAATTATAAAATCGTGGAGAAATGGGGAAACTGTTTACAGACCCCCCACACTGAGTAGGAGGGGCATTCATCATTCCTTGAGGTATGACCATAAGAACAACTATGGTCACTGCAAGAATGATCGACCCTCAATTGGAAACACCCATAGTGCAAGTGCTGTTATGGCTACCCATGAGAAAATACACATCGTTCATCATGAACCGTTTGTATTTACGGCCTCAGCCCCCTCACTTCATGACATTGCTGGAACCAGCTCTCGCAGAACTTCTTCCCACCCTAGGACAAAGGAAAAGGGAGTTTGCAAACATGTAGCAAGCATCACCTGGGCCCCTAGATGTGTGTTGGCTGAAGAGAAAGCACCATCCCCCAGGCCCCTTGATACTTACCACATGTTCACCATCAGACCCCCCTCGAGTCTCGGTGGAAACGGGAAAATCTGAGAGTAGTTCCAGCTTTGCCTCTTTCAGACCTAGGGTCATGACTAACTCCGTTAATAGACCTTGTCAGAAAAGGAAGTACAATATTCATGAGTGTTGGTGCTATGGCAGAGTGGGTCACTTTGCCATAGATTGTTGGCACAATCCTTCTGTGCCAAGGGCAAGGGTATGTCCACATCCTTTGGCAAGAGACAACCTTCATGACAGAAATCCTATAGGAAGGCATGATGTATTTTATGCTGACAAGAACCTAGGACCCAATACCTATTGGGTTCCTAAGATAAGGTAATTCTTTTTTGCAGGATAGTCTAGGTACCCATGAACATGATGGGACCTAAACAAGAGATGTTTCAGGCTTGCTTTGGAACAAGAATATGGGATAAGAGATGATGCTAACTACAGTGTCCTTCTTTTATATGATACCCATCATACTTCGAATAGTGGATCCGAATGATCAACCTAGTAATCCCAGGTACGCGCTTTCAGTTTTGAAAAATTGAACCGCATTTCATAGATATACATATATATATATATCGACATATATGTAGATTTTCTTTCAAGATATATATATACACACGTTAAATGGAAGGACACGCAAGCCAATAACTGTATGATCCTTATTTTAGAATCTGATAAATTTTCTATATCTTGATAATGTGTGAGAGTGGGTGTCAATTGGTCCGATGAATCTCAAGGGACTTGTACTAGTAGCTGCAACTAATATTTTTTTAATCTTGACTCACCAAGAAATAGTCAGTGATTATGTCTAGTGTTATCCTTCCATCGACTCGGCGTAGCTATTCTGACATGAAAATTTTTACCCATTATTTAAAAAAAGGAAAAGTTTCGAATTAGCAGGAATTCCCATCGCCTCAAAGGTTTAAATGTAAAGGAATTCCCGTCGATCGGTTTAAGTGAACAGAAAGAGCTGAAATCTCCTGATCAATC
The DNA here is from genome assembly GCA_039513925.1 of Platanthera zijinensis. Taxonomy (NCBI): domain Eukaryota; kingdom Viridiplantae; phylum Streptophyta; class Magnoliopsida; order Asparagales; family Orchidaceae; genus Platanthera; species Platanthera zijinensis. Next base: position 111,170,915 of record CM077084.1, on the reverse strand, counting down.
ACCTTCCCGTCGACCCTTCAGCTTCCTGCAAAAAACAGCGGAAACCTCGCCATTTCCCGTCGGCCCTACGGAAACCTCGCCGAATCCCTTCAGCAGATCTTGCGGAAACGAGCCTCCCGTCGCTCCCCAACCATAGCTCATCAACTTCCGCAACCTTCGAGTCCACATTCCGTCGCTCCAGTTGATCGTAGCCCGCAGACGTCTCCTGTCGATCGTAGCCCGTCGACTATGCGCTCCCGTCATCGGCATCAGCTCGACGCACGTGTCATGCCGATCCACCGCCAGCCTTCGGTCCGGATGCAAGCTTCTCATCGGCCTAGGGCTACTCTCCTTTCACCGCCTGCTACGCGTCTCCTTCCTTGCACCCTCCGTGTGAAAGTTAACTTCAGTTGCTTCCTTGAGATTCTCCATTTTCAAGGATCATCCCTCCTTCTAGTTCAGTTCGTACAAACTCTAGATTTAGATAGAGTTAATTCCTTGAGTGTAACTCGTTTAGGTTAATAATGGATCCTCGAACAACGGTTGGACTTCTCACTAGAAGTGAGTTGGTTAGGACAGGATTTACCCATGCTTCAGACAAATTCAGAAACATCATCTTGATGCTGGAACAAGCCGGGCTCTCCTTCATTCTCGAGCACCCGTGCAAGGTTCTAGACAAGGAAGTTTTTGAGTTTTACGCAAACTCCAAGCTGTATCACGAAGACACATTGATAAAAAGTAAGATAGCAGGTCTAAGAATAAAGATGACGGCTGTAAAACTGTCACATCATCTTCAACTCTCCAGCTTTGAACAAGAGGTCTGTCTAGATGAAGATGATCGTACGAGGACACTTCTTTTCTGTGGATTGGCTCGAGGGACCAGGGCTATTAAACGCAAGGATATGAACGAAGAAGGAAAGCTTCTCTCAGATATCATAGGGAACGTTCTGATCTGCAAACCTGGCTCCCATGATCACATTTCAAGTGACATGTTTAAGATCCTGATAACTATAGTGTGCAGAAAGAAATTAAACTGGGGGCCATGTTATTTGAGAAAATAAAAGATACCCTACGTACTCCTAACTTCGGGAGAATCATCAGTCTCTACCTGAATCAGATGGACGGAGATAGATTTGATATGACTAAGGGAGTTCCCCTTCACTACCTAAAGAATATGGACTCCAGCATCTTTTATAGGTGGGAAAGAAAAATTGTCCAAGGGGGTGCGTCTGGAACACGTGTTGATGAGGAAGACAGAGCACCTGTGTTTACAAATCCTTCAAATCAGCCCAATGAAGTTCCTGATCTACTGAATGTAGGAACTGAGGGGGAGTCATTACCCAGTCCTTTAGCTGCTATCAGGATGGAAGCCTCAGTCACAAGACAAGTAAATGTTGTTACTGATATTACCCTCATCGTTAAGGAGGCAGTGGAAACTCTCGCTACTGATCAGACTGACGGGGAGGAAGAAGAGGATGATGCGGAGAATGTTGCTGCCTGTGAGAATGATGTGGATTCCCCTGAACAGCAGGTTGCTGAGGAACTTGATGATGAGCAAGCTGGAAAGGATATGGCCATGAGGGAGATTGATGTTGACTTCCCTTCTAAGGAACAGACTCAGGTAAAGGTTCCTGATGTATCTGGCGCAACAGTTGAGGGGGAGACCTCCCGGCCTCAGGAACAACATGATAATATGATGACGGGGATGATGAGTATATCTAGAAACTTGGCAGAGGCTGCCCCAATCCACCCACAGGAGACCGTAAATTTATCAAGCTCCACAAGTGTATCTAAAGAGGAGAATCCTGACTCACAGAGTCCTATCCCCCCAGAGTACGACCAGGCCATACATCAGGATCATCCGTTAGGACCTAGCCAGACAAATCACACAGTAAATATCATTCAAGGTATAGTAGACGAACTCAAGACCTCCTTTAAATGATCTCACAACAGGGTACTTAAACGAATTAAGCAATCAGAGGATCTGATGCTAAAGAATATTGTGGAGATAAATCACAAGCTAGATAAGATGGAACAAAAGTTTGAAGATAAGTATGCTGAGGCCGACACTGCCGTCAATCTTCTGATGCAAGGACTAAAGAAAAATACAACTGACCTTGCAGTGGTAAATCAAAATGCTCATGTTGTTGCCAACAACATCAAATTGTTCGATGCCAACATGGTCACACTCAACACTGATATAATTAATTTCAAGATAACCCAAACACCTAGAGGGGGGGGGTGAATAGGTTCTTTTCATTTTTTACTTAAGGCAGAATATTTTTCCAGATCTAAAAATAAAATCTAACTATTCTACAGCAATCACCGCACAGAAATCACAATCACACACACATCACAGATTGGACACATGTTTATAGTGGTTCCCCAAGGTCTGGGTACATCCACTTTCCCCCTTCACTTATCTAGCAGTGTGCTAAATTCGGCCTAACTTCTTTCTTCTTCTCAGATCCACAGATCTTACAGCTCAGAACCCTGAAAGGTTCCTACAACTCAGAACCCTATAAGGTTCCTACAACTCAGGCTAACAGCCCTACCTCATCCTTGCCACAAGGCCTAAAACTCAGAGAAAAATTACTCCTACACTCAGGCTCAAAAGCTCTACCACTCAGAGATCTATATCTCATATACTCAGCCTTTATAATATAGGCTTACAACTCAGATCTATGAAAAGATCCTATAAAATTTGATAAGTGTTTAGATAGACTCTTACCCTTGTTAAGAGACAAGGGATAAGAAGTTTATTGATCAGCTTCTTGATAAAACTTATGGCTGAAATCAACCTGTTCTGAGCTTTCTTCAAAGCTTCTTGAATCTGAACTCAGTAGGGTTGATCTCCTTTGAAGTTGACTGGCTGCCAACTTCCTTCTTAGAATCAAAAAATAGGTCTGAATCCTTCTTAGCAGATAGTTCAAGATCTGCTTCTTTGAAGACTTGTAAATGTCTCCACCTTTACTTCAACCGTTGAAGATCTCTCTCACTCTTCAGAACTTATGAAGTTTCTTCAGAATTCTTGCTTGAATTCTCCTTAGATCTTCTCACAAAAATCTTTCCTTAGTGTGACGTGCACTTTCTTGATCAATGACAAATACTTCAATAGTTGTGCCTGTTGTTATTATTCATCTCTTTTCATTTGACAGAATCCATCTATATATATATACTTCATCCATGATAACTAGCTGATCCAGTTTCTAACCAACTTCTGACAAGTCTGACAGCTTCATTAAAGTTATTGGAATGCACAGCTGTCAAGTCTCAAGTCAGTTCTTGAACCTTTGTCTTTGTCAACAAAGCGTTGAGACTGATTGTCATTATGTGTCGACACAAGCTCTGGTGATGTCGACATAACTCCTTTGGTGTCAACACTGCTTCTTGATACTGCATCTGTAGAATGTGTCGACACTGCCTCTTTGTTTTGACATAGACACTTCTTCACTACACAGCAATCAACATTGTTTAAACTCTGCTGAGTGTTGATACAAGTCCTGTTTGTCGACACAGTTGATATTGTCTCAGAATTTGTGTGTCAACACTGCCTTCAGGTGTCGACACAGTTGATGTCGACTAATACTCCTGTGTGTCGACACTACCTCCCGGTTTCGGCACAGTTGATGTCGACTAATATTTCTGTGTGTCGACACTGCCTCCTAGTATCGACACAGCCGATGTCGACTAATAAATTCTGTGTGTCAACACATTTGCTTCAGGTGTCAACACAGCTTTTCTAAGTATCGACACAGACTTCCTTAAGTGTCGACACATGGACTTAGAAACTTTCTTTTGCATTTTATCCAATACTTAACCTGCACATATAAACTCAAAATAACATCAAGTACACCTTGATGTATATCATTGAGCTAAGTGAGGCTTCTCCAAATCAGGTATATATTTTCAAATGTACCCAACAATCTCCCTTTATTTGGAGAAGTCATAACCCTTTAGTCAATGATATACACCACTTATTATAAACAAACATTATGATGTATATAAACATTATATGACAGGGCAACTTATAAACAAAACATATATCAAAATCACATCACAGAATAAGAATGCAACTTGAATGAACATGAAACATTGTTTTGTTTATTTTAATAAAAAGTTTCTTAACAACTGATTACATAGATTTCTTTTAAAACTAAAAATTACATTGTTCTAGCAAAATTTAGTAAATCTATCCTAAGGCTGATCAGGCTCCCTAATGACTATGCATTTTCCTGGCTTAATCTGAGCTTGCACAGGAGGTTCTGCATCATCAATAGTCTTTTTTCCTTTCAACTCTTCCTTTTTCTGAACTTCAGCCTTAATCCTTTGCCTTTCAAAATAATGAAAAGGCTTAGGAAAGTACTTGCTAGGCTCCTGAGCATTAAGAGGTAGCTTCCCAATCTTAGCCTTTCTTCTATGCTGCACAATGGCTTCCTGTCTTGCCTCATACTTCTGCCATTCTTGTTCATTATATCACTTGCCCCTTTCATGAACTTGATCTTTCACAGCTTTCCAGGCAGTTAAAATTATATTTCTTGAAGTGGGGCTCCACTGCTCAAAATCGGGCTTTAACTCAGCCTGTTCCTTGAATCTTTTCTTTGAAAGTTGAGCTTCCTGCTAAACTCTCAAGGCAGCTTCTCTCATGTCAACTTTCTCTATAATGGCATTTTCAACATCCTGTGGAGGACTGTACATTGTCTGAACCTGTTGTTAAATCATATCAAAATCTGCTGGAGGGTAGATGATCTAAGCAACTTCAGGTTGATCACCTCTAGCATAAGCAGGTTGCACACCAGATTCTGCAACATTATCATCATCACAAAGGGGTGGATATCCCAGAGTGGCTCTGATGCTATTAGATATCCATTTTGCATGATCTGAGCCAGCATTGACTAACACTCTCTCCCCCTTTATGTCTTCTCTTACAATGTGATCTCTTAAGTCATCCTTTTGAAATCTTATTTGGCCATCAAGAAAATTGACATCATCTTTAAAAAATGATTTTAACTTTAGAAGCTGATCAGAAATTATTTTATGAGAAGTAGTAATGGCTATCTTAAAGGAATCCAAGGCTTCCTGTAGCTTCTGATCAAATTCCTCTTTCTCCTTAGCCCTTGCTTCAGTCATTGCAATAACTGTTTTCTTTACTTCAGTGACTATCTCATTGTGAGATTCAGTCAGATTGTCATTCATTCTAATCTTATTTTCAAGGACATAGCCTTGTTTGACAGCAATATCATCCACTTGTTTCTTGACTTCTACTTGTTGCTTTGCTAGAAATACTACAACATTGCCCCCCTTGTAGAAGCAATCTGTCATCTCTTTCTTATGGAGATTGACTTCAAACCTTATGGATTTAATATCTTGAGCCAAATCAAATTGAAGTGATTTATGGCTTTCATCCACATATTTCTCAAGAGCCATTCTCTGCTCATCCAATTTAACTTGCAAAGCCACCATTAATGAGCTATAATCAGTCCTTGGGGTTGGTTGTGAAGTAGTAGCTTGCAAAGCCTTCTTATAGCTCTGGCTTCTTCTCTTGAAAACCATCAGTTTTCTTTTGTTTATACTTGCAATCTCCTCATCCTCTGAAGCAGAGGTAATGGCAATATTAACTCTTTCTTTAGGACTAGGAGGCAGCTACTTTTCAGTCCTATGTTGCACCCCCTCAATGTTAACTTGCTCCCCCTCATCTGCTGCTCCCTCTATGTCAGGAAACAATTCTTCCAGAGTGAATTCTTGTTGAATGTGAACTGGTGATACAGCTGTATCAGGAGCATCAACAACTACAGATGTATCCTCCATGATCACATTTAGTGATGGACTGTTGACATGATGTGTTTCAAGAATAGATTGTGAATCCATTTCACTTGCCAAGTGAATTCTCTCCTCCCCTTGTACCTGTGCAGTAATTGTCTCCCCCTGCACTTGTGCATTCTCAGTATTGTCCTGTACTTGTACACTATCTAGCTCCCTCTGCACCTGTGCACTAACTATTTCCTTCTGCACTTGTGCAGTCTCAGTAAGGTCATGTTAAGGAGATTTCTCAGCAACTTCCTATCTTTCTATATCTGGTAAGTCCTTTGTTAGGACTCTATCCCATCTTAAGATGATCTTGATGTCCATTTTTCTCATATGTTTTATTTTAGAACCAGGAATCTGGTTCATTACTTCTAGAATGGCTACAGCCAAGTATAGACTAATTATTCTAGCCAAATTAGGCTTCTTGATGCTTTCCTTAATCTTCTCAAAAAGTACTACAGACCAATCTGTGTTGAGTGTGAAGATTATCCTTATCATGAGGCTGAACATATAGGTTGAAATCCTATCATGTCCCCATGGCTTACACATAACCATCTTTCCAACCACTTTTGAAAGAAATTTACCTTGCTGATTCATCCCTTTCCTATTAATTGCAGCTCCAATCTTCAAGGTGGGATCCAATCCACACCATTGTAGTGCCTCCCTTATTTTTGATACTGGGACTTCTTCTTCATCCTGAGTTCTTGGAAGATGAAGAATTTTTCTCAAACTTTTCAAGTTCACTTTGACTTTTGCTCCATGAACTGTAAATCTAATCTTAAGTCCTGTTGATTCTATTGTTGCTGCAGCATAGAACTCAAAAACCTCCTTCTTCCAAATCTTGGTAGGTTCGGATATCATAAACTCCAAACCACTTTCAGCAAACAGTGTAATTACTCCTTTAATCTCTGACTCTGCATCATTAAAGGCATGGCAAACAACCTCAAAACCTTCGTTAATATTATCTTCAATCTTTGGCGCCATTGGGATGGAGAGAAAACTTGAATTGAGAGCAGAGAGTTGGTCGACACAAGGGTTTAGTCTCGAAAATCTGGAGAGCGTGTCGATAGAATATGTTCTCGACCTATTTATACCCTTCTAAACAAAGAAGGTCAACAGGCGGGCAAAAATTGTCTAGAAGTGTTGACACTGTTGAAAAGTGTCGACACATACTTCTATTGTCTCGACCACAATGTTGACTACTATGTGTCGACACCAATTGATGATATGTCGACACTAGACATACTTAGTAGTTCATAAGAAATTCTGTGTCGATTCTTATTGCAAGTGTCGACAAGAATTCTTGGAAGTGTCGACACCATTACTCTGGTTGTGTCGACACCACTAACTGAAGTGTCGACACCACTTCTCTAGATGTGTAGACACAGATTTACTGAAGTGTCGACATCACTTCTCTGAATGTGTCGACACAGATTTACTTTGCCAAATTTGTGAGACTAATCTATGTTCAACATTCCTAATTCAATTTTAAATTTATTGAATTTAGTTTCATCTAGAGGCTTAGTAAAAATATCTGCAATCTGATAATCTGTTTTGACAAATACTAGTGAGATGTCCTCTTTCTCTACATGTTCTCTAAGAAAATGGTATCTTATTTCTATATGCTTAGTCCTACTATGTGAAACAGGATTATTAGCAATAAAAATAGCACTAGTAGAATCACAAAATAAAGGTGTTCTACTTACCTGAATACCATAGTCTTCTAGCTGGTGCTGAATCCACAACAGTTGTGCACAACAAATTCCTTTTTCCACATATTCAGACTCAGCTGTGGAAATTGCAACAATAGTGCTTCTTACTGCTCCAAGACACCAATCTTCCTCCTAGAAATTGACAGGTGCTTGTTGTGCTTTTTCTATCTTCTTTGCAACCTGCAAAGTCTGCATCTGAATAGCCTGTCAGTAGAAAATCTCCATTCCTAGGGTACCAAAGGCCTAGATTAGGTGTGCCCTTTAGATATCTCAAAATCCTTTTTACTGCAGTGTAATGAGATTCTTTAGGGCATGATTGGTACCTAGCATAGACACATATTGCATATATAATGTCTGGTCTACTAGCAGTTAGATATAGAAGAGAGCCAATTATTCCTCTATACAAAGACTCATCTACAGGTATACCTGTATCATCTTTGCATATAAGCATACTTGTTCCCATAGGAGTTCTCATGGTGGAGGATGATTCCATACCATACTTCTTAATTAACTCCTTGGTGAACTTAGACTGGGATATGGAAAAGCCATCATCAGTTTGTCTTACTTGAAGGCCCAAGAAGAACTTAAGTTCCCCCATGCTGCTCATTTCAAACTTCCCTTGCATAAGTTTAGCAAACTTCTTGCAAAGGTTGTTTTCTGTAGACCCAAATATTATGTCATCTACATAAATCTGGACTAAGATTGTCTTACCTTTGGATTCCCTTAGGAATAGAGTTTTGTCTATTTTCCCCCTTGAGAATTTGTTCTCAATAAGGAAAGTAGACAGGGTTTCATACCAAACCCTTGGATCTTGCTTTAACCCATATAAAGCTTTCCTAAGTCTATAAACATAATCAGGTTTAAGAGAATCAACAAAACCTGAGGGCTGCTCTACATAGACTTCTTCTTTTAGATTTCCATTTAAGAATGCTGATTTTACATCCATTTGGAATACCTTGAAGCCTTGATATGCTGCATAGGCAAGGAACATCCAAATTGCTTCCAGTCTTTCTACTGGGGCAAAGGTTTGATCAAAGTCAATACCCTTTTCCTGCCTGTAACCTTTTGCAACAAGTCTTGCTTTGTTCTTCACAATGATTCCATTCTCATCCAGTTTGTTCCTAAGGATCCACTTTGTTTCAATGATGTTGTGGTCTTTTGGTTTAGGAACTAACTCCCAGACCTTGCACCTTCTAAACTGATTCAGCTCCTCTTGCATGGCATCAATCCAATGTGGGTCTATAATAGCTTCTTCAAATTTCTTTGGCTCCTGTTGAGATAGGAAGCTTGAGCAAAGCACTGTGTTCAAGTTCCTGCTTTTGGTTTGCACTCCATGTCTTAGGTCACCAATTATCTGATTTGCTGGATGATCCTTGAAGTGTCTAACAGCTGGAGGTAGATTATCTTTTGGTTGAACACCTCAAGTCTCTTCAATATGCTGCACCTCTTGGTGTGCATCTACATCTAGAGAGTCATGTACTCCCCCTGGACAGTAGCAACCATTTTCCACTTCCTTCTCTTCAGTTGTTTCTTCTGTAATGGTAAGCTTGTCCATTTTCTCATTAATACCTATAGAACTGCATGAGCTACAAGACAACTAACTGTTAATCAGTCTTGTTTCATCAAATACAATATGTACAGACTCTTATAAAACTTGAGTAATCAAGTTGTAGACTCTATAAGCCTTACTATTGTTGCTGTACCCAACATATATCCCATCTTGGGATTTGACAGCAAACTTAGTTAAATAAGACTTGCCATTATTAAGGACATATCACTTGCAACCAAAGATCCTAAAATAGGATAAGTTTGGTTTTCTACCCTTCATGATCTCATAGGGAGTCTTTTTGCGGCTTTTAGTGATAGATGCCCTATTAATCACATGACATGCAGTGTTTACTGCCTCAGCCCAGAAATACTCTGGGAGAGAAGTGTCTCTCAATAGAGTTCTACCAGCCTCAATCAATGTTTTATTCTTCCTTTCAGTATTACCATTTTGCTGTTGTGTTCTAGGTGAGGAGAATTCTTGAAAAATCAAAAATTCTTCACACAGTTTTGTCATACTCTCAGATTGAAATTAAGTGTCATGGTAACTTCTGATTTTGACCACTGAACTGTCAAATTCATTCTGAATTTTCTTGACAAAGCTGTATAAAATACTTGGGGTTTCTGATTTTTGTCTCAGAAAGAACACCCAGGAATATCTAGAATAGTCATCTACCACCACAAAAGTGTAGACCTTCCTACCTAGACTATGAACTGACATAGGACCAAATAAATCCATATGTAAGAGGTATAGACACCTCACTGAATCCTTGTTTTCAAGGCTATGAACGGAGGATTTTGTCTGCTTGCTTTTTTGACAAGCTGAGCATATCCAATCCTTTATGCACTAAACTTTTGGACCATTCCTTACTAACTCTTTGCTAAAGAGTTGGCAAATAGATTTGTAGTTAAGATGGGCCAGCCTCTTGTTCCATTTGACACAATGAGAGGCTCTCTCATCAGTTACAAGACAAATAGGAGAACCTTTGTTCTCACACTCAAAATTAAGACAATACACATTCCTTTTTCTATATCCTGTCAAAATGACCTTTTGATCACTTGAACTTTTGATATGACATCCATTCTTAACAAATGAAATGTCATATCCTAAATCACTCAGCTAACTTATGCTTATAAGGTTGTGTTTCAAACCCTTCACATAGGCCACTTGAGTGATAGTAATCTGGTTACTAGAAATGTTACAAAATCCTTTGATGATTCCTTTTTCAGAGCCACCAAAGATTACTTTAGGCCCATTTATGATAAGCAAGTACTCCTTGAGCAATCACTTTGTTTCAGTCATGTGCTTGGAATATCCACCTTCCAAGTACCATATAGGGGTATGGTGACTTGGACTCACCTGCAATAAAGAATTAAATCTCCTTAGAACCCAAGTAAGTCTTGGGTCCTTGGTTCAAGTTAGCTTCATACTTACCAAATCTACCTGTTGTTCTTCTAACAGGTAGACTGTTGTTCTTCCTGACACTAGTGGTGTGCCAGCAATCTATGGCATAATGACTTGTCTTACCACACCACCAACATTCATACTTGTATCTATTTTTAGATACATTCTTGGCAGTCTTGTTGACAGCAAATCTTTTGTTTTGTTCTGGTACTACTGCAGCTACACCCACTATTTTCTTAGGAACATGGGGTTTATGTACATGGGCTGCCTTATTGACATAAACACCCTTGTCATTCAAAACTTCGGTCTTACTATGACCATGAGTATTCTCAAAGTAATATTTGTTAGAAGGCACTTGTACCTTTCTAAAAACTAAAGGGACTTTAAAATTCAGTGGTTGGACTGAGGCTTTGCCCTTTTTCTTGAATTGGATAGCCCTGGTGTTACCTTTAAAGCCTATTCCAGCCTTACCCTTTTGAGCCACAAACTCATCTATTAAGGGTAAAACTGATTTTGGCTTGGAATAACTAGCAACCAAATCTTTTTCCTTTTGAAGTCTGGCTTCCAGACTTTTAATTAGATAATTTTTGTATATGATTATGCCCATCTGAATAACAGTTATAGTTTTCAGTTTGGCAACCTCATTCAATTTTTGATCCAACTCTTTCTCTAAGTCAGATGCAACCATCTTAAGATCTGTAATTTCCTTAGCCTGAGTTTTGGCAAGGTTCTTGCTTTTCTTTAGTTCCTGCAACAAGTCCCCATATTCATCTATCAGCTGATGAATATCACCTTCAGACTCAGACCCATCCACATCACTTGATGCAGATGTAGCTGACTCTGTGACAGTACTACAATCTGAATTACTAGAAAAACATTGTACCTTGCTAGTACTAGGCTGATCCTGGCACTTGTCTTCTTCTGATACAGCCATCAGTCCCATGCACTAATGGTCTTCTTATGCATAGATAAATTTCAGCAATTGAATAAACTCATCTTCTTCATCTGCTGCATATAGGCCAATGTATGCCTCAGCTCCAGATTAAGACTCTGAAGATGATTGGTCTGTCAAGCTCTTCTCCTTCTTAGAAACAAAGTATTTCTCTTTCTTACTCTTTTGTTGAGTCTTCCTTTTATCAGCAGACTCCTTTCCTTTGTCTGGACACTCAGCTATAACATGTCCAGGCTTATTACAGCAGTAGCAAACAATCTTTGATGTTGTAGATTTGCTAGGCTTAGACCTGCTCCTGTCATTCCTTGATTAATTCCTCTTTTGATAATAGTCATCCACAGGATGAGATGTGGAGGGGCTTGATTTCCACTGCTTCTTCTTCAGGAATCTCTGAAACTTCCTTGTGAAGGCAGCAAAATCTTTGTCTAACTCACTGTTATCTGAACTTCGGTTGTCTGAAATATCTGAAGTAATTTCAGCAACAATCTCAGGAGGTGATAGAGACATCCTCCTATTCTTCCTAGTGGCTTCCACTTTGAAGGCCATAGACTTTTCTTTATGCTCCCCTTTAGCACTTTTCTCTTCTTCTTTCCTAGCCATAAGCTGCATCTCATATGACAACAATTTTCCAAACAAAGTTGGAGGAGAGATATCTGCAAGTTTGGCCACTTCTCTAATGTCACAAATCTTAGTGTCCCAATCCTTTGTCGAGGATCTTAGAAATTTATCATTCAGTTTATATGTACTGAAGATCCTTCCATAGGACATCATCTTATTTACTATTCTATAAAACTTCTTATAACACTCAGTTATACCATCTGACTTTCCTTGTCTGAAACTCTCATATTCCTGGTTCAGAACAGATTTTCTATCTTGTCTGACTTCTTCAGTGTTGGGTACATTGGAAAATGTGTACCTGATTTGAAGAAGCCCAACTTAGCTCAATGATATACATCAAGGTGTATTTGATGTTGTTTTGAGTTGACATGTGCAGGTGAAGAAGTATTAAAGAATGCAGAAAAATATTCTAAGTCCACATGTCGACACCTGAAGAAATTGTGTCGACACTTCAGAATATTTGTGTCGACACTTCAGAATATCAGTGTCGACACAGAGAATGATAGACGACCACATTTATGTCGACACTGGGAAGCAGTGTCGACACATAAAGAAAATAGTCGACTTCAACTATGTCGACACTGGGAAGCAGTGTCGACACATAGAGAAAATCGTCGACCTCAGCACTGGGAAGCAGTGTCGATACCGTGAAAGATAGTCAACCAGAGAAGGTTAGTCGACACCGTGAAAGATAGTCGACCAGAGAAGGTTAGTCGACACCGTGAAAGATAGTCGACCAGAGAAGGTTAGTCGACACCGTGAAAGATAGTCGACTAGTGAAAGATAGTCGACCAGAGAAAGATAGTCGACTCACAGAAGAAGATAGTCGACCACAACTGTGTCGACACTGGGTGGATGTGTCGACACCAGAAGACTGTGTCGACACATATTGGCAGAAGTCGACTATGCTTGTGTCGACACCAGAAGACTGAGTCGACACATTTTGGCAGGATTGAAGATTGCTGTGTCGACACCTGAAGGCTGAGTCGACACATGCTGAGTTCTGAATCTACAACAACTGTGTCGACACACAGGACTTGTGTCGACACACTGCAGAGTCTAGACCAAGTTATTTTCTGAAGAAGCTGTGTCGACTTAAAGGCAACTCAGTCGACATCATCAAAGACTGTGTCGACACCAAAGTCACTTGTGTCGACACAGATATACAGATTGGTCTCGACACTTTCTAACAGACTGTCTCGACATTTTGCTGTCCAAGGCTAAGGTACAAGAACTGTTTGAAGACTTGACAGCTGTGGGTTGCCACAGTTTAACTGAAGCTGTCAGACCTGTCAGAAAACAGTTAGAAACCGGATCAGCCGGTTACCATGAAGAAAGTCTATAAATAGACACATTCAGAAGGAATTAAATATGCAGCTAAGCTAAGAAAAATAATAGAAGAAGATCTAAGAAGAAGAAACAGAAGGATTACGATCCTGTTGAAGTTTCAATTCAAGAAAGTGAAAAAGAAGATCTTCATCAGAAGGTCTCAGAAGAAGAAGTCTGAAGTTTCAGTAAAGGTGTTGGATAGAGGGAGATCCAGTCATCTTGAAGAAGAAGAAGGAAGCCATCAGTGGTTTCTCAAGAAGCTGTTTGGAAATCAACTCAGCTAAGTTCAGATTCAAGAAGCTTTGAAGAAAGCTCAGATTCAGTTGATTTCATCAGCTGATCAAGAAGTGTCTTGTCCTCTTCTCTCTCAACAAAGGCAAGACATCAAAATATCTTTTTCTAAATTTCTGTAGGATCTGTTTACACAGATCTGAGTTGTAAGCCTATGTTATAAAGGCTGAGTGTAGGAGAGGTGATCTCTGAGTGGTAGGGCTATTTGCCTGAGTGTAGGAGAAAGTTATTCTCTGAGTGGTAGGCCTTGAGGCAAGGCTGAGGTAGGGCTGTTGAGCCTGAGTTGTAGGAACCTATCCTGGTTCTGAGCTGTAGGATCTGAGGATCTGAGTATAGTGGAAGTTTGGCCGAATCTAGCATATTGCTAGATAGGTGAAGGGGGAAAGTGGATGTACCCAGACCTTGGGGAACCACTATAAAACATTGTACAATCTGTGATGCTTAGTTGTTTGTGAATGCTGTGCTAGATGTTTTAAATTGTAATTGAATTCTGCCTAGATTTATAGACAAGAAATTAGAACCTATTCACCCCCCCCCCTCTAGGTGTTTAGGTTGTCTTGAAAGTAAAACTAACAAGTGGTATCAGAGGGAGGTTCCTCAAAAAGGACTTAACAGTCTGAGGTAGATCTGATAGGCAGAATCAAGATTCAAAAAGATGGGTTCTGGTGAGAATCATAAGGAGCTAGGGTCTATGAAATTACCCATATGCAAGAAAGAAATTTTTGGAATTTGGAAAGAAAGAGTCAGACTGTTTATGGAAGCATCTGACCCAAGGATTTATATCACAGTACAGGAAGGCCCCTTCATTCCAATGAAGGTATCAGTTCTTGATGCAAATATCCAAACTCCAAAGAGTTATTCAGAAATGACCAAGGATGAAATCATCTTGGCAACCATGGATAAAAGAGCTCAGAACATTATTGTTAGTGCCATAGATGATTCAACTTTTCAGAATCTGATTCACTGCAAGACCTCCAAAGAGATGTGGGACACATTGATTCTCTACATGGAGGGATCTGAAGAAGTGAGGCAGGACAGGAAATCTATGCTCAATCAGGAGTATGAAAGTTTTAGACAAGGAAAATCTGATAGCATAACTGAGTGCTACAAGAAATTCTATAGAATTTTGAATGAGCTTATGTCCTATGGAAGAGTCTTCAGTACTTATGAACTGAATGACAAATTCTTGAGATCCTTAACAAAGGATTGGGACACAAAGATCTGTGCCATAAGAGAAGTGGCTAAATTGGCAGAGATATCTCCTCCCACCTTGTTTGGAAAGTTGCTATCCTATGAAATGCAACTTATGGTGAGAAAGGAGGAGGAAAAGAATTCAAGAGGAGAGCATAGAGAAAAGACTGTGGCATTCAATGCTGAAGCCACTAGAAAGAATAGGAGGAAATCACCATCTCCTCCTAAGGAAGTTACAGAAGATAGTTCTGAAAATTCAGATAAGGGTTCAGAAAGCTGTGATTCAGATGCAGACTTTGCTGCATTCACAAGGCAATTCCAAAGGTTCTTGAAAAAGAAGCAATGGAAGTCTAGGCCTTCCACATCACAGCAAGTTGATGACTATTATCAGACGAAAAGGTCATCAAGGAAAGAAAAGAGCAGATCAAAGCCCAGCAAAGCCACTACTTCAAAGATTGTCTGCTATTGTTGTAATATGCCTGGACATGTAGTGGCTGACTGTCCTGATGAGAGAAAGGAATCTTCAGACAAAAAGAAGACTTATCAGAAAGGCAAGAAGGAGAAATCCTTTGTTGCAAAGAAAGATAAGAGTCTAACAGACCAGTCAACTTCAGAGTCAGAATCTGAAGCTGAAACATATATTGTATTATATGCTGCATCTGAAGAAGAGGAGTTTCTGCAGTTGCTAGACTCCATCAATGAACAAAAGGATCATCAGTGTATGGGGCTGATGGCAGGAACAGAAGAGGACATATGCCAGAATCAGTCTGGTCATAATAAGGTACAATGTCCTTCTATTACATCTGTTTGTTGTACAAGTGAAGAATCAGCTACATCTGCATCAAGTGATGTAGATGCATCTGAATCTGAAGGAGATGTCTATCAATTGATAGACAAGTATGGGGATTTGTTGCAGGCCCTTAAGAAAAGCAAGAACCTGGTTAAATCTCAGGCTCAGGAAATTGCTGAACTAAGGGTTGCTACAACTGAGTTAGAGAAGGTTATTGATCAAAAATTAAATGAAATTGCCAAGCTGAAGAATATAACTATTATTCAGATGGGCACAATTAATTATACTAATGATCAAGTGAAGAGTCTGGAGGCCAGACTTAGAATTGAAAGGGATTTAGTGGCTAGTTACTCTAAGCCAAAATCTGTCTTACCCTTGATAGATGAATTTGTCACTCAAAAGGGTAAGGCTAGATTAGGATTTAAAGGTAACTCCAGGGCTGGCAGATTCAAGAGGAAAGGCAAAGCTCCTGTTCAGCCACTAAATCTTTCAGTCCCCATAAAGTTTAGTAAGGTGAAAGTGCCTTCTAACAAATATGATCATGAAGATATTCAAGGTTATATTAAGACTAATGTTCTGAAGAACAAGGGTGTAAATGTAAGCAGGTCTACCTATGGTCATAAACCCAATGGTTTTAAGAAATCAGTAGGTGAAGTTGCTGTAGCACCAGCAATGAACAGAAATTCTTCTGACAAGGATGTATCTAGATCTAGATACAATAAGTTTGAATGTTGGTGCTGTGGCAAGAGAGGCCATTTTGCACTAGACTGCTGGTATAACACAAGTGTTATAAAGAACAATAGTCTACCTGTTAGAAGAGGTTATGGTAGCTTTATTAATGCTAACCTGAACCAAGGACCCAAGACTTACTTGGGTTCTAAGGGTAAGTAATTCTGTGTTGCAGGTGAATCCAAGTTACCATGCCCCTATATGGTACTTGGATAGTGGTTGTTCCAGGCACATGACTTGAACAAAGGGGCTGCTGAAGGAGTATTCATCTGTCAAAGATGGACCTAAAGTGATCTTTGGTGGATCTGAAAAAGGAGTCATCAAAGGGTTTGGTAACATTTCTTCTAACCTAATTATTATCACTCAAGTGGCTTATGTAAAAGGTTTGAAACATAATCTAATAAGCATAAGCCAGCTAAGTGATTTAGGATATGACATTTCATTTGTTAAAGATGGATGTCATATCAAGAGGTCAAGTGATCAAAAGATCATATTGACTGGGTATAGGAAGAGAAATGTATATTGTCTTAATTTTGAATGTGAGAATAAGGCTTCTCCCATCTGTCTTGTAGCTGATGACAATGCTTCTCATTGTGTTAAGTGGCACAAGAGATTGGCTCATCTAAACTACAAGACAATTGGCCAACTCTTTAGCAAAGAGTTAGTGAGGAATGGACCTCAAATTAAGTGTATAAAGGAAGGGATATGCTCAGCTTGTCAAAAGGGCAAGCAGACAAAATCCTCCTTTCAAAGCCTTGAAAATAAGGATTCTGTGAGGTGCTTATACCTCTTGCATATGGATCTTTTTGGTCCTATGCCAGTTCATAGTCTAGGTAGGAAGGTCTACACTTTTGTGGTTGTAGATGACTATTCTAGATTTACATGGGTGTTCTTTCTGAGACAAAAATCTGAAACCCCAAGTGTATTACTTAATTTTGTAAAGCAAATTCAGAATGAACTGAATAGTACAGTGGTCAAAATCAGAAGTGACCATGGTACTGAGTTTCAATCTGAAAGCATAACAAACTTGTGTAAAGACTTTGGGATTTTCCAAGAGTTCTCCTCACCTAGAACACCTCAGCAAAATGGAATTGCTGAAAGAAAGAATAGAACATTAATTGAAGCTGGTAGAACTTTATTGAGTGACACCTCTCTCCCAGAATATTTTTGGGCTGAGGCAGTTAACACTGCTTGTCATGTAATCAATAGGGCTACTATCACCAAAAGCCACAAAATGATTCCCTATGAGATTGTGAAAGGCAGAAAACCAAATCTATCTTACTTTAGGATCTTTGGTTGCAAGTGTTATATACTTAACAATGGCAAGTCATATTTGACTAAGTTTGCTGCCAAATCCCAGGATGGGATATTTGTTGGGTACAGCACAAATAGTAAGGCCTATAGAGTCTTCAACTTGACTACTCAAGCTGTTGAGGAATTTGTGCATGTTGTGTTTGATGAAACAAGATTAATCAACTGTGAGTTGTCTTGTAGATCAAATGACTCAACAGGTATAAGCAAAAGTATGGACAAGCTTTCCATTACTGAAGTATCAAAGGAAGATGGGGCATTGGAAAATGAAGGCTTCAGTCCAGGGGGAGAACAAGACACTATAGAAGCTGATGAAAATCAAGAGAATCAGTTAAATGAAGGAGCTGGAGATGTTCAACCAAAAGGAAATCTTCCTCCAGCTACAAGACATTTAAGAGATCATCCAGCTGATCAGATAATAGGTGATCCAAGACAAGGGGTGCAAACTAGAAGCAGGAATCAAAACACAGTTCTACATTCAAGTTTCCTGTCACAAATGGAGCCTAAGAAGTTTGAAGAAGCTATCCAAGACCAGCACTGGATTGATGCTATGTAAGAGGAGCTGAATCAATTCAGAAGGTGCAATGTCTGGGAGCTTGTTCCTAAACCAAGA
The DNA here is from genome assembly GCA_039513925.1 of Platanthera zijinensis. Classification (NCBI taxonomy): domain Eukaryota; kingdom Viridiplantae; phylum Streptophyta; class Magnoliopsida; order Asparagales; family Orchidaceae; genus Platanthera; species Platanthera zijinensis. Next base: position 111,152,645 of record CM077084.1, on the reverse strand, counting down.
GGCCACAACATAATTGGCACAAAATGGATCTATAGGAACAAGCTAGATGAAAGTGGGATAATAGTAAAGAATAAAGCAAGATTGGTTGCAAAAGGATACAAGCAGGAAGAAGGGATTGAATTTGATCAAACCTTTACTCCAGTAGCAACCTAGAGGCAATCAGAATATTCCTTGCCTATGCAGCCTATCAAGATTTCAAAGTATACCAGATGGATGTGAAGTCAGCATTTCTGAATGGTGATCTTAAAGAAGAAGTATATGTAGAGCAGCCATCAGGTTTTGTAGATCCTCTTAAACCTGATTTTGTTTATAAGCTTAGGAAAGCTCTGTATGGGTTAAAGCAAGCCCCAAGGGCTTAGGTATGAAACCCTGTCTACTTTCCTTATTGAGAATAAATTCTCAAGAGGAAAAATTGACAAAACTCTATTCCATAGGGAATCCAAAGGCAAGATCATCTTAGTTCAGATCTATGTTGATGACATAATCTTTGGATATACTGAAAACAACCTTTGTAAAAAGTTTGCCAAACTTATGCAAGGGAAGTTTGAGATGAGCAGTATGGGGGAACTGAAATTCTTCTTGGGACTCCAAGTAAGACAGACTGATGATGGCTTGTACATATCACAGTCTAAGTTCACCAAAGAATTGATTAAGAAATATGGTATGGAGTCATCCTCCACCATGAGAACTCCTATGGGAACAAGTATGCCTATATGCAAAGATGATGCAGGTAAACCTGTTGATGAGACTTTGTATAGAGGAATAGTTGGCTCACTACTATATCTCACTACTAGTAGACCAGATATTATGTATGCTACATGTGTCTGTGCTAGGTACCAAGCCTGCCCTAAAGAATCTCATTATACTGCAGTTAAAAGGATTCTGAGATATCTTAAGGGCACACCTAATCTAGGTCTTTGGTACCCTAGGAATAGAGATTTTCAACTAACAGACTATTCAGATGCAGATTTTGCAGGATGTAGAGAGGATAGGAAGAGTACTACAGGTACTTGTCAATTCCTGGGAGGAAGACTAATATCATGGAGTAGTAAGAAGCAGACCAGTGTGGCAATTTCCACAGCTGAGTCTGAGTATGTTGCTGCTGGAAGCTGCTGTGCACAGCTATTATGGATGCAGCATCAGCTAAAGGATTATGGTATTCAAGTAAGTAGAACACCTCTTTTGTGTGATTCTAAGAGTACAATTTCTATTGCTAATAATCCTATTTCTCATAGTAGAACTAAGCATATAGAAATAAAATACCATTTTCTTAGAGAACATGTAGAAAAAGAAGACATCTCATTGGAATTTGTGAAAACAGATTATCAAATAGCAGATGTGTTTACTAAGCCCCTAGATGAGACCAAATTCAATAAATTTAAAATTGAATTAGGTATGTTAACCATTGATTAGTGTAATCACAAAATCATCAACAATAAAGTTGAAGTGGTAACAAGACATTCAAGTGATATTAAGACACATTGAAGTAGTATAAAGTACTTTGTTGTACTTATAAGTTGTGATGAACAAACAGAAATTGGCTAAGTAAGATGGTGTCGACACATTCAGTAATTATGTGTCGACTCAGGGTAGTAATGTCGACAAGTCAGAGATATTGTGTCGACACAGAAAATATTTGTCGACACTTAAGAATCTTATTGTCGACTTATCCAGGAATGTAGTGTCGACTTCACCAGGATAGTGGTGTCGACACTTACAGATTTTGTGTCGACACTTATACTAAGAGTCGACACAGAATTTCTGATGCTCTACTATATATCTCTGGTGTCGACATAACCGCAAATTGGTGTCGACACATAGTAGACGAACTTGTAGTCGAGTCAATAGAAGCTTGTGTCGACACAATCCATCTGTGTCGACACTTATAGTCTGTTTTTGACGTCTTTTGATCTTCTTTAAATAGAAGGTATAAATAGGTCAAAAACTCATTCTGTCGATACGCTTACAAGGTTTTCGAAAGCCTGTGTCGACATTCTCCCTCTCTCTCTCTTTCTCTCATCTTTCAAGCTTTCTTGACTGATCAATGGCGCCAAAGATTGAAGATAATGTTAATGAAGGATATGAGTTGGTGCGTCAGGCCTTTGCTGCTGCCCCTCCAGATGTTCTTGGGGTTATCTCTCTCCTCTCCGACTCAGGCTTAGAATTTCTGGTTTCCGAACCATCAAAGATATGGAAGAAGGAGGTGCATGAGTTCTTTACCTCTGCCTCTGTAAACTCTGAAAGTCATGAAATAAAATCAACAGTTCATGGGTCACCTGTGGAGATTACACCAAGTAAGATAAGAACAATTCTGCAATTACCTACAATTGAGAATGAAGAGGATGTCCCTGCTTCTAAATCTAGGGAGGCTCTTCAATGGTGTGGATTGGAATCCACCATGAAAATTGGAGCTGCGTTCAATCGGAAAGGAATGAATCAACAGGGCAAGCTTCTGTCAGAAGTGGTAGGAAAAGTTATTCTGTGCAAGTCAGGTGGACATGATAGGATTTCTGCCTATATGTTCAGCCTAATGACCAGGATTGTGTTTACAATTCCAACGGATTGGTCATCTGTAATTTTTGAAAAGATTAAGGAAGGGATCAAGAAGCCAAATCTGGCTAGGATAATGAGTATATACCTAAGTAAGGAGATTCCTGAGGTTATGCAACATCAACCTGGAACTAAAATTAATCACATGAGAAGGATGGACATGAGATTGTTCTCCAGATGGGATAGGGTGCTGACCAAAGAGATGCCTGAAGTGAAAAGGCAGGATTCACCTGAGAAATCCCCAGGTCATGCTACCAGTACTGGGCATCCACAAGAAGAGCAAGTAAGACTAGAGGTTGAAGATCAGCCTGCATCTACACAAGTTCAGGATGCCACAATACCTGCTGTTCAAGAAGAAGAAGTAAGTATACCAGCTCAGCAAGTTTATTCTCCTACACAAACTGTATCTACTCATGACCAGGTACAGGTGCAGGGGGAGCTGGTGTATTTTCCTACAAAAGAGATTTCTAATATTTCTATTTCTGCACAGGTCCAGGGGGAGCAAGTGCTAGAAGATGCTCCAATTCATCAATCTCCAAATTTGAATACTGCAAATGAACAAGCCTAGAAGGAATATACTCTGGAGGAGTTATTTCCAAATGATGAAATAATTACTGATAGTCTGGAAGTGGAGCAAGAAATTGAGGGGGAGCCAGTGCATGTTGAGACTGTACAGCATGGAACTGAAGCAGCTGTTTCTCCTCCTCCCAAAGAAAGAGTTCAAATTGATAGCACTTCTGATTCAGAGACTGAAGAAGCCAGGGTGGCAAAAAAGAGAAAACTTATGGTCTTCCAGAGAAGGAGCAAGAGCTATAAGCAGGCTCTACAGTCTACAGCACATCACACTCCTTCTGACTTTGATTATAACAAGTTCTTGGTAGATTTACAAGTGAAATTGGATGAACACAGAGTGGCCATTGAAAAATATGTTGATGAGAACAACAAGTCCCTGCAGTTTGACTTAGCTCAAGATATAAAATCTATTAGGTTTGAGGTAAATATGCATAAGAAGGAAATGACAGATTGCTTCCATAAGGGAGGTAATGCTGTGGTATATCTGGCAAAACAACAGCAGACTATCATCCCTAAGGTGGATGACATTGCTTTAAAGCAAAGCTATGTCTTGGAAAATCAGTTAAGAATGAATGACAATTTAACTGAATCTCATCATGAGATCATAGAGGAATTGAAAAAGATTGCTCCAGGCCTGCCTGCAGATAGAGCAAAAGAAATGGAAGAATTTGATAAGAACTTTCAAGCTGCTATTGCTTCTGTTAAGACTGCAATCACTACCTCTCAAAAAGAAATATCTGACAAGCTTCAAAAGTTAAAACCATTTTTTAAAGAGGGTGTGAATTATCTGGATGGCCAAATCAGATTTCAAAAGGAAGATCTCAGAGATCATGTTTCTAGAGAAGCCATAAAGGGGGAGAGGATGCTAGTTCATGCAGGCTCAGAGCACACCAAATGGGTGACCAATAGTATTCGATCCACATTGGGATATCCCCCATTGTGTGATGATGCTATGGTGGCTGAGTCAGGAATACAAACAAGTCTACTTGAAGGCAATCAACCTGAGGTTGCCCAAGTCATTTACCCCCCTCCAGATTTTGACATGATTGATCAGCAGGTTCAAGGGATGTATAGTCCTCCAAAGGAGGTTACTAATATTGTTATTGGGAAGGTTGATAAGCCTGAGGCTACTTTGAAAGACCAGCAAGATGCTCTTCTATCTAAGAAAAGGTTTAGAGAGCAGGCTGAACTTAAGCCAGACTTTGAGCAGTGGAGTCCTACTTCCAGAAATATAATACTCACTGCATAGAAGGCTGTCAAAGACAAAGTGCAGGAAAGAGGCAAGTGGTACAATGAGATGGAATGGCAGAAGTATGAAGCCAGGCAAGAGGCCATTGTACAGTTTAGAAGAAAAGCCAAGCTGGGTAGGCTGCTTACAGATGCTCAGGAGCCAAGCAAGTACTTCCCAAAGCCCTTTCATTATTTTGAAAGGCAAAGGCTCAAGGAAGAAGCAAAGAAGAAGACTGATCTAAAAGGCAAGAAGCCAGCTGAAGATTCTAAAGCTCCTGTGAAGGCTCAAGTTCTATCTGGCAAAGGGATTGTCATTAAAGAGCCTGATCAGTCTTAATTTTTTAGTTCATTCAAAGTATTTTGTAATGTTTTGATTAAATCATTAAATGTAATTCTCTGTATTCAAACATTATCAAGTTATAAACAAAATGTTGTTTGGCACCATATAATTTCATTCTGTGATGGATTGTTTTTATGTTTTGTTTATATTAAGTATTCCTGTTATGTCATATATCATCAGTTTATACTTTTTATAAATGGTGTATATCATTGGCTATAGGGTTATGACTTCTCCAAATAGGGGGAGATTGTTGGGTACATTGGAAAATGTGTACCTGATTTGAAGAAGCCCAACTTAGCTCAATGATATACATCAAGGTGTATTTGATGTTGTTTTGAGTTGACATGTGCAGGTGAAGAAGTATTAAAGAATGCAGAAAAATATTCTAAGTCCACATGTCGACACCTGAAGAAATTGTGTCGACACTTCAGAATATTTGTGTCGACACTTCCGAATATCAGTGTCGACACAGAGAATGATAGTCGACCACATTTATGTCGACACTGGGAAGCAGTGTCGACACATAAAGAAAATAGTCGACTTCAACTATGTCGACACTAGGAAGCAGTGTCGACACATAGAGAAAATCGTCGACCTCAGCACTGGGAAGCAGTGTCGACACCGTGAAAGATAGTCGACCAGAGAAGGTTAGTCGACACTGTGAAAGATAGTCGACTAGAGAAGGTTAGTCGACACCGTGAAAGATAGTCGACCAGAGAAGGTTAGTCGACACCGTGAAAGATAGTCGACTAGTGAAAGATAGTCGAACAGAGAAAGATAGTCGATTCACAGAAGAAGATAGTCGACCACAACTGTATCGACACTGGGTGGATGTGTCGACACCAGAAGACTGTGTCGACACATATTGGCAGAAGTCGACTATGCTTGTGTCGACACCAGAAGACTGAGTCGACACATTTTGGTAGGATTGAAGATTGCTGTGTCGACACCTGAAGGCTGAGTCGACACATGCTGAGTTCTGAATCTACAACACACAGGACTTGTGTCGACACACTGCAGAGTCTAGACCAAGTTATTTTCTGAAGAAGCTGTGTCGACTTAAAGGCAACTCAGTCGACATCATCAAAGACTGTGTCGACACCAAAGTCACTTGTGTCGACATAGATAGACAGATTGGTCTCGACACTTTCTAACAGACTGTCTCGACATTTTGCTGTCCAAGGCTAAGGTACAAAAACTGTTTGAAGACTTGACAGCTGTGGGTTGCCACAGTTTAACTGAAGCTGTCAGACCTGTCAGAAAACAGTTAGAAACCGGATCAGCCGGTTACCATGAAGAAAGTCTATAAATAGACACATTCAGAAGGAATTAAATATGCAGCTAAGCTAAGAAAAATAATAGAAGAAGATCTAAGAAGAAGAAACAGAAGGATTACGATCCTGTTGAAGTTTCAATTCAAGAAAGTGAAAAAGAAGATCTTCATCAGAAGGTCTAAGAAGAAGAAGTCTGAAGTTTCAGTAAAGGTGTTGGATAGAGGGAGATCCAGTCATCTTGAAGAAGAAGAAGGAAGCCATCAGTGGTTTCTCAAGAAGCTGTTTGGAAATCAACTCAGCTAAGTTCAGATTCAAGAAGCTTTGAAGAAAGCTCAGATTCAGTTGATTTCATCAGCTGATCAAGAAGTGTCTTGTCCTCTTCTCTCTCAACAAAGGCAAGACATCAAAATATCTTTTTCTAAATTTCTGTAGGTTCTGTTTACACAGATCTGAGTTGTAAGCCTATGTTATAAAGGCTAAGTGTAGGAGAGGTGATCTCTGAGTGGTAGTGCTATTTGCCTGAGTGTAGGAGAAAGTTATTCTCTGAGTGGTAGGCCTTGAGGCAAGGCTGAGGTAGGGCTGTTGAGCCTGAGTTGTAGGAACCTATCCTGGTTCTGAGCTGTAGGATCTGAGGATCTGAGTATAGTGGAAGTTTGGCCGAATCTAGCATATTGCTAGATAGGTGAAGGGGGAAAGTGGATGTACCCAGACCTTGGGGAACCACTATAAAACATTGTGCAATCTGTGATGCTTAGTTGTTTGTGAATGCTGTGCTAGATGTTTTAAATTGTAATTGAATTCTGCCTAGATTTATAGACAAGAAATTAGAACCTATTCACCCCCCCTCTAGGTGTTTAGGTTATCTTGAAAGTAAAACTAACATTCAGAACCCTCCATGTAGACTATCAAAGTGTCCCACATTTCCTTGGAGGTCTTGCAGTGAATCAAATTTTGAAAGGTTGAATCATCTATGGCACTTACTATGATATTCTGGGCTCTTTTATCCATAGTTGCCAGGATGATCTCATCCTTAGTCATCTCAAAAAAATATTTGGGAGTTCTTTGATTTGCATCTAGAACTGACACCTTCATTGGAACATAAGGACCTTCCATTATAGTAATGTAAATCCTTGGATCAGAAGCCTCCATGAAAAGCCTGACCCTTTCTTTCCATATTCCAAAAATCTTTTTCCTGCAAATGGGTAATTTCATAGAACCTAGTTCCTTATGATTTTCTCCTGAACCCATTTTCTTGATCTTGAATCTGCCTAAAGGATCTTACTCGGACTTTTAAGTCCTTCTTTGAGTAACCTCCCTTTGATACCACTTGATAGAATAAATTTCAAGATAACCCAAACACTTAGAGGGGGGTGAATAGGTTCTTTTCCTTTTTTACTTAAAGCAAGAATATTTTTCCAGATCTAAAAATAGAATCTAACTATTCTACAACAATCACAACACAGAAATCACAATCACACACACATCACAGATTGCACATAGTTTTATAGTGGTTCCTTAAGGTCTGGGTACATCCACTTTCCCCCTTCACTTATCTAGCAATGTGCTAGATTCGGCATAACTTCTTCCTTCTTCTCAGATCCACAGATCTTACAGCTCAGAACCCTGAAAGGTTCCTATAACTCAGAACCCTATAAGGTTCCTACAACTCAGGCTAACAGCCCTACCTCAGCCTTGCCACAAGGCCTACAACTCAGAGAAAAATTTCTCCTACACTCAAGCTCAAAAGCCCTACCACTCAGAGATCTATATCTCCTACACTCAGCCTTTATAATATAGGCTTACAACTCAGATCTATGAAAAGATCCTACAAAATTTTATAAGTATTTAGATGAACTCTTACCCTTGTTGAGAGAGAAGGGATAAGAAGTTTCTTGATCAGTTTCTTGATAAAACTGATGGCTGAAATCAACCTGTTCTTAGCTTTCTTCAAAGCTTCTTGAATCTGAACTCAGTAGGGTTGATCTCCTTTGAAGTAGACTGGCTGCCAGCTTCCTTCTTAGAATCCAGAAATAGGTATGAATCCTTCTTAGCAGATAGTTCAAGATCTGCTTCTTAGAAGACTTGTAAATGTCTCCACCTTTACTTCAACAGCTGAAGATCTCTCTCACTCTTCAGAACTTATGAAGTTTCTTCATAATTCTTGCTTGAATTCTCCTTAGATCTTCTCACAAAAATCTTCTTCAGTGTGACGTGCACTTTCTTGATCAATGATCAATACTTTAATAGTTGTGCCTGTTGTTATTATTCGTCTCTTTTCATTTGACAGAATCCATCTATATATATAGACTTCATCCATGATAACCGGCTGATCCGGTTTCTAACCAACTTCTGACAAGTCTGACAACTTCATTAAAGTTGTTGGAATGTACAGCTGTCAAGTCTCCAGTCAGTTCTTGAACCTTTGTCTTTGTCAGCAAAGCGTCGAGACTGATTGTCATTATGTGTCGACACAAGTAGATTAAGTGTCGACACAAGCTTTGGTGATGTCGACATAACTCCTTTGGTGTCGACACAACTTCTTGACACTGCATCTGTAGAATGTGTCGACACTGCCTCTTTGTTTCGACATAGACACTTCTTCACTACACAACAATCAACATTTTTGAAACTCTGCTGAGTGTCGACACAAGTCCTGTGTGTCGACACAGTTGATATTGTCTAAGAATTTGTGTGTCGACATTGCCTCCAGGTGTCGACACAGTTGATATCGACAAATACTCCTGTGTGTCGACACTGCCTCCCGGTGTCGACACAGTTGATGTCGACTTATATTTCTGTGTGTCGACACTGCCTCCCGGTGTCGACACAGTCGATGTCGACTAATAAATTCTGTGTGTCGACACAGTTTCTTCAGGTGTCGACGCAGCTTTTCCAAGTGTCGACACAGACTTCCGTAAGTGTCGACACATGGACTTATAAACTTTTTTCTGCATTTTAGCCATACTTAACCTGCACATATAAACTCAAAATAACATCAAATACACCTTGATGTATATCATTGAGATAAGTGAGGCTTATCCAAATCAGGTACATATTTTTCAATGAACCCAACAAATACGAACCAGAATACCCTGCTGACCAATTTTACTCATAATGTAAAGCATATAGATGAGTCACTTCATTCTTAAGCAAACTCAATTTCCCTAGAAGCCAAAAAGGGGGAGAAGGAATATGCAGCTAAGATGGCAGGGTTAGAGCAAATCATGGTCGATAACTTCAAGCAATCAAATGAGTATGTTTTTGAAAGTTGTCATTGGCTAGCTCAGCAAGCTTCAAGTATACATATTCCTGTTAATCCTACTGATTATGTTACTGCTGCTGCTGATGAGGTTTCTATTGCTGAGGAATTTCCCGTAAGTGAAGCTGATGCCAGAAAGGCTGCTAAAGCCACTGTCAAAGCTGCTCACAGTGCAATGTTTGATAAAGAAGCGATTGCGAAAGGGAAAAGAAAGCTTCAAGAAGAAACTTCTAAAGAAACTCCAGCAGAGAAGAAATTAAGAAGGAAGGAAAGTGAAATTAAGAACTAACGATGGAGTCTTGTGTCTAGGAACATCATACTGGATACATTCATGCTACAAAAGCGGAGAGAGCTTAATAGAAATGAAGTATACAGTCAGTATGAGTGGGAAAAGCACAAAGAATATGAGGTTAAAAGAAACATATTCTTCAGATCAAACATAGTGGAGAACAAAGCCCCTCCCCCCAGTACTACCCGAAGCCAAAGGAATTTTTTGAAAGGCAAAGCAAGAAGTTCCTGGCTAAACAACTAGGAGATGCTGAGGCAAAGGAGGGATAGACTTGAAATCTAAACTTTTTATTTTTAATATGCGTGTACGTCTATTCTTGTTATTATAAATGAACAACTCTTTGGATATATATATATATGATCATATGCTGATTCAATTTTTGTTTTGAATGCGTGAAATTTTATTATTCTGATTTCTTGTCTCGCATACTTTTATATATATCTTTTTGGTTGGTGTAATTCATCTTAGCTAGTAGGATTTTGGCTTCTTCAAATAGGGGTAGATTGTTGGGTATTGTATCCACAATTACCTGGATTTGAAGAAGACTCCAGTCAAGCTAAAATGGATTCACAATGTATTTGACGTTCTTCCATCAAGTTGTGCTTGCAACTATTCCATGCTAAGTACACACCAATGTCAGGGTGCAGTGGGTCAATATACACGGGTCTGCGCAACATAATCCCTCGTTGAGTAGATCAGTGTGTTGACTCACGTGTGCTTTCTCTATTGGAGTGTACTTATTTTCAAGTATAGGGTTAAGGCAGATCAAGAGCAGAAGAAGTAGCAAAGATGGGTCAAAGACCAAGTCATCAAAGGTAGGAAGAGAAAATTCTTCTAAGTCAAAATCGATGGGAATCACTAAGTGATTCTCGCCGACTTCGAAGGGAACCGTTAGTGAATCCCGCCGATTCGACGAGAATCAGTCTTCATTCCCACCGACTTCTTCCGGCTGACAGTTTTCAAACAGAAATTCTTCCAAGGCAGAATCGACGGGAATCGTGAGTGAATCTCGCCGACTTTGAAGAGAATCAGTCTGCATTCTCGCCGACTTCCTCCGGCTGACAGTTTTCCAACAGGAATTCAGCCAAGGCAGAATCAACGGGATTCGTGAGTGATTCCCGCCGACTTCGACGGGAATCACCAACGATTCCCGCCGATTTTGCCTTTGGCAAATTTCCTCGTTCGCTGGACCGAACCACCTTGCCGTGCGCTGTTTTGGTCGGGGCTAGGGTTTCTCCTTGCGGGCCCCACAACGGTCTTTAGGGTTGGATCAGGGTATATATATACCTGTATTTTGAACCTCTACAGTAACTATTCACGCGAAATAGAAAGCATCCGACGCCGTGCCTTAGCCGATCGCGGAAACTGCTGATTGCTTATCGCCGCTCGCAAGTTCATCGTCGCCGCCAATCTCCGATCTTCTTTGATCTTCCGACGACAGTACCGAGGAAAGTCGAGAGTCTCACGCATCTCTCTTGAGATCCTTTGTCTCTCGATTCGTTGAACGAGACAAATTCTCCATTCTGAATCGGTGGAGACGATTGATCCGACTGAGATCGTTGGTAGACCTTGCTTGCTTCGTCAAGAAGTTTGTATCTACAAAGTATGGCCGCCGCAATCACTTGTCGCCGCCGATCTTGAGGAGACCCATTCTAAGAGAGAAATTCGGTTGTGTATTCTTCGTTATTTTCAAGCAAGCTTCAACGAATGAAGAAGGACATCGAAATCTCCAAAAGATTTATTTATATTTTCTTTTACACTCAATTTTTGGTTTGTTGTAAAGGAATTTTTATTCCTAGTTATAAGGGTTGGGTGCAACCCGTGGTGGAGGAGTTGTTACTCCTTTGTTGGAAGGGTTCCTTCCATAGTGTGAGGATTGGATTTCAATCCGTTTGGAGAAGTGACTGAGTCGTCCCTTGGTGGGAGATAGGTCGAAGGGGGAAAGTGGACGTACCCAAATCGGGGAACCACTATAATTCTGTGTATTTTTGTGCTGTGTTTGTTAATTTGTGCAGGTAAATTTAATTCCGCAAAAGACTGCACGACACCTATGCCCCCCCCCATAGGTGGATTTAGTCGACACTAGAGACTTTCACTAAGTTCAGATCTTGAGATTCTGAGTTCGTCGAGCTCAGTTGAGAGTTCATCGAACAGAGTTCAAAGTTCGTCGAGCTCATAATTAACTATTCGTCGAACTCAGAAAGAGTCTATTCCCAAAGCTTTTCAAATACAGGAATTTGGCTAAGGCAGAAAGCGTTGAGTGAGGCGTGTTCACTCAATGCTTAAGTTGCTGAAGAAACAGAAATTTGGTTAAGGGAAAAAGCGTTGAGTGGAGGTTACTAACACAACGTTGTCAACGCCTAGTGAAGACAAAATTTTGTCTAAGGGGTTTGGCATTGAGTGATGCTTACTCACTCAATGCCAAGAAGCTGAAAGCTGATAAAGAAATAGTGGCGTTGAGTGGAGCTGAATCACTCAATGCCTATGATCAGACTTCATATTCTAAGTAGTTTGGCATTGAGTGAAGGTTACTCACTCAACGCCAAAAGATAGTGAATTTGTCTAAGTGTTTTGACGTTTAGTGATGCTTACTCACTCAACGCTTATTCTCTAATGCTCGATTTTGGCTAAGTCCAAAGGTGCTGACGTCAGCAAAATCGACAAAGTCAACTAAGGTTGAATCAGACACGGGAATGTTACACAACACGACAAAACTTATCGTTAAGCTACTGTACGTCTTCTTATGTTAAAGCAAGGTGAAGCTAGAAGGTGGAGGTGGGGCCCACCGATCTCTACGAGCCGTTGATCGACGAACTACAAAAGGAAGAGATAGGGTCAAGACAAAGATAACTTTTAGGGCATACATTATTCAAAAAGGAGAGCAGCCATCTTCATCTTCTTCTCCAAGCTTGAAGCTCTCCAGCAAGAAAAGTTCAGCCAGTTGTGCAAGTATCCATCCGCCACAGCAGTTTCAGAATCACTTCTGAAGAAAGAAGAACATTCATCCTTTGGCAGGTTAAGTGAGCTGTTTGATGACTCAAGATCAAAAGATCTTTATCCTTCAGCAGCATGTTCAGAAGTTATCTTCTGATCTCCTCCAACAAATCTTTTCCATGTTGTGAGGAGAGTTGGAGCAGAAAGTTTTTTGCTCAAGTGGTTGACACAGAGAAATTTTTCCGTGTCAAAGTTAATTAAACTATTTCTTTTTTTAGGATCCTTTTAGATCGAAGCTGCAGGACCTTTGGGTCTAAGGTAGGGAAAATTTTCCTGAGCTGTAGGAGGGTGCTGCTCTCTGAGGTATGTGAGTTTTACTCACTGAGAAGTAGGACAGTTTTTCCTGAACTGTAGGAGAGTGTATCTATCTGAGTTTTAGGAGAAAGCTTGCTCTGAGGTAGGTCTATCCTCTATAGCATGCGTTGTAGGGATTAAGTGCCTTAGGTAGGTGATACTTGTATCACTGAGTGTAGGCCTTTGTGGATTAGGTGGAAGTCTTGGAGAAGACTGAGAGATCCTGAGGTATTTGAGGTGTAAGCTCCTTGGAGCATTGGTTTGGAGAAGTGCCTTAACTAAAAAGGAAGTTAGCAAGGTGGGAGGAGAGTGGAGGTACCCATAATTTTGGGGAACCACTATAAAGTACTTGTGTGCTTTTCTGTGTTTGCTTTTATTTTCTTAATTGCAGGTGCTAAGGACAAGCTCTATATCACAATAAGGTGAAGGCTAAAAGAAATAATCAAGTGATTTAAAAAGACTCTCAAAAGACCTAAGAAGGGCTATTCACCCCCCCCCCCCTCTAGGTTGCTCGCTACCTTGAAAATAAGATCTTTCACTAGCCACTTAGGCTATCTGTCTCATCAATGTTATAGGACAACCCTACATGTATGAACTTGAACATGTATTAAATATACCATTGTGTATGCTCATTGACATATTTGTCTTCTTCAAATCTAGGACATTGTGGGCAATGGACCCAACACCAAGAGATACACTGATATGACAAAGAATGAGATTGCGCTGGGTACTATGGATAAAAAAGAAAAAAATATCATAGTCAGTGCAATTGATGACTCCACCTTTCAGAACTTGGTCCACTATCAAACTGCAAAGGATATATGGGGCACTCTCATAGTGAACATGGAGTGAACAGAAGAAGTGAGGGATGATATGAAATCCTTAATTAATCAATAGTATGAAGTCTTCAGACAGGGAGACAAAGATAGCATAGCTGATTGATATGAATTTTTTTTTTTCAAGATAGTCAATGAGTTGAATTCTTATAACAGAGCCTTCACTGATTATGAACTTAATTATAAGTCCTAAGATCTCTAACCAAAAACCCGGAAAACAAGATTTATGTGATGTGTAAAATTTGTGATTAATAATATCTCCAAATTCTCCAAACTATTCGCAAGAGCACATATCATTCATAGTATATGATATTTTTAAAAATAAAATATCATATGTCGTATTATTCCGGGCCTGTTAATTATTTCTACTCACGCAAATTGCTATTATTTTATATAACATAAAATTGATTTTGAGAATGACCAAAATAAAAAGGTGAAGAAAACATTTGATCGAGAATCTTTCTTAAGTAAAATAATTCATAAAACTTTAATTCATAAAATTAGATTGAGAACAATTAGACCGTGGAGGTCCCAATTTATGAAGCGCCTCTCTCGAGGTCACCCTCGCCTAACCTTAGGATGATAAAACAACCAGTACTCCCTAAGCTTGCTCTACATGGTGAACCTTGCTCTACATGGTGAACCTTACTATTGGGTTTAACCTCAATCCGGAAGATTTGCGCTGCCTTATCTCGAGAATAACATGCAACTCTTTTTATTTTTAAGTGATCTCCTCATATTCACAAGATCTCGGTAAAATCTAGAATACAGATCTAGGATCAAAAACTATGTTAGTGATACGTTTAAATGATCGCCTCGTATCCACAATGTCTCAGTAAAATCTAGAATACATATCTTGGACCGGACTCGCAACACTAGAATTCGAACAAATAAAATCAACGATAAATCGTAATTTTTGCGATCAAAGATTATGAAAAACAAATAAAGAAGAATACTAAATAAAATAATTAAGAATTCATCCGATGCCAATCAAATGCCAAGAAATTAGCTACGCATAATTATGAAATAGACAATTTTATTTTCTAGGAAAGAGAACTACAATTGCTAAAAAGAAAGATCTAAACTAATTGCAAACAAAATAAAGATACATAAAATAAAACCAACACAAAAGAAATAAAGGAAATGAGCCACCCAACCTTCTTCTCAACCCCAATAGTGAACTCCTTCCATCCCTTTTTTCTCTTGGTTCACTCCCCACGGTGGCCTCCTTGAAGTGCTAAAATCAGCCTTTATTTATAGGAAAAGAGAGGAATATGAAAAGTTAGAATAATGCATGCATGTAATGAGGTGAGAAAAATATTACTATTATTAACGGATGTTAATTCATTAGTCAAATAGGAGTTGAAACCTCCAAAATTTTGCTTATATTTAAGAGGGCATATATAGAGGGGGAAGATAAATGGGATTCGCGGGTTTCAATATGAGAGAGGGTATAGTGTATGCAAATGTGGCGGTTTATAAGAATAATTAAATGGAGATATTGTATGGGTTTGGTTTTAGGAGAGAGAGAGGTAGCCCGTGGCGGTGATGCATTGAAAGCTCCATTTTTAAATACGGACAACGCATATGTTCAACCCTGTGGAAAATCAAATTTGATTCATATTTGTTTTTTTTTTCACAAAATAAATCATGGATTATTGATTCATGCATTTTATGGTCATTTTAATTAGTCATATGTATATATTTTGACTAGAAAATATACTTATAAAAAATGATTTTTTTGATCTATTATTACAACTGCATTTTACAATGAAAATGCAGTGCACTTGCAACTGAATTTTACGTTGCAGTTGCATTTTACATTGAAAATACAGTTTCGCAGGATACTTTATATGTGTTATATGTACAGAATTATTGATGAAGAGGGGTTTCATGTGCATGAGAAAATGAATGGAAGTGACAGTTTGGGATGGCCGGGAATGAATGAAAAGGTGGTGCGGTTATGAGAGAGAAGTGGATATGGTAGAGAGAGAGAAAGGGGTGGCAGGTTATTAAAGAGGAGGTGGCCGGTTATATATATGTATAACATAAAATATAAATTAAGAAGAGGAAGGGGTGGGGCGGGCTGCAATAATAAGGAGGTGGCGGTTTTAGAGTTAGAGAGAGTATCAGCAAGAGAGATGAAATAAATGGGAGATAATGACGATGAGACTAGGTGGCTGTAGCTTTGATCAAGAGGAGGCAATTTTAGAGAGAGAAAGGGGTGGCCGACGGTTATATTAAGGTGATTGTTATTAGCACTATAGTTTTGGCTAGTCGCACAATGTTTTCTCCTAATTTCTCGCGTCTTTTGGAAACACGTCTTGTTCATACATTCTTAGGAAAAGTGTTCAACACGAAAGTTGTAGATCTCGACTAGATCTACAACTTTCGTGTTGAACACTTTTCCTAAAAATGCATGTACCAGAAAAGTGTTCAACACGAAATTTGTAGATCTCGACGAGATCTATTACTTTCGTGTTAAATATTTTTCCTAAAAATGCATGTATAAGTGATGAAGACTACGGCGTGCAACACCTTGAAGACGGCGCACTGACAAATGACCGTGAAGAGCATCGTCATTATAGGCGTCCTGATCGCAAGCCGATTTATTAATAGTTAATAATAATTGTTATCAAATTATTATTAATTATTAATTCATGTTTTGTGTGTTTTATTTTTAATAATTGCACTTTTATTTCATGTAATATGTGCATTATGGTTATGATATAAAATCATGATGTATGTGTGTGTTTTATTTTCATGTTTTCATGTTTGGGCTGCATGTAGCCAGTTGGAGTGTTGTTGTTGTAGCCTATATATAGGCATGTACCCCCCTCTATTTGGAGGAGATTGAATGAAAAGAAAATTTGAAATCCTAACCTTTTGAAGCTTCCTCCTTCCTCATCTCTTGGCCGAACTTCCTCTTGCTCCTCCTTCCCTCTCCTTGGCCGCCGGCCACCTCTCATCCCCCCTCTCAAATCTCGGCTTTCCTCCTCCCTCTCTCTCCAACCCGGCCACCACTCCTCTCCTACCCGAGCCACCATCCACAACTCCCAAGGCCGCCACCTCTTCCATTTCCCTCCAACAAGAGCCGTCCACCCTCCTCCTTCCTCCTACCCGAACCACCACCATCAGGGCCAACCCGAGCCACCTCCTCCTCCACCAAGCCAAGCCGCCACCTCCACTACAACAAACAAAACCGACCCCCTCCCTCATAAATTCCTTCCTAAATCCTAAACAAAATCCTTCCAAACTCATTCTAAAATCATACCATATTCTCCCCCACTTACCATAACCAAAATATCACCTACCATAAATTCCCTTAACTCTCCATATTGGGAATATCTCTTTCCATTAATATTTCTAATCCATCACATTTTCTCTCTCTTGTCATACTGGAAGATATTTATTTCCAAATTAAGAAGATTTCGACGGGACTTTCCATTTCCGGCGTAACGCGACGAAGGCGGACAAATTTCACTCCTACCGGCGTGATTCTGGTGGAGCCGTTGAAGAACGATCCTCGCCGAGTGAATCGGAATCATCCATTCCGGTTGGGTAACGAACCATTCCACTTTTGTGTGTTTCTTTTCTTAAATAATCCTGTGGTGGAATTTCTGGCATTAAATTTTGAAATCATTTAAAATTTTGTGACTAGCTTTAATCTTTTTTGCGTTGTTTTCTTGATTAACTTAATTTTCGTAAAGGGTTTGGCGAACCCTCGTTTTCTTTTGTTGGGAGAGATCTACCTTTTCCGAATTCGTGATTATTTTCGGTAGATCTCTTTGGGTACAACCTTCGCTCGTCCGGATCCAACATTGGTCCTTTTAGCTCGATCGGATACAGGCCTATCGCCCTTATTTGATTGCAAAACGGTTTGGCTACCCGTACGCTAACGTGAAATTGAATGAATGTAATAGCGTGAAGCGGCGTGGAACAATTGTGTGAGCGTAGAATTAGTTCGTGAAGAGATAGTTGTGTGCGTCCGTAATGTTATTTCGGTCCAAACGTGTACGCTTACATCAATTTGGTATCAGAGGGAGGTTCTCGTCAATTTCCTAATTGGCACTCCTCCCCCTCTCAAAATTTAAAATTCAAAATTCAAATTTCAAATTTCCAATTTCGAATTTCAAATTTCGAATTTCAAAATTTAAAAAATAAAATTTCAAATTTCAAATTTCAAATTTCGAAATTTCAAATTTCAAATTTCAAATTTCAAAATTCAAAATTCAAACTTAAAATTTCAAATTTCATATTTCAAATTTCAAATTTCGAAATTTCAAATTTCAAATTTCAAAATTTAAAATTCAAATTCCAAATTTCAAATTTCAAATTGCCAATTTCAAATTTCAAATTTCAAATTCCAAATTTCAAATTTTTCTCCAAATTAAAACAAAAAAAAATATAATTTTATGGTCTGCCAATAGCGGCTTAAATTTCGTATTCTTCAGCAAAACATCAAAAAAAAATTTATTAATAATCTTCATATTTTGTTTAGCAAGAAAATCTATTTTATATAAGTATTACCCTAGTGGTTAAGCGGGAACAATTCCGGCAATCATAATTTATTTGGGTCAGTTTACTTTTCTTTGCATGTACACGAGTATTGGATCGAGTTTCCTCTCCGGTTCTTACGATTATGGCATATGACGTTCACGTTTCCCATTTAGACTATTGGTATGATAAATCCATGGTTAAGCCTTCCCCTAGGCAAAGCCACATTAATCTTACCTATGACGGTTTAGGGTACCCTACAAATTTTAGGGATTGGCTTAAGGAGATAGAACTTTATTTTGACTGTCGCGAATGGGATGACCTCCAAAAGGTCCACTTCGCCCGAGAGCGGTTAATAGGTCGAGCCCAGTCATTCTGGATAAACGAAGAGCGTCGTGTTGGCAATTATACACACACGTGGTGGGCGATGCGTAGCCTCCTCTCGGATCAATTTGATCCCACCAATCTCCGTACTACTAACGCCAAACCTTTGAGTGAGTATCGTTATGACGCTAGTTTCATACCAACCATTAGGACTGACTATAAACCCAATGCCCAGATCAAACGACACATTGTTGAGCGATCTCCGTCGATTATGCCTGTAGACCCTTTTGAGTCTCCCCCTGAGTTGTCTAGTCTAGTTGTTGACTCTCCTGTTGAGTCTAAGGTATTGTCTAGGATCGTGCCCGTCACTGAGGACGAGGCTGTTATCTTTGATGATGATAGCGACGATGAGGATATTGGTTACCCTAGTGACCTGGATGAGGATTTCACCACTGAGGAATCATCTCCACTCCCCGTCGACGACATTTTGGAGCCTACGATTACTCCTGCTGTGATTACACCTGAGTCGGTAGGCATTTTACCTGATGATGAGAGATTACTTAGTAGTGACTTAGGAGATGATCTGTTCGGACTCGAGATGGTTCCTCTTAGACAGAGATATTTTGAGGACTGTTCTGATGATCCTGATATATTGGACGTTCCGACTGATTGGGAAGACTTATTGTGGGTGAACGAGTTATCCTTGGATGATTTTAGTGCTATGAGCCCGAACGATATCCCTTTGATGCAAACACCTTTATCTGACGTTCCTAATTTAAAGCGTCCATCGGGCTCAATTCTACCCTTGTCTGAGATTATAATTGATTCTAAATTAAATAACTTGGATAGTGTGTCAGAAGAAAGTGTAAGCAAGGAAGTTGCATTAGTGGACGATTTTTTGGATTGTACACCGTGTTTGATTTTACCGACTCGTCCCCCTGACCCGTTGACTCGACGTACTGATCATATAGGACATGAGTATAGTACGATTAATTTCAGGAGTTCTGCAGTGCCCCCTGAGTTCATTCTGTCAGTACCCCCAGATGAGGTCTCGTTAGTGCCCCCAGATCCCGTATTATTGTTGCCGACCTATGACCCGACCACTGATTCTGAATTACATGATATATCTAATGAATTGGTAGACATGTCAGATGAATTTTCTGTAAGGGCGAATCCATTGTTTGAATTTTCATATGACTTTAATGGCTTGCAACCGGGTGATCTTTCTTGGACGTTAAACCCGTGTTTCGACATTGAGAATGACCTAGCTCCTCCTTTGGACATGTCCCCTTTGACGGCCTATTACCCTACGAGTCCATCGTTGGTCACACCCTCGGATGTTTTAGATTTTATGTCTGTGGCGACTATTTCGTTTATCCTAATTTTATCCTCCATGAATTTTAAAGAAAATCATTTATCGAATTATATGTTTAGGATAGGGCCGCTTATAGTGCCTCCTGATGAGATTCCCTCAGCGCCACCAGATTTAGTTCCGTTGGTACCGCCTTATGTCGTTCCGTTACCACCGAATGCATTAAGTACGTTTGCGCATGATGATGCTCGCAATGAATTTTATTTATGTAAGCACTGTAGTGAAGCACCAACCACGTTACAACAATCTATTCAAATTCTTGCTAGCTTACAAAAAAGAGCGTCTTACGGTATAATTTATGATTTTGACTTGGTGCGTCTCGTCCCTGAACGGTTGCTTTCGGGCACTATAGAAAGTGGGCGAGTTGGCGAGCTGGACCATTTGCGGAATTTAATGACATTAGGAGAACGCACAGTACTTTTGAGGTTTTTCACTGATTGGGGTGATACCCCTATTTTTAATGTTTCTGATTTAACGCTGCATGTTTTTCCACCACTTGAGTTATTTGCCGGTCCGTTTGGTTCCACTTCGTGCTCTTATGGGTTGGGTAGTGGGATTGTGCCTGGATCGCTTTCTTTATCGGTCTTCACTGGAGGTACGTTTGTAGTTGATGTTGAAATTTTTCTTCCTTTATTGCCTAATGCTTTTCCGAGGTTCCCCAGGACCATCTTTTTCCATTACAGGATACTCCAGGTTGAAGTGCTCCCCTCTACTTGTGGCGATGTTGTCCACTACCTGCTTTGTTGGCGTGATCGTCCAGTCTCCGATGTCCATTGGCCGTTTGGATCGGGGGTAGCTCGTTTTGTTGTAGCTCTCCCGCGCTGGTGCAGTCAAATCCACTCATCGGTGATGAGTATTTTCGAGCGGGGGAGGATTGATGAAGACTACGGCGCGCAACACCTTGAAGACGACGCACTGACAAATGACCGTTAAGAGCATCGTCATAATAGGCGTCCTGATCGCAAGCCGATTTATTAATAGTTAATAATAATTGTTATCAAATTATTATTAATTATTAATTCATGCTTTGTGTGTTTTATTTTTAATAATTGCACTTTTATTTCATGTAATATGTGCATTATGGTTATGATATAAAATCATGATGTATGCGTGTGTTTTATTTTCATGTTTTCATGTTTGGGCTGCATGTAGCCAGTTGGAGTGTTGTTGTTGTAGCCTATATATAGGCATGTACCCCCCTCTATTTGGAGGAGATTGAATGAAAAGAAAATTTGAAATCCTAACCTTTTGAACCTTCCTCCTTCCTCATCTCTTGGCCGAACTTCCTCTTGCTCCTCCTTCCCTCTCCTTGGCCGCCGGCCACCTCTCATCCCCCCTCTCAAATCTCGGCTTTCCTCCTCCCTCTCTTTCCAACCTGTCCACCACTCCTCTCCTACCCGAGCCACCATCCACAACTCCCAAGGCTGCCACCTCTTCCATTTCCCTCCAACAAGAGCCGTCCACCCTCCTCCTTCCTCCTACCCGAACCACCACCATCAGGGCCAACCCGAGCCACCTCCTCCTCCACCAAGCCAAGCCGCCACCTCCACTACAACAAACAAAACCGACCCCCTCCCTCATAAATTCCTTCCTAAATCCTAAACAAAATCCTTCCAAACTCATTCTAAAATCATACCATATTCTCCCCCACTTACCATAACCAAAATATCACCTACCATAAATTCCCTTAACTCTCCATATTTGGAATATCTCTTTCCATTAATATTTCTAATCCATCACATTTTCTCTCTCTTGCCATACTGGAAGATATTTATTTCCATATTAAGAAGTTTCGACGGGACTTTCCATTTCCGGCGTAACGCGACGAAGGCGGACGAATTTCACTCCTACCGGCGTGATTCCGGTGGAGCCGTTGAAGAACGATCCTCGCCGAGTGAATCGGAATCATCCATTCCGGTTGGGTAACGAACCTTTCCACTTTTGTGTGTTTCTTTTCTTAAATAATCCTGTGGTGGAATTTCTGGCATTAAATTTTGAAATCATTTAAAATTTCGTGACTAGCTTTAATTGTTTTTGCGTTGTTTTCTTGATTAACTTAATTTTCGTAAAGGGTTTGGCGAACCCTCGTTTTCTTTTGTTGGGAGAGATCTACCTTTTCCGAATTCGTGATTATTTTCGGTAGATCTCTTTGGGTACAACCTTCGCTCGTCCGGATCCAACATTGGTCCTTTTAGCTCGATCGGATACAGGCCTATCGCCCTTATTTGATTGCAAAACGGTTTGGCTACCCGTACGCTAGCGTGAAATTGAATGAATGTAATAGCGTGAAGCGGCGTGGAACAATTGTGTGAGCGTAGAATTAGTTCGTGAAGAGATAGTCGTGTGCGTCCGTAATGTTATTTCGGTCCAAACGTGTACGCCTACATCAATAAGACATATTTCTAAAAGACGCAAAATCTGGATGTATTTCCAAAGTACGCATTGTACATGCTTTTTTAGGAAGTGTTCAACACGAAAGTTGTAGATCTCGTCAAGATCTACAACTTTTGTGTTGAACACTTTTCCTAAAAATGCATGTACAAAGCATATTACCAAAAAGTGCAAGAAATTAGGAGAAAACGTTGTGCGACTAGCGAAAACTGTAGTGCTAATAACAATCACCTATATTAATTAGGGAAATACAAGGTGGCTGTTATAGCTATGAAAAGAAGTTTAATGGGATTTTAATGTGGTGCTCACGTGGGCTGGTTGCATGGAGAAGAGATAGAGGTGGCAATATGCTTGGGCATGTCATTGATGTCTGCCCAGTCAAGAGAAAGAAGAAGAAGAATGAAGGTGATATGAAACATCACCACAAGAGCAAGAAGTCTGAATAGACTTTCCTTGCAAAGAAGGAGAATAGCTGGAGTCAAAGTGACTCTGACTTTTTTGAATCAGAATCTGAAGAGGAAGCCTATATTGGGTTGTATGGTGTTGCTGAAAAAGAAGTCTATCAAGCTGCCAGGATAGGCATTTGAGCTCATCTGTCATATCCAGACAGTGAAAATGAGGAAGATGAAGAAGAGGAAGGATGATGTGGCTTAATATCCATGACTGAAGATGATCCTGATGAATCTGATCTTAATGAGGAATTTATTCTTAACATCTCTGAAAGACTTGATTTCAAGAGCCTAGACACCTAGAGGGGAAGGGGGTGATAACTATTTAGGCAATTAACAAGATCTAACACAACATAAAAAATCTCTGGTCTCAGAAAAAAAAACACAGCACAACACATCAAGATTTATAGTGGTTCCCCAATTTGTAGGTACATCCACTTTCCGCCTTCGCCTATCTAGTAGAGAACTGGATTCAGCCAAACTTCCTTCCACTATCTCAAATCCACAGATCTTACAACTCAGAACCTGATAGGTTCCTACAGCTCAGAATTCATCAAGTCCTACCACAGATTCTTCCCAAGTACCCTACCTCAGACAAAAGCCCTACCTCAGCCTTTATCTCTAGGCTTACAACTCAGACTTTAACAAATCCTACACCTTAGGCACTCAACCCTACCTAAGCTTTTATAAATACAGGCTTACAACTCAGATCTATATAAGATCTTACAAGAAAAAGTTTATTTAATGAAATAGAAATTTCACCCAGATTGAAACCTAAATGAGTGAGTGCTTCTTGATTAGTTCTTGAATAACTGAATACTTCAGATCCAATCTGACTTAGCTTCTTCAAAGCTTCTTTAATTTGAACAAAATAAGGTTGATCTTTTACTTGGTATTGAAATTTTTCTTTAATCAGCTTCCTTCTTAAATTCAGAATCAGATCTGAATCTTTCTCGCAGACTTGTTCAAGATCTGCCTTCTTTTAGGTTAGCCTCTTGCTCTCCCTTACTTGATGTTAGTTCTATATATTTATTCTGTTGGATATTCTGGTTGTTATGGATCAGCCCTTTATATAGAATTCATCCACGATTACCGACATATCCAGTTTATAACTGTCTTCTGACAGTACTGACAGATGTGTCAGTCGTGTTATGTATGATAACTGCCAAGTCTTCAGTCGTGACAACTGACCCTTCACTGAAATTCTTTCTCAGCAGGACACTGTCAGCATACTACTTCAAATGTGTCGACACAAATAGACCAAGTGTCGAGACAATTATTGATGATGTCGACACAGCTTCCAATGTGTCGACACTGTCATTCTTTATCTTCTCGACACAGCTTCTATTGTATGTGTCGACACAAGTCCTGTGTGTTGACACAACTGCTTCTGGTCTTGACATAGGTGATGCTGATAGATGGCGTTGAGTGTATGTCCAGACGTCATTGAGTGTGTGTCTAGATGTCATTGAGTGTGTGTCGACACAAGTCCTGTGTGTCGACACAAGCCTTTGAGACTTAGTATAGCCGTTGTTGATAGATGACGTTGAGTGTGTGTCGACACAAGTCCAGTGTGTCGACACAGCTCCTGCTTCAGGTGTCGACACAATTCCTGGGTGTCGACACGGGCCTTGCTTCTGTTGTCGACATAACTCCTGGGTGTCGACACAGCTTCTGCTTCTTGTGTCGACACAATTCCTTACAAGTGTCGACACTTTTACTTAGAAATTTTCCTTCATTTCTTAAACCTGCACACTAACACTAAACAGCCCATCAAATACAAATTGATGTATACCATTGAGTTAGGTGAGGCTTCTCCAAATCTGGTACATATTTTCCAATGTACCCAGCAATCTCTTCTTCTTAATCTGAGTATGAAACTTGCCCAAATTTTTAAGCATTCTCTTCATCTAATGATTAGGATGGATCAAAATCTGAAGAAGTTGTCAACCAATTGATTGATAGATATGATGTTTTCTTAGAAGATATGAAGAAGAGCAAATAGCTTGTCAAGAGGCAAGCTGAAGAGATTACTTCTCTACAATAGGCTAAATCTGTGAAACTTGATTCGGCTTCCCAGCTAGCTCAGATGAGCAGAGAAATAAGCCAGATGAAAGCAATCACTATCATTCAAGTTAGCACCATAGGCTAGAAGAGCAGGATCATTAAGGATCTTGAAGTGAAGCTCCTCAAAGAGATGAAGCTAGTGGCCCAATTCTCTAATTCAGAGTCAGTGTTGCCTATCATTGACTCCTCCTTCCAAAATAATACGAGAGGATTGTGCTTCAATAGAATGACATCGACTACTTGGAATAAAGGCAAGGGCAAGGATCCTGTTAAGACTCAAACAACATTTCAGAAGGTCCTACTTCCTTCCAATAGGTATGATCATGATAACATATATGGTAACAGGAAGAATGGAAGTTCCTATACTAAGGGAAAAAATGCACCTAACTATGGAGGAAGAAAGAGTATGAGGATGGGTGCTTTGAAATCTCCCTATGAGGAAATCCAAATAGCTCATTATGAAATATTTGTGTTTGGTACTCCAACCCCAACACTCAAGGATAAGGAAGTAGCATCTTACAAATCCCTTCCAGCAAAGAAACTGGCTAGTGGAACGTCTGTAATCAACTCTAACAAAGCCATATCAGATGTCAGCAACACCATGTCAGCTACCAAGCTAACAACTACTGTTGTCAAGCCGGTACCATCGAGTAAGATTGATTACCATCGAGCAAACTGCCAGGAACTATATGAGAGGAATAGGAAGAATTATGTTGCTTTCTCTATTGAACATAAACATTCAGATGCACCTTCTACATTAAGAAATGTTCAGAAGAGAAGGTACAATATCCATGAATGTTGGTATTGTGGTAAAGTGAGACACTTTATAATTGATTGTTAACATAGCCCCAATGTTCCTAATGTAAAAAGAAGCTTCCCGGCCAAGGCAACTATAGGCAAAAATATACCTTTTACTGCTAACAAGAATCTAGGACACAAAATAAATTGGGCTCCTAAGGTAAAATAAATTATATTTTTCAGGATAATTCAAGTAACAACGTAATACAAATTTGGTACTTGGATTGTGAGTTCTCAAGGCACATGATAAGAACTAGAAGTCTTCAAAATGATTATCCTTCTGTGAAAAATGGACCAAAGGTCATCTTTGGAGGCTCTGATAGAGCAGTCACCAATGGATATGATATGATTTCTGGTGGCCTGCTATTCAATAGGAAAAGAAAAGCAACCGAACTAGAAATCCATCTAGGCAAGAATACCTATCAAATTGTAGCTAGGGGACACAAGTGTCGTATTTAAATCCAAGAACCGTTGAGTAATCTTACTCACACAAACGCTATTATCTTATCAAAGAAAAACTTGAGTTGTTTACTAACTAAAAAGTATAGACTACTAGCAAAAATTGATCTAAGTGTCTCACTTTACCGAGGTGATTCACGATCGAGTACTTCATTATAAAGTGAGACACTTTATAATTGATTGTTAACACAAATTGGGCTACCAAGCTGACAACTACTGCTGTCAAGCCGGTACTCGATCGTGAATCACCTCGTCAGAAATTGAATAAACAAATGCGATAAAAACACTCTAGCTTAATAAGGTAAAGTACCTTGACCGTAGAGGTTCCTAAAGCATGAACACGCTTCTCTCAAAGACATGCCCACCTGAGTTTAGGAAGGTCCGACCGACTCTCGTCTAAATCGAAGGCCTAAAGCTCGTCTTACGCTGTGAACCCCGCTATTTGATTTCACTCAAATCTGGGAGATTTAACGTCTGCCTCTCTCGAGGGGTGCGTGCAACTCTCTTTACTCTTGAGCGCTCACTTTAAACTATCAGCCTCTCAGCTAGCCAAGAATGAAAGCAAAGATGGAAAATATATATCGATGATATATCTCCAATCATTATTTAATCAAGAGTAATCTTGTAAGACCCCCTTTTTTTTCTTTTTAAACCACCGGGGTCTTAGCCCAGTATTGCCTCTTTGCGGTGGTACCGACTCACGGGAAGGTAACCACTACAAAACGCCAATACTGCCGGCCCTTTTCGATCACAAAGAGAGAGAAGTAATTAAACATAAAATGTAAACAAGTCCACATAAACATGTAAATAAAAGTGAAATCACATCCAGTCCATCAATAGATAATAACAGGAAATAGATAAATGGGCTCGAGCCCAGTACATCAGAGTCCTCACTATAAGTCACTCAACGCGGAAGCTATAAAACTACTAATCACTCACGGAGCTGGTCGCAGGTGCACCGGTGCTAGACTGTCCCACCTCCATGCGCACCGTACTCCGCTGGTGCTGGTCCCTGGACTGCTGGTCCCTATCTCCCATCCGGAGCTCCTGTAATGTTGTGGTTCGAAAACCATTAGTCATAAAGATTAAGCCCTATCATCCCCTACCCCTCCCACCATGGTTCCTAAGCACCGGGCGGAGAGGAGGAAAGGGAAGCTACAAAAAATGGAGAATAATCAAGTAGGTGACAGAGAGCTAATCTAACCATTATTTAGAATAAAGTACAACTAGCAATCCTATGGTAGTAAATGGTAAAGAAGTGAAGTAGTAAGCATCAAATGTATAAAAAGGCAGCTAGAGAATAGTAAGTAAACAAGAAAGTAAATAAGTAAGTAACCTTAACTTATATGAATGCCCATACAAACTTATAAGTTAAGGGATCTTCTGCAAGGCTGCCATCGTATAAAAAGTCCCATACCGATTTATATGTTGGGGTGTCGGTTGTATGCAATTATGAGTGTAGTGATATTCTATGCCATGATTCATGCAAGTGCAACTCACGCACACGACTCTATGCGCACAGACCTTTAGTTCCCCTGTTCGGGCAGCTAGCTTCACTCCCAGGAACCTCCGTAGTGGCAAACAGAGATAGTGGGTCGGGCCCCCCACTCCTAGGAGGGTATCCACACTACCAGGCCTAGCCCTTCCGTACGCCCCTAGAAGAACACAACCTAGAGTATCCGCGTACTACTGCTGGCTGTACACACCAGACTTTCTTTGGCTAAGTATCCCACACCGCCGAGTCAACGTACCGATGTTGGTGTGAACGATTATCAGATACCGACGACCCACCACCTTTATTCTGTACTCCAACCCTCGAGCCCTCGGCCCCCCGGACAGTCCCGTCCGTGCATCTACCTTCAGAGCTACCGTCTGAATGGCAACCAAACCAATTATTCTACCTTCCTAGCTACCGAGGTGTGTGTATGTGCAACCCTAGTTATTCTAGCTGCTCTTTTAATTTATTTATCCTATGGTTTACGTTAGCCCAGGACTGCCCCCGGCATACCCCGTGAAGGGCTCTCAAGGGGCACTAGGAACCAAGACGGCGGCATTACGGCCCGAAGTTCCCTTTCGCAAGGCACTTATTGTTATTGGTTGATCTCCCTTAACCCGATCTTCTTTTAGTTACTTTAGATCTAACCCTAGAGTATTAAGAATCTTCCTCTACTTCCCGGGATGAACGATCTTCCGTCATTCCCGAACGCCACGGAACCTTAACCAGTCTCACACCCTTCTTATCCTGACTTCCAATAATGAACTTAATCGTAGCTTGCACTAACCAATCAGCAACTACCAAAATTCCATTTCCCAAGTTCATTATTACTCTAGTCCAGTTTCTATGGTTTTACTATATGCAGACCATCCTAAGCTATATGAGGTACACATGGGGAGGTACTCCAAATTGTCTTCCGAATCTCCTATAATATTTACTGGAGGTCTACCATATCATAATTTGTCTAAATCCAGAAACTTATAACTTTCCTAATTAATCTGATATTTATTTAATTTTCCCAAAGGATGGGCCACGGGTCATTTTAAACATGAACTACATGATCCTCCTAAGTAATGGCTACCCAAAAATCATGATCATTAAATAACAGCAAGATAACCTCAAATACAAATTTTCAGAATTTTACAGAAAGTATTTAGCCTCTAATTAATTTATCCAGTATAATCACGTTAATCCTACGTAAAGAAGGAAGTACTGAAGTTACTCATCAGAAAATTATAGAAAAATTACTAATCAGTAGTATGATATAGAAAAGATCTTTGTGCAAAGAATCATAATTTTACCAGCTTGCTAAACACCACGATAGATTTAATCAAATAATCAAGGTAAAACATACCTAATGAAGCAAGCCTTAGAATTAAACTTCCAAAAAAATCCCATAAAAATTCACAGAGATTTAAAATCCTAATAAACGTTCTCTGCTTAAATTTCATCAATTTGCAGGAAGTATGTATTCCATAATAAATTTTCTAAGCAAATCATACCAGCTACTAAATCGTTAATGAAGTATCCAAAATAATGATCTTAAAATTCATAGTAAAATATCCAGAGCTTGTACCATCCCTATAATTCACTCTACCCAAATCTCATCACTTTTCAATGTGATTTAGTGTCATTTCCTATCTCTACATGTTTTGCACCCTAAACTAGGGTTAGGTTTTTAGGTATCCCAATAGTCTCCAAATCTACTAAGATTTCATCCAGAGAACTATAATGGCCCTATGGTCCTTTTCACCAAATTTCGAGTCACTCCAAGGTCATTTGACCCCATGACCTTCACAAGCCACCAAGATCCATCCTTAGGGTTTGGCCTTGGTTCTTAGGGCAAACTTACCCCGATCCACCTCAAACTCTTTGAAAGGGTACAAGAGAATATTACTAGCCAGTGGTAAAAATCTCAGCCTCTGTTGAGGTGATTTGACCACTCAAATCTCAAAAGTGCACCTTTAACCTAAGACCCCTTATTAGGGCAAAACTTAGGTTTGATCACTTCTAATCCAAACCATCTCCAAATGAGATGAAAAATTATACAGAACCTTATGGTGAACCCAGGGACCACTTACCAAAATTTGGGAGGGTTTGGAAATTATTTAGCCATCTAATTAAATTAAGCTAGGATTATTGAATTTTCCTAAAAACTAAAGAAAAATATTTCCCAAAAATCCTAATTTTTGGATGGTACCTAGATATAGGTAAGGTTAGGGCACACCCCAAATTTCAAGTCATTGTGATAACTGGATTGGAGTGGGGAATTTTTCTAAGGTCAGGACACCCTCTGGGTAGACCTCACCAAATTGAGTGTCGAGGTCTATCCAGTGGTCCAAAATGCTTGAAACAAATTTTAAAATTCCCTAGACTCCAAGAGGTACAATATTAATGCTGACCATTTTTCCTACAGGAGCTTCTAGGTATTTTTCCCAAATTATTTAAAGTGACAGATATTTTCATTCAGAAATTGTTTTAAAAATAAAATCTAATTTAATGGCACTGTTCATCTTCTTCTACAGCCCGAAACCAGAGCCCTGAAAACTTAATTTCCTGTAGCTTTTCCAAAGCTATTTCCCGGCCATCCAGCCAACTCCCTGGCCGGCCACCACCACCACCACCTCTGTTGAGGTGAGGGCTATCGTTGGGCGGCGGCACGGCCGCCAGAGAGGCGGTTTCCGGCGAACCCGCCACCACGAAATTTTCGGAAAACCATGGAAACGCTCACCCGATCTGGCTCTTTTGAGCCCGATATCTCTCCTAACAATTTCTAAGATCTATCCGCAGAAGAAGAGGGAGGGGAGGACCATGTTCGCGGGCTGGAGGCGTGCAGAGCGTCGGGAAGCCATTGGCGCGGTGGTGGCGTCGCCGGAAATTCTTCAACAGCAAGGGGGAAATCTGAAACAGTTTGATGGAGCATGTAACCTTTTCCTCTTGCTCTTAGGAGTCTTTTATAGATCAGCAAATGGGAAGGGGAAAGGATGAAACGTTCATGGCCCTTAATATTCCTCTTAATGACGTTTCGGTTATGGCAAGGCAGTTGAAATGCTGGAAATGAAGAGGTGTTTGCCAGGTGGCAATTTCCTATTGGACCAACATTTCCTTAATTTATTAAATAATCAGAGTAGGAAACGGCCCATAAATACTCCTAGCATAACTTCCCATAATCAGAATTGATTACAACGTCGGTTATCGAAATTTCCAGTCTGGCTGACGTTTCGGCCTTGGTCACGGGCGTGACACATAGGTCACGGGCGTGACAGGCCCGGGTGGCCAATTTTGGGATCGACGATCGTCGAACTGAGATCGACGATCGTCGAAGGATGGTCACGCCCTTGGTCACGGGCGTGACATGCGGGTCACGGGCGTGACAAGCCCGGGTGACCATTTCTGGGATCGACGATCGTCGAACTGAGATCGACGATCGTCGAAGGATGGTCACGCCCTTGGTCATGGGCATGACATGTGGGTCACGGGCGTGACATAGTCATGAGGCAAAATCTACACTCGGCGATAGTCGCGCTGAGATCGACGATCGCCGAAGGTGTCACGCCCTTGTTCACGGGCGTGACACCTGGGTCATGGGCGTGACATGGCCATGACGCAAATTCTACGTTTCGACAATCGTCCCGCTGTGATCAACGATCGTCGAAGGTGTCACGCCCTAGGTCACGGGCGTGCCACATAGGTCACGGGCGTGACAGGCCCGGGTAGAAAAATTCTGCGCCCGACGATCGTCTCACTGAGATCGACGATCGTAGAAGGAGTCACGCCCTAGGTCACGGGCGTGACGGATCGGTCACGGGCGTGACCAACCCGTGACCCAAAATCTCGGTCGATTTTTTTCAGTTTTTGAGCTTCCTAGGGTTCTATCACGACCAACCGACTCCTAGAGGTCTAGCCGGAAATGGGATGTTACAAATCCCAATAAACAAAACAAAGATTTCGTCCCCGAAATCAAGGTTAAGCCTACGGGACTCTAATCGGAAAAAAAAGCTTGTAACATCCCATGAGAATTGAAAAAAAAATCTACATCTCTACGTTATGTTTGCTCGTGCGGTTTCAAATCTAAGATTAATTCGCCCAATTAACTAGGTATATACACACCAATAAACAAAAGATTAGCCCCTATTCTTGAAATTTCAGTTCTATTGGTTTAAAACAAGAAGGCAAATTGATTGTCCATAGGGGTGGTGAGGTATACCTGACGAAAAAGTTCCGGGTATTTTTGCCGCATCAAGTCCTGTGGCTCCCATGTATGCTCCTCCTGCCCATGATTGTTCCACAGAACCTTGACTAACGGAACCTTCTTCTGTCGCATGACCCGCACTGCTGTATCGTCAATCCTGATAGGCTCCATGTTGACTGACCGATCCGAGGCAACCAGGCTATCTGCCGCGGAGATCATCTGCTCAGGGCGTACCAGAGCCCTCCGAAGTGAGGAGACGTGGAAGACGTCATGCAATCTCGCTAAATCCGGCGGTAGCTCCAGTCTATAGGCTAAGGGGCCGATCCGCTCCAGGATCCTATAAGGCCCCATATATCTCGGACTGAGCTTCTTCCGCCCACGCACCCGCGAAACTCCGTGCATCGGCCGTATCTTCAAGAAAACTCGGTCCCCACCTGGAACTCCACTTGACGATGCCTCGCATCGTAGTATTTCGCCTCTCTGCTCTGGGCTTCCAACATTCTGTCCCAGATCAATCTAATCTGAGCATCTGTATCTCCCACAAACTCCGAGCCTAGTGCCTACGGGTCCTCATCCTGAACCCATGATAGTGGGGTCCTGCACCTCCTTCCGTACAACGCCTCGTATGGAGCCATGCCTATGCTGGACTGATGAGCATTATTGTACGAAAACTCGACCAGTGGCAGCAATCTCTCCCAAGGCTCGCCACGGTCCAAAATACACAGTCGCAACAGATCCTCCAGTGTACGGTTGGTGCGCTCTGTCTGTCCGTCGATCTGAGGGTGAAAAGCTGTACTGAATGTCAACCGAGAACCTAGATGTGCCTGGACTGACCTCCATTCCCTGGATGTAAACCGCCCGTCCCGATCCGAAATGATAGTCTTGGGTACCCCATGATAACGCACAAACTACTCAACGAACCTCCGTACTAATACTCTGACCGGTGTGTCCTTTGCCACAAGAATGAATCTGGCCACCTTTGTTAGTCTGTCCACTATCACCCAGATCGAGTCATTCCCCACACGGGATCGAGTCATTCCCCGCATGGGATCGAGGTAGCCCATGTATGAAGTCCATGGCTATATCCTCAAACTTCCACTCCGGCACCAGAAGCGGCTGCAGCAAGCCTGCCGGGTTCCTACACTCCGCCTTCACGAGCTGGCAGGCCTCGCAATGCGTCACAAAATACGTAATATATTTCTTCATACCCGGCCAGTACATCGTCCTCTTCAAATCCTTTACCATCTTGGTGATCCCTGGGTGTACAGAATACCGGCTGCAGTGAGCTTCCGTCAAAATGTCCTCCCGGATCCGTCCTCCTGCTGGTATGTAGACTCTGCCCCGGAAACACAGGAGCCCATCCCTTAAAGAGTAATCTCCTGTCGTGCCTTCCTCCAAGGCTCGGAATGTCGGCTCAGCTCTTTCATCCAGCATCTGCCCATCTCTGATGCGGTCTCGAATATCATCAGTAGTAACCATCGACCCCAGGTACTCCTTGTATAGCTCCGGGTCATCCTCAGACACTAGTGAAATCTGCATCTCCTCGAATGATCTAACCAACTCCAAGGCCATCAGCTGCGGGCCTACTCCTGTCGTACTCGCTCTCCGGCTCAGAGCATCCGCGACCACATTCGCCTTTCCCGGATGGTAGTGCATGGTATACTGGTAGTCCGACAGAAACTCCACCCAGCGTCTCTATCTGATGTTTAACTCCTTCTGGGTGTCGACGTACTTCAGATTCTTGTGGTCGGAGAAGATATCACAATGTACTCCGTAGAGATAGTGTCGCCAGATCTTAAGAGAAAAAAATGACTGCCCCCATCTCCAAATCGTGCACGGGGTAGTCCTGCTCGTGCTGCTTCAACAGACGGGAGGCATAGGCTATTATGTGCCCATTTGCATCAGAACGGCACCCATCCCCTGATAGGAAGCATCTGTATACACATGGAATTCCTCCTTCCCTGATGGAAGAGCAAGGATGGGGGCCGAGGTGAGACGATCCTTCAGCTCCTAGAAGGCAGATTCGTATCGAGGCGTCCAGATAAAAGGGGACTCCTTCTTCGTTAGAGATGTAAGAGGGAGGGCAATCTGAGAGAACCCCTTTACGAACTTCCGGTAGTAACTGGCAAGTCCCAATAAACTTCAAACATCCGAGGCCGACTTTAGTGGTGGCCAATCCCGTACTGCCTGGACCTTCGCCGGATCCACTGCCAGACCTGCTCCACTGATGACATGGCCCAGAAAGGCCACCTCCTTTAGCCAGAACTGGCACTTGCTGTACTTAGCATACATCTCATGCTCACGCAGCTTCTCCAAGGTCAAGGCCAGATGTCTCGCGTGCTCCTCCTCCGTCCTTGAATAGATAAGGATGTCGTCGATGAATACGATAACGAAGACGTCCAGATACTCTTCGAACACCTGATTCATCAGGGTCATGAATGCGGAGGGTGCATTCGTGAGTCCGAACGACATCACTGTAAATTCGTACAAGCCGTATCTACTGCTGAAGGCCGTCTTCGGGATGTCCTCCTCCCGAATGCGAAGCTGGTAGTACCCTGACCTCAGATCCAGCTTTGAGAACCTATGGGCTCCCTCCAGCTGGTCAAATAGCTCGTCTATCCGTGGTAAGGGATAAGTATTCCGGACTGTCAACCTGTTCAGAGCTCGGTAATCGATGCACAGTCGAAGGGTCCCGTCCTTCTTCTTAACGAACAACACCAGAGCTCCCCATGGTGAAGAGCTAGGCCGAACGAACCCGGCCTCCACTAACTCCTGAAGCTGGCTCCGAAATTCCACCAACTCCTTTGGGGCCATTCGATAGGGAGCTCTGGATACCGGCTTAGCCCCCGGTACGAGCTGAATCTGGAAGTCCTTCTCTCGGTGTCGGGGTAGCCCTGGTATCTTCTCTGGAAACACGTCGGCGAAGTCCCGCACTACTGGAATATCTGCAATGGAGTCCTTGGCCACGACCGCCTCAAAAAGGACCTGATAAACTTCTTCCCCCTGCAGGTGGGCCTTAGCAGCCTGCACAGACGATAGTAAGGTACGGGGTGCTGGTATAATACCTTCGATGACAATGAAGGAGTCGTCGTGCCTCACGGTGATCCTCTTCGCCACGCAATCGATCTGGGCATGGTTCCAATACAGCCAAGTCATGCCCAGGATCAGGTCGTAGTCTGGCATCTTCAGAACCGTCGCTGGTGCCTCAAACGCCTTCCCGCCGATCCTCGCTTCCATATTGCAATGAGTAGATGTCATTATCTCTGATCCATCGGGTAGGCACACCCTCATCATCTTCCCGGTGAATGGCTCCACACCTGCCAGTCCTTTCACAAAATCCTCCAACCCGAACGATTGCGACGCACCAGTGTCGAAGAGGGTGTGAGCGGGCTTGCCGCTAACGAAGACTATGCCTGGGGTAATTAAGTGTCTTAGTATTCTTGTTGCAGTTGTCTTCTCTTAATTTCTAACCAGTTTATGTCTAGAATACTAGTTTATATGAAGAAAATTTAAAAGTACTGCCATACCTGTGATAACCTGCTCCGGGTTCTGGGTCTGTGTCAGGTCTAGAGCATACACCTGCTCCCTCTCTGGCCTGCGGCCTCGATCCTGAAATCCTCGTCCTCGGTCCTATCCTCGTCCGCCAAACTGTCGGGGAGGTAGAGCGCCCTGATGTGCTGGTGGGGGTGCTCACCTCACAGGGCAGTTCCTCTTGATATGCCCCGGCTGGTTGCACTGATAGCATACCGGTGGCTGCTCTGCCGTCCTTGGCATTTCCATCATCTATATAGGTTGGGGAGCCAATACCCCCTGACTCCTCTGCTCCTGCCCAAACTCTTGATGAGGCTGATCCCCGTTCCTTCTCTCCCCAATAACCTGGCCTCGAGGACGGTCTCTACGTCCTCCAATCACTGTATCATCAGCCAGTCTCTTCCGGCTCTTCACTGTAAGCTGATCCGCCTCTCTCTTCTTAGCCATCTCCAGGATCCTGGCCAGAATCCCCTCTGAGACAAAAAGGAGGGCCTGTCTCATGTCATCATGCAGCCCCTTATAAAACCTCCGGGCATAGCCAGCATCGTCTAACTGGTAGGCGTCCGCATAGCGGGCCAGGTGAGTGAACTCCTGATAGTACTCCACCACAGTCCTGTTCCCCTGCCTCAACTGCAGGAACCTATCCTCCAGGTCATCCCTCGCCGACTGAGGTACAAAATGTCCCAAGAGCGCAGCTCTGAACTCCTCCCAAGTAATATCAGCGCAGTCCATCCTCGCAAAGGTGGTGTCCAGCTGAGATTTCCACCACCTCTTTCCGTGTGACTCTAAGCAGGAGACTGCCAGAGCGACTGCCTCCTCAGTAGGGCATCGAATCCCTGCCAGCATCTCGTAAATGGTGTCCAACCATTCCTCCGTACGTACTGCAGACTCCGTCCCCTGGTAAGATGGAGGGGAAAGTCCCCGTAAGACAGTCATCCAATTGGCCCCGGGGTTTGGCTGTGGAGCCGGGGCTTGCTGAGCTCTGAAGGCCTCCAGAATGGCCGTCAGTGTTTGTCCCATCTCCGTCTGCTGGAACGGGGCTGGAGCCGGCGGAGGCGGGACCACATTTGGAGCCTGGGGTGTCCCCTGCTGCGGTGTATGGTTCGTCGCAGGCTACAAGTAAAAATTTCATTTGTTAGAGAGCGAATGAATGGAATTTAAGAAGAGTTAGAATGGACTTTCACATGTGATTTCCCCTATGGGCACACCACTGCTTCCGCTGCTAGTTTGTCCGCAAACTAAGCTTGCACGGGGGTGGCCCAAGGTTTTTTGTGGACTACTTCTCTTTCGATCGAGGTCCGCTCTGATACCACTTGTAAGACCCCCTTTTTTTTCTTTTTAAACCACCGGGGTCTTAGCCCAGAATTGCCGCTTTGCGGTGGCACCGACTCACGGGAAGGTAACCACTACAAAACGCCAATACTGTCGGCCCTTTTCAATCACAAAGAGAGAGAAGTAATTAAACATAAAATGTAAACAAGTCCACATAAACATGTAAATAAAAGTGAAAGCACATCCAGTCCATCAATAGATAATGACAGGAAATAGATAAATGGGCTCGAGCCCAGTACATCAGAGTCCTCACTACAAGTCACTCAACGAGGAAGCTATAAAACTAATAATCACTCACGGAGCTGGTCGCAGGTGCACCGGTGCTAGACTGTCCCACCTCCATGCGCACCGTACTCCGCTGGTGCTGGTCCCTGGACTGCTGGTCCCTGTCTCCCATCTGGAGCTCCTGTAATGTTGTGGTTCGAAAACCATTAGTCATAAAGACTAAGCCCTATCATCCCCTACCCCTCCCACCACGGCTCCTAAGCACTGGGCGGAGAGGAGGAAAGGGAAGCTACAAAAAATGGAGAATAATCAAGCAGGTGACAGGGAGCTAATCTAACCATTATTTAGAATAAAGTACAACTAGCAATCCGATGGTAGTAAATGGTAAAGAAGTGAAGTAGTAAGCATCAAATGTATAAAAAGGCAGCTAGAGAACAGTAAGTAAACAAGCAAGTAAATAAGTAAGTAACCTTAACTTATATGAATGCCCATACAAACTTATAAGTTAAGCGATCTTCTACAAGGCTCCCATCGTATAAAAAGTCTCATACCGATTTATACGTTGGGGTGTCGGTTGTATGCAATTATGAGTGTAGTGATATGCTATGCCATGATTCATGCAAGTGCAACTCACGCACACGACTCTATGCGCACAGACCTTTAGTTCCCCCTGTTCGGGCAGCTAGCTTCACTCCCAGGAACCTCCGTAGTGGCAAATAGAGACAGTGGGTCGGGCCCCCCACTCTTAGGCGGGTATCCACACTACCAAGCCTAGCCCTTCCGTACGCCCCTAGAAGAACACAACCTAGAGTATCCGCGTACTACTACTGGCTGTACACACCAGACTTTCTTTGGCTAAGTATCCCACACCGCCGAGTCAACGTACCGATGTCAGTGTGAACGACTATCAGATACCGAAGACCCACCACCTTTATTCTGTACTCCAACCCTCGATCCCTCGGCCCCCCGGACAGTCCCGTCCGTGCATCTACCTTCAGAGCTACCGTCTGAATGGAAACCAAACCAATTATTCTACCTTCCTAGCTACCGAGGTGTATGTATGTGCAACCCTAATTATACTAGTTGCTCTTTTAATTTATTAATCCTATGGTTTACGTTATCCCAGGACTGCCACCGGCATACCCCGTGAAGGGCTCTCAAGGGGCACTAGGAACTAAGACGGCGGCATTACGGCCCGAAGTTCCCTTTCGCAAGGCACTTATTGTTATTGGTTGATCTCCCTTAACCCGATCTTCTTTTAGTTACTTTAGATCTAACCCTAGAGTATTAAGACTCTTCCTCTTCTTCCCAGGATGAACGATCTTCCATCATTCCCGAACGCCACCTAACCTTAACTTGTCTCACACTCTTCTTATCCTGACTTCCAATAATGAACTTAATCGTAGCTTGCACTAACCAACCAGCAACTACCAAAATTCCATTTCCCAAGTTCATTATTACTCTAGTCCAGTTTCTGTGGTTTTACTATATGCAGACCATCCTAAGCTATATGAGGTACACAAGGGGAGGTACTCCAAATTGTCTTCCGAATCTCCTATAATATTTACTGGAGGTCTACCATATCATAATTTGTCTAAATCCAGAAACTTATAACTTTCCTAATTAATCTGATATTTATTTAATTTTCCCAAAGGATGGGCCACGGGTCATTTTAAACATGAACTACATGATCCTCCTAAGTAATGGCTACCCAAAAATCATGATCATTAAATAACAGCAAAATAACCTCAAATACAAATTTTTAGAATTTTACAGAAAGTATTTAGCCTCTAATTAATTTATCCAGTATAATCACGTTAATCCTACGTAAAGAAGGAAGTACTGAAGTTACTCATCGGAAAATTATAGAAAAATTACTAATCAGTAGTATGATATAGAAAAGATCTTTGTGCAAAGAATCATAATTTTACCAGCTTGCTAAACACCACGATAGATTTAATCAAATATTCAAGGTAAAACATACCTAATGAAGCAAGCCTTAGAATTAAACTTCTAAAAAAATTTCATAAAAATTCACAGAGATTTAAAATCCTAATAAACGTTCTCTGCTTAAATTTCATCAATTTGCAGGAAGTATGTATTCCATAATAAATTTTCTAAGCAAATCATACCAACTACTAAATCGTTAATGAATTATCCAAAATAATGATCTTAAAATTCATAGTAAAATATCCAGAGCTTGTACCATCCCTATAATTCACTCTACCCAAATCTCATCACTTTTCAATGTGATTTAGTGTCATTTCCTATCTCTACAAGTTTTGCACCCTAAACTAGGGTTAGGTTTTTAGGTATCCCAACAGTCTCCAAATCTACTAAGATTTCATCCAGAGAACTATAATGGCTATATGGTCCTCTTCACCAAATTTCGAGTCACTCCAAGGTAATTTGACCCCAAGACCTTCACAAGCCACCAAGATCCATCCTTAGGGTTTGGCCTTGGTTCTTAGGGCAAACTTACTCCGATCCACCTCAAACTCTTTGAGGGGGTGCTAGAGAATATTACTAGCCAGTGGTAAAAATCTCAGCCTCAGTTGAGGTGATTTGACCACTCAAATCTCAAAAGTGCACCTTTAACCTAAGACCCCTTATTAGGGCAAAACTTTGGTTTGATCACTTCTAATCCAAACCATCTCCAAATGAGATGAAAAATTATACAGAACCTTACGGTGAACCCAGGGACCACTCACCAAAATTTGGGAGGCTTTGGAAATTATTTAGCTATCTAATTAAATTAAGCTAGGATTATTGAATTTTCCTAAAAACTATAGAAAAATATTTCCCAAAAATACTAATTTTTGGTTGGTACCTAGATATAGGTAAGGTTAGGCCACACCCCAAATTTCAAGTCATTGTGATGACTGGATTGGAGTGGGGAATTTTTCTAAGGTCAGGACACCCTATGGGTAGACCTAACCAAATTGAGTGTCGAGGTCTATCCACTGGTCCAAAATGCTTGAAACAAATTTTAAAATTCCCTAGACTCCAAGAGGTACAATATTGGCATTGACCATTTTTCCTACAGGAGCCTCTAAGTATTTTTCCCAAATTATTTAAAGTGACAGATATTTTCATTCAGAAATTGTTTTAAAAATAAAATCTAATTTAATGGCACTGTTCATCTTCTTCTACAGCCCGAAACCAGAGCCCTGAAAACTTAATTTCCTGTAGCTGTTCCAAAGCTATTTCCCGGCCATCCAGCCATCTCCCTGGCCGGCCACCACCACCACCACCTCTGTTGAGGTGAGGGCTATCGTCGGGCGGCGGCACGGCCGCCGGAGAGGCGGTTTCCGGCGAACCCGCCACCACGAAATTTTCCGAAAACCATGGAAACGTTCACCCGATCTGGCTCTTTTGAGCCCGATATCTCTCCTAACAATTTCTAAGATCTATCTGCAGAAGAAGAGGGAGGGGAGGACCTTGTTCGCGGGCTGGAGGCGTGCAGAGCGTCGGGAAGCCATTGGCGCGGTGGTGGCGTCGCCGGAAATTCATCAACAGCAAGGGGGAAATCTGAAATAGTTTGATGGAGCGTGTAACCTTTTCCTCTTGCTCTTAGGAGTCTTTTATAGATCAGCAAATGGGAACGGAAAAGGATGAAACGTTCATGGCCCTTAATATTCCTCTTAATGACGTTTCGGTTATGGCAAGGCAGTTGAAATGCTGGAAATGAAGAGGTGTTTGCCAGGTAGCGATTTCCTATTGGACCAACATTTCCTTAATTTATTAAATAATCAGAGTAGGAAACGGCCCATAAATACTCTTGGCGTAACTTCTCATAATCAGAATTGATTACAACGTCGGTTATCGAAATTTCCAGTCTGGCTGACGTTTCGGCCTTGGTCACGGGCGTGACACATAGGTCACGGGCGTGACAGGCCCGGGTGGCCAATTCTGGAATCGACGATCGTCGAACTGAGATCGACGATCATCGAAGGATGGTCACGCCCTTGGTCACGGGCGTGATATGTGGTTCACGGGCGTGACAAGCCCGGGTGACCAATTCTGGGATTGACGATCGTCGAACTGAGATCGACGATCGTCGAAGGATGGTCACGCCCTTGGTCACGGGCGTGACATGTGGGTCACGGGCGTGACATAGTCATGAGGCAAAATCTGCACTCGGCGATCGTCACGCTGAGATCGACGATCGCCGAAGGTGTCACGCCCTTGGTCACGGGCGTGACACCTGGGTCATGGGCGTGACATGGCCATGACGAAAATTCTACGT
This sequence comes from Platanthera zijinensis, assembly GCA_039513925.1. Taxonomy (NCBI): domain Eukaryota; kingdom Viridiplantae; phylum Streptophyta; class Magnoliopsida; order Asparagales; family Orchidaceae; genus Platanthera; species Platanthera zijinensis. The sequence continues at coordinate 111,111,625 of CM077084.1, read as the reverse complement.
TTCGATGATCGTCCCGCTGGGATCGACGATCATTGAAGGTGTCACGCCCTAGGTCACGGGCGTGCCACATAGGTCACGGGCGTGACAGGCCCGGGTAGAAAAATTCTGCGCCCGACGATCGTCTGACTGAGATCGACGATCGTAGAAGGAGTCACGCCCTAGGTCACGGGCGTGACGGATCGGTCACGGGCGTGACCAACCCGTGACCCGAAATCTCGGTCGATTTATTTCAGTTTTTGGGCTTCCTAGGGTTCTATCACGACCAACCGACTCCTAGGGGTCTAGCCGAAAATGGGATGTTACAAATCTAAGGTCTAAACCCTAAAAAAATAAGTAAAATTAAAGCATCATAACATAATCAACTCGAACCTCGGATCATCCAGATCGAGTACAAGGAGGATTAGTTACTCATGGTGAAGTTGAGGAAAGGAGATAAGAAGAAGAACATAATGAAAACAAGGTAAAAAGAGGAGAAAAAACAACACTTTTTTATTAATGATAAAGAAAGCTTACAACTTGTAAATGAAAATTACAAGTGCATGGAAAATAAATCTAGGCTAGCATTAACATTGAACTACTAAAAAAATTACAAGAACTAGTTTAGAAGGAGAGCACTAAGCTAGAGTTATGTAAAGCTTAAGAGAGAAAGAAAGTACACTTTAGAAAATGCATGAAAAATTTTAGAAAACAAAAGGGCAGCACCTCCTTACACCATCCAAGAACTCCCCAGGAAAAAAGGGGGGAGGGCTGAATTTATAGAAAATCTTGAGGGGCTGACACGGTCATGTTGGTTGCCGTGTCCTGTGCTGGTTGACCTCGGGCTCTGGTTCTGGCGGGAATGATCATTGCAGCGCTGAATTGGCAGGCACGCCCATGCTGATACGGCCAATGACACGACCGTATTGGTGGCCGTGTACTGTATAGTTGATGGGATTTTGAGGGGGCACATTAATGGCGGGCTACATGCTGTGAGGAGGTGGAGACACGCCCGGTGACACGACCGTGTTGGTTGTCGTGTCCTTCTCTGTAAAGTCATCGACTTCTAGTGACACGCCTATTGAATCCATAGCTGGATTTGGGCTAGGTTCACTAAATTAGGTTAAGTCTGACCCACCTTGTATAGTAAGGGTCAAGTCCAGTAGTCCTAGAGTTTAGGCTAAGTCTTTAGGTTCAACCTTTATGGACCAGCCAGTAGAGGACCTCAGCAGACTCAGACTTAGAAGATTCAGAGAATAAATTGTTTAGTCTGAAGTTCTTCAAACTCAGCTCGACGATCATCGATCTTAGATTGACGAACTCAGAGTTATCTCTCTGAGCTAAGCTCGATGATATTCGAGCTCAAGTCAATAATTAGTTTTCTTTAGAGAGATTCTCAGCTCGACGAACTCAGAGTGCAGATTTGGCAAGTCATTCTCAGTATACAGTTCGTAGAGCTTAGGTCGATGAACAGGAATTCTCAGGTCTACGATCTTAGAACTCAGGTAGACGAATTCCGTTCAGAGGTCGACGATTTCTGTCCCACTCCAGAATGAGAAGTTTTCTTCCTTCTATCCCCCTACTTTCTATATTATTTAGCAGCAATATTCCTGAGTAATTAATGCTCATATTTCTTTGAATATAGCTGCTATTGGCAACATTAATTATGGTATTCATGGGGATAATTACTTGCCTATTTTATTAGGGACAATTGGGGAAACTCATTTATAAAAGACATTCCAGCCATTTGTATTCCCCATATTAGTCAACAATTAATGCCTGAATTCAAAATTCAGAGGACAAATTGACTGCAGAATATAAAAGAGTTTTCTCTTTTCAGTATGGCAATCCATCTGCCCCAAAAGAGACAGAAATCAAATAGAGAACTGACTGCACATGAGAAAATATAGAGAAAGAGACTAAACCTTCAGAACTCTCTCACAGTGCAATCTACTTTCATCCTTGTCAATCCTGAAATCTGAAGAAGAACATTCATAAAAAATCAAGAGTCTTCTTCATCTTCAGAGCCTGAAATCTTCAGAGACATTCTTCCAATATCTATCTACTGGATTCCTGGTTATTGAAAAAATAAGGCTGACGATCTATACCCTGAAGCAAAGCTCCAGTCTTCCTGAACCATTCAACATCTCAGGGGGAGCTTTGTCAACATCAAAGATCCATTAGTCTTCTCTATTGATTAGAGAAAGAGAAGACACCATCGCCTCCTCTCACCTCCTGTAAAAGGGTTTTAACTCCCTTCAAAAGTTAACCACTTGGTTGTCAAGTCTCCTGATCAAAAGACTTGGGTTGGTTTTTGGACACCTGGTCAAAAGCCTAAAGGGTTGTAATATCTCCCTGCAAATAGATATTGTGGTGGCAGTCACTTGATCAAAACTTGCTAGTGGATTCCTACCAAGGTGGTAGAAGAGTACATGTACCCAGTTGGGGAACCACTATAAAATTCTTGTGTTGTCTGGTTGTGCTCATTTTCTATTTTGTTCTTGCTGTGGATGTGATAGATAGAATAACTTAGCTTGTTTTTATTTATTTTTATATATATTATTGGTATCACCTACTTTTACTCTGATATAAAAGTTTAAAACAACCAAAATTTTAATACTCTATTCACCCCCCCCCCCTCTAGAGTAAGTCATATCTAACCCCTCCTTTCAATTCCTCATGTTGACACGACCTACGACATGATCGTGTTTTATGGCCGTGTCCTACTCGGGATGAACTCTGGACTTTCCTCTGGTGGCTAACTTCCTTGGGAACAAGTGACACACCCCATGACACGGTCGTGTTGGTGGCCGTGTCAGGTCATTTTGGCTGAAAAATGAGAAAACCTTCGAAAGAGCAAAAAACATTAGTGACATAAATAAATACAAGAGGGGGGGGCATATAAGTAATAAGACAAGACTTGCATAATAAAGACCTAAAAATATCTTAATAGCTTAATTACAAAACAAACTATCAAATTCCCCCAAGCTTAAAATTTGCTTGTCTTCTAGCAAAAATATAAAAACTAGCTAACATAACAAGCGACTAATCAAAAAATTCTAATTATGCCTACACAAGTACCATGCAAAATTCTAAGTAGGGAGAAGGTGAAATGTAAACCTAAAACAATTACTTAAACATGATTTCAATTTTTATAAACTTTACTAACAAAAATAATTCATCCAAAATTTTAAAAAAAATTCTTTAAATAAACTTAAGCAAAGCAACAAAATGAATACCGCATTGAAATGCTACTGGATTCTAAGAGGCATTTTATACCCAAATTAAACAAAGAACAAAAATCTAAATTTAAATCCGAGACTAAACAAGTCTACTATTTTTCTTTACTTAGCTTAAAAGAAAATCTAGGAGCATGAATCAACATGACTTAATATGACTGAAACGTTTGGTTTAGGCATATAATTAGGAATGGAATTCAAAGATAAACATGAAGCCTTAAAATCACGCTAAACCAAAATAAAGAGCTTCAAAATTTTCATAAATAACATAAATATTTTCTTTTTTTCTTTTCTTTTTCTTTTCCATATTTTTTCGTTAAACAAATGGCCATAAAATATTTGTCTTTTCATTTTGAAATTGTTCACAAAATTAAACATTTCTTTTGAGCATACTTTTTAAAAAAGTTTTATAAAAATCACAAAACAATCCTATCACAACATGAAATTTATGAAGCTCAAAAAGTTTAGTGTGATAAGATGGATTGGAAAAATTTGTCTTTGGTGAAAATGAAATGAAATGTGGAGCTATCAATTGAAATCGAAAAAAGTCTCAAAAGCGGCTAACTAGAGGGATAATTTTAGGGTTGGCGAGAAGGCTCAAACGAAAATAAAAACGGCCTACATCATTTTCATGCTCCTAAATTTTTCCTAAAGCATAGTTTTGAAAAATTTCAAAAAGTAGGTACTAGAAATTAAATAGAGACTAATGAACTCATTTTTAAAATTAGGATAATATGAGTCTAGAATCTTTCACATCTACTACGCTAATCAAAAGCTGACTTTACAAAAATTATCCAAAAACAAAAAAGGAAAAAATAGTGGATGAGAGATTTTTTAAGAAAGTAAAGAAAAAAAAATGTAAAATTAACCATAATAGAAATGCGAGTTTTAGAAAAATATTTCACCTTAAAATGCTACCGTGAATTAGAAACACAGCAAGATCAACATTTTACTTGTGAAATATAATTAAAAAGATTGATTAGAAAAATTATAATTAGCTAAGTTGTTTAAATGAAATTTTGAGAAAAACAAAACAAAAGAAAGGGGTACTATTGAAAAATCAAAATTCGTTTAAACTATTAATATTCTAAACCCAAAATATTTTTTTTATTTTGATTTTGATTTTGAAATATTCTCTTTTTTTGGATTTTTTAGGGAAACAACAAAAAAATAAAAAAGAAAAGGAGGAAATCCTCCCCCAAGCTTAAAATGGATATTGTCCCTAATGGAGAAAGGAGGGGAAGGAGAGAGAGAAATGAAAAAATAAATAAAAGTACATAATTGAAAAACAGATACTTCCCCGAATTTTTTGAGTTGCGGAAGTTGCGCGATGCTGCTCCCCCATACATTCTCTTTGGATCTTCATAAGATGTCTTCTTTGGACTTCGTGATGGATTTAACAGCGTTGGAGTAGGCGATCACAGAAGCTTCAACTTGTCGGGGCCATTCGGGGCAAAAAGTGAAAAATTAAGAAAACAGAAAAAAGATAACTTGGGTTGCCTGCCAAGAGCGCCCTTTGTTTTAAAACTTCATTGAACTCGACGCAACAAAAAAAATATTGTCCAAAAATAATATTCAAAGTTTAATAATAAGATAAAGTTTTAAATAATTCGAAAGTAAAATCATGCAAGATAGAGTTTATATAGTTAGGACCGACATCACCACAGAAATACAGTTTAAGACGCTGACCATTCACTTTGATATTTCCCTTATCAGGGTGAGAAATTAAAATAGTTCCATACGGGAAAACTTCTAAAACAATAAACGGCCCAGACCAACGTGACTTTTGTTTGCCCGAAAATAAACGTAAACGAGAGTTTTATAAAAGAACTTGGTCACCCGGCTTAAATGTTTTTTGGTGCCTAAGGTGTTTATCGTGCAAACATTTCGTCCGCTCTTTATAGAGTTTGTTATTTTTGTACGCGTAAGAACGCCACTCGTCGAGTTCGTTGAGTTGAAATTTTCTAAAATTGCCGACAGAGTGGGATCGAAATTTAAGAACCTTAAGGCCCAAAAAGCGCGGTGTTCTTGTTCTACGGGTAAATGACACAATTTTCCATAGATCAACCGATGCGGAGTACATCCGATGGCTGTTTTATACACTGTTCGGTAGGCCCATAGAGCATCTTCTAATTTTGTTGACCAGTCTTTTCTAGAGGTGGAAACAGTCTTTACTAAAATTCTTTTTATCTCTCTGTTCACTACTTCGACTTATCCGTTAGTTTGGGGGTGGTAGGCAGTTGAATGTTTATGCGTAATGCCGTATTTAGTAAGGATTTTAGAAAACTGTGCGTTACAGAAATGGGAACCCCTGTCACTAACGATGGTTCACGGCGTACCAAATCGAGAAAATAATTTTTTTTTAAAACGTAATTACGACTCGGGCGTCATTCGTAGGAAGAGCTTAGGCTTCTACCCATCGCGAAACATAATCGACAACGACTAAGATATACTTGTTCCCAAATCTAGAAGGAAGAGGGCCAACAAAATTAATTCCCTAGAGGTCGAAAACTTCGCAATCAAGGAAATAATTTTGTGGCATTTCATTTTTATTGGAAATATTACCCGACCGTTTGCAACTATCACACCTACTCACAAAGGCATGTGCGTCTTTAAATAGGCTTGGCCAGTAAAAACCCATGCTTAGCACTTTGTGAGCGGTGCGAGAAGCTTGATAGTGCCCACTTGTCGGTTCTTCATGCAAATGCTTTAAAATATCTGATCCTTCTTCAAATGAGACACATCTCCTTATCACCTGATCCGCACAAACTCGGAAAAGATGCGAGTCCACCCAAAAGTAGTTCTTCAACTTAGAAAAGAATTTCTTCTTTTGCTAAGAGGAGAACTCTTTTGGAGCACCCGGGCCACTAAATAGTTGGCTATTTGTGCAAACCAAGTAGAAGGCGATGTGTTAATTAACAGCAGCTTCTCATCGGGAAAATAAACATTAAAAGATCTTTCGTCTAACTTTTCTATGTGCGGGTAATTGTGAGAGATGGTCGGAGGAAAATTTTCGGCTCCTCGCTTATCACGGATTTCTAAATCAAACTCCTGGAGGAGTAAGACCCAGCGAATATGGTGCGGTTTGGCATCCGTTTTAGCAAGAAGATATTTGAGGGCCGAGTGGTATGTAAAAACTATTATTTTTGAAAGCGTAATATATGAACGGAATTTATCAAAGGCAAAAACAATAGAAAGATGCTCTTTCTCGGTTGTGGTATAGTTTCCTAGTGCAGATTTGAATGTTTTACTTGCGTAATAGATGGGGTGGAAGTTCTTAGAAATTCGTTGACCTAATACGACTCCCACCGTGTAACTACTCGTGTCACACATGATTTCAAAGAGAAGGTCCCACACCGGAGCTATCATAATTGGAGCATTAATTAATTTTTATTTTATTAAATTAAAAGCAGCTAGGCAAAGGTCATCAAAAGCAAATGAGGCGTCTTTTTCTAGCAGATGAGTAAGTGGTTTGGTGATTTTGGAGAAATATTTTATGAAGTGGCAGTAGAAGCCCACGTGTCCTAAGAAACTTCTTATAGCTTTGACGTTTGTAGGCGGCGGCAGCTTCTTGATAACTTCTATCTTGGCTATGTCTACTTCAATTCCTCTCGCAGAAATTTTATGACCCAAAACTTACCCTTCCATTACCATAAAATGACATTTTCCCCAGTTTAGGGCAAGGTTAGTTTCTTTGCATTTTTCTAAGATTTTTGTGAGGTTTTCTAAACAATTATCAAAAGCATCGCCGAACACGGAGAAATCATCCATAAATACCTCCATAATGCTTCCTACATACTTGTCAAAGGTAGCGATCATGGATCGTTGGAATGTAGCTGGAGCATTGCACAATCCAAACGGCATTCTTCGGTAAGCGAAGGTGCCGAAGGGACAAGTAAACGTAGTTTTCTCCTGGTCCTTGGGAGAGATGGGGATTTGAAAGTACCTTGAGAGGCCATCGAGAAAACAATAAAAGCTATGGCCGGATAATCGTTCTAAAATTTGATCAATGAATGACAAGGGAAAGTGATCCTTGCGGGTGACGTCATTTAACTTACGATAATCTATACATATTCGCCACCCGGTCACCGTCTGTGTCGGGATTAATTCATTATTCTCATTACTAACTACCGTTATCCCTCCCTTCTTCGGCACTACCTGGACTTGGCTAACCCACTTACAATCAGATATAGGATAGATAATTCGTGCGTCTAATAATTTCATAACTTCACCCTTAACTACTTCTTTCATGTTGGGATTTATGCGACACTGAGGTTGGATTGAACTACGTGAATTATCTTCCATTAGGATTTTATGAGTGCAAAAAGATGGGCTTATGCCCTTGATATCAGAAATTTTCCAAGGAATAGCTCGATGATGTTTACGTAAAACTAAAAGAAGTTTATCATTTTGCGCATCCGTGAGGTAGGACGAAACTATTACTGGTAGCTTGGAGTCCTTTTCTAAGAAAGCATATCTAAGATGTTCGGGTAGTTCCTTTAATTCAAGGGTAGGGGGTTCTTCATATGATGTTTTAGAAATTCTTTCTTTTTCAAAAACAATGTTTTCGTAGACTTTTTCTTTATACAAAAAATTGAAAGGGGTAGAGCTAGTGGCCATGGAGGCTTCTTGCAGAGATTCAGTTGGAAGAGTAGAGGTGGAACAAAAATCAGAAAATTCTTTTTCAAATTCAGAGAGGCGATAGGAGGATTCTTCACTTAGGTGCAACGATTTAGTTGGAAGAGTAGAGGAGGAACAAAAATCAAAAAACTCTTTTTCAATTTTAGAGAGGCAATAGGAGGATTCTTCACTTAGGGCATCTACAAAAAAATAGGAGTCATCATTTGTTAGGGTGTTCTACATTGAGGGGGTGATAGAGAAAGTCACTTCATCGTCGCCTACTCGAAGGAAGAGCTTACCATTGCTTACGTAATTGATAGCTCGGGAAGTGGCAAGGAAGGGTCGGCCAAGGATCAAGGGAACCTCGACGTCTTCTTCGATGTCCAATATGACGACATCCACCCGGAAGATGAACTTTTCAACTTTAACTACGACATCCTCTATGATTCCTAACGGGTATTTGACTGATCTGTCAGCGAGCTGGATACTCATGTGTGTGGGGTTAAGGCTACAAATTCCTAACTTCTTAAAAAATGAGAAGGGCATCAGGTTTATACTCGCACCTAAGTCAGCTAATGCGTGCTTGACAAAAAGAACACCGCAAACACAAAGAATAGAAAAACTTCCCAGATCACTGATCTTCTTTGGCAAACCAATTGTCAAGACCGCAGAGCACTCGTCATTTAACATGACATGCAAAAGGTTTTCTAACTTCCTTTTATTGGTAAGGACGTCCTTAAGGTACTTAGTGTATTTTGGCATTTGGGAGATTACTTCATGGAAGGGGAGATTAATGTGGATTTGCTTGAACATTTCTAGGAAGCGGGAGTATTGATCATCCTGACGTTGCTTATTAAGTTCGGAAGGGTATGACGGGGTTGGATTTTTTTTAAAGATTGGTGGTGGAGTGAGATCTTTTTTTATAACAGGGAGAGGGGTGTTAACTTCTTTTTCAGCAGAGGGCTGAGTTTTTAAAATGGTGGCGGAGCTTGCCTCGGGTTCTTCGCTAACCCTACCGGAAACTTGCTTTCCACTTCGAAGAGTTATAGCTTTCGCTTGCTCTCTCGGGTTGTGCTCGGTGTTGGCAGGAATAGACCCGACGGGTTACTCAGAAATAAGTTTTGCGAGTTGTCCTACTTAGTTTTATAAACTTTTAACGGTTTCGGCTAAGGTTCTTATAGTAGCGTCATTAACATTCATATATTTTGAAAACATTTCCTCCAAACTTGGAGGTTTTGGAAAATTTTGAGGAGGTGGTGGTGGTGTAGAAAAATCATTTTGTGGTGGCGGGCGCATTGTGTTCAAGGGATTACACCACAAAAAATTCGGGTGATTTCTTAAAGCAAGATTATAACTATTTGGAAAAGCAAAACCGAGCGCAAGAAAATTCGTAGCAGAAAAATTATGAAAAACATTTCTAGGCATATTATTTACATAATCTAATTGTTCGGGAGCAGGAGTTGTAGATTCTCATAATTGAGGGGCGGAGGAAGCAGTCATCTCCGTAATTTTTTTACTTAATACTTCCACTTATAGAGCTAGCTGGGAAACATTGTCTACTTCAAAAATACCTGCAGGTTTGTTTGGGTTGGACCTAGGAACATTCCACTGATAGGTGTTCATGGCCAAGTCCTCGAAAAGCTCAAGAGCTGCTTCCGGGGTTTTGTAGTTTAAAGTACCGCCATAAGCTACGTCTATCATTTGCTTTGTGTTTTGATTTAGCCCGTTATAAAACGTCTGCACTTGTAACCATACAGACAGCATGTGATGGGGGCATCTTCTTAAGAGTTCTTTAAATCTTTCCCAGGTTTCATACAAAGTTTCAGAATCAATTTGGAAAAAGGCAGAAATATCGTTCCTATGTTTTGCGATTTTGGCTGGCAGAAAATACTTCGCCAAAAAATTTTCAGTTAATTGATTCCAGGTTGTGATGTTATTTTTAGGTAGAGTGTTCATCCACTGCTTAGCCTTAGTTCTAAGAGAAAAAGGAAAGAGTCTTAGCTACATCATTTTTAACACCATTTATCTTGAAGGTGTCACAAATCTCAAGAAATCTTGCTATATGTGTGTTCGGATCTTCATCTTAAAGTCCATCATATTACACATACTGCTGCACCATTTGAATTATGCTAGGGTTAAGTTCAAAATTGTTATTAGCTATCCCAGGGCGAACTATGCTTGATTTTGTACCCTCAAGATTCGGCCTTGCATAATATGACATAGTTCTTTGCAAGGCTTCATCTACTTGGGGCTGGATTTCCTCCGCATTGAGTTCATCCATTCTTAAGGTAGAAAATGACTTGGAATCCTCATCCGATATATGGAAAGTAGGGCCATAAAATCGTGATCTTCTCCGAAGAGTATGCTCAATTTCGTGATCAAAGTCAAAAATAATCGATAGATTTCTGCGGGTCATGCACTAGAAGAAGAAAGTAAGATAGAGAAGAAGAAATAAATGAAGAACTAGAAAGACAAACGAGAAAGAGAAAGGGCAAACCTCCTTTTTTTGATTTTTTTTTAATAGCTTAACTCCCGAACTTCCCAAGGGCTACCCCGCAAAGTGTTCGCAAGGTACTAGACAAGATAGCGGCACTTAAAGTCGCCTTGCCCTTTTCGAGAGAGTTAGGTGGAGTAGAAAAATTGTGATGTGAGTTTCTCTTAAGAGCGTTAAATTTTTTTGGATTTTTAAGTTTTAAGAAAGAGGGTGAGAAAGAGAAGTGATAAAAATAATAGGTTCGTGATTTAAAATTATCAACAAAAGTTGCGCCCCGACAACGATGCCAAAAACTTAGCGGCCAGTTATTCGTTAGGAAAAGAAAAGCAACTAAACTAGCAATCCATCAAGGCAAGTATACCTATCGAATTGTAACTAGGGGACACAAGTGTCGTATTTAAATCCGGGAACCGTTGAGTAATCTTACTCACACGAACACTATTATCTTATCAAAGGAAAAGTAGGGTTGTTTACTAACTAAAAAGGAAAGACTACTAGCATAAAGGAAAACACTTGCATAAAATGAAAGCACTACTGACACTAAACAAGAATGACCATAACTATCGATTAAAACAAGGGGTTGAACGATGATTAAATAAAGTACTCGATCGTGAATCACCTCGGCAAAAATTTAATAAACAAATGCGATAAAAACACTCTAGCTTAATAAGGTAAATTACCTTGACCGTGGAGGTTCCTAAAGCATGAACACCCTTCTTCGAAGACATGCCCACCTGAGTTTAGGAAGGTCCGACCGACTCTCGTCTAAATCGAAGGCCTAAAGCTCGCCTTACGCTATGAACCCCGCTATTGGATTTCACTCCAATCCGGGAAATTTAACGTCTGCCTCTCTCTAGGGGTGCATGCAACTCTCTTTACTCTTGAGCGCTCACTTTAAACTATCGGCCTCTCGGCTAGCCAAGAATGAAAGCAAAGATGGAAAATATATATCGATGATATATCTCCAATTAATATTTAATCAAGAGTAATCCAAGGTCTAAACCCTAAAAAGAAGAAGTAAAATTAAAGCATCATAACTTAATCAACTCGAACCTCGGATCATCCATATCGAGTACAAGGAGGATTAGTTACTCATGGTGAAGTGGAGGAACGGAGATGAGAAGAAGAACGTAATTAAAACAAGGTAGAAAGGAGAAGGAAAGCAACACTTTTTTATTAATGATAAAGAAAGCTTACAAGTTTGAAATGAAAATTACAAGTGCATAGAAAATAAAACTTGGCTAGCATTAATATTGAACTACTAAAACAAATTACAAGAACTAGTTTAGAAGGAGAGCACTAAGCTAGAGTTAAGTAAAGCTTAAGAGAGAAATAAAGTACACTTAATAAAATGCATGAAAAACTTCAGAAAAAAAGGGCAGCACCTCCTTACAACATCCAAGAACACCCTAGGAAACAAGGGAGGAGGGCTGAATTTATAGAAAATCTTGAGGGGTTGACACGGCTGGCAACACGGCCGGCGACACGGCCATATTAGTTGATGTGTCCTGTGCTGGTTGACCTCGGGCTCTGGTTCTGGCGGGAATGATCATTGCAGCACTGAATCAGCGGGCAAGCCCATCCTGATACTGTCAATGACACGACCGTATTTATGGCCGTGACCTGTGCAGTTGATGGGCTTATGCAGGGGGCACATTAATGGAGGGTTGCATGCTGTGAGGAGGCTGCGACACACACAATAACATTGCCGTGTTTGTGGTCGTGTCGTTCTCTAGAAAGTCGTCGGCTTATGGTGACATGCCTCATGTTTACACGACCAGCTTGACACGGCCAGTGATACGGCTGTGTTTTACAGCCATATCCTACTCGGGATGAACTTTTGAATTTTGTCGGGTGGCTGACTTCCTTAGGAACAAGTTACACGCCCCATGACACGGTCGTGTTGGTGGCCGTGTCAGGTCATTTTGGCTGAAAATTGAGAAAAGCTGTGAAAGAGCAAAAAATATTAGTGGCATAAACAAATATAAGAGGGGGGGGGGGACATATAATCAAATAAGACAAGACTTGCACAATAAAGACCTAAAAATACCCTAATAGCTTAAATACAAAACAAACTATCAATTTCTAATGAAATAATCTCTATCACAAGGGTAGCTTATGTTGAAGGTTTGTAATACAATCTTGTAAGAATAAGTCAACTATATGACTTATGTTATGTCATTGAATTGCACAATGATAAGTGTGTGATTAAAAGGTCAATTGATTTAGAGACTATTCTCTCAGGCACAAGGAGTGAAAATGTTTATAGTTTAGATTTCATTTGTAATTCTTCTACTCCTATTTGTCTAGTAGCTATGAGAGAGAGAGAGTATCTTTGTGTTCAATTACATAAGAGACTTGCTCACATTAATTACAAGATAATTAACAAATTGTTTTCAGATAACTTAGTTAGAGATTGTCCTAAGTTAAAATATATTAAAGAGAGTCCCTGTCATGCATGCCAGATGGGCAAGAAAATAGGGGCCACCTTTAAGAGCATTGGCTCCAAAGATTTTATAAGATGTCTTTATCTATTGCATATGGACTTGTTTGATACAATGCCTATTCAGAGTTTAGGAGGGAAGTTGTATACCTTTGTGATTGTTGATAATCACTCTTGGTATACATGGGTATTCTTCCTTAGGAAGAAGTAAGATACCTTGTGTAACACCCCGAAACTCAAAAGAGGGACGGGTGACGTTTTAAGCCAAGTCTGGGTTTTGGAGCAGGTGTCACGGGCGTGACACGGGCGTGTCACGGGCGTGACACGGGCGTGACACGGGCGTGACACGGGCGTGTTCGGCTACGGGTCATGTGGTCGACGTTTTGACGATCGGAGATCGTCGAGTTGAGGCACACGGCCTGGGACGCGGGCGTGTCCCAGGGCGTGTCACGCTAGGGAGTTTTTCTGAGTCATGCACACGGGACATGACACAGGCACAGACACGGGCGTGTCACATGTGATACGGGCGTGTCGGGTGCCGTGTCGCAGGTCGTGTCCTCGTCGAGAAACAAGTGTTGGCAGTTGCACACGGGGCGTGACACGGGTCGTGACACGGTCGTTTCACATACGACACGGGCATATCGGATGTCATGTCGAATGCCGTGTGCTGGTTATTGCATCGGTCGAGACGGCGAATGGGTGACACGGCCATGCACACGGCCGTGTTGTAACCCGTGTTCGGCCCAGATTTTGTAATATTGGGCGGAATCACAGCCGTTCGATTTCTTGATTTGGGATCCGACGGCTCAGGGCTGTTGCTGGTGTGTTATATCCGGGAATAGGGCTTGGAAACCCTTTTTCTCTTTGAGTTTTATCTCTCTAAAAGTTAGAGAGAAGGGAGAGCAAGGAGGAGGAAGATGGCCAAGATTCGGTCACCAGCGGAGCTTCGGAGCTCCAAATCACGATCCGAGTCTGGATCCGTGAAGGAGAGACCGATACGGTGCTTTCCATCCGGCTAGATCGTCATGGCGCCGAGGAAAAGCACAAGGGTAACGATTCTCTTCTTGAGCATGTGAAGCTCTTCTTCTTTTGCATGGGAAAAACCCTTCTCCCGTGAGTGAGCGGCGAGATTGCGGTATTCCTTGGGGTAGATATGTAAAGTCCCCCTTGTTAGAGTCCGGAATCGTAGTACGGACATAGGCATGATGTGTGAAGCCTACCCGGATGTGTTGGTCCGGATCGGTGATGATTTGCTATGCATTGTTGGCCGTAGAAGACTCCAAGCATTTTGTTATTTTCGGGTTGCTATGCGGTAGAATGCATAAGGGAATCTGGGGGATTAACCTCGAGGTGCACCAGGAAATTTGGACGGAAAAGCATTTCTGTCATATCGGTGGCCTGGGAGCCAACCGGGTACATAGCGGGGCTATGTACCATGTTTGATCGTTATTTGGGACTGGGGAAGCTTAGTCTGCGTCAAAGGCCAAATGGCAATGGCGGGGTGAGCAACGGGCTGGTGTACCCCTAACCGCTCCACCTGCTTGGTTAAAGCGACCTAAAGTTTTACGTGGGACTTACCGAGGTTTGGAGATCGAGTCTAGGCTGCGGCTGAGAAGACTAAATGCTCACAAGATTGCCACCCTGGGGTTGGTGGTGGAGTCGAGGACCGGACGGGGTTCGGACTGGCTTCGCCTAGTAAGTGCCTGAGAGCACGGGGTGTACGGCCGTGTGAGCGTACACCTGTGATGTGATGCTTATTTCGCTATGTTGCTTATTTTGCTAACAAGTGCAGGGAATAAGCTTTGCCGCCCCGGATTGGGGGCGGAATCGTTATAATTTTTTCAGCATAGCTGACCGTTGCCTTTGTTTACCACCATGCGGTGGGTTGTTGCTTGCAGGTGCTGCAGAGCCGAGAGGTAAATAGCTGGCTAAAGCCCAGGTTGCTGTGCCGGCCATCGAAGGCCAAGTTTTAAGTGTTTTCCTTTTGTACTCATGTGTGACCGGCCTGCGTGCCGAGGTTTGGAAGACACTTTTTATTAAGCAAACTCTTGTAAGGCTTTAAGGCCGTTATTCGTGTATTAAACATTCCTATTTTATTTGCATAGTGGACATTCATGTTAGCTGGGTTATTAATTGTGCAACTTAATAATTGCTTCCGCTAGGTGCTGTGTAGGACGTTGTGATTGCTTGAATGGTTTCAATACGTAACAGACCGGCCTGTCCTTTGTATATGGTGTCGAGCCTCGGCCGGACCTACTGTTATATGCTATGTGACGGATAGGGGTGTTACACTTTGGAAGTCTTTATTATCTTTGTCAAGGCAATCCTGAATAAGATGGAATATTCTGTGGTCAAACTAAGAAGTTATGAAAGTCTTGTTTTCAAAGTTAGTTAAACACCTAGAGGGGGGGGGGTGAATAGGTTTTTGTCACTTTTTAAGTTTTCTAACTTTTTTTTCTGATTTCTGTGGCTGTGATTAAGTTAATTATCAGCTTTCAAGAACATTCAAAAATGACACAGTAATTTTGTAGTGGTTCCCCAATCTTGGGTACATCCACTGTCCCTCTACGCCTATCTAACTGTGTGTTAGATTCAGCTCTCCCTCAAAAACTCAGCTACTTTATAGCTTACAACATAGATCTCGCAGGACCACACAGTCCTAACAATTAGGCACTAAGCCAACCCACAGTTCACAAAGACCTTTCACCAGGAACAAAGCCAAACACATGTCACAAATACCTTAGCCCTTATAATATATGCTTACAACTACATATTCACAAAGAATCTAAACAAAAGAATAAGAAAGATTGTATGATTAGACACCAGATCAAGAAATCTGTGTCTCCTTCTCCGTGGACTGAGCAGATATCAATCCAACCAATTGCTGTTGAAGACAATAGGTCGGCAGTGGATTCTTTCTTCAAAAAGCTAACCTTCCCTCTATGGAATCTTGTAGATCTGCGACCTCAGAATGAATTCCGATCCTGCTGTTGTAGATGGTAATTGCTCAAGCTATCTCCTTCCTAGTAAGGTTCTCTGTGCAGAACCCCTTCTTCGGGCTCAACAAAAATGGCAAGGAAGAAGATGATGTTCGCCCGACCTTCTTCTCGTTTTCAGAAAACCTAGACGGGGAATTGATTGTTGTTGTTGGTTGCTCTGGACGTTTTGCTTCCTTTTATACTCTGAAGGCCAATTGAGCAGTGGGTGCCACCACTAGGATTGACGGCTGAGATTAAGCCATCTAGCACATGCTTTCCATTTAATCTTGATTTAATGGCTCCTTGTTGTGTGTGGGCCCTAGCACTTTATGATGGAAATATTCCTTGGAAAGTGCAAAAGATGATGACAGCTGACCTCCAACGTCTCCGGTAGCAATTCCGCAATGTTTTAATTTTTGTTGATAACTTGACTTTGCTGACGTCAGCATGACTCAACATCTCTGGACTTAGACAAAATTCAATCATCAGAACCAAAGGCGTTGAGTGAGTAGGTATCACTCAATGCCACAACACTTAGACAAAATTCTAAGTATTGAGAATGACAAAAGTTGAGCTCCGTTCGATGAACATCGAGCTTAGCTCGACGAAAGTATAGGTTCAGTTCGACGAACAGTGTACTTTGTTTGATGAAAGGCTGAATTGAGTTCGACAAACTCAAGGCTAAACTGAGTAATTTGGCTCAGTTCGATGAAGCTGAGCTCGATGAAAGTCAAGAAGTCCACGCTTTTGGACTTAGCAAAATTTCTGCTTCAAGGCGTTGAGAGAATTGAGTGAGCTTGCCTCACTCAATGCTATTTGCCTTAGAAAATATTTCTGCTTCTTGGCGTTGAGAGAGTAAGCTCCACTCAACACCAAACTACATAACATAATTTTTCTATTATCTGGCATTGAGTGAGTAAGCAACACCCAACGCTTGTGGACTTAGTGAAAATTTTGCCCAACTTTTTTTTGGAGTTGACTGACACAGCAACACTCAACGCTAAAGATGTATGGCGTTGAGTGAGTAGACCACACTCAATGCCTGTGGACTTAGCCAAAATTTCAACCAATTTTTCTAGGTTTAGACTGACTAAGCCTGACTCACAACCTTTTTGTTATAATACGTTGAGTGAGTAGACTACACTCAACGCTTGTGAACTTAACCACATTTTTGGCTATCTTCCACTTAGGCTGTGACAGACTCAACGTTATATGTTATATGTCATTGAGTGAGCTATCTTCACTCAATGCCTGTGGACTTAGGCAAATTTCTACTAAATAATATTGAGTCTATACCTCTAGCATTGAGTGAGCTTTCTCCACTCAATGCCTGTGGACTTAGTCGATTTTTGCTATGTCCAGCAACCACTTATTTTGTCCATATGTCCAATCAATGTGATATGGGCAACCTGCACTCAAAACATCAAATGCACATCAAATACAGTTGATGTGTGTGTCATTGACCAGTTTGACTTCTCACAAATCAAGGACATTGGGAACAATGGACCCAAAAATCCTTCACTATTTGAAGAAGTCAAAACCCTTATCAACTTTTATAAAAAAATGATTTCTTTCCTTGGTCAATGATACACACAACCTATACAGCAAAATAAATATTGAAATTTTGATAAGCTATAAGTAAATGTACCTTATTTCCTGTATAGTGAGCATCACTTACTCCCCATGTTTTGCTGTAAGGTTTACTTGAGTACCACATGTCTTTCTTTCCCCTTTACCATTGTGCTAACAGACAATAAGAAACTGAAAATTAGAATAATAGAAATTTTTATTATCCAAAAAGATGAGTATTACAAAGGTATGGCCTCCCTTTTATAAAATGGAGGAGATGGGAGAGATTACATGTAAGCACTGCAGGACTAAATACTTACATTTTTAACAAAAACAAGCCGAACAGGCCGCGCGGTTAGACGAATAGGCTAACCGTTCAGCAACCACAAGAAGGAGAGAACAAGCCTCCATAGGAGACCGCCAGAACGCTCGGTCTCCAAGTCGCCTGAGACAAACCGTTAGATCGCCCGGACACCAACCAACGACAGTCCAACTACCAAGCCATTGGAGATAAACTGCCTGACTGCGCGGTCTCTAATCCTCCAGAGCCAGATCGCCAGACCGCTCGGTCTCCATATAGCAACGCTCACCCTCAAGCTAGAGCATATATATCGATCATGCCCAGCTTGTCGCAAATGTGAATAAAGGAGACGGACACCGGCTTGGTGAAAATATCAGCCAACTCTTTATCATAGGTGACAAACGGAGTATAGATTTGTTCCTTTAAAATCTCTTCCCAAATAAAGTGGCAGTCGACTTCAATGTGCTTTGTTCTCTCATGGAAGACTGGTTTTTTTGGAGATGTATATAGCGGCCTTATTATCACAAAACATAGGTAGAGGATGGTTGTTGACCTCTCCTAAGTCAAGCATGATAGCTCGTAACCACTTCAACTCACTTGTGGTCGATGCCATACTTCGATATTATGCTTCTGCACTGGATCTTAAGATGACAGACTTTTTCTTGCTCTTCCAGCTCACACGGTTTCCTTCTACAAAGGTGCAAAAGCCCAATGTTTACTTGCGGTTTCCTTTGTCATCAGCATAGCTCGAATATGAGTACGCTTCTACCCTCAAATGACCATTCTTCTGAAAGAGTAGTCCTTTCCCAGGCGTTGATTTAACATAATCCAATATCCTAAGGGCAGACTATAGATGGCACACCCTTGGAGCTTACATGAATTTGCTAACCTTGCCTACGACATAGGAGATGTCGAGTCTCATCACCGTAAGATATATGAGTTTACCAACCAGACGTTGGTACCTCGTAACATCTGAAAGAGGAGGAGAGTCATCCGTCTTGGTTTTATCTTCTCCAGTCGCTAGGGGGCATCGGGCAGGTTTAGCTTCAATCAACCCTGCCTCTTTTAACAATTCAAGAACATACTTGCATTGGGAGAGTACTAAGGAATTGGGCTTCTGAGAGATCTCTATCCCCAGAAAGTATTTTGGAGAACCCATATCCTTAGTGACCAGGTGTTGGCAAAGATGCTTCTTTGTCAAAGTTATCCAAGCCTGGTCATCTTTAGTGAGAAGAATATCATCCACATAAACCGCAAGAACTACCAGACCCAGGGAGGTTTTGTGAATGAACAAAGAGTGATCCGCAGAACTAGTTGTAACGCCCACTGCTGCCACAATCCTGCTAAACTTCTCAAACCAAGCCTGCAGGATTTGCTTTAGGCCATAAATAGCCTTCTTTATCCTGCATACTTGTGTCTCCCCCTGAGTAACATAACCTAGAGGTTGCTGCATGTAGACATCCTCCTGAAGATCTCCATATAGAAAGGCATTCTTGACTTCCAGTTTGGAAATGGGCCAATCCCTGTTGACAGCCATAGAGAGGAGGACCCTGATAGTGCTGAGACGAGCAACTGGAGAGAAGGTGTCAAAATAGTCAACACCATAAGTTTGGGTAAACCCTTTGGCAACAAGGCGGGCCTTATTAAGATCCACACTGCCATCTGGACTAAAATTCACCACAAATACCCAGCGAAAACCAACAACATCTGTTCCGAAGGGAGGAGGAACAAGGGTCCACGTATCCCGTTCAGTGAGAGTAGCAATTTCCTCATCCATTGCAGCCTTCCAATGAGGAACAGTAAGGGCCTGCTGGTAGGAACGATGGGTGGCAGTGGAAGAGATAGCCAGTGCAAAAGCCCTGCGAGAAGGGATAAGACGATCATAGGAAACCAAAGCAGCAAGCAAGTGCTGGGTACATGCCCGAACCCCTTTGCGAAGAGCAATGGGAAGATCCAGGTCAGCAGGTTCTTCAGTATCCGGAGCATCCTTGGCGGAGAGATCTTACCCGAGAGTAGAGACCGACGGCAGCGGAGAAGAGGGACATAGCGGAGTGGAGTAGGGAGGAGGAGACGATGGAGATGGTGGAGGTGGAAAAACCTCGGTAGGGGTCGATGGGTTGGAGGGAACAATAGGAGAAACAGAAGCCTCGGGAAGAGGTGAGGAATTGTTAGAGAAATATAGAGCATTCTCTAAGAAAGTAATGTCAGTGGAAACGAACTGCTTGCGGAGAATGGGGTCAAAACAACAATTGCCCTTCTGGGTGGTAGAGTATCCCAGAAAGACATATTTGGTGGCGCGAGGGGAGAGTTTGCCATGGGTGGTAGAGGGAGCGTGTACAAAAGCTGTGCACCCAAAGATACGTAGAGGGAAAGGAAAAGGTTCCTTGCCTGGATAGAGAAATGAGAATGGGGTATGACCATGGAGAACTGTGGAGGGAATGCGATTGATGAGATAGTGTGAAATGAGAACCGCATAGCCCCAATATGAGCGAGGGACATGCATCTGCGTCATTAGAGTGCAAGCGATATCAAGGAGATGACGGTTTTTGCGTTCCGCCACTCCATTTTATTGTGAGGTATAGACACAACTAGTTTGATGGATAATCCCATGTTGCATACAGAAAGATGAAAAGCTTGACTAATATATGCTTTAGCATTATCAGAGCAAAAGACTTTAATTGAAACACCAAACTGATTTTGAATTAACTGATAAAAAGATGTCCATACATTGAATAATTCAGAGCGATCCCGTAAGAGATACACCCAAGTACATCTAGAAAAGTCATCAATAAAGGTTACAAAATAAGAACTACCCCGACCAACGGTGAGGGTAGGAGCAGGACCCCAGATATCAAAGTGAATGAGATCGAACGGACGAGTAGAGCCATGACCTTACTTCGGCAGGAAGGAGGAATGGTTATGCTTGTCCAGCTGACGTGCATCGTAGTTGAGAGGAGAACTGTGCGGAGGGAGGTGGGGAAGAAGCTGATGAAGAAGCCATGGAGGAGGATGACCAAGGCGGAGGTCCACTGCAGAAGATCTGTAGAGGAGGAGGAGAAGGTGGATAGAGAAGGAATATTGTCGAGGAATTTGAGGCCACCGCTCTCAGTCCCAGTAGCAATCATCCGTTGGGAGCTCAGATCCTGAAAAGTTCAAGAAGTTGGAGTGAATGTAGCAGAGCACTAGAGTTGTTTTCATAAAGAGGTAACTAATAATAAATTGCACGGAAATGTGGGCACATATATAGAGTATCCACCAAACGAAGAGACGGAGTGACATGAACCACTCCTGTTCTATGGATCGGGGAGGGAGAGCCATCAGCAATGAGAACTAGGGGCAACCAATCATGTGTTTCTAGGAGAGAAAAACACTGAGAATTGTCCGTCATGTGATTAGACGCACCAGAGTCTATCAGCCATTTACCTTGATTAACCACATAGGCACTACCTGATGACATGACCACCGAGGCAGATGGCTTCAGGGAGGAGGTGGAAGAGTCACCAGAGGGGTAAAGATGCAGATGTTTCATCCAGCATCATTCCACATTTTGCCCGGTGCGGCCACAGTGAGAGCAGATGAAGCGGGAAGGGCCACGCCCGCCAGACTGTTGATTGCGGCTACCAGAGCCACTCCGTTAAGTTTTGTGAGCATAGTTATCCGGAGGTGAAGGAGAGGACAGAAGGGGATGCTGAAGTAGAGAGGTAACAGCGGCAATGCGAGCAGTAGTGGTATCCAAGGTAGGAGAGTCTGCCTCGCCCAGAATTTTCTAGCGGATCATGTCATAGGACTTTGGAAGTCGTAGAAGATAACATACAACAAGAAGTTCTTGGAAGTGCTTGTGCTGCTCAGCCAAATCTGCGGAGAAGGGGCGATTCTAAAGAATCTCAGCCCTGAGAGCCTGAACTTGTTGATAAGCGGCAATATGAGACATGGAAGGACGGGCAAAGAGGTCCGCATATAAAGTATAGATACGGGACGTCTGAGCCCCCTTTGAGTACATAGCAGCAAGATGAAGCCAAGCCATCTTGACGGTCTCATCATGATGGATGACGGGAAGACATTCATCCGAAAGGCTATTATCTAGCAAAGTGCGCACAAGCGCGTCACTAGCATCCCAATTGTCAAACTCAGCGGAAGTGAGCGGAGGAGGGTCATCAGTGAGATGGTGGAATTTGTTTTGTGAACGAAGAAGGAAGGTGAAGGAGACACTCCAATCCGGGTAGTTGGGACCGATGAGTTTGGAGGTGGTGCAAAGATTACCGAACAGAGTAGGAGGAGGCGGCGGATTGGCCACGGGAGTAGCGGTGGTAGTTGAGGTATTGGAAAGAGCCATGTAGGGAAGCAACAAGAAACCGCGCGAGAAGAAGCAACAAGCCGCGCAAACAGAGAGTAGGAAGAGTGGCTAGGAAGGCCGTAACGGACAAAGAACAGGAAAGAAGCCGTGCTAGAAGAAACAACAAGCCGTGTGAACAGCAAGCAGGTCGTGCAGCTAGGAATGCCGTAGCGGACAAAGAAAGATTCTGCAACGATCACGGTGACAACACACCAGCGGAAAGGAAGGTCACTAACAAGAAGCAGAGTAAAGCAGCGGTAAAGAATTCGCACGGCTAGAGAGAAGGCCACGCGAAAAATAGATAGAGAGGACCGCACGAACTGGAAGGTATTTGTAGGGAGAACTGAAGCAGAGCAATCCGCGAAAACAGGTTGCGGATAGAAGAAAAGAGAAGTCGCGCACACAAAGGGCATCAACAAAGATAAGGAAGCTGCGTGAACAGATTGCATGAAGAAGGGCAAACCATGTGGTCAGAAGAAGGAACTGAATCAGGTAGAAAAGATTGAGTCCTCTGATATCATGTGCGAACAAACATGAAAAAATCAAAAATTAGAATAACAGAAATTTTTATTATCCAAAAAGATGAGTATTACAAAGGTATGCCCTCCCTTTTATAGAATAGAGGATATGAGAGAGATCACATGTAAGCAATGTGGGACTAAATAATTACATTTTTAACAAAAATAAGCCGAATAGGCCGTGCGGTTAGACGAATAGTCTAACCGCCTGACAACCACCAGAAGGAGAGAACAAGCCGCCATAGGAGACCGACAGACCGCCCGGTCTCCAAGTCACCTGAGACAAACCGTCCGATTGCCCGGACACTAACCAGCAATAGTCTGTCTACCATGCCGCTGGATACAAACCGCCTGACAGTGCGGTCTCTAATCTGCCAGAGCTAGACCGCCCGGTCTCCATACAACAACAGCCATCTCTCCCACTTGATATGACTCCCCCTTGCTAGGACCTTCTCTCTTCTCTCCCCCTTTTTGACTTCTATAGAATAGGCAGATGGGGGCTAGCCCTTCCATTGGCTAACCTTCTCTCTTCTCTCTAGAGTAACTTACTCCCCCTCAGTAGAAGAATCAGTGAACAGATACTACTTGGGAGTCTATATGTCTAGCAAGAGGAATAATACCTGCACCAAAAAAATGCAAAAGGGAGTGCCTGAAGCTATGCCAAGTTCAGCATGACAACCTCAAATTTGAGGCTGTTGAACTTTGCTTCATCTAATGGCTTAGTGAATATATCATCCACTTGCTTGTCTGTGGGAACAAACTTAAGACCGATGTCTTCCTTCTCCACATGCTCCCTAATAAAATGATATCTTATTTCTATATGCTTAGTACTGCTATGTGAGATAGGATTCCTTGCAATGGAAATAGCACTTGTAGAATCACAGTAGAGAGGAGTTCTACTTACCTGAAGGTTGTAATCCAGGAGCTGATGTTGGATCCACATCAGCTGAGCACAGCAGCTGCCTGCTGATATATATTCTGACTCAGTAGTGGATTAGTTTGCTTCTTACTGCTCCAAGAAACTAGCCTCCTTCCTAAGAACTGACAGGTTCCAGTAGTGCTTTTCCTGTCTTCTTTGCAACCTGATAAATCTGCATTTGAAAATCCAATTATATCAAAATCCCTATTTCTAGGATACCATAGGCCAAGATCTGGTGTGCCCTTAAGATACCTCAAGATTCTATTTGAAGAAGAGTAATGAGATTCTTTAGGGCAGGCCTGATACCTAGCACAGACACTTGTGACATACATGATGTCATGCCTACTAGAATTCAGGTATAGAAGGGAGCTAATTATCCCTCTAAAAAAGACACATTAATAGGTTTCCCTGCCTCATCTTTTCCTTTAGGCATACTTGATCCCATGGGAGTTCTCATGGTAGAGGCATTCTCCATACCATACTTTTTGATTAGCTCCCTGGTGAACTTGGACTTGGATATGGACAATCCATCATCAGTCTTTCTTACTTGGAGTCCCAAGAAGAACTTGATCTCACCCATGCTGCTCATTTCAAACTTCCCTTGAATAAGTTTAGCAAACTTCCTGCAAAGGTTGTCATTAGTAGATCCAAAGATAATGTCATTGACATATATCTAGACTAGGATAACCTTGCCCTTTGATTCCCTTAGGATTAGGGTCTTGTCTATCTTCCCCTTGAGAATTTGTTCTTAATTAGGAAGCTGTACACGGTTTCATACAAAGCCCTTAGGGCTTGCTTTAGCCCATATAGAGTTTTCCTAAGCTTAAAAACAAAATTGGGAGGGTTAGGATCTACAAAACCTAGTGGCTGATCTACATATACTTCCTCTTTTAGATCCCCATTCAGGAATGCTGACTTGACATCCATCTGGTAGACTCTAAATCCCTGATGGGCTGTTATGAAAGGAAGATCCTTATGGATTCCATTCTGGCTACTGAGGCAAAGGTCTGGTCAAAGTTTATGCCCTCTTCTTGCCTATAGCCTTTATCCACCAGTCTAGCCTTATTCTTGATAATAATGCCATCTTGATCCAACTTATTCCTGTAGATCCACTTAGTCCCAATAACATTTCGTCCTTGTGGTCTAGGGACCAACTTTCAGACCTTACATCTCTTAAATTAGTCCAGTTCTTCTTGCATTGACCCAATCTAAAACTTGCTTCTTAAAACTTCTTTGGCTCTTCCTGAGACAGGAAGCTTGAGTAGAGAGTTGTATTCATGCTCTTGCTTCTAGTCTGGACTCCATGATTTGTATCACCAATGATTTTGTGTACTGGATGGTCCCTTAGATGCCCGATAGCTGGAGGCAATCTAGCTGCAGCTTGCTGATCTTCAGAGTTTTCAGCTAGCTTGTCTTCATTTTCTTTAGGTATGTTTTCCCCTTCTCTTGGAGTATGCAGTCCATCATCATTTTCTTGGACTGGTGGGGTAGCTTCCTTGATGGTTAGCTTGTCCATCATCTACTCTATACCAGCAATACTATAAGAGGAGGAGCTTGGCAGATCATAGTTAACCATGATGGATTCATTAAAAACAACATGCATTGACTCTTTTACAACTTGGGTAGTTAATTTGTAGATTCTATATGCCTTACTAAGAGTGTTGTACCCAATAAAGATTCCTTTATAGGACTTGACAACAAACTTAGTTAAATGGACTTTTCCATTGTTGAGCACATAGTACTTGTAACCAAAGATCCTGAAATAGCTCAGGTTTGGTTTTCTGCCCTTCAAGATCTCATAGGGAGTCTTCTTGTGGCTCTTAGTGATTGAAGCCCTATTAAGGGCATAGCATGCAGTGTTAACAGCCTCAGTCCAGAAGTACTCTGGGAGGGATGAGTCACTTAGTAAGGTTCTACCAGCCTCTATGTGTAACATCCCATTTCCAACTAGACCCTTAAGAGTGGTTTTGTCATGACAAAACCCTAGGAAGCCCAAGAAAGAGTCAAGTGGACCTGGTGGTGTGGATAGAGGCACTATGGTCTGCAAATAGTAAACTCCAAAACCTTGGTTTAAGGTGATCATGAAGCTTCACCAAGACTCCAAGACACCACCCATACCTTTATAACCCTAGTAAGCGGTCAATGGGTCACTAAGGACCCATGGAGGGCAACCAAAGGACCTGAGTTGACCAAAGTCAACTCTAACCCTAATTGGGTCAAATTGACCTACACAAGGGTCAATTGTTGTCTCTTAGCCAAATGGACCACCCCTATACCTCCATAACCCTAGGTAGGGGTCAATGGGTCACTAAGGACTCATGGAGGGTAGTCAAGGGAGCTAAGTTGACCAAAATCAACTCTAACCATAATTGGGTCAAATTGACCTACACAAGGGTCAATTGCAGTCCCTTTGCCAAGTGGACCCCACCCATACCCTCATAGCCCTAGTGAGAGGCCAATAGGTCACCAAGGACCCATTGGGACCAATCATAAAGGCTAGGTTGACCAAAGTCAACTCTTAACCTAAAATGGTCAAAGTGCCCTAGTTAAGGGTCAAGTGACCTCCAAGGGCCAATCCAACCCCACCTTGACCCTAGGGGAGGCTAATGGGTCACCAAGGACCCATTGAAGAAACCTCAAGGACCAATTTGACCTAGGTGGACCCTAGTCCAACTTTGGGTCAAGTTAGCCCAAATGGGCTAACTCAAGCTCAAGCCCATTGCAATTGGGCTAACCTTGACTTAAGTGACCAAATGGACTTGTGGGCTGCCATAGGATAGGGAGGAGCCAAATTTCAGGCTTGGTGACTAGGAGAGAGAAAACCACCCATGGAGGAGAGAGAAAGAGAAGGAAGAAGAAGGAAGGAGGACTTTGTGCTCCTCCTCCCCCCTCCCCAACCTCCCCATTAAATTCAGAAGAACAAGGGGGAGTGCAACAACCATTTTGGACTGGTTAGAGCAAGCTCCACCCCCCTACCAACCAAGCCGCCATTGTTGACCATGGCCAAAAATGGCACAAGGCATTCAGCCACCTAACTCCCCTCCTCTCCCTCTTTAAAAGCTTCACTGAAGTCTAGAGAGTAATTCCCACCACTTTCCTAAAGGAGCCAGGCTATTTCACTGTGCTGTTGTAGAGGGCCGACCACCACCAGCCACCACCATGCCAATCCGACGATCAGCACGGCTACAGCCGCCAGCACAAGTCCTCCTCCACTCCTTCTTGCATGGGTAGATCGTAGGGATCATTAGAACCAAGGTTGGAGCTCAATTGAGCCCGATCCAAGTTTCAAAATTCATGGTTTTTCCGAGAATTTTCACCTATCGAGATCGCCGAAATAGGGCTTCCCGGCGGCCGTGCCGCCGCCTGGAGATAGCCCCGACCACCACGAAGGTGTTGGCGGCGGTAGCCGGCCGGGGAGGTGGCCGGAGCGCCGGCGGCAGCCGCTGGAAATCGGCCCAGGCAGAAGCAATCCTGGCCGTCGGCTGGAGGAAGGAGATGACCAGATCCCGTCCGTTTGTGCCAAGATTCGTGCAGATAAATAAATATAAACTATAGCTTTTATGTATTAAGATTTCATTTATGTCACAGGTTTTGTATTTATTGTTATTAATCATTAAAAATAGCTAGATTACTTTGCAGAGAAAATGGTCAACACCAAAAATGTATCCCTTTGAGTCTATTTTCATATAAAATTGGTTTGGACCAATTTGAGTGACTGGTTTGACCAGGGCACTCAATTTGGTGGGGTCTATACATATGTCTAGGCAGACATTAAACAGAGTGCCCACACTTCATCCTTAGCCCAAATGAGTTGAAATTTTGGCAGGGAGTCACCCTAACTAATATCTAGACCCTGCCCAAAAATGGGAATTTTTGGAGATAAGTTTTCTATAGTTTTGTAAATAATTTAATTTATCTAGGGTAAATTAATTTATGGGTCAAATGAAGTCCAAATTCATCCAAATTTTGGTGGGAGATATATGAGGTCAATATAGACCTCTGGTTAAAATTTATTTAAGTTTGGAGGTGATTTGAATGGAAATCATGCAAACCCTAGCCTTGCCCTAAGAAGGGCATTTTGGTCCAAAATGTAATTTTTGCTTAGAGTGTCCAATTCACCTCAACAGAGGTTTAAATTTGGAACACTGACTTTTCATGAACTTGTGCACCTTCCAATGAAATATGGGGAGGTTTGGAATTGATTTGCCCCAAGATCCTAGGTCAAACCCTAAGGAAGGTCTTTTGTACCTTGTGAAGGGCATGTGGCCAAAACACCTTGTATGACTATGAAATTTTGTAGGGAGGGTATTATGGTAACTATAAACCTTTGGTTAAAATCTTAGGGTGTTTTGGAAAATTTTGGACCCACAAAACCCTAACCCTAGTTTAGGGCACAAATATTGTAGGGTTGAAATGGGCTAGCTAAACTCCTCAAACTAAGGTGCAATTTTGGTAGATTGGTCATAAGGATATTATGAGCCTCTGTTAATTTAATTGGGAATTTTGGGACAATAGTTATAGTACTTCATTTGTAACACAAGGGATGCCTCAATTTAATAAATTGAATATTATGGTCCCTCTAACCCTTGGGAGGTCATGAAAGTTTGGAAGAGGAAGTTTTGAATCATTTTATGCATATATAAATTTAATGAAAATTCTTGGATACATATTTGAGGTACTTACTTCACAAGCTTGTTAAATGAGGAAATTATTCAATAATTTAATTAAGATTATTTACTGATAAATAAATTATGAAATTTGGCCCAAATCATTTATATGCCATTAGAATCATACTGGAATTTTCTCTAAATTTTTGGAAGCAATATAGTCTTTTATATTTCTTTAAATGAAATTTCAAGGGTTAAAATGAAATAGGAATTTTGGGATAAAACCTTACTGAAAAATTTAGATATTTTGGAAGATGAGTTAAAACCTTATTTTAAATATCATATAAAATTAGTGGAATGATATCTTGCCTGAAAATCATACTTCATGTTCATTATTGGAAATTTTAGTCACTAGAATAATTAAATAAATTATTAAATAAATAAGGAAAATTTTGGGTCTCTGGATTTAGGGCTTAAAGGTCATAATGGACCTTCATTAATTATTATAGGAGTATTGAATGATTATTTGATGTACTCCCCATTTTGCATGGCATTTAATCTTGTGGTCTGCATTTAGTAAATTGTTGAAAGGAAATGATTTAGCATAATTGGAGTTAGCCATCTTGCTGGATTTTATAGATGTGGATGAGTCATCCTAGAAGTTTAGGTTAAGTAGTGAGATATGAGTCGGTAGTGTTGAGTAGTGCTTGTTCGACGGAAGATCGTCTTTCCCCGTAGAGTGAAAGATCAAAATCACCTTAGGTTTAGTCTACCGTAATATGAAAAAGAAATGGGTAATGGATATGGGATTAGGTACCAACCAACAAGAATAAGTGCCTTGCGAAAGAGAGCTTTGGGATTCAGCCCATCATAGCTTCTAGTGCCCTTGAGAGCTCTTTTACAGGGAATACCTTGGGCAGTCCTGGGTAAAACATAAGTCATAGGTATAAAATCGCCACAACAGTAAATAGTAAACTTAGGATTTCACACTCTCACACCCCAATGTCCCGGGAGATAGTTTGGGTTACTCGGGCAATAAGCCCAGCGGTTATGGTGATGGGCATGGTGGCCCGGGGAGCTTCAGCTCGGTTGTTGATTTATGACGGACGGGATAGTCCGGGGAGATTTGGTTCGGTTGTTGTTTGGAATCATAACTATTGCATGTGCATAGAAGGTATAAGGTGGTGGGTCTTCGGTATTGGAGGGTCGATGCACCGACGCCAATACGCTGACTCGGCAAGTGTGGTTAGCACTTCGCCAACAGAAGTCCGGTGCGCTAGCCGGCAAGAGTATGCAGGAGTCCGCTTTGTGTACCAAGCGTTGAGGTGTACGATAGGTCTAACCGGTAGTGCTTTACTGGTTTAGAGGTGGGCGAGGCCCAACCCACCGCTTCCGTCTGCCACTACGGAGGTATCCTGGGAGGTAACGGCTCCGAAAGGGGGAACTAAAGGTCTGTGTACACAGAATCAAGTGGGTGAGTTGCACTTGCATGTTCACATCACAGCATAATTGTATTTCATAGCATAACCATTGCATATAACCTGACACCTAATGTATAAGCGGTATGGGACGCTCTATACATTAGGCCTTGCAAAATGATCCCTTGGCCTATAAGTTCGTGCGAGCGTGCTTATAAGTAGAGGTTCTCTTTCAGTATTAAATATTTAAGCCTGCTAGTAAAACCGACACCCTATCGTATAAACCGGTATGGGACTTTTTATATGATAGGAGCCCTGCAAGAGATCCCTTAGCTTATGTGTATTCACATAAGTTAAGGTTACTTATTCTAAATTTGTATCATTATTACCATACTTAGAACTGCTAGTCTAATTCCGCTGCCATCTGCTATTTGACATTCTCCACCTTCATGTCCTTTCCTTTCCTTCTCCCCGCTCGGTGCTTAGGAGCCATGGGGGAAGGGGCGGAGGACGATAAGACTTAGTCTTTTAGACTAACGGTTTTCGAACCACATCATTTAGGGGACCACGGAGCCCAGCATGGAGGAGCAGCCCCGGAGGTCGGCACGCTTGGAGATTGGACAGTCTAATACTGGAGTCCAGATAGCAGGGACTGTGTGTCCCGAACACTACTAGTTGTATTAGTTTGCTTCCGCGATGAGTGATTCGTAGTGAGGACTTGATGTACCGGGCATAAGCCCGAGATTTTTATTATATGTACTATCTGTGGACACTCCCTTCGTGGAGCTTATTTTCTTTACATGTGATTTTCAGTGGACTTGTTTTCATTCTATTGCTACAGTTGTGATCGATTTTGGCCGGCAGAATCAGCATCTTGTAGTGACGACCTTCCCGGGTGCGAAGGTATCACCGCAAGGTGGCGATTCTGGGCCTAAGACCCCGGTGTCGAAAAAGAAAAAAAATGGGGGTCTTACACTATGAGAGTCCCATTTTTCTTCTCAGTAATTCCATTTTACTGGGGTATTCTAAGAGTGGAAAATTCTTGATGAATCCATAGCTCTTCACAAGAACTTGTCATGCACTCAGACTGAAACTTAGTGCCATGGTCACTTCTGATTTTGACCACAGTGCTGTTGAATTCATTCTGAATTTGCTTGACAAATGTCTGAAAGACATCAAGGGTTTCAGATTTCTTCCTTAGAAAGAATACCCAGGAAAATCAGGAAAAGTCATCTATAACCACAAGGGTGTATACTTTCCTACCTAGACTTGGATTGGCATATGACCAAAAAGATCTATATGCAGGAGGTATAAGCACCTCACTGAGTTTTTGGTGCCAATGCTCTTGAAGAAGTTCTTAGTCTATTTTCCCTTTTAGCATGTAGAGTAGATACCCTCCTTAGTGCATATAGACTTAGGCCCATTCCTAACCAGCTCATTGCTGAATAGCTTGCCACTGGTCCAATAATTTAGATGGGATAGCCTCTTGTGCCATTGGACACAGGAAGAGGCTTTATCATCTACAACAAGGCATAAAGGTGAGTCTTTCCTAGAGCATCAGAAATCTAAATTGTACACATTTCCACTCCTAGTGCCTGTTAAGATGATCTCTTGGTCACTTAACATCCTAATTTGGCACTCATCCTTGTGGAATACTATGTCATAGCCAAGATCACAGAATTGACTAATGATTATCAGGTTGTGTTTCAACCCTTCCACATAGGCAACTCTAATGATGGTGACTATGTTATTAGAGATCTTACCATAACCTCTAGTAACCCCTTTTTCTGACCCACTAAAGATAATCTTCGGTCCATTCTTTACTAGAGCATAATCCTTTAGCCTGCTCCTTTTTCCAGTCATGTGCCTGGAACATCCACTATCCAAGTACCATATTGGGGTATGGGCACTTGGAATAACCTTCAAAACACACATCAGTAAACCTTAGGACCCCAATTTTTATTGTATCCTTGGTGTATGTTAGACTGAAAATAATTCTGCCTGCCTGCAGCTTTTCTGACAGGCAAGCTCACATTTGCTCTATGCACACTATGATTGTGCGAGCAATCAATAGCAAAGTGGCCTACCTTGCCACAACACCAACACTCATGGATATTGTACCTTCTTTTTTTAGCAGGTCTAGTGGCTGTGTTAATAGCAGCTCTGGGTCTAGAAGGAGTAGCAGTAGTCCTGTTCCATGGTTTTCCAGCTCCAGTCTGAAAAGTGGTGGGTCTGGTAGTAGAAGTGCTTGGGATATCTTGAACCCTTATAGAAGCAGCTTTCTTTTCAGAAAGCATACACTTGATGGCCTCAGAGATGCCCAGGTCTGGTCTACTGATAGCATTGCCCTTTGTCTTAAGGTGGGTTGGAGAAATTGAAGAACAGTCAGCAGCTTTACCCTTGACTAAAGGGGTTGTTGCACCAAACACAAATGGTCTAGGATGGGCCATTTATATTTTCTTATAGGCACTTGCACCTTTGATGTAATTGCCACCATATTATGGAACATCCTATTTCACACAAGATGGTCTAGCATGATTACAGTGACCATAAATACTCTCATGGTCATGGCTGTTGGAAGGAAATTGCACTCTAACAAATTTTATAGGAGGCTTAGAGGCTAGTTGTAACGCCCCCGATTTTGCTCGACGATTTTATTTAAATGGGAAACATCATATTTATGACATCGTGGCGTTACCTTTAACGTCAAGTTGACGACGCAATGTCATAAAGGCATTTTCGCGTCCATGCGGTCAAGTCGGCTGAATTCTTGTTGTAATGGGAAATTTTTGCATCTGGAATTTAAGTTAAGTAATTTTTGACTTGCTCATCCAGTTTCGGTGCGATCCAAGCGATATTTGGGCCTCGGTGTTTTTCCGAAGTTTTGTGGAATTTATGTTCGTCGTAAACTTTGAAAATTTATATCTGGAGAATGGCTCGCCAGATTTAGGTTTTGGCTTTGCTGTTGGAATCGTAGCGTCAGTTTTCGCCTATGGTGTGAGTTTCGTTTAATTCGGCGCGTGTATGGGCCTCTGTTCTGAACTCGTGTCCCTTTGTTCAAAAATTTCATATCAAGAATTTGCGCTTTGTTAACTCGAGTAGCCCGTTTCAAATTTCGATCGGACGCCGTTTTGAGGGTCAAAACGGTGCTGTATCAAAATATAGTAAACATAAAATTTGTTCGTCTTGACGATAGCTACAACTTTTATGTTGACCGCTTTTTAATTTGAACCCATCTTAGACTCTTATTTTTGATTTTCCCAAAACTGCTCGTAAATAAGCTGTATTATTGATTTCTACTCGAGTACCATTGATCTACTCTAGTACTACTGTACTATCTCGAGTATTATGGTTTTTTATCGAGTAATATTGAATTCTCTCGAGTCCCTGTGATTTTACTCGAGTATTATACGTTCCTCTCGAGTATTTTGCTCTTATTCTCGAGTAACCTTCATTCCTCTCGAGTAGTCATGTACAGTCTACGTTCGGGCGCATTTTTGATTGTCAAAAATGCATCGTACAGAAAAATGGTCAACATAAAATTTTTTCATCTTGACAATATCTACAACTTTTATGTTGACCACTTTTCGATTGAAAGCCATATTAGACCCCTATTTTTGATTTTACCAAAGCAGCTCATGTCCAGCTCGGGTAAACTTGATCCACTCGAGTTCTAAGTCTTTTATCTCGAGTAGAATTGATCTACTCGAGTTCTATACCTATCCTATCGAGTTCCAGATGATTATCTTGAGTTCCCAAGTCTCCATCTCGAGTAGTTACCTCTCTCTCGAGTCACCATCTCGAGTAGACTTCTCCATCTCGAGTAGACCCATTCCACTCGAGTGGTTCTGTACAGTTAGAGTTAGGGCACCGTTTTGAGGGTCAAAACGGTGTCGTGCGAAAAAATGGTCAGAATAAAATTTGTTCTGTTCGATGAGATATATAACTTTCATGTTGGACACTTTTCGTTTTGATGTCATCTTAGACCTTTATTATCGGTTTTACCGTAGCCACTCATAAATTACACGTTTTCTTGTATTTAGACAAAAAAATTTAAAGTACTTTTACATAATATATATATATATATATATATATATATATATATATATATATATATATATATATTTGGACTTAGGTTTGATCAGAACTTCATCTTCTCCAATTCTTTTCCTCCCGAACTAGAGCGGCGTGAGCGTGAGAGAGAAAATACTTCGTGAACCTTCCGGTGGCCGCCGACGGAGCTCCGGTGCTCGAAATCTTCAACAGAGCGTAGTTCTGGAAAGCTCTCATCGAGAGCTACGCCATCGTGGTAAATTTTTCCCCTTTCTTGAGTTTTCTCATTAGGGTTTTTCGGCCTTAACCCCCTTTTTCGACCATTTTTTTCAAGATTTCAACTTCCTCCATCCTCTTTTGCCCCGATCTGTGACGTGGACAGATTTGGAGAACTTTTCCTGTAAAATCAAGGCAAGTGGTGGTCTCCCCTCATTTCTCCTTGTCCGATTTGATGGTAACGGTTCAGTTTTTATGTTCTTTAAAATTTTCTGCACTTTGTCTTCCAAGTTATTGCTACGATTAACTTTTTTTGGATGATTACTCGATGTTGTAAGATTTTGTCTTACTGAACTTGATCTTGTCATGATATATTTAATCGTTCTTAAAGTGTCTTATTGATGGCTTTAAACGTCTTAGATTTCATTATTAAACGGATTAGTGTTATTTAGGATTGTAAATCGTTCCTAAGGGTTGATCAACCATGTCTTGAAATTAGAAGTGTCAAGTAGAATCTGACGTGCCAAGTCCCGAGGTTTATTTCATGATGTTTCTTTGTTGTGGGTGTTAGTGGGCAAATCCACCGACCGCAAGGTTTGTTTCCTTCATTAGTACCCCGTAGAACTCTACGGGGTTTTGGGCATCTGCGGTGATTGGTGGAGTGTGCAGGTCTCCCCCGCAGTTAGACGGATTTTAACATCTGTGAGGGGTGTATCTAGAGAAGTGACCACCCTGCCCGTGTTTATGAGTAGAGTTGACTACAGGTTGCTAATAAAGTTTTGGAGTATTCTTTATTATGATTTAATCATGCTCTCCCCTTGCTTCGGGTATCCTGCATGATTTGTTGTACGTGACGATTCACGTGAGTTCTTTACTTCTGATTTATTTCTTGAGTTTTATTTATGTACCTTACTTCAGTACTGTTGGTCTTGGGTTGGTACCCCGTTTGACCTTTGTTTTATTTTGTTTACTTCTCTGCCGCCATTTGTCCCTCTTGCTGAGGTGTTCTGTCTTTGGAATGCCTCAGGATCGGAGCATTAGCAGGTAGCGGAGCCGGTTTTGGAGCCCTTGCAGCAGCAGGTTGGCTGTGGTTTTTCCCCTCGCCGTAGCGAGGTAGTTTGTTGTTTTAGTTTTCTTTGCCTGATTTCAGACATATTCATACTGTGGGTTCGTGTCAGGTTGTTGACGCCCACAGGATTGTTGATTTCTTTTGAAACTTGCTAGCTGATGTGGTTTTCTTACGTTCGGTGTATATTACTTGCTCTCTGGGATGATTTATTGCTAGGATTGCATGTTAGATATTTTTAACCTATAAAACCTTACTATTAGTAAAGCATACGTGTCATCTCTTTAAAAACTAAGCCACTACTTCCTATTTAGCGTAAAGACTTTCTATACTTATTGTAAATCTAGGATTGCATAGTATGAGTTGTCCCTCGGGGACATTTATACTCTTGTAGAATATTAGAGTCAATTTAAACAAGAATCTTCCGCAAGCGTATAACTTGTATTTTAAACTGTGGACTAGATGATTCACTAAGCCGAGGGATACGGCTACCATCATAACTTAAACTGGATTTTATTCATAACCATTTATGTTTTCTTTTAAAATTGTAGAGTTTGGAGTCTTGCCTAAACGTCTGCAGTTATCCCCTGTACGGCGTGGCATCACGACGCGTATTTTCCCCTTGCTATGATATAATTAAATTGTTGGGAAAAATGCGGGTTGTGACACTAGTGGCTCCACTTGAGCTTTTCCCTTTCCCTTGGGATTAGAAGCTCTTGTCCTTCCCATGAATCCCAACCCTTTCTTTCCCTTTTGGGAGGAGAATGAGTCTATCAAGGGAAACACTGTGCTAGGCTTAGAGTAGCTAGCCACTAGTTCCCTCTCCTTTTGGAGCTTTCCTTCAAGATTCCTGATATGGTTATTCTTGAAGATTATTGTGCTCATCTAAATGATTGTCACATTCTTCAGTTTGCTAACTTCCTAAATCATCAAATCCAGCAAATTTGCTGATTCTGAAGCAGCAAGCTTTAAAGAGACAATTTCCTGAGCCTGTTGTTTGGCCAGGAGCTTGCTCTTCTTTAGAGCCTACAGAAGTTCACCATATTTATCAATCAATTGATTGATGTCTCCCTCAGATTATGAGCCATCATCATCACTTGATGCAGAGGCATAAGAATCTAGAACTGATTCATAATCTGAACATGCAGAGCTAGTGACAGAAAATACCTTACTTTGACCAGGTTGATCCTGGCTGGTTTCTTCATCTGACTTAGCCATCAGCCCAAGACAGCAGCTGTCATCTTCTGAATTCACCTCTGAATCACCATCAGATTGTGATAGAGGGGCCTTGTCTTCAATCCTGGCAGCAAGATGAACCTTCTCAGCTTCTTCTTATAAAGCAGCAAGCCTTTTGATGCAGTCTGCTTCTACAGCTCCTTCTTCAGTAGAGTGCATCCCAATGCAGGCTTCTTCTTCTGACTCTGATGTGGAGGAGTCGGTCCAGTTTCTTTGCTTCTTGTCAATGAGGGATTTTTCCTTCTTGTCTTTTACTGGTGGTCCTTTTTCTCACAGTGTTCCTTTCTTTTGACTGGACAGTCAACAATCACATGCCCAGGTTTTCTACAGTGATAACAAGTAAGGTTAGATAAAACATGTTTACTAGTTTTAGAACCATACCTGTCCTCCTTAGAGGATATTCTTCTGCCCTTATAGTAGTCATCCTTAGGATGAGAGGAGGTGGAAGGTCTGCCTCTCCTAAGCTTCTTCTTCAAGAACTTCTGGAAATGCTTAGTGAAAGCAACAAAATCTTCATCAGACCATTGGCAGTCTGATGCACTTCCCTCTGATCTTCCAAAATCAGATTCAACATCTCTCCTTAGTGGAGAGGGAGACTTTCTTCTGCTTTTGCTGGTGCCTTCATCTTTGAAAGCTACAGTTTTGTCTCTTGCCTGAGACTTATTGTTGTTCTACTCTTCTTTCCTTACGTCCAGCTACATATCATATGATAACAGCTTCCCAAATAGTGTGTGAGGAGCAGTGTCACCCAGCTTTGCCACTTCTCTGATGGAACAGATTTTTGTGTCCCACTCTTTAGAGAGAGATCTATGGAACTTATCATTCAGATCATAATGACTGAACACTCTTCCATAAGTCTTAAGCTCATTCACTGTTGGGATTTGTCTCCACAATACCTCAGATTTGTAGGAAGTCAGACCTTGAACTAAGATGAATTAAGGTGTATTTGATATTGTGTTTGAGTTGTATGTGTGCAGGTTCTTATTTCCAAGTGTAGACCAATGTCAGTCTATAATGGGCCACCAAACAAAGGACCATACAATGTAATTCCTCATTGTGTGATCCAAGGTGTTGGCTCATGTATAGCCTCTCTATTGGGACACACTTCATCAACATGCACTTGGACCTATGGAGTATTGAAGTCTATCTCAGAAGAAATTTTCTAAGTCCACATACTCGAGTACTTCTTTAGTATACTCGAGTAAGTGAGTCTGTACTCGAGTAGGTTGGGCTACTTACTCGAGTGGATTCTCTATATACTCAAGTATGAAAGCTTATACTCGAGTAGATTTTCTTTCACTCGAGTAAGTGATACCTTATACTCGAGTAGATGGTTAGTTACTCGAGTAAGCGCTCTGTTTGAACTCGAGTAGATCTGGACTTCTTATCCTAGAAAGTTTCTAAGTCCACATATTCGAGTAGTCCTCTGAAATACTCGAGTAAGTAACTCTGTACTCGAGTAGATTGATTTTCATACTCGAGTAGGTTAGTGATCACTCGAGTAGTTTTCCTAAGATACTCGAGTAGTCTATCTTCCCCATACTCGAGTATCTCAAACTCTTATACTCGAGTAGCTCTTCAAGTCTTATCTGAGAAATTTTTTCAAGTGTTTATACTCGAGTATATTTGCTCATACTCGAGTAGTCTCTCTAAGTCACTCGAGTATTGATCCCTGAAGCACTCGAGTAGTTTCTATCTTGCTACTCGAGTATATCCCTCATATCTACTCGAGTATGTAACCTCTTACTCGAGTGTGTCTGTACGAATTTCCTGAATTTCTCTAAGTCATGTTTCTTTGTGTATTTTCTAAAAGTCCTTTCTGATTGGTCCATGTGCCATCCTTAATTATGTTTATGACCGTTGGAGACCGCCTATAAATAGGTCTTTTCAGACTTGACTAAATACACATGTTTATAGAGATTAATTTTTAAGAAAGAGAAAATCCCGAAAACCCTAATCGTTCCATCCGCCGCCATTAAAGCTTTCGGAAGAAGCTCTGGATCGTCCTCTCTCAGCCGCAGCTATCGATCTCAAATTCTCAAGCGATCCAGACTCAAGAAGAATCATCCGATCTCTCCGTGCTTCATCGTCTCTGATTTATTTTCTTGATCGTGGTGATTCCAGATCTCAGAATCGTGGATTTCTCAAGTCTTCTTCACCTGTTTCTGTCCAAACCAAAATGCTCTCAAGAAGAAGATTACGTCAAAGATCCAGATATGTGCTAATTATTGTTTGTGTTTTTCTTTTCAAACAAATTTCATTGTAGGAGATCTATCTCCGAGGGGTAGGAAGTTTTATCTTCCGAGTGTAGATCTGTTTGGGATCGAGTTTTTGTAGGAACATAGTTCCGAGGTGTAGGATTGGTTTGCAATCCGAGATAGTGGAGTAGCCGAGTCTAGTGATTTGCTAGATCAATGAGGAAAAGTGGACGTACCCAAGATTGGGGAACCACTATAAATCTCTTGTCGTCTGTGTGATTGCTTGATTACTTATCTGTGCTGTGTTATTTTTTTATTCCGCAATTGGCACGCATTTCACCTATTCACCCCCTCTAGGTGATTTAGGTTGACAACTTAGTTCTCTCAATTGGTATCAGAGGGAGGTTGATCGTTAAAAGGTTAACACCTTGATATAATCCTCACCAAGTTGTCTCCAGAGAAGTTTCAAGCATGAGTATGACCAAGGATTTTGCTAAGCTCCCTATCTGCACCAAGAACAATTTTCCTATGTGGAAGGAAAGAGTTAAGTTCTTCATGGAAGCAGTAGATCCCCAGATCTTCATGATTGATGAAGAAGGTCTGCATGTTCCTATGACTGCATCAACAATAGACCCAACCAAAAAGGTCCCAAAGAAGTTGATGGACTTGGATAAGGACGAGATTGCACTTCTCCCTAGACAAGAAAGCTAAAAATATTATTGCAAGTGCAGTCGATGACTCAATGCTGCAAAATCTTATACATTGCCAATCTGCCAAGGAGATGTGGCAATCCCTGGTGACTCTGATGGAAGGGACTGAGGAAGTTAGGGATGATCGGAGATCCCTCTTAAATCAGAAGTATGAAGCCTTCCGACAAGGTCACAAGGATCCCATAGCTGACACATTTGTAAACTTCTTTAAGATTGTCAATGGAATGAGAGTGTATGGCCAAGTCTTTACTAATAGGGAGCTGAATGATAAGTTTCTGAGATCTCTCACCAAAGAATGGGACAACAAAATCTGTGCCATCCAAGAGTTTGGCAGACTAGCAGAGACAGATCCACAGAATCTATTTGGCAAGATGATGTCCTATGAACTGCAGATCAACTCCAGAAAAGCCGAAGAAGAGAAAAGTCGCTTCTCCTCTAAAGAGAGGTCGGTTGCTTTAAAGGCTGACAGTTCAAGGAAGGGCAAAGCTGCCTCGCCAGCATCTCCTCAAGAAGTAAGTGAAGAAGAAGGCTCCGAGCAAAGCACCTCAGGCTCAGAACTATCTGAAGGAGAGTTCTCATTGCTTTCGCGGCAGTTCAAGAAATTCTTGAATAAAAAGAAGCAATGGAGAGGCAAGGATGCCTCATACAGAAGATCACGACATGACGGTGATCAGCGAAAGAATGGCTCAAGTAGCCATGACAGGTATAACTCCAAACAGAACAAATAGATTTCAACTGACATCGTTTGTTATTGTTATAATAATCCATGTCACGTCATCGCGGACTGCCCTCACAAGAAGAAAGAGGGTGGCAAAAGAGAGGAAAAGAAATCCTCATACCACAAGAAGAGGACAGAGGAGAGCTTATTAGCCAAGAAGAGCAAAACTCTCAGCGACTCCGACTCATCTGAGTCAAGTGAAGAAGAGGAAGCTTACTTCGGGCTCATGGCTCACTCTGATGATGAACAAGTCCCCCAGTTCACTAGGGAGGTAAAATCTCACACTCCTCTCTCTGAATCTGATGATGATAATGAGCAAGAGGGCTATTCCTCTGAGGATGAATCTAAACTCATGGGACAATATAAGGAGTTACTCACGGCTTACGAAAAATGTCGCAGAGTCGTGAAAACTCAAGCCAAAGAGATAAAATCTCTACAGGCTAGTGAGAGCAGCTTGAGAGAAGAAGTCACCAAGACTAACTCTCTTCAAGAGAACTTCGATGCTGCTATGGAAGAATACAATCAAGCTCTCAAGCACCTCGACCTTAAAGAGGAAATCATCAAAGAATTAGAACAACAACTCAAGGCTGAGAAGAAACTTGTTGAGAGTTTCTCCAAGCCTAAGACAGTTCTTCCACTCGTTGCTGAGTTCTCAGCTAAGGCCAAGGGTGCTGGTATAGGCCACATTGGTGCTTCTAGTAAATCTTCTAGGAGAAACAAGGCCAAGAAAAAGAATAAGGCTGCCCAAAAGGCTCTAGCTGAAGAAAAAGGGAAAGCTCCCTTGGAACCTGTATTGTTCAAGAAAGTTATCTTTCCTACGAACAAATTCGACTATGAGTCCACTATGGACACTTCTCTAGGCCGATCCCCGAGAAGCCTAAGTCAAGATACCAAGGTTAGACTCATCCTCGTAACTTTTGCGAGAGTGTCTTCAAGGCACCTTATGAAGAGATTCAACTTCAGAACTATGGACCATATGCTCATGGTCATAACATCAAGATGACACCAAAGGTAAAACCTATTGTGGAAAAGCCTATGAAGGACAAGACTTCATATAGCTGCCACCATCATGAAGCTTCCTCCTCCAAGAGTGAAGTTCCTGCTAGACCATCACTTCAGAAAATCAAGCAGGAATACACTAGGCAAAGATACAACAGGTTCGACTGTTGGTGCAGTGGTAGATTTGGTCATTTTGCCATCGATTGTTGGTTTAATCCTAGAAATGCTATAACCCCTCAAGTTAGCAACGTGAGAATGACCACTCATGATGCTAATGCTCGTAGGGGGAGTATTCTAACTCGAGACCAAGGACCCCAACTTATTTGGGTTCCTAAGGCTAAGTGATTGTAATTGCAGGTATGTCCAAAGACCACCAAAATGCCAATATGGTACTTGGACAGTGGATGTTCTCGGTACATGACCGGGACAAGGAGCCTACTCCAGAACATCACCTCAGTCTGCAACGCACCAAAGGTCATCTTTGGAGGTTCAGATCGAGGAATAACTAAAGTCTACGGTATGATTACTTACGGTAGCGTATCCTTTTCGGATGTAGCCTATGTTGAAGGATTGGAACACAATCTCATC
Organism: Platanthera zijinensis; assembly: GCA_039513925.1. Taxonomy (NCBI): domain Eukaryota; kingdom Viridiplantae; phylum Streptophyta; class Magnoliopsida; order Asparagales; family Orchidaceae; genus Platanthera; species Platanthera zijinensis. The sequence goes on along the minus strand of CM077084.1, from coordinate 111,070,426 downwards.
AGCATAAGCCAACTATGCGATAGAGGATACGTGGTTGAATTTCATGCTGACAAGTGTTTGATAAAATAGATTGACAACATGGAAACTGTTTTATCAGGCACTCGAAGCAGAAATATTTTCTGTTTAAATTTCATTTGTATAGACTCTTCCACACTAGTGTGTCTTTTAGCAAAAAGTAGTGCATCTCTTGCTGAAAATGGAAAAAGAGACTAGCACATATTAATCTCAAAACTATTAATAAACTATTCTCTCAAAACTTAGTACGTGATGCACCTAATGTCAAGTGCGTTATGGACAGTCTTTGTCACGCCTGTATCAAAGGCAAGCAAACAAGGAGTTCATTTAAAAGCATAATAGGCAAGGATTCCAATAGAAGCTTACAGCTTCTCCATATTGACTTGTTTGGTTCACTGCAAGTTAGAAGTTTGGGAGGTAAGGAATATACGTTGGTTATTGTGGATGATTACTCGCGCTTTGTGTTGGTGTTCTTTCTGAAACACAAGTAAGATACCTTCAGTACTGTCACTAGTTTTGTTAGGCAAATCCAGAATGAATACAACTGTTCCGTAGTCAAAATCAGAAGTGACAATGAAACAGAATTCAAGTCTGGAGCCATGGAAGAATTTTGCGAAAGTCAAGGTATCTTTCATGAGTTTTCCTCTCCTCGCACTTCACAGCAAAATGGAGTAGCTGAGAGAAGGAACAGAACACTCATAGAGGCTTGCCGGACTATGTTGAGTGATGGCTCACTTCCAGAGTATTTCGGGGCTGAAGCCGTCAACACCGCTTGTCACGTGCAAAATCGAGCTCTCATCAACAAAAACCATGATAAGACTCCCTACGAACTTCTAAAAGGCAGGAAACCAACCATTTCATATTTTAAAATCTTTGTCTGTAAGTGCTTCGTACTTAACAACGACAAGTATCACACTACCATATTTAGCGAGAAAAGCTTTGAAGGTCTTTTTGTAGGTTATAGTAGCCATAGTAAGGCCTATAGAGTATTTAATAAAAAAACTCTGGTGGTAGAAGAATCGGTACACATTGTATTTGATGAGACGAGTCTGCTGCAAAGCAACTCTTCTAGTATGCCTATTGAGGATGCAGGTACAAAGATGAAGGAACTCAGCTTGGATGAACCTACTCAAGATTAAGATGAGACGTTCATCAAGATCACTTCTACAACCCCTATTGGAGAGGTAGATGATCGTGATGAAGAACACATCCCAGCTGAAGATACAACTCCAGTGGCTGAAGAGATCCAAGATGCAAGTACTCTAGAGTTCAGACACGTGAAGGATCATCCCTTAGACCAAATCATAGGAGATTCTCGGGATGGCGTCAGAACTCGTCGAGGTACAACTAACGAAAATTCACACTTAAGTTTTCTTTCACAGGTTGAACCAAAGAAATTTGAGGAAGCAAACTCCGACGTATCCTGAATTCTAGCCATGGAAGATGAGCTGAATCAGTTCAAACGATGCAAAGTTTGGACACTTGTCCCTAGACCCAAGAGGAAGAACGTCATTGGGACAAAATGGGTCTACCAGAACAAGATGGACGAAGATGGAACAATTATAAAGAATAAAGCCAGACTTGTCGCCAAGGGCTATCGTCAAGAGGAAGGAATCGACTTTGACCAAACATATGCTCCAGTGGAAAGACTGGAGGCGATCAGGTTATTCCTTGCCTACGCTGCACTTAAGGGCTTTACCGTCTAGCAGATGGACGTCAAGTCCGCCTTCCTGAATGGCGACATAAAGGAAGAAGTGTATGTAGAGCAACCGCCAGGTCTCGTTGACTCAACTTTTCCTAATCATGTATATTTACTATAAAAAGTCTTATATGGTCTTAAACAAGCTCCTCGAGCTTGGTATGAAACACTGTCTACCTTTCTTCTTGAAAACAAGTTCAGAAGAGGAAAGATAGACAAGACATTATTTCTTAGGGAAATAAAAGGCAAGATTTTGCTAGTGCAAATCTATGTCGATGACATTATTTTTGGATCTATAGACAACAACCTCTGCAAGAAGTTTTCTAAACTTATGCAAGAGAAGTTTGAAATGAGCAGTATGGGAGAGCTGAAGTATTTCTTAGGCCTTCAAGTGAAACAATCTGAGGATGGAATTTTCATCTCACAGACCAAGTTCACCAAAGAGCTACTTAAGAAATTCGGAATGGAGAATGCAACCTCTATAAGGACTCCAATGGCCTCAGCTATGTCTTTGGACAAGGATGAGAAAGGGAAACCTTTTGATAAAACCAAGTACAGAATCATAATTGGGTCCTTCCTCTACCTCACCGCAAGTAGACCAGACATAATGTTTTCAACATGTGTATGTGCTAGATTTCAGGTGAACTCTAAGGAATCTCACTACATTGCTGCAAAGCGAATCTTGAGATACCTCAAAGGTACACCAAATCTTGGCTTATGGTACCCAAGAAGTAATGATAGTGAACTTTTTTGATTTTCAGATGCAGATTTTGCAGGAAGCAAAGACGACAGGAAAAGTACTTCCGGGACTTGCCAATTTCTCGGAAGGAGACTTATTTCCTGGAGCAGTAAGAAGCAGAATTGTGTAGCCATCTCAACGGCTGAATCAGAGTATATCTCTGCAGGCAGCTATTGTGCACAGCTTCTATTGATCAAGAATTAATTTGAAGACTATAATATGAAGTTCAAGAACGTTCCTCTGTTCTGCGACTCATCCAGCGCAATAGCAATCGCCAACAACCCAGTCTCCCATAGCCGGACAAAGCACATAGAGCTTCAATATCTCTTCATTTGGGAGCATGTGGAAAACGGAGACATAGATCTACAATATGTCTCCACAGACAGGCAAGTTGCAGATATATTCACAAAACCGCTGGAGGAGTCTAAGTTTTCATTCTTCAAAACAGAACTCGGGCTGCTCAATAAAGAGGAATAGTGATGGTGGATTCAAAGACAGGCTCAGAGTTGAAGATATCAATGGCAGCAAAATTCTCCCAAGCAAATCGTCCTTCAAAGTTATATACTCGAGTATATAGAGACTTATACACGAGTAAACGAAAATACTCGAGTAACAAAATTTCCATACTCGAGTAGTTGGTAATCTACTCGTATATGTACTCGACCTACACGTGTATACTCCATCTCATACTCGTGTATGGCGATATATACTCGAGTATACGGCAATCAGTAATTTGGAAATCTCCTTTCTTTTTCTTATTCGCACCAAAGTGTTTGCCGCTCCGTAACAGGTATGATTTTATCCTTATCACTCCTACTTAAACCTAATTAGGGTCATATATATATTTAGAAAAATCGGAAATCCTTTCCACTCCTCATTCTCCCGAGTAGCCGTCGTCGCTTCATATTCCGGAACCCGCAGAGCTCTGTCATTTTCGTCTCTTCCGTTATCCAGAATCGTCGATGGCTCCCTCCTCCAAGATCGGAATCGGCTCAGAGCTCGACCCTGAAGGTATAATCGACCTCTCCAATGATTTCCGAAACTTGCTCATTCTGTTCGACACCGCCAGATTCTCGTTCATCCTCCAGACACCGTGCAAAGTCATTTTCCCTGCAGTCGAGGAGTTCTACAAAAATCTGAAGGTCAAGCGAAATGGTACAGTTCTAAAATCCAAGGTCAGTGGGATCAAAATCCGTCTGGACAAAACTTCCTTAGCTACTTTGTTAAAATTGCCAGTGGTGGATGAAGAAGATGATCTGACTCCTGAAGATTCCGACAGAACCAGCTTCTTCTGTGGAACAAACCCGTATGAAGCATATTCGTTCCGTCGTGCAGATTACAATTCAGAGGGCAAATGGATGTGATTGCCAAAGTTCTTCTATGCAAAACCTATTCCCTCAGAGAAATCTCCCAAAATCTTTTTTACGTTATGCAAGCCATAGTCTGCCTGAAGAAATTCAAGTTTGGAATGATGATACTGGACAAAATCAGAGAAAGTGTGAAAAAAACCAAGCTATGCCAGGATTATCTCACTCCTCCAAGAGATTAATCCTACAGTGTTTGATTTATCTAAAGGCACTCACCTCTATCATATGAAGAAAGTATCCATCCTCTCAATCCAAAGATATGAAATCAAACTCCTCAACACTGCTCAAGCCTCAAAAGCAGATGTTACCTCAGAAGATGAGCCAGAGAGCCCCTTGTCTCAGATGACAGGATTCCATCTCCTCCTTTATATCACACTATTACCCCCTCGGTTGCAATAGTTGAGGGGGAGCCTGCCTCATCTAATCCTCAGCACAAAGCTTCAGAAGTCTCTTCTCAGCAAGATCTGATCCAAGATCCTATTCCTCCTCCTTCTCTACCTCCAGAAGATCTCACCTCAGAAGTTCAAGCTCAAGAAAACCTTCTCTCTACAGCTGAAGATTTTAACAGACTGATTGATGAACTCAGGTCAGATGCTCCAGTGTTTCAAGTTGATTCAGTTATGCTATCTCCTGAGGATCACTCTCAAGTAGATCCTTCCCCTTCTAAGGATCCTTCTCCCTCCCCTGCAAAGGTACCCCCTACCTCTCCTGCTCAGTCCCCTGATAAACAGCAAGGTCAGCTAGAGATTAATCTACTGTCTGATGACGAGGGCATGTCTCCAGAACCAGTGGATGCTCCACTGAGGACACTAGACGTCTCTCTTCCCTCTTTCATCAATACAGAAGATTCAGTTGTGATACCACCCTTAAAGAGAGATGAAAGCTCAGTTGTGATTACTGAAATTCCCCCCTGTGTTGCTCCTGTTCCCTCAGCCTCTGCCCCAGCCTCAAATCCCTCTAGCTCCTCAGATTTAGTCAGTAAGATTGGGCAAATGTTCCGTGAACAGAGAAAATACTTTGATGATTCTCTGGCATCAGTGAACAACAAGATCTCTACTCTTAAAACTGAGATGAGTAGAGGCTTTGCTGAAATTCAAGCAAACACTGATGAGCTCAAGAGACTATTTCAGTTGGGTGGCAAAGCCCTAGATCATACTATCACCAGTATAGGTGTACTCAAAGATCAAGCTGAAACAGTTGCAAATAATCAGATTCAATTGGACAAGGATGCTACCGCGAATGTTATGAAAGTTTGTGAGGAAGTTGGAACATTCAGAGATGAAGCAATTGCCCAACTCTCAGTAGATATCACCAAGGGGGAGAAGATAGTCAAAGAACAAGTTGAAAAAATATCTGAACAATTTAAAGCATCTGTGGATAGTCTAGTCAAAGAAATGAAAGCAGACATCCTTGCTCAACTTCCTTCTGTAAAGTTCTATATCTATGACACTGCTGTATGGGTGCATAGTCAGAACTTTCCCAGCTCCAAACTTAACCCTGCCATTATTCCAAAGGTCCTAGATCTTCTTGAAGAACATCCTCCCTCAAGTGCTCCAGATCAGGCTAACTTTCCAGCTCAGGCCAACATTCCAGAGTATGTGCCAGTCTTCTCACCTAGACCTACTGGTGACATGACTGAGCCTCCTCTTTCTTATGCTGATATGTGGCAAGATGATTTTCCTCCAAGTTCTCAGGGTGCCCCCAGAAAAATAAGGAAATATGGTGACGGTGCTTCTGCTAGCCGTTCTGCACCAAGGAGAGAGCCTGCCCCAGATACAGAAGGTAGACCAAGAGTTGTTCATGCAGAAGTTTGGAGTCCTACCTCCAAGTCTCTTATCCTTGATACCTTGAAGATGGTAACAGATTTTGGTGAAAATAGAGATCACTACTATAGCAACGCAGAATGGAAAGCGTATGATGTATCTCAAATCAAAATCCGATTGCTTGACAGAAATTGGGGATATAACAATCCAACTGCTCCTCCAAGGCCCAAGACCTATTTTCCCAAACCTTTCAGCTACCTGGAGAGGCAAGAGCTTAAAAGAGAAAGACTGCATAGAGGAGCCCCTTCTTTAGTGAATGAGGATGTGGATATGGACATTTAATCTTTTGAAATCATTTCTATATAAATATATTTGATTCTAATTATGGCTATCATTATTATTCCTGTTTCATTTTTTTTTCAGTATATGTTTTGTTGTTCTTTTTACTCTAAGTATCACCTTAGTGTAGAGGGTGCTGACATCTACAAATAGGGGGAGATTGTTGGGATTTGTCTCCACAATACCTCAGATTTGTAGGAAGTCAGGCCTTGAACTAAGATGAATTAAGGTGTATTTGATATTGTGTTTGAGTTGTATGTGTGCAGGTTCTTATTGTCAAGTGTAGACCAATGTCAGTCTATAATGGGCCACCAAACACAGGACCATACAATGTAATTCCTCATTGTGTGATCCAAGGTGTTGGATCATGTATAGCCTCTCTATTGGGACACACTTCATCAACATGCACTTGGACCTATGGAGTATTGAAGTCTATCTCAGAAGAAATTTTCTTAAGTCCACATACTCGAGTACTTCTTTAGTATACTCTAGTAAGTGAGTCTGTACTCGAGTAGGTGGGCTACTTACTCGAGTGGATTCTCTATATACTCAAGTATGAAATCTTATACTCGAGTAGATTTTCTTTCACTCGAGTAAGTGATACCTTATACTCGAGTAGATGGTTAGTTACTCGAGTAAGCGCTCTGTTTGAACTCGAGTAGATCTGGACTTCTTATCCTAGAAAGTTTCTAAGTCCACATACTCGAGTAGTTCTCTGAAATACTCGAGTAAGTAACTCTGTACTCGAGTAAATTGATTTTCATACTCGAGTAGGTTAGTGATCACTCGAGTAGTTTTCCTAAGATACTCGAGTAGTCTATCTTCACCATACTCAAGTATCTCAAACTCTTATACTCGAGTAGCTCTTCAAGTCTTATCTGAGAAATTTTTCCAAGTGTTTATACTCGAGTATATTTGCTCATACTCGAGTAGTCTCTCTAAGTCACTCGAGTATTGATCCCTGAAGCACTCGAGTAGTTTCTATCTTGCTACTCGAGTATATCCCTCATATCTACTCGAGTATGTAACCTCTTACTCGAGTATGTCTCTGTCTCTCGAGTGTGTCTGTTCGAATTTCCTGAATTTCTCTAAGTCAAGTTTCTTTGTGTATTTTCTAAAAGTCCTTTCTGATTGGTCCACGTGTCATCCTTAATTATGCTTATGACCGTTGGAGACCGCCTATAAATAGGTCTTTTCAGACTTGACTAAATACACACGTTTACATAGATTAATTTTTAAGAAAGAGAAAATCCCGAAAACCCTAATCTTTCCATCCGCCGCCATTAAAGCTTTCGGAAGAAGCTCTGGATCGTCCTCTCTCAGCCGCAGCTATCGATCTCAAATTCTCAAGCGATCCAGACTCAAGAAGAATCATCCGATCTCTCCATGCTTCATCGTCTCTGATTTATTTTCTTGATCGTGGTCATTCCAGATCTCAAAATCGTGGATTTTTCTAAAGTCTTCTTCACCTGTTTCTGTCCAAACAAAAAAGCTCTCAAGAAGAAGATTACTTCAAAGATCCAAATCTGTGCTAATTGTTGTTTGTGTTTTTCTTTTCAAAAAAATTTCATTGTAGGAGATCTATCTCCGAGTGGTAGGAAGTTTTATCTTCCGAGTGTAGATCCATTTGGGATCGAGTTTTCGTAGGAACATAGTTCCGAGGTGTAGGATTGGTTTGCAATCCGATATAGTGGAGTAGCCGAGTCTAGTGATTTGCTAGATCGGTGAGGAAAAGTGGACGTACCCAAGATTGGGGAACCACTATAAATCTCTTGTCGTCTGTGTGATTGCTTGATTACTTATCTGTGCTGTGTTATTTTTTTATTCCGCATTTGGCACGCATTTCACCTATTCACCCCCCTCTAGGTGATTTAGGTTGACAACTTAGTTCTCTCAATTGGTATCAGAGGGAGGTTGATCGTTAAAAGGTTAACACCTTGATCTAATCCTCACCAAGTTGTCTCCAGAGAAGTATCAAGCATGAGTAAGACCAAGGATTTTGCTAAGCTCCCTATCTACACCAAGAACAATTTTCCTATGTGGAAGGAAAGAGTTAAGTTCTTCATGGAAGCAGTAGATCCCCGGATCTTCATGATTGTGGAAGAAGGTCTGCATGTTCCTATGACTGCATCAACAATAGACCCAACCAAAAAGGTCCCAAAGAAGTTGATGGACTTGGATAAGGACGATATTGCACTTGTCTCCCAAGACAAGAAAGCTAAAAATATTATCGCAAGTGCAGTCGATGACTCAATGCTGCAAAATCTTATACATTGCCAATCTGCCAAGGAGATGTGGCAATCCCTGGTGACTCTGATGGAAGGGACTGAGGAAGTTAGGGATGATCGGAGATCCCTCTTAAATCAAAAGTATGAAGTCTTCCGACAAGGTCACAAGGAACCCATAGCTGACACATTTGAAAACTTCTTTAAGATAGTCAATGGACTGAGAGTGTATGGCCGAGTCTTTACTAATGGGGAGCTGAATGATAAGTTTCTGAGATCTCTCACCAAAGAGTGGGACAACAAAATCTGTGCCATCCCAGAGTTTGGCAGACTAGCAGAGACAGATCCACAGAATCTATTTGGCAAGCTGATGTCCTATGAACTGCAGATCAACTCCAGAAAAGCCGAAGAAGAGAAAAGTCGCTTCTCCTCGAAAGAGAAGTCGGTTGCTTTAAAGGCTGTCAGTTCAAGGAAGGGCAAAGCTGCCTTGCTAACATCTCCTCAAGAAGTAAGTGAAGAAGAAGGCTCCGAGAAAAGCACCTCAGGCTCAGAACTATCTGAAGGAGAGTTCTCATTGCTTTCGCGGCAGTTCAAGAAATTCTTGAATAAAAAGAAGCAATGGAGAGGCAAGGATGCCTCATACAGAAGATCACGACATGACGGTGATCAGCGAAAGAATGGCTCAAGTAGCCATGACAGGTATAACTCCAAACAGAACAAAAAGATTTCAACTGACATCGTTTGTTATTGTTGTAATAAGCCAGGTCACGTCATCGCGGACTGCCCTCACAAGAAGAGAGAGGGTGGCAGAAGAGAGGAAAAGAAATCCTCATACCACAAGAAGAGGACAGAGAAGAGCTTATTATCCAAGAAGAGAAAAACTCTCAGCGACTCCGACTCATCTGAGTCAAGTGAAGAAGAGGAAGCTTACTTCGGGCTCATGGCTCACTCTGATGATGAACAAGTCCCCTAGTTCACTGGGGAGGTAAAATCTCACACTCCTCTCTCTGAATCTGATGATGATAATGAGCAAGAGGGCTATTCCTCCGAGGATGAATCTGAACTCATGAGACAATATAAGGAGTTACTCACGGCTTACGAAAAATGTCGCAGAGTCGTGAAAACTCAAGCCAAAGAGATAAAATCTCTACAGGCTAGTGAGAGCAGCTTGAGAGAAGAAGTCACCAAGACTAACTCTCTTCAAGAGAACTTCGATGCTGCTATGGAAGAATACAATCAAGCTCTCAAGCACCTCGACCTTAAAGAGGAAATCATCAAAGAATTGGAACAACAACTCAAGGCTGAGAAGAAACTTGTTGAGAGTTTCTCCAAGCCTAAGACAGTTCTTCCACTTACTGCTGAGTTCTCAGCTAAGGCCAAGGGTGCTGGTATAGGCCACATTGGTGCTTCGAGTAAATCTTCTAGGAGAAACAAGGACAAGAGAAAGAATAAGGCTGCCCAAAAGGCTCTAGCTGAAGAAAAAGGGAAAGCTCCCTTGGAACCTGTATTGTTCAAGAAAGTTATCTTTCCTACGAACGAATTCGACTATGAGTCCACCTATGGACACTTCTCTAGGCCGATCCCCGAGAAGCCTAAGTCAAGATACCAAGGTTGGACTCGTCCTCGTAACTTTGGCGAGAGTGTATTCAAGGAACCTTATGAAGAGATTCAACTTCAGAACTATGGACCATATGCTCATGGTCATAACATCAAGATGACACCAAAGGTAAAACCTATTGTGGAAAAGCCTATGAAGGAGAAGACTTCATGTAGCTGCCACCATCATGAAGTTTCCTCCTCCAAGAGTGAAGTTCCTGCTAGACCATCACTTCAGAAAATCAAGCAGGAATACACTAGGCAAAGATACAACAGGTTCGAATGTTGGTGCTGTGGCAGATTTGGTCATTTTGCCATCGATTGTTGGTTCAATCCTAGAAATGCTACAACCCCTCAAGTTAGCAACGTGAGAATGACCACTCATGATGCTAATGCTTGTAGGGGGAGTATTCTAACTCGAGACCAAGGACCCAAACTTTTTTGGGTTCCTAAGGCTAAGTGATTGTAATTGCAGGTATGTCCAAAGACCACCAAAATGCCAATCTGGTACTTGGACAGTGGATGTTCTCGGCACATGACCGGGACAAGGAGCCTACTCCAGAACTTCACCTCAGTCTGCAACGGACCAAAGGTCATCTTTGGAGGTTCAGATCGAGGAATAACTAAAGGCTACGGTATGATTACTAACGGTAGCGTATCCTTTTCGGATGTAGCCAATGTTGAAGGATTGGAACACAATCTCATCAGCATAAGCCAACTATGCGACAGAGGATACGTGGTTGAATTTCATGCTGACAAGTGTTTGATAAAATAGATTGACAACATGAAAACTGTTTTATCAGGCACTCGAAGCAGAAATATTTTCTGTTTAAATTTCATTTGTATAGACTTTTCCACACCAGTGTGTCTTTTAGCAAAAAGTAGTGCATCTCTTGCTGACCAATGGCACAAGAGACTAGCACATATTAATCTCAAAACTATTAATAAATTATTCTCTCAAAACTTAGTACGTGATGCACCTAATGTCAAGTGCGTTATGGACAGTCTTTGTCACGCCTGTATCAAAGGCAAGCAAACAAGGAGTTCATTTAAAAGCATAATAGGCAAGGATTCCAATAGAAGCTTACAGCTTCTCCATATGGACTTGTTTGGTCCACTGCAAGTTAGAAGTTTGGGAGGTAAGGAATATAAGTTGGTTATTGTGGATGATTACTCGCGCTTTGCGTGGGTGTTCTTTCTGAAACACAAAGTCAGATCCCTTCAGTACTGTCACTAGTTTTGTTAGGAAAATCCAGAATGAATACAACTGTTCCATAGTCAAAATCAGAAGTGACAATGGAACGGAATTCAAGTCTGGAGCCATGGCAGAATTCTGCTGAAGTCAAGGTATCTTTCATGAGTTTTCCTCTCCTCGCACTCCACAGCAAAATGGAGTAGCTGAGAGAAGGAACAGAACACTCATAGAGGCTTACCGGACTATGTTGAGTGATGCCTCACTTCCAGAGTATTTCTGGGCTGAAGCCATCAACACCGCTTGTCACGTGCAAAATCGAGCTCTCATCAACAAGAACCATGATAAGACTCCCTACGAACTTTTAAAAGGCAGGAAACCAACCATTTCATATTTTAGAATCTTTGGCTGTAAGTGCTTCGTACTTAACAACGGCAAGTATCACACTACCAAGTTTAGCGAGAAGAGCTTTGAAGGTATTTTTGTAGGTTATAGTAGCCATAGTAAGGCCTATAGAGTATTTAATAGAAAAACTCTGGTGGTAGAAGAATCGGTACACATTGTATTTGATTAGACGAGTCTGCTGCAAAGCAACTCTTCTAGTATGCCTATTGAGGATGCAGGTACAAAGATGAAGGAACTCAGCTTGGATGAACCTACTCAAGATAAAGATGAGACGTTCATCAAGATCACTTCTACAACCCCTATTGGAGAGGTAGATGATCAAGATGAAGAACACATCCCAGCTGAAGATGCAACTCCAGTGGCTGAAGTGATCCCAGATGCAAGGACTCTAGAGTTCAGACACGTGAAGGATCATCCCTTAGACCAAATCATAGGAGATCCTCGGGATGGCGTCAGAACTCGTCGAGGTACAACTAACCAAAATTCACACTTAAGTTTTCTTTCACAGGTTGAACCAAAGAAATTTGAGGAAGCCAACTCCGACGCATCCTGAATTCTAGCCATGGAAGATGAGCTGAATCAGTTCAAACGATGCAAAGTTTGGACACTTGCCCCTAGACCCAAGAGGAAAAACATCATTGGGACTAAATGGGTCTACCGGAACAAGATTAACGAAGATGGAACAATTATAAAGAATAAAGCCAGACATGTCGCCAAGGGCTATCGTCAAGAGGAAGGAATCGACTTTGACCAAACATATGCTCCAGTGGCAAGACTGGGGGCAATCAGGTTATTCCTTGCCTACGCTGCACTTAAGGGCTTTACCGCTTATCAGATGGACGTCAAGTCTGCCTTCCTGAATGGCGACATAAAGGAAGAAGTGTATGTAGAGCAACCGCCAGGTTTCGTTGACTCAACTTTTCCTAATCATGTTTATTTACTGCAAAAAGCCTTATATGGTCTTAAACAAGCTCCTCGAGCTTGGTATGAAATGTTGTCTACCTTTCTTCTTGAAAACAAGTTCACAAGAGGAAAGATAGAGAAGACATTATTTCTTAGGGAAATAAAAGGCAAGATTTTGCTAGTGCAAATCTATGTCGATGACATTATTTTTGGCTCTACAGACAACAACCTCTGCAAGAAGTTTTCTAAACTTATGCAAGGGAAGTTTGAAATGAGCAGTATGGGAGAGCTGAAGTATTTCTTAGGGCTTCAAGTGAAACCATCTGAGGATGGAATTTTCATCTCACAGACCAAGTTCACCAAAGAGCTACTTAAGAAATTCGGAATGGAGAATGCAACCTCTATGAGGACTCCAATGGCCTCAGCTATGTCTCTGGACAAGGATGAGAAAGGGAAACCTTTTGATGAAACAAAGTACAGAAGCATAATTGGGTCCTTGCTCTACCTTACCGCAAGTAGACCAGACATAATGTTTTCCACATGTGTATGTGCTACATTTCAGGTGAACTCTAAGGAATCTCACTACATTGCTGCAAAGAGAATCTTGAGATACCTCAAAGGTACACCAAATCTTGGCTTATGGTACCCAAGAAGTAATGATATTGAATTAATTGGATTTTCAAATGCAGATTTTGCAGGAAGCAAAGACGACAGGAAAAGTACTTCCGGGACTTGCCAATTTCTCAGAAGAAGACTTATTTCCTGGAGCAGTAAGAAGCAGAACTGTGTAGCCATCTCAACGGCTAAATCAGAGTATATCTCTACAGGAAGCTGTTGTGCACAGCTTCTATGGATCAAGAATCAATTTGAAGACTATAACATGAAGTTCCAGAACGTTCCTCTATTCTGCGACTCATCCAGCGCAATAGCAATCGCCAACAACCCAGTCTCCCACAGCCGGACAAAGCACATAGAGCTTCGATATCACTTCATCCGGGAGCATGTGGAAAACGGAGACATAGATCTACAATATGTCTCCACAGACAGGCAAGTTGCAGATATATTCACCAAACCGTTGGAGGAGTCCAAGTTTTCATTCTTCAAAACGGAACTCGGGCTGCTCAACAAAGAGGAATAGTGATGGTGGATTAAATGACAGGCTCAGAGTTGAAGATATCAGTGGCAGCAAAATTCTACCAAGCAAATCGTCCTTCAAAGTGATATACTCGAGTATATAGAGACTTATACACGAGTAAACGAAAATACTCGAGTAACAAAATTTCCATACTCGAGTAGTTGGTAATCTACTCGTGTATGTACTCGACCTACTCGTGTATACTCCATCTCATACTCGTGTATGGCGATATATACTCGAGTATACGGCAATCAGTAATTTGAAAATCTCCTTTCTTTTTCTTATTCGCACCAAAGTGTTTGCCGCTCCGTAACAGGTATGATTTTATCCTTATCACTCCTACTTAAACCTAATTAGGGTCATATATATATTTAGAAAAATCAGAAATCCTTTCCACTCCTCATTCTCCCGAGTAACCGTCGTCGCTTCATATTCCGGAACCCGCAGAGCTCTGTCGTTTTCGTCTCTTCCATTCTCCAGAATCGCTGATGGCTCCCTCCTCCAAGAGCAGAATCGGCTCAGAGCTCGACCCTGAAGGTATAGCCGACCTCTCCGATGATTTCCAAAACCTGCTCATTCTGTTCGACACCGCCGGACTCTCGTTCATCCTCCAAACACCGTGCAAAGTCATTTTCCCTACAGTCGAGGAGTTCTACAAAAATCTGAAGGTCAAGCGAAATGGTACAGTTCTAAAATCCAAGGTCAGTGGGATCAAAATCCATCTGGACAAAACTTCCTTAGCTACTATGTTAAAATTGCCAGTGGTGGATGAAGAAGATGATCTGACTCCTGAAGATTCCGACAGAACCAGCTTCTTCTGTGGAACAAACCCGTATGAAGCATATTCGTTCCGCCGTGCAGATTACAATTCATAGGGCAAATTTCTTGTGAATGTGATTGCCAAAGTTCTTCTATGCAAAACCTATGCCCTCAGAAAAATTTCCCAAAATCTTTTTGACGTTATGCAAGCCATAGTCTGCCGGAAGAAATTCCAGTTTGGAATGATGATACTGGACAAAATCAGAGAAAGTGTGAAAAAAACCAAGATATGCCAAAATTATCTCACTCCTCCTCCATGAGATTAATCCTACAGTGTTTGATTTATCTAAAGGCACTCCCCTCAAGCATATGAAGAAAGTATCCATCCTCTCAAATCAAAGATATGAAATCAAACTCCTCAACACTGCTCAAGCCTCAAAAGCAGATGTTACCTCAGAAGATGAGCCCAGAGAGCCCCTTGTCTCAGATGACAAGATTCCATCTCCTCCTTTACATCACACTATTACCCCCTTGGGTGCAATAGTTGAGGGGGAGCCTGCCTCATCTAATCCTCAGCACAAAGCTTCAGAAGTCTCTTCTCAACAATATCTGATCCAAGATCCTACTCCTCTTCCTTCTCCACCTCTAGAAGATCTCACCTCAGAAGTTCAAGCTCAAGAAAACCTTCTCTCTACAGCTGAAGATTTTAATAGACTGATTGATGAACTCAGGTCAGATGCTCCAGTGTTTCAAGATGATTCCGTTATGCTATCTCCTGAGGATCACTCTCAAGCAGATCCTTCCCCTGCTAAGGATCCTTCTCCCTCCCCTGCAAAGGTACCCCCTACCTCTCCTGCTCAGTCCCCTGATAAATTGCAAGGTCAGCCAGAGATTAATCTACTGTCTGATGACGAGGACATGTCTCCAGAACCAGTGGATGCTCCTCTGAGGACACTAGACTTCTCTCTTCCCTCTTTCATAAATACAGAATATTCAGTTGTGATACCACCCTTCAAGAGAGCTGAAAGCTCATTTGTGATTACTGAAATTCCCCCTGGGTTGCTCCTGTTCCCTCAGCCTCCACCCCAGCCTCAGATCCCTCTAGCTCCTCAGATTTAGTCAATCAGATTGGGCAAATGTTCCGTGAACAGAGAAAATACTTTGATGATTCTCTGGCATCAGTGAACAACAAGATCTCTACTCTTGAAATTGAGATGAGTAGAGGCTTTGCTGAAATTCAAGCAAACACTGATGAGCTCAAGAGACTATTTCAGTTGGGTGGCAAAGCCCTAGATCATATTATCACCAGTATAGGTGTACTCAAATATCAAGCTGAAACAGTTGCAAATAATCAGATTCAATTGGACAAGGATGCTACCGCGAATGTTATGAAAGTTTGTGAGGAAGTTGGAACATTCAGAGATGAAGCAATTGCCAACCTCTCAGTAGATATCACCAAGGGGGAGAAGATAGTCAAAGAACAAGTTGAAAAAATATCTGAACAATCTAAAGCATCTGTGGATAGTCTAGTCAAAGAAATGAAAGCAGACACCCTTGCTCAACTTCAATCTGTAAAGTTCTATATCTATGACACTATTGTATGGGTGCATAATCAGAACTTTCCCAACTCCAAACTTAACCCTGCCATTATTCCAAAGGTCCTAGATCCTCTTGAAGAACATCCTCCCTCAGGTGCTCCAGATTAGGCTAACTTTCCAGCTCAGGCCAACATTCCAGAGTATGTGCCAGTCTTCTCACCTAGACCTACTGGTGTCATGACTGAGCCTCCTCTTTCTTATGCATATATGTGGCAAGATGAGTTTCCTCCAAGTTCTCAGGGTGCCCCCAGAAAGAAAAGGAAATATGGTGACGGCGCTTTTGCTAGCCATTTTGCACTGTTAGAAACGAACTAAAACAAGCCGGAGAGAGTATAACTGAAACTTTGTTATCAGAAAAAGGTCACTATTACAAAGGTATGCCCTCCCTTATATTGAATGGAGGAGAGATGAGAGAATACAAATAAGAGATGTGGGACTAAAAATTTACAGGACTAAGCGGACTGTACAGAACAAACCGCACAAGCCGCGTGGTTAGACAGAAGGGCTAACCGCACGGCTACCACTAGAGAGAGAGAGAGACCGCAAGGGGAGACCGCCTGAGAGCTCGTCAACCAGACAGCAACAGCACAGCAATCAAACCGCTGAAGGGAAACCGCCAGACCGCGCGGTCTCTAACCCTCCAAGACAGACCGCCAGACCGCCCGGTCTCTAACTTCAACACTCCCCCTCAAGCTGGAGCATATATATCGATCATGCCCAGCTTGTCACAAATATGATGAAATGAGGCGGAAACTGGCTTGGTGAAGATGTTAGCCAGCTCTTTATCAGAAGTGATAAAGGGAGTGCAAATTTGTTCCTTTAAGATCTCTTTCACGAATGAAATGACAGTTGACTTCAATATGATTGGTTCTTTCATGGAAGACCGGATTTTTGGAGATGTATATGGCAGCCTTGTTATCACAGAACATAGGTAGCGGATGGTTGTAGACCTCTCCTAAATCCAGCATTAGAGCTCGTAGCCATTTTAGCTCACAAGTAGTCGACGCCATACTCCGATACTCTGCTTCAGCACTGGATCTGGAAACAACAGACTGCTTCTTGCTCTTCCAGCTTACCAGATTACCCCCAACAAAGGTGCAGAAACCGGAGGTAGACTTGCGATCCCCTTTGTCATCAGCGTAACTCGCATCTGAGTAAGCTTCAACCCTCAGATGACCATTCTTCTGGAAAAGCAATCCTTTCCCAGGTGCGGCTTTGACGTACTCCAAGATCCGTAAGGCGGACTGCAGATGACACTCCCTGGGAGCTTACATGAATTGACTCACCTTGCCAACAGCATAGGAAATGTCAGGTCTGGTCACTGTGAGATATATGAGCTTACCAACAAGACGTCTGTACCTCGTAGTATCTGAAAGAAGAGGCGAATCATCTGTCCAGGTTTTGTCTTCTCCAACAGCCATGGGACATCGAGCAGGTTTGGCCCCAGTCAATCCTACATCTTTTAAAAGATCAAGGGCATACTTACGCTGGGAGAGGACTAAGGAATTGGGCTTCCGAGAGATTTCGATCCCCAAAAAGTACTTTGGAGAGCCCATATCTTTCGTGACCAGATGTTGAAGAAGATGTCGCTTTGTCAAGGCTACCCCTTCCTGGTCATCGCCAGTGAGAAGAATATCATCAACATACACTGCAAGAACCACCAGTCCCGAGGAGGTTTTGCGAGTAAATAGAGAGTGATCGGCAGAGATGCACACAAAACCAACGGCCGCCACGATGCCGCTGAACTTGTCAAACCAAGCTCGAGGGCTCTGTTTGAGGCCATAAATTGCCTTCTTCAGCCGGCATACTCGTGTCTCCCCCTGAGCAACATACCTAGGAGGTTGCTCCATGTAGACGGCCTCCTAAAGATCACCATAAAGGAAGGCATTCTTTACATCCAGCTGGGAAATCCGCCAGTCTTTATTGACCGCCACAGAGAGAAGAACCCGTATAGTGCTGAGACGAGCCACGAGAGAGAAGGTGTCAAAGTAATCCACCCCATAGGCCTGAGTAAAGAACTTAGCAACAAGGCGAGCTTTATTACGGTCCACAGTGCCATCCGGGGCAAATTTTACCACAAAGACCCAGCGACAGCCGACAACATCAGTACCGAAGGGAAGAGGAACAAGAGTCCAGGTACCACGCTCCGTTAGGGTGGCCATTTCCTCATCCATGGCCATCTTCCAGTGAGGAATAGCAACGGCCTCCTGGTAGGAGCAGGGCGTGGCAGTGGAGGAGATAGCTAGAGCAAAGGCCCTGCTAGAAGGGGTGAGACGATCATATGAAACAATAGCAGTAAGAGGGTGTAGGGTACACGTCTGCACCCCTTTGCGAAGAGCTATAGGAAGATCCAGGTCAGCAGGTTCCTCGGCATCCGGAGCATCCGTGGCAGAGAGAGCTGGCCCGGGAGTAGAGAGCGATGGCGGCGGAGATGCGGGAGACGGGAGTGGAGAAGAGGGAGAGAGAGAGGTGGAAGAAGAGGAGTGGACGGGGGCGGAGTGGGGGTGAATATCGTAGTGGGAGACGAGAGAACAAAGGGAACAGTAGGAGAATCAGAGGTTGGGAGAAGAGGAGGGGAGTCATCCGAGAAGTAGGAGGTATTCTCGAAGAAAGTGACGTCAACAGAAACGAACTGCTTACGAAGGATGGGATCAAAGCAACAATAACCTTTCTGAGTGGTGGAGTACCCCAGAAAGATACATTTGGTGGAGCGAGGAGATAGCTTATCACAGGTGGCAGACGGGGCATGCACAAAGGCAGTGCATCCAAATATTTGGAGAGGGAGAGGAAACGACTCCTTGCCCGGATACAAAATGGAGAAAGGGGTTTTTCCGTGGAGAACGGTGGAGGGAATGCGATTGATGAGGTAACAGGCAAGGAGAACAGCATAGCCCCAATAGGAGCGAGGAACATGCATCTGGGTCATCAAGGAGCGAGCGACATCTAGAAGGTGACGGTTTTTGCGTTCTGCCACACCATTTTGTTGTGAGGTATAGACACAACTCGTTTGATGAATAATCCCATTTTGCATGCAGAAGGCAGAAAAGTCATGACTGATATATTCTTGGGCATTATCAGATCGAAGAACTTTAATAGAAACATCAAACTGAGCTTTGATCATAAGATAGAAGGACGTCCATACAGAGAATAATTCAGAGCGATCTTTTAACAGATACACCCACGTACAGCGAGAGAAATCATCAATGAATGTGACAAAATATGAACTACTCCGACAAACCGTAAGAGTAGGAGAAGGACCCCAAATATCGAAGTGGATGAGATCAAACGGACGGGTGGATCCACGAACGTGCTTTGGAGGGAAGGAGGAGCGGTGATGTTTGCCAAGCTGACAAGCTTCACAGATGAGCGGAGGACTTTGGGGAGGAAGGTGGGGCAAAAGTTGTCGAAGAAGATGAGGAGGAGCATGACCAAGGAGGAGATGCCATTGGAGAAGATCTGTGGAGGTGGAGGAGAAGGTGGAGAAAGCGGAAATGTTGTCCAGGAAGTATAGGCCGCCACTCTCAGTCCCAGTAGCAATCGTCCGTTGGGAGTCCGGATCCTGAAAAGAGCAAGTAGTAGAAGTAAAAGTAACAGAACAGTGTAATTGCTTGCATAGAGATGTAACATATAATAAGTTGCACGGGAACTTGGGCACATAGAGAGTATCCTCCAAGCGAAGAGACGGAGTGACATGAACTATCCCCATCCCATGAACCGATGATGAGGAGCAGTCAGCGAGAGTAACCGGGGGCAACCGACCATGTGTTTCTAGGAGAGAAAAACACTGGAGATTGCCAGTCATATGATTAGTAGCACCAGTGTCGATCAACCATTTTCCTTGAGTAACAACGTGGGTACTACCAGAAGACGTGACCTCCGAGGCTGAAAGTGAGGGTAAGATCTATCTCAACTCTAGAGGGGGGGGGGGTGAATAGAGTATTTTAAAATAATTTTTCACAGTTGAAATAAACAGCACATATAAAATTCAATTTATGATATAGTGTAGAGTGCTAGTAAGAGGTTAAAAACCAAGAAGTAAAGAACACAGCACACAGCAGACAAATCACACAAATAAACCAGAAGACACAAGGAAATATAGTGGTTCCCCAAAAACCTGGGTACATCCACTCTTCTACCACCCTTGGTAGGAATCCACTCAGGATGAGTTGATCAGGTGTCCTGACACCAATGAGCTTTTGATAAGGTGCCCAAAAACCAAAGCTAGATTTTTTGATAAGGTGTCTTGCCACCACTGAGTTTTGACAAGGCTCTCAGAACCAAACAGAACTTTTGAAGGGAGTTCAAGAACCCTTTTACAGCAGGAAAAGAAAAAATAAGAGTGAAGGGTGTCTTCTCTGTTCTCAATCAAATGAGAGAAGCACAAGTGGATTGATGATGTCAAAGCTCCCCCTGAGATATAGAAAGGTTCAGGAAAAGAAGCTTTGCTCTAGGGTGATAGGTCTTCAGAACTTTGATCTCCAGCAAAGGATGGTTTCAGCAAGAAGGCTGAGAAATGAGGTGTCTGGAGTTCTGAGATGAGATTGTGAACACTTTTCAGTCAGCAAGAAGATTTTTGAAGTCACAGTTCTTCTGTTGTTCTTCTGCTATCAGTATTCTCTATTCTGTGTGTTCACTTTCTTTCTTGTCAATCTGTGTATCTATTCTTTTGTGTATTCTGTATATCTTAAAAACACAGAAGAGAGGAATTGAAATTTTCTGAAGTTTTCTTGTCCAAGATAGCCGTTGGGAGTCATAAATGTCTTCCAAAAAGAGTCTTGTCTTCTAGAGGAAAGTCCAGCAAACATTCTCTGAATAATTCCTTGAAACTTGCTCCAGAATAAAGACAAACGGCTGGGAGATCTTCTGATATAAATGCTGATAATATTCAAAAACATTCCAAAGAACAGCAGCATTTGAATTCCTGAAAGCGTCGATCTCTCCCAAAAAAACGTCGATCTGAGCTCTACGATCGTCGAACTGAGCTCAGAGATGAAATGAGACAAGCAGACAGAAAACTTCGATCTGAGCTCGAAGATCGTCGAACCGAGCTCACCGACCTGAGAAATAACTTGAAGGAGGGATCGTCGAACTGAGCTAGAAGATAGTCGAGGGGAGTTCGACGACTAAGCAGAAGCTAGCCAAAAGCAGATAGTCGATCTGAGCTCGAAGATCGTCGACCGGAGTTCGACGATTTATTGAAGTTGAGCTCAGAGAGCGTCGAACGGAGTTCGACGATTCGTCGACCTGAGCTCGACGAAAATTGCCTTAGACTTAGCTCTTCAACCTTGATCTTGGAATGGTCCTGGGGGCAGCTCCAAACCTAAGTTCTAAGCCCTAGACTCATTCTAATGTTGACCTTCTCAACTATACAACTAGGTCAACTGGGATTCCTAAGACAAGCATAGTGATCCTTACCCAAATTAGTAATAGGGTGTTCCAACAATCTCCCCCTATTTGGGTTAGGATTACTATTTACAGACAATCATAGGGAATAAAAAGCATACAACAATACAGAAGCTAATACAAAATTGCAGAGAAGATATATAGCAGCAAAGCAGATCACAGATAAATAGCAGCAGATATCCAAAGGTGGATGAAATGGTTAGCTTACACAGTTCACTTCCTTTCAGTTCCCTTTTTAAATAAAATTTCTCTATTAGGATTCTGACTTTCTTTCTTTGACCTTCTGTCATCCTCTGCACCTAGAGAAGTTTGAGATTTGGGCCTTGGAACAACAGCCTCAGGGTGCAGCTTCATATAGTCTTCTGGATTGAAGAATTTCCTTGATGCATATCTCTCTAGTTCTTTCTTTCTCTGCTCTGATAAAGTAGTTATATTTGAAGTATCCTTGCTTTGTTCTCTGGCCTTTTTTATTTGATCAAGGGCAGCCAATTCTTTCATTCTGGCTGTCCAGGACACAGGGTTGTTCTCAGGATCTTCAAAAGGAATAGGAGGTTCATATCTGTTGATGATTTCAGAATCAGTAGAAGGAGTCCTGGAGACAATTGTGTCTTTCAGCTTGTAAGGGAAAGGACCTGAAGAAGGGTCAGAGTGACCTTGCCCTTCCCTTGGATGAAGTCTATGCCCTCTATGGCTTCCTCTAAATTGATCTCTTCTGAATTGATATCCCCTTTGATGCTGTCCCCTTTGATATGATCTTTGATAATACTGGAAAGAACTGTGTCTGGAAACTGGAGCTTGAGGGGCTGAGCCTGAGCCAGAATCTGGAGGAGGAGGAGGAGGAGGCTGATATTGAGAAGATTCTTTTTCATATTTGTCTAGCTTCCTCTTCTTCTTCATAGCTTTCAGTTGATTCTTGGAGTATTGCATCCAAGGCTCAGAGATGGGGCAGTCATGCAAGATGTAGTATGGAATATCATTGGAGTCTTTGGCTTTGGCAGGAGGGACTGACATCATTGCTTTACTTCTAGCTTTTCTCTTCTTGGCAATAGTGCTAGCAGAATCAGAAGAATCAGTCCTGTACTGATCACTCTCAGAACTTTGAGGTTGATCATACAGATCATCAATTCTTCTGATAAGCTCTTCTTGAGCTTTAAGTTTTGCAGAAACAGCAGGAGCAGGAGGAGAGAGAGCAGCAACAGAGCAGACAGAATCAGGAGCAGACACTAGAGCAGGAGCAGCAGGAGTGGGATCTACTAAGTATGAGGCAAGCTCTTCATCAGCAGTCTCAACAGCAATTTCATCAGCATCAGTTGCTGGAATCATCTCTATATCAGCAGTAGCAGCAGCAGCAATTTCAACAGAAAGAGGCACAGTGGCCTTAGTAGCAGCATCAGAGATATCCACAGCCTTCCAGGACTTGATGTAGGAATCAATATGGCTGGGATCACAGATAGATACAGGCACAATGGCCTTAGACAAATCTTCAGCCGGAGTTGCAGGCAGACAGCTGAAATGGACTGTATCAAATATAGATAGCAGCCTCTGCAGATTCAGTGCAAAAGCACATCCAAGAGCTGGAGCTGGAGCAGACATATGATCAACAGCTGGCACATCCACTTCTTCATAAGGCATCTCCCCCTGCCTTGGTTCAGAGAGAGGTGAATCAAGGCACCCAGAAGAAGGGATAGCCAGGGAGGAGGAAAGGGAGGCAAGCTTGGTAGACAGCTCCTGGACTTGCTTCAGGAGTGGAGCCAGGGAAGACTCCAGTAGAGATGTCAGCTTGGGAGCTAGCAACTCATACAGCCTGTCTGCCAAACTAGGAAGATCCACATGCTCAAGTGGGGCTTGAGCAGAGGTAGGAGCAGAGGTGGATGGAGGGATGGTGGCTGAAACTGAAAATGTGGAGGAAGGTGGAGAGGGAATGGTTGGTTCAGAAGATGGAATTATGGAGATAGAGGAGGTTGAGGTGGAGATAGGGGAAGTAAGAGATGGTGTGAAGGAGGGTTGAGAGAGAATGTCATGGAGCATTTGTTGAAAGGAGGAAGTTGAGGGTGGCTCAGGAGGAGTAGAGGGTGAATCATCCATGAAGGAATCATCTATAAGTGAGAAGGATGGTAGGGTGAAGGTTGAATAGGAAAAGAGAGGATGGAATTCCTCTGAGGTGGATAGAGGAGGGGATGACATAGGTGAGGAAATGGTAATTGGGGATGAGATGATTATGGTGGTGACTGGTGGTGAGGAGGTGACAGCTTGGGTGGATATGGCTGGAGGAGGGGAAGAAGCAGGCAGCTCTTCTGCTGGAGGAGTGACTGAAATAGTCCTTGTGCCTGAATGAAGTGGTGCAGTAGCCCTAGAGGGGTTTATGATCTGCCTGTCCCATTTACTGAAGAGGGCACAGGAAAGCCTCTTGGATGCATTGATGAACATGCCAGAGGAGGTTAAAAGGTCGGGGCACCTGTTGTGCAGATAGACCCCTAAGATTCTCCCATAACTAAATGCATTCTTATTGATCTTCTTCTTAATCAGAGTGAAGAAGATGGAGCCCCGGTCAAGGTGTTTCTTATCTAATAAAGCTCCCATCAGGCAGAACTGATATCTGGATATGGTGTCATGAGCTGAGTGCTTGGCCAACAGCACCTTCCCAACTACATCAGCCAGGAATTGAAATTCTATAGCCAGATTTTTCTTCAATAGCTTATGAGGGTTGACTGCATTGTGACCCATCCTATCCAGCATGGAGTCATACTCCTCTCCAGACAGTTCAATGGAGTCTTCTCCAGTACTGAGTTGAAAAACTTCTGTTAAAAGAGCCGGGGATAGAAGTACCTGAGTCCCCTTAATGGTGCCGACAACAGAATTCTCAGTCTCGTCTGTTGCGGTATAACACCACTCTTTAATTTCTTCTGAGGCGATATTCATCCTTGTAGTCATTATTGGAGTCAGCTGTTGTTCTCTGAATAAGTTTAGGATGTCCTTGAAGCGCTGGTCGCTTCCATCGAAGGAGTTTATGTCGATGTCAAAGCCTGTGTCGAACTTCATCTTAGCAATAGCAGCACTTGATTCAGCCATATTCACCTGCAACAGAAAACCAAAAACGACCAAGCGTAGAGAATTTGGAGGGAAAAGAAAGAAAGTTGCAGAGTATGAAAGCGCAAAAGGAGAACGACGGCTGAAAGAAAGATTTTATATTAGGGTTCGACGGCGAAAAGGAAGATCGTTGAGCTCAGCTCGACAAAATGTCGAGCTTAGCTCGACGATTTGGGCTACAGAGGGAATCTGAAGAGTCTTCAAAATCGGCGATCTTCGTTCGACGATGTTGAAAAACGTCGAGCTCAGCTCGACGGCCTCTGATCAGAAAGAGAGAAAGCCTAGTTCTAGCGAGGGCTCTGAACTCAGATCGACGACTGCAAAAGCGTCGATCTCTGGTCGACGATTTTTTGGAAAATCGTCGATCTCTGTTCGACGATTTTGGTGAAAACGTCGAGCGCAGTTCAGAGTCTAAACTCATTCTACAGACATAAAAAGAATGATTTTTGGCCTAGTCTTGCTCTGTTTTAGCTTTTCAAAATCTTGTAATTTAATTAAGGCTTCCTCCATCTAACATGCCTAACTGATTTAGGAAGAAACTGTGTTTCTTTTCATCCAAAGGTTTGGTGAAAATATCTCCCCTTTGCAAATCAGTAGGAATATATTGAAGTTCAATTTTATTTTTCTCTACATTATCTCTTAGAAAATGATGCCTAATTTCTATGTGTTTTGTCCTACTATGGAGGACTGGATTTTGTGCTATAGAGATAGCACTAGTATTATCACAGAAAATTTTAGACTTCTCTAAGTTGTAGCGATAGTCTAAGAGCTGATTCTGTATCCACAATATTTGTGAACAGCAACTGCCTGCAGCCATATACTCAGCTTCAGCAGTTGAGGTTGACACAGATGTTTGCTTCTTACAAAACCAGGAGACAAGTCTGTCACTAAGGAACTGACATGTTCCACTGGTGCTTTTCCTGTCTATTCTGCATCCAGCATAATCAGCATCTGAAAATCCAGTTAAATCAAATGCTGAATCTTTTGGATACCAGAGACCTAGATTTGGACAACTTTTTACATACCTAAGAATTCTCTTAACTAAGATTAAATGTGACTCTCTAGGGCTAACTTGGAATCTAGCACAAATACATATAACAAACATTATATCAGGCCTACTAGCTGTAAGGTACAATAAAGAGCCAATTATTGCTCTATATGTTGTCTGATCAACAGGTTTCCCATGTTCATCAGCATCTATTACAGCATTTGAGGGCATGGGTGTTTTCATACATGATGCATCAGACATACCAAATTTCTTAACCAATTCTTTTGCATACTTGGTTTGAGAAATAAATATGCCTTCAGCATGTTGCTTGACTTGCAGTCCTAAGAAGAAGGACAACTCACCCATGCTACTCATTTCAAATTTAGAGTGCATAAGCTTGGAAAACTTTTTGCACAATTTTGAATCAGTAGAACCAAAAAAAATGTCATCTACATAAATTTGCACTAGTAGGGTATGGGACTTATGGGTTCTAATAAAAAGAGTTTGGTCTACTCTCCCCCTAACAAAATCATTTTCCAGAAGAAAGCATGCTAGGGTCTCATACCATGCTCTAGGAGCTTGCTTGAGACCATATAATGCTTTATGCAATTTGTAAACATAATCAGGGTGAGTTAGAGAGATAAAACCTGGAGGTTGTGTAACATAGACTTCCTCTTTGATGTCCCAATTGAGAAATGCACTCTTTACATCCATTTGATACACTTTGAAACCTTTGTGAGCAGCATAGGCTAGGAATATTCTGATGGCTTCCAACCTTGCAACTGGTGCAAATGTCTGATCATAGTCTATTCCTTCTTGTTGAGAGTACCCTTGAGCAACTAGCCTTGCCTTGTTTCTGACTATAACTCCTTGATCATCCAGCTTGTTCCTGAATACCCACTTTGTTCCAACAATGGGATGATCCTTTGGCTTAGGCACTAGTTCCCAAACCTTGTTCCTTTCAAATTGATGCAACTCCTCTTGCATTGCAATGATCCAGTGTGGATCTTGCTCTGCATCTTGTATGGATTGAGGCTCAATTTGAGATAGGAAGCAAGTGTGCATCAGGTTCTGGTTGACCTGATTTCTAGTTTGCACACCAGCTGAAATTTCTCCAATTACTTGGGTGATTGGATGATCTCTTGTTGTTACTAAGTCAACAGGGAGTGTTGATTGTTCACCAGCCTGTGTTGTTGTCTCCTCTAGTGGAGCAGCAACTGGCTCTTCAGGATGATTTTCTTCAAGATGTTGAACTTCTTCTTCATCATCACTGCTCTCATTCTTTTCAGCAACTTGCAATTTGTTCAAGTCTTCAGCTAGAGAATGTACCTGCAAAGGTTCTATGGTAGAAGCATTCTTCTCCTTGAAAGATATGTTAGCTTCATCAAAAATAATATGAACAGATTCTTCAATTTTACAGGAAGATTTATTATAAACCCTATAGGCCTTGCTGATCATGGAGTATCCCAGAAACACTCCTTCATCAGCTTTAGCTTGGAATTTTGCTAGATATTTCTTGTCATTATTATGAATAAAACAAGTGCAACCAAAAACTTTAAAATAGCCTTTTTTACGTTTCTTCCCTTTGAGCAATTCATAGGGAGTCTTGCCCTTCAGCTTGTGTATCAGGCTTCTGTTCAACACATAGTTGGAGGTGTTCACTGCCTCAGCCCAAAAGGATAGAGGTAGGTGAGCATCTGCCAATAATGTAGTTGCAGATTCAATGAGTGTTCTATTTTTCCTTTCAGCTACCCCATTTTGTTGAGGAGTTCTAGGAGCTGAGAAAGTGTGCCTGATCCCTTCACTTTGACAGAACTCTTGCATGAGAAGAGAATCAAACTCTGTCCCATGATCACTTCTGATCAGGGCAATGTGAGTGTTGAACTCAATCTGAATGTATTTGAGAAAATCTGTCAAACACTTGAAGTTATCAGACTTCTTCCTCAGAAAGAATACCCAAGTGAATCTTGAGAAGTCATCTACAACCACTAGAGTATAGGATTTCCCTCCTAGGCTTTGTACAGATATGGGTCCAAAAAGATCCATGTGCAATAGGTACAAGATCCTAGGTGAATCACTCTTATTAATTGATTTAAAACTACTTTTAGTTTGCTTGCCTAATTGACAAGCCTTGCAAAGTCCTTCCTTCTTGTAGGGACCAGAAGGTAGTCCTTTAACAAGGTTGTCTTTGGATAGCCTAGCAATAGTTCTAAGGTTAATATGCCCTAGTCTCTTATGCCATAAAATATTAGATTTTGAAATGGAATTGAACAGGCAAATATCTACTATAGGTGAATGAAAATCCACTAAGTAAATGTTACCTCTTCTGTTACCTGTCAACACAGTTGTGTTGTCCTCTGACTTGACCTTGCATATGGCTTTGTTGAATGTCACTTGATATCCTTCATCACACAGTTGACTGATACTTATCAAGTTGTGCTTGAGTCCTTCAACATATGCCACCTTCTTGAATGTGACTGAGCCAATTTGAACTGCACCATATCCTTTTGTAGTTCCAAAGCTTGAGTCTCCAAAAATTACTTTGGGTCCAAGCTTGGCTTTGAAGGAAGTGAAGTTGTCCTTGTCCCCTATCATGTGCTTTAAGCACCCACTATCCAGATACCATTGATGGTTTGATGCTGGATAGGTCTTCACCTGCACAAAAACAGCTTATTTGTTTTTGACCCAGTTAACCTTGGGCCTAGGTTGATATCCCTTGAATTCTGAAATAAAGGACATCCCAGGTTGATCCTTATAACCTTCAGGATGGTATCTCCTAGGAGGTACTATCCATTCAGTATAAGGATTAAAGCCTTGGGATGTGGGACTTCTAGGATTGAATTTAGATGTGCCATTGAAGGAATGTTCACAGTCCTGATTTCTGTTCGACGATCGTCGAACTGAGGTCGACGATCTTGGGTCAGATCGTCGATCTCTGTTCGAAGATCGATTATGCTGAAGTTCAGAGTTTGGATATCGTCGATCTGAGGTCGACGATCTGTAGTTAGATCGTCGAGCTCTGTTCGACGATCGTCGAGCTCTGCTCGACGCCATCTGTTGAACTGAATTTTTCTCTGACAGATCTGCATTCTTCCTGGGTACCTCTATTACTCCCTTTCCTTTGTCAGAGACAAACTTGATTGGAGTTGTCAAAATTATAGGTTGGCTGGATGAGGCACCCAAGCCCAGTGTGCTATTAAATCTAGAGTTCACTGTGCTTGTGATGTCCATCAGTCTGATACTTCTCCCATTTAGGGATTCTTCAAACTTTTTGGCCTTTGATAGTTCACTTTTCAGTGAGGCTATCTCCTCCCTACAGCATTCTAACTCCTCAGAGAGTTTGAGATTCTTTGAGTTTAGGACACTATGCTCAGATAATTGATTCCTGAGAGAGATTATCTCCTTCTCAGATTTTAATAGATCTAGACACAGTGTCTTAAATTCATCTTTGAAGTCCTCAGAATTAAAATCAAAAGAGTTGATTACCTGATCTTCATCTGGTTGAGTTTCTGAGTCTGATTCTGATTCTTCATCAGAGTTTTACTGTGAGGCATTGACAGCCATCATGCAAAATTCGTTTTCATCTGCATCATCCTCATCATCACTGGAACTGGATGAGGCTTCAGATTCTTCTTCAGTCTCACTCCATGTCTCAGCAACAAAGCCCTTCCTTGTATGTTTGTTCTTGCTGGAGGAGGCTTTGTCTGAGCAATTCTTCTTGTAATCCTTTTCTTTTCTTCTTTCTCTTCTTTCCTTCTTGTCCTTATTCTTGTTTTCTGGACAGTCAGGCACAATGTGGCCTGGTTTCCTACAACCAAAGCATATAATTTCTTTATTGTTGTTTGATTTATCATACCTTGGTTTATCATGACCCTTGTATGGTCTCTTTCTGAAGTCTTTTCTGGCCATCTTGTAGAATCTTTTGGCCAGTAGACTTATGAGTTCATCATTTCCTGTAGCTTTATCTTCAGGCTCCTCTTCTATAGCTTTGAAGGCTATGGTCTTTTCTTTCCTTGTGGCTGGAGAGGTAGCCTTTTGTTCTTCTTCTCTATTTTTAATGAGCAGCTCATAGGATTTGAGCTTGCCCAGGAGAGCTTCAGTAGTAATCTCATTTAAACTTCTAGCATCCTTGATTGGCCAGATTCTTGAATCCCAAGTGCTGGGGAAGCACATCAGGATTTTGTCATTCAGCTCAGTCAGTGAGATTTCTTTGTCTAGGGTTTTTAGCTCATTGACAATTAGACTTAGTCTATTGTACATGTCAGCCACTGATTCAGCTTCTCCCTTTTTGAAGTTCTCATATTGGCTTATCAGATGAGATCTTCTATCTTTCCTTTCATCAGCAGATCCTGAGACAATTTCAGAGAGTTTGTCCCAGATTTCTTTGGCTGAGTGGCATTCAGCTACCTTCTAAAAAATTTCATCAGACATTGTTTGGGCTACGATGTTCATAGCCTTAGCATCTGCAGTCTTCCACTTCTTTATATCTGCATCTGTTCCAGAAGGAGGTGGAACAGCACTTGTACTTGAGCTTGCTGGTGGAGTTGGACAAACTGTCAAGACAGAATTGAAAATGTCTTCATCAATAGAATTCATATATAATCTAATCCTTGCCTTCCAGAGTGCAAACTTAGAAAGGTTGCACACTGGTGGTCTGGTGCTTGCATAATCTTTGTTCTGTGCCATGTCTTTAAATAAAAAGCTAGATGTATAGAAAATAATCCTCTTAAGAGATTGATCTTATCAAGGATCTTTTGGTTCAGGTGTTAGCCTGTATGAGCAACCAACCTCCCTCTGATACCAATTGAAAGTGAGGGTAAGATCTATCTCAACTCTAGAGGGGGGGGGGTGAATAGAGTATTTTAAAATAATTTTTCACAGTTGAAATAAACAGCACATATAAAATTCAATTCATGATATAGTGTAGAGTGCTAGTAAGAGGTTAAAAACCAAGAAGTAAAGAACACAGCACACAGCAGACAAATCACACAAATAAACCAGAAGACACAAGGAAATATAGTGGTTCCCCAAAAACCTGGGTACATCCACTCTTCTACCACCCTTGGTAGGAATCCACTCAGGATGAGTTGATCAGGTGTCCTGACACCAATGAGCTTTTGATAAGGTGCCCAAAAACCAAAGCTAGATTTTTTGATAAGGTGTCTTGCCACCACTGAGTTTTGACAAGGCTCTCAGAACCAGACAGAACTTTTGAAGGGAGTTCAAGAACCCTTTTACAGTAGGAAAAGAAAAAATAAGAGTGAAGGGTGTCTTCTCTGTTCTCAATCAAATGAGAGAAGCACAAGTGGATTGATGATGTCAAAGCTCCCCCTGAGATGTAGAAAGGTTCAAGAAAAGAAGCTTTGCTCTAGGGTGATAGGTCTTCAGAACTTTGATCTCCAGCAAAGGATGGTTTCAGCAAGAAGGCTGAGAAATGAGGTGTCTGGAGTTCTGAGATGAGATTGTGAACACTTTTCAGTCAGCAAGAAGATTTTTGAAGTCACAGTTCTTCTGTTGTTCTTCTGCTATCAGTATTCTCTATTCTGTGTGTTCACTTTCTTTCTTGTCAATCTGTGTATCTATTCTCTTGTGTATTCTGTATATCTTAAAAACACAGAAGAGAGGAATTGAAATTTTCTGAAGTTTTCTTGTCCAAGATAGCCATTGGGAGTCATAAATGTCTTCCAAAAAGAGTCTTGTCTTCTAGAGGAAAGTCCAGCAAACATTCTCTGAATAATTCCTTGAAACTTGCTCCAGAATAAAGACAAACGGCTGGGAGATCTTCTGATATAAATGCTGATAATATTCAAAAACATTCCAAAGAACAGCAGCATTTGAATTCCTGAAAGCGTCGATCTCTCCCAAAAAAACGTCGATCTGAGCTCTACGATCGTCAAACTGAGCTCAGAGATGAAATGAGACAAGCAGACAGAAAACGTCGATCTGAGCTCGAAGATCGTCGAACCGAGCTCACCGACCTGAGAAATAACTTGAAGGAGGGATCGTCGAACTGAGCTAGAAGATAGTCAAGGGGAGTTCGACGACTAAGCAGAAGCTAGCCAAAAGCAGATAGTCGATCTGAGCTCGAAGATCGTCGACCGGAGTTCGACGATTTATTGAAGTTGAGCTCAGAGAGCGTCGAACGGAGTTCGACGATTCGTCGACCTGAGCTCGACGAAAATTGCCTTAGACTTAGCTCTTCAACCTTGATCTTGGAATGGTCCTGGGGGCAGCTCCAAACCTAAGTTCTAAGCCCTAGACTCATTCTAATGTTGACCTTCTCAACTATACAATTAGGTCAACTGGGATTCCTAAGACAAGCATAGTGATCCTTACCCAAATTAGTAATAGGGTGTTCCAACAGAGGCGAACGGCTTTGAGGAGTATATGGAAGCCATGAAGGGAGGAACAAAAGAACTGCAGTGGTCACGGTGACAGCACACCAGCGGCAAGAAGGGCCACGACCATGATGTAGAGCAAGGCAAAAGGGGACGAAGAGGGAAGCACAAGCCGCGCGACTCAACAGGAGGTCGCGGCGACTAACAAGAAGGAGCGGCTAAAGGAAGAGCTGCATAGAGGAGAACAAGCCGCTGTGACTTAGAGACAGGTCGCGGGGACAAGAGAGAGTGTGGCGAAGGAAGAAGGGTAGAGAGGCCGCCTAAACAAGGAAGAACCCGCGCGAACAGAAAGAAATCGCAGCGGTTAGGAGAAAGAGATCTGTAGCACAAACAACAGGAAGCCACGCGGTTAGAAAACTATCCGCACGGATAGGAAGAAGAAGATCAGCAGCGGTCACGATGTCAGACACCAGCGGCCAGAAAAGCCACGACCAAGCCGCAGAACCAAACAGAGGGAGAGAAGTCGGGCGGCTAGCAGACAGACCGCGCGAACAGAAGAGGAGGATATCGGGAGGCAAAAGGCGAACAAGGCAAAAGAGGCCACGGAGACAGGTCGCGGCGACTAGAGAAGAGAAGGAGGAAGCGGCGACTAGAACAGGTCGCAAGAAAGAAGCAAGCAACAGAAACAGGCCGCGCGAATAGGGCACAAGCAAATAGGCGGAAGAAACAAGCCGCGGGAGACAGGCCGCGAGAAGAAGAGGCAGGTCGCGCGGATAGGAGAACGCACAGAATCAGGAGCCAAAGATCGATGCCTCTGATACCATGTTAGAAACGAACTAAAACAAGCCGGAGAGAGTATAACTGAAACTTTATTATTAGAAAAAGGTCACTATTACAAAGGTATGCCCTCCCTTATATAGAATGGAGGAGAGATGAGAGAATACAAATAAGAGATGTGGGACTAAAAATTTACAGGACTAAGCGGACTGTACAGAACAAATCGCACAAGCCGCGCGGTTAGACAGAAGGGCTAACTGCACGGCTACCACTAGAGAGAGAGAGAGAGACCGCAAGGGGAGACCGCCTGAGAGCTCGGCAACCAGACAACAACTGCACAGCAATCAAACTACTGAAGGGAAACCGCCAGACCGCGCGGTCTCTAACCCGCCAAGACAGACCGCCAGACCGCTCGGTCTCTAACTTCAACATGCACCAAGGAGAGAGCCTGCCCCAGATACAGAAGGTAGACCAGAAGTTGTTCATGCTGAAGTTTGGAGTCCTACCTCCAAGTCTCTTATCCTTGATACCTTGAAGCTGGTAATAGATTTTGGTGAAAATAGAGATCACTACTATAGCAACGCAGAATGGAAAGCGTATGATGTATCTCAAATCAAAATCAGATTGCATGACAGAAATTGGGGATATAACAATCCAGCTGCTCCTCCAAGGCCCAAGACCTATTTTCCCAAACCTTTCAGCTACCTGGAGAGGCAAGAGCTTAAAAGAGAAAGACTGCATAGAGGAGCCCCTTCTTGAGTGAATGAGGATGTGGATATAGACATTTAATCTTTTGAAATCATTTCTATATAAATATATTTGATTCTAATTATGGCTATCTTTATTATTCCTGTTTCATTTTTTTTCAGTATATGTTTTGTTGTTCTTTTTACTCTAAGTAATTCACCTTAGTGTAGAGGGTGCTGACATCTACAAATAGGGGGAGATTGTTGGGATTTGTCTCCACAATACCTCAGATTTGTAGGAAGTCAGACCTTGAACTAAGATGAATTAAGGTGTATTTGATATTGTGTTTGAGTTGTATGTGTGCTGGTTCTTATTGCCAAGTGTAGACCAATGTCAGTCTATAATGGGCCACCAAACACAGGACCATACACTGTAATTCCTCATTGTGTGATCCAAGGTGTTGGCTCATGTATAGCCTCTCTATTGGGACACACTTCATCAACATGCACTTGGACCTATGGAGTATTGAAGTCTATCTCAGAAGAAATTTTCTAAGTCCACATACTAGAGTACTTCTTTAGTATACTCGAGTAAGTGAGTCTGTACTCGAGTAGGTTGGGCTACTTACTCAAGTGGATTCTCTATATACTCAAGTATGAAAGCTTATACTCGAGTAGATTTTCTTTCACTTAAGTAAGTGATACCTTGTAACACCTCTACCCGTCAAGAAGAATATAATAGAGGGTCCGGCCGGGGCCCCACACCATATTCCACAAACAGGCGGAGACGCTACGAACTAATATCATAACCAACGCATCCTAACACAGAGCATTCTAGCGGAAGCTTCACGGTTGAATCTTTGAACTCAAGATAAAGAACACTGTCCACTATAACATAGTAATGTATACAACATCAAAAGAGTCTGGCCTTAAGGCTTTACAATAATTTCTCTTAACAAGAGTGTGGATTACAGACATCGGCACGCAAGCCGGCCACACATGAACAAAAGAAACAAAACAATGCCTTCGAGGGCAGCAACGCAGCTTTGGGCTTCAGCCCGCTAAGTCCCGCTCGGACCAGCACCTCCAGTACCTGTAAGAACCAATCCACCAAGCGGTGAAAAACAGGGCAACGGTCAGCATTCAGCTGACCAATTATAACGACCCTGCCCCTGGCACGGGGCAGCGGAATTCCATCCCTGCATAGCAGTCTTCCAATATGATATATATAGCAATTCAAGCAAGACATGCACGACCGCACAGTCACATATCACAAACGCCGGCACGACGGCCCGACGTCCCGTGCACTCATGGCACTCTCGGGTGCACCGGAAACACCGGATCTCACCATTGTGCATTTAGTCCGGTACGCAGGCCTAGGAATCTCATTATGCCGCTGACGAAAGCCCAATGCCTTTGCGCTCTCATGTCCAGCCTACATAACGCAGGTACAGATCAGCCACCCCCCCGTTGCTCAAATCGCCTTGCCCAACCAAGTACATCGTACCTGAGGCCACATTTAAAGGCGCGGGTCGGTTTCACCTTGCCTGTTCGGCACGAAGCCTTTTCATACAGTTGCAGCCCAACGCTCAACCACACACAAAGTGGCAACTCACGGCCATAAGAGTTGCACCCAACTCTCACAATTTCCTGCACTTCCTCCAATACTTTATCCATCACGCATACAAGCGATAATCACGGAGTCTTCTCCGATATGCAAACAAGCATCACCAATCCAGACTAATATGTCCAGATGGGCTTCACATAGCATGCCTAGATCCGTACTCCAATTCTGGACTCTAATAAGGGGGACTTCACATATCTACCCCAAGGGACGCCACAACCCACCGCACACTCGCGGGGAAGGGTTTTCCCTATGCAATGTAGGAAATAAGGACTTCACATGTCCAAGCAGGAAATCGTTACCCTAGGAACTCGCTTCGGAGCCATGGAGAGAAATTGAGACGGATGAAAGCCTTCGCAGCAGTGTTGTCTTCGCAAATCCGAACTCGGCTCGCGATTTGGACCACCGTAGCTCCACCGGCAGCCGGATTCCACTTCTTCTTCCTCACCTTGCTCTCCCCTCTCTCTTAGATGTAGAAAGAGAATATAAAACTCAAAAATGAGCTTTTCCTCCTCCTTTCCCGACCTTATCAGACCAGGAATGAGCTCCAGCCACATGATCCTCTTTAAGGAAAATGAACGGCCAAGATCTGCCTGAAAAACTATAATTTTTGGTCGATACGGCCTGTGACACGCCTGTGTCACAGGCCGTGTACCCTAAAGCGGCACACGCGGCACTCGCACCGACTGAAAACTACCAGAACACGGGCATCGACACGCCCGTGTCGAACCTTACACGCCCGTGTCGGTCAAATGACACGCCCGTGTCACCCCTGTTACACGGTACTCAACGAGCTCTAAAATCAATCAGAGCAGTACACGGGTAGGCACACGCCCTTAGACACGCCCGTGTCAAATCTGACAAGGCCGTGTGCAAGGCTTGGTTCCGGGCCGTGTACTTCCCTGACTCGGTCCGGCCATTTCTTGAGTGACACGCCCTGGGATACCCCCGTGTCGCAGGCCGTGTCCCAGGCTCGACTATAGTCGACCACCGATCGTCGACTATCCTGAACACGCCCTGGGACACGCCCGTGTCCCAGGCCGTGTACCCCCCGACACGCCCTGGGACACGCCCGTGTCCCAGGCCGTGTCAAACAGCCTGCACCTCAAATCCACTTTTGAGATTTTTGGGGTGTTACAATCCTCCCCTCCTTAATAAAATTTCGTCCCGAAATTTGAAGACAGTAGGGAGAAAATAACAAAACATTTATATGTTTCGATTACATATACCACAAGCGAACAAGTTACGAAAATAACTCGGGAAACTCGGCTCGCATGGTCTGCTCGCGCTCCCATGTTATCTCTTCTCGGCCACAATTGTCCAATCGGACTTTGACCACCCCGATCACTTTGTTTCGCAACTGTTTCTCGGCTCGATCCTCGATCCGTATAGGCTTCGCCTTTGTCGTTAGCCCATACTCAACCGGCACTCGATCATTGTCAATTACTTGAGCTGGATCCTTGACTGCTTTGCGTAGCACCGAGATGTGAAACACATCATGCAATCCACTCAATTCCGATGAAAGAGCTAGCCAATAGACAGCTTCCCCAACTCGCTCCACCACTTCAAACGGACCAAGGTATCGCGGACTAAGCTTTTTCAACCGCCGAATCCGAGATACGCCTTTGAAGGGCTTAATCTTTAAATAGACCCAGTCACACACCGCGAACTCCACGTTCCGGTGCTTAGCATTGTAATACTTGGCTTGCCGATCCTGGGCTATTAGGAGCCTCTCTCGAATAGAGCGTATTGTTAAGGTAGCATCCTCGACTTCCTTTTTGCCTAAAAGTTTGGTCTCGCCAGTTTCTGCCCAAGCTAGCGGTGTACGACACTTACGAACATACAACGCTTCAAATGGGGCCATGCCTATACTCGCTTGATGGCTATTATTATAGGCAAACTCCACCATAACAAGATGCTCTTCCCAATTCTTACCGAAGTCCAGGGCGCACATACGGAGCATATCCTCCATCGTTCTGTTGGTTCGTTCAGTTTGGCCATCCGTTTGCGGATGAAAGGCCGTACTGAATGCTAACTTCGTGCCCAACATCTGATGAACTAATCTCCAATCTTTCGAGGTAAAGCGCCCATCTCGGTCACTTATGATGCTCCGGGGAACACCGTGCAATCGAACAATCTGCTCCACATAGAGCTTTGCCAACGTTTCCACTGAATCGTCCCGCTTGTTCGGTATAAAGTGAGCCACCTTTGTCAACCGGTCTACAATCACCCAGATTGAGTCATGGCCACGCTGAGATCTCGGCAATCCGTGCACGAAATCCATAGAAATATCCTCAAACTTCCATTGCGGAACCGGCAACGACTTCAGGAAACCACTCGGCCGTTGACATTCTGCCTTTACTAAAGCACAAGTACGACATTTGGCCACATACGCGGCTATGTCCTTCTTTAAACCAGGCCACCAGAACAATTTCTTCATGTCCTTGTACATTTTTGTGCTCCCAGGGTGAATTGAGTACTTTGTAAAGTGTGCTTCATATAGCAATCCTTCTCGCAATTTACCCACACTAGGGACGCACAATCGGCCATCTTTCCGTAATAAACCGTCATCCCAGGAGAATTGATCACCAGACCCCTCCTTTGCATAGCGTTGGAGACTTTCATCCAACTCTGTTGCCCGCCGAACCCTGTAAGCAAGGTCATATTGAACCTCCAACCAGTTCACGCATGCATCAATCAAAGAATCTCTTTCCACACAAGATATCTCCAAAGCTTCCAACTCCTGGATTACTCGCTCATCATGTATCCGCAACCAATTTGCCCGCACCGGAGTCCGACGACTCAAGGCATCAGCGACCACATTTCCCTTTCCGGGAACATAGTGAATGTCGAAGGTATAATCCCCAAGGAATTCCATCCACCTCCTTTGTCGCATATTCAATTCCTTTTGATCGAGCACATACTTTAAGCTTTTATGATCTGTATAAATATCCACCTTCACTCCATAAAGATAATGCCGCCACAACTTTAGCGAAAAGATCACCGCCGCCAACTCCAAGTCATGGACGGGGTAATTACGCTCATGCACTTTCAATTGACGTGAGTCATAAGCAATCACCTTGCCAAACTGCAGGAGAACGCAGCCTAAGCTGCTTCCTGACGCATCGCTGTATATCTCAAAACCATCTGTACCACATGGCGACGTCAAAACGGGAGTCGTGGTCAAACAACGCTTCAGCTCATCAAAAGCTCGTGCGCATTCCGGCGTCCAAACGAACTTCTGATCCTTTCTCGTCAACGTAGTCAGAGGCAAAGCAATTCGGGAGAAGTTCTCCACGAACCGTCTATAGTAGCCCGCTAGTCCAAGGAAACTCCTGACCTCGGCCACTAAAGACAACACTGGCCAATCACGAATGGCACTTATTTTAGCCGGATCTACCACTATGCACTCTCCACTTACCACATGGCCTAGAAAAGCCACCGACAAGAGCCAGAACTCACACTTAGAGAACTTGGCATATAGCTTATTCCTTCGCAAGGTATGCAATACTAATCGCAAGTGGTTTGCATGATCTTCTTCCGATTGTGAATATACAAGGATATCATCAATAAACACAATCACAAACAAATCCAGGTATTCGCGGAACATTCGATGCATGAGATCCATGAAGACCGAAGGCGCATTACATAAGCCGAACGGCATCACTGTGAACTCATAATGACCATAGCGTGTGCCAAACGCTGTCTTGGGAATGTCACCTTCCCTAATCCGCAACTGGTAATACCCGGACTTCAAATCCAACTTCGAATAGACGGTTGAGCCTGCTAGCTGATCAAACAAGTCATCGATCCGTGGAATTGGATACTTGTTTTTCTCCGTCAGCTTGTTCAGTTCGCGATAATCAATACATAGTCGCAAACCACCGTCTTTCTTTTTCACAAAAAGAACAGGCGCGCTCCAAGGTGACATACATGGGCGTATGTATCCCTGCTCCAACAACTCTTGCAACTGAACTTTCAGTTCGGCCATTTCTTTTGGCGCTACCCGATACGGCGAACAGGCCACAGGTTTCGCACCCGGCACCAGCTCGATAGCGAAGTCGATTTCCCTTTGGGGAGGTAACCCCGGAAGGTCCTTTGGAAACACGTCAGCATATTCCGACACAATCGGCACTTCACTCACACTGGCCTTCGGCGCCACCGCCTCTATGAGTGTGAAGAACAACTCCACACCCTTCCGAACTGCCTTAACAACTTGGAGAGAGGATACCAACATCCTACTCATCCCTTGCATACCAATGAATTTGGTCTCTTGTTCGATATTTTGCCCAAGTGTGACCTCTTTTGAAGTGCAATCGATACAGGCACGCTGCTCTGAAAGCCAGTCCATACCAAAGATTATATCAAACTCCTTGATCGGCAATACGAATGTTTCCACCTTGAACTCCTGACTTCCTATCTTGACCTCAAGACCGCAAGATCGATCCGCGCACATCAAACAGCCGTTAGGCAACAACACCTTTACACTGTCTGTCGTGGTCCAGATAGGCACCCCGACACGAAAGACAAAGTCCTCAGACAGAAACGAATGTGAAGCACCTGTGTCGAAAAGTGCTCGCGCCGGATACTCTCGTATAAGGACAAACCCTATAACATTACAATTAAAACAAGCACAGCACATCAAAAAAAAACAAGAACATTAAAACCTACGCGCACCTGTGACGACATCTGTATGCTTAATGGCCTCCTGTTGTCCAAGGTTGAAGACCCTGGGCTGTGCGTGCGAGGCAGAAGACTCCACCACAGCCTTCCCCTTCTCCGCATAAGACGCTCCCGTCTTCTTATCACCCTTTGGAGGACCAGATCGACATTCTCGTGCGAAGTGTCCAACCTTCCCGCACGTAAAACAAGCACGAGATCCATACCATGATGTATCCATCACAGTCGCAGAAGGAGCTTGTCCAGAAGACTTAGACTTCTTATTCCATCTCTTTCGGTAGCCAAACTTGTCCGGATGCGGCGGCTTAAACTCTAGCTTCGCAACAGCCAAGTTGCCCTTTGCTTGCCCCCGTTTCATATCCATCTCCAAAGAACGAGCCGTACAGACTAAGGCTTGGAATCCCTGACTCACAGAACTCGAGAGCAAATACCGCAGCTCATCTCGCAGTCCCGCATAAAACCGACTAGTCTTACGCTCTTCTTCGGCGAAGATCGTGCCCGTATATCTTCCCAAACGGGTGAACTCATGCAGGTAGTCATCCACACTTCGATCTCCCTACGCTAACCGTTGAAATTCCATTTCCATCGATATCCTTTGCTGCATTGGCAGATGTTGTGCTAAGAATAATCGAGAAAATTCTTCCATTGTAATCTCTGCCAATTGCCTGCTGGCCAAGTGATGCATTTCAATCTCATCCCACCACAATCACGCCTCTCCTTCTAGTAGGAAAGTGGCTAACATGACTTTCTGTTCCTCCTCAACCTTGATAGCTCTCATAATCCTCTTGATCCTTGCAAGCCAATCCTCTGCTTGGGCCGGTGTACCCGCCCCATGAAACTGCGGAGGGTTGAAGCTCAAGAATTGCTTCCATTGTTGATCTGCTACCCGCGGATCAACTTCGGCTTCTACCGGTTCTTGCCGTACCCCAGCTTGCGTTGGCACCACTGCAGGACGTGCCTGCCCAGCCTGCTGAGCATTCATCACAGCAAGTACCATTTCCATGATGAGACGGACTGTTTCAGCGGATGGAGGAGTTGTGGGCACCTCGGCTGGTGCCGTACTCTCAACAGAACGTTGTGGTTCGGATTGACCCGCAACACTTCTGGTCACCTATATGTGTAAAATACACAGGTTAACGACCAATGAAAACGACAACCATACAAAAAGAATACACAAGTTCAACAAACAAGTGTATTTGCATTCCTAAGTGGACAATCTTGAGTTCAAGTTAAGTGTTATAACGACAGCACTGACACATGCTCGCCACCTCTCAAAAGAATTCGTCCGCGAATTCGGAAGAGATCGACCAACAAGCTGATACCAAATTGTAACACCTCTACCCGTCAAGAAGAATATAATAGAGGGTCCGGCCGGGGCCCCACACCATATTCCACAAACAGGCGGAGACGCTACGAACTAATATCATAACCAACGCATCCTAACACAGAGCAATCTAGCGGAAGCTTCACGGTTGAATCTTTGAACTCAAGATAAAGAACACTGTCCACTATAACATAGTAATGTATACAATATCAAAAGAGTCTGGCCTTAAGGCTTTACAATAATTTCTCTTAACAAGAGTGTGGATTACAGACATCGGCACGCAAGCCGGCCACACATGAACAAAAGAAACAAAACAATGCCTTCGAGGGCAGCAACGCAGCTTTGGGCTTCAGCCCGCTAAGTCCCGCTCGGACCAGCACCTCTAGTACCTGTAAGAACCAATCCACCAAGCGGTGGCAAACAGGGCAACGGTCAGCATTCAGCTGACCAATTATAACGACCCTGCCCCTGGCACGGGGCAGCGGAATTCCATCCCTGCATAGCAGTCTTCCAATATGATATATATAGCAATTCAAGCAAGACGTGCACGACCGCACAGTCACATATCACAAATGCCGGCACAACGGCCCGACGTCCCGTGCACTCATGGCACTCTCGGGTGCACCGGAAACACCGGATCTCACCATTGAGCATTTAGTCCGGCACGCAGGCCCAGGACTCTCATTATGCCGCTGACGATAGCCCAATGCCTTGGCGCTCTCATGTCCAGCCTACATAACGCAGGTACAGATCAGCCACCACCCGTTGCTAAAATCGCCTTGCCCAACCAAGTACATCGTACCTGAGGCCACATTTAAAGGCGCGGGTCGGTTTCACCTTGCCTGTTCGGCACGAAGCCTTTTCATACAGCTGCAGCCCAACGCTCAACCGCACACAAAGTGGCAACTCACGGCCACAAGAGTTGCACCCAACTCTCACAATTTCCTGGACTTCCTCCAGTACTTTATCCATCACGCATACAAGCGATAATCACGGAGTCTTCTCCGATATGCAAACAAGCATCACCAATCCAGACCAATATGTCCAGATGGGCTTCACACAGCATGCCTAGATCCGTACTCCAATTCCGGACTCTAATAAGGGGGACTTCACATATCTACCCCAAGGGACGCCACAACCCACCGCACACTCGCGGGGAAGGGTTTTCCATATGCAATGCAGGAAATAAGGACTTCACATGTCCAAGCAGGAAATCGTTACCCTAGGAACTCGCTTCGGAGCCATGGAGAGAAATTGAGACGGATGAAAGCCTTCGCAAATCCAAACTCGGCTCGCGATTTGGACCACCGTAGCTCCACCGGCAGCCGGATTCCACTTCTTCTTCCTCACCTTGCTCTCCCCTCTCTCTTAGATGTAGAAAGAGAATATGAAACTCAAAAATGAGCTTTTCCTCCTCCTTTCCCGGCCTTATAAGACCAGGAATGAGCTCCAGCCACAGGATCCTCTTTAAGGAAAATGAACGGCCAAGATCTGCCTGAAAAACTATACTTTTTGGCCGACACGGCCTGTGACACGCCCGTGTCACAGGCCGTGTACCCTTAAGCGGCACACGCGGCACTCGCACCGATTGAAAACTACTAGAACACGGGCATCGACACGCCCGTGTCGAACCTGACACGCCCGTGTCGGTCAAATGACACGCCCGTGTCAC
The DNA here is from genome assembly GCA_039513925.1 of Platanthera zijinensis. Taxonomy (NCBI): domain Eukaryota; kingdom Viridiplantae; phylum Streptophyta; class Magnoliopsida; order Asparagales; family Orchidaceae; genus Platanthera; species Platanthera zijinensis. The sequence continues at coordinate 111,028,112 of CM077084.1, read as the reverse complement.
CCCTGTTACACGGTACTCAACGAGCTCTAAAATCAATCAGAGCAGTACACGGGTAGGCACACGCCCTTGGACACGCCCGAGTCAAATCTGACACGGCCGTGTGCAAGGCTTGGTTCCGGGCCGTGTACTTCCCTGACTTGGTCCGGCCATTTCTTGAGTGACACGCCCTGGGACACGCCTGTGTCGCAGGGCGTGTCCCAGGCTCGACTATAGTCGACCACCGATCGTTAACTATCCTGAACACGCCCTGGGACACGCCTGTGTCCCAGGTCGTGAACCCCCGACACGCCCTGGGACACGCTCGTGTCCCAGGCCGTGTCAAACAGCCTGCACCTCAAATCCACTTTTGAGATTTTTGGGGTGTTACATACCTTATACTCGAGTAGATGGTTAGTTACTCGAGTAAGCGCTCTGTTTGAACTTGAGTAGATCTGGACTTCTTATCCTAGAAAGTTTCTAAGTCCACATACTCGAGTAGTTCTCTGAAATACTCGAGTAAGTAACTCTGTACTCGAGTAGATTTATTTTCATACTCGAGTAGGTTAGTGATCACTCAAGTAGTTTTCCTAAGATACTCGAGTAGTCTATCTTCCACATACTCGAGTATCTCAAACTCTTATACTCGAGTAGCTCTTCAAGTCTTATCTGATTAATTTTTCTAAGTGTTTATACTCGAGTATATTTGCTCATACTCGAGTAGTCTCTCTAAGTCACCCGAGTATTGATCCCTGAAGCACTCGAGTAATTTCTGAAAGTCCACCTAGTGTCAACTACTTACACCTATGGGGGGGGGGATAGGTGTCTTTGCAGCGTATTTATGGAATTAAGGTTTTACCTGCACAAGAAAACAAAACAACACAGCACAAAAAGTATACAAGCAATTTATAGTGGTTCCCCGATTTGGGTACGTCCAATTTCCCCCTTCGACCTATCTCCCAACCAGGGACGACTCGGTCACTTCACCAACAGGATTGAAATCCAATCCTTGCACTAACGGAAGGAACCCTTCCACACGTAGGAGTCAACACTCCCACAACACGGGTTGCACCCAACCCTACAACTAGAGACCAATCGGTCCTTTACAAAGAATTAAAAATAGCTTGTAAGAAATACAAACAGCGTATGGAGACTAAGGTGTCCCTCTTCGTTCGACGACGTGTTCTTGAAGTCAACGAAGAGTCCACAACCCTAGATCTCACTTGGAGAGAATCTCCCCGAGACCGGCGGCGGCGACGAGCGGCGGCGAGGCTCTCGGTGTTGGCGGCGGCAACTGAAAACAGCAGCAAAGCACTGGAGATCCAATCTTCTTAGCAAAGTCGGCAAGGTCTACCAACAGTCACACGAGGATCGATCGTCTCGATCGATTTGGACGGGGAAAGATTTCCCTATCTCAAATCAAGAGACAAAAGATCTCTGGATAGACATGTGAGACGCTGTGCAGGACTTGGCTTCTATCACCGAGGATCTGGAGGAGATCGAGATCGGCTTCGGTGATCGGCTGCGGCGACGGAGGCGGAGCAAGTTCGCGAGATTAGGGTTAGTCGGCCGCTCTGTTTCGTATATCGTCTGTGTGTGTTACTGTACACAAATACCAGAGTATTTATACAATAGGTCAAGAGATGACCGTTATGGGCCCCACCAGCAGTAAGACCAAAGTCCGGTTCAAAATCCCGCTGATAACGTGGACCGGTCCAGACAAAGTCGGAAAAATACCCAAGTCAAATTCGGCGAGAATCGTGGGTGATTCTCGACGAATCGGCGAGAATCACTTACGATTCTCGCCGAATTCTACTTAGAGAATTCTGGCTGCACAGGTTATAGAGGCCGGGGAGAATCAGTGGGAATCACCTTGGATTCTCGCCGACTCGTCGAGAATGCAAAGTCATTCTCGACGAATCGGCGAGAATCACTTGGTGATTCTCGACGATTCTGCCTTAGATGATTTTTCTGACTGCGTCGAGACAGCCGGCCCAACTCGGCAAGAATCAACTAGTGATTCTCGACGACTCGTCGAGAATCACTGGTGATTCTCGACGAATCGGTGAGAATCACTTAGTGATTCTCGACGATTTACACTTAGACGATTCTCGTCTTTCAACCCGTGAGATGGTCTTTGGCCCATCCTTGCTCCTTGTCTGCTCTTGCTTTATCATAGCCCTGTACTTGAAATTAAGTACACCCCAATAGAGAGAGTACACGTAGTCCAACACACTGATCTGCTCAACGAGGGATTACGTTGCACAGACCCGTGTATATTGACCTACTGCACCCTGACATTGGTGTGTACTTAGCATGGAATAACTGCAAGCACAACTAGAAATATTTCATCAAATACATTGTCTATTTACCTTAGCTTGTACAGGGGCTTCTTCAAATCAGGTATATTGTGGATACAATACCCAACAATCTCCCCCTATTTGAAGAAGCCTAAACCCTACAAGCTAAGGTGAATAGAGCATATAGGAATGAAAATCATAAACTTAAAATTGAGTTGAGAGAGATATTCATTACCAATTTCTTGAGAGCAAACTTGGAGCCACCTTAGCCTTAGCCGAGAGGGTAATCTCCCCCTTTTCGGCTTCTGCAAATCGGGGACAGAAGCATGTGACACCATGCTCCCCCTCAGTTCTTGTACCTTTGCTTTCACAAAATTCCTAGCAGAGGCTCCCCCTAAACGCATGAGCCTTGAGCTCCTGTAGTCTTTATTCTTCATAGTTTAGCATCCCCAATTCAGTTTTGAACATTCTGAACTTGGCCTCGTCAAGGGGCTTTGTGAAAATGTCTGCAATCTGCTTGTCAGTGGGAACATAGCAGAGAGAGATGTCGTTGTTCTCCACGTCCTCCCGAATGAAATGGTAACGCACTTCAATATGCTTCGTTCTGCTGTGCGATACCGGATTGTTGGCAATAGCAATTGCACTGGAGGAGTCACAGTACATCGGTACTTCCTTGAACTGGAGGTCATAGTCGGCTAACTGGTTTCTTATCCATAGGAGTTGTGCGCAACAGCTGCCAGCCGAGATGTACTCAGACTCTGTAGTGGAGGTTGCTACACAATTCTGCTTCTTGCTGTTCCATGAAATAAGCCTTCTTCCGAGGAATTGACACGTCCCGGAGGTGCTTTTCCTGTCATCCCTACTTCCTGCAAAATCAGCATCTGAAAACCCTATTAGCTCGACATCATTGCTTCTCGGGTACCATAAGCCAAGATTAGTGGTACCTTTAAGGTATCTGAGAATTCGCTTTGCAGTGACATAATGAGATTCCTTAGTGTTCACCTGATATCTGGCATAAACACATGTGGAGAACATGATATCCGGTCTACTCGCAGTAAGATAGAGCAGAGATCCAATGATGCTTCTGTATTTGGTTTCATCAAAAGGTTTCCCTTTCTCATCCTTATCCAGAGACATTATGGATCCCATTGGAGTCCTCATAGAGGTTGCATTCTCCATTCCAAATTTCTTGAGGAGTTCATTTGTGAACTTCGTCTGAGATATGAAGATTCCTTCCTCAGACTGTTTCACTTGAAGTCCCAAGAAATACTTCAGCTCTCCCATACTGCTCATTTCAAACTTTCCTTGCATAAGTTTGGAAAACTTTTTGCAAAGATTGTTGTCCGTTGAGCCGAATATAATGTCATCAACATAGATTTGCACCAGCAAAATCTTGCCTTTGACTTCCCTGAGAAACAATGTCTTATCTATTTTTCCTCTAGAGAACTTGTTCTCAAGAAGAAAACTAGACAATGTCTCATACCAAGCTCGAGGAGCTTGTTTTAGGCCATATAGCGCTTTATTAAGAAAATATACATGATTAGGATAAGTAGGATTGACAAAACCTGGAGGTTGAGCAACGTATACTTCCTCTTTCAAATCTCCATTCAAGAAAGCCGATTTCACGTCCATCTGATACACTGTGAATCCTTTGTGAGAGGCATAGGCTAGGAATAGCCGGATTTCCTCGAGCCGTGCAACTGGTGCAAACGTCTGGTCAAAGTCAATCCCCTCCTCCTGTCTGTATCCTTGAGCCACCAGTCTGGCTTTGTTCTTGATGATGACTCCATGTTCATCCAACTTGTTTCTGAAGATCTACTTGGTGCCAATCACATTTTGCGTCTTCGGTCTGGGAACCAGCGTCCAGACTTCGCATCTTTCGAATTGATGCAGCTCCTCTTGCATGGCCAAAATCCACGATGCGTCTTTGTTCGCTTCGTCAAACTTCTTTGGCTCCACCTGCGACAGAAAGCTAAGATGTAAGATCTCGTTAAGAGTACCTCGGCGAGTTCTTACACCGTCTCGTGGATCTCCAATGATTTGATTTCTGGGATGATCCCTCACGTGTCTGAGCTCTAGAAGTCTTGCATCAGGAGCTTCGACTATTTCTTGGGCATCTCCATCTTCTAAAGGATTTGCCTCATTTTGATCTTCAACTTCTCCGATCGGCGTTGATGTGGAGACCTTGACATATTTTGGAGTTGCATCTTTCTCGGGATCATCCAGTTGTAGCTTTTCGAGTCTGGCACCTGCAGCTTCAGGAAGACAACTAGAAGTCTTGCAGTTAAGCAAGCTTCCTTCATCAAATACAACATTTATTGATTTCTCTACCACTAGGGTTTTCTTGTTGAAAACTCTATAAGCCCGGGTGTGGCTACTATAGCCCATGAATATGCCTTCGAAGCATTTTTCACCAAACTTAGTACGCGGGTACTTCCCATTATTCAGTACATAACACTTGCAGCCAAAAATCCTCAGATAGGACATGGTTGGTTTCTGGCCTTTCAGTAGCTCATAAGGAGTCTTACGATGGCTCTTGTTAATCAACGCCCGATTTTGTACATGACAGGCCGTATTGATAGCCTCGGCCCAGAAGTATTCTGGGAGAGAAGCTTCATTCAACATTGTCGTGCACGCTTCAATGAGTGTTCTATTCCTCCTCTCCGCCACTCCATTCTGTTGAGGAGTGCGAGGGGAGGAGAACTCATGAAAGATACCAAGCTCTTCACAGAACTCTGTCATAGCCCCAGACTCAAACTCTGTTCCGTGGTCACTTCTGATTTTGACCACTGAGCAGTTAAGTTCGTTCTGTATCTGCTTGACAAAACTGGTGAAGATGTCAAACGTATCAGACTTGCGTTTTAAAAAGAACACCCACGTAAACCGAGAGTGATCATCTACAATCACTAGCGTATACGACTTCCCTCCTAAGCTATGAACCTGCATTGGACCAAACAGTACCATGTGCAGAAGATATAGACATCTGGAGGAATCTTTGTCTGGGATGCCATTAAAGATAGCCCGAGTCTGCTTGCCCATCTGACATGCAGGACATGGACTATCTTTGATGCACTTAATAATGGGAGCATCCCTTACTAAGTCTTTGGAAAACAGCATATTAATTGTCTTGTAATTAATGTGTGTCAATCTCTTGTGTCATTGTTCACAAAGAGATGCACTACCTTTAGCAACGAGGCATACTGGGGTAGAAGAATCTAAACTAAGAAAATCTAAACAGAAAATATTTCTGCTCCTAATGCCTGTTAATACGGTCTCTGAAGAGTCACATGATATTATTAGGCATTTATCCTTGCAGAACTTAACGTCATACCCTTTATCACATAACTGGCTTACGCTGATCATGTTATGATTTAACCCTTCAACATAAGCTACGTTAGTGGTAGAGAGTATACCGTTGGAAATCGTACCGTAACCTCTGGTGATTCCCCGATCAGATCCCCCAAATATGACTTTGGGTCTATCCTCGACTAGAGAGTACTCCCTCAGCAGACTTCTTGTCCCGGTCATGTGATGGGAGCATCCACTGTCCAAATACCAAATAGGAGTTTTGTTGGCCTTTGGACATTCCTGCAAAACAGAATTAATTTGCCTTAGGAACCCAATCGAACTTGGGTCCTAGATTCCTTGTTAGCATACTCCCCCTCGATTGGTTAACTCTACGACTGGTCGGCCTCGCATTGCTAACATAAGGAGTCTCGTTATACCTTGGATTAAACCAACAATCCACGACAAAGTGACCAATTTTGCCACATCACCAGCAGTCAAACCTGTTATACTTCCTCTTGGGCGCCTGCTTTACCCTTGAAACGTGGGGTTCAGCTGGGGCCGAAGACCTGGAGGTGGAGGCAACATGATGACCACAGTCACATGACTTCTTCACCTCTTGGCTTTTCAGTGTAACAGGCTTGGCCTTAGGTGCCTGCTTCCTATTATGGCCGCTAGAGAATTGACCATAATTTCCCAAGTGGATTTCCTCATAAGGTGCCTTGAAGACACTCTCACTGAAGTTACGGGGAAAGGTCCACCCATCATATCGGCTCTTAGGCTTTGCAACCGAGGGCCTGAAGTGATGCCCATATGTTGACTCAAAGTCATGTTGGTTACAGGGAAAGCTAGGCTTTCTGAACTCAACAGGGCTGAGTGGGGCCTTTCCTTTCTCATCAGCAGAGGCTTTCTTGGCAGCCTTATTCTTCCTCCTGTTCTTGTTTCTCCTGGATGAGGAGCTAGATACCCCTACATGCCCCAAGCCAGCTCCTTTGGCTTGAGCAGAGAAGGTATCAACTAATGGAAGAACAGTTTTTGGCATAGAGAAGCTCTTGACGATCTTCCTTTCTGCCGCAAGTAGTTCTTCCAACTTGTCGACTTCCTCCTGCTTAAGATCAAGGAGCTTAAGTGACTTTGAATGCTTTGAAGTCAGGTCCAAGTGCTCCTGTCGGAGGGAGATCAAACTGGTGATCTCTTCCCTCAGGGATACACTCTCACCTTTAAGGAATTTAACTTCCTTTTTCTCAGCCTTCAGTTTCTTTTGACATTTCAGGAATGTATTGAGCAGAAGCTCATACTTATCGAGGAGCTCAGCTTCAAGGGCAGAAGGGCTATCCTTAGGGTCATCATCCTGAGACTCAGGATCAGAGTTAGAGTCGGAGAGAGGGGTGTGAGCTTTTACCTTCCCAGTAAATGGGGGGGGGGGGCATTCTCCTTCTGAGTCAGAGCGACCCATTAGCCCAAAGTAGGCTTCCTCATCATCGCTGGTGTCTGACGTGTCAGATTCACTCAGCGTCTTTGGCTTCTTTGCGATGTAACTCCTCTCCTTCTTCTTGTCTTTTGAGGACCTGTGCTCCTCTCCCTTTCCCTTTTCCCTCTTGCCTTGATGGCAGTCGGCCACGACGTGTCCTGGCTTGTTGCAACCAAAGCATATAATGTCAGAAGAGCGGTGCTTGTTCGGTTTGGAAACATACCTGTCAGAGGAATAGTTCTTCTTCTGATCCCTTGAGGAGGAGCCGTTTCTCTTTCTCTGATTCCTTAGCTTGAGGAACTTCTTGAATTCCCGTGTGATAATGGATAAATCTTCCTCTGATAACTCTGATCCGGAGGAGCTTGGCTCAGAGTCTTCCTCTTCATCCCTCTTCCACGCACGGGAAGAGGCGGCACCCTTGCCCTTTCTGGATTGAATGGCTTTCAGGGCCACCGTCTTTTCCTTGGCCGCGGCTTTCTCTGCTTCCTCTTCAGCCTTCCTTGTGTTCAACTGAAGCTCATAGGACATGAGCTTCCCGAAAAGAATCTGTGGATCAGTTTCCGCAAGTCTGCCAAACTCGCGAATGGCGCAGATCTTTGTGTCCCATTCCTTAGTGAGGGACCTAAGGAACTTATCATTGAGTTCACCGTTAGTGAACACTCTTCCATATCCTTTGAGTGCATTGACGATCTTGAGGAAGTTTTCGAAGGTGACTCCGATCTCTTACTTTGGCCCTTGCCTGAAGGCCTCATATTTCTGATTGAGGAGGGATCTCCGATCGTCCCTCACTTCATCTGTGCCCTCCATTAGGACAATCAGACAGCTCCAGAGATCCCTGGCTGTCCTGCAGTTGCTGAAGTTCTGCATCATAGAGTCGTCAACTGCGCTTACCAGGATGTTCTGAGCTTTCTTGTCGAGTCCGAACAGCACCATTTCGTCCTTATCCATTTTCGAAAGTTTCTTGGGCACTTTCCTGGTTGGATCAATGGTGGAGGCCTTGGTGGGAATGTAAGGTCCCTCCTCCACTATCATGAAGAGCCGGGGGTCGACTGCTTCCATGTAGAATCTGATTCTTTCCTTCCAGATAGGAAAGTTCAGTCTGGTGCATACTGGGATTTTGCCGGAGTGCTTGAGTCCGTCCATGGAAGATATCGGTCTTCTTCTTGACACTGGTGGCAGGATTTTACTCAAGGTGTGAACCTTTTTGATGAGTAACCTCCCTCTGATACCACTTGAAAGTCCACCTAGTGTCAACTACTTACACCTATGGGGGGGATAGGTGTCTTTGCAGCGTATTTGCGGAATTAAGGTTTTACCTGCACAAGAAAATAAAACAACACAGCACAAAAAGTACACAAGCAATTTATAGTGGTTCCCCGATTTGGGTACGTCCACTTTCCCCCTTCGACCTATCTCCCAACCAGGGATGACTCGATCACTTCACCAACAGGATTGAAATCCAATCCTTGCACTAACGGAAGGAACCCTTCCACATGTAGGAGTCAACACTCCCACAACACGGGTTGCACCCAACCCTACAACTAGAGACCAATCGGTCCTTTACAAAGAATTAAAAATAGCTTGTAAGAAATACAAACAACGTATGGAGACTAAGGTGTCCCTCTTCGTTCGACGACGTGTTCTTGAAGTCAACGAAGAGTCCACAACCCTAGATCTCACTTGGAGAGAATCTCCCCGAGACCGGCGGAGGCGACGAGCGACGGCGAGGCTCTCGGTGTTGGCGGCGACAACTGAAAACAGCAGCAAAGCACTGGAGATCCAATCTTCTTAGCGAAGTCGGCAAGGTCTACCAACGGTCACACGAGGATCGATCGTCTCGATCGATTCGGACGGGGAAAGATTTCCCTATCTCAAATCAAGAGACAAAAGATCTCTGGATAGACACGTGAGACGCTGTGCAGGACTTGGCTTCTATCACCGAGGATCTGGAGGAGATCGAGATCGGCTTCGGTGATCGGCTGCGGCGACGGAGGCGGAGCAAGTTCGCGAGATTAGGGTTAGTCGGCCGCTCTGTTTCGTATATCGTCTGTGTGTGTTACTGTACACAAATACCAGAGTATTTATACAATAGGTCAAGAGATGACCGTTGTGGGCCCCACCAGCAGTAAGACCAAAGTCCGGTTCAAAATCCCACTGATAACGTGGACCGGTCCAGACAGAGTCGGAAAAATACCCAAGTCAAATTTGGCGAGAATCGTGGGTGATTCTCGACGAATCGGCGAGAATCACTTACGATTCTCGCCGAATTCTACTTAGAGAATTCTGGCTACACAGGTTATAGGGGCCGGGGAGAATCGGTGGGAATCACCTTGGATTCTCGCCGACTCGTCGAGAATGCAAAGTCATTCTCGACGAATCGCCGAGAATCACTTGGTGATTCTCGACGATTCTGCCTTAGATGATTTTTCTGACTGCGTCGAGACAGCCGACCCAACCCGGCAAGAATTAACTAGTGATTCTCGACGACTCGTCGAGAATCACTGGTGATTCTCGACGAATCGGTGAGAATCACTTAGTGATTCTCGACGATTTACACTTAGACGATTCTCGTCTTTCAACCCGTGAGATGGTCTTTGACCCATCCTTGCTCCTTGTCTGCTCTTGCTTTATCATAGCCCTGTACATGAAATTAAGTACACCCCAATAGAGAGAGTACACGTAGGCCAACACACTGATCTGCTCAACGAGGGATTACGTTGCACAGACCCGTGTATATTGACCCACTGCACCCTGACATTGGTGTGTACTTAGCATGGAATAACTGCAAGCACAACTAGAAATATTTCATCAAATACATTGTCTATTTACCTTAGCTTGTACAGGGGCTTCTTCAAATCAGGTACATTGTGGATACAATACCCAACAATTTCTATCTTGCTACTCAAGTATATCCCTCATATCTACTCGAGTATGTAACCTCTTGCTCGAGTATGTCTCTGTCTCTCGAGTGTGTCTGTTCGAATTTCCTGAATTTCCCTAAGTCAAGTTTCTTTGTGTATTTTCTAAAAGTCCTTTATGATTGGTCCACGTGTCATCCTTAATTATGCTTATGACCGTTGGAGACCGCCTATAAATAGGTCTTTTCAGACTTGACTAAATACACGCGTTTACAGAGATTAATTTTTAAGAAAGAGAAAATCCCAAAAACCCTAATCTTTCCATCCGCCTCCATTAAAGCTTTCGGAAGAAGCTCTGGATCGTCCTCTCTCAGCCGTAGCTATCGATCTAAAATTCTCAAGCGATCCAGACTCAAGAAGAATCATCTGATCTCTCTGTGCTTCATCGTCTCTGATCTATTTTCTTGATCGCGGTGATTCCAGATCTCAGAATCGTGGATTTTTCTCAAGTCTTCTACACCTGTGTCTGTCCAAACCAAAAAGCTCTCAATAAAAAGATTACATCAAAGATCCAGATCTGTGCTAATTATTGTTTGTGTTTTTCTTTTCAAACAAATTTCATTGTAGGAGATCTATCTCCGAGTGGTAGGAAGTTTTATCTTCCGAGTGTAGATCCATTTGGGATCGAGTTTTTGTAGGAACATAGTTCCGAGGTGTAGGATTGGTTTGCAATCCGAGATAGTGGAGTAGCCGAGTCTAGTGATTTGCTAGATCGGTGAGGAAAAGTGGACGTACCAAAGATTGGGGAACCACTATAAATCTCTTGTCGTCTGTGTGATTGCTTGATTACTTATCTGTGCTGTGTTATTTTTTATTCCGCATTTGGCACGCATTTCACCTATTCACCCCACTCTAGGTGATTTAGGTTGACAACTTAGTTCTCTCATTTACAATATTAAAAAACTTTTCATAACAAGTTGTTATGTTTTCCCCCTTGGATTGCCTGAAAGCCTCATACTCTTGGTTGAGCATGGACTTCCTATCATCTCTAACTTCATCTGTCCTCTCCATGTAAATTACATGTGTTTCCCACATTTTCTTTGCAGTTTTATAATGGATCAGTTTCTAAAGTGTAGAGTCATCAACAATACCCATAATGAAATTCTTTACCCTCTTATCCATTGAGGCAAGGGCCAACTCATCCTTGGTCATCTCATCATATGTCTTGGGGGTCCTGACATTAGCATCCAGTGTAGGGACCTTCATTGGGATGAATGGTCCTTCTTCAACTATAATGTATATTCTAGGTTCAGTATCTTCCATGAACTGCCTCACCCTTGCTTTCTAGATGCAAAAATCTTCCTTCCTACAGATTGGAAGTCTCACAACACTCAGCTCGCTATTTGTCATTCCTAAACCCATGGAGACTGTCTTCTTGCTAACCTTAGAGATCTACTCAGACTGTTAAGCCTTTAAAGAGTAACCTCCCTCTGATACCACTTGAAAGTTTTGTTTTCAAGGTTAGCTAAACACCTAGAGGGGGGGGGGGTGAATTTGTTTTTATCACTGTTTAAGTTTTCTATCTTGTTTTCTAATTTCTTTGCCTGTGATTAGGTTAAATATCAGCTTTCAAGAACATTCACATACGACATAGCAATTTTATAGTGGCTCCCCAATCTTGGGTACATCCACTGTCCCTGTACGCCTATCTAACTGTGTGTTAGATTCAGCTCTCCCTCTAAAACTCAGCTACTTAATAGCTTACAACATAGATCCCGCAGGACCACACAGTTCACACAGACCTAACAATTAGGCACTAAGGCAACCCACTGGTCACAAAGACCATTCACCAGGCACAAAGCCAAACACAGGTCACAAAGACCTTAGCCTTTATAATATAGGCATACAACTACAGATTCACAAAGAATCTAAACAAAAGAATAAGAAAGATTGTATGATTAGACACCAGATTAAGGACTCCGTGTCTCCTTCTTCCTGGACTGAGCAGATATCAATCCAACTAATTGCTGTTTAAGACAATAGGTATACAGTAGATTCTTTCTTCAAATAGCTAACCTTCCCTCTGCAAAATTTTGTAGATATGCGACCTCAGAATGAATTCCGATCCTAATGTTGCATATGGTAATTTCTCTAGCTATCTCCCTCCCAGCAAGGTTCTCCGTGCAGAACCCCTTCTTCAGGCTCGACGAAAATGGCGAGAAAGAAGATGATGTTCTCCCTCCCTTCTTCTCGTTTTCAGAAAACCTAGACGGGGAATAAATTGTTGTTTTTGATGGCTCTGGCCGATTTGCTTCCTTTTATACTCTGAAGGCCAATTTAGCAGTGGGTCCCACCACCAGTATTGACGGCTGAGATTAAGCCATCTAGCGCATGCTTTCCATTTAATCTTGATTTAACAACTCCTTGTTGTGTGTGGGCCCAAACACTTTATGATGGAAATATTCCTTGGAAAGTGCAGAAGATGATGATAGTTGGCTGCCAACGTCTCGAGTAGCAATTCCACACTGTTTGAATTTTGGTTGATAACTCTGGACTTAGACAAAATTCAATCATCAGAACCAAATGTGTTGAATGAGTAGGTATCACTCAACGCCACAACACTTAGAAAAAAATTCTAAGTATTGAGCTCGACGAAAGATGAGCTCCGTTCTACAAATGTCGAGCTCAGCTCAATGAAGTATAGGTTTAGATTGACGAACTGTGGACTTAGTTTGATGAAAGGATGAACTGAGTTTGACAAACTCCAGTCTAAACTGAGTAATTTTGCTCAATTAGACGAACACTGAGCTCAGTTCGACGAAGCTGAGCTCGACAAAATTCAAGAAGTCCATGCTTTTGGACTTAGCTAAATTTCTACTTCAAGGTGTTGAGAGCATTGAGAGCATTGAGTGAGCTTGCCTCACTCAATGCTATTTACCTTAGCAAATATTTCTGCATTTTGGCGTTGAGAGAGTAAGCTCCACTCAACTCCAAACTACTTAACATAATTTTCTGTTATCTGGCGTTGAGTGAGTAAGTTACTCAACGCTTGTGGACTTAGTGAAAATTTGGCCCAATTTTTCTGTGGAGTTGACTGATACAGCAACACTCAACGCTAAAGATGTATGACATTAAGTGAGTAGATCACACTCAATGCCTGTGGACTTAGCAAAATTTTCAGCCAATTTCTCTAGGCTTAGACTGACTCAGCCTGACTCACAGCCTTTTTGTTGTATGATGTTGAGTGAGTAGACTACACTCAATGCCTGTGGACTTAGCCACATTTTTGGCTATCTTCCAGTTAGGCTGAGACAGACTCAATGCTATATGTTATATGTCATTGAGTGAGCTGTCCTCACTCAATGCCTGTGGACTTAGGCAAATTTCTACTAGTAAATTTTGAGTCCTTACCTCTGGCATTGAGTGAGCTTGCTCCACTCAATGCCTGTGGAATAGTCGAATTTTTGCTATGTCCAGCAACCACTTATTTTGTCCACATATCCAATCAATGTGATATGGACAACCTGCACTCAAAACCTCAAATGCACATCAAATACAGTTGATGTTTGAGTTATTGACCAGTTTGACTTCTCACAAATCAGGGACATTAAGAACAATGGACCCAACAAGTTACCATGGTACAAAATTTTAGTCTGGAGCCTTGACAAGATTCTATCTAGACCTTTGTATCACCTAAGATTTCTCTTCACCCAGAACTGCAAAATAAAATAGGGTGGCTGAGAGATAGAATATGACCTTGATTGAGGCTGTTAGAAGTATGCTTAGTGATTCCTCATACCAGAATATTTCTGGACTAAGGCAATCAATACTGCATGCAATGTTCTGAATAGGGCTTCTATCAAAAAAGTCCATAGTAAAACTCCCTATGAACTGTTTAAAAGCAGAGAACCAACTATATCATATTTTAGAATCTTTGGTTGTAAATGCTGTATTCTAAATAATAGAAAATATCAGTTAACTAAGTTTGCTGAGAAATGTTGTGTGGGGACACTTGTTGGATATAACTTCCATAATAGAGCATATAGAGTATTCAACAGAAAAATCCAAGTTGTAGAAGAATATATGCACATTATTTTTGATGAATCTAGTTTGTTATATAAGGCTAGATCTAGTGTTACTAACAATGCAGGTTCTGAGCTTAATATTCAAGATCTGACTATTTAAGACAAGCCAAGCTCAAGAAGAAATACTTCCCAAATTGAAGTGTTGAGTGAAGAAGTTCAGTCAACTAGTGAAAATCAGGAAAATACTGAAGAAGAATAGATAGCTGGTGACATTCCAACAGGTCAGCCTTATATTGACAGATTGCCTGCTACAACCAGACATATGAGAGATCTTCCATTACTCTCATAATTGGAGATGCTAGTCAAGGAGTCACCACCAGAAGCAAAATTCATAATGAAGCTCTCTTTTTGAGCTTCCTGTCTCAGGTGGACCCAAAGAAATTTGAAGATGCACACAAAGACCCCTTCTAGATCAGTACAATGCAAGAAGAACTATACCAATTCAAAAGATGTAAAGTCTTGAAGTTCGTTCCAAGATCATAAGGACACAACATTCTTGACACCAAGTTGATATTCAGAAATAAGATGGATGCGAATGGTGCAGTTGTCAAGAACAAAGACATATTAGTAGCCAAGAGTTACATGCAAGAGGAGGGCATAGACTTTGAGCAAACCTTTGCTCCAGTTGCAAGGCTAGAGTCAATAAAGAAGTTCCTTGCCTATGTGGCCTTCAAAGGATTCAAGGTCTATCAGATGGATGTAAAATCATCATTCCTCAATGAAAATCTGAAGGAGGAGGTATATGTAGAGCAACCCTAAGTTTTTGCATCCAACCCTAACCTCTCATGTTTACTTTCTTAGAAAAGCTTTGTATAGGTTAAATCAAGCCCCAAGGGCTTGGTATGAAATACTGTCTAATATTCTCATTAAGAACAAGTTCTTAAGGAGAATGATAGATAACACATTGTTCCTAAGGGAAATAAAGGGAAAGAGTCTCTTATTCAAAATTTATGTTGATGAGATAATATTTTTGTCTACTGATGACAACCTTTGAAAGAGATTTGCAACCCTCGTGCAGGGGGAGTTTGAAATGAGCAGTATGAGAGAGTTAACGTAATTTTTAGGTCTCCTAGTGAAAAAGTATGATTAGGGTATTTTCATCTCTCAGACAAAGTACACTAGAGAACTAATTAGGAAATTTGGCATGAAATCAACATCCACAATGAAAACTGTAACGTCCCGTTCCACCTTTGGTGGATCACAACACCACTAGACCTTACGCGGACCATTACCGGGCTGCAGCCCAAGCACCCCAACACCTCTCCGGCTCACAGACGTGTTATTGGTGGCGACAACCTCCCTTTGATGAGCGAACTCGACAGTTAAGTTGGGTTGTACGGGGACTTCCCAGGAGGTCACCCATCCCAGTACTACTCTCGCCCAAGCATGCTTTACTATAGATTTACTTCACATCTCATCACCAATTGAGTGCAACCAGATAACGTCGCCTAGAGCAGAGCCGTGACATTATCACGTTGGATTGGCTAGGTTCGTTACAATAAAAAGTGCACTTTTATTGTAATGTCCCATTCCACCTTTCGTGGATCACAACACCACTAAGCCTTATGTGGACCATTACCGGGCTGCAACCCAAGCACTCCAACCCATCTCCATCAACATGCGGGTTATTTGTGGCCACAACCTCCCTTTGATTAGCCAAACTCGATAGTCAAGCGCGTAACACGGGGACTTCCCAGGAGGTCACCCATACTGGTACTACTCTAGCCCGAGCACGCTTAACAATGGAGTTTTTCAATTTCTCATCACCAATTGAGATGTACTTTTTATTGTAATGTCCCGTTCCACCTTTTGTGGATCACAACACAACTAGGCCTTATGCGAACTATTACCAGGTTGTAGCCCAAACACCCCAACCCCTCTCCATCAACAGTTAGGTTGTTGGTGGGCACATCCTCCCTTTTATGAGTCAAACTTAATAGTCAAGTGCGCACCACGAGGACTTCACAGTATACGACACAATTTGGCTTCTAGTGCGCAAATCCCACTTCATTTGAATTTGGATGACATTAGCATGACTCAGCTCTTGTGGAATTAGCAACTTTCACAAACAATATGCACAGGCATTGAGTGAAGTTTTGTGACTCAATGAATAGAGGCATTGAGTTCTGTCTTGAGACTCAAGCATCTGGACTTAACCGAATTCTTTTGGTAGAAAGCATTGAGTTAACCTCATTCACTCAACACCCCTGGACTTGGCAGTTATCTCGACTAAAGGCGTTGAGTGAACCTTCTACACTCAATGCTTCTAGAATTGTACATAATTTCTGAATAAAGGCATTGAGTGAATCCTCTACACTCAGTGCTTCTTGACTTTGCTGAATCTTTGATAAGGCATTTAGTGAGCCTTCTTCACTCAACGCTTCTGTACTTCGACAAATTTCCTTTGAGTAGGCGTTAGTGAAAGGCAATCAATCAATGCTTTTGGACTTAGCCAAATTTGAGTCCAACACCACTAAGGCACTGAATGCCTGAGCTTCTATCAATGCTTATAGGCCTCTAGCGTTGAGTGAAGTGTCTCAACATATGTAGACTTAGGCAAATTTCTATCTCTCTATTGTGTCTTGTCTTGAGTCCAACCAAAGTTCTGACTGAATCAATCTATCTAATCAGAGAAATGTATTGAACTTGAACATATATCAAATACAAACATGTGTATACTATTGACTTGTGGTCCTTCTTCAAATCTAGGATATTGTGATCAATGGACCCAACACTATTCTACTTGAAGATAAATTTGTTAAGGGGATGCTCCGAAAAATTTCCATCAGCAAGAATAACAGAAGAACTGAAGCTTCAATGTCTTAAATATCTTAAATCTTCAATTGTATATTAATTCAATTACTTCAACTATAAGATCTAACTTTAGATTTGAGTTATAAGGCCTTTATGCCTGAGTGTAGGGCTGTACTCCCAGCCTGAGTAGTAAGATTTCTGTGTAAATTTTAGATAAGACATGGAGATAAGTCTAAGATAGGAAACCAAGAGTGTTTCTAAGTTGTAGGAGTTGGAGTACACTTAGTTGTAGGGTTTGTGTGCTTGAGGTAAGATCTAGAGGAGATCTGAGAAATCCTGAGGGATTTGAGTTGTAAGCTCTAATGATCCGAGTTTTGGAGGAGATTATCGAGTCTAGCACACTATTAGATAGGTGTAGAGGAAAAGTGAATGTACCCAGACCTTGGGTAATTGTTGGGTCCATTGATCACAATGTTCTAGATTTGAAGAAGGCTCACAAGTCAAAAGTATACACATGAATATATCTAATATATGGTCAAGTTCATTATATGCAGGTTATATACTGTTACATTGATTAGAAAGGTTGTCAGGGTCATAGTGATTGTTTGACTCAAGACAGGTTGCTGAACAAACAAAAAAATGGCTAAGTTCAGAAGCGTTGGGTGAACTCACTTCACTCAACGCTAGAAGGGAAAAAGCGATGACAAAACTCTATGCAGTCAAAGACTTAGTGTTGCTGACTAAGAAATCTATCTAAGGACAGAAGCGTTGAGAGAAGACAGTTCACTCAATGCCTATTCAACAAGATATCTGTTTAAGTATGGAATTATTAAGTGAAGATATGCCACTCAATGCCACATCAAGAGTCAGGCAAAGTACGAAAGCATTGAGTATAGAAGCTTCACTCAATGCCTTCATGCAAGAAAATTCTGCCAAGTCCAAAAGAGTTGAGTGATGAAGGCTCACTCAATGCCTTAACAGTTAGAATATAAATATCAAAAGCATTTAGTGTTGTAGGTTCACTCAAAGCCTCAAGATGTAGAATTCTGCTAAGTATTTCTGTGTTTAGTGATAATGCTTCACTCAACGCATATGTAGATTGTCTGGAAATTGCTAAGTCTAGAAGGTCTGAGAAATGCTGACATCATTAATAATTCAAATGTTGCGGGAATAGCGTGCTAGTTGACAAAAGGCGTTGTATGCCTTTTGTACAATAATAAATTCAAAAGATATGTTGTAGTTATCAATTCCGGCTGGTTCATACTGTACATAGATCCGTTAGATGGCGAGTAATAAAAGGACTTTCCCAAGAAATCATACCGAGCTTTTTGGTCATCTTCTTCCTCTCGATTAAGTCGAAGAGTTCCAGAACTCATTTTCTCACAGTAGTCTATGTATCACACACAAAGGTGGGTTGTTGAAGAAATAAAGAACTGAAGAATTAATTTGTCTTCAACAACAAGATTAGAAATCTCATTTTCTGAACAAGAAGTTGCAAAGCTACTTCAATTTACTGCTCATCTTCAAGGCCACTACAATCAACTATTATATCAAAGGATAGAAGGTACAATGTTCTGCAGTATCTTCTCAGCACAAGTAAAAATACTGAAGATCTAAATACTTGTTGTTGTCAAGAAGATTAGACTAAAGTTTTTCAGTTCAGAGAGAAGACTAGAAGAATCATTTATCTGGAGTCAGACATCATGAACAACTTACTCTTTCTGTAGGATCTGTATTGATCTGAGATGTAAGCCTGAAATATAAAGGCCGAGTGGTAGGATTCTATTGTGAATCTGAGGTAGGGCATGTTGCCTAAGGTAGGGCCTATGTGCCTAAGGTAGGATTTGAGTCAGATTTGAGCTATAGAAAATTTATTGTCATTGAGTGTAGGGCTATCCTTCTAGCCTGTATTGTAGGAATTCTTGTTAAGCCTGAGGTAGGTGATCTGGTGGATCACTGAGTTGTAGAAGTAAAGTTTACTTTGAGTGGGTAGGGCTTTGGCCTGAGGTAGGACTTGAAGGAAGTCTAAGAGGTCCCGATGGATCTGTGTTGTAAGCTCATTGAGCCGATATTCGATAAGATTGCCTTGTCTAACACAATGTTAAAAAGGTGGGAGGGAAAGTGGATGTACCCATACCTTGGGGAACCATTATAAATACGTGTGTGTTGATCTGTGTTCTTGAAAGCAAACTCAATAGTCTAACTCAAAACACACCAAATTAAAAAGTAGTCATAAAGACTTGAAAACCTATTCACCCCCCCTCTGAAACAAAGACTTTCAAGTGGTATCAGAGGGAGGTTATTTAAAAAGTACTTAACAATCTGAATAGATCTCTAAGAGTAGCTAATGATTAACTCCATGGGTTAAGGTGAGAAACATAAGGAGTTGAGCTCCATGAAGCTCCCTATCTGCAGAAAAGAAAACTTTGGGATTTAGAAAGAAAGGGTTGGCTATTCATGGAAGCCTCAGACCCAAGGATCTTTAATATAGTTTAAGAAGGGTATTTCATTCCCATAAAGGTCTCAGTCTTAGATGTCAATGTCCAGACTCCAAAGAAGTACACTGAAATGACTAAGGATGAATTCATCTTGGCAACCATGGATAAGAGGGCACAAAACATCATTGTCAGTGTCATAGATGACTCCACCTTCCAGAACTTATTCCACTACAAAATAGCCAAAGAGATGTTGGACTCTCTCATTATCTAGATGGAAGGGGCAGAGGAGTAGAGGGATGACAGGAAATCCCTCCTGAATTATGAAGCCTTTAAGCAAGGGAAAAATGATTCCATATTTGAATGTTATGAGAAGTTCTTCATAATAGTGAATAGTCTGATCACATATGGAAGATAGTTCATTAATTATGAGCTGAATGACAAGTTCTTGAGACCCTAAACAAGGAATGAGATATCAAGATCTATGCCATCTGAGAAGTTGATAACTTGGCCAATACTTTGCCTCAGAATCTGTTTGGTGCTATGCCATGAGATGTATCTGAACTCTAGGAAGGCTGAATAGGATGCTACCAGATCTCTCAGCAAAGAGAAGGCTATGAACTTCAGAGCTGAAGCCACTAGAAGGAGCGGGGAAAAGACTTATTCTCCATCAAAGAGAGCTGTAGAGTCAGAGAGCTCAGATCTTATCTCCTTTGGAAATGAACTATCTGATGGAGAATTGACAATGTTCTCAAAGCAGTTTAAGAAGATGCTAAGCAGAAGGAGATAGTGGAAGAACAAAGGCTCTCCAGGCTCCACCTCAAGCAATCCTTACTCAAGCAAGGACAAATCTAGTAATGACCCATCTGGAGAATTGTATGACTCCAAGCAGAACAAATATGTTAAGAATAATGTTGTTTGCTACTATTGCAACAGGATTAGACATGTCATTGTTGACTGTCAATTTAAGAGGAAGGAGCACATGAAGTCTGAAGGAAAAACACATCACAAGGATAGAAAGGCTGAAAAAAGCTTCTTTTCCAAGAAGAAGGTCAGCCTATTAGATAGTGATTCTGAGTCTTCAGAATCAGAAGAAGAGGAGGCTTACATTGGTCTCATGTACATTGAAGAAGAGGCTGATCATTTAGCTGCCACATCTGGCATAATGGCCCAACTATCTTCTATTGACAGTAATTATGAAGAGGATGTGGAATACAGTCTCATGGACTTATCAGAAGACAATCAGGAATCTCCAAGGCATGACACTCGGTGAGCTACCGCGCGGCGGTAGCGATACCGCGGGGCGGTAATGACCTTTCGTCATAAACGATGCGTTGATGCGACACATCATCTATCGCATGGTAGTAGTGAGGCACCGCGTAGCGGTAGCAGAATAGTTACAGTGCGACCACGTGTCTTCACGTGATTGGAAGTTTTGGGTAGTCGGCTTGCAGAACAAGCTAACACTTGAGGTACCACGTGGTGGTAGCGAGTTACCGCGCAGCAGTAGCTCTGTTTAAGGCCGGGAAATTTATGTTCCAATTTCATTTCCTCTTTTGGCATTCTTATTCTAAACAACAAAGAGAGAGAGAGAGAGAGAGAGAGTGAAGGAGAGGAAGAGGAAGGAGTTCCTGTCACCGTTGGAGTTTCGGAGCTCCGAGTCACGAGCCAATTTTAGATTAGCGGAGGCAAGTCCATTGCGGTCATTTTTATCCAACTAGATCCTCCCCATGGCACTGAAATGAAAATTAAGGGTAACAATCTTCCTCATTGGACATATAAAGTCCTTTGTTTTGGCATGAGAGGGTAGAGGCTCCACGAACACATGAAGGGGGTTGTCCCGATGGGTTGATCGGTTTTATCCCCAATAACTTTATATTTAGGATCTGAAATCGAAGTACGAAATATTCATGCTGTGTAAAGCCCATCTCGACAGATTGGTATGGATTTGTGATGATTTTTTTGTATGCTGGAGAAGACTTTGTGGTAATCGTGTAAGTTACAAAGTCACGGGCTGTGCAGGTTACAGCAGTGAGAGTACTGGAGTAGATCTCCAGGAAAACACCCATTTAGGGAAAGAAACAATAGTTTGTCCCCTACCGCGTAGCGGTTGCTCAAAGTAAGCAATGATTGTGAGGTCTATCTCTTGGAGACTTGGGGGCTATGAACTGTGAGCTTAGATTGCTCCACTATGGTGGCCGTGAATGCTAGCCTTAGAACATAACGTAGTTATGTTTTGTGTGAATGGTCAAGGGAAGGCTGACCAACATCGTGGCTTACGAGCCCGACGGTTTTAGCAACAACTGTGGCTAACTTATACCCACCTTATAGCGATCATCTTGGAGTGAGTTAGTGGATTGAATCTCAGCATGACTTTGTCATAGCATAGGGAGAGTCTTTATATTCGGGCTAGAAATACAAGTAATGCTCAACGATGCCATCTTGAGAATGATGGTGGGGCTTGAATATCAGGACACTGAAAATGTGCCCTGAGTGTACGGGACGTGTGGCCGGCTGTGCCAACGTATGTGATGAATAGTGCTTAAATTGAATGTTCTATTACCGTTATTGTACAGACTATTCTACCTGCAGGTAAGGAGCATCGCCGCCTTGGGTGAGGGGCGGGGTCGTTATAATTGGGTCAGCTAATGCTGATCGTTGCTTTGTTTGCCACCGTTAGAGTGGAAAGATCTTATGCAAGTGCAGTTGAGCCAAGTGGGAAGTAGCGGGTTGAAGCCCTATTTGTTGTGCCGGCCCTCGAAGGCCAAACGAAGCATGCTGTTACTGTTTCATGTGTGATCGGCCTGCATACCGATGTCTATAAAATACTTATATTTGAGGAAATAGTTGTAAGGCCTTAAGTCCATAACGAGTTGTGTATTTAAGTTATCAATCCTGATTTAGTTTAATGGACATTTGGTTGGTTGGGTTCTAAGCCATTAAATTATCTTCCGCTAGAATGCACTCTGAGTTAGGATGTGTAAATGGATTATGGTTTCAATATGTAACTCCACTGACTGTCTGTAGAATATGGTGTGGGGTCCCGACTGAACCTTCTTTTATATTCTATTTGACGGATAGGGGTGTTATAGACTCATCTTCCACAATTGAAGTCACACAAGCACCCTCACTTGATTCTCTAGTCTCCTTTGACTTCCCATTCAGATCTCTTTGCAACTTGAAGCAGTACTTCTTAAAGTGACCCTTCTTCTTATAGTAATAACACTCGATCTACTTTTTAGGCTTGGGCCTGGACCTACTTTAGAGTTGGCTCATAGCTTACCCTCCTTATTCATCAACCCACTTCTTCCCTCCATTAGAAGAACAACTGATGTAGAGACTCCAGAATCCCTCCTCCTTAGCTCCTCATTAAAAAGACAGCTCGTCACCATCTCCATTGACACAATGCCATCCAGCGCTAAATTGCTCAATGACACCACAAGAGTTTCTCAACTCTCTAACAAGGAACTAAGAACCATCAGTGCTTACAGATCATCCCCTAAGATGATCTTCATGGCCTCTAACTGATTTATGATGAGTTGATCGAGGTTTATATGCTCAGTCATCTGAGAACTTACTCTATACTTCAAGTTCATAAGCTTCCTGATCAAAAAAATTTTGTTTCCCGCTGTCTTCCGCTTGTACAGTGCTTCAAACTTCCTCCATAAAGCCTAGGCCAATGATTCTGTGGATACTTGGTGGAAGACAGAATCATCAAGCTATTGCCGAATGAAACTCACTGCCTTCCAATCCATCTTCTTTCACTCTATCTCATCCAAACAATGGGGCATAAAGATCCTTGTAATACAACAAATCTTCCATCTGTGGCTTCTAAATATTCCAGTTCTTTCAATGCATGCTAATCATTCTTATGCCCTAGTCCATCTTCACAAACAACCCGATGATCCGAGATAAGTCTGATTAATTCACGGATCAGATTTAGAAATGTAGGGAGCGGACCAATGTCATCACCTACTATTGACCCAAATCTAAAAAGAAATGACCAATCACCTGAGAACATAACTCTGATACCACTTTGTTGGGAAACAAAGATTCTGCTACGCCTGCGTAACCGGGCACACAAAATAAAAAAAATAACAAACACACAAGAAAAATATACAATCAGAGAACACAAAGATTTACGTAGAAAACCCTCTCCAAATCAATGAGAGAAAAATCGTGGGGTGGGGCACTCGAATATCAATAATAATAAGGATTACAACAACAAGAACACTAGGTTTGCCCAACCAAGTTCCCCCTCGGATTCATAGATTTAATCCCCCTCTCAGATTACAGTAAAAAATCCTCTCTCCAAGAAAAAGTCACAAAATCCAGATCTCTCTTCAAACCCTTAAGGAAAACAAACATAAGAAAAAGAACAAAAGTACCATTACAGCGAAGACAAGGTACTGATCTGAGAAACTTTCATTCTTCTATAAAAATTTGTGATAAGCAGAAAACGGGACACCAGGCGTAGGAGCACTCCACCTATCTGAGCCCAAGAAACCAAATGGAACCGAAGAGCAAGAATCTTGTACTATAAAAATCTTTATAAAGCGAGGCTTACATGGCGAGATATATTTGCCAATGTATCCGATGTAAGCATAAAAAGACAAGGCAAAGAAACAAGCTGCGCGGTCTCATAGATAAGATGTCGGCTCTACCGAGCTACCTAGGGAGTCTGCTGAAGCTGCCTATCCTCAAGAACTCAACAAAGCCACACGAACAGCCCATTATTCCAGTTCTGAGAATAACTCTATCCACTGAACTGCAAGCGGCAAGACCGCAAGGTCGCCTATCTTCCAGATCACACGAACTGTTGCTGTCACCGAACAGAACAAGACGCCAAAAGTAGACAACTTATTGAACTGGTAAACAAGTTGTAGAAGAGAAGACCGTCGGGTCGAGAGTCACGACCTGCTGCTACCGCTGGTTTTATACCGCAGAATACGCACTAACTCTAACGGAATTTAGAACCAAGTCCTTGGCTCCTCAGCGCTATCCACACAACTTTTCACTTGGTGTATTATTGATGTGACATGGGTATTATTTATAGGCATGGAGAGGAGTGTGATCACCGCCTTAACTAATTTGATCACCACCCTATCTCATGGCGAGGACCAAGTGTATCCGCCAAGTCGCAGATACATAACCAGACCGCCGCGACCAGGCAAGACAGACGGTTCGCCAAAGTCAAACCACTAAGGCCGGATACCAAGACAATCCACCATGTCGCCAAGACAATGCCAGTCTAGATCGTCATATAGCAAGACTCTGCGAATATTGCCCCAGTCCGCCCACCTGTGGACACATCTCTAGTCCTCACGCGCCTGCGAACA
The DNA here is from genome assembly GCA_039513925.1 of Platanthera zijinensis. NCBI lineage: Eukaryota > Viridiplantae > Streptophyta > Magnoliopsida > Asparagales > Orchidaceae > Platanthera > Platanthera zijinensis. The sequence continues at coordinate 111,003,609 of CM077084.1, read as the reverse complement.
CCACTTTAGTCCGCATACCCGAGCCCGCAGCCAGAGCACACAAAGCTGACAACTGTCGAGCTCGGCGAATAGAGATATAAATCCGTGCAAACCTCGTGATCTCCCGGATTGAGCCAATCCGCACAAATCGGCGAACTCCGACACCAGTCTGCTCAAACCGGCGAACACCGTGGTTATAACCAACCGGGCCACCAGAGCTAGACCAAGGCACACGCCATACCGATCTCCATAGCTCTAGTCCAGTCCTCAACCCAAACTACTCAAACCCCGTACGAGTCCATAGCTCGCCAATCTTTGTGAGCTCCACAAATAATAACTCTATCCTCCACCTTATGAGAACCAACTAACTGTTGAACACAAGCCAGCCTAGCTAACTGCCACTTTTGTCCGCACAAATTGCATGAACAAACCACCGAGGCTGCCAGAGCACAAGCTAACTTCAGCACCATTATCGACCTGGCTAGCCGCCAGTCCTGTCCGCACAGATCACGCGATAAGGCCTCGATTTTCACATCATAATTTTCAACACTCCCCCTTGAAGTGAGTAGTGGTAACCAGCTCCAGCAGTCCCCGTAATCGTGTAAATGGCCCCTCCGATAGCGCCTTTAAGAAGATATCTGTGGCATAGTACTCGCTCTGCATATACCATACTATAAGGGATCCCTCCAGCATCTCCCAAAAGGAGTCATGCTTCCCTCCACCTTCTTCTCCATCTTTAACACCCACTTGTATGTCACAGGATTAACACCATCAACCTTGGGCACAAGGTCACAAGCCTCGTCTCCCCTAAGGACAGTCACCTCCTTATCCTTAGTGCTTTCCACCTCCTTGACTCCAGTGGTGCCTTCATAGCTAGAAGGTTCTTGCTCGATCATAGGGCCTGCGAAGAAATAAGAGACCAAGCTCATCACGTTTCCTTCGCTAAATTGAGCCGGTGGGTTGGTTATTGTCTTCGATCTCTGAAAAGTCTAATCAAGTCTAACCATATCTGCCACTTCTTCCGAACCAGCTCCGTTCCTGGGCAAAATTGGAGCATCGCTCCCTTTACTTTCGTGGACAAGAATCATCTATCTTGGAACTAGAAGCACATGGAGCATTACTCTCCCTGCTTCCTGAACTAGAAGCCTCCACCCTGGAACTAGAAGCACCTTGAGCATCGCTCCCCCTAATTCATGAACAAGAGACATTTTCCACGGAGATAAAATAACCTGGAGCTCCTGGTGACATAGGTAGCTCCAAAAAAAAATCTTTAGCAGTCTCAACTTGCCTGCCGTTCGTCTTGCTTTCATGCAGCTCCACAAAAGAGCAACTACCATATGAGATTATCTCGCCGAAGACCACATCTCTCGAGACCATGAACTTCGTTGTCATTGGATCCATATGTTGGATCTAGTGGACAACCTTAGAGGGGGGGGGGTGAATAAGGTTTGCGAACGTTTATTGAATTTAAAATTTTCACACACCAAAACAATCATCGAGAAAATAATTTCATTACATTAAATCAATAATGAAAAACAGTACATGATGAGTATACATCAAAACTTGATCTTCATGGCATCAAAGATAAGAGACGAAGAGAATAAAGATTCTTTTGGCTTATATATCGACCAAACTATGACAGGTTGGCTCTCACCCTTTCCCTCTAGGAAAGGCGTTCAAGCCAACTCTTCACCTCCACACATGGAAGGTTCTTAGATCCCACTCTTCACCTCCACACAAAGGAGGGTCTTAGAACCCACTCTTCACCTCCACACAAGGGAGGGTCTTAGAGCCCACTCTTCACCTCCACACACATGGGAGGGTCTTAAAGCCCCGCTAGATCCTCCGATCTAGACGTCCCAAATCCCGAGACAATTTACCGCGGAATTCTTCCCGGATTCTGACGACCCTCTCTAGTCGATTTTCCTCACCGAAAACTAAACAGAAAATAGAAAAAGAGTAGAAAGATTAAAAGTAAAGATGATAAGAAAATGAAGTTCTCCCTCTTGACGACTTCTCCGGTGTGCGATCTATGGCCGGTGCTTGAGATCTTCGTTGGCTAGCAACCGGTCGCTTCTCAGTGGTCGATGAAGATTCTGGATCGTTAGAGTTCTTCATTCATGAATAGGAGGGAGAAGTCTTCCTTACACCTTTAATGAAGATAAGTTGAGACTGGCGCAAGGAGGCGTCCAAAATCTTGAGTTCAGAAATCCTTCGTCAAATTTCATCTTGGAGCCATCGTGACAATAGGAAATGCAGCGGCTTTTATACGTATTCATGAAAACAGGCTACCGTCGGCGGTAAGACTATCGCCTGTGGTAGTTTCACACACTTGTTGTGCAAGCTGTACTCCAAAATTGGAAAATAGTCTTCTAAACGATCTTTTGCCTTTTCATTTTAGCTAGCGTCGCGCGGTAGGGCCTACCGCCGCTCGGTAACATGGGATGCGACGTTCCTGAAAAGGCAACATCCATTTGACAAGGCTAGCGCGGTTCGGTAGGTGCTACCGCCAATATCTTACAGAGCGCTAGGATCGAATAATTTGTTAAGTTACCGCATGCGGTAATCTAGTCGCCTGGCGGTACCGCTGAGCTCGACGTATTTGCCTTCGAAACTCATTGAAGACCTAGCGCGGTGCGAAACCATCAAGAGCGCTAGGTCCAAATAAATCGTCGCGTTAGATCCTACGATATTTCTAATGCATGGCGGTAGCCCAGAGTCTCGACGCTTCTTCCTTCGATGTTTGTCGATGCGATAGCGTGGCACGTTAGTGCTAGCACCTGGCGGGAGCATCCATATGTTCCTTCTATATTGCTTGCACATGAAAACCTGCACACTCTATCAACATACAACATGATCAAATACAACCGGGGATTTTATATTCTCAAACATAATGAATGTGAAACATCAGTTCCAACAAACTCCCACTTTTGATAATATCAAATCCCGTTCATGATAAATAATACATGAGATAGAGTGCATATAGAAAATAAGAATTATAATCTACCATCAGGTTATAGTATATATGTGGTGTTGGATCCCTAGTAGGATTTGGGCTAGGTTCACTAAGTTAGGATCTTATGACCCAACATGTATAGCCAGGGTCATGGTTGTGTCCTAGAGTCTAGGCCAAGTCCTTAGAGTCAACATCACCTTGACCAGCCATCAATAGACTGCCAGAGACTCAAGACTTTGAGATTTCAAAGACTTAGTAAAAATGAGTTCGACGTTCGTCGAACTCAGGTCGATGAAATTCGTGCCCAGCTCGACGAAATCAGAGAAAGATTCTCTGAGCTGAGTTCGACGAACTCAGTTCAAAGGTCTCGGGTCGACTCATTCTGGATCATATGCTTGAACACTCAACGCCAGAGAACATCTCAAATATTCTAAGTCCAGAATCAAACTCCGGTCAACGATCTTGGATCTTAGCTCGACGAAATCAGTTTTCAAGTCTCAGGTCGACTAATTATGGATCATATGCTTCAATACTCAACGCTAGAGAACATCTCAAAAATTCTAAGTCCAGAATCAAACTCAGGTCGACGATCTTGGATCTCAGCTCAACGAACTGTGGACTCAGGTCAATGAATCTAGACTTTGTTATTTTCATCCTTCTGTCCCTATTATAATGTATTAATTCCTGAGTAATTAATATTAAAATATTCTCTGAATATTACCGTTAAATGGAGCATTAATTATGATCTTCATCAGGGTTATTTCCTGCCATTTTTTATAGGAATAGTTGGGGAAATCTATCAATGCAAAATATTCTATGGCCGTCAGCATTGAATGCAGAAAGGATTTTGAAATTCAAAAGGACTTTTACATGAAAAATATAAAAGATGAATTCTTCTTCTTCCTGCAGATACAATACACAGACACACTGAAAACTAGTCAGTAATAGAAGAACACCATCGTCTCACAACAAGGATTTTCTCTGCTCTCGCTCTCTCTTGACAACAAAGTGCTAGAAAGAAAGAACTACTAGACTAGAAGAAGAATAGCTTTCAGAAGATGAAGAACAACTATTCAAATCAAGAGTCTTCTTCTTCTGTCATCCTCTAAGGAACTTTCAAAGGACAACAACTACTGCATCAGTCAAAGAAGTTCCTGAAGATCATCTGGTTGAAGCTAAAAGCCCGAAGTCCTATCACCCTGAAGCAAAGTAAGTTCAGACCACCTGAATCTATTCACTATCTCAGGCGGAGATTTTGCTACCATCAAATCCACAGAGTCTTCTAAGTTGTATAATTGAGAAAGAGAAGACATAATCACTCTCTCATCCCTCCACTGTATAAAGGGTTCTCTACCCCTTCAAAAGTGATTCCTGGTTGCAAGTCACCTAACCAAAAGACTTGAGGTTTAGTTTTTGAGCACCAGATCAAAATCTCATTGGTGTCAGGCACTGTATCAAAAATCTGAGTGGATTCCTACCAGGGTGGTAGAAGAGTGGATGTACCCAGGTTGGGGAACCACTATAAGTTATTGTGTTGTCTCGTTGCCCTTTTCTTTTTTTTTTCTTGCTGTGGCTAAGATAGTTAGGACTGCTCTGTTTTTCCTTAATTAATTTTTCATTCTACAATAATTATTTACTGCAAAATCTTAAATAGTTTATAAGGATACTCTATTCACCCCCCTCTAGAGTATTCCAGATCTAACACCTCACTTTCAATTGGTATCAGAGGGGAGTTCTTTTAGTTTTACAAGCTAACCCTTGAACCAATGATCCTGAGTTAGATATGTCATTCTATTCTCATTAGATTTAAACTCACACAACATGGCCCGGAACAAAGATTTTCCAAGCATCAGACCTCCAGTTTGCAACCTAAATAGTTTGCCATCTGGAAGGCAAGAATAAAATTATATATGAACTCCATTGATGAAGATATCTATAATTCCATTTTGACAGGTCCCCCTACAACACTTACAACTGCAGTATCCTCCAGCACCAATGCAGTTCCACCACCTAAGTGGTCTGAGGCTCAGAAGAAGGGCAAAATTGCTGATGCCAAAGCAATGAACATATTTGCCCAGACAATGTCAGATGACATTTTTCAGAAAGTGGTTGAATGTACATCAGCCAAGGCCATTTGGGATTTCCTGAATCAAATGGTGGTTGAACTTGCTGATGAAAGAAAGGATAGAAGATCAAATCTCATATCACAATATGAGAATTTCAAGAAGGAAGAAGCTGAGTCAGTGGCAGACATGTACAATAGGTTAAGCTCAATCATAAATGAGCTAAAAACCTTGGACAAGTACATCACCCTCACAGAGTTGAATGACAAGATCCTCATGTGATTCCCAAGCTCATGGGATTCAAGGATCTGGCCCATCAAGAAGGCCAGAAGCCTAAATAAGATTTCCATTGAATCTCTTTTGGGAAAGTTAAAGTCATATGAACAACTCATCAAGACCAGAGAAGTAGCTGAGCAAAGAACACCTCCACCACAAAGGAAGGAGCACAACATTGCATTTAAGGCTGCTGAAGAGACAGAGACTCCAACAGTTAATGAAGAGTTTATGAGTCTATTTGCCAAAAGATTCTACAAGATGGCAAGGAAAGACTTAAGGAGAAAGTCATCCAGGAAGGATGACAAGCCAAGGTATGATAAAACCACGACTAAGGAAGTGGTTTGATTTGGCTTCATGAAACCTGGACACTTCATCTCTAAGTGTCCATAGAATCAGAAGAAGGAGAAGAGAAGAGAGAAGGACACAAGAAGACAGCACAACAGCAGGCCTTTTTCCAGCAAATATAAGAAGAAGGATAAAGGCTTTGTAGCTGAGTCCTGGAGTGAAACAGAAGATGAATCGACATCTTCTAGATCCAGTGAAGAAGAAGAGGAGGCAAAGGCAAAGGAAGTTTGCCTCATGGCAATTGATGATAGATGTAGCAAATCAGATACAGATTAATCTGATGATGAAGAAATCTTGTCAACTGAAGACCAGGTATTAGCCTCATATGATTTTGAATCTGATGAATTTAAATTTTTATTTAAAAATTTATGGTTAGATTTTATAAGCTCTGAGAAGGAAATCAAACTTCTCCGAGAAAAATTAAAAGATCAAGATAAAATCATTTATGAAAATTCTAATCTATCTAATGAACTAAAGTCTGCAAATGAACAAATTGCCTTCCTGAAATCTGAACTTAGCAAAGATAAGATATTAGAAGAATCATTTAATGGCAAAAGTTTAAGACTGTTAGATATAACTAGCACATTAAATACTAGAACTAATAACTATAGATTAAGGTTAGGAGCTTCATCCAATGAACCAATACTAATCCAAAAGAACCATCTTTCTAAACCTGTAAATTTTGTTTCTGATAAAGAAAAGAAAAACACTGAACAAGACAATATGGTTAATGAAGTCCTTAAATAAATTGAAACTAAGAAAAAACTTAAAAACGGAAGAATAATAAAAGTAATAATGTTCAGCAGTTATCGTCGAACTCAGATCGACGATACATTAACAGATCGTCGACCTCAGAACGACGATATCTGAACGCAAATTTCAGTAATAATAAATCTTCGATCTACGATCGACGATATCAGTATGGTTTGTCGACTAGAGATTGACGATTTTGGGGCCCCAAGAATGAATATCTTCATTCTTCGAGCAGAGATCGATGATCTCATCCAACATCGTCGAGCTCAGTTCGACGATCCAACCAGAAATCGTCGATCCCAGATCCTAACAACAGAAACTTAAATTTTAATATCAACATTAATCCTTTTAATCAATGGATAATACCACCAATAAGATATCATCTTAAAGGTTACAAAAATCAATGTGAATGTTCTTACATTTCCAGTTACAGTTATGTAAATCAACAAGGATCCAAGGTTACCTGGGTCAAGAACAAGTAACTATCATCCTTGCAGGTAAAGAGTTTTCCAGCATTTTATCAACATTGGTATCTGGACAGTGGTTGCTCCAAACATATGACAGGCAGCAAGGACAACTTAAGTAATTATAAGTCCAAGCTGGGACCAAAGGTTATCTTTGGTGATTCAAACTGTGGCCAAACCAAAGGCTATGGTAAAGTCAGGATTGGAGCAGTGACTTTCAAGAAGGTTTCTTATGTAAGTGGATTGAAGCATAACCTCATCTCAATAAGTCAACTTTGTGATGAAGGTTATCAGGTAATTTTTAACTCTAGCTCTTGTATTATTTCATCTAAAGAAAACAAAACTATTTTAATTGGAAATAGACAAGGCAACATATACTTAATTGATCTCTCTGCCAACTCAGACATCTGCTTACTTAATATAATTAGTAAACAGAATGAACTTTGGCATAAAAGGCTAGGTCATGTAAACATGAAAAACATTGCTAGGCTATCAAAAGACAACCTTGTGAGAGGTCTGCCTTCTGGTCCCTACAAAAAGGAAGGTCTCTGTAGGGATTGTCAACTAGGCAAGCACACTAAATCTAGTTTTAAATCAGTTAATAAAAGTGATTCACCTAAGATCTTGTACTTTCTACACATGGATCTCTTTGGACCCATTATTGCACATAGCCTAGGAGGGAAATCCTATACTTTAGTTATTGTAGATGACTTCTCAAGGTTCACTTGGGTGTTCTTTCTGAGATCTAAGTCAGATACCTTTAAAGTTCTTACAGATTTTCTCAGGACCATACAGATTGAGTACTCTACTCATGTTGCATTGATCAAAAGTGATCATGGTATAGAGTTTGAGTCTCTTCTTATGCATGAGTTTTGTGAGAAGGAAGGTATCATGCACTGCTTCTCAGCTCCTCGAACTCCCCAACAAAATGGGGTAGCTGAAAGGAAAAATAGGACCCTAATTGAAGCTGCAGGCACATTACTTTCAAATGCTTACATGCTCCTAACCTTCTGGGCAGAGGCTGTAAGCACAGCAAATCATGTCCTAAATAAGAGTCTGATACACAAACTAAAGAATAGGACTCCCTATGAATTACTTAAAGGGAAGAAACCTAAAATCACTTATTTTAAAGTATTTGGATGTATATGCTATGTACATAACAACAACAAGAGATTCATTAGAAAGTTTGAATCTAAGGCTGAAGTGGGAATTTTTCTAGGATATTCCCAAGTAAGCAAAGCTTATAGGATTTTCAATAAATTATCATTAAAAATTGAAGAATCTGTTCATGTTACCTTTGATGAAACTAACATGTCTTGCAAGGAGAAATAGATTTTTACCAATAGTCCTTTGTAGGTACCTCACTTGTGTAAGAATTGGGATGGACTAAGCCTCACCCAAGAGGTTCCAACACATCCTTATCAACAAGTTAATGAAGAAAGTGAAGAAGAAAGTGAAGAAGAAAGCACTGAAGGAATTTAAAATCCCTCAACAACACACACAATTCCACAAGAGGAATTAGTTCCAAATGATGTTGCAGAACCAACTCCACCCACTGAATTTTTCACACTAAGGGATCACCCTAGATCCCAAGTGATTGGAGACATCTTAGTAGGTGTACAGACAAGGCATCAACTCAACCAAGATTTGATGCATGCCTATTTTCTCTCTCAGGTTGAGCCTCTATCCATACATGATGCTGAGCAGGATCCCCACTGGATCAATGCAATGCAAGAGTAATTAAACCAATTTGAGAGATGTAGAGTTTGGGATTTGGTTCCAAGACCCCAATACAACCCAGTCATTGGATCCAAATGGGTATACAGAAACAAACTAGATGCCCAAGGTGTAATTATGAGAAACAAGGCTAGGCTTGTTGCTCAAGATTATAGGCAAGAAGAAGGAATATACTATGACCAAACATTTGCACCAGTTGCAATATTAGAGGCAATCAAAATTTTCCTTGCCTATGTTGCCTACAAGAAGTTCAAAGTATATCAGATGGATGTGAAGAGTGCTTTTCTGAATGGAGAGCTAAAGGAAGAGGTTTATGTTGAACAACCTCCAGGTTTCATCTCTCCAACTCATCCTGCTTTTGTCTTCAAATTGCATAAAGCTCTTTATGGTTTAAAGCAAGCTCTAAGAGCTTGGTATGAGACCCTAGCTAGCTTTCTGATAGAGAATAAGTTCACTAGAGGCATAGTAGATAAAACATTATTCACTAGACATCATAAGGACCAAACTTTATTAGTAAAAATTTATGTGGATGACATCATACTTGGGTGTACTGATTCCAAATTATGCAAGAGGTTCTCTGACCTCATGCATTCAAAATTTGAAATGAGTAGCATGGGTGAGCTCACCTACTTCCTTGGTCTCCAAGTGAAGCAGCTTCCTGATGACACCTTCATCTCCCAAACTAAATATGCTAAAGAGCTTATCAAAAAGTTTGGGATGGGTGATGCCTCAGCAAAGAAAACACCAATGGCTACCAATGCTGTAATTGACTCTAATGCACTTGGGAAACCAATGGATCAGAAATTATATAGGGGCATTGTTGGGTCCCTATTATATCTTAAAGCTAGCAGACCTGATATCATGTTTGCCATATGTCTTTGTACTAGGTTCCAGGTGAACCCTAAAGAATCTCACCTAGTTTTTCTAAAAAGGATTTTAAGATATATAAAGAGTTGTCCTAGTCTAGGACTCTGGTATCCTACTGAGTCCGAATTTGAGTTAATTGGATACTCAGATGCTGACTTTACTAGATGCAGGGTGGACAGAAAGATTTCCTCAGTAACTTGCCAGTTCCTTGGTATGAGATTAGTGTCCTAGTTTTGTAAAAAGTAGTCATCTGTGTCTACATCAACTGCTGAAGCAGAATACATTGCAGTTGGCAGTTGCTATTCCAAGATGTTGTGGATCCAAAACCAACTCCTGGACTATGGCTTCAACTTAAATAATTCAAATCTCTTATGTGATAACACAAGTGCTATAGCTATAGCACAAAATTCATTCCATCACAGTAGGACTAAACATATAGACAGTAGACATCATTTCATTAGAGATTGTGTAGACAAAAACAAAATTAAACTTGTCTATATCTACACTGATTTGCAAAAAGCTGATATTTTTACCAAGCCCTTGGATGAAATAAATCACTTGTTCTTTGTAAATCAGCTTGGAATGATCAATTGAGAAGACTTAGTTTAGTTTCTGTCTACACTCGAAGAACTCTTCAACTTTCGCGACCTGAGATCGACGAACTCCCTATTAGTAAAGTTAGTTTCGTCGACCTGAGATCGACGAACCTACTTCAGAAAACTTTTGTCGAATAGAGCTCGGCATAATGTCTTCAACCCTTCAAACTGAGATCGATGAATTATTTAACTTCAAAGTATTTCGTCGACCTCAGATCGAAGAACTATTTCTTTTAGTGGAACGGAGTTTGTCATTTCATATTTTGGAAAACCTTGTATTTAGGTTTTCTTCGACCTCGGTCCCTCCCTTTCAGTTCCCCTTGCACTTGATCTTCGTTTTCTCTCTTACAGGTGCACTCATGGCGATTCCAACAGGAACACTTGCTGCGATGAAATTTGACAATGGATTCGACGTGGATTTCGATTCCTTCCAGCACTCAGATCCAATCTTCCTACACATTCTGAAACTGCTGGAAGACCAGCAACTGAAGAATCTTCTTACCACCAGAATCAAATTACATGGCACAGAGATCAGAGAATGGGTATAAACTGCGTCTACAGCAGAGGACAACACCATGATCAGATCAATAGCGGGTACTGCCGTCTCTCTCTCTCCCTCCGTCTTAACTGAAATTTTTTGATTAAATAATGGAGAAGAAGAGTTAGAAATTGATAATAAAGAATATGATATGATGCTGAGTATGATGGGTTATTCTGGAGAAAACCCAAAAAAAATTGCTGAAGAAACACCTATCTGCTGAGTTTAAGTTTCTCGCAGATATTATTGGGAAAGTCTTGTTGGGCAAGCACACTGGGCACGACTATATAACCAGGCATCAATTTCTGGTTATGTGTGAAGTGGTGAATAAGAAAAAGGTGAACTGGGCACAGATCATTTTTGATCTTATCAAGAAAAAGAACAATAAAAAGGAAGTTAACTTTGGACCGATCCTGGGGATCTTCTTAAAAGAAAAAGCTGTTGAATAACTTGTCTCCCAGACCATATTCATCAATGCCAGCAAAAGGCTCACCTGTGCCATGTTTGGCAGGTGGGAGAGGCAATCACAAAGCCCTCTAAGGCTTTATCCTCTGCCACCCAAGCTCCTGAGATTATAAGGGCTGCTCCAGCCACTTCCCACCCTAATGAAGAGGTTCCATCCACCATTACACAACCTCTAGCTCTCAAAACTCCATCCCAGCCAGCAATTCCTACATCTCCAACCCATATTACCTCTTATACTCCTTCCCCCCAGCATGATACATCACTGTCATCACCACCACCATCTCCTCTTCGAAGGCATTTAGCTGGCATCCCCTATCCAACCTCTCTTTCCACCCATCCTTCAACCTCCTATCATCCCCTATCAACACTCCCTCTCCTCCAAATGACTCTCACCAAGACACTAAACTCCCACCTCCACCTCCACCTCTATCTCCACCAGTAAATACCACCTCCACTCAACCAACCCCTGCCACAACATCTACCTCCCCCCTCTTGGACCCTTCCATTATCTCTCCACTTATTACCCTCCTCACAACCCTTCTAAAATCACTCATAGTAGAGACTATCTCTCCTCTCATGGCCTCCATCTCCTCTCTAGCTGTACAAATATATGATTTCACTACTGCTCCCTCTTCAGTTGGGGGACTGGCTTCAGTTCCTACTGAAACCAGGCAGGGGGAGATACTTGATGAAGAAGTAGCAGTAGTTGTAGCAGAAACAGCAGCACCAGCAGAATAAGTTGAAAAGGATATGGACACAGTAAAAGCAGAAGCAGCAGCAGCAACTAAGTAAGTTAAAACTGACATGGAAACAGTATTAGATGTAGCAGTAGATGTACAAGAAGAATTTATAGCACTAGCAGACAGCACTAAGCCAATGCCTGAGTTGGCTATAATTCCTTATACCACACCAATCTTGCTCAAGGCCACTTATGCAGCTCCAGAGTCTCCTCCTAGAGTTGCTTCCCCAACCATCTCATCCCCTATTACACCAGTTGATGTTATGGACGATTCTCCAATGCCTGATCTAGATGCACTGGTCATGGATGATATTGAGGAAGAAAATAAATCAACTGCTGAATGCACTGATTTATATAGTTCTCCAGCTTCTCCTCTAGTTCCTTCCAAGACAGAAAAGTCAGCAATTCCTGATGACATAATAAGAGAGATTGATGCACTGTATGACAATCCACAACAATTAGATGATGATGATGATGATGATTCTGATGAGGATCCAAAGAGGAAGAAAGTTTCTAAGAAGAGAAAAGCTCCTCCACCTCCTGCCCCAAAACCCAATCCAGCAAATGACACACCTTACTACATCTTGCAGAATATAACTTCATACAAGGGTATGCCAGCACGGATGTGGCTATCCAAAAATGAATAGAAGACAAGAAAGAAGAGCAGGAGATACTCTCCTCCTCCATTAAATTTAAGAGAGGTCCTCCTCCTCCTCCTCCTCCTGCTGGTGCCTCAGGAGCTACTCTCAAAGTTCATATGTATCTTCCAATCCTACATTTTTCACCAGAACATATCAAAGGCAGGAAAGGTCATCCAAACATCATTCCCAAGGAGGCAATAAATAAAGTAAGATTAGTTCTATAGAGGAAATAAAGGAAGTAGTTTATCAAAGACCAGAATTCTCACCTCCCAAACAGCAAGCGTCACAACACCAATACAGAAGGCACACAGAGTCCTATAAGCCCAAAGGAAAATATAGTGAGGCTGCTCCTCCAAAGTCCCTGTACACTCAAAGTGATGAAAGCAAAAGAGTGACAAGTTTCCAAGCATAATCCACACAATTCAAGCATGTTACCCTACTACCTCCACAAGATGATCAGTCATCTGTCAGTCAGGATGTCGATCCCAATTTCAGGATGGCAAGGCTCCAGGAGTTGATCGGTCTGTCACAAATAAAGAAGGCTATGGAGGAAGGTGAAGATCCATTAAGGTTTACAACTATGTCAGTATATAGAGAAAGAGAACTAGATAAACTTCAAGTCAGCAAGAAAGTGTTTAATCCAGCAGAATATATGGCATTACATCCAGAGGCTATTGTACCCAGAACTTTTACCCTGACTATGATTGGAGCATCATATCTGTACATGTCAAAGAAAGAAGCTGCCAATCCCAACAAGGAGATCATTTTCACTAAGCCTGGGATAGAAGCAAAGAAGAGAAGCCAAAGGAAAAGAAGAAGAAGAAATAAAACCTGAACTGCTGTGTTTATGGTAGTATTTTTTGAAAAATTGTGTTCTTATGATACAAAGCTTACTGTATATAAATATATCTGCTGCATATATTATTTCATTCTCTACCAGATATATGTTTTTCTTGCTTTGTACATTTCTTTTTATCATTGAGTCTGTAATTAGTGACCTCACCCAAATAGGGGGAGATTATTAAATCCCTAGTAGGATTTGGGCTAGGTTCACTAAGTTAGGATCTTATGACCCAACATGTATATCCAGGGTAATGGTTGTGTCCTAGAGTCTAGTCCAAGTCCTTAGAGTCAACATCACTTGGACCCGCCATCAACAGACTGCCAATGACTCAAGACTTAGAGAATTCAAAGACTCTGTAAAAATGAGTTCGACGTTCGTCGAACTCAGGTCGACAAAAGTCATGCTCAGCTTGACAAAATCAGAGAAAGATTCTCTGAGCTGAGCTCGACAAACTCAGTTCACATGTCTCAGGTCGACTAATTCTGGATCATATGCTTGAACACTCAAATGCCAGAGAACATCTCAAATATTCTAAGTCCAGAATCAAACTCAAGTCGACGATCTTGGATCTCAGCTCGACGAACTTAGTTCTCAAGTCTCAGGTCGACTAATTTTGTATCATATGCTTCAACACTCAACGCCAGAGAACATCTCAAATATTCTAAGTCCAGAATCAAACTCAGGTCGACGATCTTGGATCTCAGCTCAACGAACTATGGACTCAAGTCGACGAATCCAGACTTGGTTATTTTCATCCTTCTGTCCCTATTATAATGTAATAATTTCTCAGCTAAAATATTCTCTGAATATTACCTTTAGACGGAGCATTAATTATAGTCTTCATCAGGGTTATTGCCTGCCATTTTTCATAGGGACAGTTGGGGAAATCAATCAATGCAAAATATTCTCAGGCCGTCAGCATTGATTGGAGAAAGGATTTCAAAATTCAAAAGTACTTTTAGATGGAAAATATAAAAGATGGATTCTTACTCTTCCTACAGATACAACACACAGACACACTGAAAACTAGTCAGTAAGAGAAGAACACCATCATCTCGCAACAAGGATTTTCTCTGCTCTCTCTCTCTCTCTTAACAACAAAGTGCTAGAAAGAAAGAACTACTAGACTAAAAGAAGAATAGATTTTAGAAGAAGAAGAAGAAGAACTATTCAAATAAGAGTCTTCTTCTTCTTTCATCCTCTCAGGAACTTTCAAAGGACAACAACTACTGCATAAGTCAAAGAAGTTCCTGAAGATCTTCTGGTTGAAGCTAAAAGCCCGAAGGCCTATCACCCTGAAGCAAAGTTCTAACCACCTAAATCTATTCACTATCTCAGGGGGAGCTTTTGCTACCATCAAATACACAGAGTCTTCTTAATTGTGTAATTGAGAAAGAGAAGACATAATCACTCTCTCATCCCCCCACTGTATAAAGGGTTCTCTACTCCCTTCAAAAGTGATTCCTGGTTGCAAGTCACCTAACCAAAAGACTCGAGGTTTGGTTTTTGAGCACCTGATCAAAAGCTCATTGGTGTTAGGCACCTGATCAAATATCTGAGTGGATTCCTACCAAGGTGGTAAAAGAGTGGATGTACCCAGGTTAGGGAACCACTATAAAATCTTGGGTTGTCTGGTTGCCCTTTTCTTTTTGTTCTTGATGTTGCTGTGCTAGTTAGGATTGCTCTGTTTTTGCTTAATTAATTTTTCATTCTGCAATAATTATTTACTGCAAAAGCTTAAATAGTTTTTAAGGATATTATATTAACCCCCCCCCCCTCTAGAGTATTCTAGATCTAACACGTCACTTTCATGTTGCTCTACACATTCAACTTGCTCCCCCTATATATGTGTTGCTCCCCCTATCTATGTGCACATAATTGAACCATGATCCCCCTACATTTGACCTCTCCTAACCCGTGATGCATAATCATGAAAAAACTCAAGAATCAATTTATTCCCCCCTTTGATAATATCAAAAGAGTGGGCAAGGACTACACGACATGCATGATGAAAAATAGGAGATATGATGAATATTTAGACAAAAAGCAGATAATGCACACACACACGGTAAGTTTTTAAACAATTAGCATAGATGGGACCCAAGACCAAAAGCAAATCAGAGAATTCGAGACGCGCGGGTCATATAATAGAGCAAGATAGATAAAAATAAGTTTCATATTTCAGATGAATTGGACATCACAAACTAAATTAAGCACACAATGAGAACGACTATAATGCTAGACGAGTTATGAGGGAAATCATGTTGAACAAACATTGTAAACGTCATGAGTATAAATCGAGTGCTAGCATGTGTTGTGCACAAAACATATAGTGCAGTTTCAGTCCAATTCTTATGCATAAAACATAAAATAAGGCAATGACATGTGAACGTGTAGCATCAAAAGAGAGAAAACACTAATTAATAATATCATAGTTTACATGTTTATCTCGATCCGATAAAATGCTAACCTAAGAGAAATAAAGTGAATGATCACGTCACATGTCTACCTAAGGCATACCGAGATTTGAACTTGGGGAATTAAGCATAAGGTTTGGTCTATGCACAAGATTGAAATGACTTTTTGATCAAAGGTGCTCATCCTCACAATGCTCAAAAAGACTTATCATGAGGAGTGAGTAGTGCTTGGGGGATTACTTTTCATGTGATATTATAGCCACCATATTATTTTTGATTATTGTTTTGAGCTATCACATTTATCTCTTTTGAATACAAGGAACCCCAAGTCGATCAAAATCTACTCACATAGGTAGATACACTTTATCTTTTAGGCATAAGACTTTAGCACTAAGATTTTGCTCGCAGTTTTAATCTCAATAAAGCATATGTGTGTCGTGACATTGATTATTCTACATATTTCTAACGCGTTAAGATACAATGTCAAGAGTTATGGCATGTACATCTATAATTTCTTCATGAGTGCTCCGTCTAGGGATGTGTGAATAGTGAAGTCATTCCCCTATCTAAATCCTCACACATACCTAGAGGCATAATCAACTTACACGCACATGTAATGTCGCATTCAATAGCTAAGCACTTATGAATTCAGCCCACAATGACTGGAGGAACAATGTTTGGATAGATTAACCATCTAAAATTATACATTGTGCATACGCGTTATGGTCTAAGTTGCAGTCATATGAGCCCCAATCATGCGTTGTAATTTTTTTCAGCATTTTTTTTGTTTTTGTTTTTTAGAGAAAAATACACGATATTTTTTTAAAATTAATACTATTTTTTAAATACGGTTCAAACAAAATATAAAGATACAACATGCACACACACATAACAAACAAAAAAAACATGAAACATGCAAACACAAGGGAGTATCAACAAAAAACATCTAAAAATAGGATGAGAGGTCAAGAATGCCAAGCTCGAGTCGGAGTAGAGAAAAACATGCATCAGGGAGCGGTTAAGTTAGGATGTCCGTAAGTTTTTCATTGGTGCCAATAAAGACAACATTCACATTCTCCTTTTTTGTATGATCACGAATAAAATGATGACGCACGTAAATATGTTTCGACCGAGAATGGTGCACTGGAATATATGTTAAGTCTATGGCACTCTTATTATCACAACGAAGTGTAACATTCCTACATGTGAGGCCAAAGTCTTCTTACATTTGAGATATCCATAATGCTTGAGCGCAGCAGCTTCCTAAAGCCATATACTCGGCCTCAGAGGCTAATAGAGCAACCGAGTTTTGTTTGTGGCTTGACCAGGAGACTAGTGTCGGGCCTAGGAAATGGCATGTACCGCTTGTGCTCTTGCGATCGAGAGAGTATCCGACATAGTCTGAGTCAGAGTACCCGTGAAGAGAAAATTTTGTAAAATGAGGGTACCAAAGTCCAAGGTTCTGTGTGCCTATAAGGTACCTAAAGATATGTTTTACAACTTTCAAATGATACTCTCTAGGGTCGGCTTGATACCTACCACACATCCCTACCGCAAAAGTTATATCGGGCCTAGAGGCACTCAAATATAGCAGTGATCCTATCATACCTCGAAACATAGTCTGATCACCAGAAATCCCACTCTCATCTTTCCCTAATTTAAGAGATACACTCATAGGAGTTTTGACTTGTTTCAGATTCTCATACCCAAAACGCACAAGCATATCTTTAAAATATTTTGATTCGTTAATAAAAATCCCATCTTGGCGTTAAGAAATCTGAAATCCTAGGTAATAGGTGAGTTCTCCTAACTAAGCTCATTTCAAATTCAGATTTCATTAAAATGACAATTTCTTCACACAACTTCTCATTTGTTTCCCCAAAAATGATATCATCAACATAAATTTAAAGTATAATAAGATCTGAATTCTTGGTTTGAACAAAATGAGTTGTGTCCGCACTACCCATCCTAAAGCCATGATTTAAGAGAAAGGTAGTGAGCCTATCGTACCAAGCACGGGGTGCCTGTTTTAATCCGTGCAGGGCATTCACCAACTTATAAACATGATTTGGGTAGGCGGCATTCATGAAACCGGGTGGTTGCTCGACATTCACCTCCTCCTTAATGTGTCCGTTTAGGAAGGCACTCTTAATGTCCATTTGGAATAATTTAATTCTCTTATAACTAGCAAATGCTAAAAATATACGAATGGACTCAAGATGAGCAACTAGGGCAAATTACACTTCAAAATCCAAACCCTCTATTTGAGAATAGCCTTGGGCCACCAAACGAGCTTTGTTTCTAGTTGTCCTAGATTCACCATCGAGTTTATTTTTTAAAACCCATTTTAAACCTATGACATGATGGTTATCCGGACATTCTACTAACACTCATACCTTACTTCGCTCGAATTGGGTCAGTTCCTCAATCATCGTCAAAACCATGATTCATCTCTTAAGGCTTCTGAGACATTCTTGGGTTCAATATCCAAGCGAAAACACAAGTTTTAAAAAGACTCATGAAGGGCGGACCGGGTTCTTACTCCATGAGATGGCTCTCCTATAACTAGATCACGAGGATGTTGCTTTGAGAAAGTTAAGTTATTAGGAGGCCTATATCTTTGTTCTATTATCTGTGTTTAACTCTCCATGGTTTAGTCCTCCCCGTTACTCTTAATTGGTACGTTCTCTTCAACTTCCTCTTCACTCACCTTAGGCTCGCAAGTTTGAGTATTTTCTTCGAAATGCACATGAGCCGATTCTTCAACCACTAAGGTCCTCTTATTGTAGATCCAATAGGCACGACTCTTGCTCGAGTATGATACTGACGTTTTCCTTTCGAAATATACCTCATAGGGAGTTCACTTTAAAAGAATGCGAAGCATGACACGGTTCATCACATAACTTGTTGTGTTGACTGCTTTAGCCCAGAAATAATGAGGTAGACCGAACTCTGCGAGCATCGTGCGAGCTAATTCTTTAAAAGTACGGTTCTTCCTTTCAACAACCGCATTCTGTTTTGGAGTGTGAGGGGCGGAGAATTCTTGCTTAATACCTAAGGAGTCATACAAGTTTGAGAAGTCCTTATTCTCAAACACTCCTTCTTGATCTGATCTGATACGTTTAATTTTGAGATCCTTCTTAATTTGAAGTCTCGTGCACAGGTTTGAGAATTCATGAAATGTGTCAGATTTGTTTGTAAGGAAAATTATCCAACAATAGCGTGAGAAATCGTCTATGATGATAAAGGTATACCGTTTCCCACCTAGACTACATGTACTAAGAGGTCTGAACAAGTCCATGTGTATGAGTTCAAGAGGTCTAGTCATGGAAATCTCAGTTTTTCTTTTGAATGAGTTTTTAAGGAATTTCCCTTTTTGACAAGGAGCACACAGAACACTTAAACTACTGCTTAAGTTGGGGAGGACTTGTACGAGTTTCTTTCGTGATAGTTTAACAATAAGCTTGCTACTAGTGTGTCCTAGTCTCCTATGCCAAAGATCTGATTCATCGTTCTTTGTCACAAGGCATTTCAAATTAGATGCAGAAATATCATCAAATCTAACGGTGTACACATTATGATTTCTATGAGCTACAAGAAGTACACTAGAAGTTTTGGCATCAATAAGTTTGCACATGTTTGAGGACGACTCAAATATAACATATATACCTTTATCACACAATTGAATAATAAAAATAAGATTATGCTTTAAGCCATCCACAAACAAAACATTTGAAATAGAAAATAACTTGTTACCTATAGTGACGATTCCTAGTATCCTTCCTTTGTTGTTTTCTCCAAAATGTCACCATGCCACCCTTCTTCTTTTTCAGGCTAAGGAACTTGTCTTTATCTCCCGTCATGTGCTTGGAGCAACAAGAGTCCAAGTATCACACGTTCTTTGTGTCCTAAGCCTGCCAAAATACCTAAGAAGAAGATGAGGGTAAAGTTTTGGTTACCCAAGTTGTCCCACCCATAACATAGTTAGAAGACTTTGGTAGCCAGACTTGCGAATTTTTTTGTTACCTTTCCTTAGGCATGAGCTAAATGTGTGACCAAACTTATGACAGTTTGCACACGAGATGTAAGTAGTGGATGCTACTTTTATCACATTGCTTGAGCTCTTTGTTGAGGAAGGAGAAAGCCCTCCATAATTTTTTAGCTTATCTTTCAGTTTATGAGCGTTGGGATTAAGCTTAGAAAAATAACGATTTCCCCTCGGTGGTGATGTTGGACCTCCATATC
The DNA here is from genome assembly GCA_039513925.1 of Platanthera zijinensis. Taxonomy (NCBI): domain Eukaryota; kingdom Viridiplantae; phylum Streptophyta; class Magnoliopsida; order Asparagales; family Orchidaceae; genus Platanthera; species Platanthera zijinensis. The sequence continues at coordinate 110,983,684 of CM077084.1, read as the reverse complement.
CTAGTCCAAATTTCCCAAATCCATGACACTGCGCACCCAACAACATATTTAATGATTTTTGGCCTACTCCAAACTTTTGAATAGCGCAGTCAAGATCATGGATCCTCACCTTTAAGGCGGTGTTCTTAGTCACAAGCATCACACACCAATTAGAAAATTGTCTCTTGCCTTCCTCTATCTTGGCAATAGATAACGGGAGTCTCTTCTCCAAGACTTTCTTTTCATTTATGAGACTAGTTGTTCTCACTGACGACTTGGAGAGACTTGCCTTTTGATCTTCGATCATTGTCATCACGTGAGAACACTCTAGACACTCGGTCTTTTCTTTGACGTTTCTAATTACTTCGTTTTTTAATTTTTCTAAATCCTTTTTGATTTTCTTATTTTCGGCTCTTAAGGCCTTTTTCGTAGAAATTGTGTTTTCTAATTTATCAACTAAATTTTAATAAATTTTAAGAAGTTAAGAGTATGTCGGTGGGGTTACCTTAGTATCTCTCTAGACACTGGATTCAACATCAGATTCTTTTTGGATCTTTCCCATGAGGCACAGATTTGCCTCATCATCACTCCTTGAATCTGAGGAGCTTTAATTGTCAGATCCATTCTCATCCCAAGTAAGCTCCTTCAGTTCCTTCTTTTTTCCTTTGTATCAGCATTCTTTCCCCTTCTCTTCCTTCTAAAGTCTCAGGCAGTCTCTCTTCAGGTGTCCAGGTTTGTGGCAGTGATAACATTCCGGCTGGGACTTCTCATCGTCGCTCTCTGTCTCTTTCCATGGCCTGTTCCACCTCCTGCCTTCTCCAGCTACTTTCTTTAGGAATTTATTGAACTGTCCCTATTTTTTAGGGTTCTTCATGAATTTCTTGAACTCCCAGACGTAGAGAATTTCCTCCTCATCCTCTTAAAAATCTTTCGCAGCTTTTCTTTCACGTGCTGCCTTCAGTGCCAGTCCCTTCTTCTTTATATCCTTGGGATATTCCTCTGCTTGAATCTTCAGTTCCACCTCATGTGTTTTGAGGTTTCTAATGTTGCTCTCTGTCTCAAGGGTATTGATTTAATGAGACTCGGAAATCGCAGTCACCTTAAGATTGAATCATGGAGGCAAAGATTGCAGGATCTTCCTCACCAGATCACCGTTTGGAAAGTTCTTTCCGAGAGACTTTGAAGCGTTGACGATCTTGGTGAAATGTGTGTACATGCTATCCACATCCTCATCGATCCCTATCCGGAACTATTCATATTCAGATTCAAGTAGGAACAACTTCGACTCCTTAACCTGTGATGTATCTTCATGAGTAAGCTCTAGCAGTGCCATATATCATAAGTAGTTTAACAGTTGCAGATTCTATTGAATTCAGTTTTATCCAAGGCACAGAATAAAGCATTCATGGCCATGGCATTATTTGTACATCTTAACTTATCTGCATCATCCCACTTATCTCGTGGTTTTTCGATGACGGTATCACCAAATGTGACAACGAGAGCAGTGTACTTTATCACTACCATGGCCAATACGTCCATGCTATGAGTCATCAGAAAAAATTTCATCAGTGTCCTCCAGTGACTATAGTCACTCCCTATAAAGAGTGGAGGACAACTCACACCTTGTCCCTCAGTGAAAGTGTGCACAGTGTTGGCCATCTTACTTCAGGTTATTAAGCCTATTGGAAGTAACCTCGCTCTGATACCACTTGTTGGATCTAGTTGCCAACCATAGAGGGGGGGGGGGGTGAATAAGGTTTGTGAACGTTTATTGAATTTAAAAATTTCACACACCAAAACAATCATAGAGAAAATAATTTCATTGCATTAAATCAATAATGAAAAACTGTAAAAGATGAGTATACATCAAAACTTGATCTTCATGGCATCAAAGATCAGAGACGGAGAGAATAAAGATTCTTTTGGTTTATATACCGACCAAACTATGACTGGTTGGCTCTCACCCTTTCCCTCTAGGAAAGGCGTTCAAGCCATATCTTCACCTCCACACAAGGAAGGGTCTTAGAGCCCACTCTTCACCTCCACACAAGGGAGGGTCTTAGAGCCCACTCTTCACCTCCACATAAGGGAGGGTCTAAGAGCCCACTCTTCACCTCCACACAAGAGAGGGTCATAGATCCCCGCTAGATCCTGCAATCTAGACGTCCCAAATCCCAGGATGATTTACCGCAGAATCCTTCCCGTATTTTGACGACCCTCTCCGGTCAATTTTCCTCACCAAAATATAAATAGAATATAGAAAAAGAGTATAAAGATTAAAAGTAAAGACGATAACAAAATGAAGTTCTCCCACTTGACGACTTCTCTGGTGTGCAATCTACAACCGACGCTTGAGATATTCGTTGGCTAGCAACCGGTTGGTTCTCAGTAGTCGATGAAGATTCTAGATCGCCGGAGTTATTCGTTCACGAACGGGAGGGAGAAGGCTTCCTTCAAATTTGACGAAGACAAGTGGAGACGGGCGCAAGGAGGCAGCCGAAATATGGAGTTCAGAAACCCTTCGTCAAAATTCATCTTGGAGCCATCGTGACAATAGGAAACTCAACGGATTTTATACGTCTTCATTAAAATAGGCTACCGCCGGTTGTAAGACTAGCGCCTATGGTAGATTCATGCTCTTGTTGTGCCAGTTGTCCTCCAAAACTGGAAAATAGTCTTCAAAACTATCTTTTGCCTTTTCATTTGAGCTAACGCCGCACGGTAGGGCCTACCGCCGCGCGGTAACATAGGATGTGACGTTCCTGAAAAGGCAACATACGTTTGACAAGGCTAGTGCCGCATGGTAGGTTCTATCGTTGAAATCTTTAACGGCGCTAGGACCGAATAAATTATTAAGTTACCACCTGCGGTAATCCATTCGCTTGGCGGTAGCGCTGAGCTCGATGTTTCTGCCTTTGAAACTCATCGAAGACCTAGCGCGGTGCGGTAGAGCTGGTGCCGAAACCATCAAGAGTGCTAGGTCTAAATAAATCATTGCGTTAGCACCTGTGGTAGTACTAACGCATGGCGGTAACCCAGAGTCTCGACGCTTCTTCTCTCGACATTCATCGATGGGCTAGTGCGGCGCGTTAGTGCTAGCGCCTAGCAGTAGCATCCATATGAGCTTTCTCTGTTGCTTTCACCTAACAACCTTCAAACTCTATCAACATACAACATGATCAAATGTAACCGGGGATTTGATATTCTCAAACACAGGGAATGTGAAAAATCAGTTCCAACACCATACACTTTCATCCCTTTTTCCGCTCATCATAGCCCACAAAGACAAGCTTCCTTCCCTTTGCATCCAACTTTGTCCTGAGAGCATCTGGGATGTGTATGTAGAAGGTAGATCCAAATACCCGAAGGTATTCCATGATGGGCTTCTCTTTGAACATCAGCTCATGAGGGGACTTTATGTTGATCAGGCTCAGAGGCATCCAATTGATGATATATGTCGCGCAGGCCATCCCCTCTGCCCAGAAGGCCCAAGGAATGCCCATTGGCAAGAAGCTAACACTTATAGGATTCTATCAGATGACGGATCTGAAAGTGATGTTAGATACAACTCTAGAGGGGGGGTGAATAGAGTATTCAAAAATTAGGACACCCTACTCAACTCCCTTAGAGTTAATTTGCGGAATGAGTTTATAGATATTGATAACCCTAGAGCCTAACACAAAGTGAGGTGCACTAGAGAAGGACAACTGTAATTACAGTTGAGCTTTGATCCTATCACAGCAACTAGCAATCCTAGTTATTTCTACTCACAGCCACAGTACAATAAATTAAATAAGCAGCACAGATGACACAAGAAATTTTATAGTGGTTCCCTCTAAATAGGTACGCCCACTCTTCTACCACCCTGGTAGGAATTCACTACAGGTTTTTGTTCAGGTGCCCTGCCACCAACTGATTTGCTTCAGGTAGATCAAGTAGACCCTTTGAGCTTTTGATCTGGAGCTCAAAATCCAACACAGGTTTTTGATCAGGTGCCCTGCCACCAAGGGTTCACTTTTGAAGGGAGTAATAACCCTTTGTACAGGAGGTTGAGAGAGTTAAGGTTTCTTATCTATTGTTAAACAGATTAGAGAAACTAGTGGATTGCACAGAGCTAGACAGCTCTAAAGAATCAAGGCTCCCCTGGCTTAGAGAATATCCAGGAAGGAGTCTTGCTTCAGGGTGCAGGAACTCTTCTGAACTAAGACAAAGAACTGTCTTGAGGTTCTGAAGGAGAAGCTTGAAGAAGACTCTGGATTTGGAAAAGGTGTTCTTCTACAAACAGCTTCCTTTCTTCTTCTTCTTCTTCTAAAGGCCTCTGAGTGAATGTCTTCCTGTGAGCAGGATGAACTCAGGATGAAGAAGAATACTGAAGAGATTTGATCTTCTCAGTTGAATGTGAATTTCTGAGAGCTGTAGAACTTTCTTGCTTTCTCTCTTTCTCTATGCTGCTATGTATATCTGTAAGTTCTTGTGTATCCGTATTCTATATCTCTTCTTTCAAAAGAAGCGCTTTATATATGAGCCTTTGCAACGGCTCTAATTTGAGTTTGAATCTTGTCTTCTTCTGGAATCTGCAATCTGGGCTGCAAAAAGCATAAAGCAAAAACAAATCCTGCAGACAGACATGCTATAAAGGGATAAAGCTTTCTAAGAAGCTGCATATCCAATCTGATAAAAGGGTGCAAGAAAAAGGTCACATCAGAAAGAACTCTTTACGGCCAGAGAAGACTTTCTGAGTCTAACAGCTATAAAGGACAGCCTGGCAGATAAAGAAGAAAATATATTTCAACTAATAAGACAAAACACTTTTTCAGATAAAGATTGGCTCATGCATAAGGAATGGAGCAGAGATTGCCTGGAAATAATAGCATAAATTTACTGAAATAATATGCCAAATAAATATGAAATAAATCATAGAATAGAAGAGGACAAAATTACTAAAGACATACAGCACAACGTCGAACGACCCTCGGAGATCGTCGACTGAAGCACAGATATCGTCGACTTATCAAACAGATAGTCGATCGATATAGATAGTCGAACTACCAAAGCAGATAGTCGAACTACCACAGCAGATAGTCGATCTATCAGAACAGATAGTCGTATCAGATAGTAGACCTATCAAGATAGATAGTCGAACTATCAAGCAAAAAAGATAGTCGACCTATCAAACAGATAGTCGAACTATCAAGCAAAACAGATAGTCGACATATCAAACAGATAGTCGAACTATCAAACAAAACAGATAGTCGACCTATCAAACAGATAGTCGAACTATCAAAGAAAACAGATAGTTGTCCTATTAAACAGATAGTTGAACTATCAGAGAAAAATAGATAGTCGACCTATCAAACAGATAGTCGAACTATCAAATAAAACAGATAGTCGACCTATCAAACAGATAGTCGAACTATCAAAGAAAACAGATAGTCGGCCTATCAAACAGATAGTCGAACTATCAGAGAAAAATAGATAGTCGACCTATTAAACAGATAGTCGAACTATCAAACAAAACAGATAGTCGACCTATCAAACAGATAGTCGAACTATCAAAGAAAACAGATAGTTGACCTATCAAACAGATAGTCGAACTATCGAATAGTTGAACTATCAAGCAGATAGTTGAACTATCAAGCAGATAGTTGAACTATCAAGCAGATAGTTGAACTATCAAGAAATCTGTCTGGTCAAAAGAAGTCGAGCGGGGTTCGACGATCGGCGGGGCAGATTCCACAGAACGTCGAGCTAACAAGAGTTGAACTAACTCAGAGATAGACGATCTGCTGACAGACAAACGTCGACCAACTGATAGACGATCGTCGAATAGTCGATAGATGATAGTCGAGCGGCATTCGACCATAGTCGAACAAAAAAACAACTTAACCAAATTTTCATCTGGATAAGTGACAACTCTAAAACTAGAGCAACTAACTAAACAACTAACCTTTGACCATAGATAAATCTTGGGTCAAGAGACTAAAAGAGAAGAACTGAACTCAAATCCAAACTAGGGTACCAACAATCTCCCCCTATTTGAGTTAAGTCTCTCAACAACAAAACACACAAAACAAACTACTAGAAATAAATAAAATACAGGAAGGGAAATATCTAAGCAGCAGAGAGCATCAATCAAATAGACAAATAAATAACTGTCAATCAATGAAATTTAAGAAGCTTCAGAATTTGGTTTAGATTCAGAGGAACTAGGAATAAAAGAAATTTTCCTAAAAGGGTCTAAAGCTTCTTTCTTCGATAGCTTTAGATCTTGCTCTCCAATAATTCTAGATTTTGATGTCCTCGGAACAACTGCTTCAGGATACTTTTCCATATATTTTGAAGGGCCAAAGACCTCAGCTCTAACCTGGAATTTATCAATCTCCTTCTTTCTGAATTTAGACATTATCGTTAATCCTGTGGTATCTTTTCCTTCAGCTTTGGCTTTTCTAATCTGGGTTGATCCAACCAGTTCAAGAAATCTAGCCATCCTGAAATCAGGATCAAGCTCTTGACTTTCATACACATTTTCATAGGTTGGATCTACAGGTTTCACAGCTTTAAATTTAATAGAAAGATCTAACAGGCTTTCAGCTGGCTCTTTATTTTCCTGAATAACTAGAGAAGAAGGAGGAGCAAACTCAGCAAATTTCTTACTCGATTTTTCAGCGAAAATAACTCTTTTACCTTTTGAGATAGTTTTCTTTGCATGATCTGGCTTTGAAGAAGATATGCTCTTGGTTTCTTTAGAAGGAGGAGGAGAAATGGTCAGTTTTTGATAGACTACCTCCTTCACTTGTTCTCTTGCATCAGCATCATGCCTTTGGGATCCAGATTGGGATTTGCATTGATATCCTTGATTGCTTTTCTTTTGATAGGGTTGGGATGGAGTAAACCTAGCAGACGGGGCAGAAGGATTTGCAGACAAATTGCCAGAAGCTCCTGCACTGGGAGGTGGAGGAGGAGGACCTCTAGGGGTCCATTTTGGAGCAGGACATTCATACCTTTTGGATTTCTTTCTTAACTTTTGCTGATTCTTTGAGAATCCCATTTTATGCTGAAACTCTTTCGACTTGGGATCAATTCCTTTCAAGATATAATAAGGAATATCATTGTCAGGGTTAGGAGGAGGAGGAGCAACAGCTTTTCTTTTCTTTTTGGCAGATTTCTTTCTCTTAGATTCTTCAGAGTCATCAGAATCATCCTCATCCTCAGAGTTTGATGAAGGAGGATGATCATAAGGATCAAACGATTCTTGCTCAGCTTTTTCTTTCTCTTTTAAAGCAGCTTTTTCTAACTCTTCTTCCAAGGAATCCTATGCCAGAAGAGTGTCTAGATCTAGTCCTGGGGTGTCATCCTAGAATATAGACTTTTCCACTTGAGTTTCTGAAACCTTCTCTTGTTCATCTGTAACTGTCATGGAGACCAGTTCTTTTTGCATAACTATCTGAGCTGGTTGAGCAGCCTCAGGATCTTGAACAAGTGGTTCTGGATCAGGTTGAACTTCTAGAGCAGGTTGATGAACAAGTTCTTGGACAGCTGAAACTTCTTCCACTAAATCTGTAGTATCAGGAACACAGATGTGCTAAATGAAATTATATCATTCCTTCTAGGTATTCCCATACTAACATGTCAGTTATCAAGTCTAGAAAATGAGTGAAAGAATTACCTTCAGGAGACTCTTCAGAGCATTCTATTTCCCACATGTCATCTAGAAAGGAGGTAATGACTCCTTCTAGGAAACGAGCAACAAGGGGAGTAGAAGCTACTTCGATACAAGCTTTAAAAGCAAATTCTGCTTCCATTATAACATCAGAAGGCTTGAGAGTTGGAGCTGGAACTGCAGAGGATGTTGTAATGACAACTGGAGCTTCTGCTACATCTTGAGTCTGAACTTGGGGCTCTACTGGGCGAAAAACAAGAGGCAGTCCAGAGGCATCTTCCTCGAGCATCTCCCCCTGCCTGATTTCAGTAGAAACTGAAGTCAGGCCCCTAGCAGAAGATGGCTCAGCAGATTTTGAGATGGCAAGAATGGAAGATGATAATGTAGAGATGGAAGAGACGAGAGGAGAAATTGCTTCTTCAATCATGATTTTGATTGAAGGAGTAATTAACTCCAATATGCTTGAGATGAAGGCTGGGGTGATTTCAAATGATGGTGGGGGAATCACAGTAGAAGGATGAACAGCAGGGATGGTATACTCCTGATGAGATGGAGAGTGAACTGGAGATAAATGTGTGGATGCAAGAAGATCAATATGATCTAAATGAGGAACTGGTGACTGAGGAGGAGTGGATAGCTCAGAAACCAATAAATCAAAAGTAGGATGAGAGATCCTAGCAAGATGAGGAGGGAGAGGAGATGCTGGTGATGATGCATGGAGAATTGTGGAGGAATCAAGAAGATGGGATGCAAAAGAAGGTACTTCAACTGAAGTAGATGGAACTGAAGTAGATGGTGGCACTTCAGTAGAGGTGGATGGTAATGCATAAGAAGTGGATGGAACTGAAAGAATGGCTGAGCCTGCTTCTTGAAGGAGGGGAGTGACTAAAGCAGTCCTTGTGCTCTTAGATGCAACTGGAGCTACCCCTGCTGGAGCGAGCTTCAGAAAGCTCCTTTTCCACTTGACAAACAGGGTTGGGTCCATCTTTTTGCTGGCACTGATGGATGTAGAAACTGAAACCAACAAATTGGGATATTTCTCTTTTAGAAATATCCCAAGCACCCTACCCAGGGTGACTTCCTTCTTGCTATTCTTTTTCCTTATTAAATCAAACAAAACTCCTGCCTAGTTAAACTGCTTCTTGTTCACGATGGCACACATCAGGGCAAACTGTTGTCTGATTATATTATCAAGGGCAGAGTGCTTTCCCAGAAGCACTTTTCCGACTAGTTCAGCAAGGAACTTTATCTTCAACGGAAAGTTCACCTTTAGCAGCTTATAAGGAATGTCGTTGGCATGTCCTAATTTAGTCAACATTCTCCCAAATTCTGGGGTATCTTGCTCATAATCCTCTTCCCCATTCAATAATCCAAAAATTTCAGTTAAAACGGCGGGAGTCAAAATTACCTCTTCTCCGCCTATCATTCCGTTCATAGATTCATCATTGGAGGACGAAGTGAAAGCCCATTCTTTAATCTCTTGAACGTTTATCTTTATTCTTGTGGACATGAACTTTTCCAATCCTTGATCTTTGCAGAGGTTGAGGATTTCCACTATCGCAGACTCACAGCAGCTGAAAGAATCAAAGTCCACGCTGAAACCAGCATCGAACTTCACCACGGACAGGAGGGCTGGAGCAATCGCCATCGAAGGGGTTGGAGAAGGCGAGAGAGACGACGAAGGCGAAACAGCAGAAATCGCGAGACATGGAGCAAGCAGAAAGACGGAATGCGAGAAGATGCTCTCCGTCGACGATAAAAAGAACGTTCTCTTAACCTAGGTCGACCATCGGTTTTATATTAAAACAGCAATCGTCGATCTATTTTAAAAGATACTGGAGACGATGATTGAACAGTCGTTCGACGATCGTTCCTGAAGCAGAGTAGTCGATCAATCGTTCGACTATTTCTGTCTTCACAAACAACAAGCTGTCATCAACCATAGATCGACGATAGGCTCGACCTGTTCGACGATCTGTGAACGTCGGTCGACGATCTTCAAGCAGATAAGCCATCATCAACCATAGGTCGATGATAGGCTTCATCCGATCGACTATCTTCGAACGTCGTTCGACGATCTTCAAGCAGGTTTCAACAAAGGCAGACGTCACACTTAGTCTTTTCCATTAATCATGCCTAGTTGAACCAAAAAGAACAGATGCTTCTGTTCATCTAAGGGCTTGGTGAAAATATCACCTCTCTTAAGGTCAGTGGATATGAACTCAAGGCTGATCTTGTTCTTTTCCACACAATCTCTCAGGAAATGGTGTCTAATCTCAATGTGCTTGGTTCTAGAGTGGTGCACAGGATTTTGTGCAATAGAGATAGCACTAGTACTATCACACATGATTTTTATGTTCTTGTGTGTGTACCCATAATCCAAAAGCTGGTTTTAAATCCACGGGATCTGTGAATAACAACTAGCAGCTGCTATATATTCAGCCTCTGTAGTTGAAGTTGAGATAGAAGCCTGCTTCTTACAGAACCAAGAGACCAATCTCTCTCCCAGGAACTGACAAGTTCCTGAGGTACTTTTCCTGTCAACTCTACAACAAGCATAATCAGAATCAGAGTATCCAATTAGCTCAAATTCTGATTCAGCTTGGTACCATAGTCCTAGATTTGGACATCCCTTCAGGTATCTCAAGATTCTCTTGAGAAGAATCAAATGAGAGTCCTTGGGGTTGACCTGGAATCTAGCACATAGGCATGTAGCAAACATTATATCTGGCCTACTTGAAGTTAAATACAATAGGGAACCAACAATGGCCCTATAATTCTTTTGATCAACTTGCTTACCCTGATCATCAGAATCTATAACTACATTAGTAGCCATAGGTATATGCATTGCTGAAGCATCAGTCATACCAAACTTATTTACCAATTCCTTGGCATATTTGGATTGGGAGATGAAGATGCCATCAGCATCTTGCTTTACTTGGAGACCAAGAAAGTAAGACAGCTCACCCATACTACTCATCTCAAACTTAGAATGCATCAAGTCAGAGAACTTTTTGCACAGTTTGGGATCAATGGAACCAAAAATAATATCATCCACATACACTTGAACTAACAGGATTGTGTCCTTGTGGTGCTTGACGAAAAGGGTTCTAACAACTACTCCCCTAACAAAGTTGTGCTCTAACAGGAAACTAGCTAGAGTCTCATACCAGGCTCTGGGTGCTTGTTTAAGTCCATAAAGAGCTTTTTGCAACTTGAAAACATGTGAGGGCTGAGTTGAAGAGTCAAACCCAGGAGGTTGTTCAACAAAAACCTCTTCTTTTAGCTCACCATTTAGAAATGCACTTTTGACATCCATCTGAAAGACCTTAAACTTCATATAGGCTGCATAGGCTAGAAAGATCCTTATTGCCTCTAGCCTTGCAATAGGAGCAAAGGTTTGGTCATAATCTATACCGTCCTCCTGTCTGTAGCCCTGAGCTACAAGCCTAGCTTTGTTCCTTACAATAATTCCATTTGCATCCAACTTGTTTCTAAACACCCACTTGGTGCCTATGATCAGTTGGCCTTTAGGTCTTGGAACCAAAGTCCATACTTTACATCTTTCAAACTGATTGAGTTCCTCTTGCATAGCAATGATCCAGTGGGGATCTAGCTCAGCATCTTTAATGGTGAGGGGCTCAATCTGTGAAAGGAAACAAGCATGCATCACATCCTATCTTAATTGATGTCTTGTTTGTACACTAGCTGATATGTCTCCAATCACTTGAGATGTAGGATGATCTCTAAGTGTGACAACATCAGCAGGTGGGATGTGATCTTCAGCAACAGTTGGGATTAATTCCTCAAGAGGAATTGGATCTACTATTGGTGGTACAGCAATAGCTTCTACAAAGTCTTCATCACTGTCTGAATCAGTGATATGAAGAGTTGATAGATGGAGAATCTCTTGAGTGACATCTTTACTAGATTCTGGTACCTGCAATGAACTTGAGTAAGGAGAAGTTTCCTTCTCCTTGTAAAACATCTGAGATTCATCAAAGGACACATGCACAGATTCCTCAATTTTAGAAGTTGATTTATTAAAAACCTTATAAGCTTGGCTTACTTGGGAATATCCAAGAAAGATTCCCATTGATGCTTTTGCTTCAAACTTTCTAAGGTATTCTTATTTATTGTTATGAATGTATACTACACAACCAAATACTCTAAAATAATTTATTTTAGGTTTCTTTCCTTTAAGCAACTCATAAGGAGTTTTACACTTAAGCTTGTGTATAAGACTTCTGTTCAGAACATAATTAGCTGTGCTAACATCTTCTGCCCAATAGGAGAGAGTCATATTAGCATCTGCCAACAGTGTTCCTGCAGCTTCAATCAGGGTTCTATTTTTCCTTTCCATTACCCCATTTTGTTGGGGAGTTCTAGGAGCAGAGAAGCTATGTTTAATACCTTCTTTCTCACAGAATTCTTGCATGAGAAAAGACTCAAACTCAGTACCATGATCACTTCTAATCAAGGCAACATGAGTTGAATACTCAGTCTGCACACAGAGTAGAAAATCTATAAGAACTTTGAAGTTATCAGCATTAGTTCTCAAGAAGAACACCCAAGTGAACCTAGAGAAGTCGTCTACAATTACTAAAGTGTAATACTTCCCTCCTAGACTCTGTACATTTATTGGGCCAAAAAGATCCAAATGTAATAGATACAGGATTCTAGGTGAATCTCTTTTATTTACAGATTTAAAGGAATTTTTGGTTTGCTTGCCTAATTGACAAGCCTTGCATAGGCACTCCTTCTTGTAGGGGCAAGAAGGTAAACCTCTAACAAGGTTGTATTTAGATAACTTAGATATGTTCTTGAGGTTAACATAGCTAAGCCTTTTATTTCATAAGGTGTTGTTATTTGTTACTTCATTAAATAAGAAGATTTCAGAATGGGTTGAATTAAAATCTACTAAATAAATATTACCTTGTCTAATACCTACTAACACAACATTACTATTTAAAGTAATATTACAAAGAGTGTTAGTGAACGATACCTGATATCCTGCATCACATAACTGACTTACTGAGATAAGGTTATGCTTCAGTCTAGTTACATATGCAACCCTTTTGAAAGTTACTGCTCCAATGGTAATCCTACCATATCCTTCAGTTTGACCGCAGCTAGAATCCCCAAAGATCACATTTGGTCCAAGCTTGGCCTTTAACTTTGACAGATTTTCTTTGTTCCCTGTCATATGTTTGGAGCAACCACTATCCAAATACCACTTGTCCTAAGTGATAGGATAGGTCTTCACCTGCAGTGAGTTAAGTTAAACATTGTGGACCCAGGTAACCTTGGGTCCATTATTCTTCACATAATGAAAACTAGAAATAAAAGAATAAGCAGGTTGGGGTTTATAACCTAAAGGGTAAGATCTCCTAGGTGGGATGCTCCATGCAGTTAATGGGTCCACAAACCTAGGGTTTCTATTCATATTAAGGTTTCAAAGGTTCTGGTTATAATTTTGAAATTCATATTGAAAACGTCGATCGGCGTTCGACGATGGATGCTCAGATCGTCAAGCTTCGTTCGACCACTGAGCCTGCGATCGTCGAGCATCGTTCGACGCTTTTTGTATTTCCTTAAACTTTTGTTTTCTCTTTTCTCTCTTATATTTATTTAAGGCTTGATTAACTTGTCTTACTTGCTCAGTGTTCTTTATCCCATCAGCTGAAATAAAGTTCACTGGAGTTGAAAGATGATTTTTAAGAATAATTGGGGGTTCACATGATGAAGCTCCTAAGCCTAGCTTATTATTGCCTGACCTAGTGTTTGTCATGCTGGTGATTTCTAGAAACTTAAAGCTTCTACCATTTAATGATTCTTCCAATCTCTTGGACTTTGCTAGTTCATTTTTAAGAAACTTTATTTCATCACTAGATTTAGTGAGTTCTTCTTCTAACCTAGCATTTTCAATGGAGATAGATTCTGATTCAGCTAACTTATTTCTAAGTTCCTTAATCTCTTTTTCTGAACTAATTAAATCTAAGCAAAGGGATTTAAACTCAATTTTAAATTCAGAAGAAGAAAAGTCATATGAAGATAATACCTGATCTTCTGTAGGCATCTCTTCATCATCATAAGAACTCTCTGCAGCTGAGTGATTGCTGCAGGCATCAATTGCCATAAGGCAGATTTCCTTTGCCTTCTTCTCTTCCTCATCCTCACTGGAGCTTGAGGAGGAAGATTCCTCATCTGAATCACTCCAAGTTTCAACAACAAATCCCTTCTCCTTTTTCTTGTTTTTGTAGGAGGAGGACTTGGAGTGTTTCCTGTGATGTTTTTTTTCCTTTCTCTTTTCTTTGCTCTTTTCCTCTGGACACTCTGGTAGAATGTGTCCAGGTTTCCTGCAACCATAACAAATGATTTCTTTAGCAGGAGATCTATCATACCTTGGTTTATCTTCATATCTTGAAGATTTCTTTCGGAAGTCTTTTCTTCCCATCTTGAGAAACCTTTTGGCAAAGAGTGCCATCAGCTCCTCATTAGATTGGCTTCCTTCAGAAGCATCAGCAGCTTTGAGAGCAAGAGTTTACTCTTTTCTTGCTGGAGTTGGAGTCTTTACTTCAGCCTCAGCTTCCCTGGTCTTCAGCACTTGCTCAAAAGACTTGAGCTTGCCATGGAGAGCTTTTGTTGAGATTTCAGTTTTACTTCTGGCCTCCTTGATAGGCCAGATCCTAAGATCCCATGTGCTGGGGAAGCACATCAGAATCTTATCATTGACCTCTGTCAATGTAATTTCCTTATCAAGAGTTCTCAGCTCATTGATGATTGAGCTGAGTCTGGTGTACATGGCTTCAACTGATTCAGTTTCAGTTTTCTTGAAGTTTTCATACTGGGATATAAGGTTGGACCTTCTGTCCTTCCTTTCATCAGCTGAACCAGCTACAATCTGGTTCAGTGAGTCACACATGGCTTTTACAGAGGTACAATCAGCCACTTTCTGGAAAATTTCATCAGACATAGTCTGAGCCAGAATGTTCATAACATTGGCATCAGCTATCTTTGCCTTCTTGTAGGCATCATTATAATCTGGAGGAGGCACTGCACATAGATTTGTAGATGTTGTAGCAGTGGTTGCAGCAGGAGGTACTGGAGGTCCTGTCAAAATAGAGGAGAAAATGTCTTCATCAATAGAGTTCATATATAATCTTATTCTTGCCTTCCAGATGCTAAACTTAGCTAAGTTGCATGCTTGAGGTCTGGTGCTTGAGTAATCCTTGGACTGGGCCATGAAGTGAATATCTATAAGCTTGGTATCTATCAGGATCTTGTGACTCAGGTGTTAGCCTATACAGTCAGTTAACCTCCCTTTGACACCAATTGAAAGTGATGATAGATACAACTCTAGAGGGGGGGTGAATAGAGTATTCAAAAATTAGGACACCCTACTCAACTCCCTTAGAGTTAATTTGCGGAATGAGTTTATAGATATTGATAACCCTAGAGCCTAACATAAAGTGAGGTGCACTAGAGAAGGACAACTGTAATTACAGTTGAGCTTGGATCCTATCACAGCAATTAGCAATCCTAGTTATTTCTACTCACAACCACAGTGCAAAAAATTAAATAAGCAGCACAGACGACACAAGAAATTTTATAGTGGTTCCCTATAAATTGGTACGTCCACTCTTCTACCACCCTGGTAGGAATCCACTACAGGTTTTTGTTCAGGTGCCCTGCCACCAACTGATCTGCTTCAGGTAGATCAAGTAGACCCTTTGAGCTTTTGATCAGGAGCTCAAAATCCAACACAAGTTTTTGATCAGGTGCCCTGCCACCAAGGGTTCACTTTTGAAGGGAGTAATAACCCTTTGTACAGGAGGTTGAGAGAGTTAAGGTTTCTTCTCTATTGTTAAATAGATTAGAGAAGCTAGTGGATTGCATAGAGCTAGACAGCTCTAAAGAATCAAGGCTCCCCCTAGCTTAGAGAATATCCAGGAAGGAGTCTTGCTTCAGGGTGAAGGAACTCTTCTGAACTAAGACAAAGAACTGTCTTGAGGTTCTGAAGGAGAAGCTTGAAGAAGACTCTTGATTTGGAAAAGGTGTTCTTCTTCAAACAGCTTCCTTTCTTCTTCTTCTTCTTCTTCTTCTAAAGGCCTCTGAGTGAATGTCTTCCTGTGAGCAGGATGAACTCAGGATGAAGAAGAATGCTGAAGAGATTTGATCTTCTCAGTTGAATGTGAATTTCTGAGAGCTGTAGAACTTTCTTGCTTTCTCTCTTTCTCTATGCTGATATGTATATCTGTAAGTTCTTGTGTATCTGAATTCTATATCTCTTCTTTCAAAAGAAGCGCTTTATATAAGAGTCTTTGCAACGGCTCTAATTTGAGTTTGAATCGTGTCTTCTTCTGGAATCTGCAATATGGGCTGTAAAAATCATAGAGCAAAAACAAATCTGCAGACAGACATGCTATAAAGGGATAAAGCTTTCTAAGAAGCTGCATATCCAATATGATAAAAGGGTGCAAGAAAAAGGTCACATCAGAAAGAACTCTTTACGGCCAGAGAAGACTTTCTGATTCTAACGGCTATAAAGGACAGCCTGATAGAAAAACCGGAAAATATATTTCAACTAATAAGACAAAACACTTTGTCAGATAAAGATTGACTCATGCATAAGGAATGGAGCAGAGATTGCCTGGAAATAATAACATAAATTTACTGAAATAATATGCCAAATAAATATGAAATAAATCATAGAATAGAAGAGGACAACATTACTAAAGACATACAGCAGAACGTCGAACGACCCTCGGAGATCGTCGACCGAAGCACAGAGATCGTCGACTTATCAAACAGATAGTCGACCGATACAGATTGTCGAACTACCAAAGCAGATAGTCGAACTACCACAGCAGATAGTCGACCTATCAGAACAGATAGTCGAGCTATCAGATAGTCGACCTATCAAGACAGATAGTCGAACTATCAAGCAAAACAGATAGTCGACCTATCAAATAGATAGTCGAACTATCAAGCAAAACAGATAGTCGACCTATCAAACAGATAGTCGAACTATCAAACATAACAGATAGCCGACTTATCAAACAGATAGTCGAACTATCAAAGAAAATAGATAGTTGACCTATCAAACAGATAGTCGAACTATCAGAGAAAAACAGATAGTCGACCTATCAAACAGATAATTGAACTATCAAACAAAATAGATAGTCGACCTATCAAACAGATAGTCGAACTATCAAAGAAAACAGATAGTCGACCTATGAAACAGATAGTCGAACTATCAGAAAAAAACAGATAGTCGACCTATCTAACAGATAGTCGAACTATCAAACAAAACAGATAGTCGACCTATCAAACAGATAGTCGAACTATCAAAGAAAACAGATAGTCGACCTATCAAACAGATAGTCGAACTATCGAATAGTTGAACTATCAAGCAGATACTTGAACTATCAAGAAATCTGTCTGGTCAAAAGAAGTCGAGCGGGGTTCGATGATCGGCGAGGCAGATTCCACAGAACGTCGAGCTAACAAGAGTTGAACTAACTCAGAGATAGACGATCTGCTGACAGACAAACGTCGACCAACTGATAGACGATCGTCGAACAGTCGATAGACGATAGTCGAGCGGCGTTCGACCATAGTCGAACAAAAAAACAACATAACCAAATTTTCATCTGGATAAGTGACAACTCTAAAACTAGAGCAAACTAACTAAACAACTAACCTTTGACCATAGATAAATCTTGGGTCAAGAGACTAAAAGAGAAGAACAGAACTCAAATCCAAACTAGGGTACCAACAGGATCTTTCGCTCTGGTTCTCCATTTTATTGTGGAATAAGCGCACAAGTTAGCTCTCTCCGAATTCCGTGCTCCCTACAAAAGTTAGAGAACACGGTTGAAGAGAATTAACCTCCATTGTCCATTCTAAACTCTTGATCTACAGGCCAATCATGCCCTCCAATAGCTCCTTGAACTCCATAAACAAACGAAACGCATCTGACTTCTCCTTCATGAAGTACACCCAAGTGTACATCATGTAGTCATCAATCAACAACATCATATATCGATGGCATCCAAGACTGGTCGTGACAGTCCCAACAATTCACCATGGATGCACTCTAATGGTGTTGTAAAGTTGGTCTGCGACTTATCAAACATGAAGAGATAAGCATCACTGTATAGACATCCTACACAAATATGACTGTCGCTGAAGGATGACAAACTAAGCAAGCCTTTCATAATGTAAGACCCCCTCCCGGAACACAAGATACGTTCGAGGGTAGTCTTATGCCCAAAACAGTCATCTTGCGGTAATGCCAACATACGGGTTGATCGATATTACAAGATGCCTATCCTGTTGGCAAAAACTAATATCATCGATGCCAACCAAACAAAAAGAATACATAGAAGTCAAAATCCGCATAAGTATAAAAGTCCACAAGTACATCAATAATAAGAAGCAACAACAGGCTTATATAATATCAGAGTACATAAAATATTTGCCCAAAGGACTACAATAAGAGTCTCACAAAAACTCACATGTGTAACTAATGGCAGCGATCGTAACGTCGTATCAGGCCCTGTCACCCTGTCCTGGCTACCCTCCTACACAATCTACTGCTGCTCTATCTGCGGGTTTTCCTCCTAAAAAGTAAGACGTAGTAATTATTAGTCATAAATACTAAGTGGCTATCACATCAACTCCCCCGATGACTCTTAGGCACCGTGTGGAGAAAGGAAAAGGGTACTGTATATATATATATATTTATATATATATATATATATATATATATATGAGCAGTAGTACAAGCAGGTGGTATAAGACTAATCAATATCAGAGTATCCAATATGTACATAAAGTGAATAAATCAATCTACACTAGCAGTTCAACTATCAACAGAAGTCTACAAGTATGATCCTACAACAAGAAAGTAACTCAACTTATATTAAAGCACATACAAACATATAAGTTAAGGACCGACTTAACAATAAAGTAACTCATCATATAAGAGTGCTCATACAAACTTATATGATAAGGATCTTATGCGGTGCAATACAATGATATGAATGCAATGTGATGACTCACCCATGCTCAAATACATGCACACTGCTATGTCGACACAAAATTGTAGTTTCCACTTTTCGAGCGGGTAGCTAACCTCTAAGATGTCACCTGTCATGGCTATACGGTGATAGTGGAACGAGCTTTCCACTACTAGGCGGGCATCCACACTACCAATCCAAGGGCTTCATATGCCTCAACGCCAAGAAAACTACAGTGGAGCTCACATGCATACTACGACTCAGAGGGGTCTTGTGTAGATGTGCACCAAGAACACAGCCCAAATTGGCCCACCGGTGTGGCACAAAAAGGGCCTTGGGAATGAGCACTGATGACACAGCCAAACCATCCACTTTGCACAAAAAGGGCCTCGGGAAAGAGCACCGAGGACACAACCAAACCGTCCAAAGTCTATCTGCCAACTCCCATTAGTGTAACGACTGGCGAGCCAGTAGACCTGCCACACTATCCTTAACCTAGGATTACGACACCGCGTGTCGACTCACACCGCATGCAATTTTCATATATAAGAGCTCCACATTGAGTCCCTTATAATCACATCAATCTAGTACGGTCAAATACTCACGCACTTACACCCTATTCACATTTTTGTGCCCCGAAGCACTTAAGGGTTCAACAACAACACAAGTAGCAAGACACCTCATACAACATACCAATCCCACACAACTACCCATAGGGAGACAACTCTAAGCAGTGGACTACTATACACATTCCATTAAACATCATATCACATGGTCATGCATTAACCACATCCAATTCCTTTCCACATGATCAAGCATTCACAACAAGTATAACTCCATATGATAACCACAACAATATGATGATACTTCACATATACATCAAACATGATAACATATCTATGAGTTATATATTCAATTGTCGGACAACATACCCTCTTTCCAAAACCTATTTCATTCTCCTTATTATAATCATGCACATCCCTACCGGATTTCACAAGAAATCATTTGTACAACCAATCTTATAAAGTCATTTGTTCACTAACTTTCCCAAACCATTTGTTTATCAAACTCCTTCAAACCATTTGTACAATCATGTTTCACCAAACCATTTGTTTATCAAGATTACGTATAGACTAAGTTTACCAAAACTTCAACATTATTTTGCTACGATCTCTCTACCAAAACCAAACCCAGTTCTACACTAACCCGAGAACATGTACTTAAGACATGACTGTACAACAACTTCGACTAGACATTCCCGAGGCTACAGGACATGTATGAAAATGTCTAACCATCCGTTGGAAAGGCCTTTCCAAGGGCTATGACTTTTTTTTAGCCAAACACCTAGATAAAGCCGAAACATACTCGAAAATTGACTTGAAGTTCACTGCGCACAGGAAACAGATTTTTGCACGCATCTTAAAGCAGGATGAACGACGTCAATTCATCTTCTTCCTTTAGTTATTTGTTCAAGACTATATTCAGACTTTCCTCCCCCTTATTCACCCTCAATAGACCATTCCTCTTCATGAAACCAAGTCCATCATCTTCACAAAGAATAGAGGAGAGGTTGAAGACATCAAATCCCTAGGACAAGGTCCTAGCATGATATCTTCCTGGGAGATCTTCATCTCACAAGTCAAACTCTTTTGATTTGACATCTCTTCTAGATAATAACTACAGATCTAGCACCAAGGGAGAGGGTAGGAAGCTCACCTTGTTTCCGTCCATGGATCTTGTTATACTTCTCGGTGACATCTTCTCCTTGTTGGTGTTGTTCTTCACGGAAAGGAGAAGTCTTTCCTCCAGAAAATCCATCACCGACGACTTTCCCTCTTCCGACAGTTTTGTCACAGGTAACGATTCAACAAGATGTGAAGTGAAGGCTAGGGTTTTTCGTAAGTTTCCTTTTATAGGAAGATTTAGGGTTAGACCGCCTGCCACGTGCCACCCTAGTATTGAACCGCCTATTATTATTTAAATTAAGTCTTGTCGAAAAGACTGGGTCCTAATAAGTCAATTAGAATATTTCCCGAAAACCCGGTTCAGTACGTACACATGAACCCGCAATACAGTCTGTCTAAAATGTTCTATGTCAAAATTGCTGTGTATACCATACACACTCGACGAATCATCGAGATTCATCATGATCACTCGATGCCCCATCGAGTGGCGTCGAGTGCACTAAATTCCCCCAGAATCTTTCTAAGTTAAAGCATCAGGATCATTGAGTATACATGACAATTCGTCGAATGGCGTCGAGTTTACTCAACACACTTGACGCTTCGTCGAGTGGCATCACATTCACTTAACACCTATATTATCCAAAATAATTCTAAGTTAAAACACTCAACGCCTCGTCGAATAGCGTTTAGACCATTCAACGCTCTCAACGCTTTCTAAGTCCAGAAATATTCTAAGTTGAATCACTCAACGCCTCATCGAATGGTATTGAGACCACTCAACGTTCTCAACGCTTTCTGAGTCCAGAAATATTCTGAGTTAAATTTCATCGAGTGGTATTGAGACCACTCGACGCTTTCTGAATCTAGGACAATTTCTAAAATAAACGGGAATGGCATTGAGACCACTCAACGTACTCAACACCTGGTGGATCAAGAACAATTTTTTTAAGTTAAACTGGAATGGCATTGAGACAACTCAACAAACTCAATGTCTGGTGGATCAAGAACAATTTTTCTAAGTTAAACTAGAATGGCATTGAGACCACTCAACGAACTCAATGCCTGGTGGATCCAGAATTCTTCTAAGTGAAATTTGCCCTATTAGTCGAGTATCACTCTACGCCTGTTACCGGTGCATCTCGAGCTTGAGTCAGCTTTATTGACTCAAAATGCGCGCAAGGGGTCTAACACGAAATGGGACGTTACAAATACTTTAAACAAAATAAAAAATTTCGTCCCAAAAATCTGGCTATGGCTGTGGGGGAGATAAAGCATGGAAATATCATAAGCTAAAATTTTACCTTGGGGAAACAACTCCGGGTAGCACTTCCGCATCAAGTCCACCGTCTCCCAAGTATATTCTTCCTTCCCATAGTTAGACCACAGGACCTTAACCAAAGGTACACTTTTCCTACACAAGTTCCTCGTCTCAGTGTCCACTATCCACACCAGCTCTAGTCAAACAGATCTATCAATTGCCACTTCACCATTTGTGGTGCAAACATATTCATCGGTCCGTAATAGTGCCTTTCAAAGCGATGACACATGGAAGACGACGTGCAAATTTTCTATCTATGGTGGTAGCTCCAGCCGATAGGCCACAGGGCCAATTCTTTTCAATATAACATAGGGCCCCATATATCTCGGGCAAAGATCTTCATACAACGCACTTGTTACACTCCATTCATTGGCCATATCTTCAAGAATACTTTGTCACCCACTTGAAATTCCACAATCCAATGTTTCTTATTATGGTATTTTGCCTTCCAACTTTGAGCCTCAAGCATGGGGTCTCGTATCAATCTAATGGCAGCATCAGTATCATCAATATATTCGATTCCCAAAACCTTTGTATCCTCATCCTGCACCTATGACAATGGAGTTCTACACCTCCTCCAATAAAGTGCTTCGTGGGGTGCCATTCCGATGCTAGCTTGATAACCGTTATTGTATGAGAATTCTACCAGTGGCAAGAGCTGTTTGCTTGTCTCTCATCTATCCAGCACACACAATATCAACAGATCTTCGATAGTTCTGATGGTCCTCTCTGACTGACCATCCGTATGAGGTTGAAAAATTGTGTTAAAGGTAAGACGTGAACCCAAGTATGCTTGAACTACCTTCTACTCCTTGGAGGTAAAGCGACCATCGTGGTCGGAGACTATCATCTTAGGTACCCCATGGTACCATACAAACTACTCCAAAAAGACGCACTAAAACATAAACATGCGACTCCTTCTTCATTGGTATGAATCTGGCAACCTTCTTCAAGCGATCCACAATTACCCAAACTGAGTCATAACCAGAGCGCGAGCGAGGCAACCCGTGAACAAAGTCCATGGACATATCCTCCAACTTCCACTTGGGGATGGACAATGACTGTAATAATCCTCAAGGGCTCTTGCACTCCACCTTCACCTTCTGGAAAGCCTTATAGTGTGTAACATTGTACTTAACAAGACTCTTCATTCCCAGCCAGAACATGGTCTTTCGTAAGTCACTATACATCTTTGAAATCCCGGGATGCCCATGTTGCCTCTCTCAATATATCTTCCCGGATTTCACCGCCCTTGGGAATGTAGAGCCGGTCACAGAAATGAATGAGGCTATCCTTTAAAGTATACTCTTCAGTAGATCCATCCTCTATAACTTTAATCACTAGGGCCAGATCAGAATCCTTCCCTTACTCTACCCGAATTCAATCTCGAATGTCACAAACTATGCTTTTGGAAGCTAGATATTAAGTATACATCTCGGGAAGATCCTTACACAACAACCTGATCTCCATCTCCTCGATCATTTGAATCAATTCCATACTCATCAACCGAGACTCATGGCTCGACTCTGGTATTTTTCTTCTAAATGCATCAGCTATAGAGTTTTCTTTCCTGGGGTCATAGTTCAATGTAAATTCATAATCACAACGAAATTCTCACCACTGCCGCTGCCTCAAGTTCTGCTCTTTCTGAGTGCGAACATACTTCAAATTCTTGTAATCCGAAAAGACCTCGAAGTGGATGCCATACAAATAATGCCTCCAGACTTTTAAGGCAAACACCACTGCTCCCAACTCTAAATCATTCACTGGGTAATTAAACTCATGCTTCTTTAACTGCCTTAAAGCGTAAGCAATCACGTGCCTATGCTGCATCAATATTGTTCCCATCCCTTGATAGGACGCATCAGTGTAAACTTGAAATACTTCTTTCCCTGATGGAAGAGCTAGGATGGGTGCGGTGGTAAGTCAATCCTTCATCTCTTGAAATGCAGCTTCACACTGGGGTGTCCAATCATATGGCACACCTTTCTTCGTCAAAATAGTGAGGGGAAGGGCTATCTTCGAGAATCCTTTCATGAACTTGCGATAGTACCCAACAAGTCCAAGGAAGCTCCGTACATCGGCCGCTGACTTCAAAGGCGACTATTCCTTCATTGCACGCACCTTGGCTGGGTCCACGGCTAGTCCAGCTCCATTAATCACATGGCCTAAGATGGCAACTTAACGGAGCAAAAATTCGCATTTGTTGAATATGCAAACAGGGCATGCTCTTTTAGCTTATTCAAAATTATGGTCAAGTGCTCTGCATGCTCCTATTCTCTCTTCGAATAGACCAAAATATCATCGATGAAGATGATGACGAAGACATCTAAGTACAGCTTGAACACCTAGTTCATCAAACTCATGAACACAGAAGGGGCATTTGTGAGTCCAAACACCATCACCGTGAACTCATACAAACCATTTATCAAGCTAAACGCAGTCTTCAAGATATCTTCCTCTTGTATCCACAACTGGTAATACCCCAAGCACAGATCTAGTTTGGAAAATCAATGCGCTGCCACCAACTAATTTTATAAATCATCAATCCGGGGTAGGGCATAGGTGTTCCACACCGTTAGTCGGTTGAGTTCCCGATAGTCTATGCACAATCTTAATGTTCCGTCCTTCTTGACAAATAGAATAGTGGCTCCCCATGGTAATGAACTCAGGCAAACAAACCCTGATTCTACTAACTCAGGCAATTGAACTCTATACTCGGTGAGTTCCTTTGGAGATATTCGGTAAGGGGTCCGAGAGACGGGTTTGGCACCCGGTACTAATTTAATCTGAAAGTCCACCTCTCTATGTGGGGGTAATCCTAGCAACTTCTCAGGAAATACCTCAGGGAAGTCCCGCACTACCCGCACATCTTTCACGCTTGACGCCATCTCTCTTAATTCAAAACATGTCAAATATACTTCATCACATCCCATATGGGCCTTAAGGGCATGAAATGAAGACAATAACATACGGGGTGCAAATTTGATACCTTGGAAAATAACCTCTGAGTCTCCATGCCTCAAGATGATTTGCTTCCCCACACAATCTATCTTGGCGTAGTTCCAATCCAACCACGATATGCCAAAAATAAGATTGAATTCTTATATTCTCAATACCATTGTATGGGTTTCAAAGATCTTTTGTGAGGACCCTGACCAACCTGGCTCGCCAGCGCTACTATTCATCCCAGGTCCCCATCATGGACTGCAGCCCGTGCCACCCCAACCCCTCTCCGTGCCAATTCAGTCACGACTGGTTATTGGAAACCGCAACGTGAAGACCCTGACCACAGTGCACCTGCTTACTGTATTTTTGTCCGAGGTCCAACGAACTGCAATCCTCCCTTTGACGAGAAGTGATCCGGTTAAGCGGCCCTACGGGGACTTCCCAAGAGGTCACCCATCCCAGAATTTATCTCATCCGAGCATGCTTAACTATGGAGTTTTCCAACTTCTATCATCCCCATAGGGCCGCTTAACCGGATCACTTCTCATCAAAGGGAGGATTGCCGTCCGTGGGACCAGGGATGAAAACACAGTAAGTAGGTGCACTGTGGTTAGGGTCTTCACGCTGCAGTTTCAAACAATCCGACGTGGCTGAAGGGGCACGGATAGGGGTTGGGGTGGCACGGGCTGCAGTCCATGATGGGATCCTGGGACGAATAGAAGTGCTGGCGAGCCAGGCTTGTCAGGGTCCTCACATAAAATATAAAATTGCAGGGGTGAGTAATCTAACTCACCAATAGACCACATGATAAATCATAAATGTTGTACAGTAAATAAATATATAAGCTATACCACTTTCAAAAACAGTATGTAACAGTAGTGTAGTATAAAATCAGGAAGTAAAATGATCTCTCTTAATTATTCAAGACTTGTTTGAATACCAAGTACTACTTTATTTAGCTTTATGTTCATCGCTCTTATTCAATCATTCAAAGTTTCCGCTTTGGGATCTCCACGCTTCCACCATGGAGTTCATCCATACTTTCGTCATGGATTTACTCTAAGCAACTCAACGCTTCTGCCATAGATCCTCCTATGCTTCAACTATAGGATACTAGGATCACCTCACGCTTCCGTCATGAATTTTCCATGCTTCCTCCATGGAGTAATCCTAGTGCCACTATTTAACAAATCACGTCAAAGCAAACTAGGGAGGTGAATCATATAGCATAATTCTTTCATGAACAACATAGTTCTATTTTAAGAATATTTAACGAATCAATTTAAGTGCTAAAATCTGCACACAATCTCTCAAATATATAAACACTTTTATCACCAAAAGAAAAGATAGTGATTAACTCGCAAGTAAATATAAGAAGTACCTAAGACACATCGGATCTTTACTCGTACATATTCATAGCAAAGCATATGGTCACCTGCCTTATCAAAGACGTTTGTAGGCTTGGCAATCCTTTTAATTACACGTCTTCAACTTGTATTAATTGAGATACATACACCAGTGTTTAGATTTGGCTTTATTATATTTGTTGATTACAATTATACTAACTCTTCATGATATATATATTGTATTTTATAAAATGAACTTTATTACTAAAATAAGTATTGGCTAGTTAACCACTAATAAAACCCTTCAATAAGAAAATCTCTCTCATAAAAAGCCAACATTATTAACTTCATTCTCTTATTACAACCTTTTATATCAAAACATCATACTAACCAAGATAGGAGCAGTCAACCCTATACCAAAAGAGGCCAACCAACAATAAAAAAGTCATCAAAATCCCTCACAATATAAGGGCGGCCAGCCACTACAACCCCAACCAAAAATAGTCAACCGCAAGCGTGGTGGGCCCATAACCCACAGGTCCCAGGATCAAAACCTGGCTCTGATACCAGGGACGAATAGCAGCGCTAGCGAGCCAGGCTGGTCATGGTCCTCACATAAAATTGCACTGTTGGGTCCATTGCCCACAATGTCCTAGATTTGAAGAAGTTAAATATGTCAATGATAATACATAATGGTATATTTAATACATGTTCAAGTTCATACATGCAGGGTTGTCCTATAACAATGATGTGATAGATAGCCTAAGTGGCAAGGTCAAGTAAACACTCACCTGAGGTGTGGATTGTCAGAAATCTTTCTAAGTCCATAGGCGTTGAGTGAAGGTTGCTCACTCAATGCCAGATAACTTATAGAGCTGAGTGGAGCATATATAGTTAAAGCCAAAGTAATGGCATGCTGAAAAAGTGGCTAAGTCCACATGCATTGAGTGAAGTTAACTCACTCAACGCCATACAACAAAAGGCTGTGAGTCAGTCTAATGTTCTAATAGCCTTAGTAGAAATGAGCTGAAATGTGGCTAAGTCCACAGGCGTTGATTGTAGCTCAATCACTCAACGCCATAACTTCATAATCGTTGAGTATAGCTCAGTCAGTCAACGCCACATGAAAACTATGAATATTTACTAAGTCCACAGGCGTTGAATGAGGCAAGCTCACTCAAAGCCATATGATAATGTAGTGAATAATTCTCAAAGGGAGTATTCCTTTATAGACACAAAAATTTGGCTAAGTCAAAATGCATTGAGTGTAGCTCACTCACTCAACGCCAGATAACAGAAGTGTCTGTTAAGTAGTTTGGCATTGAGTTGAGTTTACTCACTTAACGCAAAGTAGCAGTAAATTTGGCTAAGGAAAAAAGCGTTGAGTGAGGAATGCTCACTCAACGCTCTTAGCGCTTAAGATGATGCAGACGCAAAAAATTGGCTAAGGCAAAAAGCGTTGAGTGAGGCATGCTCACTCAATGCTCTCAACGCCAAGCATACAGAAGCAACCTAAGAATATGCTAAGGAAAAAAGCATTGAGTGGGACTTGCTCACTCAACGCTATCAACGCCTAGATAGACAGAATTCTGTCCAAGTATTTTAGCGCTGAGTGAGGCTTGCCCACTTAATGCCTATTCTACTGATGATCGGTTTTGGCTAAGTCCACAGATGCTGACGTCAGAAAAATCAACAAAGACAACTGATTTCAAATCAAATATAGAGAAGCTACAAAACACGACAAACTTTGCAGATAAGCTACTGTGTGTCTTCTTCTGTTAAAGCAAGGTGCAGCTGGAAGCAGTAGGTGGGCCCACATATCTATAAGAGCCGTTGATCGGCAAACTACAAAGGGAGGAGATGGGCCAAGATGCAAGACAACTTTTTAGGGCATTATAAATTTCAAAAAGGTAGCAGCCGAAATTCATCTCTCTCGCCATTAACATCGAGAAAGATCTTGAATTCTTCCTACAGGAACAAAAAGTTCCGAGAGATATTGCTTCTATATCTGCTAAAGCATAATCAGAAAGGTTTCTGATAAAGGAAGAAAGTAGAGTCATCATTATCCAGTGGGCTTAGTTGGCTGATTGAAGAACACAAGTTCACCTTCTTCTTTAGCAAGATCGGAATCTTTATTCTGAGTTTCTTCTAGCAGAATTTCTACCAACTGCTGTGAAGCAAGATAGTGCTGAGATAACTCAACCATAGCTTTTGACACAGAGAAATTTCCCCATGTCAAAACATTCAAATACTCATCTTTCTGTAGGATCCAACTTGATCTGAGTTTGTAGGGCCTCTGGCCTGAGGTAGGGCAAGATTGCCTGAGTAGTAGGAGAGTAAAGCTCTCTGAGTTATAGGATTCAACTGGATCTTAGCTGTAGGGCAACTGGCCTAAGGTACGGTAACTTGCCTGAGCTGTAGGAGAGTATAACTCTCTGAGGTAGGATCCTTTGAATTTGTGGTAGGGCTATCCTCCCAGTCTGAGTGTAGAACCTTTGGCCTTAGGTAGGTGATCAGCTGATCAATGAGTTATTGGCCCTTGTGGCTGATCTGTAGGTCTTGGAGGAGAATGAGAGATCCTGAGGGATCTGAGGTGTAAGCTCCTTGGAGTAGTGTTTTGGAGAAGTGCCTTGACCAATAGTAAGTTGGCAAGGTGGGAGGAGAGTGGATGCACCCACAAGTTGGGGAACCCCTATAAATTTGTGTGTGCTTTTCTGTATTATTTTCTTTATGCAGGATCTTGAAAGCAAACTACTGCCAACAGAATTAGTGTTAAAGGAAAAAACTAAAAAGAGATTAATAACAGTGTAACAACCTAGTCACCCCCCTAGGTTGCAAACTACCTTGAAAACAAAGAATTTCAAGTGGTATCAGAGGGAGGTTGCTCAAAAAGGATCTAACCATCTGAATCATTCTCCAAGGTAGCTACAGTCAGTCTTTATTTGTTCAGGAGTGAACTACAAGGAGCTAGGTTCCATGAAGCTTCCTATATGTAGGAAAGAAGGTTTTGAAATCTGGAAGGAAAGGGTTAGGCTGTTCATGGAAGCAGCTGGCCCTAGAATCTATATAACAGTTAAGGAAGGACCTTTCTGTTGGAGTTACCATGGTGATCTAGAAGTGGTCAAACATGTAATCTCACTGCCAACGCGATATGAGTCTGCAGGGTCGCACATAAGAGCATGTGGAGAAATTAGAAGATTGACTGTGTTGGTAAGGGTTACCAATCACATACAGTATGGGGAGTCAGGCAAATGTTGCTAAGGAAAATTTGTCGAGAATCGTCGAGTATGACCCGACGACTCTCGACGAGTTCATCGAGAATGATTCGTCGAGAATCATCGAGTATGACTTGACGACTCTCGACGAATTCGTCGAGAATCATTCGTCGCGAATGATTCGTCGAGAATCGTCGAGTGATATTCGACGACTCTCGACGAATTCATCGAGAATCAAAAATGTTTGATTCCCGGCGATTGGTGATACTCGACAATTCTATCCTTGATTCTCGACGAATCGGCAGATGATTCTCGCCAAATCTGTCTGCTGATTCTCACCGAATCTGGATCTGATTCTCGCCGATTCTGGATCTGATTCACGCCGAATGACTCTAAAACCCTAACTTGGTTGGTCTGCGGATAGCAGTGTTCTTTGGACTGTTTATGCCTTTGGTATAAATAGGGGACTTAGGGTTTTTGGGAAAGAGAGATAATCTATTCACGGGATTCTCCTATAGACGAATCGAGCCGATGGAAAGAGTTCCGCCGATCCCCGATCCGCCGAATCCCGACCCTGCCGGACGGAATCGTTCCGCCGCCGCCGATCTTGCTTTCCCTGGCGCGGACCTAGCAGTCCGTGGGAAGTGCAAAGGTGCGGTTGATCTTCTTCCCAACCCTTCGTGCGATGAAGCTCGGTGTTCTCCCGCTCGTGTGGATTTCTACAGAGACGTGGACGTTATTCCACGTAGAACTCGCCACCGACAAGACTCAGATCTTGGAGCACCTTTGTTGAGTTGTGACTCAACACCGAAGAGGTAATTTTGTCTTGTTATTTTGATAACTTCTTGATTCTACATTCATGGCCCGATCCATTTCTCTTTGGGTTGTTCTTGTTTTATTCCTTCCGCTGCATGCAAAAGTGTTGTGCCAACCTCCATAGAAAACCCAACAGTGGTATCAGAGCCAGGTTTCAGCCATGATTGTTGTTTTGGAAGTTAGGTTATTCCAGTGCGTGTAAACCTAGGGATTTAGAAGTGTTCTAAATGTCTAGATTTATTCCTGGTACATCAATAGTTTATGGTTTTTCCAAGGGAGATCGTTGGGCCCATAACCCATAGGTTAGGGGCTCTGCCCCTTGGAACCATGCCAGGAACGTCTGGAATTTCTGCTTATTTCTAATTGTTAGAAATTGTTGTCTCCTTAGCAGTAACCGTCCCTCGAATGGTTAGTGAACCAATGTATTGTTTTGGATTTTGCATCCAACAATGAGAGACGAGCTTGTCTACTGTTTTAAGTTGAGTTGTCTTTGTTTTTGTCCAATGCATGTAAATCTGAAGATTTGGAAGAGTCCGGATGTTCAGATTTAACCCTTCCTTTCTATCAAATGTGGATAATGTCAGGTTGTGCACATAAGGGATGCATGTGGATTTTAGAATTATTCTTTTGTGGATGTGCACATTGATCAAATGTTGATCGTTGTTAATTGTTAACCTATAATTAAAATCCCCTCCTCTAATATTAAATGTTCGGATGCCTTCCAATGGATGACACTCTTCCTGCCTCGATCGATAAAGTGTGGGCTTGCCAAAGCAAGGTGTATTAATCTATCTTGGTAAGGGTGCGAGCGGATAATTGTGATATCCCACTGTCGACATCGGGTCCATCTTAACTAGGTGACCTCAAAAGTTGAGTGCCTAGAGGCATAGGGTTGACATGCACCATATGATGGATGCGAATAAGGAGTTATTCACCAATCATACAAGAATTGCATGAGGATGCAATTGGCAAGCATTGCCTACCTAAATAACCGCATTGTGAGAGGAAAGCCAAAGCTGACTCATAGTGTTGGTGAAATACGGATCTTGTCCACTAAGAGAGTAGCTCGCATGAACTCTCCGAATTGATAGTGAGGGCTATTTTTTCGAATAAAATAGTGGGAGTTTTTTAATTGAAGTCCAAATTAAGAAAATAATTGTATTTTGAAATTTTGGTATTGATTTATTCTGCATGAATTCTTGTATAATTCCATGACAAGTGGTTCACACTCCACTCTGTCTCTGAGAGCCATCCTTGAGAAGGATAAGCTCAGTGGGACTAACTACATGGACTGGTACAGGAACCTGAGAATTGTTCTCAGGCAAGAGCGAAAGCTCTATGTCTTGGAAGAAGAAGCCCCTGAGGTGTCGACCGGGAATTCTTCCCGGGCTGATAAAGATACTTACAAGAAGTATACTGATGATGCCTTGGACGTCGAATGCCTTATGCTTGCCACCATGAACTCTGAGCTTCAGAAGCAACATGAGAACATGGGGTGCAAGGAGATTGACGAACATCTCAAGAAAATGTTTCAAGGGCAAGCTCGTCTAGAGAGGTTTGACGTCACCAAAGCGTTGTTTCAGTGCAATATGGGAGTTCGAGACTCAGTAGGGACTCACGTACTCAAGATGATTGGGTATATAAAGAACCTTGAAAGACTGGGTTTTCCTCTGAGTCAAGAGTTGGCCACAGATCTGATCCTGCAATCGTTGCCGGACAGTTACGAGCAGTTTGTCTTGAACTACAACATGAATGAAATAGACAAGACACTGCCCGAGCTCCTAGGCATGTTGAGAACTGCTGAGATCAATATGAAGAAGGCCAAGCCTGCCTGCCCCATACTGATGCTGCATAAGGGCAAGGGCAAGGCCAAGGGCTCTAAGAAGACGAAGGTGAGACCTAAGTCACATCTCGAGCCCAAGTCTTCTGCACTTATAAAAAAGAAGAGCACGGTGAAGGAGGGGAAATGCCACCACTGTGGCAAGGCTGGTCATTGGAGGAGGAACTGTCCTTCGTAAATTGAGGGTCTACAGAAAATGAAGGGAGGTATGACTTCCGCTTCAAATATTTACGTTATATGGATAAACCTTTCTGCTCCTTCATCTTGGGTATTGGATACCGGATATGGTTCTCACATTTGTACAAATGTGAAGGAATTGGAAAGGAGAAGATTGCTGAGTAAAGGGGAGGTGGACCTGCGCGTCGGCAATGGAGCAAGAGTTGCTGCTGTAGCCATAAGGGTTTATCGTCTTTCTTTGCCCAGTGGGCTTGTAATAGAACTAGATAACTGTTATTTTGTTCCGGCAATAACTAGAAACATTATATCCATTTCATGCTTGGACATGATTGGATTTTCTTTTATAATTAAGAACAACTGTTGTTCTATATTTAAGAATGATGTTTGTTATGCTGTAGCCCAATTGTTTAATGGTCTTTACATTTTGAACTTGGACCATCAGATCTATAATGTAGAAAATAATAAAAGACTAAGAACAAATGACTCAAACCCTACATATCTCTGCATTATCATTTGGGCCATATAAACGAGAAGCGCATATCTAAGCTCCATAAAGATGGACTTTTGGACTCATTTGATTATGAATCATTTGAGCGATGTGATTCTTGTTTGTTAGGCAAAATGACTAAAGCCCCTTTCACTAGTTATATTGAGAGGGCTGAGGATCTCTTGGGTGTTGTACATAGTGATGTATGTGGACCCATGAGATCCATGGCTTGAGGTGGATATTTCTACTTCGTTACATTTACTGATGATTTCAGTAGATACGGATATGTGTATCTTATGAAGTGCAAATCCAAGACCTTTGAAAAGTTCAAAGAGTTCAAAAATGAAGTAGAAAACCAGTTGGGAAAAAGGGTTAAAGCACTCCGATCTGATCGAGGTGGCGAATACCTGAGTCATGGGTTCCGTGATCATCTGAAAGAGTGTGGTATTATATCACAGCTCACTCCACCTAGAATACCACAACATAATGGTGTGTATGAGAGGAGAAATCGTACTCTGTTAGACATGGTACGTTTGATGATGAGTCATGCAGACTTGCCTGTTTCCTTTTGGGGTTTTTCTTTAGAGACTGCTGCAATGACACTGACTCGCGCTCCAATGAAAACGGTTCTGAAGACACCATATGAGATATGGACTGGGAAGCGTCCTAGTATGTCGTTCATTAAAATTTGGGGTTGTGAGGCATACGTGCGAAGTCAAATGCCTGACAAGCTGGAACCCAAATCAGATAAATGTTATCTGGTGGGATATCCTAAGGAAACGAAAGGGTATTACTTTTACCTACCGTCCGAGGGCAAAGTGTTTGTCGCAAGGACTGGCGTCTTCTTGGAGAAAGAGTTCTTATTAAGAAAGACTGAAAAGGTAGAACTTGAAGAAGTTCAAGAACCACAAGTAGTGAATGAACCGGAATTGGATTCTGAGACAGGACTACAAGATGTTGTAGCTAGAGAACTTGCTCAATAAACACAAGTCCTATGAAGATCTGGTAGACCGAGGTTTGAGCCTGAGAGATATGGATTTCTCATGTCTCAAATAGGTAATGTGTTGCTTATGGATCATGATGATGAACCAGCGACCTACCAAGAGGCTATGAATGGACTGGAATCCGACAAATGTCTTGAGGCTATGAAATACAAAATGGACTCCATGTATGCAAACAAAGTTTGGAACTTGGTGGAACCACCTGAAGGTGTACGACCCATAGGGTGCAAATGGGTATTTAAGAAGAAGACAGACATGGATGGGAATGTACAGACATTCAAAGGGCGACTGGTGGCTAAGGGTTTCAAAAAAATTCATGGTATTGACTATGATGAGACCTTTTCCCCTGTTGCCATGGTAAAGTCCATAAGGATATTGCTTGTTATTGCTGCGTATTATGACTACGAGATCTGGCAGATGGATGTCAAAACGTCTTTCCTTAATGAAAACCTCCTTGAGGAAGTGTACATGACACAACCCGAGGGTTTTGTATCCCCAAATTAAGCCACTAAAATATGCAAGCTGAATAAGTCCATTTATGGACTGAAACAGGCCTCTCGAAGTTGGAATCTTCGTTTTGATGAGAAAATCAAAGAGTTTGGTTTCATCAAGAATGAAGATGAGCCTTGTGTTTACAAGCGAATCAGTGGGAGCATTGTTGTCTTCCTAATATTGTATGTAGATGACATACTGTTGATTGGGAATGACATTCCTACCCTGAAAGTTGTTAAGAATAACCTAGGGAACTGCTTTTCTATGAAGTACTTGGGTGAAGCGACTTATATACTCGGTATTAAGATCTATAGAGATAGATCGAAGAAGTTGCTGGGTTTGACCCAGAGTACATACATTGAGAAGGTGTTGAAGCGGTTCAACATGCTTGAGTCCAAGAAAGGATTTTTACCCATGTCTCATGGTGTGAATCTCTCTAAGGACCAGTGTCCAAAATCTTGTGAAGATAAGGACCGCTTGAAGTTGATTCCATATGCTTTAGCAATTGGATCAATCATGTATGCAATGTTGTGTACTCGACCCGATGTCTCTTTTGCTTTGAGCATGACTAGCAGGTATCAGTAAGACCCCGGTGAGTGTCACTGGATTGCAGTCAAGAATATCCTGAAGTACTTGAGAAGGACTAAGGATGTGTTCTTGGTGTATGGTGGAGAGGAAGAGCTCGTTGTAAGTGGTTACACAGATGCTAGCTTCCAAGCTGATAGGGACGATTCAAAGTCTCAGTCAGGGTTTGTGTTTTGCCTTAATGGAGGAGCTGTGAGCTGGAAGAGTTCCAAGCAAGAGACAGTTGCTGATTCTACAACAGAGGCCGAGTATATCGCTACAGCTAACACAGCAAAAGAGGCTTTATGGATTAGGAAATTCATCGGCGAGCTTGATGTAGTTCCTAGCATTGTTGGTCCTGTAGTTCTCTACTGTGATAACAATGGTGCAATTGCACAATCTAAGGAACCTAGATCCCATCCGCGATCCAAGCACATACTTCGGCGGTTCCATCTTATTGGTGAGATTGTCGAACGAGAAGATGTGAACATTTGCAGAGTGCCGACTGAGGAGAATATTGCGGATCCATTGACAAAGCCTCTCGCGCAGAGAAAGCATGATGGTCATACTAGATAATTTTGTATGCGATACCTAAGTGATCAACTTTAGTGGGAGTCTTGTGGGTTGCATGTAAACATATATTCTGTTGGCTGTTTATTATTTATTCATATGATGAATTGTGTACCAAATGTTTCTTTTTACAATTAATGACAAGTTCTTTTATTATGATTTTCCTATGTGATAGTTAAATTGTAATATAATAAAAACCCTTAGAATGTTTGCTTCCATGGGACTTCAAGTACGAGACTTTAATGTGAGAGCCTATGATTTATTCGAAGCTTCATTCTTAAAAGGTCCCTGGTCGTTGTATCATCATAGAAACTAAGGGTGATGATGATACATTAAGACTAGCACGTGTGTTGACTGATGACCAGTTCTCATAGGTCATTATATTGTGATATCAAGTCATCACGTGGGTACTTGTTAATGAACAAGTTATACTAGACAGACCCAACCTGAGGCTACTCTGTGGATTGTTATCTAAACGTGTCACGAGTAGGTCTCAATTGACAATGGTGTTGTGGTCCTTTGACCTGAAGTCACAACATTCATCAAGTGAGGAAAAGCGTGCTTTGATGCTAACTAAAGTCTTTCTTGAGAAAGGTTGATGATAAGGGTGGTTGTTTGGCACGTTACGAATCATTTGGGTGTTTATGCATGAGCAGATATGGGATTTGTCCTCCTATATAACAGGAGTTGCATCCATGGGCCCCTTGATGGAACTGGACTAAGAAATGCATGGCCATGCTTGGTTGAGTCAATATTTTATATTGGACTCACCATTCTCTGGAAGTCCGTTCTAGATCAGGAAAATTGGATTGAGCTATTATGAGGGTGACACGGTCCATGCCTCTAGTTCTTTCCGGATGTAAGGGACAAAGGGACAAAGACAATGCTGGGACATTGTTCATATAGGCTTATGAGTTATGAACTCTATTGCTGGGGAGCAATGATGCATTGCTAGATTCCGCTCATTATTTATGAGGTTTTTTGTTTGATACTTTCAAGATCAAGTGGGAGACTATTGGAGTTACCATGGTGATCTAGAAGTGGTCAAACATGTAATCTCACTGCCAACGCGATATGAGCCTGCAGGGTCGCACATAAGAGCATGTGGAGAAATTAGAAGATTGACTGTGTTGGTAAGGGTTACCAATCACCATACAGTATGGGGAGTCAGGCAAATGTTGCTAAGGCAAATTCGTCGAGAATCGTCGAGTATGACCCGACGACTCTCGACGAGATCATCGAGAATGATTCATCGAGAATCGTCGAGTATGACTCGACGACTCTCGATGAATTCGTCAAGAATCATTCGTCGCGAATGATTCGTCGAGAATCGTCGAGTGATACTCGACGACTCTCGACGAATTCGTCGAGAATCAAAAATGTTTGATTCCCGGCGATTGGTGATACTCGACGATTCTATCCTTGATTCTCGACGAATCGGCAGATGATTCTCGATGAATTTGTCTGCTGATTCTTGCCGAATCTGGATCTGATTCTCGCCGAATGACTCTGAAACCCTAACTTGGGTGGTCTGCGTATAGCGGTGTTCTTTGGACTGTTTATGCCTTTGGTATAAATAGGGGACTTAGGGTTTTTGGGAAAGAGAGATAATCTATTCACGGGATTCTCCTGTAGACGAATCGAGCCGACGGAAAGAGTTCCACTGATCCACGATCCGCCGAATCCCGACCCCGCCAGACGGAATCGTTCTGCCACTGCCTGTTTGCTCCGCGGACGACCTCATCTCTGGTGACCGTCGCCGATCTTTCTTTCCCTAGAGCAGACCTAGCAGTCCGTGGGAAGTGCAATGGTGCGGTTGATCTTCTTCCCAACCCTTCGTGCGACGAAGCTCGGGGTTCTCCCGCTCGTGTGGATTTCTGCAGAGACGTGGACGTTATTCCACGTAGAACTCGCCACCGACAGGACTCAGATCTTGGAGCACCTTTGTTGAGTTGTGACTCAACACCAAAGAGGTAATTTTGTCTTGTTATTTTGATAACTTCTTGATTCAACATTCATGGCCCGATCCATTTCTCTTTGGGTTGTTCTTGTTTTATTCCTTACACTGCGTGCACAAGTGTTGTGCCAACCTCCATAGAAAACCCAACACTTTTATCCCTATGAAAGTATCTGTTATTGATGCAAATGTCCAGACACCCAAGATATATGCTTAGATTACAAAGGATGAAGTCATTCTTTCCACCATGGACAAGAGGGCTCAGAACATCATTGTTAGTGCAATTGATGATTCTACCCATTAGAATCTGATTCACTGCACAAATGCAAAAGAAATGTGGGACACTCATGTGATCTACATGGAAGGCATAGAGGAAGTCAGGGATGATAGAAAGTCCATGTTCAACCAGGAGTACGAAGTTTTCAGACAGTCCAAGGGAGAAGACATAGCCACCTGTTATGAAAAATTCTTTAGGATAGTGAATGAACTAAGGACCTATAGAAGGATCTTTAATCATTATGAGCTTAATGATAAGTTCCTTAGGTCTCTCACAAAAGTAGGAAACAAAAATTTGTGCCATCAAAGAAGTTTCCAAGCTGGGTGACACTCCACCCCACACCCTTTTTAGTAAACTGTTGTTATATGAGATGTAGTTAACTATCAAGAAAGAGGAGGATACCAACTACAAGTCTCAGGCCAAATAGAAGTTTGTGTCTTTAAAAGCTGAAGCCTTTAATAAAAGTAGGAGGAAGACCCCTCTCCTCCAAGAAGAACAGCAGATTCAAACTGCTCTGAATTAGAAGCATCAGACAGCAACATGTCTGATGAGGACTTTGTTTTCTTCTCTAGGCAGCTTCATAGGTTGATGATGAAGAAGCACTGGAACAGCAGACCCTCCTCCTCAGAACATCACTGGAAGAAATCCTCCAAGAAGGACAGGTATGGATCTAAACTTAGTAAACAAAATTCCACTAATATTATTTGTTACTGCTGCAGCAAGCCAGAGCATATCAATGTTGATTGCCTAGTGAAGAGAAGGGATGATAGTGAGAAGAATTCTCGCCAAAAAGCACAAGGGCAAGTAAGAATACTCCTTTGTGGCTAAGAAAGATAAAAGCTGGACAGACTCATCATCATCTGATTTTGAAGAAGAGGAAGCCTACATTGGGCTAGTTATTATTGCTGCTAAAGATAAAGATGTTATAACAGGTGAAGTCTATCCTCCAGTGAGGAATGGAATCAGGGACCCTCTGACACTATCAGACAGTGACTCAGAGGTGGATTAAGAGGCCCACAACTACAGAGGGCTTATGGAAATGATTGATGAAGAGGGAAGCTAGGATCAGCCTTGTCAAAGAAAGGTACATTACCTATCCAGTTCTTTGTCTGGGTATTAGACAAGTCCTTGTATAGAATCCTCTTCATCTAATGGTGAAGATGATTCTTGCTCAGAAGGTGATGTCAATCAACTGATTGACATATATGCTGAACTTCTTGATTCCTTTAAAAAGTGCAAGAAGTTTACTAAGGTACAAACTAAGGAGATTCTGTCTCTTCAGCAAGTTGCTTCCCACCTTGCTGAAACAATATCTGTGCTGAATTAGACCATGAGGGAACTTAGTCAACTAAAAACCCTTTCAGGCATCCAGATGAAGGCTATCAAGAGCAAGAATAGTCTTATTAGAGATCTTGAGGAAAATCTCAAGAGGGAGAAAGGTATTGTGTCTAGTTTCTCACAGCCCAATACAGTGTTGTCCTTGATAGACTCCTCCTCACAGAAGGGAAAGAAGGGGTTGGGCTTTAAGGGTAATACAAGACCAGCCCATCCCAAAGGGAAAGGGAAAGTTCCAGTTGTGCCAATGGAATCTAGGCCACCTATACCATTCAAGAGGGTGATATTCCCCTCAAATAGGTATGAACAGGAAAGTATATATGGTCGCTATATGAATGGTGGTTCCACAAGTGGAAAAAAGATGATCTTAGCCATTATGGAAGGTATAGCAGGGTGAGTGCCTTTAAGGATGCCCCTGAAGAAATTCAAATGGCCCATCATTGACCATTTGTTTTTGGTGATACAACCCCCTCTCTCGAAAATGTGGTTGCAGCCAATTCTCAGAACCTGTCAGCTCATTATCTGACTAAGGGTCAGACTGCCAGCTTGCCTAATATGGTTGTTTCTAATGCTATCATCGCACTTTTACAAGCTTTACCTCTTTATTCCACAACTATTGAACTTCTAAATCCTCTATGCAGACTGGACGGACTTTTATGCTCAAGTCCTCTTCTACCGGCACCGCCGCCGGCTCGACCACAACACTTGTCCCCATCAAAGCTTTCCTTACAACTGAAACTTAGAAGACATCGTGAAATCCACTCAATTATGGGGTCAATGCTAATTGATAGGCTACTTCTCCATTGCGTTCTGTAACTTCGAATGACCCCAAAAACCTCTGACTCAACTTCCTGAGTCGTCGAATCTGTGAAACACCATTGAACAGCTTAATCTTTAGATACACCCAGTTGCCTACCATGAACTCCACGTTCCTATGGGGCTCATTGAAATACTTTGCCTGCCGATCCTGAGAAACCTTAATACGCTCCTGAATTTTTGCCACCACCGCTTTTCCCAAGAGATTGGTGTCCCCCGCCTCTATCTATAACATCAATATTCTACACCGCCTTCCATACAAGGCCTTGTATGGCGCCATCTTAATACTCGCCTGAAAACTATTATGGTAGGAAAACTCCACCATGAAAAGGTGATCTTCCCACCTCTTGCCAAAATCAAGGGTATACATTCTTAGCATCTCTCTTATTGTACGATTCTTCTTTTTCGTTTGACCATCGGTTTGAGGATGGAATGTCATACTAAACTTGAGCTTTGTGCCCAGACTCTTCTATACCAATCTCCAGTCTTGGGACGTTAACCGTCCATCGCGATCACTAACAATACTCTTTGGAATTCCGTGCAATCACACAATAGTGCGAACATACAGTTCTACCAGCTTTTCCACGCTGTCCTCCTTCCGATTCGGGATGAAGTGAGCCACTTTGGTCAAATAATCAACGATCACCCAAATCATATTGTTACCCTGCTGCGACCGAGGTAAGCCATACACAAAATCCATGGAGATGATATCAAATTTCCACTCAGGAATAGGAAGAGGCTTCAGGAACCCGCCTGACTTTTGACACTCAGCCTTCACTAAGGAACAAGTTTGGCACCGACTCACATACAAAGCTACTTCCTGCTTCAAACCAGACCACCAAAAGGATTTTTTTCATATCCAAGTACATCTTTGTACTGCCCGAGTGAATGGAGTACTTCGTGAAATGGGCCTCAAACATTAACTCCTCACGGAGCATTCCGAACTGCGGTACACATAACCTTCCATACTTATTTAAGATCCCACCAGCCATCTCCCAGGTATTACCCTCACCTTTTTGAGCTTCCACGACAAATGGTTGGAACTCTGCATCCACATTGGTCGCTTTCCAGATATGATCAAATAAGTCACTTTGCAACTAGATTTAGTTCAACCGAGCCATGCGAGACTCGCCTCTTGCTACACATTCAATGTCGAGGGACTCAAAATCCCACACCAACCGCTCATCATGAGCTTTAATCCAATTCCCTTATCCAGAATACTTACTACTAAAGGCATCGGCCACCACATTTGCTTTGCCCGACATATACTAAATAGTCACGTCATAGTCCCCAAGGAACTCGACCTACCAGCGATGCTGCATGTTCAAGTCTTGAGCTTTAATTCATCATGAGCTTTAATTCAATTCCCTTGTCCACTTTCGCATCGTACACATAGTGCCTCCATAAATTTAACGCAAAAAACATCGCCACCAACTCCAAGTCATGCAAAGTGTAATTCCTCTCATGTGGTATCAACTGTCTAGATCCAAAGGCTATCACATTGCCATATTGTACTAGCACGCAACCCAAACCGCAACCTAACGCGTCACTGAAAATCTAAAATCCTTCAATCCATTTAGGGAGACTTAGGATTGGATCCAACATCAACCTTTTCTTAAAGGTGTCAAACTCTTGATTGCACTCCTGAGTCCATACAAACTTCTGGTCCTTACGAGTTAGAGTAGTGAGAGGCAGAGCTATCCGCGAAAAGTTTTCAACAAATCTTCTATAGTACCCGACTACTCCAAGGAAACTTTGGACTTTTGCCACGGTACTCAGAACTGGCCAATCCCTGATGGACTCAACTTTCGTTGGATCCACCACCACCCCATCGCAACTAATCACATGTCTTAAAAATCCCACCCTCTCCAACCAGATCTCGCACTTCGAGAACTTTGCATAAAATGGTTCTCTCAGAGTCTGCAAGACTATTATCAAATAAGCCTCATGCTCTGCCTCTGATTTGGAGTATACCAAAAAATCATCAATGAAGACCACCACAAATGAATCTAAGTACTTCTGAAACACTCGGTTCATCAAATCCATGAATACCGATGATGTGTTTGTCAACCCGAACAGCATCACGGAGAACTCGAAGTGTCCATACCTCATATCAAAAGCTGTCTTAGGTATGTACTCATTTCAAATCCACAACTGATAGTACCCTGACTTCAAGTCCAACTTAGAGTACACCACAGACCCCACCAACTTGTCAAACAGGTCATTTATCCGTGGAATCAGATACTTATTCTTGACGGTCAGTTTATTCAGTTCACGGTAGTCTATGCACAGCTGCATACTACCATCTTTCTTCTTCACAAACAACACTAGTGTGCTCCATGGAGATGAGATAGGTCTGATATACCCCTACTCTAACAGTTTCTACAACTGTACTTTAAGCTCGGCCAACTCCTTCGGTGTCATACTAAAAGGAGGACGTGACACCGGTCTAGCTCCTGATACTAACTCAATTGAGAAATCGATCTCTCATCGAGGAGATGTTCCAGGAATCTCCTCGGGAAACACATCCTCGAACTCTACTACCACCAGCAATTCTCCAATTGATAGCTTGGAAAGTATAACTTCTAATAATGCTACGAAAGCTACTCCTCCCTAGTTAACTTCCCGCACCAATTGCATGACCGAAATAAAGGAGCAGGCCACTCCAATGAGGCCCTCAAACTTGAATTTTGTCTTTCCTTCGCTCCTTAGGATCACAACCTTTGATAGAAAGTCAATGCTAACCCGCTACTCTGCAATCCAGTCCATCCCCAAGATTACATCAAACTCAGCTAACGGTAGGACCATTGCTACCAATATGAAGTCAACTCCTTCTAAAATCCATCCAATACGCCCTTTCGTCCTGGTAGTCATGAAAGACCCATTGGAAATGCACACTCTAAGCTCTGCATTTGCTGAAAAAGGCTCGACCCCAATTCTCAGGATAAAGCTTTCCACAAGAAAGGAGTGTGATGCTCCCGTGTCGAACAATACCCTAGTGGGGTACCCCAGAACTAGCACGAAGCCTAATACATAAGCAACACAAATAAAATTATCGAAATTCTAAAGCCAGTAAACAAACTTAACCTTTCTCATACCTGTCACCACATCAGGTTGTCGAATCGCTTCTAGTTGCCCAAGGTTGTAAGACCTTGACTTTACGGGTTAGAACCATGAAGCTCTCGACTCTGCCATTTTCCCTTTTTCCGCGATGCTGGGACCGTAACGCACTGACTGCTCCTGCCTTGGCTCTTGTTGAGCACCACCCTCGGTACAAAATCGAGCTATGTTGTGTGACTTGCCACACGTGTTGCATGTAGGTGGTCCCTTGAAGAGAGATCCCCCTGACATTATACTGCTCTTCTCCCATGACCTGAAGGGATGGGGCTTCTTCTTCCACTCACTCCCTTCAGACTTCCCTTGAGATTGAGAAGGCTCTCCCTCTCCCGGCTTGATCTCAAGTCCCTTGTGATGTTGGGTTCGCTCCGTATCACTTTCCAATGTCCTGGCAGCCTAAATCAACTCATTGAAACCCGCATTCTTCATAGCTATAAGGGGTTGTCTCAAATTCTCTCTCAACCCATGGTAGAAGAGATTGTCCCTCTCCTCATCATCTTCTAAGGTCATTCCCACATAATGACCCAAATAAGTATATTCCTGTACGTACTCATTCACAGTCTTATCACGCTGCAGCAAGTGTAGAAACTGCCTCTGAAGGGCTAACCACGTCGACATAGGGACATACTTCTTTAAGAAGGCATTCCCGAACTCATAAATGAACGGGGTGTGTCCAGGAAACTAGCGTCCTCTATGGATCACCCACCACAGCTTGGCATCACCATCTAACATGAAGGTCATGAACTGAGATTGCCTCTCTTTTGACGTCTTTGCTGCCCTCAAAAGTTCCTGATTCCTCGCTAACCATTCCTCTACATCATTCAGTGTACCGACTCCCTTGAATGTTGGAGAATAGAAACATAGAAAATACTTCATCTGTCGGTCTCCCTGCCCAATAACTACTCTCACAGCCAACAGCTTTGCCGGCCTGGCTCCTTCTCCTGGTATGACCGGTGTCACATCTGGGGTAATGGGAGTCGTTACCTGTGCAACAGGTATCACAAACTACACTGTCGCTATAGCTTAGGCTGCTACCATTGCCTCTTCAAGCATGCGACAAAAATTGGCCGGGGTCACACCCATGCCCATAGGACTCGGAGCAGTAGCACTGCTCGCCGAAGGCTCCTCTTGAGGCCTCAACATCCCGCCTCGTCGCTTGCAAAAGCAAGGTAAAATAA
Source organism: Platanthera zijinensis (assembly GCA_039513925.1). NCBI lineage: Eukaryota > Viridiplantae > Streptophyta > Magnoliopsida > Asparagales > Orchidaceae > Platanthera > Platanthera zijinensis. The sequence continues at coordinate 110,939,878 of CM077084.1, read as the reverse complement.
GAATCAGCTTATATTTTCAAAACATAGACACTAGGACACTCATGGTCCCACAATACTCCTATGTGGATAACTTCTTTACACGATCCAAATATGTCAAATCGACCACTAATCCTTACCCTGGACACTAACCTGGCTCTAATACCAAAATGTAACACCTCTCATATAATGACCATATAATATGGGTCCGGCCGGGGCTTTAGAACATATAGACGCCACTGCTTTAACATTACAAAGTGATATAAAAGAGCAATGCATCTCAAAACTTAGAACAACAACAGCGGAAACCCATAAACACCAGAAGTTATCCACTATCACAAGAGTATCGAAACTGCCTTAAAGACTTACAACAATCATGATTCCAAAAATTGAAACATATACAAGTATAGTAACCTGCTTTAGCACTCCTAGGTTATCTCATCATGCAAGCTGGATTACAGTATATGAAGTAAAGCATTCAACAAAACATAAGTAAAAAAAAGAGAATCCATTTCATGAGACTTAGGCCTTTTTTGCCAGCGAGCTTGCTCCCGCTTTCAATCCTTGCCCTGTAATAATTTTTTGTAATGTGGGTAAGAAAAGGCTGACCTCAACTATGTAACCAACACATCTCCTCCCGGCCATCCCTAGCGTACCCCGGGGCACTCCATCACCCTGCATGTCAGTACTTTGTATGCAAATATTTTTATATAATTAGTGTAAAGAAACAGGTTGGGATGTCACAAACATCAAACACGTTTCTAGGTTGAGCATTTAATAAAAAGGGGCCTACCATGCAGTATGTATGCAAACCTGGGGTTCATCGAAGGCACCCTATAACACATGAATTTTACACATTATCATGCATCATCACATCAAAGCACACAGGTACTTCCATTTTCCCATAATGACATTCAAGCCGCAACACAAAACACTTGTCTAGGCCCCACCTGCTTGTGGGTTTCAAAACCCTAGCTTGCCTGCAAGCTCTGACTTCTCACATCAGGATTCCGTCACACAAACAAACTGATACTAAGAACCCTTGCTTGACCCAACCCGCTCGTGAGCTTCATCGTCCGGGCTTGTCAAAAAGTTTGATGTTCTCGTCAGTTTCTCAGAAGGGGACTTTTCTCGCCGGGACACTCTCCACACATGACTTGCATATCACGGGCTAGCCAGCCAACCATAGAACATAGTCTTTCCCACCCTAATCCGCCATTCGTTCTCACACGAAATAAAGGGGGCAAACATCACAAACAGCTTCTTTCCGCAAACGGATTTCTAGAAAAATCCTTAAGGTTTGTTATGAAACATCATCGAGTCGGACTAACAGTTGAGAATACTGCTTCACCCACAATGCCTAATCAACTAGCGGAGGGGACTTTTAATGCAACTTCATGTCGGTGTTGGACACAATCGACCCGGTGGCTCCTCTTGAACCATGGCAAACTGAACCACTCTCATTTGAGAGATATGGTGCTTAAATGCTTGAGAGAAAAATAAGATAAAGCAGATGATATGCACGCATCCTAAAGACCGAGAGGAGAAATGTCATTACCTTACGAATCCTCTTCCTAACCATGGAGATCTTGCTTTGCACGGATAGAAATGTGCGCCATCAAGTCCTCTCCACGGATCTGGCCTCGGTTCGAGGAACAGAGGCTCGAAGCTTCGCTAAAGAAGGAGAAAGTCCTTCTTCCTCCTCCAAAACCTCTCTCCTAAACCCTAACTCCCACTCAAAATGAGAAGAATGAGGGAAAGAAACCTTTCAACCCTTCTTAAGCCTCTTCGACAAAGTGTCCTAGGCAATAGGATTTCATCCCAAGAAGGATCAAACGGCCTAACCTAGGCGTTAAGAAATTGCTCCCGCATGCTACCGCCGAGAGGTGGATACCAACCGCGCCGCGATAACTTCACGAGCCATCGATCAGAAAATAATGCAGCACAATCGTCGGCGGTAGTAATACCGCTGTGCAGTAACACACTCAACGCTTAAAGGCTACCGCCGAGCGGTAATTATCTAAAGTTGCGCGCTACCACTCGACACACTCGATGCTTACCATTCAGTGCACTCAACGCCTTCCACTCAGCGCCTCTACTCAACACAAAAGGCTACCATCGGGTGATAGTGACCTATCGTCGCTTAGTATTGTCCAGAGCCTCAAGTCCAAAAAACTGGGGTTTTATATAGTTGATAACTGATCAGCCTCTGATCCCTCTGATACCATGTAAAAATTTGTGATAAGCGGAAAACAGGACACCAGGCACAGGAACACTCAACATATCTGAGCCCAAGTAACCAAATACAACTAGAAGAGCAAGAATCTTGTACTATAAAAAATCTTTATAGAGCGAGGCATACATGGAGAGACATGATTCGTCGATGTATCCCATTGAAGCAGAAAAAATACAAGGCATAGAAACAAGCCGCGCGGTCTCAAAGGGAAGCTGCCGACTCTACTGAGCTGCCTAGGGAGTCCGCTAAAGCTGCCTAGCCGCAAGATCGCAACCAAATCGCGCGGGCAGCCCGTTATTCCTGTAAGACCCCTTTTGTTTTGCTTTTCCACTGGTTCTTACGCCCAGAACCACCAATTTGCAGTGACACCGACACATGGGAGGGTCGCCACTACAAAACGTCAATTCTACCGGCAATGAAGATCATCAAGAAGTACAAAAAAGATTAAGTAAAGTCCACAATTACAAATAGCATATGAAATAGAAATCACAGTAATGTCCACATGAAAATAAAAGTATTTAAATAGATCAGTAAGTAGGAATATAAACGGGATTATGCCCGGTACAACAAATCCTCATTACAATCCTCTCGCGGAAGCTAAGAAAATCTAACACTCACGAAGCCAGAGACTGGTGCTCCCGTACTAGACCGGCCCACCTCTATGTGCATCGTGCTCCGCTGGTGCTGCATCTCCTATTGTTTCTTCCTGTCTCCCATCCGAAGCCCCTGAAATGTTTGGTCCACCGACCGTTAGTCATAAAGACTAAGCCAACTATCATCCCCGCCTCGCCCCCGCGACTCCTATGAACCGTGTGGGAGGAGGTATAGGGAAGCTTTTGAGGGTGGATAGTAAACAAAGCATGTGACAGTGGGACTATCTAGCAAGTACATTATAGCATCTATACAACTATAAAAGAGAGGGCAAGCTAGATGTTCTAGTAGTAATGAAAATAAGTAGAGTATAGCAGTAAATGTATGAAAAGTAAACTAAGAAATAGGTAACCTTAACTTATAAGAATGTCCATACAAACTTATAAGTTAAGGGGTCTTTTGCAAGACTCCCATCGTATAAAAATTCCCATACCAATTTATGCGATGGGGTGTCAGGTTGTATATGAGTATATGTGTAGTGATATGTTATGTCATGATTCATGCAAGTACAACACACGCACACGATAATATGAGCACAGACCTTTAGTTCCCCCATTTTGGAAGCTAGCATCACTCCTAGGAGCCTCTGCCGTGGCAAACGGAGACAGTGGGTCAGGCCACCCCACTCCTAGACGGGTATTCACACCACTAGGCCTAGCCCTTACATATGCCCCTTAAGGACACACCGGGGTCTCCGCGTACTATGCATACCCACCACCAGTATTTCCCTTGGCTATGTATAAACCACACTCGCCAAGTCAGCATACTGACGTCGGTGTGAACGAATGTCAAATACCAAAGACCCACCACTTTTATGCACATGAAACCAAGAATTCCCAAGCCATTGGCTCCCCGGACTAACCTAACCAAACTAGCCTCCCAAAGTATCTAGGACTTCACTTTCACTCATCCAGACCAGGTACACCAACTAGGAACTACGATGGGCTGAAGCCCAAAGCTCCCTTTCGAAAGGTACTTATTATTATTGGTATCTACCCAATCCAATCCCACTTAGTGTTATACTGAATTGGACCCTAATGTATTTTGACTCTTCAAGGGAAAGATGATCCATCGTCGGTCCAGAGCACAACTCTGGTCTTGCACAATCGGGCTCACAAATCCTACCTTCTCTTGGTGACCCTATTCATTCTCATCCAGACCAGGTACACCAACTACCCTTTCCCATAACAGGTTTCAGATATTACTCTACCTTTACAGTTTCTACTATGTGCAGACCGACTTACCTACGTGATGAGTATGAGTGTTGACCCCTTTAAATATTCATCTAATTGACCTAAGATTATTACTGCTGTTCTATCATAATGTTTTAGGAATAAATCCATAATATAATATTTTTCATAACTTAATTGTTATTTAATTTATTTTGTGCAAAATAAGGCTAACAATGCTTTTGAACTACAAGTACACTTTTATATCTAGGTATTGCCTTAGAAAAATTATGTCATGTGCATGTAATCAAAATAACAATAAATATTGAATTTATCCGATTTCCAATAATGTTTTGGCTTCCAAAAAAAATATGGAACAACCCACCATAATAATAGAATAAAGAGGGAAGTACTAACTTTATTCATCCAAATATTATAAATAATTTACCACATGCTAACAATGACCAGAAAGGTCTACTGCCAAAAAATCATAATTTTATAAGTCCATTTGGTTACATAAATAAATTTCTTAAAGATATTCAACATGGGCCACTTTATGTACGAACCTAAATGAAATACCTTCCAATAATTCTATAAAAATTTACAAAATATTATAATGCCCTAAAACGTCCTATAACCAAGTTTTACAAATTTCCAGTGTGTAACAAATCCATAATTAATTTTCTTACAATTAGGGCAAACATTGAGGTTGTGAATAAAGTACCAAATATATCAATCCAAAATTCTTAACAAAATTATCAGAGAACAATAACATCAAATTAGGCTCCCTGCCCAATTTTCAAGGGCAACTAAGAATATTTAAATATGAAATTCTATTTTAAAATAAAGTTCCCTAATTAATCCTTAATTAACTCAGAGGTGATAAATATTCCTAAAAATACCAATAAAATTATCTACGACTTATTACCACACTATGAAGTAGTCTACAAATTTTCAAGTTGATCCAAGGACATATGACCCCATCTCTTTCTCAATACTCAAAAGGACATCCCTAGGGTTATACTAGGGTTTGTGGGTATATCAACCCCAAACCACCCAAAACCACTGGTGTGGGGGGTTAAAAGTGACTACAAGTCAGTGGCTAAATTTTCACCATAATTAGTTGAGAAATAGTCACTCACTCCACCTAGTGCACCTTTGACCTAATTTACCCTTAAGGGACAAAAGTTTGTTCACACCAATACCTACCCAAATCAACCCCAAATGGGTTGATATTTTTACCAGGGACATATATTGACACTAAGGGCCATCCACCAAAATCTAGGTTTATTTTGAGGTCATTAGACACCTGTATTAATCCATACCTATATAATTTAATTTTACAAAAAATATATAAAAATGTCCTCCAAAAATTCACATTTTTGGATATGTTATAAGTAAAGGTAATAGTGGCTCTCATACAATTTTCAAGTCATTTGAACAAGTGTTTTGGTGGGGGCACTCAATTTAATCTCCGACTAGCCCTATGTATAGTCTGCACCATTTTGAGTGTTGCGGTCAGACCACTTACCCAAATGAGTTGAAATTAATTTTAAATAAAGTAGACATCAAGGGCTATAATTTCATATAAAGCATTTTATCTGAATTTTCCTCTAAGTATTTTTAATATTTAAAACCAAACACCACAGAAATTGTGACAGAAATGAAATAAAATGAAATAATATATTCCTAAACTATATAAGATTGCACACGATTCTTTGCGCAAATCCAGTCATTGCCCATCATCATCCCCAAGGCACCAACAATCCAGATCAACCCATCCTGGAGCAACTTATAGGCCAATTTCCCGACCACCCAGCAACCTCCCTGGCCGGCCACCGCCACCACCACCTCTGTTGAGGTGGGGGCTATCGATTGGCGGTGACACGGCCGTCGGAGGGGCCATTTCCGGCGAACCTGCAACCACTCAAATCTCAAGGAAATTCTTCAAAATTGCTCACTGGATCGGTCTCAATTGAGCCCGATATCTGCCCTAGTTGATCTAAGAAGCTAGCACAGAGGGAGAGGGGGAGAAGTCGACCTTTTAAGAGGCGTGAAGCCTTTCCGATCGACAGGACGCCATTGCCAGTGGTCGTGTCGTTTGGTGCTCTGTAACTGCACTATGGGAAGGCTTGGCTGCTTCAGGGGAAGTGTGGAAAAGGCTGCTGGGGGTCTGGGAAGCTTTTAAAATAACCAAATGGGGGAGGGGAGGAGTCAAGCTTCAATGGCCATTAATGGACATTTTCGGCCATTATGAAAAGCTCTGTATACAGCCAACTAGGGGGCTAGTTATGGCTATTTTCCTCCTCTAAACAAAAGGGGGGAGATGTATCAGGCCATTAGGATTGAAGAGAGGAGGCCTTTGGCCTCCCTTGTCCATGAATGGCCTTCACTCCTCTCTTTCTCTCTCCTCCATTAAAGGACAAATGGAGCTTTATCTCTCCTTGTCATCATTTAAAGAATTTAGGTGGTATTTTAGGTAAATATCAACCCCTAAGGCTGATGGGCCATTCCAATTTGGCTTAGCCCAAATAGATTGGGCTAGGTAAGATCAACTTGAGCTAACTTGACCTAACTTAGGTTGAGTTGACTTTGGTCAAATTAGCCTTTAGGGTTGATCCCCTTTAGGTACTTTGTGTCTCATTGGCCTCCCCTAAGGTCTAAGAATGGTTGGCTAGGGTTGGTTTGGCACCTTGGAGGCCACTTGACCCTTAATTAGGGCACTATGACCATTTTAGGGCTACAGTTGACTTTGGTCAACTTGACCTTTTGGGTTTACCCCATTTGATCCTTAGTGACCCATTGACCTCGCTTAAGGGTTAGGAAGGTATAGGTGGGGTCCATTTAGCTAAGGGAAGGTCAATTGACCATGAGTAGGTCAGCTTGACCCATTTAGGGTTATGGTGGACTTAGGACAACTTTACCACTTTGATTGCCCCCAATGGGTCCTTGGTGACTCATTGGCCTACCCTAGGGTTAGGGGTCCCATGGTGGGCTCATGGAGTCAAGTTGAAGCCCTAAAGTCAAGCCCTATGGTGGGTAATTGAAAATTACTATTTGCAGCCCAAGGTAGTTTTCTCCTTCATGCCTAGGTTCATTTGGTATTCTTGGGCATCTTAGGGTTTTGTCATGACCTAGTCATGACAAAACCACTTTTAGGCGTCTAGAAGTTTGAGGGATGTTGCATGTGGGGTCCATTTAGCTAAGAGAAGGTGAAAGTCACACTAGTGCCAACTAACTTCACCTATGGGGGGATAGGTGATGCGCATTATTTTTGTGGGATTAAAATTTTACCTGCACAATAAAAGAAAACAAACAAAGCACAGAAAGACACAGGCAGATATAGTGGTTCCCTGACTTGGGTACGTCCACTTTCCCCCTTCGACCTATCTCCCAACCAGGGACGACTCGGTCACTTCACCAACCTGATTGAAATCCAATCCTCACACAAATGGAAGGAACCCTTCCAACCGAAGGAGTCACCACTCCTCCACCACAGATTGCACCCAACCCTTACAATGAGGTACCAACGTTCCTTTATAATAAAAGTAAAAATGGAATGTATAAAATACAAACTACTATTGGAGCGCTTGGTGTCCATCTTCGTTCGATGATGCGTTCTTGAAGAAGACGAAGAGTCCACGACCTTAGCTCTCACTTGGAAAGGATCTCCCCGAGATCGGCGGCGGCAAAGCTTGTGGCAGCGATTCTATCAAGATCGGCGGCTGCAAAGGAGATCGGCAGCGATGCTTTCGAGATCCAAACTTCGTAGCAAAGCTAGCAAGGTCTACCAACGGTCTTACTTGGATCAATCGTCTCAATCGATTCGAAAGGGGAAGGTATTCCTGTTCAACAAATCAAGAGACAAAGGATCTCAAGATAGACACGTGAGACGCGTTGCTTGGCTAAGCTTCTGTCGCCAGGAGATCAGGAAGAATCAATGATAAGCGGCAACGACTACCTTCACGAGCGGCGATGGCGGCGGAAGAAATACCGCGATTGATTAGGTCACACGAGGCGGCCGATCCTTTTCTTGGTGTTTGCTGCTGTTTACTGTTAAAAATATACGAATATATATACCTTAGGTCATCCTTTATGACCGTTGTGGGCCCCACCAAAAGTAGCCCTAAATCCGGTTCAAAACAGCGCCTGTACATTTGGTCCGGTCCAGCGCGCAAGTGAAAATCGCCTAAGGCAAATTCGGCGGGAATCAATGGTGATTCTCAACGAATCAACGAGAATCACTAATGATTCCCGTTGAATTCTACTTAGAGGATTTCTAGCTGAAAAGCAAGCCATCCGGAGTGAACCGACGAGAATCATCATCCATTCTCGACGAATCGTCGAGAATGCAGAGTCATTCTCGACAATTCAGACTTGGCAGATTCCTTGAAGGCGTTGAATCAGCCAGGTGATTCTCGCCGATTTTGACTTGGCAGAATCCTTGAAGGCATTGAAAGCGTTGAGTCAGCCGGATGCAGTCGACGAGAATCGGTGAGTGATTCTCGACGAATCGGCGAGAATCGGTGAGTGATTCTCGACGAATCGGCGAGAATCACTCGTGATTCTCGTGATTCTCGTCGATTCGGCGAGAATCACTTAGTGATTCTCGTCGAATCTAACTTAGACGATTTCTCGTCTTTATTCCCGTGAGTTGCTTTGACCCATCCTTGCTCCTTGTCTGCTCTTGATCTGTCTCAGCCCTGTACTTGAAAATAAGTACACTCTAATAGAGAGAGTACACGTAAGCCAACACACTGATCTGCTCAATGAGGGATTACGTTGCGCAGACCCGTGTATATTGACCTACTGCACCCTGACATTGGTGTGTACTTAGAGTGGAGTAACTGCAAGCACAACTTAAAGATATATCATCAAATATATTGTGAATTAATCTTAGCTTGACAAGTGGCTTCCTCAAATCCAAGTAATTATGGATACAATACCCAACAGAAGGTCAATTGACCCTAAGTAGATCAGCGACCCATTTAGGGTTAGGGTGGACTTAGGTCAACTTAACCACTTTGATTGCCCCCAATGGGTCCTTGGTGACTCATTGGCCTACCCTAGGGTAAAGGGTGCCATGGTGGGGTCATGGAGTCAAGTTGAAGCCCTAAAGTCTAGCCCTATGGTGGGTAATTGAAAATTACTATTTGCACCCAAGGTAGTTTTCTCCTTCATGCCTAGGTTCATTTAGTCTTCTTGGGCTTCTTAGGGTTTTGTCATGACCTAGTCACGACAAAACCACTCTTAGGGGTCTAGAAGTTTGAGGGATGTTACAATTCCATTATTGAGAAGAACTCAATCCGTTGAACTGTAAGCCGCCTGACCGCGAAGTAGCCTAGCCGCCAAATCACGCAAACTGCTGCTGCCACCGAACAGAACAAGCCACTAGAGGCGAACATCTTATTGAACTAAGAAATAAGTTGATGAAGAGAAGACTGCATGGTCGCAAGCCGCGACCTGCTGCTAACTGCTGGCTGTAAACCGCAGAATCCATACTTACTCTGACCGAAGTCAGAACAAAGTCCCTGGCTCCTCAGCACTATCTACACAACTATTCACTCGGTGTATTGTTGATGTGATAGGGGGTCCTATTTATAGGCACGCAGAGGAGTGTGATAAACACCCTAGTTGATAAAATCACCACCCTATTCACTGTGAGTACCAAGTGTATCCGCCAAGCCGCGGATACATAACCATACCGCCGAGACTAGGGTAGACAGCCAGTCCGCCAAGGTCGCACCACTAAGGCCGGATACCAAGCCAATTCGCCTTTTCGCCAAGGCAATGTCAGACTTGATCGCCATACAGTCGGACTCTGCTAATACTGCCCCAGTCCGCCCACCTGCGGACATAGCTTAAGTCTGCACACGCCCGCGGACAACACTCTTGTAAGACCCCCTTTTTTTCTTTTTAAACACCGGGGCCTTAGGCCCAGAATTGCCGCTTTGCGGTGATACCTTCACACCCTGAAGGGGTCATCACCGCGAAGCGCCGATTCTGCTGGCCGATTCGATCACGGGAAAGCAGCAATAGTAGAGTAAATACAAAAATGAGTAAAACTCTAACCATAGAATCCACAATAAAGATCACATCAGAGTTAATAATATCTCCACGAAGGGAGAGTCCATAGAAATAATATAAAAGGTACTGAAAGTAAGGGCTTAGGCCCGATACATCATAATCTTCACTATAGATCACTTAAGCGGAAGCAAACTATAACATCAAATATAAGTCGGGACTCACAGTCCCAGCTGGCTGAAATCCAGAGCTAGCCTGCCCCATCTCCAAACGGGCCGACCTCCGGGGCTGCTCCTCCATGCTGGGCTCAACGATCCCCTAAATTATATGGTCCGAAAACCGTTAGTCATAAAAACTAAGCCCTATCATCCCCTACCGCTTCCCCCATGGCTCCTAGGTACCGAGCGGAGAGTAAGAAAGGAAAGGACATAAAAGTGGAGATGAAATCAAAGGAACAGGTTGCAGCGGAACTAACCTTGCAATTATATAATAAATAATGGCAATAAAAGAAAGTAGGAAATGCAACCTTAACTTATGTGCGAAAGCGCATAAGCAAAGAGATCTTCTGCAGGGCTCCAATCGTATTAAGTGTCCCATACCACTTATACGTTGGGGTGTCGGTTATCAAACAGCAATATATATATATTGAATTTAACTTTAATTTATAAACTTTTCCACACAAGCTTATAGACCAAGGGGTCGTTTTGCAAGTCCTAATGTATAAGCGTCCCATTCCACTTATACTTTAGGTGTCAAGATTAAATGAATCGATTATGCTATAACATGCAAGTGGGTATGATGGAACATGTAAGTGCAACTCACACACCCGACTCTGTGCACACAGACCTTTAGTTCCCCCTTTCGGAGTCGTTACCTCCTAGGATACCTCCGTAGTGGCAGACGAAAGCGGTGGGTTGGGCCTCGCCCACCTCAAAACAAGTATAGCACTACTGATCTGACCTATCGTACACCTCAACGCTTGGTGCATAATGCGGACTACTGCGTACTCTTGCCAACTGGACCGCTGGACTAAGCTTTGGTGAAGTGTAAAAACCACACTTGCCGAGTCATCGTACTGGCGTAGGTGCTACGAAAACCCAGTACCGAAGACCCACCACCTTAATTTTCTTTCCTTTCATGCACATGCAAATTTAATCGTAATAAAAAAAACCGAGCCGAAGCCCCTCGGACCAAAACGTCCGTCTCTTTACCAATCGAGTCGAAGCTCCCCGGACCATTCTGTCCGTTTCTTAACCAATCGAGCCGAAGCTCCCCGGACCATTCCGTCTGTCTCTTAACCAATCGAGTCGAAGCTCCCAACTGTCATCCTGTGCTAACAGTGTTTGTGAAATGTGCAACCCTAATTACTAAGTTACTCTTATCAGTTTGTTAATATAGTTTACGTTAGCCCAGGACTGCCCCCGGTATTCCCTGTAAAGGGCTCTCAAATGCCATTAGGAACTATGATGGTAGCTGAAGCACATCGTTCCCTTTTGCAAGGAACTTATTGTTATTGGTTGATTCCCTTAACCCATTCCCTTCTCATATTACAGTGGGCTAATCCTAGGGTGATTTTGACTCTTCCTCTCCTCGGGAAAGACAATCTTTCATCGAACCCGAACACCTATAGACTCTAGCCAAACCACTTCTCACCACTCTTCCTATCCATTTATAGTGAAATCATCCACATCAATCCACCCAATTAAAATGACTAACTCCAACAACTATCCCAGATCATGTCCTATTGTAATATAACGTTTTGCTATATGCAGACCAACCTAAGCTATATGTCAAACCGAATAGGAGATAATCTAGATAATCATCCAAATGCCCTAAAATATTTACTGGAGACTTATCATGACACAAATAGACTAAATCCAGAAAATTGTAATTTTTCTAATTTATCTGGCATTTAATTAATTTCCTTTAAAGCTTCTAAGGGCTACCAATTGAACATGAAGTGCACTTTTTAGGTATGTATAAAGCTTCATAAAATCATGATAAATCCTAAACCACAATTTAACAATAGAGCCAAGATATAACAATTTTTCCAGTAATTTAAGGGCTCTAATTTAATTTGTGTAATAAATCCTATCTCCTTTCATTAATGAAGTAAGTGCAGTAAATAATCATCCAAAAATTCTTAATTAATCTTCTAGAGCATAAACTGTCCTAAAAATGTCAGTGGCCAAATTTCATAATTCTTCAATGTGGATTGAGCCCTAGAATAAATAATTACCAAAACCTTAAAAGGCTATATTTGTGAAGCAAGTATTGTAAATACTCTTCTACAAATCATGAATAAAATTATACAACTAGATATTGATCTTAAAAAATTATTGGCCAGGTTTCATAATTTTACAGTAGGTAATTTTCTCTCAATGATTTATTTACCATAATTGTCCTTTTTGGAACTTGTGAAGGAAGTACTAGATATAATCAACTAAAATTTGTAACAAAATTCAGGAATGTTTATTTAGACCTAAAGCATCTGCTGCCCAAGTTCCATCAGATTAAAATAAACAGAGTAATCACAATAATTGAAAGACAAGTTTGAGCAAATTGATACCTAACAAATAAAGTACTTGAAATATAATCCATAAAATCCTAATAAAATTACTAAGGGTTCTTCCTAGACTAAAACTTACTCCATCCAATTTTCAAAACTTTTAACTAAGGTTTAGTTGTTGTGCTTTCATAATTGAGCTTCTACACTAAAACTAGGGTTAGGGTTTTAAGGTGTCTACCTACCTCCAAATCCTTTAAGATTTCTACCAGAGAACTTAGGATTCATTACCTTCAACTCTACTGGGTTACAAGGTCACGTACACAAGGGCATTTTCTCCTATGCCCTTCACAACACTCAAAAACCCTTCCCTAGGGTTTGAGTTTGAACCATAGGGTAAATCAACCCAAAATCACACCATTTTTCTTAAGAGGGTGACATTAGTAATGCCAAGTCAGTGTCCAAAATTTCAGCCTCTGTTGAGCTGATTTGACCACTCAAAACCCCAAGAGGGTGTTTTATCCTAAATAATCCTATAAGGATAACCTTGGGTTGGATAAAAACCTATTCAAAACATCTCCAAATGAGATGAAATTTGAACCAGAGACTTAAAATGCCCTCTATAACTACCCACCAAAATTTGGGGGGATTTTGAGGTTTTTAAGACACCTAAATAATTTATACATGGTTTATTAAATTTTTCCAAAAACTATAAAAAAATATTCTCCAAAAATTCCCATTTTTGGACAGGATCTAGATATAGCTATGGTAGACCGCTTGACCAAATTTTAGCTCATTTGGACAAGGGATGAAAGGTGGGCATCCATTTGAACCTCAAGATAGCCCTAGGTATAGGTCCCACCAAAATGGGTGTTGTGGTCAAACCACTTACCTAATCGAGTTGAAATAAATTTTAGAATAATCTAGACTCGAAGGGATACAACTTCTGTGACTGGCTATTTTTCCTACAACGGCCTCTAAGTGCCTCATTAAATAACATCCAAAAGAGCTTGATAAATCACTATATATTATATATAAATATAATAATTTAGTATTAAAGTTACTGTTCATCTTCTCAAAAAGCCCGAACCAGCAACCTAAAAACGCTTAAAACTTGTAGCTTTGCAAGTGGATTTCCCGTCCACATAGCCATCTCCCTGGCAGGCCACCACCACCACCACCACCTCCGATGAGGTGAGGGCTATCGTTAGTGGGCGACACGGCCGCCGAAGAGGCGGTTTCCGGCGAACCCGACCACCATAAATTTCAGAAAAACCACGGAAACGCTCACCCGATCCAGCTCTTTGAGCCCGATTTCTCTCATAATAATTCCTAAGATCTATCAATAGAATAAAGAGTAGAGGAGGACCTTATTTGCAGTTTGGAGTCGAGTCGATCGTCGTGATGCAATTTGTGCGATGGTGGCGTCGCCGGAATTCTTCAACAGCAAGGTAATGAGCTCTAGCTTTATCGGGAAATGGTGAAAACTTCCTCCATAAGTCTAGGGAGTCTTTTAAAGGAGAAACAAGGCTGCGGGTGGGGGTTTAAACTGTCCAGCCATTAATGCCTCCTTACATGCATGCTCGGCCATGGTGGAGGGGAGCTGAAACGGCTCCAAAGCAGCTAAGAGAAGGCTGGAAACTCCTCCTCTCCCTGAGAGGAGTTGAATCCAGCCGATTCAAGGGGGAGAGGATGGAGCCAAGCCTTAAAAGCCATTAATGTCCATGCAAACCGTCACTCGGCCATGGCTGGAAGGAGAGGAGTCGTCTGCCACGTGGCATTGACCGATCAGACTCATAAAATAAGACTTTAACAAAGTCTTAATAAGAGAAAACGGCCCAGTAACGCATTCTGGCACAATTCCTGGACCGGCGTGGTTCAACTGAACCATCAGCCAAGCTTAAAAAGTTTCTAAGTAAAATGGCGTTGAGTGAGCTTAGCTCACTCAATGCCATCTAGGCTACGGCGTTGAGTGAGATCTGCTCACTCAAAGCCATCCCTGCTGCAGTGTTGAGTGAGCTCTGCTCACTCAATGCCATCCAGGATACGGAGTTGAGTGAGCTCTGCTTACTCAATGCCATCCAGAAAAATGCCCTTCCAGCATATGGCATTGTGTGAGCTCAGCTCACTCAATGCCATCAAGACCATGGAGTTGAGTGAGCTCAGCTCACTCAACACCATCAGAATATGGTGTTGACTGAGCTCTGCTAACTCAACGCCGCCCAGACTATGGCGTTGAGTGAGCTAAGCTCACTCAACGCCACCAAGACTATGGCATTGAGTGAGCTCAGCTCACTCAATGCCATCCAGATTTTGGTGTTGAGTGAGCTATGCTCACTCAAGGCCACCCAGACTATGGCGTCGAGTGAGCTCAGCTCACACAACGCCATCCAGATTTTGGTGTTGAGTGAGCTGTGCTCACTCAACGCAACCCAGACTATTGCGTTTAGTAAGCTCAGCTCACTCAACGCCATCCAGATTTTTGTGTTGAGTGAGCTGTGCTCACTCAACGCACCCCAGACTATGGCGTTGAGTGAGCTCAGCTCACTCAACGCCATCCAGATTTTGGGGTTGAGTGAGCTGTGCTCACTCAACGCCACCCAGACTATGGCGTTGATTGACCTCATCTCACTCAACGCCATCAAGATTTTGGTGTTGAGTGAGCTGTGCTCACTCAACGCAACCCAGTCTATGGCGTTTAGTGAGCTCAGCTCACTCAACGCCATCCAGATTTTGGTGTTGAGTGAGCTGAGCTCACTCAAAGCTCACTCAATGCCACTTAGACTATGGCGTTGAGTGAGCTGAGCTCACTCAACGCCACTTTGACTATGGCGTTGAGTGAGCTCAGCTCACTCAATGCCATCCAGATTTTGGTGTTGAGTGAGTTGTGCTCACTCAATGCCACCCAGACTATGGCGTTGAGTGAGCTCATCTCACTCAACGCCATCCAGTCAACACCAGATGGCGTTGAGTGCAGTCACTACACTCAACGCCATTCAACTTATGGCGTTGAGTGCACCCGATGCACTCAACGCCAACCCACCTGCAAGATGGCGTTGAGTGCAGTTAGTGCACTCAATGTCATACTGCTTCTGGCATTGAGTTCACTCGACGCACTTAACGCCCAAGTCCCAATCTTATTTTAAGCAAGTTTCTGACCTTCTATTTGCAGACCAAGGTGATTTTCACCTTCTTACCTAAGCTCTCTTTGTCTTTTGGGTTTCCTAGGGTTTTGTCATGACCTAGTTATGGCAAAACCACTCCGGGGGTCTAGCCGGAAATGGGATGTTACAAATCCCAATAAACAAAACAAATATTTCATCCCTGAAATCAAGGTTAAGCCTACGGGGGCTCCTATCCAGGGGAAAGAAACTTGTAAAATCCCATGAGAAATAAAAGATTTACCTCACGACGCCATGTTTGCTATGTGAGGTTTGAAGGCGATAGTCAAGTCTAAGACCAATTCGGCTAGTTGACAAAGTCTAGACCCCAATAAACAAAAGATTATCCCCTATTATTGAAATTTCAGTCCTACTAGTTTAAAATAGGAAAGTAAATTGAACGTCCTGAGAGGTTGTGAGGTATACCTAGCTGAACAGCTCCGGGTATTTTTGCCTCATCAGGTCCTGCAGTTCCCAGGTGTGCTCCTCCTGACCATGGTTCCTCCACAGAACCTTGACTAAGGGGATCTTCTTGCGGCGCAAGATCCGTACTCCTTTGTCATCGATCCGAACCGACTCCAAGTGAACAGACCGGTCTGAAGCTACGCGCCCTTCGGTGGTCAAAATCTACTGCTCCGGGCGTAGTAGAGCCCTTCTTAGCGAAGAAATGTGGAAGACGTCGTGTAGAGCTTCCAGCTCTGGTGGCAACTCGAGCCTATAAGCTAGGGCCCCGATCCGCTCCAAGATCCTGTAAGGGCCCATGTACCTAGGGCTGAGCTTCTTCCACCGACCACGCACCCGTGAAACTCCATGCATGGGCTGGATCTTCAAATACACTCGGTCCCCCACCAGAAACTCCACCTTACGATGTCGGGCGTCATAGTACTTAGCCTGTATGCTCTGCGCCTCTAACATCCTATCTCTGATCAGTCTCACCTGAGCCTCGGTGTCTTCAACAAAATCCGATCCCAATGCCTTCGGATCCTCGTCCTGCACCCAAGAAAGCGGGGTTCTGCATTTCCTTCCATACAAGGCTTCATAAGGCGCCATCCTGATGCTGGACTGGTAGTTGTTGTTATAGGAGAACTCGACCAGGGGTAAGAGCTTCTCCCATGGTTCCCCGCGGTCCAAAATGCATAGGCTCAAAAGATCTTCCAGCGTCCAATTGGTGCGTTCGGTCTGCCCATCCGTCTGGGGATGGAATGCGGTGCTGAAGGTCAATCGCATGCCTAAGTAAGACTACACGGATCTACACTCCCTCGAAGTGAACCGGCCATACCGATCCGACACGATCGTCTTGGGCACCCCGTGGTATCGAACAAACTGCTCCACAAATCTCTGCACTAGTACTCCCACAGAGTCGTCCTTCCTGATCGGAATGAATCTGGCCACCGTCGTCAACCAATCGACGATGACCCAAATCGAGTCGTTTCCCGTTCGTGATCGGGGAAGTCCATAAATAAAATCCATTGTGATGTCCTCAAATTTCCACTCCGGGGGTACATGTTCTGAGATACACCATCCTTCTGATGATACAACATAGCGATTAAATTTTTACCTTCTAAGATATCCTGAATCTTGTTACCCGTCATCTAATTTCACCAGATAATAGTTAATTCTCGTAATTACTCCGTCTTATTACCATGTCATTGTCTTGGTAATGCTACGGGTCATCATTCCAAACATGTTTTTACAAAATCTTATCTTCGCCCAAATAACGTCGAATTATACGACTTCAATCTCACTATGTTTGTTACGCCACTTTCCCCTAACTAGGTCCAAGGGAACCCAAGCCAATACTAATTTGCCCAATAAACAAAAGATAAGCCCCTACCTACCTTGGGCTAAGCATATTTGATATTACCATGTTATATCCGTCCCAGCTGGGTGCACAATCCCTAGGGCATCAATCTTTGACTTGGGGTTCCACCCTGAAACTCGTTAATATACTCCATACTTTAAACTCGCTAAGGCCCCTTTACGACAACGTTATCCGGGTCAAAATGTTCCCAATCCCAAATGGGTATCTTCCGAACTTGAATTTCTATCCGACCATCGGTTTTTGTCTTGATGGTTTCCTCCAGGTAATTTTGTTACTGGTACAAGGGTTAAGATAAACTATCTTCTGCCATTCTGCTAATAGATTATTGGCCTCAATTCTCCTTAAGGTTGTCCTACCAGTTTGAGTAATCCTTGATTGGGACAGTATGGACACTTGAGTTTATGTCTTAGGTAGTAATTCTCGTGCTTAACTCCTCCTTTATTTTCTTTGGGTATCTCCTTACCTTAACCAAGTTCATACCCAAGGTCTATTTTTGACTAGGGCATACTATAAGTTGTCGTGGTTAGTAATAAGTCCTAATGGGTTGAGTCTAACGCATTGACTAGAGAATTAAGATGAGATTTTTTTTGCAGCCAGAGGTGTTCCCTGCTGGGGGCAGGGTTTGCCGTGGGCTACAAAGAAGAATTCCAATTAATGATGAAGTGGACTTTTACATGTGATTTCCCTTATGGGCACACCACTGCTTCCGCTGCTAGTTTGTCCTCAAACTAAGCTTACGCGGGGGTGACCCAGGGATTTTGTGGACTGCTTCCTTTTCCGATCGAGGTTTGCCTCTGATACCACTTGTAAGACCCCCTTTTTTATTTTTAAACACCGGGGTCTTAGGCCCAGAATTGCCGCATTGCGGTGACACCTTCATACCCTGAAGGGGTCATCACCGCGAAGCGCCGATTCTGTCGGCCGATTCGATCACAGAAAAGCAGCAATAGTAGAGTAAACACAAAAATGAGTAAAACTCTAACCATAGAATCCACAATAAAGATCACATTAGAGTAATAATATATCTACGAAGGGAGAGTCCATAGAAATAATATAAAAGGTACTGAAAGTAAGGGCTTAGGCCCGATACATCATAATCTTCACTACAGATTACTCAAGCGGAAGCAAACTATAACATCTAATATAAGTCGGGACTCACAGTCCTAGTTGGCTGAACTCCTGAGCTAGCCTGCCCCATCTCAAAACGGGCCGACCTCCGGGGCTGCTTCTCCATGCTGGGCTCCACGATCCCCTAAATGATGTGGTCTGAAAACTGTTAGTCATAAAGACTAAGCCATATCATCCCCTACCCCTTCCCGCATGGCTCCTAGGTACCGAGCGGAGAGGAAGAAAGGGAAGGACGTGAAAGTGGAGATTAAATCAAAGGAACAGGTGGCAGCGGAACTAACCTAGCAATTCTATAATAAATAATGGCAATAACAGAAAGTAGGAAATGTAACCTTAACTTATGTGCGGAAGGAAGCGCATATGCCAAGGGATATTCTGCAGGGCTCCCATTGTATAAAGTGTCTCATACCACTTATACGTTGGGGTGTCGGTTATCAAACAGCAGTATATATATATTGAATTTAACCATAATTTATAAACTTGCCCACACAAGCTTATAGACCAAGGGGTCGTTTTGCAAGTCCTAATGTATAAGCGTCCCATTCCACTTATACTTTAGGTGTCAAGATTAAATGAATCGATTATGCTATGACATGCAAGTGGGTATGATGGAACAAGAAAGTGCAACTCACACACCCGACTCTGTGCACACAGACCTTTAGTTCCCCCTTTCGGAGTCGTTACCTCCCAGTATACCTCCATAGTGGCAGACGAAAGCGGTGGGTTGGGCCTCGCCCACCTCAAAACTAGTATAGCCCTATCGGTCTAACCTATCGTACACCTCAACGCTTGGTGCACAAAGCGGACTCCTGCGTACTCTTGCTGACTGGACCGCCAGACTTAGCTTTGGCGAAGTGTAAAAACCACACTTGCCGAGTAATCGTACTAGCGTCGGTGCTACGACAACCCAGTACCGAATACCCACCACCTTAATTTTCTTTCCTTTTATGCACATGCAAATTTAATCGTAATCAAACAAAAACTAAGCCAAAGACCCCCAGACCAAAATGTCCATCTCTTAACCAATCGAGCCGAAGCTCCCCGGACCATTCCGTCCGTCTCTTAACCAATCGAGCCGAAGCTCCCCGGACTATTCCGTCCGTCTCTTAACCAATCGAGCCGAAGCTCCCAACTGTCATCCTGTGCTAACAGGGTTTGTGAAACGTGCAACCCTAATTACTAAGTTACTCTTATCAATTTGTTAATACAGTTTATGTTAGCCCAGGACTTCCCCCGGTATTCCCTGTGAAGGGCTCTCAAAGGGCACTAGGAACTATGATGGTAGCTGAAGCCCATCGTTCCCTTTCGCAAGGCACTTATTGTTATTAGTTGATTCCCTTAACCCATTCCCTTCTCATATTACAGTGGGCTAATCCTAGGGTGATTTTGACTCTGCCTCTCCTCGGGAAAGACGATCTTTCGTCGAACCCGAACACCTCTAGACTCTAGCCAAACCACTTCTCACCACTCTTCCTATCCCTCTATAGTGAAATCATCCACATCAGTCCACCCAGTTAAAATGACTAACTCCAACAACTATCCCAAATCATGTCCTATTGCAATATAACGTTTTGCTATATGTAGACCAACCTAAGCTATATGTCGAACCGAATAGGAGATAATCTAGATAATCATCCAAATGCCCTAAAATATTTACTGGAGACTTATCATGACACAAATAGACTAAATCCATAAAATTGTAATTTTTCTAATTTATCTGGCATTTAATTAATTTTCTTTTAAGCTTCTAAGGGCTACTAATTGAACATGAAGTGCACTTTTCAGGTATGTATAAAGCTTCATAAAATCATGATAAATCCTAAACCACAATTTAATAGTAGAGCCAAGATATAACAATTTTTCCAATAATTTAAGGGTTCTAATTTAATTTTGGTAATAAATCCTATCTCCTTTCATTAATGAAGTAAGTGTAGTAAATAATCATACAAAAATTCTTAATTAATCTTATAGAGCAGATACGTCCCTAAAAACATCAGTGGCCAAATTTCATTATTCTTAAATGGGGATTGAGCCTTAGAATAAATAATTACCAAAACCACAAAAGGTTATATTTGTGAAGCAAGTACTGTAAATACTCCTCTAAAAATCATGAATAATATTATACAACTAGATATTGATCTGAAAACATCATTAGCCAGGTTTCATAATTTTACAGTAGGTAATTTGCTCTAAATGATTTATTGACCATAATTGCCCTTTTTAGAACTTGTGAAGGAAGTACTAGATATAATCAACTAAAATTTGTAACAAAATTCTGGGATGTTTATCTATACCTAAAGCATCTGCTGCCCAAGTTCCATCAGATTAAAATGAACATAATAATGAAAATAATTAAAAGACCAGTTTGAGCAAATTGATACCTAACAAATAAAGTACTTGAAATATAATCTATAAAATCCTAATTAAATTAGTAAGGGTTCTTTCCTAGACTAAAACAAACTCCATCCAATTTTCAAAACTTTTAACTAAGGTTTAGTTACTGTGCTTTCATAATTGAGTTTCTACCCTAAAACTAGGGTTAGGGTTTTGAGGTTTCTACCTACCTCCAAATCCTCTAAGATTTGTACTAGAGAACTTAGGATTCATTACCTTCAAATCTACTGGGTTACAAGGTCACACAAGGGCATTTTCTCCTATGCCCTTCACAACACTCAAAAACCCTTCTTTAGGGTTTGAGTTTGAACCCTAGGGTAAATCAACCCTAAATCACACCATTTTCCTTAAGAAGGTGACATTATCTATGTCAAGTCAGTGTCCAAAATTTCAGCCTCTGTTGAGCTGATTTGACCACTCAAAACCCCAAGGGGGTGTTTGATCCTAAATAATCCTATAAGGATCAACCTAGGGTTGGATAAAAACCTATTCAAAATATCTCCAAATGATATGAAATTTGTACGAGAGCCTTAACATGCCCTCTATGATTACCCACCCAAATTTGGGGGGATTTTGGGGTGTTTAAGATACCTAAAAAATTTATACATGGTTTATTAAATTTTTCCAAAAACTATAGAACAATATTCTCAAAAAATTCCAATTTTTGGACAGGCCCTAGACATAGCTATGGTAGACCCCCTGACCAAATTTCAGCTAATTTGGACAAGGGATGAAAGGTGGGCATCCATTTGAACTTCAGGATAGCCCTAGGTATAGGTCCCACCAAAATGGGTGTTGTGGTTAAACCACTTACCCAATCGAGTTGATATAAATTTTAGAATAATATAGACTCGAAGGGCTAAAACTTCTGTGACTGGCCATTTTTCCTAAAACGGCCTCTAATTGCCTCATTAAATAGCATAAAAAAGAGCTTGATAAATCACTATATATTATATATAAATATAATAATTTAGTATTAAAGTTACTGTTCATCTTCTCAAAAAGCCCGAACCAGCAACCTAAAAACGCTTAAAACCTGTTGCTTTGCAAGTGGATCTCTCGTCCACTTAGCCATCTCCTTGGCCGGCCACCACCACCACCACCTCCGTTGAGGTGACGGATATCGTTAGGCGGCGGCACGGCTGCCGGAGAGGCGGTTTCCGGCGATCCCGACCACCATAAATTTCGGAAAAACCGTGGAAATGCTCACCCGATCCATCTCTTTTGAGCCTGATTTCTCTCCTAATAATTCCTAAGATCTATCCATAGAAGAAAGAGTAGAGGGGGACCTTATTTGCGGTTTGGAGTCGAGCCGATCGTCGTGATGACATTTGCGCGGTGGTGGCGTCGCCAGAATTCTTAAACAGCAAGGTAATGAGCTCTAGCTTTATCGGGCAAGGGTGAAAACTTCCTCTCTAAGTCTAGGGAGTCTTTTAAAGGAGAAACAAGGCTGCGGGTGGGGGTTTAAACTGTCCAGCCATTAATGCCTCCTTACATGCATGCTCGGCCATGGTGGAGGGGAGCTGAAATGGCTCCAAAGCAGCTAAAAGAAGGCTGAAAACTCCTCCTCTCTCTGAGAGGAGTTTAATACAGCCGTTTCAAGGGGGAGAGGATGGTGTCGAGCCTTAAAAGCCATTAATTGCTATGTAAACTGTCACTTGGCCATGGATGGAAGGAGAGGAGTCGGCTGCCACGTGGAATTGACCGATAAGACTCATAAAATAAGACTTTAACAAAGTCTTAATAAGAGAAAACGGCCCAGTAATGCATTCTGGTCCAATTCCTTGACCGGCCCGGTTCAACTGAACCATCAGCCAAGCTTATAAAGTTTCTAAGTAAAATGGCGTTGAGTGAGCTCCACTCACTCAACCCCATCTAGGCTACGGCATTGAGTGAGATCTACTCACTCAATGCCATCCCTGTTGCGGCGTTTAGTGAGCTCTGCTCACTCAACTCCATCCAGGATACGGCGTTGAGTGAGCTCTGCTCACTCAACACCATCCAGAAAATGGCCCTTCCAGACTATGGCGTTGAGTGAGCTCAGCTCACTCAACGCCATCTAGACCATGGCGTTGAGTGAGTTAAGCTCACTCAACGCCATCAGAATATGGTGTTGAGTGAGCTCTGCTCACTTAACGCTGCCCAGATTATGGCATTGAGTGAGCTCAGCTCACTCAACACCCCCAAGACTATGGCGTTGAGTGAGCTCAACTCACTTAACGCCATCCAGATTTTGGTGTTGAGTGAGCTGTGCTCACTCAATGCCACCCAGACTATGGCGTTGAGTGAGCTCAGCTCACTAAACACCATCCAGATTTTGGTATTGAGTGAGCTGTGCTCACTCAACGCCACCCAGGCTATGGCGTTGAGTGAGCTCAGCTCACTCAACTCCATCCAGATTTTTGTGTTGAGTGAGCTGTGCTCACTCAACGCCATCCAGACTATGGCGTTAAGTGAGCTGAGCTCACTCAATGCAATCCAGATTTTGGTGTTGAGTGAGCTGTGCTTACTCAATGCCACCCAGACTATGGCGTTGAGTGAGCTCAGCTCACTCAACGCTATCCAGATTTTTGTGTTGAGTGAGCTGAGCTCACTCAACGCCACCTAGACTATGGCATTGAGTGAGCTCAGCTCACTCAACGCCATCCAAATTTTGGTGTTGAGTGAGCTGTGCTCACTCAACGTCACCCAGACTATGGCGTTGAGTGAGCTGAGCTCATTCAACACCATCCAGTAAACACCAGATGGTGTTGAGTGCAGTCACTACACTAAACGCCATTCAACTTATGGCGTTGAGTGCACCCGACGCACTCAACGCCAACCCACCTGCAAGATGGCGTTGAGTGCAGTCAGTGCACTCAACGTTATTCTTCTTCTGGCGTTGAGTTCACTCGACGCACTCAACGCCCGAGTCCCAATCTTATTTTAAGCAAGTTTCTGACCTTCTATTTGAAGACCAAAGTGATTTTAACATTCTTACCTAAGCTCTCTTGGTCTTTTGGGTTTCCTAGGGTTTTTTCATGACCTAGTCATGGCAAAACCACTCCCGGGGGTCTAGCCGGAAATGGGATGTGTTGGGTATTGTATCCATAATGTACCTGATTTGAAGAAGCCCCTGAACAATCTAAGTTGAATAGATAATGTATTTGATGATTTTCTTCAAGATGTGCTTGCAGTTATTCCACACTACATACACACCAATGTCAGGGTGCAGTGGTTTAATATACACGGGTCTGCGCAACGTAATCCCTCGTTGAGCAGATCAATGTGTTGGCTTACGTGTACTCTCTCTATTGGAGTGTACTTATTTTCAAGTACAGAGCTGAGAATAATCAAGAGCAGACAAGGAGCAAGGATGGGTCAAAGCAACTCACGGGAAGAAAGATGAAAAATCGTCTAAGTCAGATTCGACGAGAATCACTAAGTGATTCTCGCTGTTTCGACGAGAATCCTTAGTGATTCTCGCTGATTCTCGCCGAATTGTCGAGAATCACTCGCCGATTCCCGCCGACTGCATCCGGCTGACTCAACGCTTGCAAAATTCACGCTAAATAAGAATCACCGAGAGTCATTAAGTGATTCTCGACGAATCGTCGAGAATGACCCTGCATTCTCGCCGATTTGTCGAGAATGGATTGTGACTCTCGCCGATTCACTCCGGATGGCAAGCTCCTCAGCTAAAATTCTTCTAAGGGGAATTCGACGGGAATCATAAGTGATTCTCGCCGATTTGTCGAGAATCACCAATGATTCCCGCCGAATTTGCCTTAGGCGAATTCCGTTGGCTCGCTGGACCGGACCAAGTGTTCAAGCGCTGTTTGAAACGAACTTAGGGTTTCGTCTGGTGGGGCCCACAATGGTCATAAAGGATGATCTACAGTATAAATAATCGTTTATTTTGAACATTACAGAGAATCCCGAACACACGAAAAAGAAAGAGCCGCCGACTTGACCTAGCAGATCGCGGATTTCCTTCCGCCGCTGTCGCCGCTCAAAATGTTGTCGCCGCCGCTGATCGGATTCTTCTTGATCTCTCGACGATAGAAACTTAGCCAAGCAACGCGTCTCACGTTTCTATCTTGAGATCCCTTATCTCTTGGTTTGTTGAACGGGAATACTTTCCCCTTCCGAATCGATTGAGACGATCGATCCAAGTAAGATCGTTGGTAGACATTGCTAGCTTTGTTACGAAGTTTGGATCTACAAAGCATCGCCGCCGCAATCCTTTGCCGCCGCCGATCTCGGGAAGATCTTCTCCAAGAGAGTGCTTAGGTCATGGACTCTTCGTCTTCTTCAAGAATGCTTCATCGAACGAAGAGGGACACCGAGTGCTCCATACGTAGTTTGTATTTTGTACATTCTATTTTTACTTTTGTTGTAAAGGAACTTTGGTTCCTCATTGTAAGGGTTGGGTGCAACCCGTGGTGGAGGAGTTGTGACTCCTTCGGGTGGAAGGGTTTCTTCCATAGTGAAAGGATTGGATTTCAATCCTGTTGGTGAAGTGACCGAGTCGTCCCTTGTTGGGAGATAGGTCGAAGGGGGAGAGTGGACGTACCCAAATCGGGGAACCACTATAACTGCCTGTGTGTTTCTGTGTTGTGCTTGTTTTGTTTTATTGTGTAGGTAAATTTTTAATTCCGCAAAACGACTGCAAATCACCTATCCCCCCCCATAGGTGAAGGTAGTTGACACTAGAGTGACTTTCAAGTTGTATCAGAGGGAGGTTACTCATAAAAAAGGTTAACACCATAAGTAAGTTCCTGCCACTAGTATCAAGAAGAAGGCAGATATCTACTATGGACGGACTCAAGTACTCAGGCAAGATCCCAGTGTGCACCAGGCTAAACTTTCCTATCTGGAAGGAAAGGATTAAATTTTACATGGAAGCAGTCGACCCCCGACTCTTCATGATCGTGGAGGAGGGACCTTATATTCCCACTAAGGCCTCCACCATTGATCCTACCAAAATGGTGCCTAAGAAGCTTTCTGAAATGGACAAGGACGAGATGGTGTTGGTCGGACTTGACAAGAAGGCACAGAATATTCTAGTCAGCGCAGTCGATGACTCCATGATGCAGAACTTCTGCAACTGTAGGACAACCAAGGATATCTGGCACTGCATGATTATTTTGATGGAGGGCACAAATGAAGTGAGGGATGATCAGAGATCCCTCCTGAACCAGAAATATGAGGCCTTCAGGCAAGGGCCCAAGAAAGAGATCGGAGTTACCTTCGAGAATTTCCTCAAGATCGTCAATGCCCTAAAGGGATATGGAAGAGTGTTCACTGGAGGTGAACTGAATGATAAATTCCTTAGGTACCTTACTAAGGAATGGGACACGAAGATCTGCTCCATCCGAGAGTTTGGCAAATTAGCAGAAACTGATCCTCAGATACTATTTAGGAAGCTTATGTCCTATGAGCTTCAACTGAACACGAGGAAAGCAGAAGAAGAAGCCGAGAAAGCCGTAGCAAAAGAAAAGATTCTGGCCCTGAAAGCCATTCACTCCAGGAAAGGCAAGGGGGCTGCCCCGTCCCGTTCGTGGAAAAAGGATGAGGAGGAAGACTCCGAGCCATGCTCCTCCGGCTAAGAGCTGTCTGAAGATGACTTCTCCCTCATCACCCGAGAATTCAAGAAGTTCCTCAAGATGAGGAATCAAAGAAAGGGAGACGGCTCCTCCTCCAGAAATCAGAAGAAGAATTATTCTTCTGACAGGTATGAATCAAAACCGAACAAACATCGTCATGCTGACATCATTTGTTTTGGGTACAATAAGCCAGGACACGTCGTGACTGACTGCCATCAAGGCAAGAGAGAGAAGTGGAAGGGAGATGAGCACAGACCCTCTAGAGATAAAAAGAAGGAGAGAAGCTACATCGCTAAGAAGCCAAAGACACTGAGTGAATCTGACACTTCAGACACCAGTGATGATGAGGAAGCCTACTTCGGGCTAATGGGTCGCTCTGACTCAGAAGGAGAATGCCCCCCATTTAATGGTAAAGTAAAAGATCGCACCCCCTCTCTGACTCTGACTCTGACTCTGAGTCTCATTATGATGATCCCGAGGACAGCCCTTCTGCCTGAGAAGCCGAGCTCCTCGAAAAGTATGAGCTTCTGCTCAATACCTTCGAGTAATGCCGCAAGAGATGTAGGGCATAGAAAAAGGAAGTCAAATTCCTTAAGGTCGAGGGTGTCTCCCTAAGGGAAGAGATCACTCACTTGATTTCTCTCCGATAGGAGCACCTAGACCTTGTCTCTAAGCACTCTGAGTCTCTAAGTCTCCTTTACCTTAAACAGGAAGAAATCAATAAGTTGGAAGAACAACTTGCGGTAGAAAGGAAGATTGTCAAAAGCTTCTCTATGCCAAAGACTGTTCTTCCACTGGTTGATACCTTCTCTGCTCAGGCTAAGGGGGCTGGCTTAGGGCATGTGGGTGTGCCTGGTAAATCATCCAGGAGAAACAGAAAGCAGAGGAAAAATAAAGCTGCTAAGAAGGCCTCTACTGTAGAAAAGGGAAAGGCCCCACTATACCCTGTTGAATTCAGGAAGCCTGGCTTTCCCTACAATGAACAGGACTTTGAGTCAACCTATGGCCACTTCTTCCGGCCCTCGGTTGAAAAGCCCAAGAGCCGGTATGATGGTTGGGCCCTCTATACCCTGTTGAATTCAGGAAGCCTGGCTTTCCCTACAATGAACAGGACTTTGAGTCAACCTATGGCCACTTCTTCCGGCCCTCGGTTGAAAAGCCCAAGAGCCGGTATGATGGTTGGGCCTTCCCCCGCAACTACGGTGAGAGTGTCTTTAAGGCACCTTATGAGGAAATCCATGTGGAGTATTATGACCACTTCTCTTGCGGCCATAATAGGAAGCAGGCACCAAAAGCCAAGCCTATTATACTGAAGGAACGGGAGGTGAAGAAATCATGTAACTTCTGTCATCATGATGGCTCCACCTCCAGATCCAAGGCCCCATTTGGACCCACCGTTCCAAGGGTGAAGAAGGAGCCTAGGAAAAGGTACAACAGATTTGACTGTTGGTGTTGTGGCAAAGTTGGTCACTTTGCCGTGGATTGCTGGTTTAATCCGAGATATAACGAGACTCCTCACGTTAGCAATGTGAGACCGACCACTCGTAGGGTTAACCATCCGAGGGGGAGTGTGCTAACAAGGAATCTAGGACCCAAGTTCGATTAGGTTTCTAAGGGAAATTAATTCTGTTTTGCAGGAATGTCCAAAGGCCACCAAAACTCAAATCTGGTACTTGGACAGTGGATGTTCCCGGCATATGATTGGGACTAGAAGCCTGCTGCGTGATTACTTTCTAGTCGAAAATGGACCCAAAGTCATCTTTGGGGGATCAGATCGAGGTGTCACCAGAGGTTATGGTATGATTTCCAACGGAATAATCTCTATCACCGACGTGGCTTATGTTGAAGGTTTAAATCATAACCTGATCAGTGTAAGTTAATTATGTGATAAAGGATATGACGTTAAGTTCTGCAAGGCTAAATGCTTGATAATATAGTGTGCCTCTTCGGAGACGGTATTAACTGGCATTAGGAGCAGAAATATCTTTTGTTTAGATTTTCTTAGTTTAGATTATTCTACCCCCGTGTGCATGGTAGCAAAAGGCAGTGCATCTCTTTGTGAACAATGGCACAAGAGATTGTCACATATTAATTTCAAGACGATTAATATGTTATTTTCTAAAAATTTAGTAAGTGATGCTCCCATTATTAAGTGCATCAAAGATAGCCCATGTCCTGCGTGCTAGAAGGGCAAACAGACTCGGGTTACCTTTAAGGGCATTGCAGACAAAGACTCTTCCAGATGTCTTCATCTTCTGCGTATGGACTTGCTTGGTCCAGTGAAAGTTCATAGCTTGGGAGGCAAGTCCTATATGCTAGTGATTGTTGATGATCACTCTCGGTTTACATGGGTGTTCTTCTTAAAACGAAAGTCAGATACGTTTGACATCTTCACGAGTTTTGTCAAGCAAATTCAAGAATGAACTTAACTGCTCAGTAGTCAAAATCAGAAGTTACCATGGAACAGAATTCAAGTACGAGGCTATAACAGAATTTTGTGAAGAACATGGTATCTTTCATGAGTTTTCCTCCCCGCGTACTCCTCAGCAAAATGGAGTTGCGGAGAGGAGAAATAGAACTCTCATTGAAGCTTGCACGACAATGTTGAATGATGCTTCTCTCCCAGAATACTTCTGGGCAGAGGCTGTCAATACGGCTTATCATGTACAAAACCGGGCCTTGATCAACAAGAGTCATCGTAAGACGCCTTATGAGCCACTGAAAGGCAGGAAACCAACCATGTCCTATTTAAGGATCTTTGGCTGCAAGTGATATGTACTCAATAACGGGAAGTACCCGCGTACTAAATTTGGTGAAAAATGCTTTGAAGGTATATTCATGGGCTATAGTAGCCATAGTCGGGCATATAGGGTTTTCAATAAGAAAACCCTAGTGGTGGAAGAGTCCATTAATGTTGTTTTTGATGAAGGAAGCTTGCTTCATAGCACTTATTCCAGTGGCATTCTTAAAGATGCAGGTGCACAGCTTGAACAGCTAAGTCTTGATGAGACTACTAAAGGTGCAACTCCCAAGTACGTCAAGGTTTCCACCTCAACGTCAGCTGGAGAAGTTGACGAGCAGGATGGAGAAAATCTTCCGGAAGAAGGAGAAGCCCGAGAAGACGTCAGAGCACCAGATGACAGACTCCTAGAGCTCCGACACGTGAGGGATCATCTAGAGATCAGATCATCGGAGATCCTCGTGACGGTGTCAGAACTCGAAGAGGTACAATTAACGAGATTTTGCACCTTAGTTTCCTATCACAGGTTGAGCCAAAGAAGTTCGATGAGGCGAACAAAGATGCGGCATGGATATTGGCCATGCAAGATAAACTGCATCAATTTGAAAGATGCAACGTCTGGACGCTTATTCCCAGACCAAAGAACCAGAATGTGATCGGCACCAAGTGGATCTTCAGAAAAAAACTGGAAGAACACGGTGTCATCATAAAGAACAAGGACAGGCTGGTGGCTCAAGGTTATAGACAGGAGGAGGGGATTGACTTCGACCAGACCTTTGCACCAGTGGCAAGGCTCGAGGCAATCAGATTGTTCCTGGCGTATGCTTCGCACAAAGGATTCACTGTCTATCATATGGACGTGAAATCTGCTTTCCTCAATGGAAATCTGAAAGAGGAAGTATATGTCGCACAACCCCCAGGTTTTGTTAATCCTACATTTCCCAATCATGTTTATTTTCTTAATAAAGCATTATATGGCATAAAACAAGCTCCTCGAGCTTGGTATGAGACTCTGTCTAGTTTTTTTCTTGAGAACAAGTTCTCTAGAGGAAAAAAAGATAAGATATTGTTTCTTAGAGAATTCAAAGGCAAGATTTTGCTAGTGCAAATCTATGTCGATGACATAATATTCGGGTCAATGGATAACAACCTTTGCAAGAAGTTTTCCAAATTTATCCAAGGGAAGTTTGAAATGAGTAGTATGGGAGAGCTGAAGTATTTCTTAGGACTTCAAGTGAAACAGTTTGAGGATGGGATTTTCATCTCTCAGACGAAGTTCACAAATGAACTCCTCAAGAAATTCGGAATGGAGAGTGGAACCTCTATGAGGACTCCAATGGGATCAGCTGTGTCTCTGGACAAGGATGAGAAAGGGAAACCTTTTGATGAAACTAAGTACAGAAGCATAATTGGATCCCTTCTTTATCTTACTGCTAGTAGACTGGATATTATGTTTTCCACATGCGTTTGTGCCAGATATTAGGTGAACACTAAGGAATCTCATTATGTCGCTGCAAAGCTGATTCTTAGATACCTTAAAGGTACACCAAATCTTGGCTTGTGCTACACAAGAAACAATGATGTCGAGCTGATAGGCTTTTCAGATGATGACTTTGCAGGAAGCAGGGATGATAGGAAAATCACTTCCGGGACGTGTCAATTCCTCGGAAGAAGGCTTATTTCATGGAACAGTAAGAAGCAGAATTGTGTCGCAACCTCCACAGCTGAATCTGAGTACATCTCAACAGGAAGCTATTGCGCATAACTTCTATTGATCAGAAATCAGCTCAAAGATTATGACTTGTAGTTCAGCGAAGTTCCGATGTATTGCGACTCCTCAAGCGCAATAGCAATTGTGAACAATCT
Source organism: Platanthera zijinensis (assembly GCA_039513925.1). Taxonomy (NCBI): domain Eukaryota; kingdom Viridiplantae; phylum Streptophyta; class Magnoliopsida; order Asparagales; family Orchidaceae; genus Platanthera; species Platanthera zijinensis. The sequence continues at coordinate 110,908,617 of CM077084.1, read as the reverse complement.
TGCGTCGCACAGCAGAACGAAGCATATTGAAGTGCGCTATCACTTTATTCAGTAGCATGAGGAAAACAAAGATATATCTCTCTGCTATGTCCCCACGGATAAGCAGGTTGCAGATATCTTCATAAAGCCCCTAGAAGAGGCCAAGTTCAGTCTCTTCAAAACTGAACTCGGCATGCTGAACTATGAAGAGTGAAGACTGTCCGGCTCAGTGCTCTTGGATCAAGGGGGAGCATCAGCAAGGAACTCAAGCTAGAGCATGGATGCAATATCTAGGGGGAGCATGTGGCTCCAAGTTAAGTCCCAGATTTGCAGAAGCCGAAAAGGGGGAGATTACCCTCTCGGCTAAGGCTAAGGTGGCTCCAAGTATGCTCTCAGGAAAGTGGTAATGAATTTCTCTCTCAACTTAATTAGTAGTTTATGATTTTCATATGCTCCATTCACCTTAGCTTGTAGGGTTTAGGCTTCTTCAAATAGAGGGAGATTGTTGGGTATTGTATCCACAATATACCTGATTTGAAGAAGCCCCTGAACAAGCTAAGTTGAATAGATAATGTATTTGATGATTTTCTTCAAGATGTGCTAGCAGTTATTCCACGCTAAGTACACACCAATGTCAGGGTGTAGTGGGTCAATATATACGGGTCTATGCAACGTAATCCCTCGTTGAGCAGATTAGTGTGTTGGCTTACGTGTACTCTCTCTATTGGAGTGTACTTATTTTCAAGTACAGGGCTGAGACAGATCAAGAGCAGAAAAGGAGCAAGGATGGGTCAAAGCAACTCACGGGAAGAAAGATGAAAAATCGTCTAAGTCAGATTCGACGAGAATCACTAAGTGATTCTCGCCGATTCGACGAGAATCACTAGTGATTCTCATCGAATCGGCGAGAATCACTCGCCGATTCCCGCCGACTGCATCTGGCTGACTCAACGCTTGAAAAATTAACGCTAAGTCAGAATCCTCGAGAGTCATTAAGTGATTCTCGACGAATCGTCGAAAATTACTCTACATTCTCGCCGATTCGTCGAGAATGGATTGTGACTCTCGCCGATTCACTCCGGATGGCAAGCTCCTCAGCTAAAATTCTTCTAAGGAGAATTCGACGGGAATCATAAGTGATTCTCGCCGATTCGTCGAGAATCACCAATGATTCCCGCCGAATTTTCCTTAGGCGAATTCCGTTGGCTCGCTGGACCGGACCAAGTGTTCAGGTGCTGTTTGAACCGATCTTAGGGTTTCGTCTAGTGGGGCCCACAACGGTCATAAAGGATGATCTACAGTATAAATACTCGTTTATTTTGAACATTACAGAGAATCCTGAACACACAAAAAAGAAAGAGCCGCCGACTCTACCTAGCAGATCGCGGATTTCCTTCTGCCGCCGTCGCCGCTTGAAAGGTTGTCACCGCCGCTGATCGGATTCTTCTTGATCTCTCGGCGATAGAAACTTAGCCAAGCAACGCGTCTCACGTTTCTATCTTGAGATCCCTTGTCTCTTGGTTTGTTGAACGGGAATACTTTCCCCTTTCGAATCAATTGAGACGATCGATCCAAGTAAGATCGTTGGTATACATTGATAGCTTTGTTACGAAGTTTGGATCTACAAAGCATCGCCGCCGCAATCCTTTGCCGCCGCCAATCTCGGGAAGATCTTCTCCAAGAGAGTGCTTTGGTCGTGGACTCTTCGTCTTCTTCAAGAATGCTTCATCGAACGAAGAGGGACACCGAGCGCTCCATACGTAGTTTGTATTTCGTACATTCTATTTTTACTTTTGTTGTAAAGGAACTTTGGTTCCTCATTGTAAGGGTTGGGTGCAAACCGTGGTGGAGGAGTAGTGACTCCTTCGGGTGGAAGGGTTTCTTCCATAGTGAAAGGATTTGATTTCAATCCTGTTGGTGAAGTGATCGAGTCATCCCTTGTTGGGAGATAGGTCGAAGGGGGAGAGTGGACGTACCCAAATCGGGGAACCACTATAACTGCCTGTGTGTTTCTGTGTTGTGCTTGTTTTGTTTTATTGTGCGGGTAAATTTTTAATTCCGCAAAACGACTGCAAATCACCTATCCCCCCCCCCATAGGTGAAGGTAGTTGACACTAGAGTGACTTTCAGGATGTAACAACTCTAGTCTGCAAACCCCGAGCCCACAGCCAGAGCACACAAGGCTAACAGCTGCCGAGCTCGGAGGACAGAGATATCAGCTTATGTAAACCGTGTAATCTCCTAGACTGAGCCATTCCGCACAAACCGGCGAACTCCGACACCAGTCCGCTCAAATCGGCGAACACCGCGGTTATCACCAACCGCGTCACCAGAGCTAGACTGGATCTGGATCCTCTCCATTCAAGTGAAATGGAGGGATCCATTTCATCATCCAATGGATAAGATAAGCTTGAAAAAATCTTGTGGTGGAGTTTTTATTTATTTAAAAAATCTAAAAATATATGGGAAATGATGAACCCGTCGGATCAAAGAGATTTCAATCTGGACCGTGAAATGGATCCTGATCTAGCTAGACCAAGGCACACGCCATGCCGATCTCCATAGCTCTAGTCCAGTCCGCAACCCAGACTCTGCGAACTCTATACGAGTCTGCAACTCGCCTGTCTTGGCGAGCTCCGTAGATAGCAACTCTTTCCGCCCGGTTACCTTATGAGAACCAACTGCCTGATGAACACAGGCCGATCTGTCTAACCGTCACTTCTGTCCGCACAGACCGCGCGAACAGACCACCTAGGCCGCCAGGGCACAAGCTAACTTCAGCACCATTGCCGACTTTGCTAGCCGTCAGTCCTGTCTGCACAGACCGCGTGTACAGGCCGCCATTTTCACTTCATAATTTTAAACATCTTCTTCCCAAATAACTTCTCAGGCAGCAACAATGGTGGAATGTCTATATTCTTCAGAATACCGAGAGCAGCGATCTTCTCACTAACGGCCGAATAACAACAATCATATGTCCCGAATAGATCGTGGCCTATTTAGGTTAAGGGCGAGGCTATCTAAGCCATTAGATCAAACCCCAAACCATCAGATGGCAAAAAAACCTGAGATTTTGCGGAACAGATTCTGTCAGCCATCACTCAACGCCAAACAACATCACTCGATGCCAGACAACATCACTCGACGCCAAACAACACACTCGACGCCAAGCAAAACTCGACGCCAAGCTGTTGTTGCTTCACTCGACGCCAAAGCTGTTGCTGCTTCACTCGACGCCAAGAGACAGTAAGCTCTAGTTGTGCTTCGAAAACAACTTCAGACCCGGTCTGTTTTTATTTTTCCGAGTCCATAGTCTCTTTAGGGGCTAGACCCCAACAATATGCTCGGCCAATCTCGAACAAAAATGGATTGATAACAGATTAACAACCTTACTTCTGAGATACAAAATCAAAATACTTACAGAGTTGAGGTTACTTGATGTTTGAAGAAACTCTCTTAACAATGAAGCAAGGGAAAAATATCTAAATGTGTTTTAAAATTCCTTGCACCATAAAATTCAGATGAGGAAAACGTGACGTATAATATTGGCCTAAAGACTTATCTGCACCCAATAATACAAATGAACATAAACTAAAAGGGGAGCACAATGCTGCATTCTTTGGAGATAAGAAGAAGAGGGTTGGGATGAAATATTAACTCGAATTTCAGACTTTTTATTCCATTCTTAACAATTAAATTGAGTAAAGATGGAAACAGAGAATGAAATGAAAGACTAAATTGGAAAGACAATCATATCATAGACTTACCCTTACCAAGGATCATGTTGAGAGATTAAGCAGCAAAGAAAAGGGCGATGAATGCCCTATTATCCTGCAAAGCTATTTATCCCAATTTAATCCTCTCTATCGGCCTGGGTCCGGCGGGCGACCTGGCCATGTGGTAATCCAACCCCTGTGTCATGTGGTGCGCCACCTCTGAGCCATATGGTAACCCCACCTCTGAGCCTGATGGGTCGTGATGGACTCAAGGGGGATTGTTGGGTCCAGCGTTTCTTCACTTGACCAGTGATGTTTTGCTACTTTCTAAGGGAAAAAGTAGAGTTATTTCCAGCAATATGGGTTTTCCGAACAGTTGTGTAAGTGTTTGATTCTTCAAAAAAATATCTCGCCAAATGGATCCTTAATCTATAGACCAGAAGATATAACCAATTTTAATTAAAATGAATACAATCGTGCATGTTTACTTAAATATGAACCGGAGAAAGAAAATAGGGAAAAAGGGAAAAAATTCATTACGCCACTACACTATTATAACATTACTGTTGGAGTTTTGTTGTTGACATGTTGACCGAGACCCACAAGTTTTGGAGTTATCATTTCATTTATATTTGCCTTTAATGTATGAGAGAGAGTGAATGTATTAAATAGGGAGTTGGAGAGTTTTTTCATTATGAGAGGGAGTTTGAGAGTTTTTTCATTATGAGAGAGTTTTTTCATTATGAAAGGGAGTTTGAGAGTTTTTCATTATGAGAGGGAGTTTGAGAGTTTTTTTCATTATGAGCGGGAGTTTGAGAGTTTTTCATTATGAGAGGGAGTTGGAGAGTTTTTTTTTATTTGCCTATAAATAGGCCATTGTAGTTCTTTTTAATGGAATATGAATACCTAGAGATAAAATCCCCACCATCTTGTGTTTTTCGGCCTTGTGAGAGAGGGAGAGCGCTGAAGCGCGGAGTGGTTTCTCGCTGAGGTCGAGTGGGTAGGAGTGATCTTTCCGCCCGAAGGGATTCGTTGTGGAGTTTTGGTGCTGCGCAACGACCCATCCCATTTCCAACAAGTGGTATCAGAGCGGCCAGGTTGAGACCCCTGGAAGTTGTACTCGGAAGTTTGTGAAGTAAAGTGATGGAGACAAGTAGTGGGATGCCGGGGCAGGTCCCCAAGTTGAGCAAGACAAACTACGGGAACTGGAGCATTCAGATGAGAGTACTACTAGCCTCCAAGGAGTTATGGGAGGTAATAGAGGATGGTGTTGAGGAATTTACTGCCGAAGCAGAAGCTGCGATGACGAACGCTCAGAGGGTGGCGTTGAGAGAAGCCAAGAAGAAGGACAAGAAGGCGTTGTTCATCTTATACCAAGGAGTGGATGAAGCGACCTTTGAGAAGATCTCGGACGCCGAGACTTCAACGGAAGCATGGGAGATACTACAATGCTCCATGCAGGGAGTGGACAAAGCAAAGAAGGTGAAGTTGCAATCACTCCGAGCCCAATACGAGGTGATGAGGATGCAGAGCTCGGAGAAGGTGGGCGACTATGTGACCCGTCTGCGGATGCTCAAAAATGAAATGAAGAGGAACGGAGAGGTGACTGACGACGTCAGTTTCATGGAGAAGCTTCTGCGGTCGATGTCCAAGAAGTTCAGACACGTGGTGGTGGCTATTGAGGAGTCGAAGGACCTCACCACGATGGCGGTGGACGAGCTTGTTGGCTCGCTACAAGCACATGAGTATCGGATGGTGCAAGATAAGGAGGAGTCGAGTGGCTTGGGGAAAGCACTCCAGACTCAACTCAATTTTGGGAGAAAGCTCAGCAGGAGGAGGAGGCCAGCGCGGCCGAGGCTACCAAGGCAGAGGTAGAGGAGGAAGAGGTGGAAGAGACTTTGGAAGGAATCAGTACAACCAGCGTGAGGTGGAGCAACCTCAGGGTTGGAGACACAACGCAGGAGGAAGAGGAAGAGGCCAAGGAAGGGGCCAAGGCAGAGGTCAGGGAAGAGACCAAGGCAGAGGTTAAGGCAGAGGAGGAAGAGGAGACATATCCCAGACCCAATGCTACAACTGTGGCAAGTTTGGGCACATGAGCTACGATTGTTGGGCTCCTAGGAAGGGAGGAGATGCCAACCATTATGCAAAGACTAGCAACACGGGAGGCGACCCGATGATGTTCCTTACCGTCTAAGGGGCTGGAGGCAGAAAGAATGGAATTTGGTACTTGGACACCGGAGCCAGTAATCACATGTGCGGAGAGAAGGAGCTGTTTACGAGCCTTGAACCAAATGGCGGTGAGGTGAGTTTCGACGACGCTTCTAAGATCTCGGTTGAAGGAAGAGGAGTAGTGGCGGTTGTGTTGAATGGGAAGGAGGTGCTCATCAACGACGTCTTCTACGTGCCAGGCTTGAGGAGTAACATCCTAAGCCTCGGGCAACTGGTGGAGAAGGGCTACCGGGTCTTATTAAGGGATGGAACCCTAGCCATGAAAGATGGTCATGGGAAAGAAGTGGTGAGGGTGAAAATGACAACGAATCGTCTCTTTACTTTGAGCATGGATGTGAAGGAGACGGCGTGTCTTGCGAGGACTGAAGAGGAGGAAGAAGCTTGGCTGTGGAACCACCGGATGGGGCATTTGGGGTTCACAGGCCTGAAGCTATTGTCTGGATCCAAGATGGTGGAAGGGCTGCCTATGATCACACCTCCTCAAAGGGTCTGTGAGACATGCACGAAGGGGAAGAAAAGAAGGGAGATATTTGAGGGTGGCAAGTCTCGGAGAGCGACAAGGCCATTGGAGTTAGTTCACTCGGACATTGCTGGTCCGTTTGAGACTACTTCAATTGGTGGAAGCAAGTACTATATCACATTCACCGACTACTTCAGCAGGAAGTGTTGGGTTTATTTTCTAAAAGAGAAGGCCGAGGCTCTAGACAAGTTCCGAGATTTCAAGGTGATGGCTAAGAAGGAAGTTGGGCAGTCACTGAAGGTGCTCCGGATAGATAGAGGTGGGGAGTACACCTCTAGGCTGTTTGATGACTATTGTAGAGAATGGGGGATCTCACACCAGCTGACGGCGGCATACTCGCCGCAGCAAAACGGAGTGGCGGAAAGGAAGAACCTAACCATCATGAACATGGCGAGGAGTATGGTGAAGGGCAAGGAGCTGCCAAAGAAGTATTGGGCGGAAGCAGTACAGGTAGCAGTGTACGTGTTAAACCGTTGCCTAACCAAGAGCGTCAAGTTCAAGACACCGTTTGAAGCTTGGTGTGGATGGAAGCCCAGTGTGAAGCATCTGAGGGTTTTTGGGTGTGTTGCTTATGCTCACATCCCGGATCAGAGGAGGAGGAAGTTAGATGACCGGAGTGAGAGATGCATCTTTGTAGGCTACGCTCCTACGAGCAAGCTTACAAGTTGTATAATTTGGAGACAGAGAAAGTCATCATCTCTAGAGATGCGGTGTTTGAAGAAGGAAACTGCTGGAGCTGGAATGAGGAGGTGAAGAACACCAAGGGGATGTTCAACGAGGATGATGAGGAAGAAGGTGGAGAAGAGGCTGAAGCCGAGATGGGTGGAGAGGAGCCACCATCACCACCTAGCAGAGTTTCAGGGGGAGCTCTCACCCCTTACTCTAGTGGTGCAAGCCCAAGTGGAGGCGGCTCTGTTGGAACCCTAGGCTTTGATTTGAGTTCAGTCCTCTCTTTCTGTCTCTTGACCCAAGATTTATCTATGGTCAAAGGTTAGTTGATAGTTTAGATTCTCTAGTTGTGTAGAATTTCTTTTCCAGATGAATATTTGGTTACGTAGTTTTTCGTTCGACTATGGTCGAACGCCGCTCGACTATCGTCTATCGTCTGATCGACGATCGTCTATCAGTTGGTCGACATTCTGTCTGCGTTGATAGCTCGACTATATGTTGATAGGTCGACTATCTGTTTGCTTTGGTAGTTCGACTATCTGTCCTGATAGTTCAACTATCTGATAGCTCGACTATCTGTTGATAGGTCGACTATCTATTGTCTTTGATAGTTCGACTATCTGCTTGGATAGTTCAACTATCTGATAGCTCGACTATCTGTTGATAGGTCGACTATCTGTTGTCTTTGATAGTTCGACTATCTGCTTGGATTGTTCAACTATCTGATAGCTCGACTATCTGTTGATAGGTCGACTATCTGTGTTGCTTTGATAGTTCGACTATCTGTTGATAGGTCAACTATCTGTATTGCTTGATAGTTCGACTATCTGCTTGGATAGTTCAACTATCTGATAGTTCGACTATCTGTTGATATATCGACTATCTGTTTTGTTTGATAGCTCGACTATCTGTTGATAGATCGACTATCTGTTTTTCTGTGATAGGTCGACTATCTGTTTGATAGGTCGACTATCTGTTTTGTTTGGTAGTTCGACTATCTGTCTTGATAGATCGACTATCTGATAACTCGACTATCTTTTCTGATAGATCGACTATTGCTGAGGTAGTTCGACTATCCTCTTTGATAGTTCGACTATCTGGATCGTTCGACTATCTGTCTGATAGGTCGACGATCTCCGTGCTTCGGTCGACGATCTCCGAGGGTCGTTCGACGTTTTGCTATCTGTCTTGAGTAGTTTTTTCGTCTTCTATGATGTGACTAATTTCATACTTATTTTGGCATATTTTATAAAAGATTATCTGAATAAATTGTGATATTATTTCCATGCAATATCAGTTCCATTACTTATGCATGAGCTAATCTTTTTTCTGACAAAGTTGTTTGTCTTATAGCTGAGATATGTTTCCTGCTTTATCTGCCAGACTGTCCTTTATAGCCGTTAGACTCAAAAAGTCTTCCTCGGCTGTAAAGAGTCTTTTCTGATGTGACTTTCTCTAGTTTTATTTCATCAGAATTATTTGCAGCTTCTTAGAAAGCTTTATCCTATTATAGGATATCTGTCTGCAGTATTTTGTTTTGCTTTATGCTTTTTACAGCCCAGCTTGCAGAGTTCAGTAGAAGACAAGATTCAAACTCAAGTTAGAGTCGTTGCTGCTGCTGCTATATAAAGACTTCTTTGAAGAAAGAAATCAACTAGTTCTCACATATTGAAAAGCTAACTGCAGCATTCAAACTAAAAGCTTATAGTTTCCAACTGCTCTCAGCTCATTCACATCTAACTGAGAAGAAGTTTTAGTTCTTCACTCTTCTTCAACCTGAGTTCTCCTGCTTACAGGAAGATCTTCACTCAGAGCCTTTTGAAGAAGAAGAAGAAGATAGCTGCCTAAAGAAGAAATATTATTTCATATTATTTATCTTCTTGTAGCTCTTTCCTTCAGTATTTTCTGAAGTGTTTCTGCACTGAAGCAAGACTTCACCTGGACGTTCTTTTAGCCAGGGGGAGCCTTGATTCTTTTAGAGCTTTCTAGCTCAGTGCAAGTTATTATGCTTCTTTAATCTATTGTAAAATAGAGAAGACACCTTAACCTCCTTTCCCCCTCCTGTAAAGGGTTATTACTCCCTTCAAAAGTATCCCTTGGTGGCAGGGCATCTGATCAAAAACCTGTGTTGGTTTTTAGACACCTGATCAAAAGTCTAAAGGGTTTCTGGATCTACCTGAAGCAGATCTTGTTGGTGGCAGGGCACCTGATCAAAAACCTGAGTGGATTCCTACCTTGTTGGTAGAAGAGTGGACGTACCCAAGTTGTTTGGGGAACCACTATAAATTCCTTGTGTCGTCTAGATGGCTTTAATTAATTACTTGCATTGTGGCTGTGATTAGATTTTAACTAGGTTTGCTAGTTGCTGTTTAGGATTCCAAGCCTTAACTGTAATTACAGTTGGTTGCTTTTTATGCACATCACTTGTGTTAGGCTTTAAGGTTTAATCTCAAATATCTATAATCTTTATTCCGCAATTAACTCCAAGGGAGGTTAGTAGACAGTCAACTTTGCTAGTGCAATTTTTGATTACTCTATTCACCCCCCCTCTAGAGTAGTATCTATCCCCTTTTCTTTCAATTGGTATCAGAGCCAGGTTTACTGACTGAATAGGCTAACACCTAAGTCACAAGATCCTGATAGATACCAAAGTTTATAGATATTCACTTTCACTATCATGGCCCAGTCCAAGGATTACTCTAGCACCAGACCTCCAGCATTCAACTTGGCTAAGTTTAGCATCTGGAAGGCAAGGATTAAACTATATATGAACTCTATTGATGAAAGTATTTTTTGCTTCTATTTTGATAGGACCACCAAGAGCACCTGCTGCAGCTACTGCCTCATCATCATATGATATGAGTGCAGTGCCTCCTCCAGACTACAATGATGAATACAAAAAGGCAAAGATAGCAGATGCTAAGGCAATGAACATTCTGGCTCAGACAATGTCTGATGAAGTATTCTAGAAGGTTGCTGACTGCTCCTCAGCAAAAGCAATGTGGGATACACTGAACCAGATTGTAGCTGGTTCAGCTGATGAAAGGAAGGACAGGAGGTCCAACCTTATCTCACAGTATGAGAATTTCAAGAAAACTGATGCTGAATCAGTGGAAGCTATGTACACAAGGCTCAGCTCAATCATCAATGAGCTGAGGACCCTTGATAAGGATATTTCACTGACAGAGGTCAATGATAAGATTCTTATGTGCTTCCCTAGCACATGGGATCTGAGGATCTGGCCTATCAAGGAGGCCAGAAGCACAAATGAAATCTCAACAGAAACCCTTCTCGGCAAGCTCAAGTCTTTTGAGCAAGTGCTGAAGTCCAGGGAAGCTGAGGCTGAAGCAAAGACCCCAACTCCTACAAGGAAAGAGCAAACCCTTGCTCCCAAAGCTGCTGAAGCTTCTGAAGGAAGCCAGTCCAATGAGGAACTGATGGCATTATTTGCCAAAAGGTTTCTCAAGATGGGAAGGAAGGAATTCAGAAAGAAATCTTCAAAGTATGAAGATAAACCAAGGTATGATCATACTCCTTCTAAAGAAATAATCTGCTATTGTTGCAGAAAGCCTGGACATATTCTTCCAGATTGTCCAGAGGAAAAGAACAAAGATAAAAGAAAAGACAAGGATCAGCACAGGAAGCATTCCAAGCCATCCTCCTACAAGAACAAAAAGAAGGAGAGAGGCTTTGTTGCTGAAACCTGGAGCGATTCTGGTGAGGAATCTTCCTCCTCAAGCTCCAGTGAGGATGAGGAAGAAAAGAAGGCAAAGGAAGTTTGCCTAATGGCAATTGATGCCTGCAGCAATCACTCAGCTGCAGAGAATTCAGATTCTGATGAAGAAATGCCAACTGAAGATGAGGTATTGTCTTCTTATGACTTTACATCTGCTGAATTTAAATCTGATTTTAAATCTTTATGTTTAGATTTAATTAGTTCTGAAAAAGAAATAAAAGAGCTTAGAATTAAACTAGCTGAATCTGAATTGATTGCTAATGAAAATATTAGGTTAACAGCAGAACTCACTAATGCTAGTGAAGAAATAAAATTCCTTAAGAATGAATTAGCTAAGTCCAAAAGGTTAGAAGCGTCTCTGAATGGTAGAAGCCTTAAGTTGCTTGAAATAACTAGCATGTCTAACACTAGGTCAGTCAATAACAAATTAGGCTTAGGAGCATCTTCTAGTGAGCCCCCAATCATTCTTAAAAACCAACTTTCAACTCCAATGAATTTTATTTCATCTAGTGGAATAAAAAACACTGAGCAAGTTAATCAAGTAAATAGAGCTTTAAATAAAGCTAAAAGAGAGAAAAGAAAACAGAAATTTAAGGAATTACAAAGAGCGTCGAACGCTGCTCGACGATCGCAGGCCCAATGGTCGAACGGAGATCGACGATCTGGGTACCAATCGTCGAACGCCGATCGACGCTTTCAACAAGAATTTCAAAATTCCAACCAGAACTTTAGAAACCTGAATATGAATAGAAACCCTAGGTTCGTTGACCCATCATCTGCATGGAGAATCCCACCTAGGAGATCTTACCCGTTAGGTTATCACCCTCAGCCTGCTTATTCATTTATTTCCAGTTTTTCTTATGTGAAAAACAAGGGACCCAAGGTTACCTGGGTCCATAATGTTTAAATTGATTTATTTGCAGGTGAAGACCTATCCTATCACTCAAAATAAGTGGTACTTGGATAGTGGTTGCTCCAAGCACATGACAGGAAATAATGAACATCTGTCAAGGTTCAAGGCAAAGATTGGCCCAAAGGTAATCTTTGGAGATTCAAGCTGTGATCAAACTGAAGGCTATGGTAGGATGATAATTGGAGCTGTAACATTCAAGAGAGTTGCTTATGTGACTGGACTGAAGCATAATCTAATCTCAGTAAGTCAGTTATGTGATGCTGGATACCAGGTATCATTCTCTAACTCTCTTTGTAATATTACTTTAAATAATAATGTTGTATTAGTAGGTATTAGACAAGGTAACATTTATTTAGTAGATTTTAACTCAACTCACTCTGAAATCTGCTTGTTTAATGAAGTAACAAATAACAATACTTTATGGCATAAAAGGCTTAGCCATGTTAACCTCAAGAATATATCTAGGTTATCTAAACACAACCTTGTTAGAGGTTTACCTTCTTGCCCCTATAAGAAGGAGAGCCTATGCAAGGCTTATCAACTAGACAAGCAAACCAAGAACTCATTTAAATCAGTAAATAAAAGTGATTCTCTTAGAATCCTGTATTTATTACATTTGGACCTATTTGGCCCAATAAATGTACAGAGTTTAGGAGGGAAGTATTACACCCTAGTCATTGTAGATGACTTCTCTAGGTTCACTTGGGTGTTCTTTCTAAGAACTAAGGCTGATAACTTCAAAACCCTTACAGATTTTCTATTATGTGTGCAGACTGAGTACTCTACTCATGTGGCCTTGATCAGAAGTGATCATGGTACTGAGTTTGACTCTCTTCTCATGCAAGAATTCTGTGAGAGAGAAGGTATCAAACATAGCTTCTCAGCTCCTAGAACTCCCCAACAAAATGGGGTAGTTGAAAGGAAGAACAGAACACTAATTGAAGCTGCTGGCACATTGTTGGCAGATGCTAATATGCCTCTTTCCTATTGGGCAGAAGCTGTTAGTACAGCCAACTATGTCTTGAATAGAAGTCTGATACACAAGCTTAAGTGTAAAACTCCTTATGAGTTGCTTAAAGAAAAGAAACCTAAAATAAATTATTTTAGAGTTTTTGGCTGTGTAGTTTATATTCATAATAACAATAAAGAATATCTTAGAAAATTTGAAGCAAAAGCTTCAATGGGAATTTTTCTTGGATATTCCCAAGTAAGCAAAGCTTATAGGGTTTTTAATAAATCATCTTCTAAAATTGAAGAGTCTGTTCATGTGTCCTTTGATGAATCCCAAATGTTTTACAAGGAGAAGGAAACTTCCCCTTCCTCAAGTTCATTACAGGTACAAGAATCTACCAAAGATGTCACTCAAGAAATCCTCCATCTTTCAACTCTTCATATCACTGAATCAGACAGTGATGAAGACATTGCAGAACTTGTTGCTGTACCACCAATAGTAGATTAAATTCCTCCTGAGGAATTAATCCCAACTATTGCTGAAGATCACATCCCACCTGCTGATGTTGTCACACTTAGAGATCATCCTACTTCTCAAGTGATAAGAGACATATCAGCTGGTGTTCAAACAAGACATCAGTTAAGACAGGATGTGATGCATGCTTGTTTCCTTTCACAAATTGAGCCCCTCACCATTAAAGATGCTGAGCTAGATCCCCACTGGATCATTGCTATGCAAGAGGAACTCAATCAGTTTGAAAGATGTAAAGTATGGACTTTGGTTCCAAGACCTAAAGGCCAACTGATCATAGGCACCAAGTGGGTGTATAGAAACAAGTTGGATGCAAATGGAATCATTGTAAGGAATAAAGCTAGGCTTGTAGATCAGGGCTACAGACAGGAGGAAGGTATAGATTATGACCAAACCTTTGCTCCTGTTGCAAGGCTAGAGGCAATAAGGATCTTCTTAGCCTATACAGCCTATATGAAGTTTAAGGTTTTTCAGATGGATGTCAAAAGTGCCTTTCTTAATGGTGAGCTAAAGGAAGAGGTATTTGTTGAACAGCCACCCGGTTTTGTTTCTTCAACTCAGCCCTCACATGTATTCAAGTTGCAGAAAGCTCTTTATGGACTCAAACAAGCACTAAGAGCCTGGTATGAGACTCTAGTTAGTTTCCTGTTAGAGCACAACTTTGTTAGGGGAATACTTGATAGAACCCTCTTCATCAAACACCACAAGGACACAATCCTGTTAGTTCAAGTGTATGTGGATGACATTATTTTTGGTTCCACTGATCCCAAACTATGCAAAAAGTTCTCCAACTTGATGCATTCTAAGTTTGAGATGAGTAGTATGGGTGAGCTATCTTACTCTCTTAGTCTCCAAGTAAAGCAAGATGCTGATGGCATCTTCATCTCCCAATCCAAATATGCCAAGGAATTGGTAAAGAAGTTTGGGATGGCAGATGCTTCAGCAATGCATACACCTATGGCTACTAATGTAGTTATTGATTCTGATGATCAGAGAAAGTCTGTTGATCAAAAGAATTATAGGGCCATTGTTGGTTCCCTATTGTATTTAACTGTAAGTAGGCCAGACATAATGTTTGCTACATGCCTTTGTGCTAGATTCCAGGTCAACACCAAGGAATCTCATCTGATTCTTCTCAAGAGAATCTTGAGATACCTGAAGGGATGTCCAAATCTAGGACTTTGGTACCCAGCTGAGTCAGAATTTGAATTAATTGGATATTCTGATTCTGATTATGCTGGTTGTTGAGTTGACAGGAAAAGTACCTCAGGAACTTGTCAGTTCCTGGGAGAGAGATTGGTCTCTTGGTTCTGTAAGAAGCAGGCCTCTGTCTCAACTTCAACTGTAGAAGCTGAATATATAGCAGCTGCTAGTTGTTGTTCACAGATCCTGTGGATACAAAACCAACTTTTGGATTATGGGTATTCACACAAGAACACTAAAATCATGTGTGACAGTACAAGTGCTATCTCCATTGCACAAAATCCAGTGCACCACTCTAGAACGAAGCACATTGAGATTAGACACCATTTCCTGAGAGATTGTGTGGAAAAGAACAAGATCAGCCTTGAGTTCATATGCACAGACCTTCAGAGAGGTGATATATTCACCAAGCCTTTAGATGAACAGAAGAATCTGTTCTTTTTGGTTCAACTAGGCATGATTAATGGAAGAGACTAAGTGTGACGTCTGCCTTGTTGAAACTTGTTCGAAGATAGTCGAACGACGTTCGAAGATAGTCGATCGGATCAAGTCTATCGTTGACCTATGGTTGAAGATAGCTTATCTGCTTGAAGATAGTCGAACGACGTTCGAAGATAGTCGAACAGGTCGAGCCTATCGTCGATCTATGGTTGACGACAGCTTGCTGTTTGTGAAGACAGAAATAGTCGAACGATTGATCGACTACTCTGCTTCAGGACCGATCGTCGAACGATCGTTCGACCATCGTCTCCAGTATCTTTTAAATAGATCGATGATCGCTGTTTTAATATAAAGCCGATGGTCGACCTAGGTTAAGAGATAGTTGCTTTTATCGTCGAAGGAGAGCGTTTTTTCGCATTCCGTCTTCCCGCTTGCTCTTTGTCTTGCGCTCCGTCCTCGCCGTCTCTCTCTCGTCTTCTCCAGCTTTTTCGATGGCGATTGCTCCAGCGCTTCTTGCAGTAGTGAAGTTTGATGCAGGATTCAGCGTAGATTTCGACGCCTTCTGCTGCTGCGAACCAAGAATAGTGGAAATTCTAAATCTGTGCAAAGATCAAGGGTTAGAGAAACTCATGTCCTCCAGAATAAAGATAAACACTCAAGAGATCAAAGAGTGGGCTTTCACTTCATCTTCAACTGATGACTCGATGACTGGAACCATTAGCGGAGAAGAGGTAACATTGACTCCCGCTATTTTGACTGAAATATTTGGATTGATTAATGGGGAAGAAGAGTATGAGCAAGATACTCCTGAGTTTGGAAGGATGTTAACAGAGCTGGGACATGCCGAAGGCATTCCCTCTAAGCTGCTCAAAGTAAATTTTCCATTTAAAATTAAGTTTCTTGCTGAAATAGTTGGAAAAGTGCTACTGGGAAAGCACTCCGCCCACGATAATATTACAAGGCAGTAATTTGCACTAATGTGTGCAATTGTAAATAAGAAACAGATTAATTGGGCAGGCGTTCTATTTGATCGGATCAGGAAAAAGAATGGCAAGAAAGAAGTTACCCTGGGAAGGGTAGTTGGGATTTTTCTGAAGGAGAAATACCACCCATCTGCTAGTGTCAGCCGCCACCTCCAACAACGCAAGCAAGAAGATGGATCCATCGCTGTTCGCAAAGTGGAAAAGAACCTTCCTGAAGCCCGCTCCCGCAGGGGTTGCTCCAGTTACATCTGAGAGCACTAGGACTGTCTCAGTCACTCCCCCTTCTAGCAGCTGGCTCAGCAAATCCATCCCTTCCATCTTCTTCATCTGCTATGCCGTCTACTTCAGTTGAAGTTCCTTCAACTTCAATTGAAGTACGACATTCTGCTTCTCCTCTTGCATCTCCTCTCCCGACTCATCTTACTGGGATCTCTCATCCCAGTTTTGATTTGTTGGTGTCTGAGATTTCTACTCCTCTTCATTCTCCAATTCCCTCTTCTGATCACATTTATCACCCTGCATCCACTCATACATCTCCAGTTCCATCTCCAGTTCATCCCCCAGCTCATCATGCATATACCATCCCTGCTGATCTTCCATCCTCTGAAATTCCCCCACCATCATCATCATCATCCTTTGAAATAACTCCAGCATTTATCTCTAACATTGTGGAGTTAATTACCCCCTCAATCAAAATTATGATTGAAGAGGCGATTGCTCCCCTTACTTCCTCTATCTCCTCTCTGACTGCTGCCATTCAGAAACTCTCAAAGTCTGCTGAGCCCTCTTCTTCTAGGGGCCTGGTTTCAGTGTCTACTGAAATCAGGCAGGGGAAGATGCTTAATGAAGATGTCTCTGAGCAGCCCTTGGCCTCCCCTCCAGCAGATCATCATGTAGTGGCAGAGAAAGCAATAGAAGTTTCAGCTCCTCCTTCTCTATCTGAAAAAGAAATTTCTGATGCATTGTTGAAATCTGAATTTATTGTCAAAGCTTGTTTAGAAGAATGTTCTACTCCCTTGGTTGCCCTATACCTAGAAGGAATTATCACTTCCTTTCTAGATGAATTATGGGAGTTAGGACACGCTGTGGTCGATTCTGAAGGTATTCCCTTTACTTACTTTTTAGACTTGATAACTGATATGATAGTTTGGGAATATCTGGAAGGGATGATTAGATGTCATTTAGAAAAATTTTATTCATAATACTACAGATAAATTGGAAGAAATTCTAGATGTTCAAGAGCCTGTTATCCAACCTGCTCCAGAAGTTCAACCAGAACCAGCCGTTCAAATTTCTGAAGTTGCTCAGCCAGAAGTGCAAGCAGAATTGGTCTCTATGACAGTTTCTGATCTTCAAGAAAAAGCTGCAGATGCCCAAATTGAAAAATCTACTATATGGGATGATTCCCCGGGCTTGGATTTAGATGCTCTATTGGCACAGGATGCCATAGAAGAAGAACTAGAGAAAGCTGCTTTAAAGGAAAAGGAAAGGGCTATGCAAGATGCATTTGATCCCTATGATATGCCCATCTCTTCAAATTCTGAAGATGAAATTGATTCTGATGAGTCTGCTGAGTCTAAAAGAAAAAGAATTGCTAAAAAGAAAAGAAAAGTTGTAGCTCCTCCTCCTGCTAATCCAGATAATGATACACCTTATTATATACTGAAAGGAATTGATCCTAAGTCAAAAGACTTCCAGCATTGGATGTTATTCTCTAAGAACCAGCAAAAGCAAAGGAAAAAGTCAAAGAGCTATGACTCTCCTGTCCCTGGATGAAATCCTAAAGGTCCTCCTCCTCCACCTCCCAGTGCAGGAGCCTCAGGAAACTTATCTACAAAACCTGCTGCTCAGTCCGAAAGATCAAATCCATCTCAGTCAGCTCAAAGGAGAAGTTCACAAGGATACCAAGGTAAAAGTCAAACTGGCTATCAAAGACCTGATGCTGTTAAGGAACAGGTAAAGGAGGTAGTGTATCAAAGACCAACATTTTCTCCTCCTCAATCTAAAGAACTTAAAAGCTCCACCTCTCCTAAGCCAGATCACTCTGAAAAGGATGTTTCTAAAGGTAAGCAAATTATTTTATCTGAAAATTCTAGCAAGATATTTGCTAAGTCTGCTCCCCTTTCTTAACTAGTTATTCAGGATAAAGAACCAGCTGATATATCTTCTGAGATTGTTTATGAAAGCCCAGAGCTTGATCCTAATTTTAGGATGGCTCGTTTTCTTGAACTTGTTGGAGCAGCGCAAATTAAGAAAGCAAAAGCAGAAGGAAAGGACACTGCAGGATTGACCATAATGTCTAAATTCAGAATGAAGGAGCAAGATAAGTTCCAGGTTAGACCTGAGATATTTGATCCTTCAAAGTATATGGAAAAGCATCCTGAGGCAGTGGTCCCAAGAACAACAGAATTGAAAATTATTGGAGAACAAGACCTGAAGCTATCAAGAAAAGAAGCTCTAGATCCCTCAAGAAAGATTACTTTTGTTTCTAGCTCTTCTGATCCTAAACCTAACTCTGAAGCACCTTAAATTTTTTTTCATTGATTAACAGTTAATTTTTTATCTGTTTGATTGATGATATCTGCTTAGTTATTTCTCTTTATGCATTTTATTTTACTTTCAGTAATTAGTTTTGTATGTTTTAATTGTTGAGAGACTTAACTCAAATAGGGGGAGATTATTGGAACCCTAGGTTTTGATTTGAGTTCAGTCCTTTCTTTCTGTCTCTTGACCCAAGATTTATCTATGGTCAAAGGTTAGTTGATAGTTTAGATTCTCTAGTTGTGTAGAATTGCTTTTCTAGATGAATATTTGGTTAAGTAGTTTTTCGTTTGACTATGGTCGAACGCCGCTCGACTATCGTCTATCGGCTGATCGACGATCGTCTATCAGTTGGTCGACGTTCTGTCTGCGTTGATAGCTCGACTATCTGTTGATAGGTCGACTATCTGTTTGCTTTGGTAGTTCGACTATCTGTCCTGATAGTTCAACTATCTGATAGCTCGACTATCTGTTGATAGGTCGACTATCTATTGTCTTTGATAGTTCGACTATCTGCTTGGATAGTTCAACTATCTGATAGCTTGACTATTTGTTGATAGGTCGACTATCTGTTGTCTTTGATAGTTCGACTATCTGCTTAGATAGTTCAACTATCTGATAGCTCGACTATCTGTTGATAGGTCGACTATCTGTGTTGCTTTGATAGTTCGACTATCTGTTGATAGGTCGACTATCTGCGTTGCTTGATAGTTCGACTATCTGCTTGGATAGTACAACTATCTGATAGTTCGACTATCTGTTGATAGATTGACTATCTGTTTTGTTTGATAGCTCGACTATCTGTTGATAGATCGACTATCTGTTTTTCTATGATAGGTCGACTATCTGTTTGATAGGTCGACTATCTGATTTGTTTGGTAGTTCGACTATCTGTCTTGATAGATCAACTATCTGATAGCTCGACTATCTGTTCTGATAGATCGACTATCTGCTGAGGTAGTTCGACTATCTTCTTTGATAGTTCGACTATCTGGATCGTTCGACTATCTGTCTGATAGGTCGACGATCTCCGTGCTTCGGTCGACGATCTCCGAGGGTCGTTCGACGTTTTGCTATCTGTCTTGAGTAGTTTTGTCGTCTTCTATGATGTGACTAATTTCATACTTATTTTGGCATATTTTATAAAAGATTATCTGAATAAATTGTGATATTATTTCCATGCAATATCAGTTCCATTCCTTATGCATGAGCTAATCTTTTTTCTGACAAAGTTGTTTGTCTTATAACTGAGATATGTTTTCTGCTTTATCTATCAGGCTGTCCTTTATAGCCGTTAGACTCAAAAAGTCTTCCTTGGCTATAAAGAGTCTTTTTTGATGTGACTTTCTCTAGTTTTATTTCATCAGAATTATTTGCAGCTTCTTAGAAAGCTTTATCCTATTATAGGATATCTGTCTGCAGTATTTTGTTTTGCTTTATGCTTTTTGCAGCCCAGCTTGCAGAGTTCAGTAGAAGACAAGATTCAAACTCAAGTTAGAGCCGTTGCTGCTGCTGCTATATAAAGACTTATTTGAAGAAAGAAATCAACTAGTTCTCACATATTGAAAAGCTAACTGCAGCATTCAAACTAAAAGCTTACAGTTTCCAACTGCTCTCAGCTCATTCACATCTAACTGAGAAGAAGTTTTAGTTCTTCACTCTTCTTCAACCTGAGTTCTCCTGCTTACAGGAAGATCTTCACTCAGAGCCTTTTGAAGAAGAATAAGAAGAAGATAGCTGCCTAAAGAAGAAATCTTATTTCATATTATTTATCTTCTTGTAGCTCTTTCCTTCAGTATTTTCTGAAGTGTTTCTGCACTGAAGCAAGACTTCACCTGGACGTTCTTTTAGCCAAGGGGAGCCTTGATTCTTTTAGAGCTTTCTAGCTCAGTACACGTTATTGTGCTTCTCTAATCTATTGTAAAATAGAGAAGACATCTTAACCTCCTTTCCCCCTCCTGTAAGGGGTTATTACTCCCTTCAAAAGTATCCCTTGGTGGCAAGGCACCTGATCAAAAACCTGTGTTGGTTTTTAGACACCTGATCAAAAGTCTAAAGGGTTTCTGAATCTACCTGAAGCAGATCTTGTTGGTGGCAGGGCACCTGATCAAAAATCTTAGTGGATTCCTACCTTGTTGGTAGAAGAGTGGACGTACCCAAGTTATTTGGGGAACCACTGTAAATTCCTTGTGTCGTCTGGATGGCTTTAATTAATTACTTGCATTGTGGCTGTGATTAGATTTTAACTAGGTTTGCTAGTTGTTGTTTAGGATTCCAAGGCTTAACTGTAATTACATTTGGCTGCTTTTTGTGCACATCACTTGTGTTAGGCTTTAAGGTTTAATCTCAAATATCTATAATCTTCATTCCACAATTAACTCCAAGGGAGTTGAGTAGACAGTCAACTTTGCTAGTGCAATTTTTGATTACTCTATTCACCGCCCCTCTAGAGTAGTATCTATCCCCTTTACTTTCAGGCTCTGGCGGAGCAAGCACCAGTGGGAGCAAGGACAATCGCCCTCAGCCCAGGATGAGGAGGCTGGATGAGATCTATGAGGATACGGCACCGGCCCTTAATAATTTTTCATTGTATTGTCTTTTGGCCGATGTTGAGCCGTGCTCCTACGATGAAGCTGTGAAGGAGAAAAGCTGGAGGAATGCGATGGATGCGGATATCGCCTCCATCAAGAAGAATAAGACCTGGAAGCTGGTCGACCCACCTGCAGGCCACAAACCCCTCGGGGTGAAGTGGGTGTATAAGGTGAAGAAAAATAAAGATAGAGGCGTGGAGAAGCACAAGGCGAGGCTGGTCGTGAAGGGCTACCGCCAAGTTCATGGTGTGAACTATGATGAAGTCTTCACACCCGTAGCACGGATTGACACCATACGCTTGATCATCGCCCTAGCTGCTCATCATGGCTGGAAGATCATGCAGATGGACGTGGTCTCTGCTTACTTGAATGGGTACCTGGAGGAAGAGGTGTACATCGAGCAGCCTCCAGGGTACGCGGTGAAATGGCAGGAGAGGAAGGTCTGTAAGCTTGACAAAGCACTCTACGGGCTCATGCAAGGAGCTAGAGCTTGGAACGGAAGGATAGACGCTTTCCTGCAGATGCATGGCTATCAGAAGAGCCCGCATGAGTACGCTCTCTATACCAAGGTGGACAAGGACGGAGGCATGATGATAGTGTGTTTGTACGTGGATGACATTATCTTCACGGGGAACAACACAACTATGTATGAAGAGTTCCGGGAGATGATGAAGAAGGAGTTTGAGATGACAGACTTAGGAGAGCTGAGCTACTTCCTGGGGGTGGAAGTGAAGCAGGGAGAAGACGGGATCTTCATATCCCAGAAGAAGTATGCGAAGGAGATTTTGAAGAAATTCAGGATGGAGGATAGCAAGCCTATCTCCACTCCTGCCGACCCGGGAATGAAGCTGAGCAAGGAATCGAAGGAAGGAGCGGTGAACTCCACCTTATTCAAGAGCTTGGTGGGTAGTTTGCGCTACCTGACCATCACCTGACCGGACATTATGTATGCGGTCGGGGTGGTGAGTAGGCACATGGAGGAGCCAAAGGAAGACCACTTCATAGCGGCGAAGAGGATCCTGAGGTACATCAACGGGACAAGAGGCCATGGGCTGGAGTACTCAACTAGAGAGGAGCTGACGCTGGTAGGTTACTTGGACAGTGACTACGGCGGGGATGTGAATGACCAGAAGAGCACTTCCGGATATGCTTTCAACATGGGAATAGGAGTGTTCTCTTGGAGCTCGAAGAAGCAAACTACGATAGCTTTATCATCATGTGAGGCGGAGTACATAGCGGCGGCGGCTTGTACCTGCCAAGCTATCTGGCTAAGGAACCTTCTGGAGAGTCTGCATCATGGAGTGGATGGGCCAACAACCATGTTGGTGGACAACATGTCGACCATCCAGCTCGCGAAGAATCCTGTGCTACATGGACGTAGCAAACACATCGAGACAAGGTATCATTTCCTGAGAGAGCAGGTGGAGCTGAAGACGGTGGAAGTCAAGTATTGCCCGACTGGAGAGCAAATCGCGGACATCTTTACCAAGGCGTTGAAGGTGGACACGTTCTTAAAGCTCAAAGGCAAACTTGGCATGTGCTGCCAAGTTTGAGGGGGAGTTTGTTGGAGTTTTGTTGTTGACATGTTGACCGAGACCCACAAGTTTTGGAGTTATCATTTCATTTATATCTGCCTTTAATGTATGAGAGAGAGTGAATGTATTAAATAGGGAGTTGGAGAGTTTTTTCATTATGAGAGGGAGTTTGAGAGTTTTTTCATTATGAAAGAGTTTTTTCATTATGAAAGGGAGTTTGAGAGTTTTTCATTATGAGAGGGAGTTTGAGAGTTTTTTTCATTATGAGAGGGAGTTTGAGAGTTTTTCATTATGAGAGGGAGTTGGAGAGTTTTTTTTTATTTGCCTATAAATAGACCATTGTAGTTCTTTTTAATGGAATATGAATACCTAGAGATAAAATCCCTACCATCTTGTGTTTTTCGGCCTTGTGAGAGAGGGAGAGCGCTGAAGCGCGGAGTGGTTTCTCGCTGAGGTCGAGCGGGTAGGAGTGATCTTGCCGCCCGAAGGGATTCGTTGTGGAGTTTTGGTGTTGCGCAACGACCCAACCCGTTTCCAACAATTACATCGTTACGTCCGGTGACACCGTTACATCATCAAAATTTTCGGATCATTAGTTCTACAGTTTTTATAACAACATTCAGAGATATATTCAACACAGCATTTTTTCAAATGCTTTGTTATCTCAGGCACGGTTGATGTAAACTTTTGTGGTTTAATTTCCTTTTACTCGAAAAAAACAAAAATTTTCTCATCGAATAAATTTCGGCAGCTCGAACAATAATCACGTCCATGACCACTTCTGTGCCGGTGTTGATCAGACCGAAAATAAAAGCATCGTTCTTCTCCAGGTTATTATCTTGTACAAAACGATGAAATGATTCTCCACCCAATCCGAAGTAACCATTGTAGCATTTGAAGCTCACAGCCCACCGCCTTCCATTTCCTTCACTAAGGCTCCGTTTGGGAGGACTTAATTTCACCGGTCAAGCGGTCATGACCGCATGAATCCGGACTTATTTAAGTTCCGATTCATGCGGTCATGACCGCTTGACCGGTGAAAATAATTCCTCCCAAACGGGGCCTAAGAATGAAATCTGTCTTTGGTTTCTCATGGAAATGTTCAGCTACAAAATCACAAGGAATTACCTGCACAAGCCAAACATAACGTCCTTTAAAGTATTTTTTTTCTTCTTTTCAAGTGATATATTGCTGAAATGTTATGTTGGGTAATGGGTGCGACCAAGAGAAATTATAAGATCAGAATTTGTTAGAATATAAATTTATTACTTATAAATTGTGCATGCATATATATATATAGTATTATATTTTTCAAAAATGTTCATCGGCCTACTAAATAGTTTAAGGATCCGACGAAGATATGAGCGCTAAAGAATAGTAAGGAAGACTAGTATGTTTTATGCATTATGTCAAATATAAGAGAAATATAATACATGATTAATTATGAAATATCAATAAAATATGATTGTTTCTTTATATTGATCTGTGTAACTGGAAAAGATCTTGAATCATATTTAATATTCTTGTATGGCTTACTCAGTCTTATTGGACCAGAGTGTGACAGAAGATATCAAATGTGTTTCTCCCATATTGGTTGTAGCTTGTGTTGTGTAATTTGCGTTAGGTCCTCTTACTATGAGTTTTAGAGTCATGGCTCTTTGCTAATATAATAATATAACCTATTTCTCTCTGTCTGGTTGTAATATGGTATCAAATATAGAATAAACTTGCTATCTAGTTTTGATATGAATGCGCGCAGTCTTGCTCTCTCACTGCTCTGCTAATGTTGTTGATGTGGTGCTTTCATGCCCTCCTTCATCGGATGAAAGGCCTTCGTTCCTTTGCGACGCAATTGATGAACGGATTTCATATAGTAATTTAGACTCTATCTAGCTTGGTTTTTCATATGATTTAGTATTTTCATCCGTCATTCCTTTCATATGTGCAAAAGTAATCTTTTGAGTATATTTGTGTTAGAGCATATCTTGATTCATTCCTTGCATGAAGGAGACCGCCTCTCCTTATTTTATATTAGTACTTTGATATTATGATTATGGCAGTGGGGATATCGAATTCTGGAGGTTTCTTATTTTATTTTAGTACTTTTATATTATGGAATTCTGCAGAAGCGGGTGTGGATATGGAATTCTGGGTGGCCTCACGAGTGCTGTACCCCCTTCTCGCACGACCACTGGTCGCGCGCGTTCAATATTTTCCCTCCAAGCATCGAAATTTTCCCACTAGTATAGGTTTCTTCTCGCACGAGTAGGGGATTTTCCTTCACGCACGACCACTGGTCGTGCGCCTACCCGTGCACGGTCAAAATTTTAGCTCCTCATATAAATACGCAAGTCACAATTTCTAACGGGAGTTCCTCCTTTTCTTCCGCCTAGGTCCTCTATTCGGCTGTTTTCTCCCTCCAAGAGGTAGGAATAATCTCCTAGGCTCTCCCCATCATCTAGGAGCTCCAAGTTGAAGATAACACGCTCCTCTCTCCGCAAACTAGAATCTTGAAGAGGAAACGTGGACAGTACAATAACCTCGAGAACACGGGTCTATTAGGAGTTGGTGACATCAGTTCCTCTACCTCGGATGATAGCCGACGATCGAGGCCAACACAGAGTCACACTCCAAAGTGCCTTCACATCCACAGAAGAATTTTTAGCACTATTTGTATTTCTTTCTTCTGATTCCGCACACTAGGTAGTGTTTGTTGGCTTTTCTTCTATTATGATGACGGTTGGAATAGGCTTAATGTGTTTGTGATGTTGGAATATTATTTGTGAAATCTTATGCGTGTTTGTTCATTTTCGTTGGAGTAACCTAGGAGACCTAGCCTCTTGTACTGTGTTTTTCCATCTGGTTGAGTTTTCTGATTTGTGTGTGAGAGTCGGGCAGTGTTGTCGTTGAGCTTGACATGTGATGCGATTATGGCAAGTGTACCGGTCGTACAAGTAATATAAAATTAGGAATGATCTCAAAGTATCGATCTCATATGGAACACGGCGAGGTGGAGATATCTTTTGAGAAAAGACTTGAGATTGAAGTCGTTTTGGTTGGATGGTGTACAGATGTTGATTTTGTGAATGCAATAAAAATAAACTAATCTACCTATGCAGGTTGTTGGCATTGCTTCGCAATCACTAACACTAATGCAGGCTACCTTCACAGCTCCGCAAACACAAGGAATTATACTGGCTGTTAACATCGCTTCGTTAGTGCAAGTGGAAGTGAGTGAATATGGAAGTGGAAGTGAGGGTCGAAAGCACCTCTTTGCCAACGGCTTAACAAAGCCAAGCTCACAATGTTTAGTTGCAGGTTGCCAGCATTTCTTCGCACAAATTCTCACGAGAAAGCAATGCGGGCCGCAATCGCTGCTTCACTCAGCTCACACCTAGCAATTGCTATTATAGCTTTCTCAACTTATCACAACCGAAATATAGAATAGGGCATACCTCAATCAACTCATAAACAATCATAAGATTTCATAGAAATAAAATATAAGTTCAAAACAAAGTGTTTAGAGTGCTTACATCATCAATAATATGGAGAAAATAACCAACAATCATTTAATTGGGCGGTGAAAAAGGCAAAAGATACAATCAAATCCAGAGGCTCGTTGTAGATTCTCGGTAGGAAAAATTGGGTCCTCAATCCGTGTCCTAACTCAGTCACCGACTATCATCCATGGGTCCAGAAGAGCTCTCATCTTCTTGTAATATACCCATCTTCTCTGGTCATCACAATCTGATCATGTTTGATGCAAAGTTCTCCTTGTTTGGCGATGATACTGTGGCTACAATTTTCTCTCTTAAAGCTTCAAATGATACGAGTGTTGAAATTGTTAAAGTGAAAGTGGCAGCCTGGGCGGACTATTCACGCGGATTGTGCAGACAGTTTTGGCGGTCTCGGTGGTCAGACCGTGCGGTCTGAGCGGACAGAGCAAGCGACTAACCAGGTCAGCCAGTGTTCTGCAGTTTGTTCTCCAGGAAGTAACCAGGCAGATAGTTCATATATCTGCGGTTGGGGAGATCTAGTGTTGGTATCCATTTGTTCCAGCGGACTGTTAGTGTGGTCTGGTTCTATTTCTAAGTCCAGACGAGTTGTCAAGGGCGTTGCACAGTTTGCGCGGACTGGCTGTCTAGTCAGCCGAGTCTTGTAGTTGTCATCTTTACCTTGGGTGCGGGCTCAGGATGTGCAGACTGATGTTTGTCCAGGTGTCCGAACTGTTATTATATCCACGGAGTCCGCCTGGTTGGTGACTTTGCCTTAGTGGTTAGGCGACTTAGCTGGGTTCTTGCTATTATGGTGCGGCCTCAGCAGGTAGTCGCTGTAAAATCTCATTTCCTACTAGACCCCTAAACTTAGATAAGGTTAGGACATGTGGTGGAAAAATGAGGTTAGGTTAGGTTTGACCAAAGGAGTTTGGGTGGATTCACATAGTTTCCACTATAGGGTTCAAGTCAAATCAAGTCAAACTAGCCCAAATTGGAATCATAGGTACACATTGACCCCACCACTATGTCCCTAACCCTAGAAGCAATCTAAGTGAACCAAAAGCCAAATCATTGGGTCAACCATTGGACCAAGTTGACCCAAGTCAACCCAAACCCTAATTTGGTCAAACCCACACTTATAGACCCAATTAACCCAAGTGGGGCATAACCATGGCCCAACCCATGTTGGGTGATGCCATAGAGCTCATGATCAAAAAGTGTAGTCAGCCCACTCATCAAGTTGACCAGATCAACCCTAAAGTCAACTCGGTCAACGTTAGACCTATTTAAGTAAATTTGAAGACCAAGCTCATTCCTAATGGGCTAAGGCCTTGAGCCATTGCCCAACCCATGTTGGGTGATGACATGGGGTTCATGACCATCAAGTGGGGCCAGCCAACTCATCAAGTTGACCAAGTCAACCCTAAAAATCAACTTGGTCAACATAAGGCCTAAAGAGAGAAACTGAGAGCCAAGCTCATTTCCAATGGGCTAAGCCTATAAGCGAAGGCCCATGATCAGCCCAAGTGCTCATTTACAGCCCCTACCCTCTGGTTTTGGAGGGTAGTAACATGCAAGGGGGTATTTTGGAAAGTTACCCAAGTAAAGGAGAGAGAAAATAGAGGAAAATTAGGATTGAGGCAATGTGACCCTCCTCCTCTCTTCCCAAGCCAACATCTGAACCCACACATCAATTATCAGCCTTTCCAACCTAATTTCATGCCACTTGGAGCCAAGGAGGAGAAACCAAAGCTCATGGCCAAAATCCCCATCATGGCATCTCTTGTAACACCCTTATCCTCCACATAGCATATAGCAATAGGTCCGGCCGGGGCCCGACGCCATATACTATGGACAGACCGGTTGGTTAGTTATTGATGTCATTCAACCAATTAAAACATCCTACCCAGAGCATCTAGTGGAAGCAATTTATTAAGGTTGCAAAGAATAAAGAACCCTGCCAAGCATGAATGTCCACTACTCAAACAAATAGGAATGTTTAATACACCAGTACTTGCCTTATGGCCTTACATGAGTATACAATAATAAAACAGTGTCTTACAAACTTCGGCTCGCAGGCCGGCCACACATGATTTAAATAAGTAAACAAACAAGGCCTTCGAGGGTCGGCTTAGTAACTTGGGCTTTGTCCCGCTATTTGTCGCTCGTCTCCGCAGCACCTGCAAGTAAAAGTCACCGCAACAGTGGCAAACAAGAATAACAGTCAGCTAAAGCTGACCAAATTATAACGATTCCACCCCCAAACTGGGGCGGCAAAGCTTCTTCCCTGCACTTGTAAGCAATGCATGCAACATAGCGAATAAGCATCACATCACAGGTGCACGCTCACACGGCCGTACACCCCGTGCTCTCCGGGCACTTACTCGGCGAAGGCAGTCCGAACCCAGTCCGGTCCTCGACCCCACCACCAACCCTAGGGCAGCAATCTCGTGAGCATTTAGTCCTTTCAGCCGTAGTCTAGACTCGATCTCCAAACCTCGACAAGTCCCATATAAGACTTTAGGTCACTTTAACCGAGCAGATGGAGCGGGTAGGGGTCCACCAGCCCGTTGCTCACCCCGCCGTTGCCATTTGGCCTTTGACGCGGGCTAAGCTTCCCTAGTCCCAACTATCGTTCAAACACGGTACATAGCCCCGCTATGTACCCGGTTGGCTCCCAGGCCACCGATATGGCAGAAATTCGCTTCCGCCCAGATTTCCGGGTGCACCCTGGGGTTAATCCCCAAGACTCCCTGTTGCAATCTACCATGTAGAAGCCCGAAAACAACACAAAGGCACAGAGTCTTCTCCGGCCAACCATGCATAGCAAAACATCACCGATCCAGACCAACATGTCCGGGTAGGCTTCACACATTATGCCTATGTCCGTACTACGATTCCGAACTCTAACAAGGGTGACTTTACATATCTACCCCAAGGAATACCACAAACTCGCCGCACACTCGCGGGAGAAGGGTTTTCCTATGCAAAGGAAGAAGAGCTTCACATGCTCATGATGAGAATCATTACCCTAGCGTTCTTCCTCGGTGCCATGACGATCCAGTCGGATGGAAAGCACCGTATCGGCCTCGCTATCGCAGATATGGACTCGGATCGAGAATCGGAGCTCTGAAGCTCCACCGGCGGCCGGAGTTGACCTCCTTCTTCTTCCTCCTTGCTCTCCCTTCTCTCTAGCTTTTAGAAAGAGAAAACTTAAATGGAATGAGGGTTTCCAAGCCCTATTCCCGGATATAACCCACCAGGAACAACCCCCAGCCGTCGGATCCCTAACTAAGGAAACGGACGGCCACGATTCAGCCCAAAATTAGAAATCCTGGGCCGAACATGGGTTGCAACACGGCCGTGTTCAGGGCCGTGTCATCCATTTGCAGTCAAAATCGACGCGCCCCGAAAAGAACACGGGCACCCGACAAGCCCGTGTCAGGCTTGACACGCCCGTGTCAGCTAGTACACGCCCGTGTCGATGGGCGTGTTCCCCCATTGACACAAGTCCAAAACAATTTGAGCACAACACGGCCATTTGACACGCCCTTGTCACATGCCGTGTGCTAGACACGCCCTGGGACACGCCTGTTTCCCAGGTCGTGTAACTGCCTTAGCACAAAATGCCGAACGACCCAGGGAGGACACGGGCATTTGACACGCCCGTGTCGAATTGCACACGCCCGTGTCAGACCCTAACACGCTTGGGCTCAGGCCGTGCACCCCTCACTCAACGATCGTTGAGTGTAAGGATCAGAATGACTGACATGCCCTGGGACACGCCCGTGTCCCAGGCCGCGTTCACCCCCCTCCCCCCCGATGATCGTTAACTCCAAAATCGTCAACCACGCGACCAACGCCGAACCCGAGCACGACACGCCCTGGGACACGCCCGTGTCCCAGGCCGTGTCACAACTACCAAAACTCAGATTTGGCTCAAAATGCCACCCGTCACCCTTTTGAGTTTCGAGGCATTACAACTCTCTCCCTCTTAAAAGAATTTTGTCCACGAAATTACCAAAGGAATAGATAAGCAAAACCAAAAGCGTTACCTGAGTGAACTAACTCTGGGTACTCCTCCAGCATGGTTTGCTCCCGTTTCTAAGAGGGCTCCTCATGACCGCAATTGTCTCAACCGACCTTGACCATCCTGATCTTCTTGCTACGGAGTCGCTTAATCTCGAAGTCTTCAATACGAATGGGCTTGACTCTTGTCGTCAACCCTTCGTCCACCGGTACTTGATCACCCGATCAAGTTCGAAGGCTCTTGCACCGCCTACCACAATACTGCTATGTGGAATGCATCGAGTAGACTACTCAACACTGCTATGTGGAATGCATCGAGTAGACTACTCAACTCCGCTCCAGAATCTCAAATGGTCCAAAGTATCTCGGGCTCAGCTTCTTTAAGCATCGCTCCTGTGAGACATCTTTGAACGGCTATAGTTCCCAATATGCCAACTACGAACTCCACACTCCGATGTATGGCGTTAAAGTATTTTGCTTGTCCATCTTGAGCGATCAGCAACCGCTCTCGAATGGTTCGTACCAACAAAGTGGCACTCTCCACCTCCTGCTTTTTGTACAACATTGCCTCACTCGTTTCTAGCCACGACAACGACGTGCGACACTTTCTACCATATAGGGCCTCGAAGAGCGCAATTTGAATACTCTCCTGGTAGCTGTTGTTGTACACAAACTCCACCAAATATAGGTGGTCTTCCCAATGCTTCCCGAAGTCTAGAACACACATGCGGAGCATGTCTTCCATAGTTCTGTTGACCCTCTCGGTCTGCCCATCCGTCTGCGGATGGAAGGTTGTGTTGAACATCAATTTAGTCCCAAGCATCTGTTGCACCAACCTCAAATCATTGGACGTAAAATGCCCATCGCGATCACTCACAATGCTGCGAGGCACACCGTGCAGTCTGACTATATTATCCGCATATAGTTTCGCCAGTCTCTCAACTGAATCATCCTTCCTATGTGGAATAAAGTGCGACACCTTTGTTAACCGCTCTACGATCACCCAAATGGCGTCGTTCCCTTTCTGCGACCTTGGCAAGCCATGCACAAAGTCCATAGATATGTCGTCGAACTTCCATTCTGGAATAGGCAAGGATTTCAAGAATCCCCCAGGATTTTGGCACTCCGCCTTTACCAAGGCGCATATTTGACACTTAGCCACAAACAGTGTCACGTCGTTCTTGAGCCCTGGCCACCAAAATAGCTTATTTTGGTCCCGGTACATCTTCGTGCTCCCGGGGTGGATTGAGTACTTGGTATTATGAGCCTCGTACATCAAATCCGCCTGTAGATTTCCACCGCTTGGGATGCACAAACGATGGTCCTTCCTTAACAGCCCATCCTCAACTGAAAACTGGGAATTTGACCCATCAAACGCTGCATCCATAAGATCCTTCATGCTACCATCCAACTCCAATGCCTGCTGAATGCGATTAGCCAGGTCATACTAAACTTCCGTCCAGATCAATAATGCTTTAGCGTTAGTCTGCTTGTCCACACAACAGATCTCCAACGCCTCAAACTCCTGAACTACCCTCTCATCATGCACCGACAACCAGTTGGCTTGGGCGGGAGCCCTGCGACTCAACGCATCCGCAACTGCATTGCCCTTGCCGGGAACTAAATGAATCTTGAACGTATAGTCCCCCAGGAACTCCATCCATCTCCGCTGCCTCATGTTCAGATCCTTCTGATCCAACAGGTACTTCAGGCTCTTATGGTCGGTATAAATATCGACTTTTACACCGTATAAGTAGTGTCTCCATAACTTAAGCGCAAATATCACGGCCTCCAACTCCAAGTAGTGGACCGGATAATTCCTTTCGTGCACTTAGAGCTTACTCAAACCATACACTAAAACACTTCCATGTTGCAGCAGCACGCAGCCAAAACTACTACCTGAGGCATCACTATAAGGCTCGAAGCCCTCGGTCCCACATGGCGAACTAAGCACTGGCATCGTGGTAAACCGACTCTTCAACTCCTCAAACGCTTGCATGCACTTTTGCGTCCATAAGAACTTTTGATCCTTCCTTGACAACTTCGTGAGAGGTAGCGTTATCCGCGAGAAGTTCTCTATGAAGCACTTGTAGTATCCGGTCAGCCCCAGAGAACTCTGGTCTTCTGCTTCCGAACGCAACACAAGCCACTCGCATAACAAAACTATCTTTGCTGAATCCATAGCAGCACCCACTCTACAAACTTTACGAGCGAGGGACGCTACCTAAGATAACCCCAAAACTCGTGTTTGGAGAACTAGGCATAGAGTTACTTCCTCTTTAGCATTTCCACCACCGAAAGCAGATGCTTGAAGTGATCCTCTTGCTCTATGAGTACACCAATACGTCGTCAATGAACACTGACGGCACATTAGTCAGCCCGAACGGCACGATGGTAAACTCAAAATGTCCATACTTTGCACCGAACGCTGTCTTCGGGACATCGCTTTCCCCTAACCTCAGCTGATGGTAACCAGACTTAAGGCCCACTTTTAAGTATACTGATGACCCAACCAACTGATCAAAAGGTCATCCACCCTTGGTATCTCGTACTTGCTCTTCTCTATTAACTTGTTCAGTTTCCCATAATCGATACCGGGTCGCAACCATCCGTCATTCTTCTTAACAACGAGGACCGGCGCATTCTAAGGCGACGTACTTGGATGCGCATAACCTTGCTCCATCAACTCTTCCGGTTGAACCTTTAACTCTTCCATTTCCTTAGGTATCAACCTATAAGGAGAGCGTGACACAGGTTTGGCACCTGGCATAACTCAATCGTGAAATCAATCTCTCGCTACGGTGGGGCTCTAGGGAGACCATCATTGAAACACATCAGGATATTCAGATACACCCGATTAACTATACAATATAGGCTTAGGCTTCGAAGCCTCCCATGGTGGCGGTAACGATGCTTGCAAGTCGAACTCTTGACCCCAACCCGTACCTTTACGACACAGACTCTTTCTTTGCGCGCATTGAACTACCACTAGGAAACTACACATCCAATTTGTCATTTACCGTCGAAGGAGGTTCTCTGATGCATAATATAAATCCTTCGGACAAAAGGAGTGTCAAGCTCCCGTATCGAACAATGCCCTCGCCGGATTACCAACGATCCAAACAAAGCCTAGAACCTACAGTCCTAAGCTAACACGCATAAGGTAAAAGGTATAAGAAGTTAAAGTGTTATCAATTAAACCATACCTGACAACCCAACGGTCGGTCACAAGACCTCCTGCTGACCAAGGATGTCCACCCTCGGTTGGGCCGGAGTATACAGTGATGCGGTGGAGTCCACCACCTTGCCCTTCTCCTCAGTTGTTGCCCCCGACTTCTTCTCGGACATTGGGCATCTACTCCGACAATCCCGGGCATAGTGTACCGGCTTTCCACAGTTATAACATATACCCGGGGTTTGACCTGTAGTCGCTCCGAATGCGCTAGAGGAAGGGACTAGGCCCGACATCCTGGCCTTTTTATACCACCTACGGTACCCAGATTTTGAGGTTGGCATTATAAACACCGTCTCCTTTGCACTAGAGTCTTCAACTGCTCCTGTCATAGCTTTCAATGTCTTTTGAGCACCCTCCTGACAACCTCAGGCAAAGTGTCCTTTCTTGCCACAAGAATAACAATTATAAGTGACTTGGCTAGTAGATTATCTAGCCTCTTCACTCAGCATTTTTCGGTAGGCAGTCCTTATAGGACTTGCAAGGTTTGGTACCCTATTCACTGGTATTTGGTGAGTTTTCACCAACTCCACTTCCAAATCTCTAGACGACTCCACCAAAGCTCGGAATCCCAATAGCTTTGGTCCTAGCAGTAGGATACGCAACTCGCTGCGTAGACCATTATAAAATCTATCAACTATAGATTGCTCTCTTTTCCATTCAAAGCCTGGGTAGCGCCTTATCATAAGGAACGTCTGTAAGTATTCGTCAACTGAGTGCGCTCCCTGCACCATAATCATGCTCATCTGCTGCCCTAATTGACCTCCAAATGCACTTTGCTCCAACATACTGCCCGGTGTTGGGGCCATTTCAGGGACAGCGGGTTGCACAGTTCTTCTATGTTGTGCGTTGGTCATAGCGAACACCACTTCAACTACACTTCTTATGGTTTCAAAAGAAGTAGGAATCTCAGGCACGTCGCTTGGTGCAGTACTCTTCTCAGAAAGTGTGGGTTCAAGCTGCCACGCGCCACTCTCGGACACCTAAAGTCATACAAAACACTGATAAGCGACCAAACAACATTGCAAAATGCAGTTATAGGAACACGCAGGTTCCTCAAACATGTGTATTTTCATTACTAAGTGGACATTCATGGGTTCTTTTCATGTTATAACGATGACGCACACACATGTGCTCACCACCCCTTAAAGTGAATTCGTCCACGAATTCATTTAAGCTTGACCGAAACCGGTAGTCTGATACCAAATTGTAATACCCCTATCCGCCACATAGCATATAACAGTAGGTCCGGCCGGGGCTCGATGCCATATACTACGGACATACCAGTTGGTTACTTATAGATGTCATTCAACCAATCAAAACGTCCTACACAGAGCATCTAGCGGAAGAAATTTATTAAGGCTGCCAAGAATAAAGAACCCTGCCAAGCATGAATGTCAACTACTCAAACAAACAGGAATGTTTAATACACCAGTACTGGCCTTATGGCCTTACAAGAGTTTACAATAATAAAATAGTGTCTTACAAACTTCGGCTCGCAGGCCGACCACACATGATTTAAATAAGTAAATAAACAAGGCCTTCGAGGGCCGGCTCAGCAACTTGGGCTTTGGCCCGCTATTTGCCGCTCGGCTCCGCAGCACTTGCAAGCACAAATCACCGCAACGATGGCAAAAAAGAATAACGGTCAGTTAAAGGTTAAAAAATCATAACGATTCCGCCCCCAAACCGGGGCGGCAATGCTTCTTCCCTGCTCTTGTTAGCAAAGCAAGCAACATAGAGAATAAGCATCACATAATAGGTGCACGCTCACACGGCCGTATACCCCATGTTCTCAGGGCACTTACTCGGCGTAGCCAGTCCGAAACCAGTCCGGTCCTCGACCCCACCACCACCCCTAGGGCGGCAATCTCGTGAGCATTTAGTCCTTTCAGCTGTAGCCTAGACTCGATATCCAAACCTCGGCAAGTCCCATATAAGACTTTAGGTCACTTTAACCGAGCAAATGGAGCGGGTAGGGGTCCACCAGCCCATTGCTCACCCCGCCATTGTCATTTGGCCTTTGACGTAGGCTAAGCTTCCCCAGTCCCAAATATCATTCAAATACGGCACATAGCCCCGCTATGTACCCAGTTGGCTCTCAGGCCACCGATATGGCAGAAATTCACTTCCGCCCAGATTTTCGGGTGCACCCTTGCGTTAATCCCCAAGACTCCCTGTTGCAATCTACTACGTAGAAGCACAAAAATAACACAAAGGCACGGAGTTTTCTCCGGCCCACCATGCATAGCAAAACATCACCGATCTAGACCAACATTTTCGGGTAGGCTTCACACATCATGCCTATGTCTATACTACGATTTCGGACTCTAACAAGGGGGTCTTTACATATCTATCCCAAAAGAATACCGCAAACTCGCCGCACACTCGCGGGAGAAGGGTTTTCTCATGCAAAGGAAGAAGAGCTTCATATGCTTAAGATGAGAATCGTTACCCTAGCATTCTTCCTCGGAGCCATGACGATCCAGTCGGATGGAAAGCACCGTATCGGTCTCGCCTTCGCATATCTGGACTCGGATCGAGAATTGGAGCTCCGAAGCTCCACCGGCGGCCGGAGTTGACCTCCTTCTTCTTCCTCCTTATCTCCCTTCTCTCTAGCTTTTAGAAAGAGAAAACTCAAATGGAATGAGGGTTTCCAAGCCCTATTCCTGGATATAACCCACCAGGAACAGCCCCCAGCCGTCAGATCTAAAACTAAGGAAACGGACGGCCACGATTTAGCCCAAAATTAGAAATCCTTGGTCGAACACGGGTTGCAACACGACCCTGTTCAGGGCCATGTCACCAATTTGCCATCAAAACCAACGCACCCCGAAAAGAACATGGGCACCCAACACGCCCGTGTCAGGCTTGACACGCCCGTGTCAGCCAGTACACGCCCGTGTCGATGGGCATATTCCCCCAATGACACAGGTCCAAAACAATCCGAGCACAACACGGCCATTTGACACGCCCGTGTCACATGTCATTTGCTAGACACGCCCTGGGACACGCCCGTGTCCCAGGTCGTGTAACTGCCTTAACACAAAATGTCAAATGACTCAAGGAGGACACACGCATTCGACACGCCCGTGTCGAATTACACACGCCCATGTCGGACCCGAACACGCTTGGGCTCAGGCCGTGAGCCCCTCACTCAACGATCGTTGAGTGTAAGGCTCTGAGTGACTGACACGCCCTTGGACACGCCCGTGTCCCAAGCCGTGTTCACCCCCCTGACGATCGTTGACTCCAAAATCATCGACCACATGACCAACACCGAACCCGAGCACGACACGCCCTGGGACACGCCCGTGTCAAAGGTCGTGTCACCACAACCAAAACTCAGATTTGGCTCAAAATGCAACTCGTCACCCTTTTGAGTTTCGGGGCGTTGCATCTCTGTATACAACCCATATCAGCCAAAACCAAAGCTCGCCGAAGAGGAGAAATTCCATGGCCAACCACCGCCGCCACCGCCGTCGGGCTCTAATTAAGGTCCATTTCTCCTCCTCTCCCTCTACTCTAGCTTCCTAGATCATTTAGGAGAGATTTCTAGCTCAATTAAGCTTGGATGCATTTGACGTGTGGGAGAAAATCCATGGTTTTTAATGGAGCTCGGGTTCGCCGGAAACCGCCGCCTATGGCGGCCAAGTTATCGCCAAACGTTAACCCTCACCAGATCAAGGTGCTATAGGTCGGAGGAAGAAGACGCATTGATGTCATCCATCTTGATGTATTAAAATATAGTTCATATTTTGTCACACTTTATTCTGTACCTTGCGGGCTGATTTTTGGCCTCTTAGAGGCAGATTCAGAAAACATGTTCAACATATAAAATATATCCCTAGGTCTTAACTTTAAAATGACACCCTAAAATTCTAATTTGGAGCACTACAGCTCCCTATAGGGTAATTCTACCAAGACTAGTCCTAGGATAGGGCAGATTTTTAATTGAGTGCCCAAACCAAACCCTAAGTCCACATATCATGCAATTTTGGCCATGCATGTGATTAGGTTATACTTAGGTTATGACCAAACATCAGAATTTTTGGAAAGTATTTTTCCATGATTTTTTGAGAAATATCAATTATTAAATTATTTGAATTTTTGGAGATTTACCACTCCAAATGCCCCAAAATTTGGGTGGCATGGCCATTGGGTCATTAGATGACCATGGTAGATATTTCAGGCAATTTTTACCATTGCTTGTTGGGAAAAATCCGACATGCATGATGAAGGTATATTGTAATTGGTGTACTTATAGTAGAAATGGGGAAATGGGAATTTTGCACATTTGGCCCTATACATGTCCATGAAACTCTAGACAGAAGTCTATAGGGATGAAATACACCTCCCATATGAAGATTGGGGTTTTTGGGATTAAAAATCCCATTATTTGGAATTATTGGAAATTATGCCTATTTAGGAATAAAATTTGAAAATATGGCTAATGATTTTATTAAATTCTGAAACTTTGTTACAAGCCCTAGTAGTACATTCTACACCTCTGAAAACTTTATAAGCTTGTTTGGAAAATTTATCATTGGTTTTTAGTAGAATTACCATATCACCCTTTTTGGATATTAATTAAAAGTAAATGAAATTATTGCTGAAAAATTATGGGAAAATTTATAGCATCTTAATTCTGTGATTAAAACCCTTTATAATTTTTTGAGAATTTATGGATGATTATATATGCTAAAAATTCAAGTAGTGGCATTTTGGTAATAACATTTTTTTGGAATTTGGTTAGGTCAAATCACTGACTAGGATTATGAAATTCTGTATTTTGTATTATTATATCAATATTGATCTCCAGTAATTTCCTAAGAATTTTTGGTTGTATAGTTGAAGTACTTCATTTGGTAAATTGATTAATTATGGTTTTAATCATAAATAGAGAATAAAGAGAAATTCAAATGGTAAAAATCAAATCCTTGGCAGACAGTCATATTAAACCTAGAAGATCTTCAGGTAGTTTACTTAGACATATGGGATCATTGGATATAGTAGTTCATGTACGAAGTGACATAGGTCACTTAATTAAATGATATAATTTAGGGTCTTAAATACTAATAAAAACAATGAAATTCTAAATGGTCAATATCATACACCTTACAAACCGATGATAAATAATAAGGGTCATTTGGCCCAAGGAATTGGAAGTCATAACATGCGGGTTAGTATTAGGTCGTGGGTTGCGTTTAGCAAAAGTAGCATATAATATTAGGACCCACATGAGATACGATAGAAGGTCTGATTGATAACAATATTGGGAAGTTAAACCATGGTTAGAGTCTATTAGGTCACTTCTTAGTAACGAGTGATAGAGTGCAAAACCCCAAGGATAGTAGCTAGAACTGAGACCGGCAGAAGACCGCCGCTTTCCCAATAATATCTTAAGTTATTAGGTTCACGCCAGAGTAACATCGAGAGTTGGGTATAATAATGGGTAAACACTAATAAAATTAAGTGTCCTTGAGAAAAGGAGCTTTGCGCTTCAAGCCATCATAGTTCCTAGTTCCCCCGAGAGCCCTTCATAGGGCATGCCCTTGGCAGTCCATAGAAAAACACTAAATTGATAAGTGTAATAAACATTAAACAAGAGTAATCTAATAGGTTAAGAGAATGACGTGACAATCTCACCCGTGAAGGGTTAGAGTGATTAAGGACAGATAGTCCTGCGAGGTGGAGGCTCGGGAATCTTGACATAAGGACAGGTTTGGTCTTGTGAGCTGGAGGCTCGGGAGTGTGATATCATGACAGGTTTGGTCCTGCGAGCTGGAGGCTCGGGAGTGCGATATCAGGACAGGTTTGGTCCTGCGAGCTGGAGGCTCGGGTTGGAATATCTTACATGTGCATAAGAAACAAACTAGTGGCGGGTCATGCAATATTGGGCCAATCATTACATCGATGGTAGTTCGGTTACTCTGGTGAGGTGTGAAGGTTTGAGGGGCCAGTAGGTTGTTTATACTGCGCTCTGGAGGACAATACCAGAAAACTCATACCCAACCAAGAAAGTCTGGCAGGTAGCAAGCATTAGTACGCAGAGACTCTAGAGTGCACCTAGGACGTGTATAGAGGTATACGAAGGGTCTGGGCTTAGTAGTGTGTATACCTGCCTAGGAAGCGGAAGCGCCCGTTCCGCTGCTATCGTAGCCACAACCATGGTACCAGAGAGTGATGCTAGCTCCAAAAAGCGGGAACTAAAGGTCTGTGATCACCGAGTCGCGTGTGTGAGTTGCACTTGTATGAATCATAACCACATGCATAACATACATACATATTTAGGTCATACACACCATAGATCCTTATTATATAAATTAGTATGAGTTCTTTTATATGATATGTTACATTTGGAAACCTTAACTTATAAGTCTGTATATGCATTCATATAAGTTAAGGTGTTTATGTGATGATAATTAGTAGTAGATAATTACTTTCTGCTCTGTTCCTTACTTTGTTTATAGCTCTTCCTTTCAGTACAGTTCTTTCTTACTTTACTTGTACTATATAGAACTGCTATACTTGAGATATACTTGTTATTACATAATCTTTATATATTGGATCTACTGTCACCTATTTTCAATTTTATACCCCTTGTTGTCCTCCGCTTCGTCCCCTCATGCGGTACTTAGGATTCGCGGGGGTGAGGCGAGGACGATAATGGCTTAATCTTTTTGACTAACGGTCGGTTGTGACTGTATCATTTTAGGAGCTCGAGGAGTTTGAGCGCCAGGATGACCAGTAGGACAAGGTCGCAGTACTTAAGGAGCTGATACCACCTACTACTACTGCAGCCCGACGTCAGGTTGTGACATGTGTATCGATGATAGTTAGCTTTCGCTTAGTTTGATTGTTGTGAGAGAGATTCGATATCATGTACAGGGAATAAGCCCTTTTCTATTTCTTTTGTACTCATTGTGGACTACTGTTGTACCTTTCATTTTCTTATATATGATATGTACTGTGATATTTGTTAACTTGTTTGTTTTATTACCACATGTTTTGCTTCTATTCTCGATTGACTGAACATGTTGAATGATCGTACTAGCCGGCAGGATCGGCGTCTTGCGGTGTCGACGAACCCATGTGTTAGTGTCACCGGAAGGTGGCGGTTCTAGGCATAAGACCTGGGTTACCTCCTTATAAGGGGAGAGAGGTCTTACAAACTGGTATCACTTGAACAAACGATCATACGAGAAAGAGGTCCACAACACGTGGTCACCCCCTCGAGCATTTGTTTGCGGACAAACTATGCAGTGGAAGCAATGGTGTGCCCATGTGTAAAAAAAGTCATAGAAAATTGTTCATTTAAAAAATAAGTTAGGTCAATCCAATTAAGACACCACTTTAGTTTGACTTACCAAGAGGATTTTGAGTCATAACTTAGTCTAAAATCGACCTCGGATATAGATTGGTTAAGGTACAAGGATACCCAAATTGACTATGGGAAGAATTTAACGCAAGTATCACTACTTAAGGCTTAAACTTTAATATCCCTACTCCACCTATCGTGTAACGCCCCAAAAATCGTAATCGAACCGGTCGCGTCCTAAGGAATTTTTTGGTGCCTAAAAAGGAGCACACGGCCTGGGACACGGGCGTGTCCAAGGCCGTGTCCTTCTCTGTGTTGGCCAGACTGTGTCTAGTGAGGGACACGACAGGAAACACGGCTATGAATAGTGTGGACACGGGTGTGTCAGGGATGATGCGGACGTGTCCTTAACCGTGTCACTAACCGTGTCCCGCTCGGGTTGAAAACTGGGTTGTGCTGACTAAAGTACACAGTCGTGGTATACGGGTGTCTACTAGTCGACATGGGCGTGTACTGTTCCACACAGGCGTGTTCCTACCCGTGTCCAGTCCGGGACATGACGGTTGGCGTGGCAGTTATTTGTGACACGCCCATAGGTCACGGGCGTGTCGGAACCCTACACGGGCATGTCAGGTTGAGACACAGGCGTGTCTTGACCTGTGTCATTTTGTGCTCGACGATCATGCTTGGATCAGCATACATGGCCTGGGATACGGCCGTGTGCAAGGCTGTGTTCGGCCGAGGAATGAGAAATTTTTGGCAAATCCGAGCCGTTCGTTTTCTTTAAACAATATCTGACTGCCCAGATGTGTTCCTGCTGGTGTAAGGCTGGGAATAGAGGATTAATTCCTCATTATTCTCTTAAGGCATTCTCTTTCTAAGGAGTTAGAGAGAGGATAGAGCAAGTAGGAAGGAAGAAGAGGAATCTGGCCGCCGGCAGAGCATCGGAGCACCGAATCGAGAATAGAGACCTGATTCGCGGAGGAAATTCCCTTGCAAAGCATTCCATCCAGATAGTTTCCCATGGCACAAAAGCAAACTTCATGGGTAACGATTATTTACTTGAGCATGTGAAGCTCTCCTTCTTTTGCATAAGGAAACCCGCTCCTGCGAGTGTGCGGTGAGTGTGCGTTGTTCCTTGGGGTAGATGTGAATTGTCCCCTTTGTGTTGCATATAGAGTCCGAAATCGAAGTACGGACATAGGCATTGTGTGTGAAGCCTACCCGGACGTGTTGGTCTGGATCGGTGATGTTCCATATTATATGGATTGCTGTAGAAGACTCGGTACTTTGTGTTTTTCGGGCTTCTATACGGTAGATTACAGTAGGGATCCTTGGGGATTAACTTCAAGGCGCACCACGAAAACTGAGCGGAAATTTAGTTCTGCTAACTTGGAGGCCGGGGAGCCAGCCTTGTACATAACTTGGTTATGTGATGATGGGGAATGAATTTGGATCCGAGAGA
Source organism: Platanthera zijinensis (assembly GCA_039513925.1). Lineage (NCBI taxonomy): Eukaryota > Viridiplantae > Streptophyta > Magnoliopsida > Asparagales > Orchidaceae > Platanthera > Platanthera zijinensis. Next base: position 110,866,534 of record CM077084.1, on the reverse strand, counting down.
AGCTTGGCCCACGCGTACATCTTAAAGTGACTAGGCAGTGTGAGCAACGGGCAAGTGGAATCATACCTGGGCTATGCGGTTCGGTGCGAGAAACCCAAAAGAGGGACTGGCCATTGGCATAGTCGGGAGTCTTAGACTGTGGTTAGAAAGACTAAAATGCTCACGATGTTGCCATCCTGGGGATGGTGGTGAAGCCACGGAATTGACCGGATTCACTATTAATGTGCCCTAAGTGCACGGGGTTTTTGACCGTGCGAGCCTACACCTGTGGCAAAGTATGATTGCACTTTATTATTTAGCTGGGCGAATGAAATGCAGAGAAGGAGCACCACCGTCCCTAGTAAGGGGCGGGGTCGTTATATTTTAGTCAGCTTTAGCTGACCGTTGCTTTGTTTGCCACCGTGCGGTGGAATGTTGTTTGCAGGTGCTGCAGAGCCAAGTACCAAATATCGGGCTGAAGCCCATGTTGCTGTGTTGGCCCTCGAAGGACAAAGCGAATTGTTGTTTTATTTTTATCATATGTGGCCGGCCTGCGAGCCGTTGTATGTAAAACATTACTTTGTTAAGTGAACTCTTGTAAGGCCATAAGGCCAAGTACTTTTGTGTATTTTGTTATTTCATTCTTATTATAATTAGTGGACATTCTTGAAATTTATTATTTGTTATTAGGTTCTTTCATCTGCATAAAAGCTTCCGCTAGTTGCTCTGTGTAGGACATTTGTGATTGGAAGAATGGTTTCATTCTGTAACCCTTCAGTCTGTCTGTAGTATATGGCGTCGGGCCCCGGCCAGACCTACTGCTATATACCATGTAATGGATAGGGGTGTTACAATTTGGTATCAGAGCTACCGTTTCCGGTCTTGCTTATTGGAATTCGTGGGCTAATTTTTTTAAGGGGTGGTGAGCACATATATGTGAGTCATCGTTTTAACATAAAAGAACCCATGAATATGCACTTAGGAATGAAAAATACACTTGTTCTGAGGAACCTGAGTGTTCCAATGATTTCTTTTAGCAATCTGTTTGTCGCCTAATCAAGAGTTTATGCTACTATAGGTAACTAGGAGCGGTGATGGGCAATCAGAATGTCTGCAATCAGTGGAAAGTAGTGTACCAAATGACGTGCCTACAACACCTCCCTCAACAGAAACCATCATATTGGTGGCTGAAGAAGTCTTTGCTATGATAAATGCCCAACCTGCAAGGCCAGTGCAATACGAACCACCTGTTAATGAGCAAGAACCAATTAGGGTGGCAGAGCCGGGAGTGGTAGAACGTGTGGCAGTTGATCAAGTAGCACCAAGGAGAGCTACGGAGAAGCAACTCAAGCATGTAATGAGCTTTAATCCTCCGGTGTTCGTCGGGACTGGAACGCCAACTCAACCTGAGGATTGGCTCTCTATGATGAAGAGAGTCTTGACCGCCATAGAAACTGAGGAGTGGCAGAAGACCACCATAGCGACCTTCCTATTGGCTTTGCTGGTGAGGCGAGGTAGTGGTGGGACGAGTTGGAGGTTCATCTCTTAGTGGGAAGGCAACTTGCTGATGTGCCTATAGAGGAATTCTCAAGGTTATTCTTTGCCAGATATCTACCCTCTGCTCAGAAGCTTGAGATGGAGAATCAGTACCTTAGTTTGACTCAGGGAGAAAAAAGCATGGATGAGTACCTTCGTGAGTTTACACGGTTGGAGCGTTATACTGGTGCGATGTTTACTAAGGAGGAGCGGAAGACCAACCGATTCTTTGAGGGTCTACGTGGCGACCTACAACTACTCCTTGTTGGTCCTAAGGCGCAGGGCTTCCTAACCTTGGTCAATTCGGCCCGTTCATTGGAAAAGGTCGTGAGGAAAGTACAAGAGAAGAAGGACCCAAGGGAAAAGTAGTTAGAGTTCAAAGTGTCGAATACAAAGTCGGGTTTCCGAAAATGGAATAAGAATCAGAAGACTTTGAGCTCACCCCCTTCGTCTAGTACGACGTGGGCAACCACAAGTCGAGTACCTGGAGCTTGGTAAAACTATCGAAAGATGGGGCATTTTGCTCGTGAGTGTTTGAGCGGACGTGCAAAGTCTGAGAGGAAGCTTGGAGCATCATATGAAGAAAAAGGGAAGGTGGTGGAGTCAACCGCATCCCACCATGTGCCAGCCTAGCCTAGTGTATATAATCTTGGTTTGCGAGACCATAAAACAAGCTGACGTGGTGATAGGTATGAGTTAAAATATATCCATTTAGCTTTATGTAGTTGTTACCTTTTTACAAGTTAGCTTATAAATGTTTGTGCTAGGCTTTGTGTTAATTTTCGATTGTCCGGCGAGAGCCCTGTTTGATACGGGAGCTTCGCATTCCTTCTTGTCCGAAATATTCGTATCGCGCATCGGAGTTTCTTCCTCTATGGAAAAAGACAAGTTGGATGTGTTGTTGCCCAATGGGTGCTCAATGCGTGCAAATAGAATCTGTGTGGTAAAGATACGGATTGAGGATCACGAGTTTGACTTGCAAGCGTTGGTACTACCATTAATGGAGTTCGACGTAATCTTTGGTATGGACTGGCTCTCGGAGCAGCGAGCATGCATTGATTGCAGCCGAAAGGAGGTTAAGTTGGGACAGAATACTGATCAGGAGATTATGTTTGAGGGCATGAAAGGGTCGAGCAAGATTTTGAAGTTTGGCTCTTCAGGTGATTAAGGCAGTTTGGTATGGGGCAGAGCTGTTTATCAGCTTATTGCAGGCTTCAACGCCCAAACCTAGTCTGGGCAGTATTTCAGTTGTGTCCGAGTATCCTGATGTGTTCCCAAACGATCTCCCTAGAGCCCCTCCTCAGTGGGAGATTGATTTTACAATTGAGCTGGTGCCGGGTGCCAAACCGGTGTCACGCTCTCCGTATCGGATAGCTCCTAAGGAGATGAAAGAGCTGAAGGTGCAATTACAGGAGTTGTTGGAACAAGGGTATGTGCGTCCAAGTTCGTCGCCTTGGAGCGCACCGGTCTTCTTCGTTAAGAAGAAGGATGGGAGCTTGCGACTCTGTATCGACTATCGGGAGTTGAACAAGCTTACGGAAAAGATAAGTATCCGATCCCAAGGATTGACGATCTATTTGATTAGTTTGTTAGGTCAACAGTATATTCGAAGTTAGATCTGAAATTCGGATACTACCAATTAAGGATAAGGGAAAGCGACATCCCAAAGATAGCGTTTAGCACGCGATTTGGGAATTACGAGTTCACGGTCATGCCGTTTGGGTTGACCAATGCGCCATCTGTGTTTATGGATCTGATGAACAGGACATTCAGAGAGTACCTGGACCGTTTCGTGATAGTATTTATCGACGATATCTTGGTGTACTCGCAGTGTGAGGATGATCACTACAAGCATCTGCTTATGGTGTTGGAGACTGATGATGCATAATTTGACCTAAGTTATTAATATAAAAATCTAAATAATCTAATATAAATATATTTATATTATTAATTTTATCCGCTAAATCATAATTTTTTTATAAGTCTATCCTAACCAAGCACATTTTACTATTTTTCTGCGTGCAGCGAACTTCGGGGCCACGTTTAGGCATGTTGCAGCCAGATTCAGATCTTGGGTTGAACACGAAAGTTGTAGCCCTCGGAAATACCTTTCCAACGGATGGTTACACTCCTTTATCGGATTATTGTAGCCTTAGGAATCCTCCGTCGAAGTTGCTGTCCAGTAGGTTTCCTGCATGTATGAAACTCGTGTTTGAGCAAGAACCGAGGATCCCGAGACAAATTGCATTATCATTTCTAAAAGAACATGCCTTCAGTTATGGTGTGCCAAAATAAATGTCGAGTGCACTCATGTCATGGTGTTGATGAATTATATTCAAGAATGGAATGAAGCCACAATGGTCCGATGTGATTTTTTCTCATAAGTATGAAAGAGGCTAGCCACCTTTGACTTTATATTCAACATGTGTCCTTAAAGGAAGCTTCATGGAAAGAGAGAAAACTATCCAACTTTTATCATGCTTTTCATGACAAGTGTGAAAGAGGCTAGCCACCTTTGAATTTTAAACCAACATGTGCTTTTTGACCAAGGGATGCTTCATGGAAACTTCATCCTCATGCCAAATTCCAACTCTACCCCTTTGGTTTTGGCCCTATAAATAGGCATGAAGAAAGAGGGGAAAGGATCATACTTCCTACTTCATTTTGAGCATTGTAGAGAGCTTTTAGAGTTTGTTTGTAGAGTATTTTAGTTTAATAATTTCATGCTTTAATGTTCTTGCAATTTCTTTTATCGTACTTGTAATCTTCTTGCAAACTCTCTTTATAATGTCTTTTTTTTGAAATCTTTTAACTTCTTTTCAATAAGAAATAAATTAGTTTGTTATTCCCTTTCTGTCTTTATCTTTCTTTTTATGCATATTCTCAACAAGATTTTCATTTCCTATATTATGTGTAACTAAAATTTGTTTAGTACTTGATCGAAATGATCCGAGGATTGAAATGATCTCTTTTTCTTAAACCATATCTTCTCTTTCTCTTTGAACAAATGTTTAGGATTTACCCTTGATTATTTTATAGAGAGGTCATATCATCGATATATGATTTTCTCTTCTGTTTCCATACTCTAGTAGCCGAAAGGATCATGTGTATGGATTGATCACTCACGTGTAAAGGGAGTTGAATGCAATCCTTGAAAGAGGACGACGTAAATTCCCCGGATTGGAGTCAAATCCAATAGAGGGGTTCACCACATAAAGCGAGTTTTAGGGGTTTCAATTATAGAACAAAAGTTTGGTTGATCAACCTAAACTCAGTTGGGCGTAGCCTTGAAAGAGGTGCGTTCATATTCTGGGAACCTCCACGGTCCAAGCACCTTCGTTAAAGAGAATTAGGGATTTATCTATTGTTGGTCATTTTCATTCCAAGGTGATTCAAGATCAAGTACTAACCTTTTAAATTATTGCTTAATCATCCTTTTTTATTGTATAACCGTTCTCTTATTTGCAAACCAAATCAAAGTATCTAATTGATAAAATAACAGAAAACTCTTTTAAGTAGAAGTAATCGATGCGCCTTGGTTCTAATACGACCTTGATATTATATCCTATGCTATAAGCGATAAGGTACACTTGCCTTTATCGAATATAGATTCGGAGAACATCATCTTCATCTTCTCTTTTTCATAAAACACCTCCGGGATTTTCTCCATCAAGTTTTTGGCGTCGTTGCCGGGGACTTGCGTCGATATTTCAAAAAAAAAATAACTGTTAATTTTATCATTTTTCCTTTTTTTCTAAAATATATATATCTTAATAATATACCTAAAACCGCCTAAAAAGAACAAAAAGAAAAAAAAATCCATAATTAATTTTTAAACTCATCTTTATCATTTGTCTTATTTTTCCTTCTAGTATATGACCCGAGCAAGTTCTTCGAATAATCCTGAATCCCATTTTGATCCAGAAATTGAGCGCACCTTTAGGCGACAACTTCAATCTCTTGGACATGATTTACCAATTATTTTTGAAGAATCTATCGGAGATACTAATATAGCAACTATGGGTGACCCCAATCCTAATGAAGCCCAGCAACGGACCATGTCCTATTATGCACGGCCGAACTTGGAAGGGACACAATCTAGTATTGTTTGCCCTACTATAGCTAATAATAATTTTGAGATCAAGTCTAGCATCATCCAAATGGTGCAACAATCGGTTACTTTTGATGGTTTACCAGATGAAGATCCAAATCAACATCTTTCAAATTTTCTTGAAATCTGTGATACCTTCAAAATCAATGGCGTTACTGATGACGCCATTCGATTACGACTATTTCCCTTTTCTTTGCGGTCAAAGGCCAAGCAGTGGTTAGGCTCTCTTCCTATAGGATCTATCACTACATGGGCCGAAATGGCGGAAAAATTCATGACTAAATATTTTCCTCCTGCAAAGACCGCCAAATTACGTACTGATATCTCTTCATTTATGCAAATCGACTCAGAGACTCTCTACGATACATGGGAGCGCTTCAAAGAGCTTTTGCGTAGATGTCCTCACCATGCACTTCGTACTTAGCAATAAGTACAAATTTTTTATAATGGCATAAATTTCCAAACAAGGCAGATGATTGATGCAGCCGCTGGGGGTACTCTCAATAATAAAACCCCAGAGGCCGCTCAAGAGATTTTTGAGGAAATGGCCATGAATGCCTATCAGTGGAATGTGCCCCGAGCGCGCCCTAGTAAGCCGGTAGGACTTTATGAAGTTGATATGACAGCTAATTTAACTTTACAACTTGAACGTTTAAGCAAGCAAGTGGCAGAGATGTCTGCTTCCTCTGCCACTCCTTCTTGGGCAAATAATACTAATAATACTTTTATTAAAGAACAGGTTGATTTCATGGGGAATCTTACTCGTCCTTCCTTTAACCCGAACAATGCTCCGTATAACAATGCTTATAATCCAGGTTATAGGAACCACCCGAATTTCTCATGGAGCAACCAAAGTAATGCCCAGTGCCCTCCTAATATGAACCCGCCTGGTTTTCTTCCACCACCACCAAAGCCCTCTTCGATTGAAGAGGTATTTTCTAAATATGTTGCCTCGAACGAATCCAACATCCTGAATCTCACCAGATCTGTAAAGAACATAGAGAATCAAATTGGCCAGCTTGCCAAAATGATTGCCAAGCGCCCGCATGGAGCTTTGCCGGGCAACACTGAGACGAATCCAAGGCAGAATGCAAATTCCATCAACCTTCGCAGTGGAAAGGAGGTAACCTCTCCAAGTAGGATTGAACCCGAGGTAACTGTTTATATTTTACCCCCTCCAATTTTATTTTCTAATTCTCCGAATGCTTCAAAATCTCCTCTTGTTTTTACTTCTGCACCCCCTTATCCATCTAAAATTAAAAATGAGCGAGTAGAGGAGCAATACAAAAAAATTTTAGAAATTTTAAAACAGATTCATATAAATGTTCCCTTCTGCGAGGCAATCTCTCAAATGCCTAAATACACGAAATATCTCAAGGGGTTACTCTCCAATAAAAAGAAACTTGAAGATATCTCACGTGTTTCCCTCAATGCAGAATGCTCAGCAGCTTTATTAAATAAATTGCCTCAAAAATTGAATGATCCGGGACGGTTTTCTATCCCGTGCCTCTTTGGCAATTTATTAGTAAAGCATGCCCTCGCCGACCTAGGTGCTAGCATAAATCTAATGCCTTACTCCTTGTTTAAGAAATTGGGGTTAGGAGATCCAATCCCAACAAAAATAAGTATACAACTAGCGGATCGTTCTGTTAAGTATCTAGTAGGGGTAGTGGAAGACGTGTTAGTCAAGGTTGACAAGTTCAACTTTCCGGTGGACTTTGTCATTCTTGACATCGAAGAGGATGCTGAAGTACCACTCATACTCGGCCGCCCCTTCCTTGCCACCTCCCGCACAATAATAGATGTGAGTAACGGAAAACTCCTCCTTCGTGTTGGAGATGATGAAGTTACTTTCAGTATCAACCCCTCAATGCGCAATTCTCTTTCAAATGATGATTCTTGTTACCATCTAGATGCATCATTTGAAGAAGATTTTTCATCATTTTCTAATTCTAGTCCCACATCTTGTGATGATGCAGAACATGATGAATTATTTTGTTTTAAGGAATTATCTCGTTCTTCGCCTCCTGAGCCAATTGGCTTAGAGAGTATTAAAATTACGACCTCTTACGAAGTACCACCTACTCTTGAGCTTAAGCAACTTCCAGAGCACCTAAAATATGTCTTTTTTGAAAAAGACTCTAAATTGCTGGTCATCATTTCTTCTACTTTGTATGATTCGGAAATTTTCGAATTAATTCAAATCTTTAATAGGCATCGCCGAGCTATAGCTTGACAATTATCTGATATTAAAGGGATAAGCCCCTCCTTCTGCACACACAAAATATTACTTGAAGATAATTCTCGCAATAGTGTACAGCCTCAGCGACGACTTAATCCCAACATGAAAGACATCGTTAAGGCTGAAGTAATTAAACTATTAGATGCAGGAATTATCTACCCGATTTCGGATAGCCCGTGGGTTAGCCCCGTGCAAGTAGTACCAAAGAAAGGCGACATGACAGTAGTGGTTAATGAGAACAATGAACTAATTCCAACTCGTACTGTTACGGGTTGGAGGATGTGCATCGACTATAGAAAATTAAATGATGCCATCCGAAAAGACCACTTTCCCTTGCCATTCATTGATCAAATTTTAAAACGCCTTTCCGGTCACTCCTACTATTGCTTTCTTGATGGTTTATCGGGATATTTCCAAATACCAATCTCACCTGAGGACCAGGAGAAAACAACCTTTACTTGTCCCTTCGGCACCTTTGCTTATAAAAGGATGTCATTTGGCCTTTGCAATGCACCAACTACATTCCAAAGATGTATGTTGGCCATCTTTGATGAGTTGGTTGAGGATGTGATGGAAGTCTTCATGGATGACTTTTCCGTATTTGGAAATTCTTTTAAATCATGCTTAGCTAATCTTGACCGTGTTCTTCAACGTTGTGAAGATACGAATCTAGCCCTAAATTGGGAAAAATGTCATTTCATGGTCCGAGAGTGGTTGGTACTCGGTCATAAAATATCGGGTAAAGGAATCGAGGTTGATAAGGCCAAGATCGAGGTGATTGAGAAACTTTTCCCTCCCACAAATGTAAAATCTATTAGAAGTTTCCTTGGTCAGGCAGGTTTTTATCGGCGGTTTATACAAAATTTTTCCAAAATTACAAAGCCGTTACACACTTGCTAGAAAAAGAGTCTTCTTTCATTTTTGATAATGAATGTTTAGCAGCTTTTAATATTATCAAAGATAAGCTTATCAACTCGCCAATTCTAGTAGCACCAGATTGGTCCTTTCCTTTCGAGATAATGTGCGATGCAAGTGACATTGCTGTAGGCGCAGTGTTAGGCCAACGGTTGAACAAGTATTTTCACCCAATTTATTATGCAAGCAAGACACTCACATCCGCACAGGCCAATTACACAACTACAGAGAAAGAACTTCTGGCAATTGTTTTTGCGTTTGATAAGTTTATGTCTTATATTACACTCTCTAAAGTCATTGTGTTTACTGATCATTCTGCCCTTAGGTACCTACTAAACAAGGCAGACACCAAGCCCCGATTATTAAGATGGATCCTCCTACTGCAAGAATTTGACTTGGAGATCCGGGACAAGAAAGGAGCGGAGAACTTGGCGACCGATCATCTCTCCCGCTTAGAAAACCCTGCTGTGGATACGCTGGCGGAAGATGATATTGATGATAAATTCCCTGAAGAGCGCCTCCTCGCCATCGAAAAATTAACGAATTCTTCTACCCCTTGGTTTGCGGATTTGGCCAACTATCTAGTGGCTCGGGTCCTGCCAAAAGGTTTTTCAAGTCAACAAAAGAAGAAATTCTTTTCCGACGCGAAGAACTACTTTTGGGAGGACCCCTTCTTATTTCGTATCTGTGCAGATCAAGTGGTGAGAAGATGTGTATCGAGCGAGGAAGGCTTGCAAATATTGTGGCACTGCCATGAAGGACCAACCGGCGGACATTATCAAGCAAGCCGGACCGCAAGGAAAGTGCTGGAGGTCGGTTTCTACTGGCCCTCGATCTTTCAGGATGCTCACTCTTTTGGATGCGACAGGTGCCAAAGGTCAGGTAACATATGTCGCCGAGACGAAATGCCCCAAAACTCCTTTATGGAGTGTGAAATTTTCAATCTATGGGGTATCGATTTCGTAGGTCCTCTCCCTCCCTCGATCTATTAGGTTCTTTCATCTGCTTAAAAGCTTCCGCTAGTTGCTCTGTGTAGGACATTTGTGATTGGAAGAATGGTTTCATTCTGTAACCCTTCGGTCTATCTGTAGTATATGGCGTCGGGCCCCGGCCGGACCTACTACTATATACCATGTGATGGATAGGGGTGTTACAATTTGGTATCAGAGCTACCGTTTCCGGTCTTGCTTATTGGAATTCGTGGGCTAATTTTTTTAAGGGGTAGTAAGCACATGTATGTGAGTCATCGTTTTAACATAAAATAACCCATGAATGTGCACTTAGGAATGAAAAATACACTTGTTCTGAGGAACCTGAGTGTTCCAATGATTTCTTTTAGCAATCTGTATGTCGCCTAATCAAGGGTTTATGCTACTATAGGTAACTAGGAGCGGTGATGGGCAATCAGAATGTCTGCAATCGGTGGAAAGTAGTGTACCAAATGACGTGCCTACAACACCTCCCTCAACAGAAACCATCATATTGGTGGCTGAAGAAGTCTTTGCTATGATAAATGCCCAACCTGCAAGGCCAGTGCAACACGCACCACCTGTTAATGAGTAAGAACCAATTAGGGTGGCAGAGCCGGGAGTGGTAGAACGTGTGGCAGTTGATCAAGTAGCACCAAGGAGAGCTACAGAGAAGCAACTCAAGCATGTAATGAGCTTTAATCCTCCGGTGTTTGTCGGGACTGGAACGCCAACTCAACCTGAGGATTGGCTCTCTACGATGAAGAGATTCTTGACCGCCATAGAAACTGAGGAGTGGCAGAAGACCACCATAGCGACCTTCCTATTGGCTTTGCTGGTGAGGCGAGGTAGTGGTGGGACGAGTTGGAGGTTCATCTCTTAGTGGGAAGGCAACTTGTTGATGTGCCTATAGAGGAATTCTCAAGTTTGTTATTTGCCAGATATCTACCCTTTGCTCAGAAGCTTGAGATGGAGAATCAGTACCTTAGTTTGACTCAGGGAGAAAAAAGCATGGATGAGTACCTCCGCGAGTTTACACGGTTGGATCGTTATACTGGTGCGATGTTTACTAAGGAGGAGCGGAAGACCAACCGATTCTTTGAGGGACTACGTGGCGACCTACAACTACTCCTTGTTGGTCCTAAGGCGCAGGGCTTCCTAACCTTGGTCAATTCGGCCCGGTCATTGGAAAAGGTCGTGAGGAAAGTACAAGAGAAGAAGGACCCAAAGGAAAAGTAGTTAGAGTTCAAAGTGCTGAATACAAAGTCGGGTTTCCGCAAATGGAATAAGAATCAGAAGACTTTGAGCTCAACCCCTTCGTCTAGTACGACATGGGCAACCACAAGTCGAGTACCTGGAGCTTGCTAAAACTATGGAAAGATGGGGCATTTTTCTCGTGAGTGTTTGAGTGGACGTGCAAAGTCTGAGAGGAAGCTTGGAGCATCATATGAAGAAAAAGGGAAGGTGGTGGAGTCAACCGCATCCCACCATGCGCCAGCCCAGCCTAGTGTATATAATCTTGGTTTGCGAGACCATAAAACAAGCTGACGTGGTGATGGGTATGAGTTTAAATATATCCGTTTAGCTTTATGTAGTTGTTACCTTTTTACAAGTTAGCTTATAAATGTTTGTGCTAGGCTTTGTGTTAATTTTCGATTGTCCGGTGAGAGCCCTGTTTGATACGGGAGCTTCGCATTCCTTCTTGTCCGAAATATTCGTATCGCGCATCGGAGTTTCTTCCTCGATGGAAAAAAGACAAGTTGGATGTGTTGTTGCCCAATGGGTGCTCAATGCGTGCAAATAGAATCTGTGTGGTAAAGAAACGGATTGAGGATCACGAGTTTGACTTGTAAGCGTTGGTACTACCATTAATGGAGTTCGACGTAATCTTTTGTATAGACTGGCTCTCGGAGCAGCGAGCATGCATTGATTGCAGCCGAAAGGAGGTTAAGTTGGGACAGAATACTGATCGGGAGACTACATTTGAGGGCATGAAAGGGTCGAGCAAGATTTTGAAGTTTGGCTCTTCAGGTGATTAAGGCAGTTCGGTCTGGGGCAGAGCTGTTTATCAGCTTATTGCATGCTTCAACGCCCAAACCTAGTCTGGGCAGTATTTCAGTTGTGTCCAAGTATCCTGATATGTTCCCAGACGATCTCTCTAGAGCCCCTCCTCAGCGGGAGATTGATTTTACAATTGAGCTGGTGCCGGGTGCCAAACCAATGTCACGCTCTCCGTATCGGATAGCTCCTAAGGAGATGGCAGAGCTGAAGGTGCAATTGCAAGAGTTGTTGGAACAAGGGTATGTGCGTCTAAGTTCGTCGCCTTGGAGCGCACCGGTCTTCTTCGTTAAGAAGAAGGATGGGAGCTTGCGACTCTGTATCGACTATCGGGAGTTGAACAAGCTTACGGAAAAGATAAGTATCCGATCACAAGGATTGACGATCTATTTGATCAGTTTGTTGGGTCAACAGTATATTCGAAGTTAGATCTGAAATTCGGATACTACCAATTACGGATAAGGGAAAGCGACATCCCAAAGATAGCATTTAGCACGCGATTTGGGAATTACGAGTTCACGGTCATGCCGTTTGGGTTGACCAATGCGCCATCTGTGTTTATGGATCTGATGAATAGGACATTCAGAGAGTACCTGGACCGTTTCGTGATAGTATTTATCGACGATATCTTGGTGTACTCGCAGTGTGAGGATGATCACTACAAGCATCTGCTTATGGTGTTGGAGACATTGAGGATGAATAAGTTATATGTTAAGTTCTCCAAGTGTGAGTTCTGGTTATCCTCGATAGCGTTCCTTGGTCATATTGTTAGTGGAGAAGGGATAGCAGTGGATCCGACGAATATAGTGGCGATACGAGAGTGGCCTGTATTGACTACAGTGGTGGATGTCCGGAGCTTTCTGGGCTTGCCGGCTACTACAGGCGCTTCGTAGCGAACTTCTCGCGGATAGAGCTACCACTCATGACGTTGATAAGGAAGGATCAAAAGTTTGTGTGGTCGCTGGAGTGCGTGGAGTCTTTTGAAGAATTGAAGAGGTGGTTGACCACGACGCCTATTTTACGTTCGCCAAGTGGGACCGAAGGGTTTGAAATTTATAGTGATGATTTGGGCAGTGGTTTGGGCTGTGTTCTGCTACAGCATGGGAGCGTGATAGCCTATGAATCACGTCAATTAAAGATTCACAAGAGAAATTATCCGGTCCATGACTTGGAGTTAGCGGCCGTGATATTTGCTCTAAAGCTGTGGAGGCACTACCTGTACGGTTTGAACGTCGACATCTACACCGATCATAAGAGCCTAATGTACTTGTTAGATCAGAAGGACCTAAACATGAGGCAGCGGTGGTAGATGGAGTTCCTGGCAGACTACAACTTCAAGATACATTATGTGCCTGGGAAAGGAAATGTAGTGGCAGATGCATTGAGTGGCAAGGCTCCTGCGCAGACCAGCTGGTTGGCGGTACATGGTGAGAGTTTGGTCCGTGATTTGGAGTCATTGGAGATCTCTTGCATTGAAAAGCAGACTAGTGTCGAGGCAAAATTGTTTTGGATAGAGGTGCAGTATTACCTAGCTGATAGAATTCGGCGGGCTTTGGTTCAGGATAGTAGCATGAAGCAGATCTTAGATGAATCTTTGGATGGGTCAAATTCCAAATTTGCTGTTGAGGATGGGCTGGTGAGGAGGGACGGTCGCCTATGCGTCCCTAGTGCAGATAATCTTCGGTAGGAGTTGATGTACGAGGCTCATCATACCAAGTACTCAATCCACTCGGGGAGCACGCAGATGTATAAAGAAATGAAGAAGTTGTTCTGGTGGCCAGGATTGAAGAAGGATGTAGCACTTTATGTGGTGAAGTGCCAAACATGTTCCTTGGTGAAGGCCGAGTGCCAGAAGCCCGGAGGTTTCTTGAAGTCCGTGTCTATCCCAGAATGGAAGTTCGATAACGTTTCCATGGATTTTGTGCAGGGTTTGCCAAAATCGTAGAGGGGAAACGACGGCATCTGGGTGGTCGTAGATAGATTGACAAAAGTGTCGCACTTCATCCCAAACAGGAAGGAAGATCCGGTGGAAAAGTTAGCCAAACTCTAGGTGGATAATATTGTACGATTGCATTGTGTGCCCCACAGTATTGTTAGTGACCGAGATCGACGCTTCACATCAAATGACTGGAGGCTGGTGCATAAATTGTTGGAGACTAAGCTTAGTTTCAGTACAGCCTTTCATCCGTAGACGGATGGTCATTTCGAGAGGGTCAACAGGACGATGGAGGACATGCTTCGCATGTGCGTCTTGGATTTCAGAAAGCAGTGGGAAGATCACCTGTACATGGTGGAGTTTGCATATAACAATAACTATCAAGCGAGTATTAGAATGACGCCTTTTGAGGCCTTGTATGGGAAAAAGTGTAGCCTCCGTTGTCTTTGTTGGAGACAGGCGAGTCTATGTTATACAAACTTCAAGCGGTGGAATACGCCACTTCAATGATACATACAATTCAGGAACAGTTGAAGATCGCGCAAGATAGGCAGGCAAAATACTATAACGCCAAACATAGGAACGTGGAGTTCGGTGTTGGAGACTTGGTGTACTTGAAAATCAAGCCATTCAAGGGTGTCTCGCGGTTTCGACGCTTGAAGAAGCTGAGTCCGAGATACCTTGGACCATTTGAGATCCTGGAGCGGGTTGGTGAAGCAGCGTATCGATTAAAGCTGTCAATGGAGTTGACTGGGCTACACGATGTGTTCCATATATCAGTGTTGCGGAAGATGGTGCAAGAGCTTTCGCAGGTCATTGTGGTTGATCAAGTGCCGGTTGATAACAGGTTGGCGGCAAAGGTCAAGCCAGCACGCATTGAAGATTTTGAAGTCAAACGACTCCACAATAAGGAAATCTGAATGGTTACAGTCCGTTGGGATAACTGCGAACGTGAGGAGCTTTCATAGGAGCGAGAGCAGATTATGTTGGAGGAATATCCCGAGTTATTCCACTCAGGTAACATTTAATTTTTGTGTACCTATACATAATTTCGGGATGAAATCTTTTAGGTGGGGGAGATTTGTAACACCCCAAAAATCGTAATCGAACCGGTCCCGTCCTAAGGAATTTTTTTGTGCTTAATTAGGAGCACACGACCTGGTACATGGGCGTGTCCAAGGCCATGTCCTTCTCTGTATTGGCCGGACTGTGTCTAGTGAGGGACACGACAGGAAAAATGACTATGAACAGTGTGGACACGGGCGTGTCAGGTATGATACGGGCGTGTCCTTAATCGTGTCACTACCCATATCCTGCTCGGGATGAAACCTGGTTTTTGCTGACTGAAGTACACAGTCGTGGTACACGGGAGTGTACTAGTCGACACGGGCATGTACTGTTTCACACGGGCATATTCCTACCCGTGTCCAGTCCGGGACGTGACGGTTGGAGTGGAAGTTATTTGTGACACGCCCATAGGTCACGGGCATGTCGGAACCCGACACGGGCATGTCAGGTTGAGACACGAGCGTTTCTCGACCCGTGTTGTTTTATGTGCTCGACGATCATGCCTTGATCAGGGCACACGTCCTGGAACACGGCCGTGTGCAAGGGCGTGTTTGGCCCAGGAATGAGAAATTTTTGGCGAATCCGAGCCGTTCATTTTCTTTAAACAAGATCTGACAGCCCAGATGTGTTCCTACTATTATAAGGCCGGGAATAGAGGATTAATTCATCATTATTCTCTTAAGGCATTCTCTTTCTAAGGAGTTATGGAGAGGAGAGACAAGGAGAAATAAAGAGGAGGAAACTGGCCGCCGACGGAGCATCGGAGCACCGAATCGAGAACCGAGACTGGATCCGCGGAGGAAATTCCCTTGCAAAGCTTTCCATCCAGATAGTCTCTCATGGCGCAAAAGTAAACTTCAAGGGTAACGATTATTTACTCTAGCATGTGAAGCTCTCCTTCTTTTGTATATGGAAACGCGCTCCCGCGAGTGTGCGGTGAGTGTGCGGTGTTCCTTGGGGTAGATGTGAATAGTCCCCCTTGTGTAGCATAAAGAGTCCGGAATCAAAGTACGGATATAGGCATTGTGTGTGAAGCCTACCCAAACGTATTGGTCTGGATCGGTGATGTTGCATATTGTATGGATTGCCGGAGAAGACTTTGTACTTTGTGTTTTTCGGGTTTCTACACGGTATATTGCAGCAGGGATCCTTGGGGATTAACTCTAAGGCGCACCCGGAAAACTGAGCGGAAACGTAGTTATGCTAACTTGGCGGCTGGGGAGCCAGCCTTGTACATAACAGGGTTATGTGATGATGGGGAATGAATTGGGATCCAAGAGGAGATTAGCAAGTGCATACGTCTTAAAGTGACTAGGCGGAGTGAGCAACAAGCAAGTGGAATCGGACCTGAGCTATGTGGTTCGGTGCGAGAGACCCAAAAGAAGGACTGGCCGTTGGCATAGTCGGGAGTCTTAGACTGTGGTCAGAAAGAATAAAATGCTCACGATGTTGCCATCCCGGGGATTGTGGTGAAGCAACGGAATTGATCGGATTCAGCGTTAATGTGTCCTGAGTGCACGGGGTGTTTGGCCGTGCGAGCCTACACTTGTGGCGAAGTATGTTTGCACTTTATTGTTTAGCTGGGCTAATGGAATGCAGGGAAGGAGCACCGCCGTCTCGAGTAAGGGGCGAGGTCATTATATTTTGGTTAGCTTTAGCTGACCGTTTCTTTGGTTGCCACCGTGCTATGGAATGTTGCTTGCAGGTGCTGCGGAGCCAAGTACAAAATAACGAGCTGAAGCACATGTTGTTGTGCTGGCCCTCGAATGCCAATGCGAATTATGGTTTTATTTTTATCATGTGTGGACATCCCGCGAGCCGATGTATGTAAAACATTACTTTGTTTAGTGAACTCTTGTAAGGCCATAAGGCCAAGTACTTTTTTGTATTTTGTTATTTCATTCCTATTGTGGTTAGTGGACATTCATGATATTTATTATCTATTATTGGGTTATTTCATCTGCTTAAAAGCTTCCGCTAGTTGCTCTGTATAGGACATTTGTGATTGGAAGAATGGTTTCATTCTATAACCCTTCGGTCTGTCTATAGTATATGACATCGGGCCCCGGCCGGACATACTGCTATATACCATGCGACCGATAGGGGTGTTACATATCGAGTAATATTATCAATTCTTACCCAAGCTGATAGGACTGCCTCAAGAAGATCTGGTTCCTATAGTATAATAATGGAATAGTTGGGTACTCGTAAACTTAACCCTCGTACTGATGACTTGATTACGTTGAGACAACCATAGTGACAAATACCAAAGGTTGAATAAAAAAAAATTCAAGTTTTAGAAGAGACCGATTTTTGTTTGGGTACATGTTGATCTTGAGAAAATTGTCGTAAATAGTAATCTTAAGGTCTTAAGGTATGTATCATATCAATAAGTATCTAGGTGGAACTCCAAGTCTAAGATTATTAGCCCTAAGGATTGAGGCGTATATAGGATGATTGCACTATGGATATTAAATAAATTTTGCCCAAAATGTATGGGGGCTTATCCTTTTGTTTATTGGGCTAAATTGGTAATGACTTCGATTTCCCTAGACCCTGTTTATAAAATGTCGTGTCGCAAATATATTGATCTTGGAGAATTAGTATTTGAACATTACCCGTATGAAAATCGAGACTTATGTACGGATAATTAGTAAGATGATCAACCCTCCCTCGAAGTTGGGATATACGTAGAGGGTTGCCCTCTTGGATATATCACAACCCTAGAACAAGGAAAGTCGTCATGAGACGTTAGAAACTTTCTCGAGCTTGTGAATTAGATAATTACTTGACACAACTTAAAGATATTGATGCACAATGACATATTATATGACATATTATATCTAAAGAACAAAACAAGTTATGTACAATCCACAAGAATTCGAACATCTGGCTTTCCAAAAAAAACTAAAATTAAAGTAGTTTCGACGACACAAAGGTTCTATGTATAACTAAAGAAGTGTGTTCTCTCAACAAAGCACGTTCTTAGATGCTCTAACACTTTAACCAAATCGATGTAACACACGATTAATAAATATATTGTCGGTTAAGGATTTGATTAAGGAACTCAGATATATTGCAAGAGAGAGCCAATGAGAATTGAGAATTTAGTATAAGTCAGAAGGATAGTTAGAAATTCTGCATAGCTATGGCTCTTAGGAAAGTGACTATGACTGTCACATATTAAATGGGTAGAATTGTGAGAAGTGAAAATGATGATTGATGACTGCTCTTCGCGCCTAGCTGACATACTAAGGTCATTATGTTAGAAACATACAGATCGGGATAGAGTAACATCATGGTAATGTGAAAGAGTGATTACGGGTCTTAACTATGACGTGATTGGAGCCCATCAAGTAAGGATTCAAATGTTTGAGTAATTACGTCTATAACACTGGGGGTATAACGATCCCAGAAGAACTTAAAGTCAAATGAAAAATAAAAATTGGAAGACGTATATTATAGGTATGATTCTTTGGATGTGACTCTGATGATTACAAGAATCAAAACAAAAGTGTTCGATGATATAATAATCGCCGTCAGAAGGATTCTGGATTTTGAGAACAAACTCAGTATTACGAATGTGTTATTATCCTTAGAATCAAGTATTATAATAATTTGGAGGATTTGAAATGCCCATTTTGCGGTTTACGAATGCAATATCATGCTTAGTGAACTTAGGAAATTTGATCATGAGAAGATAAGATAAGCCTATCCTGTGCTCAAAAGGGACTAATAAAATCAAACTTGCATATATTAGATAGTGTGAATTATATAATTTTGGTGTATGTAAGTGGTGATTACTTTTGAACTTAGAGAAATGATAGTCTTTACCATGACATAATTTTTGGAGGTTAGATTAAATGTTATTTATACATATTACACACACGGTTGAGCTAATCTCACGAATATAATGGCTTTAGATGAGTATTCACCCATGCTTACCTAATAAAGATTACTATATGAACATATATAGGAAAGTTACAACGAGCATACCTATGTTGAAACTTCGATCAAATAAAAGATTAATTTGTCACAACATGTCATTGAAAATGTAACAACTCAGCAAATGGGAATGGAGTGAATGATTAGTTGAAGCGTACACATAGGTATGACCCCTCGATTATGATAGAATCAAGAACCGGGACCCGTACGTTGATAACATCATAATCACCTTTGGAAAATTCATGACTAAAATGATCAATTTTGATTTGCAAAGGTGTATACGGTGAAATTATACGAGGAGTAATGAGTGTTTAATGAGCTTCTCTTTATGATGAAATCAATTGTGACAGACCTCACCATTTTAAAAAATATATGTTTATAAATTTATGAATTAGACTATATGTGAAAAGTGATTGGGAGTCATTTGTATGAATATCAATATCAATAATGATCGCTTGATGTACGCTTGAAAGGTGAACACTCTATGAATTATGTATTATTGTTACATAGAGGTGTAATAAGTCAAGAATCTGGAAGAAACAAAATGATGATCTCTTTATCATATCATAATCTTGGAAGTTGGTTAATCACAATGCATAATAGTGATGGTCTCATGAGTATGATTCTTTTAGTGATTATAAATTCACGTTGGGTGGTAGGTAACAATCTATATATATATGGTGATCATTGGTCGTAAGGGACTCCAAATTCAATCTGTGATTAAGATTTATTATAAATATAATATGTCGGAAGACATGGAAATATGCCCACATAACTTAGATGGTGAGTATCCCGAAGTATGATGAAGATACATTTGGAAGGATAATGTTACCTCTGATATAGTCTTCTTATAACAACAACCATGAGTCCTATACGGGAGAAAGTGTCGGGCACCACTATCTTGGATTCAGGATGAGGACCCCTGGGCACTTGGATTGTAATATATTGGGGATACAGATGCTCAGATACGACTGATCAGGAATCATATGCTATAGGCTCGGAGTCGACAGGCCGGGTATTATAATGCGGGGTATCGAAAGGTAGAGTTCCAGGTTGGAGACAGGGTATTCTTGAAGATACGTCCGGTGCACGGTGTCTAAAAGTCTTGATTTCAAGAACAACTAATCACCTAGAGGGGGGTGAATAGGTCCAATTTTAAATCTTAGGCAACTAATCGATTAAAATCACAACACAGTAATCTTATCACAATAAATATCAGTACAGTACACAACACAGTACACAACAAAGTACACAGAGATTTATAGTATTTCCCAAATTGATGGGTACATCCACTTTCCCCCTTCGCCTATCTAGCAGTATACTAGATTCGGCCAAACTTCCATCTATCTTTCTTAGATCCTCAGATCTTATAGCTTAGAGCCCAACCGGCTCCTACAACTAAGGCGCAAGCCCTACCACTCAGATCACCAAGATCCTACAACTCAAGTTCTTACCAAGAACTCTACCTCAGAGTGACTCCACACTCCTACAGCTCAGGCAATCTTGCCCTACATTAGTTTGAATCCACACACCTATAATTCAGGCAACTCCTACCCTACCTCATCCTTTATAATATAGGCTTAAAACACAGTCCTTAACCTTACCACTCAGATTCAAAATGAATCTTACACAAAAATATTCAATATAATGAAATACAGACGGCAGAGAAAATTCTCTGTGCCTGTCTACTTGGACCGAGCAGATGTCAGTCCTAACTTCATCTTCACAGCAACAATATGATACAACGATCTTGAAATGATGCCCGAATTGTTCTGGAATTAACTGGAAGATGAATCTACGTCTTCTTCTTATTCAGGAATATCTCCCGATCTGGACTGAGTAGATTTCAGCCCTTCCTTCTTCTTTAATCCAGTGAATTGATCTTCAGATTCTGGCTCGGCTTGGATCGAGAAGATAACTTCAGCTAGGGCATGCCTAGGCTGATTCGTCTCTCTCATGGGATTACTCTGAACCTGCTGGAGTGGATGTTGATTGCACAAGCAAACTCAGAAGCCCTTTTGATATGAACTTGAGGTTCATAAATTCTGCAACAATGGCAGATGAAGACGACAAACTCCGCTTCCATTTTTTCAGAAAGATAATCAGAAATTAATCCAATCATTTATTAGATCTCGATCTCTTGTGCTATTTATAATCCCATCACATTGGAGAGATGATCGACACGTGTCTCAGTTTTAACGGTGGTTAAAACCTCAGGTTTATTAACTTGAGAACCATTGTAGACTAACGATGACGTAAATATCGATTTGCATCGAATCTGAAGTTTATTGACTTTGTTGAGTCAGCATCATTCTGGAATTAGCCAAAATCAACTAACTTTTCTGAAATCCTGCGTTCGACAAACTTCAAGCTAAGCTCGACGAAATCTGAGCTCAGTTTGACAAAACAGTGATGCGTAGATCGATGAATTTTCTCAGTATAGTTCTTTTTTCAGGTGAAAGCTGAGGTCGACGAACTTCGAGCTCAGTTCGATGAAACCTGAGCTCAGGTCGACGAAACAGTGAAGCTGAGATCGATGAACTTAGTGCTCTGGTCGACGAAATCTGAACTCAGATCGATAAATTCTCTCAGCCTAGTTCTTTCTTCAGGTGAAGGCTGAGATTGACAAAATCTGAACTCTGGTTGACGAAATCTAAACTCAGATCGACAAATTCTCTCAGCCCAGTTATTTATTCAGGTGAAGGCTGAGATCGACGAAATATGAAGTCCAATCGAAAAAATCTGAACTACGATCGATGAAATCTGAACTCCGGTCGAATGATTCTGATAGTTGAGTCCTTATAGGTAAAAGCTGAGATCGACGAACTCTGAACTCCGGTCGACGAAAGAGATCAACTCGATGAATGGTAAACTCAGCGATTCTGGACTTAGAAATTTCTTCAGCTTTGCTTGATGGCGTTGAGAGTGTTGAGTTCACTCAATGATTCTGTACTTAGCTTGATTTCTCACTCGACGCTTTTAGACTTTGGTAGTTTTTTGAGTTTCCAGCTCCACCTTGAGTCCACCTGTCATTATCTCTTGAACTAGTTGTCCAATCATTATGATAAAGACTAACTTGTTTGCATGAACTTAACCATACATCAAATACAACTATGTCTATCTCATTGACATATTTGACATCATCAAATCAGGGTCATTGGGATCAATGGACCCAACAATCTCTCCCTATTTGAAGATGTCAAAACCGCTGATCAATTACCTTAGTCAATGAGATAAACATTATACAAGCAATATAAGCATATTCATATTAAATTCAGTGAAATGAATTTTACCTACTCCCCCTGAATTGCTGCAGGGTGAGTTACACCTTAGAGGATTACCTCTTAGCTTGATCCTTTCTTGCTTAATCAACCTCGTCTCCCCATGACTTTCTCCCCTTGTGTTTATGCTATGAAGGAGCTTGATCCTTTCTGATTATAATCTTCTATCTCTCCCCCTTGAGTTTGATCAACCAAAGGTAAACATGACCTTTATCTCTCCCCGTTTTTGACCACTTCAGATAGTCAGGAAGGAGAATCAGGACTTTTTCTCCCCTTGTGTTCTCCCCCTAGCTGATGTAGATGAAGCCAGGATTGCAGCTGCCAACATTCCCCTTATATAAGGCCGACTTGTATACCACTTGATATCACTTGACAACACTTGAAATTAAGTATCACTGGAAATTCTCTACACCACTTAAAAGACTACTTGAAAGTCTCTTGTCCTGCAGCTGCTGATACCACTTAAGAAGAAGCATCTTCTGTCATCTTGCTTTCCACTAGGTCTGTAGCACCTGCAAAAAGAACAAACCTATACCAAGCATAATACCTTAGGGAGTACCTGAAGCTATTCTAAGTTCAACATATCCAAATCAATTTTGAAGGTATTGAACTTTGCTTCATTTAGTGACTTAGTGAAGATATCAGACACTTGGTTGTCAGTGGAGACAAACTCTAGGAAAATGTCTTTTTCTCAACATGCACCCTAATAAAATGATACTTAATTTCTATGTGCTTAGTCTTGCTATATGAAACAGGATTCCTACAAATAGAAATTGCACTAATAGAATCACCATATAGAGGAGTTCTAGTTATCTTAATGTCATAGTCTTCAATCTGATGTTGTATCCACAATAATTGAGCACAACAGATACCTGCTGCAATATACTATGACTCTGTAGTGGAGATAACAACACTAGTCTTCTTCTTGCTGCTCCATGATACTAGTCTTCCACCTAGGAATTGACATGTACCAATGGTACTTTTCCTGTCTTCCTTGCAGCCTGGAAAATCTACATCTGAAAATCCAGTTAGCTCATAATCTCTATTCCTAGGGTACCATAGACCAAGATCTGGTGTCCCCTTAAAATACATTAAAATTTTCTTTGCAGCAGAATAATGAGATTCTTTAGGGCATGCCTGATACCTAGCTAGTACAGACACATGTAGTATACATGATGTCAGGCCTACTAATATTCAAGTATAGAAGGGAGCCAATTATCCATCTATATAAAGACTCATCAATAGGTTTCCCTGCCTCATCTTTGCCTACAGGCATACTTGACCCTATTAGAGTTCTCATGGTGGATGCATTCTCCATACCATATTTCTTAATTATCTCCCTTGTGAACTTAGACTGGGATATGGACAAGCCATCATCAGTCTGTCTTACTTAGAGTCCCAAGAAGAATTTTAGCTCACCCATGCTGCTCATCTCAAACTTCCCTTGCATAAGTTTGGCAAACTTCCGATAAAGGTTGTTTTCAGTAGATCCAAAGATAATTTCATTGACATATATCTATACTAGGATGATCTTTTCCTTAGATTCCCTTAGGAATATTGTCTTATCTATTTTCCCCCTTTAGAATTTGTTCTCGATGAGGAAAGTAGATAATGTTTCATACCATGCTCTAGGGGCTTGGTTCAACCCATATAAAGCTTTTTTAAGCTTATAAACAAAATTAGGAAAGTGAGGATCTACAAAATCTGGTGGTTAATCAATACATACTTCCTCTTTTAAGTCTCCATTCAGGAATGTTGACTTCACATCCATCAATAAGACTTTGAATCCTTGATGGGCAGTAAAAGTAAGGAATAACCTTATTGCTTCCAGCCTTGATACTAAGGAAAAAGTCTAGTAAAAATCTATTCCTTCTTCTTGCCTGTATCCTTTTGCCACCAATATGGCCTTGTTTTTGACAGTAATGCCATTCTCATCTAGCTTGTTCCTGTAGATCCACTTTGTTCTTATGACATTATGTCCCTTTGGTCTGGGAACCATCTTCTAGACACTACATCTTTTGAACTGGTTCAGCTCTTCCTGCATAGCTCTAATCCAGTAAGAGTCTTTAATAGCCTCTTCAAGCTTCTTGGGCTCTATTTATGATAGGAAGATTGAATATAGAGATATATTGATGCTTTTGCTCCTTGTCTGGACACCATGTCTTGCATCACCAATGATTTGGTTTGTTGGATGGTCCCTTAGATGTCTCTCAGCTGGAGGCATTCTTGCTTCAGCTTGCTATTCTGTATTGTTCTCAGCTGGATGAACTTCATTGTCTTCAGCTGACTATTCTTCATCCTCAGCTTGTGAGTCTTGAGCTCCCCCTGGACAACACCCATCTTCTTCCTTATCTTGTCCTGCTGGTTCCATTTCCCCAATGGTAAGCTTGTCCATCACATCCTTTAAACCTGCAGAACTAGAAGAGGTGTTTGGCAGCTCAAAGTTAATTAGGTTTGACTCATCAAAGACAATAGGTACTGATTCTTCTACAACTTGAGTAGTCAAGTTAGATCCTATATGCTCTACTATTGTTGATGTACCCAAAAAATATCCCTTTTTTTGTATTTGGCAGCAAACATAGTCATATAGTACTTACCATTGTTTAGAACATAACACTTGTTAACAAAAATCCTGAAGTAGGATAAGTTTGGTTTTTTACCTTTCAGAATCTCATAGGGAGTCTTCTTGTGGCTTTTGGTGATGGAAGCCCTGTTAAGAACATGACATGTAGTGTTTACTGCCTCATCCCATAAATATTCTGGGAGAAATGTGTCACTTAACAAGGTTCTACCATCCTCTTTGAGAGTTCTGTTTTTCCTATTAGCAATCCCATTTTGATAAGGTGTTCTAGGAGAGGAGAACCCTTGATGAATCTCAATCCCTTCAGAAAATCTTGTCGTGCATTCAGACTGAAAGTCAATCCCATGGTCACTTCTGATTTTGGCCACAATATTGTTAAGTTCATTCTGAATTTGCCTAACAAATGTCTGGAAGATATCAAGGGTTTCAAATTTCTTCCTTAGAAAGAACACCCAGGCAAATATGTAAAAATCATCAACAACCACAACGGTGTAGACTTTCCTACCTAGACTATGAACTGGCATAGGACCAAATAGATCTATATACAGGAGGTATAAACCCTCACTGAGTCTTTGGTATCAAGGCTCTGGAAGGAGGTCCTGGTCTGCTTTCCCTTTTGACATGCTGAACAGATACCCTTCTTGATGCACTTCACCTTAGGACAATTTCTCACTAACTCTTCACTAAAGAGTTTGCATATGGTCTTGTAATTCAGATGCGCTAGCCTCTTGTGCCATTGGACATAATGTGAAGCTTTCTCATCTGCAACTAGGCATATAGGAGAGTTCTTACTCTCACAAACAAAATTGAGACAATAGACATTTCCTCTCCTAGTGCCTGTCAAGATGATCCCTTGATCACTTGACCTCCTAATTTGGCACTCATCCTTGAGGAAAGAAATGTCATAACCAAGATCACATAGTTGGCTTATGCTTATCTGGTTATGTTGCAAACCTTTCACATTTGCTACTTGTGTGATAGTGATTTTACCGTTAGATATCTTACCAAACCCTTTGGTTACTCCTCTTTCTAAACCACCAAAGAAAACTTTGGGTCCATTTTCAACTGGAGTGTACTCCTTCAGCATGCTCCTTATTCCATTCATGTGCCTAAAACATCAACTGTCCAAGTACCATATAGGGGTATGGCCACTTGGACTTACCTACAACAAATTAATCATCTTTCCTTAGGACCCCAATTCTTATTTGGTCCTAGGTGCAGGTTAGACTGAAATTGAACAAGCCTACCTGCAGCTCTTCTGACAGATAAGTTGGCATTAACTCTCTGGATACTCTTATTGTGTTAGCAATCTATACCATAGTGGCCCACTTTGCCACAACACCAGCACTCATAAATGTTGTACCTTTTTTTAAGGGCTGGCTTTACATCATAGCAGTCAGCAGCTCTCATTCTAGCAGGTACAACAACCTTTTTCTTAAGTCTTCCAGCCACAACCTGATTTGGGATTTATCTGGCAGCAGAGATACTAGGGATATCTTGGACCCTATCAGCAGCTGCCTTCTTTTCAGAGTGCAAGATCCTGATAACATCAGATATACCCAAGTATGGTGTGCTGACAGATTTTCATTTAGTCTGATTGTGGACTGACAGACTTTGAGAATGGGGTGCAACCTTATTTTTGAGTGTTGGGGTTGGTACACCAATCACAAATGGTCTAGGATGGGCCATTTGGATTTCTTCATGGGCTAAGCACTAACACCCATGCCATTTCATACACAATACTTCCAGTGACCATAAATATTGTCATGGTCATACCTGTTAGGTTGTAGCACCACTTTCCTGAAAGGAATTGGAGGCTTGGAGGCTAGTGAATACACTGGAGCTTTGCCCTTCCTTTTGGAATAGGCAGCTCTAATTCTCCCTTTGAAGCCTAACCCCTTCTTACCCTTTTGGGAGGAGAAGGAATCAATCAAAGGTAATAATGAACATGGCTTGGAGAACTTAGCCACTAGCTCCTTCTCCTTTTGGAGTTTACCTTCAAGATTCCTAATGTTATCATTTTTGAAGGTGATTGTGCCCATCTGAATAATAGTGTTGTTTTTCAGTTTGCTGGCTTCTTTTACCTTCAAGTTCAGCATGTTTGCTGAGTATGAAACAACAAGCTTTAGAGAGGCAATCTCCTCAGCCTGTTTTTTTGCTAGGAGCCTTCTTCTCTTCAGTTCTTGCAGGAGTTAACCATAATCATCAATCAATTGATTGACATCTCCTTCATATTCAAAACCATCTTCATCTCTCTATGCAGATGCTTCTGATTCTAGACTAGTTACATAATCTGACACAGAAGGTGTAAAATGTACCTTACAAGGGCCAGGCTGCTCCTGGCTGGGTCCTTCCTCAATCAAAGAAATCAGCCCAAGGCAATGGCTGACTTCTTCTCCTTCTTCAGATCTGGCAGCAACATCAGCTTCTCTAGTGATTGCAGCCAACATCTCTAAGAAGTCTACTTCTATACATTCTTCTTCGGCAGTAAATAGCCCAATATAGGCTTCACCTTCGTCAACCTCTTCTGACTCTGATGATTAGGAGTCATTTTAGCTCCTTTGCTTCTTGGAAATAAAGGACTTCTCCTTCTTGCCCTTCTGCTGATGTTCCTTCTTTCCACCAGCATCCTTTCTTTTAACAGGGCAGTCAGCTATGACATGCCCTGGCTTGCTATAACAATAACACACCACTTTAGAAGAAATATGTTTACTTGGTTTAGAGCCATACCTGTCCTCTTTAAAGGATTTCTTCTTACCTTTGTTGTAATTTTCCTTGAGATAAGAAGAAGAGGATGGCCTACTTATCTAGTGCTTCTTATTCATAAATTTTTGAAATTTCCTAGAGAAGGTAGCAAAGTCTTCATCATAAATATGGCAGTCTGATGTGCTGGTTTCTGAGTTTTCTGACTCAAAATCAGAAACTCTCCGTGGTGGAGAAGGAATCTTTCTCTTGCTCTTCTGTTTGGCTTCAGCTTTGAAGGCCACTAACTTGTCTTTGACTTTAGGCTTGCTTATTTTCTCCTCCTCCTTTCTAGCAGTTAGCTGCATTTCATAAGACAATAGCTTTCCAAACAGGGTTGGTGGTGGAGTGTCTGCAAGTCTGGCCACTTCTCTGATGACACATATTTTTGTGTCTCAGTATTTAGTTAAAGACCTGAGGAACTTGTCATTCAATTTATAAATGCTGAAGACTCTACCATATATCATCAGCTCATTCACAATTCTAAAAAATTCTCATAGCACTCAGCAATGCCATCTGACTTTTCTTGCCTGAAGCTTTTATACTCTTGATTGAGCATGGACTTCCTGTCCTCCCTCACTTCTTTAGTCCCCTCCATGTAGACAACTAGTGTGTCTCACATCTCCTTAGATGTCTTACAGTGGACTAGGTTTTGGAAGGTTGAGTCATCTATGACACTAACAATAATGTTTTGTGTCCTCTTATCCAATGTAGCTAAGATGATTTCATCTTTAGTCATCTCAGAATACTGCTTTGGAGTCTTCAGATTTGCATCAAGGACTGATGTCTTCATTGTGATGAAGGGTCCTTCCTGTACTGTGATGTATATCCTAGGATCAGATGCTTCCATGAAAAGTGTTACCCTTTCCTTCTAGATTCCAAAGGCCTCCTTCATGCAAAGAGGAAGTTTCATGGATCCAAGTTCTTTAAGATTCTCACTTGAACCCATTTTGGCCTTCTGATAGCTGCCCCTGGAGAACAACTCAGACTGTTAAGTCTATCTTGAGAAACCTCCCTCTGATACCACTTGAAAGTCTTGATTTCAAGAACAACTAATCACCTATAGGGGGGGGGGGAATAGATCCAATTTAAAAAACTTAGGAAACTAATCAATTAAAATCACAGCACAATAATCTTATCACAATCAATACCAGCACAGTAAACAACACAGTACAGAACACAGTACATAGAGATTTATAGTGGTTTCCCAATTGATGGGTACATCCACTTTCCTCCATCACCTATCTAGCAGTATACTAGATTTGGCAAAACTTCCTTTTATCTTTCTCAGATCCTTAGATCTTACATCTTAGAGCCCAACCGAATACTACAACTCAGGAGCAAGCCCTACCACTCAGATCACCAAGATCCTACAACTTAAGTTCTTCCCAAGAACTCTATCTCAGAGTGAATTCACACTCCTACAGCTCAGGCAATCCTACCCTACCTTAGTGTGAATCCGCACACCTACAATTCATGCAACTCCTGCCCTACCTCAGCCTTTATAACATAGGCTTACAACACAGGCCTTAGTCTTACCACTCACATTCAAAAAGAATCTAACACAGAAATATTCAATATAATGAATTACAGACGCAAGATAAAATTCTCTGTGCCTGTCTACCTGGACCGAGCAGATGTCATCCCTAACTTCGTCTTCACAGCAACAAGATGATACAACAATCTTGAAATGATGCTCGACTTGCTTTGAAATCAACTAGCAGATGAATCTTCTTCTTCTTCTTCAGGAATATCTCCTGATCTGGACTTAGTAGATTTCAGCCCTTCCTTCTTCTTTGATCCAGCAAATTGATCTTCATATTCTGGCTCAGTTCGACAAAATAGTGAAGCTGAGATCAACGAATTCTCTCAGCACAGTTCTTTCTTCAGGTGAAAGCTGAGGTCGACGAACTTAGAGCTCAGTTCGACGAAACCTGAGCTCAGCTTGACAAAGTAGTGAAGCTGAGATCAATGAATTCTCTCAGTACAGTTCTTTCTTCAGGTGAAAGCTGAGGTCGACGAACTTCGAGATGTGGTCGACAAAATCTGAACTCAGATCGACAAATTCTCTCAGCCCAGTTCTTTCTTCAGGTGAAGGCTAAGATCGATGAAATATGAACTCTGGTCGACAAAATCTGAACTCAGATCGACAAATTCTCTCAGCCAAGTTCTTTCTTCAGGTGAAAATTGAGATCGACGAAATATGAACTCCGGTCCACGAAATTTGAACTACGGTCGACGAAATCTGAAATCCGGTCGACGATTTTGATAGTTGAGTCCAACTTATAGGTAAAAGCTGAGATCGACAAACTCTAAACTCTGGTCGACGAAAGCGAAGCTCGGCTTGATGAATGGTAACCTCAGCGATTCTGGACTTAGAAATTTCTTAAGCTTTTCTTGATGGCGTTGAGAGCGTTGAGTTCACTCAACGCTTCTGTACTTAGCCTGATTTCTCACTCGACGCTTCTGGACTTAGCCTGATTTCTCACTCGACACTCTTGGACTTAAGTAGTTTTCTGAGTTTCCATCTCCACGTTGAGTCCACCTATCATTGTCTCTTGAACTAACTGTCCAATCATTGTGACAAAGACTTACCTGTATGCATGAACTTAAGCATACATCAAATACAATTATATCTATCTCACTGCCACGTTTGACATCATCAAATCAGGGCCATTGGGATCAATGGACCCAATAGTGTCTCGCGGGTGCAGAGGCATAAGAAGCTCAGCCCTCGATTTTTTGGACCATGCATGATCTTGGAGCGGATCGGTCCTTTGGCTTACCGGTTGGAGTTGCCAACAAAGTTAGGGAACCTCCAAGACGTCTTCCATGTCTCCTCGCTTTAGAGAGCCTTACTACAACCGGAGCAGCACATTATAGTTACAACAGGCCCAATAGCGCTCGATTGATCAGTTCATTTAGAGCCGGTCCGGACCGATGATAAAACATTTCGAGTGTTGTGAAAGAAGAAGGTTCCCTTGGTAAAGGTATTGTGGTCCAACCACGGATAGGAGGAGCACACCTGGGAGCCGATGGATCTAATGCGTGAATGGTACCCGGAGCTTTTTGCCTCAGGTATATTTTAATTATGTTTAGGTTTCTTAAAATTCTTGTGCATAGAAACCCCGTAGACCCGAACTTGAATTTCGGGGACGAAATTATTATTTTTGTTTATTGGGATTTCTAACATCTCATTTCCTACTAGACCCCTAAACTTAGATTAGGTTAGGATATGTGGTGGATGAATGAGATTAGGCTAGGTTTGACCCAAGGAGTTAGGGTAAATTCACAAAGGGCCAACTATAGGGTTCAAGTCAAATCAGGTCAAACTAGCCCAAATTGAAATCATAGGTACACATTGACCCCACCACTATGCCCCTGACCCTAAAAGCAATCTAAGTGAACCAAAAGCCACATCATTGGGTCAACCATTGACCCAATTTGACCCAAGTCAACCCTAACCCTAATTTTGTCAAACCCACACTTATAGACCCAATTAGCCCAAGTGGGGCATCACCATGGCCCAACCCATGTTGGGTGATGTCATAGGGCTTATGATCATTAAGTGGGATCAACCCACTCATCAAGTTGACTAGATCAACCCTAAAAGTTAACTTGGTCAACCTTAGGCTTATTTAAGTAAATTTGAAGACCAAGCTCATTCCTAATGGGCTAAGGCCTTGAGCCATGGCCCAACCCATGTTGGGTGATGACATGGGGTTCAAGGCCATCAAGTGGTGCCAGCTTACTCATATAGTTGACCAAGTCAACCCTAAAAGTCAACTTGGTCAACATAAGGCCTAGAGCCAAGCTCATTTCCAATGGGCTAAGCCCATGAGCCAAGGCCCATGATCATCCCAAGTGCTCATTTACATCCCCAACCCTTTGGTTTTGGAGGGTAGTACCATGCAAGGGGGTATTTTGGGAATTTACCCAAGTAAAGGAGAGAGAAAATAGAGGAAAATTGGGATGGAGGCCATGTGGCCCTCCTCCTCTCTTCCCAAGCCCACATCTGAACCCACACATCAATTCTCAGCCTTTCCAACCAAATTTCATGCCACTTGCAGCCAAGGAGGAGAAACCAAAGCTCATGGCCGAAATCCCCATCCTTGCATCTCTGTATACAGCCCATATCCGCCAAAACCAACCCTCCCATTAGCTTCAGAAGGTACGAAGGAGTGGAATTCGATACCTGGATCGAATCTTTGGGTGGAGAATCGGTTCGAGAGCAAGCTTGCTGGAGAAGAGAAATTTCATGGCCAACCACCACTGCCATCGCCGTCAAGCTCCGATTAAGGTCCGTTTCTCATCCTCTCCCTCTGTGCTAGCTTCCTAGATCATTTAGGAGAGATTTCGAGCTCAATTGAACTTGGATCCATCTGAGGTGAGGGAGAAAATCCATGGTTTTAATGGAGCTCAGGTTCACCGAAAACCGCTTCCTCCGGCGCCCAAGTCGCCGCCAAACGTTAGCCCTCACCTCAATAGAGTTGGTGGTGGTGGTGGTGGCCGGCCGGGGAGGTGGCTGGATGTCCAGGAAATATCATATCAAGGAGTTACAGGTCGGTGCAATCATGGTCGTCGGCTGGAGGAAGAAGACGCATGGACGTCGTCCATCTTGATGTATTAAACTACAGCTTATTTCATATTCTTTCACACTTTATTCTGTACCTTGCGGGCTGATTTTAGGCCTCTTAGCGGTATATTCAGAGAACGTGTTCAACATATAAAATGTAGCCCTAGGTCTTAAATTTAAAAGTACACCCTAAAGTTGTAATTTGGAACACTGCAGCTCCCTGTAGGGTCATTCTACCAAGACTGGTCCTAGGCTAGGGCATATTTTTAATTGAGTGCCCAAGCCAAACCCTAAGTCCACATGTCATGAGATTTTGGCCATGCAGGTGATTAGGTTAGGCTTAGGTGCTGACCAAAATTCAGAATTTTTGGAAAGTATTTTTCCATGGATTTTGGAGAAATATCAATTATTAAATTATTTAAATATTTGGAGATTTACCACTCCAAATGCCCCCAAATTTTGGTGGCATGGCCATTGGGTCATTTGATGACCATGGTAGAAATTTCAGGCCATTTTTACCTCTGCATGTTGGGGAAAATCCAACATGCATGATGAAAGTATATTGTAATTGGTGTGTCTATAGTAGAAATGGGGAATGAGGAAATGGGAAATTAGCACATTTGGCCCTATACATGTCCATGAAACTCTTGAAAGAAGTCAATAGGGATGAAATAAACCTCCCATAGGAAGGTTGGGATTTTTGGGATCAAAAATCCCATTATTTGGAATTATTGGAAATTATGCCTATTTAGGAATAAAATTTGAAAATAGGGCTAATGATTTTATTAAATTCTAAAACTTTGTTACAAGCCCTAGTAGCACATTCTACACCTCTGGAAAATTTTATAAGCTTGTTTGGAAAATTTATCATGGGTTTTTAGTAGAATTACCATATTGCCCTTTTTGGAAATTAATTAAAAGTAAAGGAAATTATTGCTGAAAAATTATGGGAAACTTTATAGCATCTTAATTATGTGATTAAAACCCTGTATAATTATTTGAGAATTTATGGATGATTATATAAGCTAAAAATTCAAGTAGTGGCATTTTGGTAATAACATTATAATGGAATTTTGTTCAGTCAAATCACTGGCTAGGATCATGAAATTCTGTATTTTGTATTATTATATCAATATTGATCTCCAGCAATTTTTTAAGAATTTTTTATTGTATAGTTGAAGTACTTCATTTGGAAAATTGATTAATTATGGTTTTAATCATAAATAGAGAATAAATAGAAATTCAAATGGGGAAAAATCAAATCCTTGGCATACAATCATATTAAACCTAGAAGATCTCGAGGTAGTTTACTTAGACATATAGGATCATTGTATATAGTAGTTCATGTACAAAGTGACCTAGATCACTTAATTAAATGATTTAATTTAGGGTCTTAAATACTAAGAAAAACAATGAAATTCTAAATGGTCATTATCATAAATCTTTCAAACCCATGATAAACAATTAGGGGCATCTGGCCCAAGGAAACTGAATTCATAACATACGGGTTAGTATTAGGTCGTGGGTTGCATTTAGCAAAAGTAGCATATAATACTAGGACCCACAGGGGATACGGTAGAAGGTTGGATTGATAACAATATTGGGGAGTTAAACCTGGTTGGTTTCTAGTAGGTCACTTCTTAGGAACGAGTGATAGAGTGCAAAACCCCAAGGACAGTAGCTAGAACTGAGACCGGCGAAAGACGGCCGCTTTCCCAATAATATCTGAAGTTATTAGGTTCACCCTAGAGTAACATCGAGAGTGTGACCTCCTAGGAAGTCCCCATAGGGGCGCTTAACTGGATCGCTTCTCGTCAAAGGGTGGCTGCGGTTTCCAACAACCCGTCGTGGCCGAAGGGGCACGGAGAGGGGTTGGGGTGGCACGGACTGCAGTCCATGATGGGGGCCTGGGACAAATTCAGTGCTGGTTAGCAAAACTAGTCAGGGTCCTCACAGAGAGTTTTGTATAATAATGGGTAAACACTAATAAAATTAAGTTTCCTTGAGAAATGGAGCGTTGGGCTTCAACCCATCGTAGTTCCTAGTTCCCCTGAGAGCCCTTCACTAGACATACCCATGGCAGTCAAAGGACTAACCCTAAGTTGCTAAGTGTAATAAACATTAGACAAGAGTAGTCTAATAGGTTAAGAGAATGACGTGAAAATCTCACTCGTGAAGGGTTAGAGGGATTCAAGACAGATAGTCCTGCGATCTGGAGGCTCAGGAGTTTTGATATCAGGACAGGTTTGGTCGTGCGAGCTGGAGGCTCGGGAGTGTGATATCAGGACAGGTTTTGTCCTGCGAGCTGGAGGCTCGGGTTAGAATATCTTGCATGTGCATAAGAAACAAACTAGTGGCAGTTCATGCGGTACTGGGCCAATCGTTGCACCGATGGAAGTATGGTGACTCTGGTGAGGTGTGAGGGTTTGAGGGCCAGTAGGTTGTTTATACTGCGGTATGGAGGACAATCCCCGAAAACTCAAACCCGACCAAGAAAGTCTGGCAGGTAGCCAGCATTATTACAAGAGACTCTAGTGTGAACCTAGGACGTGTATAGAGGCGTACGAAGGGTCTTGGCTTGGTAGAGTGTATACCCGCCTATAAAGCGGAAGCGCCCGTTCCGCTGCTGCCATAGCCACAATGGTGGTACCAGAGAGTGATGCTAGCTCCAAAAAGCAGGAACTAAAGGTCTGTGATCACAGTCACGTGCGTGAGTTGCACTTCTATGAATCATTACCGCATGCATAACATGCATACATATTTAGGTCATACGCACCATAGATCCTTATCATATAAATTAGTATGTGCACTTTTATATGATAAGTTACATTTAGAAACCTTAACTTATATGTTTGTATAGACATTCATATAAGTTAAGGTACTTCTGTGATGATAGTTAGCAGTAGATAGTTACTTTCCGGTTCATTCCTTACTTTATTTACAGCACTTCGTTTGAGTACAGTTCTTTCTTACTTTACTTGTACTATATAGAACTGCTAGAGTAGAGATATACTTGTTATTACATAATCTTGATAGATTGGATCCAGTATCACCTGCTTTCATTTTTATACCCCTTGTTGTCCTTCGCTTCGTCCTCCCGCTCAGTACCTACGAGTTGCGGGGGTGAGGCGAGGACGATAATGACATAGTCTTTATGACTAACGGTCGGTTGTGACCGTATCATTTTAGGAGCTCGAGGAGACGGAGCACCAGTACGACCAGCAGGACGAGGTGGCAGGACTTGAGGAATTGATACCACCTATTACTACTACTACTACTACTACTACTACTACTACTGCAACCTGGCGTTAGGTGATGACGCGTATACCGATGATAGTTAGCTTCCACTTAGTTTGATTGTTGTGAGAGAGAGATTCGATATCATGTACAGGGCATAAGCCCTTTTCTCTTTCTTTTGTACTCATTGTTGACTACAGTTATACCTTTAATTTTCTTATATATGATATATACAGTGATCTTTATGAACTTGTTAGTTTTATTACTACATGTTTTGCTTCTATTCTCGATTAGCCAAACAGGTTGAATGATCATACTAGCCGGCAGGATTGGCGTCTTGCGGTGTCGAATAACTAGTGTGTTAGTGTCACCGTAAGGCGGCGGTTCTGGGCATAAGACTCGGGTTATCTTCTGGTAAGGGGAGAGGGGTCTTACAGTCGCATCGACCTATTTTATGTCCACAGGTTGGCGAATACACCGTGGTCTCGTCGTGAGATAGGGCAGTGTTCCTATCGGTTGGGGCGGTGATCACACTCCTCTCTGCGCCTATAAATAGGACCCCCCAGTCACATCAAGATACACCGAGTGAACAGTAGGTGAACTCGTGGGAGGTTGTTGTGGTTAGGGTTTTCTATCCGCGCGGTTTAAAGAGATTGACCTGTTTATGATGTGCAGGTTGTGCGAATTGCGCTGAGGAGCTAAGGACTTTGTTCAAACTTCGGTCAGGGCCTGTATGGATTCTGTGAGTTCAACCAGCAGTTAGCAGCAGGTCGCGGATTGCGACCAGGCGGTCTATCTTCTGTAACTTGTTTCCCTGTTCAATAAACTGTCCGCCTCTAGACAGCTTGTTCAGTTCGGTAATAGCAGTCCGCGTGATCTGGCGGCTAGGAGACTTCGCGGTCAGGCATATTGCAATTCAGCGGACATAGTTCTTTTTAGCACTGGAATAACGGGCAGTCCGCACGGCTTATTGCGGTCTTGCGACCAGGCGGCTTTAGTGGAATCCTTAGCAAATAGCAGCAGGGTCGGCGGTTACTCTCTAAGTCTGCGCGGCTTGGTTTTTTCTTTGTATTTTTCCTGCTAGCATCAGATACATTGGCAATCATGTCTCGCCTTGTATGCCTTGCTCTGTAAATATTTTTTAGAAGTTCAAGATTCTTGCTCTTATGGTTGTTCTTGGTCTGCTTGGGCTCAGTGTAGTTGAGTGTTCCTGCGCCTGGTGTCCCATTTTCCTCTATCAAATATTTTAACAATGAGGTGGCCTAGGGCAAAACCCTAGATGATGAAGAAGAGAAAACAAAGCCAAAGCTCTTCTCCTTAGGGTTTTCGCTTATAAAAATCGGGATTACGGAATGAATCTGCGAAACAGCTTAAATCAAAAAGATTGCAGAATTTGTTGAAACACTGACAGATCACACAAGTAAAAATCATGCGTGAAGAAAATCACACGGGAAGCAACAAAATGCATATTTTTATAAAATGATCGCGCACAATCGGTCCGGAAAGTGCGTGAAGGAAATCACACGATTGTACGATCAGGAAACATGGAATATACACGTGTAATAATGGTCAAACACGGTTAAAATCAACCGTGTGAGGCTAAAACACACGAGCAGCAATAAAACATTAATTTTTAGACAAACACAGGTTACTCGTGCGATTTATTCACCCACAGGAAAAATCAACCATGTGCGGTAAAGTCGTACGGGTACCGATAGACCACTGATTATCAGCATAATGACCACGCGAACTTCACATAATTCATTTAAAGTATTGGGACCTTCCCCAATGTGTCTAAAACCAGAATTCCAGGGCCAAATTCCCAGGGAAAGCACAGATATTTGCTAATATGAAAAGATGCAATGATGGGGGACACAATGTGCTCACCCCGAAAATAGTTGAGTGCACAATTGCACACATACCTTGGCTAATTATGCACTTCTAATGTAAATTACAATTTACTGAAATATTAGAAAATTCATATCAAAAGTCAAGTGTTTGAATGAGAAATTAAACTCAGATTAGTCCTGAAGACAGTATATAAATCAGACTCATCAACATGAGACAGCGAGCGAGCTATTGGCGTTGCTTTTGCAAAGTGCATTGAATGAAGCAAAGGCCTGCTATCCACAGTAGTGCGTAGGAGAGACTTGTGGCCCGCGAAGGTGTGAAGTGGTGCCGGCGACCCGCGTAGTAATTACTTTTCTCTTTTTTCGTTTAGTTTGTAGCAAACAAATAACCCCCCAAAATCCCGACATATAAAAGTCTTTGTTCTTAAGTCTTATCTCAATCGTTAAGTTCACCTTTCTGTGTTCCTTGAGTGATTCGATACTCGGGGATTCACTTCTCATTTTATAATACTCGAACTACCATGGTCACTTGTCCGTCAATCCCATCATGTTTTTTGCGTCATTGTCGGGGAACACGGTACGTGTGATTTTTCAATTTAGAGGGACTTGAGATTGATTTCTTTTTCATTTTTATATCACATTTCTTTCTTATTTTTACTTGTATTCATATTTTTGTTATATTTTCTTTCAACCACCTGTTTCCATTGTTGGTGTTTAGTTAAAATATCATTTTAATCTCTAGATTTTTTACATATCGGTTTTCTTAGAATCGCTGGTGTTGATTCCCACTACTCATCATGTTTCATACTCCACAAAATGGAAATGGTGTGTGAGTATTTATCATGAGAGTGAGGTGTGTGAGAAAGGGAACTATAGTATTTACACAAATGTTGCTCCACAACGGACATTGCCGAAATCTGAAGTTTGGACACCTTTACTGTCGAAGCCTTTGGGCAAGTGATTTTTGTTTTTTCAAGGCACTGATCATGCGATGAAGGATTGTGAATGTTGAAAATTGTAAATGAAGGAGGAAGAGAAGCTTATGCTTATGAACTTTCCTCCTCCTTTCAGCACATCCCCTTTAATAGCTAACGTGGTTTTCATTAAACCCCCAAATCCACTTAGGAGTTTATTGGTAACCTAGACGAGTAAACCCATCGATCTATATATTAATAATGTTGTGAACTTGTCTCATCCTACTCCCTTATCTCTTTGTGAATTATCAATTGAATATAAGGGTGTTAAACTCAAAATAATTTTTAATAATTTTTGAAACTCGGTTGGTATATATCTATTGATGCATTGCTTGAGCTTGAATTGCAGGATGACACAGATGAGGACTTGCCCCCCACTAATATGCACTAAATGTGGGAGGTAAGGACATATTGATGTAGTATGCCAAATGAACAAACCAACTCAATTGAATAAGAGTTTGGGTCCTAATAGCACCTGTGTTGGTGTAACTTCACCTAGCATGTTATCTCCTGTAGTGGAGCAGCCTAAAATTGTGAAATCTCCCAAACTATTCCTTTGAGTGGGATTTGCACATGCAAGCATGCTAAAATATGTCACTTGTCGTGCAGGGGGAAGCATCCAGTAGCGAAGGAGAATCATCTTTTTTGATAGTGGAATCCCCATCCTATCCCATTTTTAGTGTTGTGGGCTCCTCCTCTGAGTCATTCTCCGCAGTTCCTCTTCCCATTTTTGTTTCCACCACACTTATCCTGGAAACCACTCCAATGCAGGATTGGCCTGCTCTATGATGTGAGATGCAAGTAGAAACAACCACCAGAGAAGATTTAACTTCATCTTCACTTGCAGAAGCCTCTTATTACGCCACCCCTGATCTGGAAGCCCTTGTAGTTGGGGGGGGGGGGTTCTTTTACCCCATGATATTATCACTATAGATCCACTTACTGGGGAGGATCTTACAAGTGATAACATCCTTATTTTTATTTCGGAGAACTATGAGGTGGAGCCACCTTCTCACAGCACTCCTACTCATCAAATTCGATTTTTTTATTTTCTGATATTGTTGCTTCCCCTGTGCAGGAGGTGGTGATGGAGTATGCGGTGTATTTTGTTTTTGATCATTTTGCTTGGTAGGAGCTTTGTAGCACACTGACAGAGCAGGTGACCAGTTATAGTTCAAATAATGAAGGGGGTCAACTCATCTATTCTATGTTCTTTACCCTATACCTACGAAACACATGTATTGTTATTTAGGTAGATGTTAAAATTTGTGAAGTGAAAGTAGTGATCAGGCAGTCCGGGCGGACTGGGTGGCCTGGGTGTACTATCCATGCGGACTAGAGCTGGAGTTCGGAGGACTGGTGTTGGCTGTCTTTCCGTTTTGTTGCGCGAATTGCGCAGACTAGGTGAGTCCGACAGTGGCTGGATGAGCCGTGTGGGATGTTGTTCGTGGTTTATGCGGACTGTGGCTTTGAGTCCGCGTGATTAGCTTTTGGTTTGGAGTTATGGTGAGCCGCAATCTTATTGCGATCTAGCCTTGGAGCTGGCGGACTGTATTAGTGTTCGCCGAGCTCGCGTAAGCTTGTGTCTAGACTTGTACTTCTGTGATGTCCAGGGTTTCCGCATTATCCACTGAGACCAGGCAGTTGGACTGTTGGTCACGGACATTGCGAGCTGAGTTGGTGTTCGCGTAGTCCGCTTTGACCAAGCAGTTATGCCTGTGGTCGTGGACTTGAGCGTGCGGACAGTTGCCGTGTCCTCTCTCCATGCGGACTGGCATGGTGCTCAGTTGGTGGCACTCTTGCGGGTTGGCGATCTTTTCGCGAGTCCGGCTTGTCGGTGCGGACTCGGCGGACTGGCAGTGCTAGCTGCGATCAAGGGGCGGTTAGCCTATCTCATAGGGCAGTGATCACACTCCTCACCCCGCCTATAAATAGGACCCCCTGGCTCGTCTTTTGATAACAGAGTGAACAGTAAGTTGGACTTGGGTTATGGCTGCAGACTCGTTTTTTTTATCCGCGCAGGTTGATTTGCTTAACCGGTTGCTGTGTGCATGTGACGCGGCTAGCACTGTTAAACCAGGAACTTGGTTTTGACCTCGGTCAGGCTCAGTAAAGTTAGCGGACTGCTTTCAGCGGTTACAAGTTTCTACATC
The DNA here is from genome assembly GCA_039513925.1 of Platanthera zijinensis. Classification (NCBI taxonomy): domain Eukaryota; kingdom Viridiplantae; phylum Streptophyta; class Magnoliopsida; order Asparagales; family Orchidaceae; genus Platanthera; species Platanthera zijinensis. The sequence goes on along the minus strand of CM077084.1, from coordinate 110,826,382 downwards.
AAATTTCCCAGTTCAATAACCTGTCTGCGCGACCTCGCGGTCTCGGCGAGTATGCGGTATGTTCCTCAGTTCAGTAGCAATAGGAAGCTCTGCGAATAACGGCGTGTCTGCGCGACCTCGCGGTCTCGGAAGACTCCGTGTTCAGTTCGGCTTCAGCTCATATCGGGCAGTCTTTGCGGGCAGGCGGCCTCAGCGGTCTCAGTGTTTCTGTCCGCCCGAATTGTTTATAGTTTTTATTTTTTTATATACTGGCAAAATCATGTCTCGCCACGTATACCTTGCCATGTAAAGAAGATTAATAATATTTTGATATGCTTGTTTCTGTCAATGCACTCTTGTTGCTTGAGTATTCTTCCTGTTTTCCGCGTGTTCAAGTTGTGATCTGGGTAGTTCCAAAGATATTAATTTGGCGTTTGGGCTGTCTTGTTGAGCATCTTGTGAAAATTCAACATTATATCAGAGGGAGGTTCAGTTTCTTGAGCAGTGATCAACAAGTTCTGTTGTTGCTCCATGCTTCTAAAAGGTTAGCCAGGATAGTGCAATGGACAGAGGTTTTGCAAGAGATCTAGTAATTAAGTTTTTAACGCCGACTAACTTTAAGAAGTGGAAGTCGTGCATGAAAAGCTATCTTTTGGGCGAGTAGTTGTGGGAGATCGTCGGTGGTGATGACCAGGTAGAAATTACAGCTGCTTTTGGAACTGCCGAGCAAGTGAGAGTGTGGAGGAAGAAAAATGTCAAAGCTGAGTTTGCTCTCAAGCGGGCAGTGTCACCTTAGCTCTTTGATCACATCTTAGGATGTGAGTTTGTTGCTGAGATTTGGACTTCCCTTGATGGGTTGTTCAACAGAAAGAATGTAGCAAGGCTATAGTTCTTGGAAAATGAGTTGGCTAAGGCAACTCAAGGAGATCTTTCTATCTCTAGATACTTCTTGAAGATGAAGATCTTGTGTGCTGAGCTTTAAGCACTTGATCCTAATGAGCTGATCTCCGAGGCTAAGCTGAAGAGGCACATAATCCGCGGTCTGTGGAAGGAGTATGTGGCCTTCGTCACTTCTGTTCAAGGATGGGCGACTCAACCTTCTCTTCTGGTGTTGGAGAACCTGCTTGCGTCGCAGGAGAGCTTGGCTAGACAGATGGCCGGGGTGACTGTATCTGAAGGAGGAAGTGAAGCTCTCTTCACTGAGAAAAAGAAGAAGATGAGATGGGAAGGGAAGAAGAAGAAGACTACAGCTGGAGATGAACCTTAAACTTCTAACCAGCAAGAGGGGAGCTTTGCTCCCAAGAACGATTGGAAGAAGAACTTGAAGTGCTATAGGTGTCATATGCCGGTTCACTTCAAGCATGACTGCAAGTCAAGTGTAGCCTGGGCATGCTGCAGGCAAGGAGGATGCTTCCTCTAGCCATGATGAAGTTGGTTGGGTGGAGCTTTCATTACGGGCACTTGTGTCCATGCTTTGTCCACCATTAACTTCGAGGATGACTGGATCGTGGACTCCGGGTGTTGTCATCATCTCACCAGAGACAAGTCGAAGTTTTCCTTGCTGTAGGCTTACTAAGGTAACGAATCCATCATCTCTGTTAATAATACTGTTCATACTGTAGAGAAGGAAGGTGTAGTGTCCGTAGGTAGTGATCAGGTTCCACTCACATTAAGGAGTTTCTATCACGTACCATATATGAAGAAGAATCTCTTCTCGGTTACCAACGCAGTAGATGCAGGTTATCTGGTTCTGTTTGATAGAACAGAGGTGAAGTTTCTACGCAACGTATCAGCGGTTAAGGCTGATGTTGCTCACGTTGGAAGGACAGTGAAGGACTTGTTTGTTTTATCAACAAGCTCCTATGTTGATCGCATGAGGGCCATTGATAGCGCTGCTATGTGTCATGAGAGGCTAGGGCATGTAGGGATGGATAAGCTGAAAGATATGGTAAATAGGAGCCTGGTGAGAGGCTTGCCTAAGCTATCATCCTTCGGTGATGGTCACGTTTGTGCTGGATGTCAGTATGGCATGTCTCACCTTCTTCTATTGGATAAGTCACAAATGATAAGCAAAGCACAACTGGAGGTTATCCATAGTGATCTGATGGGACCAACCGTTACTGTTAGCCTTGGCGGGAGCAGGTACATGCTAGTCTTGATTGATGACTACTCAAGATACACTTGGGTGTATTTCTTGAAGGAGAAGTCTGAAGCCTTCCGGTTGTTTGTGGAGTTCAAGGAGTTGGTGGAGAGCCGGCTTAACCTGCAGATCAAAAAATTTAGAATTGACAACGACGGAGAGTTTGTCTCCTCCGAGTTTTTTATTTTTTGCAGGAAGCACGGGATCCAGAGAGAGCTTACTTGTGCTCATAATCTACAACAAATGGAGTTGTAGAAAGGAAGATCCGTCATCTGATGGAGAGTTGCAAATGTTAGCTTCATGCCAAGAGTATCCCAAGGTCTTTTTGGGTGGAGGGAATGTCTTGTGCAGCTTATATCATCAATCGGATGCCCATCAGTCCGAACAACATGAAGTCTCCCTTCGAGATGTTGTTGAAGGAGAAGCCAAGTGTTGAACAACTTCGGGTGTTTGGTTTAACTTATTACGTGCATGTCCCGGATGCTCTGAGGACTAAGCTTGATGCAAAGGCAAGGAAGCTTGTTTTTGATGGCTATGATGAGCGGAAGAAGGGATGGAGGTGCATGGATCCTGCGACAAAGAAGTTCATTGTGTCAAGAAACGTTGCCTTTGACGAACTGACATCGTATGGAGGAAGCTCGGTTGAGCTACCGAAGGGCAAGGTTGATGATGGACAGGAGGTGGTTGCTGAAGTTTTTCAAGAGGAGTTAGCAGTTTCATCAGCGGCTCCTGTTACTTCAAGTTCAGGGGGAGAGGCTTCTAGTTAATGAAGCAGGGGGAGCACTGCTCCATGTTTGCTTGAAGGAGTTGAACCTAAAGAAGTAGTGGAGGTGGTGAACAAGGAGCAGCCTCTTAGGAGATCAAAGAGGACCATCAAGCCTCTGGCTCGGTATTGTGATGGGAATACAATGAGCTTTTTCTCCTGTTTCTTTGCTGGCCCTCTGGATGAGCGAGAGCCTTCAAAGTTTGAAGATGCCACTGGAGTGAAGGAGTGGGACAATGTCATGGATGAGGAGATGGCTGCCCTCAGGAAGAATGAAACATGGGATTTGATGCCCAAGGTGAATGGCGTTACTTCTGTTACTTGGAAGTGGGTCTATAAGATGAAGAAGAAGGCAGATGGAAGCATCGAGCGGTACAAGGCTCGCCTTGTTGCTCAAGGATTCTCTCAATAGTATGACGAGGACTATGAAGAGAGGTTTAGTCTGGTGGTAAAGATGACTTCAGTACGAGTGGTGATAGCTTTGGCGGCCTGCTATGGCTTGAAGATGTGGCAGTTGGACGTAAATAATGCTTTTCTTTACGGGGAGATAGACAAAGACATCTTCATGGATCTGCCACTCGGTTATGTTTCCAAAGAACATCCGGACTACGTCTGCAAGCTCAGGAAGGCCCTTTATGGGTTGAAGCAGGCTCCGAGGGCATGGTATTGGAAGATTGCAGAATATCTTCAATTCTGCGGCTATTTAGCCTCCAACTCAGACTCAAGCTTGTTCATCAAGAAGAATGTGGAGCTTCAGGTCCTTGTTCTGTCGTATGTTGATGACATGACCATCATAGGGAATTCGGAAGAGGAGGTTGCTAGACTAAGGTCTGAGCTTGCTATTCGCATCGAGATGAAAGACTTGGGGGAGCTTCATCACTTTCTCAGTCTCGAGAGTGGGATTCTTGTTTCCCAGAAAGGTTATGTGGATCGGATTGTGAGACGATTTGGCATGGAAAGGGGAAAGAGTTGCTCTACTCCGTTGGATTCTGGATTGAAGCTTCGACGAGATGAGGAAAGGATCCTTTCTGATCCCTTGGTGTACCGAGCTCTGGTGGGGAGCTTTATCTACCCGACGATTACAAGGCAAGACATTGCTTATGTTATTGGCCGAGTAAGTCAGTTTTTGGCGGAGCCAAGGAAGTCTCATCTGATGGTGGCGAAGAGTATTCTGAAGTATGTGATGATGACTTCTAATATGGGACTCCTTTATAGGAGGGACTTGAGCTTTTCTTTGCTGGGCTACACGGATGCTGATTATGGGGGTGATTCGGATGACCGAAGGTCAACTTCTGGTTATGTATTCACTTGTGGATCAGCGGGCATCTCATGGTGTAGCAAGAAGCAGGATTCGGTGTCCGTCTCTATTACGGAAGCAAAGTACAAGGCTTCAGCCTTGGCAGCTCGGGAAGCCATTTAGCTAAGGAGATTAGTAGGGGACGTCCAAAAGGAAGTGCAAGGTCCCACTCTGCTCTGAGGTGATAATGAGAGTGTTCTCAAGCTGGTGAACAATCTAGTTTGCCACGCGAGGACCAAGCATATTGAGATCGAGCACCATTTCATTCGGGAGAAGGTGTTGGAGGGATCTCTAGTGGTCGGGCATGTTCGGAGTGAGGACAACCTTACAGACACCTTCACAAAGCCGCTGTCAAAGGGGCCTTTCCAGCGACATCGAGGTTTACTGGGCTTGATCTCCACTTCTCACTTCAAGGGGGAGTGTTGAAATTTGTGAAGTGAAAGTAGTGATCGGGAAGTCCGGGCAGACTGGGCGGCCTGGGCGGACTATCAACGCGGACTAGAGCTGGAGTTCGGCGGACTGGTGTTGGTTGTCCTTCCGTTTAGTTGTGTGAACTGCGCAGACAGCGCGGACTGGGTGAGTCTGGCAGTGGCTGGCTGAGTAGTACGGGATGTTGTTCGCGGTTTGTGCGGACTGTGGCTTGGAGTCCGTGCGATTAGCTTTTGGTTTGGATTTGCGGTGAGCCGCAATCAGGTTACAATCTTGCCTTGGAGCTAGCGGACTGTATTGGTATTTGTCGAGCTTGCGCATGCTTGTGTCTGGACTTGTACTTCTGTGAATTCTAGGGTTTCCGCATTGTCCGCTAAGACCGGGCAGTTGGCATGTTGGTCGCCGGCATTGCGAGCTGATTTGGTGTTCACGTAGTCTACTGTGACCAGACAGTTATGCCTGTGGTCGTGGACTTGAGCGTGCGGACGGTTGCTGTGTCCTCTCTCCATACGGACTGGCATGGTGCTTAGTTGGTGGCGCTCTTACGGGTTGGTGATCTGTTCGCGAGTCCGGCTTGTCGGTGTAGACTCGGCGGACTGGCAGTGCTAGCTGTGATCAAGGGGAGGCTAGCCTATCTCATAGGGTGGTGATCACACTCCTCACCCCGCCTATAAATAGGACCCCCCGGCTCGTCATTTGATAACAGAGTGAACAGTAAGTTGGACTTGAGTTAAGGCTGCAGACTCATTTTTGTTATCAGCTCGGGTTGATTTACCTAACCAGTTGCTATGTGTAGGTTACGCGGCTAGCACTGTGAAACCAGGAACTTGGTTTTGACCTCAGTCAGGCTCAGTAAATTTAGCGGACTGCTTTCAGCGGTTACCAGTTTCTGCATCAACTTTCCTAGTTCAATAACCTTTCTAAGCGACCTCGCGGTCTCAGTGGGTAGGCGGTCTGTTCCTCAGTTAAGTAGCAGTAGGCAGCTCTGCGAATAACGGCGTCCGTGCGACCTCGCAGTCTCGGCGGACTCCGTGTTCAGTTCGGCTTCAACTCAGTTCGGGCGGTCTCTGCGGGCAGGCGGCCTCGGTGGTCTCAGTATTTCTGTCTGCCCGAATTGTTTGTAGTTTCTGTTTTATATATACTGGAGAAATCATGTCTCGCAATGTATACGTCGCACTGTAAAGAAGATTAATAAGATTTTGATCTGCTTGTTTCTTTCAATGCACTCTGGTTGCTTGAGTATTCTTCATGTTTTCCGCGTGTTCAAGTTTTGATCTAGGTAGTTCCAAAGATATTAATTTTGCGTTTGGGCTATCTTGCTGAGCATCTTGTGAAAATTCTACAGTAGAGAGGTTCTTGTCATGTCCCCATATTGAAATCCACTTCTGACGCGAATTTTATTAAACTTATCTGTTCACTTTTCCTTCCATATGCCAATCAGTTAAGGCGTTTATGACTTTTTAATGAGTGATGTTGGGAGACACTAAATCCAATATTTATCTTTTATTTTTGCAAATTTCTTTTTGTTTTTTATTATGAAATAATGTTCCTAGATTATCACTGGTCACTTCTTGGCTCCTCCGCATGCTTTTGTATCCTCTCAGTTGGGGCCAGCGCGTGCTTGGGAAGCATTGCCCAAATATTTTTTTCCCAAAAAACATTTATTAACGACCACTGGTCGTGCACGTCCATTGTTTCGCTCGACCACTGGATGTGCGGTGTGTGAAATTATAAAAATGAATCATGTCGTTAATCCCATTTCACGCGAACCCTAGATTGCTATTATTCATGTGTTCGCCTTCTCCATCTTCTGGTATTCCATGTGCCCTTTATCACTTTACCCTCTCAAATCTTACTCTCCTTCTACAATAATTCTCCCTCCTTGCCATATTCCATCATCCTCAACCTCATGAACCCATCAAGGAGCCTGAAGAAGAAGATGGTTGCTTATAAACGAAGAGGATGGTGTGGAGTGGCTTCTTCCTTCACCCCATACGTGGTTATGCTCCTGTTCTAAAATCCTATATATAAGGAGCGGTTCACCTGCTTGAAGAGTAAGCTCTTCTTGCCTCAATGGTATATTGATAGGGATGCTCTTCAGGCCATTGGTTTTCATGGTAAACTCATGAAGGAAGTCCAAAGCCCCACAAACACTGGGAACTGGAGCTTTTTTTACTGCCAGTAGGACAAATTTTGTGAGCTCACCTTGGAATTCATGTGCACCCTTCATATGATGGCGACAACCCCAACGAGCTTTGTTTTTCCATCTTCAAAAAAAAATTTATTAATTTTCTGTTAAAAATTTGATATAGCGGAAAGTGGGAACCAGACGCAAGAACACTCAACACTCTTGAGCATGTAAACCAGATGTAAAGTGCAAAAACAAGAATATTGTATTATTAAAAATCTTCTTTATAATGCTGGGCATACATGGATGACATGCTTTCAAAAGAAACTGGAGAAAGACAGGAAAAAACCAACTCAAATAAACTGCGCGGACTCAATGAGTAACCGCCAGATCTGCTGCTAACTGCTGAAGGAGTCCGCTCGGGTCGCTAGGTCACGAGACCGCAACAAACCACGCAGACTACTCATTATTCCAGTGATGAAAGAAACTCTCTCTGCCGAACTACAGACCGCCTGACCGCGAGGTCGCCTAGCCGCAAGACCGCACGTACTGCTTCCACCAAATGAGTAAGCCGCCCAGAGGTGGACAACTTATTGAACAGAAGAGAAAGTTACATAAGAGTAACCGTTGCTAGTCGCATGCAACTTGCAGTAATCGCTTGCTGAAGCCACAGAGTCCACACAGACTTAGAACCAAATCCCTGGTCCTTTATCGCTGAACGAACAACCTGCACAATAAGAACTCGGTTAACCACTTCAACCCGGGCAGATACCAAAAAACCAGTCCACAACAACTCAAATGCAAGTAGGCTTACTGTTAATTCAATTACTGTTGATGTGACGAGGGGTCCTATTTATAGGCACGAAGAGAAGTGTGGTCATCTCCCTAGTTGATAGAGTCACCACCCCAATCCACGATAAGAACAGGTCAGTCTGCCAAGTCCGCACAGACAAGGATGGACTGGCCAACCACAACCGCTTGGAACTAAGGTTGGAAGCCATACCGCACAGGCCGTGAACACAGCACCAGCCTGCACACAAGTCCACAACCGACAGGCACACTGCCCGGTCAACCAGTGGACAGTGAAGACACAGCGGACAAAATGGACTTGTCACAGAAAATGACGAAGTCCAGCAACCAACCAAGAACCTGGCGCGACCTTGGCAGATAAGAACCCAGTCCGCCAGCTCCCAAGACAGATCGCCAAATCGCTCCAGCGCAAGGCCAACTTGTCGATCTGCCAGACACCAACATTATCCCGCAACACAGGACATCCAGACCACACCAACAACCTGACCAGGCCGCATAACCAGTCTGCCTAGGCCGCGCGGACAGCCTGAACAACCCCCACTTTCACTTCACAAAATTCAACACTCCCCCTTGAAGTGAGAAGTGGACACCAGCCCCAGTAATCCACGTAAATGAGTGAAAGGTCCCTTCGGCAACGACTTAGTGAAAATGTCGGTGATATTGTCCTCACTCTGAACATGCGCAACCATAAGAGTTCCCTCCAATACCTTCTCCCGTATGAAATGGTGCTCGATCTCAATATGCTTGGTTCTTGCATGACAAACCGGATTGTTCAACAGTTTGACAGCACTCTCATTTGGAGCGAGAAGTGCGAAGAAGCCTTCCTAGAGTTAAAGAGGAGATTGTGCACTGCTCCCATTCAGACCCTGCCTACTGAAGGGGTGGATTATGATGTTTACGTGGATGCTTCACATGTAGGTCTGGGATGTGTGTTAATGCAGGTTGGAAAGGTGATTGCCTATGGGTCAAGGCAACTGAAGACTCATAAGAAGAATTATCCTACACATGACCTCGAGTTCGCAGCGGTTATTTATGCGTTGAAGCTGTGGAGACACCTACTTTATGGGGCTCAGTGCAAAATCTTCACCAACCATTTGAGCCTGAAGTATGTGTTCACGCAGAAGGAGTTGAATCTGCGCCAGCGGCGGTGGCTAGAGTATGTGGCCGATTATGACGTAGAGATCCAGTATCATCCAGGCAAGGCCAATGTGGTGGCCGACGCCCTGAGCCGTAAGACGGGAAAGATCTTTAATCTCACCGCCGATCGTTTAGTGGAGGAGTTTCTCCTTATGGATATATCAGTGGGATGCTGCGGCTTGCAGAGTAGTTTATCAGTGGCAGAGCCGTCCTGGATTTCTTTGACATGACTACACCAGAAGGACGATCCGGATCTTCTGCACTTATTCACCAGGACTGAGAAGGGGGAGTTGCCAGACTTTGCTATCAATGATGCGGGTACTTTGAAGTACCGCAGCAAATTTTGTATCCCCGCTGTTGGGGACATTAGAGGTATGATTTGCAGAGAGGCTCATGGATCCAGCGTTACCTACCATCCAAGATCTACGAAGATGTATCGTGACCTAAAGCAAATTACCTGGTGGTATGGCATGAAAGGCGATATAGCCCATTTTGTTGTGGAGTGCCACACTTGCAAGCGTGTGAAGGCCGATCATGGAAGGCCTGGTGGCAAGTTGACTTCGTTAGAGATCCCGACTTGGAAGTGGGAAAGTATATCTATGGATTTCATCACGGGTTTACCGCGATCCCCGAGGGGATTTGATTCTGTCTGGGTCATAGTGGATTGACTGACAAATTGTGCTCACTTCGTGCAATATAAGATTGATTACCCGATGAAGAAGATAGCGGAGTTGTACTTGAATGAAGTCATCCGACTGCATGGTGTGCCTGTGAGTATCATTTCTTATCGAGACTCCCGGTTTACTTCTCGTTTTTGGCAGAGTCTGCAGGATGGTTTGGGAACGGATCTGAGGTATTCTACTGCTTACCACCCACAGACCAATGGGCAGACAGAGCGGGTGAATCAGATAGTTAAGGATATGATCCGATGCTACATTTTAGACCACGGTGGATCATGGGATGAGCGGCTGCGACTTATGGAATTCGCTTACAACAATAGTTATCAGGAGAGCTTGCAAATGGATCCGTTCGAAGCCTTGTATAGGAGGCGCTGCAGAACACCGTTGTTTTGGGCTGAGGCTAGTGAGAGGCCTTTGTTGGGTCTAGATGCTCTTGAGAAAATGGAAGTCACAGTGATGCTTATTCGTGAGAAGCTTCGTATAGCTCAGGAGAGATATGAGAAGAACGTCAATCGGCGTAGGTTTGCCTTGGAGTTTTCTGTAAGGGACCTTGTATTTCTTAAGGTTTCTCCGTTGATGGGTGTAAAGAGGTTTGGTAAGAATCAGAAATTGGACCCGAGGTATGTGGGCCCGTTTAAGATTTTGGAGCGGATTGGCGTGTCAGCTTATAGATTGGATTTTCCAGCAAACTTCCCAGGTGTTCATAAGGTTTTCCATGTTAGTCAATTGCGGAAGTGTGTGCGCAGCAGTGGGCAAGTCTTAGACGTTGTGCCCCAATTTGAGCCCAACCTCTCTTTTATTGAAGTGCCGGTCCGTATTTTGGATACTCAAGATCGGGTGCTGCAAAGGAAGTCTATCCCGATGGTCAAGGTTCTATGGAAGAATCAGGGTTTGGAAAGCGCGACTTAGGAGTTAGAGTCGGCTATGAGGGAGGCTCACCCTTAACTGTTTCCCTGATTAGTTTGGTTTGTTTCCTTCTTGTAATGTTTGGCTTATTACTTTTCCTTCTATAGTAGAAGTGTTGTGCGTAAAGTTTCGGGACGAAACTTTCTTTTAGGGGGAGTGACTGTAACGCCCCCGATTTTTTCTGCGATTATTTAATTCTAATTTGGCGTTACGTCGACGCATTTTCTTGGCTTGTGCCATCTATGGAGTGTGGTCTTAACTCCTTAGAACTGAGTGGCCTATTTTGTAGCCTATTGGTAAGATCTCCCTACCAAGCCGAGCCGTTTTGGGTGACCCGGTGTGGCCTCACGGGGGATGCTTATGTTTTGGCGTCGGGTGGGTATAACTCGAGTTCTGTTCGTCAAAAGTTAATTTCGACTTCGCCGTTGCATTTGTAGCATGGGTATTTAGTTACGGTGCGAATTTCGTCGAATTCCGAGGTGGTTCGGTTTTCGAGTCATTTTGGGCGTGCTATTAGTAAAAACAAATTGGAAATCTTTTTGCTTAAGTGAACCGGCGGCTTAGGAGGCGGTTAAGATTAGGCGTGATTAGAGTTATTTAAAAGCCTTAATCAGTAGTTGGCGGGCCCACTTTTCTTCTTCTTTCCGAGACCGAACCCGCCTCTCCTGTACGCTGAAAAGCAGCAGAGAAACCGCCGACCTGCTACCCTTCGGACGGCAATTTCGGGAGCGTTTGTGGACGGAATTCAATTCCAAAAGCGGATTTGCGTTGCTCTCTCTTTGACCTACGTTTCTACATGAAGAGATTTGATTTTTGTGGAGTTTTAGGAGGCCCAAAATTCTGGTTTTGGCCCTTTTCCGCCATTAAAGTTTGAAATTTTTCTGTTAGGGTATTGTTGCTGCTGGTGCCGTATGAAGATAAGGGAAAACCGACCAAGCTTTGTCGGAAATCGAGGCATGTTGTCCTTGCACTTGCTGTTTTGATTCTTCCCCCTCTTAACTACCTGGTTAGCCCTAGGATGGAAGCCTAGCTTTTCTCTTTTTGCTTGTTAAACTTTGTGCTTCAGTTTCCCTTTATGAGCCCCCTCCTTGTGCTATTTTCGCTCAACCCGCTGGTTGTTTTCACCATTTTGACTCAAGATTTTTTGTTTTTGTTTGGTGCATTTGCGGGTGGAGCCGAGAGAGAGAGAGAGAGAGAGTAGGTTTCTGTGGTAGTGCTCTGGTTAGAACCAGTCTTGGTAGGCTCTCGGGATTTGGTGTTGAGTGTGGTGTACACACTCAAAATCAAAAGCCGCCCGGGATTTGGCGTTGAGTGTTGAACACACACTCAAATCCATAGTTTGGTCTGTTCTTTTGCGGCTATGTAGTGAGGCAACTGAGTTAGAAATTCGTCTAAGTCAAAATCGACGGGAATCACTAAGTGATTCTCGCCAATTTCGACGAGTATCGTCAGTGATTCCCGCCGATTCGGCGAGAATCAAACTGGATTCCCGCCGATTCGGAGAGAATCAATATGGATTCCCGCCAATTCGGCGAGAATCAAACTGGATTTCTGCCGATTCGGCGAGAATCAATCTGGATTCCCGCCGATTCGGCGAGAATCAATCTAGATTCTCGCTAATTCAGCGAGAATCAGTCGGCATTCCCGCCGACCTCTTCCTGTTGGTGTTGGTTTAGGGTTTTCCCGCGGTAAAGTGCTACGGCGTTGAGTGAGTAGACCTCACTCAACGTCGTAGCTGTTTTGGCGTTGAGTGAGGTTAGCTCACTCAACGCCACTGCCTCTTTTGCTGAAGGCGTTGAGGGAGTGGAGCTCTCTCAACGCCATAGCTATTTTAGCGTTGAGTGAGGTTAGCTCACACAACGCTAGAGTTTTATTGCGGGAGGCATTGAGTGAGTGAACCTCACTCAACGTCATGGTTGTTTTGGCATTAAGTGAGGTTAGCTCACTCAACGCAAGAGTTGTTCTTGCGGAGGGCGTTGAGTGAGTGAACCTCACTCAACGCCATGGTGGTTTTCGGTGCTGCGTTAGGCTAACTCACTCAACGCCAAGGTCTGGTTAGGCATTGAGTGAGTGAGGCTCACTCAACGCCAGGCCGTGTTGAGTCATCTCAACGATTTTTCCTCTACCTTAATTTTCGTTCCTGAGTGAATTCCTTGTTTATGTTTTGAGTTTCCTTGTCGGCCATGTTTTTCTTTCCTAAAGGCCGAATTGTGGGTCGTGGTTAGTAGTGGTGGTTTGGAGCTCTTTATGAGGGAGGTGTTGTGTAATTTAGCCAAGGACACCCTTATTCTTCTATCTTGCTCCAGGTACGGGCTGGGTAAGGGGGTGGAAGGTCCCTTGTGCTTTCACATGTACACCCTTGAGCTTGTTGGCTTGGAAATGGTGGTTGGGGGACTGAGTTTGCCTCTAACCCGGATCCATGTTGTTTGTTTTGCTACTACCATCTCCAACAGCTTAGGGTGTTAGAAGTTTCTTCCTTGGTAGATTGTAGCACTTTGGGCTCTTGGTAGCCTCGTAGACCCTACAGGATGTAGTTTCTGGGCATGGTTAATACTGTTTCCTCGCACGTACTGCATTTCTTGTTGTCTTGCTTTGGGCAGTTGTGACTTTTACTTCTGTGTGTTTTCCTCTTTCATTTATTTCCCTGGTTGACACTTTCATGCAGTTTTTCCTTGTTTTGCTTGCTGAGGTATTCTTCCTTCTTTTGAATGCCTCTGGTTCTGAGCAGTAGCCAGTTTGGTGGCTAGGTTGCGGTGGTGTTGCTTGTGGTCTCTTGGGCTTTAGAGATCCTGTTGCTTTGTTAGTGAGGTAGTTTTTCAGTACTTTTCTTACAGACATACATATGTGCCAGTGGGTTCATGTCAGGTTGTTGGCGCCCACTAGTAGTTTTTTTACCTTTGTACTAGATATATTACTTTTACTACTACCATTTTCTGGAGATAGTCTACTTGCTCTGGGGAGGATTTATGCTAGGTTGCTATTTATTTTAAAACTACAATTATTATTGTAAGTATATTGCATGATCAACATGTTTTATAAAAGTAAATCACTATTTTCACAACAACGTATAAAAATCGTTTTCTTATATATAATATAAATTAAATGTAGAGTCTTGCATAACATAAGTGGTCCTCTTAGGGCTCTTATGCACTTCTTAGGATGTCAAACCTGAATAAAGTACTTTTCTGCAACGCATAAGTATAGTTTTTAACTGTGGACTAGGTGATCCACCGAGCCGAGGGATACGGCCTCAAAAATATAACTGATTTTCTAATCATTAAACTCATGATTTTCTTTCATGAAGTTAGTAGATGGTTTTGCATGAGCGTCAGCAGTTATCCCCTGCTTGACGTGGCATCATGACGCGTGTTTTCTTATACTCTAATAATTCCTAAATTCGGAGAAAATGCAGGTTGTGAAAGTTTTGCAGGGCCTAATGTATAAAGCGTCCCATACCACTTTATATAATAGGTGCCGGCGTTATATGCAATGGATATGCCATGAAATGCAATTATGCCATGATGTGAACATGCAAGTGCAACTCACCAACTCGACTCTGTGTACATAGACATTTAGTTACACCTTTCTCGAGCCGAACCTCCCAGGATACCTCCGTAGTGGCAAACGGAAGCGGTGGGTTGGGCCTCGCCAACCTTTAAACTGGTAATTGCACTACCAATTAGACCTATCGTATGCCTCAACACTGGTGCACTAAGCGGAGCTCCTGAGTACTCTTGTCGGCTGGCGCAACGGACTTTTATGGCGAAGTGCTAAACCACGATTGCCGAGTCAACGTATTGGCGTCAGTGCATTGACCCTCCAACACCGAAGACCCACCACCTTATACTTTATGCCCAAGCTACTTATGTATCAGCCACCAAGGCAAAGCTCCCCGGACCATCCCGTCCATCACAATCAACAACCGAGCCAAAGCTCGCCGGGCCAACCTGCCCATCACAAAATCCACCGAGCCTACAACCCGAGTGACCCATCCTAACATCCCAAAAAATCGAGGTGAGTGAAATTGAATCCCTATTTATGCTAGTTACTCTTGCAATTCTTTTTGACCTACAGTTTAGGTTATCCTAGGACTGCCCCCGACATACCCCGTGAAGTGCTCTCAAAGGGCACTAGGAACTACGATGGGATGAAGCCCAAAGCTCCCTTTCGCCAGGCACTTATTATTTTTGGTTAATACCTGATTCCCAATCCCTTAGAATTACTCGGGATCTAATCATAATGTGTTTTTACTCTTTCTCTCTCTCCACGACAAAGGCGATGTTTCGTCGACCCCGAGCACCTCTTAACACTAGTCAAACCTCCCACTCCTCATCACAACTCCTGATGACGAACTCATTTCTCTTACTAGATCAACACACCAAAATCCCAACTCTCAGGGTTTATTTTGCACCATATCATGATTTCTGCAGTTTTACTAAACGCAGACCATCCTAAGCTATATGATGTATACAATGGGAGGTACTCAAAATTATCATCCAATATCCCTATAATAATTATTGGGGGTCTATCATGACATGTTTAACCTAAATCCATAAATTCATAATTTTCCTAATTTATCAGATTATTTATTTAATTTCCTAAGTACTCCCAATGCCCTAGTTTTGAAGATGAAATACCCTTTTCAGTCATGCAAAATGCATCACAAAATTAAGATAAATACTAGGCATCTATATTACTGTAAATGCAAGGTATCCCAATTTTTCCAATAAATAAAGAACTCTAAATTTTATTTTGAAACATATTACCTTTTCATATGTTAATGACGTAAGTATAGAAATTGTACATCCAAAAATTGTGAATAAATTTCCTCATGAAATTATTGGCCTAATAACACTATTGATCAAGTTTCACAATTTTACAAGAAATAATGAACTATGAATAAATTATTGAGCAAGTTTCCATTTTTATGAGCTTGTGAAATAAGTACTATAAATATGCATCTAAAAAATGTAATAAAATTCATGTGTGAAGTTAATAACCCAGAATCCCTATGCCCAAATTACACAAATTTCCTATTTATCAGGGAGGTAAAAAATAATAAATAATCACTTAAGGGAGAACACTTGCATAACAAAGGAAGTACCAAAATAATTGCTCCAAAATTCCCATCTAAATTTCAAAAGACTCATACAAACCCTATGACTACACTATCCAAATTTCACAACTTTTCACAGAGTTTTGATAGCCTATTATACCATTACAAATTAGTGACCTAAACTAGGGTTAGGGTTTTGAGGTGTCTACCCATCTCCAAATTTTCTAAGATTTTTACCAGAGGACTTTAGCTACCCTAGTATCCTCCCTACCAAATTTCAAGTCCATATAAGGGAATTGACCACATGCCCTTCTCAAACCCCCAAAGTCCTAACGTAGGGTTTGAACTTGTGACCTAAGGCAAATCAATCCCCAACCACCCCATATCCCATATGAGGGTGTTATATGTCATGCCAAACCAGTGGCCCAAATCTCAACCTCTGGTGAGGGGATTTGGCCACTCAAAACTCAAAGTGCACTTTGACCTAAATACCCTTGTTATGGCAAGGCTAGGGATTGCAAAAATTCAATCCAAATCATCTCCAAATGAGATTGAATTTTATCCAAAGCTTTATGATGACCCCATGGACCACTCACCAAAATTTGTGAGAGTTTGGAGGTCATTTGGTCCCTTAATTAGTTTACCCTAGAGTGATTAAATAATTTCAAAAACTATAGAAAAATTGTCCCCAAAAAATCTCATTTTTGGGCAGGACCTAGGCATAGGTTAGGGTGACCCCTATGAAATTTCAATTCATTTGGACCAGAGATGAAGTGTGGGCACACATTTTAATCTCTGTCTAGCCCTAGGTATAGAGCCCACCAAAATGGGTGCCCTAGTCAAACTAGTTGTCCAAATTGACTCAAATCAATTTTAAAATAAAGTAGACCCATAGGGCTACAATTTATATGTTGACCACTTTTTCTGATCTAGCTTATAGTTATTTTTAATAAATAGAAACATTAATAGAAAATTCTATGACAGAAATGAAAAAACATGAAAATATATCCTATAGTTTAATTCATCTCTAGCACGAATCTTAAAGCAGGATCCAAGGGTGGCTAGATCATCTTCTTCCTCCAGCCGACTGCAACGATCCAGCCCGCTTGGAGCAACTTTAAGCCCACTTTACCGAAAATCCTGTCACCTCCCTGGACGACCACCACCTCCGTTAAGGTGGTGGCTATCGCCAGGCGGCGGCACAGTGGCCGGAGGGGCAGATTCTGGCGATCCCGACAGGTTGTTTTTCTTTGAAAAATCAGGAAAAGGAAAGGTTTTATTGGGCTCAATTGAGCCCGATCTTCATTCTAAATGAATCCTAAGATCTATCCATCGAGAAAGGAGAGGAGGAGGACCTGAATTGCGGCCTGAGAGCGAGTGTTGTGCATCCTTGCTATTTCCGACCGCCGGTTTGGGCTTCTCTACAACCTCCATAGTAACAGTAAGGAAATTGGAATTGGAACGGGGGAAATGCTTGCTCTCGACCTGGTGAAGGTTTTTGAAGAAGGAATTGAAGAGAGGAGGTTTGTAACTCCCCAATTTCTCAAAACGCCATTAATGGCCTTTAAACCTAGTTTTCGGTTTCAGCCATATTGATGGGCTAAGCCACCCCACTAGCCGGCCATCTTCTGAAAACTTCTCCCCTACCTCCAAGGAGTTAAAGCCCCATCAAAAGTAGGGGTTATGGATCCTCCATGACCATGATGGCCATTAAGCTCTAACTTTCTCTCTCCTCCAAAGTGGGTAACTCCTTTCTCTCTCTCTCCTAGTAACTTTTTTGAATTTGGTGGGCCCAAAATGTGTCTCTCCACTTCCTTAGACTAATGGGCCACACTACTTGAGCTTAGCCCACTTGAATTGGCTATGGTAACTGTTGGATCCCTAGTTTTGATTTGGGCTATGTCATCTCTTTTAGGCTATATTGACCCAAGATTTATCTATGGTCAATGGTTTGACTAATTGATAGTCTACCCTCAGGCTAGGCCTGTTTAGAAAGGTTTGATATGAGGAATTTGGTTTAGTAGTTATGTGTTCGACGATAGTCGAACTTCGCTCGACGATCTTCGATTGATGATCGACGATCTCAGAGTTATATGTACTCTGAAGTGAGATCGACGATCTGCTTGCTCAGGTCGACGATCGTGTTGCCATGGTCGATGTTTTCTGTGGAGATAGTTTTTCTTCAGGTCGACGATCTACTTGTTAAGATCGACGATCTTTGTTCTCTGGTCGACGCTTTCTCTCTGCTATTATCTGTATTCTTTTCATTTGAATTATTGACTTATTTCCTCATGTCTAAGACATATGCTATTCAGATATCCTACTTAATTTAATGCCTATATTTCTTTGCTTAATTACAATATCCCTTGTGCATTAATTGAAAGATTTTGACATAATAAAGTTGTTTGTTTTATTAGATAAAATCGTGTCTTTCTAACAGCTGTAATATAGCCGTTATGCCTTGCTTCCTGTGCCATTTTATAAAGTCTATTTGATAGGATATCTTAATATCCTTAATTCCTTTTTGGGAATGACAGAGAAGATTTCTGGCGCAGTTTCTTTATTTGTTTTATTGTATTATTTGGAAACATCTTTTAGTGCAGGACTCGAGGCAATATTCAAAGAAGAGAAGTTTCTATATTATCATGGTAGTTGGCTGAATACATATAGACAGACAGAAACAAAAGAGAAGCAACAACTGTGAGAGAAAAAAAGCTCTCAAGAAAAGAATTTGTTCTCCTGCTGCTTCCTGAGTTCATCCTATCTTCAGGAAATTCAACACTCAGTGCTCAAGCTTTCAAGAAGAACTCTCCTCCCAGATTACAAAGCTGCTGAAGATGAACAACCATCAACATCTTGAATCTTCTTCAAAGTAGCATCAGAAAAGGCTTCAAAGCAATCTGGAGTTCCTACACCCTGAAGAAAAGCTTCTTCCTTGATATTCTCTAAGCCAGGGGGAGCTTTGATTTTCTCAGAGCAATCCACTAGCTTCTCTAAACACAGAGAAAACATCTTCATTCTTTCCCTTAACCTCCTGTAAAAGGGTTATTACTCCCTTCAAAAGTCAACCTTTGGTGGCAGGGCACCTGATAAAAAACCTGTGTGTTTGGTTCTTAGGCACCTGATCAAAAGCCTGAAGGGTTTCTGGATCTACCTGAAGTAGATCTTGTGGTGGCAGGGCACCTGATAGAAAACCTGTAGTGGATTCCTACCATGGTGGTAGAAGAGTGGATGTACCCAATTGGGGAACCACTATAAAGTTCTTGTGTTGTCTGGTTGTTTACTTTAATCATTGATCTGTGGCTGTGATAGATATAACTAGGTTGCTAGTTGCTGTGTTAGGTATAAAGCTCAACTGAAACATCAGTTAGCTTGTTTCTTTTCACTACACTCTGATAGGCTTTAGGTTTAAAGTTTTTATATTTCAATTCCGCAATTTGCTCAAGAGAAGTGTTTAGAGTCTCTTAATTTTTCAATACTCTATTCACCCCACTCTAGACTAATAAGTATCTTATCCCCTCTCTTTCAGTAACCTAGGTTGACCACTTTGACCCATGAGTTGACTTTGGTCAACATGACCATTTGGGTTGACCCTAATGTGTCCTTGGTGACCCATTGGATTCCTCTAAGGTCTAGAAGTACTTGGGTTTGGTTTGTTGGACTTCTTGGGGGTAACTTGACCCTTAGTTAGGGCACTTTGACCTTTTTAGGGCTAAGGTTCACTCGGGTCAACTTAGCCTCTTTGGTTGACTCCAATGGGCCCTAGGTGACCCATTGACCTCACTCTATGGTTAGGAGGACATGAGTGGGATCCACATGGCTAAGGGAATCTCAATTGATCCTATGTAGGTCAGTTTGACCCATTTAGGGTTAGAGTTGAGTTAGGTCAACATAACAACTTTGACTGCCCTCAATGGGTCCTTAGTGACCCTATGGACTAACCAATGTGTTAAGGGTGTTGTGGTAGGGTTATTGGGTCAAGTTGAAGCCCTTAAGTCAGACCTTAGGTATGATGTTGAGGATGTGCTATAAGCAGTCCAAGGTGGTTTTCACCTTGGCCCTTGCCCACTTGATTTAGAGCTTCTGATGGTTTTGTCATGACCTAGTCAAGACAAAACAAAGACCTAGGGGTCTAGTTGTTTGAGGGATATTACATTGGAGGTGGATCACTTGGGATGTAGTAAGAGACCCGCCGAGGGCGTGATGGAAGCATGCCCCAGCTTCAGAAAGAGACATAATGGTAGAGGTGGAAGAGGAAATCAAAGAGGTGGAGAGCGTTTCAACCAGAATTTTAGGATGGAACGTCCGGGCCTGCAGTTAACACTACCTCTACCCCAACAGTTCCAACCTCATCAACAACTAGAAGGGCAATTCAGACGAATCTGTTATCAGTGTTACCAACCGGGCCACATCCAGCGTTATTGCCCACAACTAGGTGGAGATGATCCCTTGCTTTTCCACTGGCAGCTCCGAGAGGATGAGGATAAGGTCATGGTCGAGGACACAGACTACGAGGAAGGAATCCTAGACTCGCTAGAGAGCAGATGTTTGCTCTAGACAAGACTCAGGAGAGGAACATGACTCAGGAGGTGATTGTAGGTATGTCGTTCCTTGATTAATACATTTATGAGCAACCATCCTTAGCTTGCCAAGGTTGTGCCAGGAATTTTGCATTGAGGTTGTCATAATTTGGTACTTAGGCACCGTGACTGTTAGTGGGAAACCAGCCCACACTTTATTTGATACCGGTGTCATGCATTCGTTTTTCTCAGCAGACATCGAAAAAGATTTATATGGCATTCAGTACTTCACTGGTATCACTCGGAGAGTATGCCTCCCAAACGGCTCCGATATGACGTCATCTTCCAAGTGCGACTAGGAAGTATGTATTGGAGGAAATATTTTTGAAACCCCTACAATGGTGTTGAGAATGCCAGAGTTTGATCTTATCCTGGGCATGATTTGGTTGGATTGGCACCACGCTAGGATTGATTGTGCGGCGAAGCAAATCACTTTGAGGCATGGAGACTCTGATGTCATTTTCTAAGGTATTAAATTCGCACCTCGAATTTTTTTACCTTTAATCCAGGCTCTTAAGGCCCATATAAAAGGGGAATTTTCCTGAGGTATTCCCCAAGAAGCTTCCAGGATTACCCCCATATAGAGAAGTGGACTTTCAGATTAAGTTAGTACTGGGTGACAAGCCCATCTCTCGGACCCCATATAGAATGGATCCAAAGGAACTTGATAGTACGTTTTGTAGTTTAAACAATTTGGGTATTTTTTAGTTTTTAAGGCGCTAATCTTGTCTTATTAGCTTAATTTTTATCTTTCTTATGTAAATATTATTGCCACTAACATTTTCTTGTCTTTTTGCAGGTTTCCAGAATTTTGGCCAAAAATGACCTTACACGCCCCCCTGTCACGCCCTCCCTGGGTGTGTCATAGGGTGTGTCACCCGATTCCGAGGAAGCTTGCTAACAGAGACCAAATAACAGGAAAAACCGTTGTCACGCCCCCTAACACGCCCTCCTTGGGCATGTCCCAGGGCGTTACATGGAGCGTGTTGCCCTCTGCCCGAAGTCTATCGCCGTATTAAATACATTTTCGCCTCTGTACGTGAACAGTACTGTCACGCTCCCCGTCACGAGCGTGACCCAGGGCGTGTTCGCCCCCTTTTCCAAGACTGCCGGATTTCTGACCAATGATTGAGACCTGACGTACGTGTCACGACCACCCTCCCCCCTACACGGACATGGCCCATGGCGTGTCAGCCATCGTACAGAAGCAATCATCCTTCCCGCCAGAATCCAGAACCCGAGGTCAACCTCATACGCGTCACGCCCCCTGACACGACCTCCCCGGGCATGACCTAGGGCGTGACTGATAATACGTTTTGTAGCCTAAACAATTATCATATTTTCTAGTTTATAATGTACAAATCATGTCTTATTAGTTTATTTTTTTATCATTTTTATGTAAATATTATTGCCACTAACATTTTATTGTCTTGTTGCAGGTTTCCAGAAGTTTGGCAAAAAATGACCTATCAAGCCCCCCTATCACGTCCTCCCTGGGTGTGACCTAGGGCGTGTCAGCCGATTCCGAATAAGCATGATGACAAAGATAGAATAACCGGAAAAACGACTGTCACGCCCCCTGACACGCCCTCCCAGGGCGTATCCCAGGGCATGTTGCCCTTTGCCTAAAGCCTGCAGCCACACTAAATGCTATTTCGCCTCCGCATGCTGACTGTATTGTCACGTCCCATCACGGGCGTGACACAGGGCGTGAACCCTCCTTTTCCGATGACTGACAAATTTCCGACCAATGATTTTGACGCGACGCGTGTGTCACGCCCACCCTATAAGAGCGTGACCCAGGGCGTGTCCACCGATGTATAGAAACAATCATCCTTCCCGCCATAATCCAGAGCCCGAGGTCAACCCCATACTAGTCACGCCCCCTGACACGCCACCCTAGGGCGTGGCTAAGGGTATGACCAACCCGTGAACTTTCCCTATAAATTTAGACCCCCCCTTCCATTTCAGAAAGCTTTGGTTGAGAGGGGAGGTGTTGCCCCTTTTTTTCTTGTCTTATTTTAGTGTTCTTCCCTCTCTCTTTCTCTTTTTATAATCTTTTTAACCCTAGCTTAATGCTTTAGTTGTATTAGTTTTTAGTGTAGTTTATGCACTTGTTCTAGTTGATAAATGTAGGGCTAGATTTGGATTTTCATTTCATGCACTTGTAATTTTTCATTTCTAAGTTGTAGCCCTCTTTCATTATTAATAAAAGTGTTGTTTTCTCTCCTTTATTACTTGTGTTCTTACTATGCTTTACTACTCATCCCACCCTCCTCCACCCCATTATGATTAACTAATCCTCCTTGTACTCGATCTTGATGATCCGAGGTTCGAGTGATAAAGTTATGATTCTTTAATTCTACCTTTTCTTTTTAGGTTTTTAGACCTTCAATTACTCTTGAATTTTTTTGGGTTGGAGATATATCATTGATATATATTCTCCACCTTTGCTTTCATTCTTGGCTAGCCGAGAGGCCGATAGTTTGAAGTGAGCAATCAAGAGTAAAGGGAGTTGTACGCACCCCTCGAGAGAGGCAGATGTCCAAATCTCCCGGATTGGAGTAAAATCCAATAGTGGGGTTCACCGAGTAAAGCGAGCTTTAGGCCTCCGATTTAGACGAGAGTCGGTCGGACCTTCCTAAACTCAGTTGGGCACGACTTCGAGAGAAGCGTGTTTAAGCTTTAGGAACCTCCACGGTCAAGGACCTTTACCTATTAATTTTAGGTTTTTATCACATTTCTTAGTCGACTTTAGCCGAGGTCATTCTTGATTGAGTGCATTTCCATTTCATAGTTTCAGCTCTTCGTTGTAATCGTTTTTAATAGCTCTTTAATTAACTGTAGTAGTTCTCTTTCTAGCATAGTTTTATTTCCTTAACTGCATTTAGTTTCTCAAACCCTAGTTTTTTCATCGATAAAATAATAGTCTTCGTGTGAGTAAGTGTACTCAACAGTTCCCGGATTTAAATATGACACTAGTGTCCCCTAGCTACAGTTCGATAAGTATACTTGCCTCATTGGATTGTTAATTTGGTTGCTTTTATTTTCTTCGAAGCTCAGCGATCACCACGTTTTTTGCGCCGTTGTCGGGGAGCAACTTTCGTTGATATATTGAAAACACAAACCTATTAATTTTATCTCTTCTGTTTCTCATCCTCTTTCATAAAAAATTTAAAATAATTTTTTTTTTTATTACCGCTCTTAATAGTAACCCAATTCACAATTTTTCTACGCCACCTAATTCTCTCGGAAAGGGCAAAGCAGCTTTAAGTGCCGCTATCTTGTCTAGTACCTTGCGAACCCTTCACCGGGTAGTCCTTGGGAAGTTCGGGAGTTAATCTATTAAAAAATCTATTTCAAAAAAAATCTAGCTTTTCTTTCTAATTTATTTTATTTCTCTTTCTTCTCCTCTACTTTTAGTGCATGACTCGCGAGAGTCCGTCGGTTATTTTGGACTTAGACCTCGAAATTGAGCGTACTCTTCAAAGAAGATCATGATTTCAAGGTCCAACTATCCAAGTGCCAGTTGAGGACTCCGAGTCATTCTCTACTCTAAGAATGGAAGAACCCAAAGTAGATGAAGCCTTGCAAAGGACTATGTCCTATTATGCACGACCGAATCTCAAGGTAATAGAATAAAGCATAGTCCGCCCTGCTGTAGAAAATAATAACTTTGAATTAAAGCCTAGTATAATTCAAATGGTGCAGCAGTGTGTGCAATTTGATGGACTTCAAGATGAAGATCCAAACACGCATATTGCATGCTTTCTTGAGATTTGTAACACCTTCAAGATCAATGGTGTCACAAATGATGCAATCAAGCTAAGACTCTTTCCTTTTTCTCTTAGAACTAAGTCTAAGCAGTGGCTGAACACTCTACCTAAAAATAGCATAACCATCTGGAATGAATTAACTGAAAAATTTTTGTCGAAGTATTTTCCGCCAGGTAAAACTACAAAACTTAGGAACGACATTTCCGATTTTAGACAAATAGACTCTGAAACCTTATACGGAACCTGGGAAAGATTTAAAGAATTATTAAGATGATGCCCACATCACGCGCTACCTGTATGGTTATAAGTGCAGACGTTCTATAATGGGCTAAATCAAAATACAAAGCAAATGATAGACGCAGCTTCTGGCGGTACTTTAAACCATAAGACCCCGAAAGCAGCTCTTGATCTTTTTGAGGACATGGCCATGAACACTTATCAGTGGAATGTGCCTAGGTCCTGCCCAAACAAACCTACAGGTATCTTTGAAGTGGACAACGTCTCCCAGCTCGCTCTACAAATTGAAAAATTAAGCAAAAAGATAACGGAGATCACTGCTGCCTCTACCCCTAAGGAATGGGAATCTGCAACTCCTACCCCAGAACAATTAGATTTTGTTAATAATATGCCTTGAAATGCTTTTAATAATTGTTCTGCTGTGAATTTTCATCCTCCTAGTTTTAATTTTCCGAATAGTTATAATCCTGCTCTAAGAAATCACCCGAATTTTTCGTGGAGTAATCCATCGAACGCGATGCGCCCGCCACCTCAAAATGATTTTTCTGCACCACCACCACCTCTTCAAAACTTTCCAAAACCTCCAAGCTTGGAGGAGTTACTTTCCAAATATATCGCTATAAATGACGCTACGATAAGAACCTTAACTAGAAGCGTTAAAAGTTTTCAAAATCAAGTAGGATAGCTCACTAAAATTATTTCTGAGTGACCTGCAGGGTCTCTTTCTTCCAATACCGAGCCCAACCGGAGAGAGCAAGTGAAATATATTACTCTTCGGAGTGGCAAGCAAGTTCCCGGTATGGTAAGTGAAGAGCCCGAGGCAAGCTTTGCCCCAGTTCTAAAAACTCAAAGCTCTGCTCCCATTTTAAAAATTCCACCCTCTGTTGAGGAAGTTATCACCCCCATTTTAGAAAAAGATCTCACTCCACCACCCATCTTTAAAAATAATCCAAATCTGCCTTACCCTTCCGAACTTAATAAACAACGTCAGGACGATCAGTACTCCCGTTTCTTAGAGATGTTTAAGCAAATCCACATAAAACTGCACTTCCATGAAGCAATTTTCCAAATGCCGAAGTATGCTAAGTACCTTAAGGACCTCCTGACCAACAAGAAGAAGTTAGAGAACCTTTTGCACGTCACGTTAAACTCCGAGTGCTCTGCAGTTTTGACAAACGGCTTACCAAAGAAAATTAGTGACCCAGGTAGTTTTTCTATTCCGTGTGTCTTTGATAATCTTTTTGTCAAGAACGCATTAGCCGACTTCGGTGCAAGTATTAACCTGATGCCCCTCTCGTTGTTTAAGAAGTTAGGAATTGGTAGCCTCAACCCCACACACATGAGTATCCAACTCGCCGATAGATCCGTCAAGTACCCATTAGGAATCGTCTAGGATGTCTTAGTTAAAGTCGAAGAGTTCATCTTCCCGATGGACTTTGTCATTTTGGACATCGAAGAAGACGTCGAGGTTCCCCTGATCCATGGTTGACCCTTCCTTGCCACCTCCCGGGCCATCATTGATGTAAGCAATGGTAAGTTCTTCCTTCGAGTGGGCGATGACAAAGTGACTTTTTCTATCACACCTTCGATGAAGAACAGCAAATGATGAATCCTGTTTTTTTGTAGATGTCGTGAGTGATGAATCCTCATATTGCCTCTCTAATTTTGAAAAAGAATTTTCTGCATTTTGTTCCTCCTCTTCTCTTCCAACTGAATCGCTACACCTAAGTGAAGAAAGTGTAGAATCCTCTTATCTTCTATCTCATTTTTAAAAAGAATTTTCTGATTTTTGTTCCTATTCTCTTCCAACTGAATCGCTAGAAGAAGCCGCCTTGGCCACCAGCTACACCCCTTTTAATTTTTTGTTTAAAAAGATCTACAAAGATATAGTATTTGAAAAAGAAAGAATTTCTCAAACCTCTTATGAAGAACCCCCTACCCTAGAACTTAAATAACTTCTTGAACATCTCAAGTACGCCTTCTTAGAAAAAGACTCCAAGCTGCCAGTTATAGTTTCGGCCTACCTCACGGATGTCCAAAATGAAAAAACTTCTTTTAGTTCTACGTAAGCATCGCCGAGCTATTGCCTTGCAAATTTCTGATATCAAGGGCATAAGCCCATCTTTCTGCACTCACAAAATCTTAATGGAAGATAATTCACACAATTCAATACAACCTCAGTGTCATGTAAACCCGAACATGAAAGAAGTAGTTAAGGGAGAGGTTATGAAACTCTTAGACGTAGGAATTAACTATCCTATATCAGATAGTAAGTGGGTTAGCCCTGTTCAGGCAGTGCCAAAGAAGGGAGGGATAATGGTAGTTAGTAATGAGAATAACGAATTAATCCCGACACAGACAGTGACGGGGTGGCGAATGTGTATAGATTATCGTAAGTTAAATGACGCCACACACAAGGACAACTTTCCCTTGCCGTTCATCGATCAAATTTTAGAACGATTATCCGGCAATAGCTTTTATTATTTTCTCGATGGCCTCTCAGGGTATTTTCAAATCCCCATCTCTCCCGAGGACCAAGAGAAAACTACGTTACTTGTCCCTACGACACCTTCACTTACCGAAGAATGCCGTTTAGATTGTATAATGCGCCAGCTACATTCCAGAGATGTATGCTCGCTATCTTTGATAAGTATGTAGAAAGAATTATGGAGGTATTTATGGACGATTTCTCCGTGTTCGGCGATTCCTTTGATAGTTGTTTGGAGAATTTAGAAAAAGTCTTAGAACGATGCGAAGAGACTAACCTAGCCCTAAATTGGGAAAAATGTCATTTTATGGTGAGGGAAGGGTTAGTTTTGTGTCATAAAATTTCGACAAGAGGAATTGAGGTAGATATTGCTAAGATAGAAGTCATCGAAAAGCTGCCGCCGCCTACGAACATAAATGCTATAAGAAGTTTCTTAGGTCACGCCGGTTTTTACCGCCACTTCATAAAGGACTTCTCCAAGATCACCAAATCCCTTACCCATCTCTTAGAAAAAGACGCCCAACTTATTTTCATGACACTTGTCTTTCTGACTTTGAATTAATTAAATAAAAGTTAATTAACTCGCCCATTATGATAGCTCCGGTGTGGGACCTTCCATTTGAGATAAAGTGCGATGCGAGTAGTTTCGCGGTGGGAGTCGTATTAGATAACCGCATATCTAAAAACTTCCACCGCATCTATTATTCAAGTGAAATGCTCACATCTGCACAGGAAAAATTACACCATGACCGAGAAGGAGCTCCAAGCTGTAGTATTTGCGTTTGATAAATTTTGTCCTTATATTACACTTTCGAAAATTATTGTTTTTACGGACCACTCGGCCTCAAATATCTTCTTTATAAAATGGATGCCAAGCCGTGCTTAATTTACTGGGTCATACTCCTCCAGGAGTTTGACTTAGAGATTTCTGATAAGCGAGGAGCCGAGAACTTGGCTGCCGACCATCTCTCTCGTTTTGATAACCCTTTTATAGAAAAGTTAGATGAAAAATCTTTTAATGATTATTTGCCTAATGAGAAGCTGCTTTCAATTAACACATCTACTTCTCCTTGGTTCGCACACATCGCCAACTATTTAGTGGCCCGGGTGCTCCCAAAAGAGTTCTCCTCTCAGCAAAAGAAGAAATTCTTTTCTGAGCTGAAGAACTATTTTTGGGAAGACCCGCATCTTTTCAGAATCTGTGCGGGCCAAGTGATAAGGAGATGTGTTTCTTATGAAGAAGGAGTTGATATTTTAAAACACTTACATGAAGGTCTGACAGGTTGGCACTATCAAGCTTCTCGCACCGCTCACAAGGTGCTTTGCGTGGGTTTTTACTGGCCTAGCCTGTTTAAAGACGCACAATCCTTTGTGAGTAGGTGTGATAGTTGCTAACGGTTGGGCAATATTTCCAATAAAAATGAGATGCCGCAAAATTATTTACTTGAGTGCGAAATTTTCGACCTCTGGGGGATCGATTTTGTTGGCCCCCTTCCTTTTAGCTTCGGAAATAAGTATATTTTAGTTGTCGTTGATTACGTTTCTCGATGGGCTGAAGCCCAAGCTCTTCTTACGAATGACTCCTGAGTTGTAGTT
The DNA here is from genome assembly GCA_039513925.1 of Platanthera zijinensis. Classification (NCBI taxonomy): domain Eukaryota; kingdom Viridiplantae; phylum Streptophyta; class Magnoliopsida; order Asparagales; family Orchidaceae; genus Platanthera; species Platanthera zijinensis. Next base: position 110,798,380 of record CM077084.1, on the reverse strand, counting down.
ATATTTTTTAAAAAATTATTTTCTCAATTCGGTATGTTGCGCGCTATCGTTAGTTACAGGGGTTCCAATTTCTGTAACGCACAGTTTTCAAAAATCCTTACTAAATATGGCGTTACACATAAGCTTTCAATTGCCTACCACAACCAAACTAACAGACAAGTTGAAGTAGTGAATAGAGAAATAAAAAGAATATTAGAAAAGACTGTTTCAACTTCTAGGAAAGACTGGTCAGCGAAATTAGACGATGCTCTATGGGCCTACCGAACAGCGTACAAAACCGCCCTCGGATGTACACTGTATCGGCTGGTCTATGGAAAATTGTGTCATTTACCCGTAGAATTAGAACACCACACTTTTTGGGCCTTAAGATTTTTAAACTTCGATCCCCACTCTGTCGGTGACCTTAGAAAATTTCAACTCAATGAACTCGATGAGTGGCGCTCTTACGCATATGAAAATAACAAACTTTATAAAGAGCGGATGAAGCGTTTGCACGATAAACACTTAAGGCACCCTAAAACCTTTTAGCCGGAAGACCAGGTTCTTCTTTATAATTCTCATTTACGTTTATTTCTTGGCAAGTTAAAATCACGTTGGTCTTGGCCCTTTACTGTTTAAAAGTTTTCCCGTATGGAATTGTTTTAATTTCGCACCCAGATAAGGGTAATTTCAAAGTGAATGGTCAGCGTCTTAAACTGTATTTATGTGATGATGTCAGTCCAAACATTATTAAATTTCTTCTGCATGAAGTTCGAACTATAACTTGAGACTATTTTATTTTTTGTTAAAAACTTTGATTTTTTTTATTTTGGACAATATTATTTTGATGCGTCGAGCTCAAACGACGCTTTAAATAAGGGCGCTCTTGGGAGGCAACCCAAGTGATCTTTTTCTATTTTCTTTATTTTACAATTTTTGCCCCGGACGTCTCCAACAAGCTGAAGCTTCTGCGATCGCCTGCTCCAACGTTACTGAATCCATCATGTAGTGCAAAGAAGACATTTGGGGGAGCGGCGTCACTCGGCTTTCACAGTAAATAAATCCGGGGAAGTACCTATTTTTCAATTCTGTTTTTCAATTCTGTAATTTCATTTTCTCTCCTTCTCCAATCCCCTTCTTTTGTCATTGAGGACAATGTCCATTTTAAGCTTGGGGGAGGACTTCCTCCTTCTTTTTGCTTCGTGTAAATATTTTGCTTTTTATGAATATTTTTTGAAGATAAAAAAATGAATATCTTAAAAATCCAAAAAAATAGAAAATATTTCAAAATTAAATAAAATATATGCTTTTTGTTATTACTTTAATTTTTTTGACGTTTTGGTATTTCAATTGTACCCCTTGTTTTTGTTTTGTTTTTCTCAAAATCTCATATAAACAACTTCTTTAATTATAATATTTATAATCGCCTTTTTTAATTATGTTTCACAAGTAAAATTTTGGTCATGCTGTGTTTCTAATTCGCCATAGCATGTTAACGTAAAACGTTTTTTCTAAAACTCGCATTTTTATTATGGTTTTCGTTCTTTATTTTCTTTATTGTCTCAAAAATTCATCATCCACTATTTTTCTTTTCGTTTTTGAATAATTTTGGTAAGGTCAACTTTTGAATAACGTAGTAGATGTGAACAATCCAAGTCACCTATTATTTTTATTTTCAAGATAATTTCATAAATATTCTTTTATTATCTAGGACTTGCTTTTTGAAATTTTCCAAATCTATGTTTTAAATAAATTTAAAAGCATGAATATGATTTAAGCCGTTTTTGTTTTCGTTTGAGCTTTCCTTCAAACCTAAAAACTTTCACCACTAGTTAGTCGCTTTTGAGTATTTTTCCAATTTCATTTGATAGCTCCTCTTTTCATATCATTTTCACCAAAGCAAAAAGTTCCACCCTAGCTAATCACATTAGCATTTTTGAGTTTCATAAAATATTTTCATGATTATGATAGGATATTTTATGATATTTTTTGGAAAAGTTTTTGAAAAAAGTAGTGCTCAGAAGAAATGTTTGCTTTTGTTTGGCCAATTCAAAATGAAAATAAAAATATTTATGGCCTTTGTTTTGAAAAAGAAAAAGAAAAAAATGGAAAAGAAAAAAAAAGAAATATATTTTGTTTAAAATGAAATTTTTTGAAACTCTTTGTTTCGGTTTAGTGTGATTTTAAGCCTCCGTGTTTATCTTTTAATTCCACTCCTAATCATAATCCTAAACCAAACACTTTGGTCCTATTAAGTCTTTTTGATTCATGCTTTTGAATTATATTTTATAACAAAGAAAAGGAGAAAAGTAAATCAATATTAGTTTTGGATTTAAACTTAGATTTTTGTTATTGAATCGATATAATTATAATGCGTTACTTCGATCTAGTAACAACACAATGCATTTTTTCATTTTTGTTGCTTTGCTTAAATCTATTTAAAGAATTTCGTCAAAATTTTGGATGATTTATTTTCGTTAAGTAAAATTTATAAAGTTATACCATACCTAAATAATTGTATTAGATTTACGTTTCACCTTTTCCCTACTTAGAATTTCGCATAGTACTTGTGTGGGCATAATTAGAACTTTTGATTAGACCTTTTTATGATTATCTAGTTTTTGTATTTTTGCTTGGGGACAAGCAAAGCTTAAGCTTGGGGGAATTTGATAATACATTTTGTAGCCTAAACTATTATCATATTTTCTAGTTTATAATATACAAATCATGTCTTATTAGTTTATTTTTTATCATTTTTATGTTAATATTATTGCCACTAACATTTTCTTGTCTTTTTGACGGCTTCCAAAAGTTTGGCCAAAAATGACTTGTCACGCCCCTCCTGTCATGCCCTCCCTGGGCATGACCTAGGTCATGTCACCCGATCCCGATCAAGACTGATGACAGAGATAGAATAATCAAAAAAATTTCTATCACACCCCCTGACATGCCCTCCCCGGGCGTGAGACGCAGCGTGTCGCCCTCTACTAGAAGTCTGTTGCCGCATTAAATGCTATTTCTCCTCAGCACACTGACTGTACTATCACACCCCCTGTCACGGGCATGACACAGGGCTTAAACCCTCCTTTTTCGATGACTGACGGATTTCTGACCAATGATTTCAATGCGACGTGCGTGTCACTCCCACCCTACATGGGTGTAACCCAGGGTGTGTCCACCGACGTATAGAAGCAATCATCCTTCCCGCCAGAATCCAGAGCCCGAGGTCAACCCCGTACCTGTCACTCCCCCTGACACGCCCCCCTAGGGCGTGTCGAAGGGCGTGACCAACCCGTGAACTTTCCCTATAAATTAAGACCCCTCTTCCATTCCAGAAAGCTTGGGTTGAGAGGGTAGGTGCGGCCCCTTTGTTTCTTATCTTTTTTTAGTGTTCTTCCCTCTCTCTCTTTCTCTTTTTATAATCTTTTTAACCCTAGCTTAATGCTTTTGTTGTATTAGTTTTTAGTGTAGTTTATGTACTTGTTCTAGTTTATAAATGTAGGGCTAGATTAGGATTTTCATTTTAGCACTTGTAATTTTTCATTTCTAAGTTGTATCCCTCCTTCATTATTAATAAAAGTGTTGTTTTCTCTCCTTTATTACTTGTGTTCTTACTATGCTTTACTACCCATCCCTCCTCCTCCACGACATTATGATTAACTAATCCTCCTTATACTCGATCTTGATGATCCGAGGTTCGAGTTATTAAGTTATGATGCTTTAATTCTACCTTTTCTTTTTAAGGTTTTAGACCTTGAATAACTCTTGAATTATTTTGGGTTGGAGATATATCATCGATATATATTCTCCACCTTTGCTTTCATTCTTGGCTAGCAAGAGGCCGATAGTTTGAAGTGAGCGCTCAAGAATAAAGGGAATTGTACGCACCCATCGAGAGAGGCAGACGTCCAAATCTCCTGGATTTAAGAAAAATCCAATAGTGTGGTTCACCGCGTAAAGCGAGCTTTAGGCCTCCGATTTAGACGAGAGTCGGCCGGACCTTCCTAAACTCAGTTGGGCATGACTTCAAGAGAAACATGTTTAAGCTTTAGGAACCTCTACGGTCAAGGACCTTTACCTATTAAGTTTAGGTTTTTATCGCATTTCTTAATCGACTTTAGTCGAGATGATTCTTGATTGAGTGCATTTCCATTTCATAGTTTCAGCCCTTCGTTGTATTCGCTTCTAATAGCTCTTTAATTAACTGTAGTAGTTCTCTTTCTAGCATAGTTTTATTTCCTTAACTGCATTTAGTTTCTCAAACCCTAGTTTTTCCGTCGATAAAATAATAGTATTTGTGTGAGTAAGCAGCTCTTGATCTTTTCGAGGACATGACCATGAACACTTATCAGTGGAATGTGCCTAGGTCTCGCCCAAATAAAACTGCAGGTAACTTTTCAGTGGACAGCATCTCCCAGCTCACTCTGCAAGTTGAAATATTAAGAAAAAAAATTCTGAAGATGACTGTTGCCTCCACCCCTCAGGTATGGGAATTTTCAACCCCTGCTCCCAAAGAATTAGATTATGTTTATAATATGCCTAGAAATTCTTTTAATAATTTTTCTGCTGCGAATTTTCTTTCGCCCGGTTTTACTTTTCCGAATAGTTATAATTCTGCTTTAAGAAATCACCCAAATTTTTCGTGGAGTAATCCCTCGAACGCAATGCACCTGTCACCACAAAACAATTTTTCTGCACCACCACAACCTCTTCAAAACTATCCAAAACCTCCAAAGTGGAGGAGTTACTTTCTAAAAATATAACCAAAAGTGACGCTACTATAAGAACCTTAACCGGAAGCGTTAAAAGTATAGAAAATCAAGTAGGATAGCTCGCAGATATAATTTCTGAGTGACCCGCCGGGTATCTTCCTTCCAATACCGAGCCCAACCCGAGAGAGCAAGCGAGAGCTATAACTCTTCGGAGTGGGAAGCAAGTTTCCAGTAGGGTTAGTGAAGAGCCCGAGGCAAGCTCCGCCCCCATTTTAAAAATTCAACCCTCTGCTGAAAAAGTTATCACCCCCATTTTAGAAAAAGATCTCACTCCACCACCCATCTTTAAAAATAATCCAACCCCGTCATACCCTTCCAAACTTAATAAGTAACATCAGGATGATCATTACTCCCGCTTCTTAGAAATGTTCAAGCAAATCCATATAAATCTGCCCTTCCACGAAGCGATCTCCCAAATGCAAAAGTACGCTAAGTACCTTAAGTACCTCCTGACAAACAAAACAAAGTTAGAGATCCTTTCGCATGTCACGTTAAATGTCGAGTGCTCTGCAGTCTTGACAAACGGTTTACCAAAGAAAATAAGAGACCCGGGTAGTTTTTCAATTCCGTGTGTCTTTAGTGATCTTTTTGTCAAGAATGCATTGGCCGACTTAGGTGTGAGTATAAACCTGAGGCCCCTCTCGTTGTTTAAGAAGTTAGGAATTGGTAGCCTCAACCCCACCCACATGAGTATTCAGCTCGCCGACAGATCAATCAAATACCCATTAGGAATAATGGAGGATGTCTTATTTAAAGTCGACAAGTTCATCTTCCTGGTGGACTTCGTCATATTGGACATCGAAGAAGACATCGAGGTTCCCCTGATCCTTGGCCGACCCTTCCATGCCACCTCCCGAGCTATCATTGACGTAAGCAATGGTAAGCTCTTCCTTCGAGTAGGCGACGACGAAGTGACTTTCTCTATCACCACCTCGATTAAGAACACCCTAGCAAATGACGACTCCTGTTTTTCATAGATGCCCTAAATGAAGAATCCTCCTATTGCCTCTCTAAATTTGAAAAAGAATTATCTGATTTTTGTTCCTCCTCTACTCTTCCAACTGAATCGATGCACCTAAGTGAAGAATCCTCCTCTCGCCTCTCTGAATTTTAAAATGAATTTTCTGATTTTTGTTCCTTTTTTACTCTTCCAACTGAATCGCTACAAGAAGCCGCCATGGACGCAAGCCCCACCCCTTTTAATTTTCTGTTAAAAAAGGTCTACAAAGACATAGTATTTGAAAAAGAAAGAATTTCTAAAACCTCGTATGAAGAACCCCCTACCCTAGAATTGAAGGAACTACCCGAACATCTTAGATATGCTTTCTTAGAAAAAGATTCAAAGTTACCAATAATTATTTCGGCCTACCTCACAGATGCACAAAATGATAAACTTCTTCTAGTTTTACATAAATATCGTCGAGCTATTGCCTGGCAAATTTCTTATATCAAGGGCATAAGTCCATCTTTCTACACTCACAAAATCTTAATGGAAGATAATTCACGTAACTCCATACAACCTCAGGGCCGTATAAACCCAAACATGAAAGAAGTAGTTAAGGGCGAGGTTATGAAATTGTTATACGCTGGAATTATCAATCATATATCTGATAGTAAGTGGGTTAGCCCAGTCCAGGTAGTGCCAAAGAAGAGATGGATAACGGTAGTTAGTAATGAGAATAATGAATTAATCCTAACACGGACGGTGACCGGGTGGCAAATGTGTATAGATAGATTATCGTAAGTTAAATGACGCCACCCGCAAGGATCACTTTCCCTTACCGTTCATCGATCAAATTTTAGAACAATTATCCGGCAATATCTTTTATTGTTTTGTCGATGGACTCTTAGGGTATTTTCAAATCCCCATCTCCCCCGAGGATGTAACATCTCATGTTACTTCTAGGCCCCTTAACTTAGATTGGGTTAGGCATGGGGTGGGGTTTAGGGGAAATTAGCTAGGTTTGACCCTAAGTGGTGGGTTGTAGCCATTGGGGCCCACCATAGGACCAAGTCAAACTAGGTCAAACTAGCCCAAATAGGGACCCTAGCCACACCATGACCCCACCACATTACCCTAACCCTAAAAACAATCTAAGTGGACCCTAAGGCATGTCCCTAGGTCAACAATTTGACCTTAGTTGACTCAAGTCAACCCTGAGCCTAAGGTGGTCAAAATCACACTCATAGGCCCAATTAGCCTAAGTAGGGAACCCCCTTGACCCAACTCAAGTTGGGTGGTGCCATTGGGCTCATGACCTACAAGTGGGGTCAGCCCACTCACCATGTTGACTAAGTCAACCCAAAAGTCAACAAGTCAACATTTTGACCTAAGGGATGAAAATAGGAGCCCAAGCCATTTCCCTTGGGCCAAGCCCACCAAACTTAGTCCATGACCAGCCCAAAGCACCAAAGACCAGCCCTACCCCCACATAATCAGGAGAGAGAATACATGCAACAGGGTAAAAGTGGAATTTTGGTGAATGGGAGGAGAGAGAAGGAGGTGAGAAGAGAATGGAGACCACTTGGCCTGGTCTATCCTGCCCAAAGATGTGTTGGCTGACCTCCCAGGAATATTCCAAAAGCTTTAGAGGGCTGGGGTGGCCAGGTGGAGGCAGTGGTGGAGTTTCCAAGGTGAGCCTGAGCTCACCTTGGAGTTATCTCCAGGTATAAGCCTCCTCAGCCCAAACCGACCCTGCCATCAATTTCAGAGAGAGGAAAGGAGTGGAGTTTGATACCTGGAGCGAGGCAAATGGTGGAGAAATGAGATTTTGAGAAGGAGCTAGCCGGCGCACCACCTCCATGGCAAACCGCCGCCTGAACCGCCGCCAAGCCCCAATTCAGGTTCATTTCACCTCACTTCAAGCCGTACTAGCTTTCTAGAACTTTAGGTTAAGCAATCGGGCTCAATTGAGCCCGATGCCATGGTATAAAATCCCGATTCTTCAAGCTTTTTCTCACTTCTCGGGATCACCGGCGCAGCCGCCTCCCGCCGTCTAGTCGCTGGCAAAAGCCGGCCACCACCACCGTGAAGGTGGTGACACAATTGGTCGGCCTTGGCGCCGCCGCCATTGGCCGGAAATAGCCCCGCAAGGCGGCCCAGCTCGGGCAAATCCCCACCCTCCAAATTTGGAGAAGATGAAAGGATGCCGTCCATTCTAGCTTTAGGATTCGTGCTGATTTATTATATAAATGATGAATTAATCATTATGAATAGTAACAATCTGTCACACATTTTCAATCAATTTTCATGTGTAATTTAGGGCACCTAGAGACATTTATAGGTCAGGAACCTTGAATAGAAAATGTATCCCTAGGTCTTATATTTAAAATTCCACCCTAATCATTGGTTTTGACCCAGTGGTCTGTCCTGTAGGGTAATTCTCCTAGGACTGATCCTAGGCTAGGGCAGATTTTAATTTGAGTGCTCATGCTAAACCAGTGATCCACATGGCCTGAAATTTTGGGCATGTGCATGTCTAGGGCATATATAGCCCATGCCAAAAATTAGGAATTTTTGGAATACTTTTTTCTATAGTTTTGTTCAAAATGTCAAAAATTGAATAATTGAAATAATTGGAGTGTTAAACCTCCAAATGGCCCCAAATTTTGGTGGCAAGTCCTTGGGGACATATTTAATGCATGATAAAAATTTCAGCACATTTGGGTCACTGCATGTTGTGTTAACCCACTTGCATGTGTAGGCTAGACTTAGCCTTGGTGTGCAAACCGCAATTTTTGATATGATGTGTTTTTATCCATTTTGGGACTTCTAAAAATCTTGAAATTAATTCCAGGAGATCTTTAGTACAAATTTAACCCCTCAAATTAATTATGGGATTTTTGGGAACAAAAATCCCATTATTTGGATTTTTGAAAATTATAGCCATATTGGAAAATAAAGTTGGGAAATAGATTTAATCAAGCAAAAATCCTCAAATTTGGTCCTGTTAAATTTTTGGTCATATTTGACTTGGGGTAATTTTATTTTCACTGTTTGAGATCTTTTGGAGTAAAATATCATGTAAAGACCATTTTACCCTTATTTCTTCCATTCATGAATTAATGAAAAATATAAATCAGAAAAATTTGGAAATATTCCTAGTGGTGTATATATGTATTATTTAGCTGGCATATTTATTTCAGAATTTTTGGATGTACATATAATTTTTAAACCAACATAATAGCATTTTGGTAAATATCTAAAAATTTGAATTGCAAGGCCATTACACTGTTAAAGTTTATGAAACTCTTCCAGTAGTCTTATTTTGATGATTTAGATCCCTTGTAACTTTCCTAGAATTTTTGTGGATAAATTCCTTATACTTCCTTTGAAAAGTGTTAATTAAGATGGTTTTGTATTAATCAATGAATAAATACAAATATTTAAAGGAAAATTATAAACTTTGGGAGACAGTAATATTTCATCATGATATAGGTCACGATAATTATTTTGCATCACTAGGGCCATGCTAAGATATACTTCACATGTTAAATGACTTGGAGAAATATTTGGAGAAATTAAATTAAGTGTTTAAATAATTGGGAAAATTATGAAAATCATCATACACACTTTATTAGTTCATACCACCCTAGGATAAATATTTGGGGTCTGTTGGCCCAAAGATTTAGAAGTTTGATTTCGGGGTGGTATTAGGTCATGGGCCGCGCATAGTAAGGTAGACTATACTATAGGCCACCGGGGAATGGATTGACGATTGAGCTAGAGTATATGATTGGAAGTATAACCTTGGGTGGCAGTTGTGTCCTAGGGATAAGAGTAAAGAGTGCAAACCTTAGTCTTAACCGGGAGGAGGCCGACGGGAGACCGTCGTTCCTCAATTATCATTTTAAGCCACTAAGCCGCTCTAGGTAACAGTGAGAGAAAAGAGAATCCTGGGCAGACACTAACTAAAGTAAATATCCTTGAGAAAGGGAGCTTTGGGATTCAGCCCATCATAGCTCCTAGTGCCCCTGAGAGCCCTTCACCGGGAATACCTTGGGCAGTCCTGGGATTAACCTTAAGTCACTAAGTATATTAACCGGTAGGCACGAGTAGTTTAATAGGATAGGTGAAATGAACATGTCCTCACTCGTGCCGGGTTGGAGGGACTTGGAGTCTGCTGACTACTTGCTCACCCGTGCAGAGTAGGAGGAAAGTGGTTGATATATATATACTCACCCGGGTAGGGTTGGAGGTTTTGTAGCACATACTCACCAGTGACGGGTTGGAGGAAATTGGGACAGGATGGTCCTGCGAGCTGGAGGCTCGAGATAAAATACTTGCATGTGCATAAATTAGTGGCGAGCCATGCGGTACTGGCCAGTCGTCACACCGACGGCAGTACGTTGGACCAGGCGGGTGCGAGGGTTAGAGGGACCAGTAGGTTATTTATACTGAGGTCTGGTGGACTTTTCCCGATAACGCGCACCCGGCCCAACAAGATTGACAGGTAGTCAGCAAAGTGGTACGCAGAGACTCTAGAGTAAACTTGTTTCATGTACAGAGGCGTATAAGAGAGGTCTAGGCCTGGTAGTGTGTATACCCGCCTAGAAGGCGGAAGCGCCCATTCCGCTGCTGTCGTAGCCACAACGGTGGTACCTGAGAGTGATGCTAGCTCTCGAAAAGTGGGAGCTAAAGGTCTGTGATCACGGAGTCGTGTGTGTGAGTTGCACTGCATGTTCATATCATACCCACCATATAGATGCATATCATAAACATTCATAACAACCTATGACACCTGATATATAAATGGTATGGGATGCTTATACATTAGGACCTGTTAAACGACCCCTTAGTTTATAAGCTTGAGTGGGCAAGTTTATAGGTTAAGGTTATTTCCTTTTATATATATATACTGTTTGTGACAACCGACACCCCATCGTATAAATGGTATGGGACATCTTATACGATGGGAGCCTTGTAGAAGATCCCTTGTCTTATGTGTTCTCGCATAAGTGAAGGTTACTTTCTTTTCTTACTTACTTCTATATACATTTGGTAGTTAGCTTCTTGTCACCTGCTTCCACTTTGTTACCCTTTGTTGTCCTCCGCTTCGTCCTCCCGCTCGGTGCCTAGGAGTTGCGGGGCGAGGTGCGGAAGAAACGACTTAGTCTTTTTGACTAATGGTCGGTGACCATATCATTTTAGGAGCTCGAGGAGATGGAACAACACATCAAGGAGGCAGGACTTGAGGAGCAGATACCGGCACCACCTACTATTACTACTGGAGCACCTCCTCAAGTGTGTTGACTCGAGATGATAGATTCCGCTGCAGTTAGAGAGAGTGTGAGAGAGTGATTTGATTATGATGTACTGGGCATAAGCCCTTATTACTCTCATGTTGTTTACTCATTTTGGACTGCATTTTATGTACTTTTCATTTACTATAAATATATGATTAGTACTGTGGCTGTGGACTTTACCTGTGTTACTCTGATTATACTGTTATTTCTCATATTGGCCGAAAAGGTTTATGATCGTACTAGCCGGCAAAATCGGCGTCTTGCGGTATCGACTAACCCGTGCGTAAGTGTCACCGTAAGATGGCGGTTTTGGGCATAAGATCCGGGTTGGCCCCGGAGATTGGGGAATGGATCTTACAGAGGACCAGGAGAAACTACGTTTACTTATCCCTTCGGCACCTTCGCCTATCGAAGAATGCAGTTTGTATTGTTCAATGCGCTATCTACATTCCAGTGATGTATGTTCGCTATCTTTGATAAGTACGTAGAAAGCATTATGGAGGTTGAGAGCGCTAAGTTGTCAACCTAAATCACCTAGAGGTGGGTGAATAGGTGAAATGCGTGCCAAATGCGGAATAAAAAATTAACACAGCATAGATCAAGCAATCACACAGAGAACACAGGATTTATAGTGGTTCCCCAACCCTGGGTACATCCACTTTCACCTCACCAATCTAGTAAACCACTAGACTTGGCTACTCCACTATCTCGGATCAAAACGATCCTACAACTCAGAACCACGTTCCTACAAAACTCGATCCAAACAGATCTACACTCGGAAGAAAAAGCCTTCCTACAAAACTAGATCCAAACCGGATCTACAGAACTCGGAGTCAAGACTCCTACAAGAATAAAAGGTTATATAAATAAAAATACAAACAGAATTATTCAGATCTGGATCTTCAACTGTCTTCTTCTTTGAGAACTTTGGCTTGATCAGAAATGGTTGAAGACGACTCGAAGGAGATCCTCAGATCTGAAATACAGAATCACCACGATCAAGAGAAAGATCATAGATCGATGAAGCGCGGAATGATCGAGTGATTCTTCTTGTCTGAAAGCTGTTTCGAGGAAGACCGGCGATGAAGAAGATGAACAGTATTTTGTCGGCGTGAACTTTGCGGCTTCCCGATGTCGGCGATAGAAATAGATTCAGAATTCTTTTTCTTTCTTGTTATTAGGGTTTGTCGATTTGACAAGACCTATTTATAGGACTTCTGTAACGGTCAATACTTAAACAAGTACATGTGGACCAATCAAAATAGAGGATTTGAATTAGCCCGCAAAATCAGGACTTAGAAAAATTCTTTCTGAAGGCAGAATCAACCTACTTGAGTATATAGGTTAGCTACTCGGGTAAGGGCTGATTTAGTCGAGCGAATAAGGAACTACTCGAGTATAGAGTTGATCTACTCGAGTAAGGGTTGAGCTACTCGAGTACCTTGGGGAAACTACCCGAGTTACAAACTAAACAAACTACTCGAGTAAGTGAAAGCGGCTACTCGAGTACAAAACCAAACTACTCGAGTATTAGAATGGATCTACTCGAGAAAGGTAGGATCTACTCGAGTACAAGAATAACCTACTCGAGTACTAGTTCAGACCACTCGAGTATACTGAAATGAAAACTACTCGAGTACTAAGCCACTTACTCGAGTATAAGAGCAAAGTTACTCAGGTATGTGGACTTAGAGAAATTTTAGTCTGAACAGCTAGACTTACTCGAGTATAACTAGAGACTACTCGAGTATGATTAAGGCTCTACTCGAGTACCCAAACACTTACTCGAGTATATTGAAATAAAGTACTCGAGTATATTAAGGGAGGTACTCGAGTATTTGGACTTAGTCAAAATTCCTTAGATGAACTTCACCACTCCATGGTCCAGTAGTCCAAGTGCATGTAGAAGAAGTGTGCCCCAATAGAGAGGCTATACATGAGTCAACACTTTGAATCACATAATGAGGGATTACATTGTATGGTCCTGTGTTTGGTGACCCGCTATAGACTGACATTGGTTCACACTTGGCATTAGGGTCCTGCATACACAACTTAAACACAACATCAAATACAACTACAATTCATCTTAGTTTTAGGAGGACTTCTTCAAATTAAGGTCATTGTGGAAACAAGACCCAACAATCTCCCCCTATTTGAAGAAGTCAGAACACCATCTACTAAGTTGAATTGCTAGAGATATTAAAACAAAATAACATGAAAGAGGATGCTTGTCTTACATTTCTTTACTATAGTTGTCCAACAATCTCCCTATTTCTGTACTAGAATTGTTTTGCATTTCTCCTCCTTTCTGAAATCTTCATTTGGATTTGCAATTTTTCTCTTCCTTTTTCATCTCTATATCAATGCATAAGGAATTCTTCTTCAATTTCTAAAAACCATCATGCTTTCCAACAGAGATACTTTAATCTTCTAGTTCCAAGAATTTTTTTTCTGGAACTTCTTCTTGTCCATTTGCTAGATAAGAATTTTGTTGGCCCATGGACATACCTGCATCCACAAGATTAGAATCCCTTAGGAACCCAAACAAGATTGGGTCCTAGGTCTTTTGTTAGTATTCTCCCCCTATGAGAGTTAACATTATGAGTGGTCTTTCTCATATTATCAACTTGAGGAGTTAAAACATATCTGGGATTAAACCAGCAATCTATGGCGAAGTGACCAACCTTGCCACAACACCAACAGTTAAACCTGTTGTACCTTCTCTTGTTCTCTTGCTTTACCTTATGGATGGGGGGTCTAGCAAGAGCAACATACTTGGAGGAGGAAGCCTCATGATTACAACAAGTACATGGCTTCCTTGTCTCCTTGGCCTTTGTTACACCAGTTTTAGACTTTGATGTTTTCTTCTCATTTGGCCCATGATTATAAGGATCACAAGTCAGTGAGGCAATAGTTTGGCTTGGGATAGCCTTGCCTTTACCTTTGTCTGATTAATGTCCTATACTGCTATTTTTCCCAAAGGAGGTTTCTCCATTAGTGATTGGAAGCACAGTTATAGGCATGGTGATAGTTTCAACCAGCTTTCATTCAATGACTAGCTTTGCTTCCAATTCATCCAGGAGAAAATCTTTATGATTTACTAATTCAGTAAAGTCTTTGATTTCCTCCTTCAAAGATTGAACTTCATCTCTGAGAGGGGTCATTTGGTCAATCTCCTCCCTCAGATTTGATTCCACCTCTTTGAGGGATGAAATCTCTTTTGATTGCGATTTGACTACCTTCCGGCATTTGTCAAATGCAGTGAATAAGACTTGATACTGATTTACCAATTCAAAATCATCGTCCCCAGAAGAATAGCCATCATGACCATTTGAGTCAGAATCTGAGGCAGAAAGAGGTGTGTGAGAATTTACCTTCCAGGTATATGAGGAGTTACCGTTGTCTTTGTCCTCTTGGTCAGAAAAATCCATAAGCCCGAAGTAGGCTTCTTCATCCGCACTTGACTCAGATGAGTCAGATTCACTGAGGGTCTTTGGCTTTTTGGCAATGAAGCTTCTTTCTTTCCTACTTTTCCCTTGAGGGGAATTCTTTTCTATGCCTCTTCCTTCTTTCTTCTTCAGAGGGCACTCAGTGCTTATATGCCCTGGCTTACTACAGGAATAACAAACAACGTTAGATGAAACATGTTTGTTCGGTTTAGATTTATACCTGTCTTGTCTGCTGTGACAATCACCATCAGGACATGATCTTCTGGACGAGGAATCATATTCTCTCATTTGTTTCTTATTGCTAAGAAACTTCTTGAATTGTCGGGAGAGAAGATGAAACTCTTCATCTGATGAATCTGAGCCTGAGGTGCTTGGCTCAGACTCTTCTTCTTCATAGTCTCCTTGAGTGGAAGCAGCTTTGGCCTTTCTTGAGCTGTCTGCCCTTAGTGCAACTGGCTTATCTTGGAATGAGGAGCTGTTGCCCTCTTCTTCAGCTTTTCTATTATTGATTTGAAGCTCATATGACATAAGCTTTCCGAAGAGGTTTTGAGGGTCAGTTTCTGCTAATCTTCCAAACTCTCTGATGGCATATATCTTGTTGTCCCAATCCTTTGTCAAGGATCTTAGGAACTTGTCATTTAGATCACCATCTGTGAACACTCTACCGTAGTTCCTCAATCCATTGACAATCTTGAAGAAATTTTCATATGTGTCAGCAATAGCTTCCTTTGGTCCTTGCTTGAAGGCTTCATACTTCTAATTTAGAAGGGATCTTCTATCATCCCTTACTTCTTCTGCACCTTCCATCAAGATAATTAGAGATCTCCACATTTCCTTGGCAGATTGGCAGTGAATGAGGTTTTGCAACATAGAATCATTGACTGCACTTGCGATGATGTTCTTGGCTTTCTTGTCTAAGGAGACAAGTGCAATCTCATTCTTATCAAGATCCATTAACTTCTTTGGCACCTCCTTTATAGGATCACTAGTGGAGGCAATCATAGGGATATAAGGGCCTTCCTCCACTATCATGAATAAGCGGGGGTCAACAGCTTCCATATAAAGTTTTATTCCCTCTTTCCACATGGGAAAGATTGCCTTATTGCACACTGGGAGCTTAGAAAAATCCTTGGCTCTGTCCATGCTTGATTAACTCAGAAAGACAACTAGGAGGGATCAGATCAAGGTGTTAACCTTTTAAAGATCAACCTCCCTCTGATACCAATTGAGAGCGCTAAGTTGTCAACCTAAATCACCTAGAGGGGGGTGAATAGTTGAAATGCGTGCCAAATGCGGAATAAAAAAATTAACACAACATAGATCAAGCAATCACACAGAGAACACAGGATTTATAGTGGTTCCCCAACCCTGGGTACATCCACTTTCACATCACCAATCTAGTAAACCACTAGACTTGGCTACTCCACTATCTCGGATCAAAACGATCCTACAACTCGGAACCACGTTCCTACAAAACTCGATCCAAACAGATCTACACTCGGAAGAAAAAGCCTTCCTACAAAACTTGATCCAAACCGGATCTACAGAACTCGGAGTCAAGACTCCTACAAGAATAAAAGGTTGTATAAATAAAAATACAAACAGAATTATTCAGATCTGGATCTTCAACTGTCTTCTTCTTTGAGAACTTTGGCTTGATCAGAAATGGTTGAAGACGACTCGAAGGAGATCCTCAGATCTGAAATACGGAATCACCACGATCAAGAGAAAGATCAGAGATCGATGAAGCGCGGAATGATCGAGTGATTCTTCTTGTCTGAAAGCTGTTTCGAGGAAGACCGGCGACGAAGAAGATGAACAGTATTTTGTCGGCGTGAACTTTGCGGCTTCCTGATGTCAGCGATAGAAATAGATTCAGAATTCTTTTTCTTTCTTGTTGTTAGGGTTTGTCGATTTGACAAGACCTATTTAATGGACTTCTGTAACGGTCAATACTTAAACAAGTATACGTGGACCAATCAAAATAGAGGATTTGAATTAGCCCGCAAAATCAGGACTTAGAAAAATTCTTTCTGAAGGCAGAATCAACCTACTCGAGTATATAGGTGAGCTACTCGGGTAAGGGCTAATTTAGTCGAGAGAATAAGGAACTACTCGAGTATAGAGTTGATCTACTCGAGTAAGGGTTAAGCTACTTGAGTACCTTGGGGAAACTACCCGAGTTACAAACTAGACAAACTACTCGAGTAAGTGAAAGCGGCTACTCGAGTACAAAACCAAACTACTCGAGTATTAGAAAGGATCTACTTGAGTAAGGTAGGATCTACTCGAGTACAAGAATAACCTACTCGAGTACTAGTTCAGACCACTCGAGTATACTGAAATGTAAACTACTCAAGTACTAAGCCACTTACTCGAGTATAAGAGCAAAGTTACTCAGGTATGTGGACTTAGAGAAATTTTAGTCTGAACAGCTAGACTTACTCGAGTATAACTAGAGACTACTCGAGTATGATTAAGTCTCTACTCGAGTACCCAAACACTTACTCGAGTATATTGAAATAAAGTACTCGAGTATATTAAGGGAGGTACTCGAGTATTTGGACTTAGTCAAAATTCCTTAGATGAACTTCACCACTCCATGGTTCAGTAGTCCAAGTGCATGTAGAAGAAGTGTGCCCCAATAGAGAGGCTATACATGAGTCAACACTTTGAATCACACAATGAGGGATTACATTGTATGGTCCAGTGTTTGGTGACCCACTATAGACTGACATTGGTTCACACTTGGCAGTAGGGTCCTGCATACACAACTTAAACACAACATCAAATACAACTGCAATTCACCTTAGTTTTAGGAGGACTTCGTCAAATTAAGGTCATTGTGGAAACAAGACCCAACAGAGGTATTCATGAATGATTTCTCCGTGTTCGGTGACGCTTTTGATAGTTGTTTAGAAAACCTCGAAAAAGTCTTAGAACGATGCGAAGAAACTAACCTTGCCCTAAATTAGGAAAAATGTCATTTTATGGTGAGGGAAGGGTTAGTTTTGGGTCAAAAAATTTCTGCGAGAGGAATTGAGGTAGATATTTCCAAGATAGAAGTTATCAAGAAGCTGCCACCGCCAACGAATGTAAAAGCTATAAGAAGTTTTCTAGGTCACGTTTGATTTTACCGCCGCTTCATAAAAGACTTCTCCAAGATCACCAAGCCCCTTACCCATCTCTTAGAAATATATGCCCAATTTATTTTTGATGACCTTTGCCTAGCTGCTTTTAATTTAATAAAAGAAAAATTAATTAATGCCCCGATTATGATAACTCCGGTGTGGGACCTTCCCTTTGAGATATTGTGCGATGCGAGTAGTTTCGCGATGGGAGCCGTATTAGGTCAATGCATATCTAAAAACTTCCACCCCATCTATTACGCTAGTAAAATTCTTACATCTGCAAATGAAAATTACACAACGACTGAGAAGGAGCTCCTAGTTGTAGTATTCGCTTTTGATAAATTCCTCCCTTATATTGAACGTTCAAAAATTATTGTTTTTACGGACCACTCGGCCCTGAAATATCTTCTTTCTAAATCTGATGACAAGCCGCGTTTATTTGCTGGGTCTTACTCCTCTAGGTGTTTTACTTAGAGATCTGTGATAAGCGAGGAGCCGAGAACTTGGCCGCCAACCATCTCTCCCGATTAGACAATCCCTTTATAGAAAAATTAGATTAAAAATCTTTTAACGATTATTTTCCCGATGAGAAGTTATTTTCAATTAACACATTTACTTCTCCTTGGTTTGCACACATCGCCAACTATTTAGTGGCTCGTGTGCTCCCAAAAGAGTTCTCCTCTCAACAAAAGAAGAAATTCTATTCTGAGTTGAAGAACTATTTTTGGGAGGACCCGCATCTTTTAAGAGTCTGTGCGGACCAGGTGATAAGGAGATGTGTTTCTTATGAATAAGGTTTAGATATTATTAAACATTTACATGAAGGACTGACAGGTGGGCACTATCAAGCTGCTCGCACTGCCCACAAAGTGCTTTGTGTGGGTTTTTACTGTCCTAGCCTGTTTAAAGACACGCAAGTCTTTGTGAGTAGGTGTGATAGTTGCCAACGGTCGGTAAATATTTCCAATAAAAATGAAATGCCACAAAAATATTTCCTCGAGTGCGAAGTTTTCGACCTCTAGGGAATCGATTTTGTTGGCCCTCTTCCTTCTAGCTTCGAGAATAAGTATATTTTAGTTGCCGTCAATTATGTTTCACGTTGGGCTGAAGCCCAAGCTCTTCCTACTAACGACGCCCGAGTTGTAGTTATATTCTTAAAAAAATTATTTTCTTGATTCAGTACGCCGCGAGCCATCGTTAGTGACAGGGGTTCTCATTTCTATAATGCACAGTTTTCTAAAATCCATACTAAATACTGTGTTATTCATAAGCTTTCAACAGCCTACCACCCCCAAACTAACGGACAAGTCAAAGTTGTGAACAGAGAAATTAAAAGAATTTTAGAAAAGACTTTTTCAAAATCTAGAAAATACTGGTCAGCCAAATTAGACGATGCTCTATAGGCCTACCAAACAGCGTACAAAACCGCCCTCGGATGTACGCCATATCAGTTGGTTTATAGAAAATCATGTCATTTACCCATAGAACTCGGACACTGCACTTTTTGGGCCTTAAGGTTTTTAAATGTCGATCCCCACTCTGTCGGGGACCTTAGAAAATTTCAACTTAACGAACTCGACGAGTGACGCTTTTACACTCACGAGAACAACAAATTTTATAAAGAGCAGACGAAACATTTTCACGATAAACACTTAAGGCACCCAAAAACCTTTAAGCCAGGCAACCAAGTTATTTTGTATTATTCTCGTTTACGTTTATTTTTGAGCAAGTTAAAGTCGCGATGGTCTGGGCTGTTTTCTATTCTGCAAGTTTTTTACTTACGGTACTGTTTTAATTTCACACCCTGATAAGGTTAATTTTAAAAGAAATGGTCAGTGTCTTAAACTTTATTTTTCTTGTGATGATGATGTCAGCCCAAACATTGTTAAATTTCTTCTGCACAAACTTTAACTAACTTTGAAATTTTATTTTTTGTTAAAAACTTTAATTATTATTTTTGACAAAATATTTTGGACATTATTATTTTGTTACGTCGAGCTCAAATGACGTTTTAAACAAAGGGCGTGTTGGTACCCTAGATGTGATTTGGCTTATGTGATCCCCTTGCAGCCCCTCTTGATCCATATAAAGATATATATGATCATGGTTAGACTTTGTTTAGTCTCCCTAGGGCAGTTTATAAACTGACCTAGAGCTTAGGTTAGAAGTTCTAGATGTTTTTGTAGATAAGGCTTTTCCGTTCGACCATCGTCGAACGAGGCCTCGCGATCGTCGATCAATGGTCGACGATAGCAGGGCTAGTGAATCTTTGAAGTCAAGACAATTATCGTCGACCGTTGGTCGACGATCTCAGAGCAAGCTTACTACGCTCTGAAGGATGGTCGACGATCTGTCATCTTCAGGTCGACGATCGTGTTCTTGCTTCACGATTTCTGTCTCGACAGATATTTGCCTTTGCTGGTCGACTATCTGGTTGCTGGTCGACGATCTGTTCGCCGGTCGACTATCTGTTAGCCGGTCGACGATCTGTTAGCTGGTCGACGATTTGTGGTCGACGATTTCTGTTCCGACAGATTCCTGCTATTGGTCGACGATCTGTTTGCAGGTCGACGATCATCGAACTCCTGTTCGACGTTTTCTGTCTGCTTTTGTCTGTTCGTATTTATTCTATTCCTTGGTTTATTTCCAAGTGTTTTAGTTGGTGGTTAGATTGATTCTCGGATATTATTGTTGCTAAATTTATGGTTTAAATTCAAATAAATTGATTACAAATTCTGTCAAGCATAAATTACGGGATTCAGTATTCTTGATAAAGCATTTTTGTCTTATTATACAAAATATATTGCCAGGCTGTATTCTAGCCGTTGGCGGTGTATGCTATTTCCAAGAACGATAAATCTTTATGCTGAGATATTTCCCTATTCATTTATTTCCTTATTGGGACTGACAGAAAGTTAATAGGCCATTCTATTCCTATTGCTATATTCTATCTTGAGATAATCTGTTGCAGGGCTCGAGAATTCAAATCAATAGAGCCGTTCCGAAAGAAAAACGTGAAGACATATTTAAGAGAAATTCTTCTCTCAAAAAAACATATACAGACACAGAGAAAGATTATTCATTCGCTCAAGCATCATCAGAGCAGCTCTTCACAATATCTCAACAAGAAGAAGAAAAGTTTTCCTGAAGCAAAAAGCCCAGAGCAATCAGCTTTGTTTCTCAAGTCTCCTGAGCATTTGCTTAGAGTTTTCAAAGACTTCAGAAAAGGCTCAAGATCTGCTTCAAGTGCTCCAGAATCTTAAGACCTGATAAAAATCAGTCTTCAGATTTCTGAGAATTTAGTTTCAGTTTATCTGAAACTCCTTCATCCTGAAGCAAAGGCTTTCCCTGGACTTCCACTGAGCCAGGGGGAGACTTTGATTCTTTAGAGAATCCACAAATCTTCTCTAATCTGTATTTAAAACAGAGAAGATAATCTAACCCTCTCAACCCCTTTGTAAAAAGAGTTTGTTCACACCTCTTCAAAAGTGAACGTTGGTGACAGGGCACCTTATCAACAACCTGTGGTTGAGCATCCTTATCAAAAGCTCAAAGGGTCTGTTTGATCTACCTGAATCAGATCATTGGTGGTAGGGCACCTTAGCAAAAACCTGTAGTGGATTCCTACCAGGGTGGTAGAAGAGTGGATGTACCTATTTAAAGGGAACCACTATATATCCTGTGTCTCTCTGGTTCTTGCTGATTTGTTTATTCTGTGGCTGTGATAGAACTACCTAGGATTGCTAGTTGCTGTGATAGGTTTTTAGTTAAACTGAAATTTCAGTTAACTCTTTCACTTGTGCACCTCACTGTGTTAGGCTCTTAGGGTTCAAGTATCAGATTTTCTATTCCGCAAATATACTCCAAGGGAGCTGACTAAGTGTTCATAAAATTTTGAATACTCTATTCACCCCCCCTCTAGAGTAGTTTACAACTTATCTCCTCACTTTCAATTGGTATCAGAGGGAGGTTGGCCGTTCATACAGGCTAACACCTGAGTTAAAAGATCCTGTGATAAGTTGTTTCCTGATACCATTCACAAACACCTTCACACATGGCCCAGTCTAAAGATTATTCAAGCACCAGACCTCCTGTATGCAACTTGTCCAAGTTTGGCATATGGAAGGCCAGGATAAGACTATACATGAATTCTATTGATGAAGATATTTTTTCTTCTATTTTGACAGGACCACCTGCTAGGCCTGCTGCTGCTTCCACTTCTGCTGATCTCAGTGCTGTGCCACCACCTGACTACAATGAAACTTACAAGAAGGCAAAAGCAGCTGATGCTAAAGCAATGAATATCCTAGCTCAGACAATGTCTGATGAGATATTCCAGAAGCTGGCTGAATGTACCTCAGCCAAAGCTATGTGGGATTCCCTCAACCACATAGTTGCTGGCTCAGCTGATGAGAGGAAGGACAGGAGATCCAATCTCACCTCTCAGTATGAAAACTTCAAGAAGGATGATGCTGAAGACATTGACACCATGTACACAAGACTCAGTTCAATAATAAGTGAACTGAGGTCTTTAGACAAGGAGATAACCTTGTCAGAAGTCAATGACAAGATCCTGATGTGCCTTCCCATCTCATGGGACTCAAGGATATGGCCCATCAAGGATGGAAGAAATACTGTGGAACTCTCCACAGAAGCTCTGTTGGGAAAGCTCAGGTCATATGAGCAAACCTTAAAGAGTAGAGCTGCTGTAACTGAAGTGAAGACTCCAACACCAATAAAGAAAGAGCATTCTCTAGCTCTTAAGGCTGCTGAGACTTCTGAAGGAAGTCAATCAAATGAGGAGTTACTGGCACTCATTGCCAAGAGGTTCTTCAACATGGGAAGAAGAGACCTCAGAAAGAAATTCTCCAAGCATGAGGACAAGCCAAGGTATGACAAGACTCCATCTAAAGAAATCATTTGTTATGTTTGCAGCAAGCCTGGACACATTGCTCCAGATTGTCCAGAGAAGAAGTACAAGGAGAAGAAACATGAGAAAGAATACAGGAAGCACCACTCCAAGTCCTCATCACACAAATACAAGAAGAAGGACAAGGGATTTGTGGCTGCTACCTGGAGTGAAACAGAAGAGGATACCTGCTCCTCTAGCTCAAGTGACTCTGAAGAAGAAGAAGAAAAGAAAGCCAAAGAGGTCTGCCTCATGGCCATTGATGCCTGCAGCTCTCTGTCAGCTGCAGAGAATTCTGAAGAAGAAGGAGACAATGAAGAAGACTCCTTTATGGAGGACCAGGTAATCGACTCATTTGACTTCTCATCTCCTGAGTTCAAACTAAAATTTAAAACTCTATGTTTAGATTTACTTTTATCTGAAAAAGAAATTAAGTCACTTAGACTAAAAATAATGGAACTAGACATGGAAGGTACTGAAATAATCAGATTAGAAAAGGAATTAGAAAGCTCAAAAGAAGAAATAACATTCCTAAAATTAGAACTAGCTAAATCTAAGAGATTAGAAGAACAATTAAATGGCAGAAGCCTTAAATTATCTGAAATAACCTGTATAGCAAACACTAGGGTTGGTAATGATAAACTAGGCTTAGGTGCTACATCTAGTGAACCCATCCTCCTCACAAAGGAGAGATTTAGCACTCCAGTAAAATTTGTTTCTGAATCAGGAATAAAGAATACTGAGGAAATTGAAAAATGCAAGAGAATTCAGAATAAGATTAAGAAAGAGAATAGGAAGAAAAAATTTCTAGCTTTACAAAAGTCGTCGACCAGTGATCGACGATCGTGGAATCCAGAACATCGTTCTACCATAAATGATCGACGATATGGCTTGCGATCGTCGACCATTGATCGACGATCTGGACTTAAGCTAGAAAATAAAAATCAAACTTCCAGAACTTCAAACCCTAATCACCACCCCAGGTTGTTTAATCCTTCAACTGAATGGATTATCCCACCTAGGAGATCACACCCTTTAGGATATAAATCTAAGCCTGCAAAATCCTTTATATCTAGTTTTTCTTTTGTAAAGAATACTGGACCCAAGGTAACCTGGGTCCACAATGTGTAACTGTTCTTTCTGCAGGTGAAGACCTATCCAGTCATACATGACAAATGGTATCTGGATAGTGGATGCTCAAAGCATATGACAGGAAAGAAGAAGAACCTGTCAGGTTTCAAAGCCAAGCTGGGACCAAAAGTTGTATTTGGGGATTCCAGCTGTGGACAGACTGAAGGGTATGGCAGCTTCACCATAGGAGCTGTAACCTTCAAGAAGGTAGCCTATGTCTCAGGACTAAAGCACAACCTAATCTCTGTAAGTCAAATGTGTGATGCTGGGTACAAGGTATGGTTCACTGACACTGCTTGCAATATTTCTTTAAATAATACTGTGGTGTTAGTAGGTATTAGAATTGGAAATGTTTATGTTGTAGATTTTAATTCCTCCAAATCTGAAATATGCTTATTTAATGAAGTAACCAGTAATAATACCCTTTGGCATAAGAGACTTAGTCATGTAAACTTGAAAAACATTTCTAGGTTGGCTAAATACAATCTTGTACGAGGTTTACCTTCTTGCCCCTACAAGAAGGAAGGCCTTTGCAAAGCTTGTCAATTAGGTAAGCAAACAAGAAATAGCTTTAAATCAGTTAATAAAAGTGATTCTCCCAGGATTCTGTACTTGTTACATTTGGACTTATTTGGTCCTATTGCTGTGCAGAGTCTTGGAGGGAAGTCTTACACTCTAGTAATTGTAGATGACTTCTCCAGGTTCACTTGGGTATTCTTCTTGAGAACTAAGGCTGATAACTTCAAGGTTCTTACAGATTTTCTAAAGTGTATACAGAGTGAGTACTCTACTCAGATTGCCTTGATCAGAAGTGATCATGGTACTGAGTTTGAGTCTCTTCTTATGCAAGAATTCTGTGAGAAGGAAGGTATAAAACATAGCTTCTCTGCTCCTAGAACTCCTCAACAAAATGGGGTAGTTGAAAGGAAAAACAGAACCCTAATTGAAGCTGCAAGTACATTGTTGGCAGATGCTAACATGCCTCTGTCCTTTTGGGCTGAAGCAGTTAGCACAGCTAACTATGTATTGAACAGAAGTCTGATACATAAACTTAAGGGTAAGACTCCCTATGAATTACTTAAGCAAGTGAAACCTAAAATAGACTATTTTAGAGTGTTTGGCTGTGTTGCCTTTGTTCATAACAATAACAAAGAATACCTTAGAAAATTTGAGGCAAAAGCATCAATGGGAGTTTTTCTAGGATACTCTCAAGTAAGCAAAGCCTATAGGGTCCTTAATAAATCCTCTCTTAAGATAGAAGAGTCTGCACATATCTCTTTTGATGAGACAGTCATGTATTATAAGGAGAAGGACTCTTCCTCTAATAGTATAGTGCAAGTCCTAGGAGTAAGTAAGGATTTGGAAGGTTTGAGACTCTCACAGGAGAATCATCCCCAACAAACTCCTCAGGCTGCTTCTTCAGATTCTGAATCTGATGTAGAACTTTTTCAAGTTAAAGCACCTGCTCCAACAGTTGATCAAATTCCACATGAGAAATTAAATCTTGAAACTGTTGAAGATCAGATCATTGTTGAACCTACTGATCTTGTCACACTTAGAGATCACCCTGTATCTCAAGTGATTGGAGACATTTCAGCAGGAGTCCAGACAAGACATCAACTCAACAAAGATGTGATGTTTGCTTGTTTCCTTTCTCAGGTTGAGCCCCTAACCATTAAAGATGCTGAGCTTGATCCCCACTGGATTATAGCAATGCAAGAGGAGCTTAACCAGTTTGAAAGGTGTAAAGTTTGGACCTTGGTTCCAAGACCAAGAGGCCAACGGATCATAGGCACCAAGTGGGTGTTTAGAAACAAGCTTGATGCCCAAGGCATAGTAGTTAGAAATAAGGCTAGGCTAGTAGCTCAAGGCTATAGACAGGAGGAAGGCATAGACTATGATCAGACTTTTGCCCCTGTAGCCAAACTAGAAGCCATTAGGATTTTCCTAGCCTATGCTGCCTATAAAAGATTTAAGGTCTTCCAAATGGATGTGAAGAGTGCCTTCCTCAATGGAGATTTAAAGGAAGAAGTGTTTGTTGAACAACCACCAGGGTTTGTTTCATCAACCTTACCCACTCATGTGTTCAAACTCCAAAAGGCTCTATATGGACTTAAGCAAGCTCCTAGAGCTTGGTATGAGACCTTAGCAAATTTTCTTCTAGAACACAAGTTTGTGAGAGGTGTAGTAGATAGAACCCTGTTCATTAGACATCATAAGGACTCACAACTGTTAGTTCAAATCTATGTAGATGACATTATATTTGGCTCTACTGATCCCAAACTATGCAAGAGGTTCTCTGAACTCATGCACTCTAAGTTTGAGATGAGCAGCATGGGTGAGTTATCCTATTTCCTTGGTCTCCAAGTGAAACAGAGTGTTGATGGCATTTTCATTTCTCAATCAAAATATGCCAGAGAGCTGGTTAAAAGATTTGGAATGTCTGATGCTTCATCAATGAGCACACCCATGGCCTCAAATGCAGTTATTGATTCTGATGTCAATGGCAAGCCTGTTGATCAAAAGAACTTTAGAGCCATTGTTGGTTCCCTGCTGTATTTGACTGCAAGTAGGCCTGACATAATGTTTGCTACATGCCTATGTGCTAGGTTTCAGGTCAACCCAAAGGAATCTCACTTAACTCTCCTAAAGAGGATCTTGAGATACCTTAAGGGATGTCCTAACTTAGGACTGTGGTACCCAGCTGAGTCAGGATTTGAATTAATTGGATATTCAGATGCTGATTATGCTGGTTGTAGAGTTGACAGGAAAAGCACCTCAGGGACTTGTCAGTTCCTGGGAGAGAGACTTGTCTCTTGGTTTTGCAAGAAACAGGCATCTGTGTCTACTTCAACTGCTGAGGCTGAATATATAGCAGCAGCTAGTTGCTGTTCACAGATCCTGTGGATTCAAAATCAGCTCGTGGATTATGGGTACACACACTCAAACACAAAAATTCTGTGTGACAGTACCAGTGCAATATCAATTGCTCAAAATCCTGTGCACCATTCCAGGACCAAGCACATCGAGATTAGACATCATTTTCTGAGAGATAATGTGGAAAAGAACAAGATAGTAATGGAATTTATATCCACAGACCTGCAAAGAGGAGATATTTTCACTAAGCCCCTTGATGAACAAAAGCATTTGTTCTTTCTGAACCAGCTTGGCATGATTAATGGTTCAGAATAGTGAAAATTTGGTTAGTTTTGTTTTCTGTCTAAAATCGTCGAACGACTGATCGACGATCTTCGACCAGGTCAGAACTATCGTCGACCAACCGTCGACGACAGCTCGTTCTGTAGTAGGGCAGAAATCGTCGACCAACTGGTCAACGATCTCTCCTTAGGTATCTATCGTCGACCAATGGTCGACGACAGATTTTCTGTGCTGGGTGGAGAATCGTCGACCATCATTTATTGATCGACGATCGTGATATTTGCTTGTAGGCGGTCGATGTTTACTGTTTAGTCAAACATTGACTATCGTCGGTCTGTGTTCGACGACCGATTTTATTCCGGGATCGACGATCGCAGATTTGTTTCTAATAGTCGATTTAGGTCTGAAGATCGTCGTCCTTCCGCTCCGTCTTTTCATATTCCTTCTTCTGGCTTAGAATTCGCTCTCGAACTCTAATCCCGCGCGATTCTCTTCTCCCCTGTTTTGCTTCTCGATTCGCCATCTTCTCTCAAATTCTATGGCGATTCCTTCTGCTGTTCTGTTCGGAATGAAGTTCGACACTGGCTTCTGTGTCGACTTCGATTCTTTCAGCCGATGCGATCAACCAATCCAAGATATTCTGAAGCTATGCGAAGACCAAGGCCTCAAGAAATTTATGTCGTTCTCTCCTAAGATTCATATACCAGAAATTCGTGAATGGGTATACACCTCGTCCTCCAGCGACGAAGCGATGTCCGGAAAGATAAATGGCGAGGAGGTCACTCTGACTCCTGAAGTTTTGACTGAGTTGTTTGGACTGCCAACAGGTTCTGAGGAATATGAGCAAAGCACAGAGGAATATGGCCGCATGCTCTCTGTGATGGGCCATGCCGAAGGGATTCCGGCTAAGCTGCTGAAGATAAACTTGTCCCCAGAATACAAGTTTCTGGCCGACCTGGTGGGCAAGGTCGTCCTGGGAAAACATTCTGCTCATGACAACATCAACCGGCAACAATTTGCCCTGATGTCAGCCTTGGTGAATAAGGCACAGATTGCCTGGGGAAAAGTTCTGTTTGAACTAATAAGGAGAAAGAACAATCAAAAAGAAGTAAACCTTGCAAGGGTACTGGGTGTGTTTCTATATGTGAAAGCACCCCTGCTGCTCGTTTCTGCACCCTCCGCAGTAAACGCCAGCAAGAGGTTGGATCCTTCTCTATTCAAGAAATCCCAGAGGATTATCAAGAAGTCTGCCAGGGTTGATCCTAACCCTTCTTCAGACACAAGGGCTGATTCGGCCGCTCTCCCGCTTACTGGGGAAGGCTCAGCAATCCCTTCATCCTCCCTCCTTACCCCTGCATCTACATCTCCTGCATTACCCACCACTCAATCTGAAGTGCCATCACAACATGCATCGTTCATTCCACCTGCATCTCCACACCAGTCACCAACACCACAACACCTGGCAGCTTCAGCCAGTGTTGACATGGTGACTGCTACCATCCTCTCGCATCTCTCTCAACATGACTCCCACACTCATGTTGATGTTCACCCATCTCCACATGACTCATTTGATCATGTGGCAGATCATCCTGCCTCCATTCCATCCACCTCTACATCATCAGCATTTCAGATATCCCCTGAAATGCTTGCACACCTTGTACAGCTCATCACTCCCTCCATCCAAAGCATGATTGAGGCTGCCAATGCCCCTCTCATTGCCTCCATCAATTCTCTCACTGACGCCATCAAATCCATCTCATCTTCTGCTGAGCCCCCTTCTGTAGGATGCATGACTCCAGTCCCCACTGAAGTCATGCAGGGGGAGATGTCTGTTGAAGTGGTCTCAGGTGATGCCCTGACCCTTCAGGATAATTCCTCTCTTCCCCTTCAAGGATCTGCAGAAGAACCTCAAGAGAGTCAAGAGAAAGAACCAGAAGGTAAACCTTAAAATTCTTCCTCCAAAGGTTATAATCAGGACTTCAATTTGATATTTGTATCTAACAAAGACATTCACTCTCCAGTGAATCTAGCTTCTGAGGAAGAAGTTCCTGAAAAAGAAACTGAGGAAGTCCCCATGGACGTTTGTGAAAATGATGATGCTCAACCTGATGGTATAGCTTTATTTAAGATTCTAATTAATTCTAACTCCAACTTAGAGTTAATTTCTTATTCTTTCCTTTCCATCACAGCTGCTGATGATCTCACATCAGCATTGCAAGTTGATGCTGCTAAGTCCCTTGATTCTGATAAAGATTTAGAATCCTATCTGAACCTAGACTGTGAGTCCTCACTCACATCTACTCCTCTTGTTCCTTCTCTTCAAGAGAAAATGGTCCCTTATAGACCTGAGTACCTTGATGACCCCTTGGTCAAGGATACTCTTTTCTTTTCCTGTATGGCACTCCTCTTGTGCCTTGTAGAGGTGTCTATCCCTGATGTCACTGAACATCTAGAAGGAATTATAACCTCCTTCCTAGATGCAAAGTGGTATCCTGTGTAGATCTTCAGGTAATCCTATCTATTACCTGTTGTTTGTTCACCTTGGGGGGAATATTTTATTCCCACTTGGTTGTTAACCTATCTCTCTTTGCATACAGGCACAACCATAAATGCTGATGCTGCTGCTGAAGAAATTGAAAAAGTGCAAGATAGGGCAGACAGTGCTCCCAAGATGACTGAAATGGACTCAAGCTCAGGTACTCTAAACCTAGAACAATTTATAGCCTTTGTGGCTAAGAACATTGCCTCTGAGTACATTGAAGGGATGGCTAATTATCATCTGGATTCCCTAGCCATCTCTCTAGAGAAAGCATCTGCCCCTGCAGATATTGTCATCTTTTCTCCTCCTATCCTCACCTATCCTATATCCACTCCTTCTATTGCAGAACTGGTCCCCAAGACAGTTCCTGGGTTGTATCCAGAATCAGAGCTATGGAAAAGTGCTCCAAATGTTGATCTGGATGCCCTTCTTAGGCAAGATGCCATTGAAGAAGCTAAAGAGAAAGAAGAAAGAGAAAAGAAAGACAAAGCTGAACTTGCTGCCAAAGATCCATCTGAACAAAACTATGATGACTATGCTGGGAAAGACTCATCTCATTCTGATGATGATGATGATGACTCTGATGATTCTGACTCCTCTAAGAAAAGAAAAAGAGCTGCTTCCAAGAAAAGAAAAGCCCCTGCTCCTTCTACTGCAAATCCTAACAAGGATGTTCCCTATTACATTCTGAAGGGAATAGATCCTAAGAGCAAGGAATTCCAACCCTGGATGAGATTGTCAAAGAATCAGACTAAAGAGAAGAAGAGGACAAAGAGATATGACTCTCCAGTTCAGAAATTCCCCCCAGAGGCCCTCCTCCACCTCCTGGTGCTGGAGCCTCTGGAAGTATCTCTTCTGCTCCAATTGATAGATCAGCCAGTTCCAACCCCTCTCAATCTTATCAGAGAAGAAGTAGACAAGGCCAGGGAAGCCAAAGTGGTTCAGGACAAGGAAATAAAAGAAATGACAATGCTCTCGTTGAACAAATAAAGGAGATGACTTTTCAGCGCCCTACATTCTCTCCTCCTCCTTCTCCTCACAGGAAAGGTCCATCCCCGTCTTCAAGAAAGCCTGCTGCTGCTGAAACAACTGACTCAAAAGGAAAAAGAGTGGTCTTTTCAGAAAAATCCCACAAAAAGTTCATTGAGCTTGCACCTACAAAATCTCTATATGCTCAAACTGATCCTAAGAAGGCTGTGCAGATTCCTCTTGATTCAAGCAAACTTGCTACAGCTCTTCAAAGAAACATAGAGATTGCAGCTCATACAGATACTGATAGACCTCCCTCTCCATCAGACAAAACTGAAGCTGAAAGGATTGCCTCCATGGCAAGATTCAAAGAGTCTATTGCTCTAAGCATGATGGAGAGAGCCAAATCTCAAGGATTAGATCCCTCAGCTTACTCAACAATGTCAGAATTCAGAGAAAAGGAACTAAGCAGAATTCAAGTCAATCCAGAAGCCTTTGACACTGAAGAATACATGAGACTACATCCTGCTGCAGTTCTACCTAGTTATGCTGAAAAGAAAATCATAGGTGAACATGATCTAATGCTATCCAAGAGACAAGCAGCAAACCCTAACAGAGAAATTATTTTCAAACCAGCTGCAATACCTAAAAACTCATCTGATGCTAAGCTTGCTGATAAATCTGCTTGATACATTCCATTCCTGCTGATTTATGCTTGATATATTTTCTGTGTATTGCCTGTGTTTTATCTTTCTGGCTAATCTTTAGATTTGTTGTTGTCTGCTTTAGCCTTTTAAACTGGATTGGATAACATAACCCAAATAGGGGGAGATTGTTGGTACCCTAGATGTGATTTGGCTTATGTGATCCCCTTGCAGCCCCTCTTGATCCATATAAAGATATATATGATCATGGTTAGACTTTGTTTAGTCTCCCTAGGGCAGTTTATAAACTGACCTAGAGCTTAGGTTAGAAGTTCTAGATGTTTTTGTAGATAAGGCTTTTCCGTTCGACCATCGTCGAACGAGGCCTCGCGATCGTCGATCAATGGTCGACGATAGCAGGGCTAGTGAATCTTTGAAGTCAAGACAATTATCGTCGACCGTTGGTCGACGATCTCAGAGCAAGCTTACTACGCTCTGAAGGATGGTCGACGATCTGTCATCTTCAGGTCGACGATCGTGTTCTTGCTTCACGATTTCTGTCTCGACAGATATTTGCCTTTGCTGGTCGACTATCTGGTTGCTGGTCGACGATCTGTTCGCCGGTCGACTATCTGTTAGCCGGTCGACGATCTGTTAGCTGGTCGACGATTTATGGTCGACGATTTCTGTTCCGACAGATTCCTGCTATTGGTCGACGATCTGTTTGCAGGTCGACGATCATCGAACTCCTGTTCGACGTTTTCTGTCTGCTTTTGTCTGTTCGTATTTATTCTATTCCTTGGTTTATTTCCAAGTGTTTTAGTTGGTGGTTAGATTGATTCTCGGATATTATTGTTGCTAAATTTATGGTTTAAATTCAAATAAATTGATTACAAATTCTGTCAAGCATAAATTACGGGATTCAGTATTCTTGATAAAGCATTTTTGTCTTATTATACAAAATATATTGCCAGGCTGTATTCTAGCCGTTGGCGGTGTATGCTATTTCCAAGAACGATAAATCTTTATGCTGAGATATTTCCCTATTCATTTATTTCCTTATTGGGACTGACAGAAAGTTAATAGGCCATTCTATTCCTATTGCTATATTCTATCTTGAGATAATCTGTTGCAGGGCTCGAGAATTCAAATCAATAGAGCCGTTCCGAAAGAAAAACGTGAAGACATATTTAAGAGAAATTCTTCTCTCAAAAAAACATATACAGACACAGAGAAAGATTATTCATTCGCTCAAGCATCATCAGAGCAGCTCTTCACAATATCTCAACAAGAAGAAGAAAAGTTTTCCTGAAGCAAAAAGCCCAGAGCAATCAGCTTTGTTTCTCAAGTCTCCTGAGCATTTGCTTAGAGTTTTCAAAGACTTCAGAAAAGGCTCAAGATCTGCTTCAAGTGCTCCAGAATCTTAAGACCTGATAAAAATCAGTCTTCAGATTTCTGAGAATTTAGTTTCAGTTTATCTGAAACTCCTTCATCCTGAAGCAAAGGCTTTCCCTGGACTTCCACTGAGCCAGGGGGAGACTTTGATTCTTTAGAGAATCCACAAATCTTCTCTAATCTGTATTTAAAACAGAGAAGATAATCTAACCCTCTCAACCCCTTTGTAAAAAGAGTTTGTTCACACCTCTTCAAAAGTGAACGTTGGTGACAGGGCACCTTATCAACAACCTGTGGTTGAGCATCCTTATCAAAAGCTCAAAGGGTCTGTTTGATCTACCTGAATCAGATCATTGGTGGCAGGGCACCTTAGCAAAAACCTGTAGTGGATTCCTACCAGGGTGGTAGAAGAGTGGATGTACCTATTTAAAGGGAACCACTATATATCCTGTGTCTCTCTGGTTCTTGCTGATTTGTTTATTCTGTGGCTGTGATAGAACTACCTAGGATTGCTAGTTGCTGTGATAGGTTTTTAGTTAAACTGAAATTTCAGTTAACTCTTTCACTTGTGCACCTCACTGTGTTAGGCTCTTAGGGTTCAAGTATCAGATTTTGTATTCCGCAAATATACTCCAAGGGAGCTGACTAAGTGTTCATAAAATTTTGAATACTCTATTCACCCCCCCTCTAGAGTAGTTTACAACTTATCTCCTCACTTTCAGGGCGCTCTTGGGAGGCAACCAAAGTTATCTTTGTTTGTTTTCTTTATTTTACAATTTTTGCCCTGGACGGCTCCGACAAGCTGAAGCTTCTGCGATCGCCTGCTCCAACGTTGCTGAATCCATCATTAAGTCCAAAGAAGACATTTCATGAAGATCCAAAGCGCAAGCATGGGGGAGCGGCATCAATCAACATTCACAGAGAATAAATCCGGGGAAGTACCTGTTTTTCAATTCTGTACTTTCAATTCTGTAATTTCATTTTCTCTTCATCTCTAACCTCCTTTCTCCATTGAGAACAATGTCCATTTTAAGAATGGGGGAGGACTTTCTACTTCTTTTTGCTATGTGTGAATATTTTGTTTTTTGTGAATATTTTTCAAAAATAATAATAAAAAAAATGAATATCTTAAAAATCCAAAAAAAAAAAAAATATTTCAAATTTTTTTAAAAAAAATATGCTTTTTGTTATTACTTTAATAGTTTAGACGTTTTGATATTTCAATAGTACCCCTTGTTTATGTTTTGTTTTTCTCAAAATCTCATATAAACAACTTAATTAATTATAATATTTCTAATCATCCTTTTTAATTATGTTTCACAAGTAAAATGTTGGTCATGCTGTGTTTCTAATTCGTGGTAGCATGTTAACGTAAAACGTTTTTTCTAAAACTCGCATTTCCATTATGGTTTTCGTTCTTTATTTTCTTTACTTTCTTAAAAATTCTTCATCAACTATTTTTCTTTTCGTTTTTGGATTATTTTTGTAAGGTCAACTTTTGAATAGCATAGTTGGTGTGAACGATCCAAATCACCTATTATTTCTATTTTCAAGATAATTTCATCAATCTTCTTTTATTATCTAGGACTTGATTTTTGAAAATTTTCAAATCTATGTTTTAAATAAATTTAAAAGCATGAAAATGATTTAGGCCATTTTTGTTTTTGTTTGAGCTTTCTTGCCAACCCAAAAACTTCCACCACTAGTTAGCCACTTTTGAGCCTTTTTCCAATTTCATTTGATAACTCCTCTTTTCATATCATTTTCACCAAAGCCAAAATTTCCATCCTATCTAATCACACTAGCCTTTTTGAGTTTCAAAAAAAAATTCCATGATTATGATAGGTTATTTTGTGATATTTTTGTAGAAGTTTTTTTGAAAAAAGTATGCTCAAAAGAAATGTTTACTTTTGTTTGGGGAATTCAAAATGACAATAAAAAATATTTATGGCCTTTGTTTTGAAAAAGAAAAAGAAAAAAAATGGTAAAGAAAAAAGAAAGAAAAATATTTTATTTATATTTTTGAAACTCTTTGTTTTGGTTTAGTGTGATTTTAAGCCTCCTTGTTTATCTTTGAATTCCACTCCTAATCATAATCCTAAACCAAACGTTTCGGTCTTATTAAGTCTTTTTGATTCATTCTTTTGAATTTTATTTAATAACTAAGAAAAGAAGAAAAGTAAATCTGTATTAGTTTTGGATTTAAACTTAGAGTTTAGTTATTTAATTGATATAATTATAATGCGTTGCTTGGATCTAGTAACAACTCAATGCATTTTTCATTTTTGTTGATTTGCTTGAATCTATTTAAAGAATTTTGTCAAAATTATTTATGATTAATTTTCAATAAGTAAAGTTTATAAAAGTTAAACCATACCTAAATAATATTTTTGATTTACGTTTCACCTTCTCCCTACTTAGAATTTCGCATAGTACTTGTGTAGACATAATTAGAACTTTTTGATTAGTCCGATTTTTTGGTTATCTAGTTTTTATATTTTTGTTTAGGGACAAGCAAAGCTTAATCTTGGGTGAATTTGATAGTATGTTTTGTAGTTTAAACTATTAGGGTATTTTCTAGTTTTTAAGGCGATAATCTTGTCTTATTAGCTAAATTTTTATCTTTCTTTTGTAAATATTATTGCCACTAACATTTTCTTGTCTTTTTGCAGGTTTCCAAAATTTTGGCCAAAAATGACCTGACATGCCCCCCTGTCACGCCCTCCCTGGGCGTGTCATAGGGCGTGTCACCGGATTCCAAGAAAGCTTGCTGACAGAGACCAAATAATAGGAAAAACTGATGTCACGCCCTCCTGACGCGCCCTCCTTGGGCGTGTCCCAGGGCGTGACATGAGGTGTGTCGCCCTTTGCTTGAAGTCTGTTACTGTATTAAATACATTTTCTCCTCTGCACGCCAATAGTACTGTCACGCCCCCCGTCACGAGCGTGACCCAGGGCGTGTTCTCCCCATTTCCAAAACTTACGGATTTCTGACCAATGATTGAGACTTTACATACGTGTCACGCCCCCCCTACACGGGCGTGACCCAGGGCGTGTTAGCCATCGTACAAAAGCAATCATCCTTCCCGCCAGAATCCAGAACCCGAGGTGAACACCATATGTATCACGCCCCCTGACACGCCCTCCCCAAGAGTGACCTAGGGCGTGACCAACCCGAGAATTTTTCCTATAAATTCAAGGCCCCCCTTCCATTTCAGAATGAGTTCGGGCTGAGAGGGGGAGGTGTTGCCTCTTTATTTCTTGTCTTTTTTTAGTGTTCTTCCCTCTCTCTCTCTCTCTTTGGTATTTTGTAATTTTCTTAACCCTAGCTTAGTGCTTAGTTTATTTTAGATTTTATTGTAATTTTTGCACTTGCTCTAGTTGATAATTGTGGGGCTAGAATAGGATTTCAATTTCCATGAAATTGTAATTTTCATTTCAAGTGTAGCTCTCTTTCTTTATTAATATAAGTGCTCTTTATTGCCTTGTGTTTTTAATGCTTTACTACTCATCCCCCTCCTCCACTTCACTATGATTAACTAATCCTCCTTGTACTCGATCTTGATGATCCGAGGTTCGAGTGATTAGGTTATGATGCTTTGAATCTACGTTTTCTTTTTAGGTTTTTAGACCTTGGATTACTCTTGATTTTTCTTATTTGGAATTATATTGTCGATATATAATTTCCAATATAGCTTTCATTCTTGGCTAGCTGAGAGGCCGATAGTTTGAAGTGAGCATTCAAGATTAAAGAGAGTTATATGCACCCCTCGATAGAGGCAGACGTCCAAATCTCCCGGATTGGAGTAAAATACAGTAGTGGGGTTCACTGCGTAAAGCAAGCTTTAGGCCTCCGATTTAGACGAGAGTCGTTCAGACCTTCATAAACACAGTTGGGCACGACTTCGAGAGAAGAGTGTTTAAGCTTTAGGAACCTCCACGGTCAAGGGCCTTTCACCCTATTAAGTTTAGGTTTATTTATCGTGATTTTAATCGACTTTAGACAAGGTGATTCTCGATCGAGTGCATTTCCATTTCATCGTTCTAACCCTTTATCGTAATCGCTTCTTTTATGCTTTCTATTTAACTGTAATTAGTTCTCTTTTTAGCGTAATAATTGCTTTCTTTAGTGCATTTAGATTTCTCTTCAACCCTAAATATTTCTGTCGATAAAATAATAGTCTTCGTGTGAGTAAGTTTATTCAACGGTTCCCAAATTTCAATATGACACTTGTGTCCCCTAGCTACAGTTCGATAGGTATACTTATCTAATTGGATTGTTAGTTCGGCTCTCTTTTCTTAAGCGAAAAACGATCATCAGAACTCGCTTTGTTTAGAGTTCAGTTGCAAGAGTTGGTGGAATCAGGGTTTGTTCATCCCAGTTCATCACCCTGGGGTGCCCATAGTTAGTTTGTTAAGAAGAAAAATGGATCACTATGATTGTGCATAGACTACCGAGAACTAAACCAACTGACCGTGAAGACTCACCTATCTATTTCCCCGGATCGACAAGTTATTCTATCAGTTGGTAGGAGAACATTGGTTTTCCAAATTGGATTTGTTCTTGGGGTACTATCAATTGACGATTGATGAGGAAGTCATTCAGAAAACATCGTTCAGTTCGAGATACGGTTTATACGAGTTCACGGTGATTCTGTTTGGGCTCACAAACACCCTTTCAGCGTTCATGAGTTTGATAAACAAGGTGTTTGGGCCATATTTGGATGTCTTTGTCATCATATTCATCG
Organism: Platanthera zijinensis; assembly: GCA_039513925.1. Classification (NCBI taxonomy): domain Eukaryota; kingdom Viridiplantae; phylum Streptophyta; class Magnoliopsida; order Asparagales; family Orchidaceae; genus Platanthera; species Platanthera zijinensis. The sequence continues at coordinate 110,761,309 of CM077084.1, read as the reverse complement.
ATGACATTCTGGTCTACTCGAAGACGGAAGAGGAGCATGCGGCGAACTTGACCTTAGTTTTGGAGAAACTAAAAGAGCATTTCCTGTTTGCTAAGTTCAGCAAGTGCGAGTTCTGGCTCCGAGAAGTTGCCTTCTTAGTCCATGTGATTAGTGGTGATGGATTAGCAGTAGACCTGACCAATGTTCATGCCGTGAATGAATGGTCTCCTTTGAAGTTGGCGGCTGATGTACGAAGCTTTCTTGGACATACTGGATATTATCGCAAGTTTGTGAAGGGATTTTTGAAGATAACCCTTCCTCTAATCGCTTTGATAAAGAAAGGTGTGTCGTATGAGTGGGCTCCCCAGTGCGAGGCTGTATTTCAAGAACTAAAGGATCGACTTATCTCTGTATTTATCCTAGTTCTTCCATCAGGGAAAGGAGGATTTCAAGTCTACATTAATGCCTCCTATCAAGGGATGGGAGCAGTATTTATGCATCATGGACATGTGATTGCTTACGCTTCAAGATAGTTGAAGAAGTATGAGGTAAATTATCCAGTACATGATTTGGAATTGGGGGAAGTGGTGTTCACCTTGAAGGTTTGGAGACATTACTTATATGACGTCCACTGCGAGATCTTCTCAAACCATAAAAATTTGAAGTATGTTCATACTCAGAAGGAGTTGGACTTGAGGTAGCGACGGTGGTTAGAATTATTGTGTGATTATGAGTTTACATTGAACTACCACCCAGGAAAGCAAACTCCGTAGCTGATACATTGAACAGAAAGGTACCAAAGTCGAGCCACGAGTCTTGGATAATGGCTATGGAATTAGCTCGAGTGTTTGAAGAGATGAAGATTACGGTGGTAAGTAAGGATCATTCCAAGAAAAATATAGAATACCTAATTGCCATGACCATAGGTTGCGATATTCGAGGTCGGATTCGGGTAGAGCAAGGGAAGGATGCTACTATGGCCCTTATATTTTAAGCCATGGAGAGAGGATCAGGGGAACGTTATGTGCTAAAAGAAGACCTAATTTATTTCCATGGCGGACTTTACATTCCTGCAGGCGGTAGAACCCGGGAGGATATTTTGAGAGAGGCTCATTGCACCAAGTATTCAGTGCACCCTAGGATTGCCAAAATGTATACTGACTTGAGAAAGACCATGTATTGGCCGGGTATGAAAAAGGATGCACGCTCTGAGGCTTGTTAGAAGGTGAAGGTAGAGTGCAAGAGCCCTGGTGGATTGTTACAATCATTGCTCATTCCGGAATGGAAATTTGAGGATATCTCCATAGAATTCGTTCACGGTCTTTCCCAATTACGATCAAGGAATGACTCAGTTTGGGTTATTGTGGATTGCTTGACCAATGTTGGCAAGTTTATCCCAATGAGAAAAGAGAAATGTGTGGATGTATTGGTATGTCTCTTTGTGGATAAATTTGTACGGTACCATGGGGTGCCTAAGACGATAGTCTCATACCACGACGGTCGTTTTACCTCTAAGGAATGGAGAGAAGTTCAAGCATATATGGGCACCCGCCTTACCTTTAGTATAACTTTTCATCCTCAGACGGATGGCCCGTCTGAGAGGACCATCAAAACCAAGGAAAAATTGTTAAGATTGTGTGTATTGGATAAAGGAGAGCCATGAGAAAGGCTCTTACCGCTGGTGGAATTTTTGTATAACAACAATCATCAAGCCAGCATCGGAATGGCACCCCACGAAGCGCTTTACCAGAGGAGGTGTAGAACACCTTTATCTTGGGTGCAGGATGAAGATCCGAGGATTTTGGGAGTAGACTATATTGATGATGCCACTATTATAATTTGGCTGATACAAGAACGCATTGCAACATCCCATTTTCGACCAGACCCATAGGAGAGGTTTTTTCATGACCAAGTCATGACAAAACCCTAGGAAGCCCAAGGAAGCCAAATGTCCTGGGCTCAAGGTGAAAATCACCTTGGTCTGTAAATAGTAGGTCAGAAATTTACTTAAAACAAGAATTGGGCTCGGGTGTTGAGTGCATCGAGTGCACTCAATGGCATAAGCTGAACGGCGTTGAGTGCACTGACTGCACTCAACGCCATCTTTCTTAGGTTGGATGGCGTTGAGTGTGTCGAGTGCACTCAATGTCATGAGCTGAACGGCGTTGAGTGCACTGATTGCACTCAACACCATCTTACTTGGGATGAATGGCGTTTAGGGCATCAAGTGCACTCAACGACATAAGTTGAACGGTATTGAGTGCACCAACTGCACTTAACGCCATCCGACTTGGGCTGAATGGCGTTGAGTGCATCGAGTGCACTCAACGCCATAAGCTGAACGACGTTGAGTGCGCTGACTGCACTCAACACCATCTTGTTTAGGTTGTATGGCGTTGAGTGAGCTGATCTCACTCAATGCCGTCGATTGGATGGCGTTGAGTGAGCTGATCTCATGCAATGCCATAGGCTGGATGGCGTTGAGTGAGCTGAGCTCACTATACGCCATTTTACTTAGATTTTTTTTGGCGCTTTAGGTTTGTTTGCTGGTTCAGTTGAACCGGACCGTTTCGAGAAGCGGGCCAGGATGTCTTAAATTTGACGTTCCTCTATTAACACCTAATTAAGTCTTATTTAAAAATATTGACCGGTCAAATGGAGGTAGGCCACGTGGCCGGCGGTTATGAAAATGAAGAAGGCTTCAGCCATGGCCGAGAACCAGCTTTCATGGCCAGTAATGGCACTTGATGCCTTGGCCTCCTTCCCCTCCTCTTTTATGGCTGGATTCAACTCCTCTAGGGAAGAGGAGGAGTTTCCAGCCGTTACTTGGCTGGATTGAGCATAATTCATCCCCCCCACAACCATGGCTGAAATTACCTTTAAGGACCCCTCCCCTCCCCCATTTACCTGTTTTATAAGCTTCACAAGACTCAAAGCCTTCGTTTCCACACTTTGCCGAAAGGAGATGAGAGATTTCTGTGTGTTGTTGAAGAGCGTCGGCGACACCTTCACCGCTAATGGCTTTCCGTCGATCTCTACGCCTCCAGCCCGCGAACAAGGTCCTCCCCTCCTCTCTCTCTATGGGTAGATCTTAGAATTCTTTAGGGTTAAGAATCGGGCTCAACTGAGTCCGATCGAGAAGAGCTTCTCTTCCTAGTTTTTCCCGCAAAATTATAGCTCTCGGGTTCGCTGGAAAACACCTCTCCGACGGCCGCGCCGCCGCCCGGCGATGGCCACCACCTTAAAGGAGGTGGTGGTGGCGGTGGTCGGCCAGGGAGGAGGCTAGATGGACGGCGACAACGTTTGGAATAAGCTTCAGGTTCGGCCAATCATAGCCCTCGGCTGGAGGAAGAAGAGGATCCAACAATCGTTGGATCTTGCATCAAGATCTGTGCTGAAAATTTTAATCCTTTTCTTTAAAAATGATTTTCTTTATTATGACAATAGTCACTTTAGAAAATTAATGAAAAATACTTAGAGGCTCTATATGAGGAAATGGTCAACATATAATTTGTATCCCTATGGGCCTACATTTTTTTAAAATTGATTTGGGTCAATTTGGTTAACTAGTTTGACCAGGGCACCCCTTTTGGTGGGGTCTACACCTAGAGCTAGACAGAGATTAAATTGTGAGCCCCCACTTCATCCCTTTTTCAAAAGACCTGAAATTTGGATAGGGAATCCCCCTAACCTTTATCGAGGTCCTGTCCAAAAATGGAAATTTTGGAGACACTTTTCCTCTAGTTTTTTTAATTATTTAATAATCTTATGATAAATTAATTAGGAGGCCTAATGACTTCCAAACCCTCCTAAATTTTTCTAAGTGGTCCCTGGGTTCATCATGAGGCTCTATATATTTTTTCATCTCATTTAGAGATGATTTAGATTGTTAATGAACAAACCTAAGCTTTGCCCTATTAAGGGGTTTTTAGGTCAAAAGTGCACTTAGTGATTTGGGTGGTCAAATCACCTCAACAGAGGCTGAGATTTTGACCACTGACTAGGCATGATTTCTAGCACCCTCCCATAGAAGATGGGGTGGATTGGGGTAGATTTGCCCTAGGATTCAAGACCAAACCCTAAGGATGGTTTTGGGTGTCTTGTGAAGGACATAGGGTGTTATGTTCTTGTATGAACTTGGTACTTAGAATAAATACTTGTAGGGAGGGTAGATGCCCTGGGAAATGAATGCGTATTGCTTGGACACAAATACCCCACATAACCACTTAATAAGTAATTAGGTATTTACACCCTAGGAATTTTATGGTGGGTCATATGACCTTGATTCTTAGTCAAACTTTGGCAGGAGTGTTGTCATAGTGATATTCATATCTGGATAATTTTGTTATGAATTATAGATCAATGAATATAGTACTTCATGTACAAATCATCAAATTGTATTTTTAACTTAGGAATTTCTTATGAATTAACCACTCACTGGAATCTTATGGAATTTAGTCAGAGGGCCTTTTATGATGTTATAAAGCTCTGTGAATTTTTATGGAATTGTGGGAAGTGTATTTATAGGGGTTGCTTCACTAAGTATTGTTTCCCATGAAAATTTAATTGAATTTATTTTGGTGTCTTGTAAGCCCAGAAAATTATGATTTTTGTGCAATTGTTCTTTCTATACATTATTAAGGTTCAGTAATTTTCTATAATTTTCTGATGAATAATTTTAGTACTTCCTTCTTTAAATATGATTAATGGAATTATGTTGGATAAATTAATTAGAGGATAAATATTTTCTGTAAAATCATGGAAATTAGTATTTATTGATATCTCTGTTATTTAGTGGTCACAATATTTGGGTGGCCATTACTTGAGAAAATCATGTAGTTCATGTTTAAAATTACCCATGGCCAATCTTTTGGGAAAATTAATTAAATATCAGATTAATTAGGAAAATTATAATTTTCTGGATTTAGGCTAATTATATTATGATAGATCTCCAGTAAATAATTTTAGGCTTTTGGATGAGAACTTGATGGACCTCCTATCATGATCATCATATAGTATAGGTTGGTCTAAATAGCGTAAAACAGTGTAAGTAGTGATAGCCTGTGCATTGAACATAGAGGATGAGATTGATAGTTCATGGGATTTGAAATGGGTTGTTAAGTGATATGTGGAGTCACGATGATGAGAGAGAAGTTTGGTTAGTGTTAAGTGGTGTTCGGGATCGATGAAAGGTCGTCTTTCTTGACGTGAGGAAGGGCCAAAACACACTAGGGTTATATCCAGTATAACATAAAAAGGGATCGGGTAATCGGGTATAAACCAATAATACTAAGTGCCTTGCGAAAGGGAACAATGGGCTTCACTTACCATCATAGTTCTAAGTGCCCTTTGAGACCCCTTCACGGGGTATGCTGGGGGCAGTCCTGGGATAACGTAAACCATAAGAATAATAAACTAAAAGAGCAACTAGTATAATTAGGATTTCACATTCACATACCCCGGTAGCTATGGAGGTTGAATAGGTTGGTTTGATTGCCATCCAGACGGTAGCTTCGAAAGGTAGATGCACAGACGGGACAGTCCGAGGAGATGGGGGCTCGAGGGTTTGAATACAGAATAAGGTGGTGGGTCTTCGGTATTCGATAGTCATTCACACCGGCATCGGTACGTTGACTCGGCGGTGTGGGACACTTAGCCAAAGAAAGTCTTGTGGATATAGCCAGCACTAGTACGCGGATACTCTATGTTGTGTTCTTCTAAGGGCATACGGAAGGGCTAGGCCCGATAGTGTGGATACCCGCCTAGTAGTGGGGGTCCTACCCACTATCTCAGTTTACCACTACGGAGGTTCCTGGGAGTGAAGCTAGCTGCCCGAACAGGGGGAACTAAAGGTCTGTGTGCATAGAGTCGTGTGCGTGAGTTACACATGCATGAATCATGGCATAGCATATCACTACACTCATATTTGCATACACCGACACCCCAACGTATAAATCGGTATGAGACTTTTTATATGATGGGAGCCTTACAAAAGACCCCTTAACTTATAAGTTTGTATGGGCATTCATATAAGTTAAGGTTACATATTTAATTTCTACTTGTCCTTTCATATATAAATTGATTTACTACATGTTTACTTTACTGCTCACTATTGTAGAACTGCTAGATGTACCTTTCATACTTAGCTGCTTATACAATATATTTACTACTAGACTTGTTCCGCTGTCACCTGCCTTGCTTATTCTCCACCAATGTAGCTTCCCTTTCCTCCTCTCCGCTCGGTGCTTAGGAGTCGTGGGGGGAGGGGTAGGGGATGATAGGACTTAGTTATTATGACTAATGGTTTTCGAACCACAACATTACAGGAGCTCCGAATGGGAGACAGGGACCAGCAGCCCAGGGACTAGCAGCCCAGGGACCAGCACCAGCGGAGTACGGTGCGCATGGAGGTGGGACAGTCTAGTTCCGGAGCACCTTTGACCAGCTCCGTAAGTGATTAGTCTTTCTTATAGCTTCCGCGATGAGTGACTTGTAGTGAGGACTCTTATATACCGGGCTTGAGCCCGTTTATATTTCATCTGTACTAATCTTTTGATTTTCTCTGCTTTCTTTATTTTTATGGACTTGTTGTGATTTCCATTTACATGTGATTTTGTAGACTTGATTATATTCAGTTTATACTTCTCTCTCTTTTGTGATTGAAAAGGCTAGCAAAATCAGCGTTTTGTAGTGGCGGCCTTCCCGAGTGTCGGTGCTACTGTAAAGCGGCAATTCTGGGCATATGACCCCGGTGGTTTAAAAAGAAAAAAAATGGGATCTTACACGCATACTGGAGGCTCAGAGTCGACAAGTAAAATATTATTATGTGAAATATAGAATGATGGAGTTTCAAGTGGGTGACAAGGTATTCTTGAAGATCCAGCCTATGCATGGAGTGTCACGAGTGCGTGGTAGGAAGATGCTCAGCCCGAGATATGTAGGGCCCTATGTTATATTGGAAAGGATTGGTCCTATGGCCTATCAGCTGGAGCTACAACCTGAGCTACAAAATTTGCATGATGTATTATATGTGTCGTCTCTTCAAAAAGTACTCCTAAGCCTCGATCAACATGTAACCGCCACAGATGGAACAGTGACAACCAATAGGTCTATTTGACTAGTGCCAATGCAGATAGTGTAGACTATGACAAGATGCTTACGGTGAAAGAGTGTCCCTTTGGTGAATGTCATGTGGCCTAATCAAAGGAAGGAGGAATATACTTGGGATCCAGTGGACTTGATGCAGAAGCGCTACCCCGAGTTGTTTCCCAAAGGTAAATATAAAAGCATATATATATATTTTTCATGCTTTTCTTTCCCCATAGACTTATCCTGATTTCGGGGATGAAATATTTTATTTTGTTTATAGGATTTGTAACGTCCTGATTCGTGCTAGACCCCTCACACGCATTTTGAATCAAGAAAATTGACTCAGGCTCGGGTTACATTGGTAACAGGCATCGAGTGTGTTGACTGGTAGGCTGGAGCCGAGTGATACTCGACGCATGAAGATAATTGGACTTAGAATAATTTTGGCTAAGGAGAATTCGTCGAGTATCGTCGAGTGGTCACGATGCCTTTCGGCGAGCATCGAGTGATACTCGATGCATATGATGGTTTTGACCTAGGAATTTTCGGGCAAGGAATTCATAGAGTATCTCCAGATATACCCGACAAATTCATCGAGTGATACTCGGCAAATTCGCCAGGAAAGACTTGGGGGAAATTCGTGGAACGAAGGATAATTCGTCGGATATCATCTAGTATATTCGATGAATTCGTCGAGAAAGGACTTAGATGATTCAGCGGAATTCATGCTGATTCATCGAGTATATATGATGAATTATACTTAGAATATTTTCGGCCTATCGAGTGGTGAAAGAATTGTCAGGTAAACTCGACGAATTCGTCGAGTTAGACTCGACGAATTCGTCGACTATCGTCGGAACTACTTTGAAAAAATTAAGCCGAGTCGTCCAGAATACGTGAAGAGATTCGGTGATTCGTCGAGTATATACGAGGATACACGATGAATTTGAATTAGAGCATTTTGCAAACAAGGCGGTGTTTGCTGGTTCATACGAACGGGCTGGACCGGGTTTTTGGGATGAGTGATGATGGCTCCTTTGACCCGGTCTTCTCAAACAAGACTTATTTAAAGTAATGATGGGTAGTCCAATGGTAGGGCGACACGTGGCAAAGCAATCTAAAACCTAATCCTTCTTATAAAAAAGGAACATATGGTGAAACCTAGCCGTCATCATTACTTTGCTGAAGCTTTACCTGTGCCGAACTCGACGGAAGAGAGGAAGTCGCCGGAGATGGATTTTCGGAAGGATGAACTCTCCCTCTCCGTGAAGAACGATGCTGCCAAGGAGGATAACAAGATCTATGGCCCGAAACGAGGTGATCTTCCTACCCCCTCTCTTGGTGCTAGATCTTTAGTTATGAAATAGGAAAGATGTCGGCTTAAATTGTTCAACCTTATCGAGAAAAGGAGATCTCCTAGGAAGAGACCCTGTCAGGACCTTAGTCCTAGGGTTTGTTGTCTTCAACCTTTTCTCTCTTGAATGTGAAGATGGTGAACTTGGTTCTATAAAGAATGATGGTCTAATGAGGGTGAATAAGGGAGGAGGAAGAGATGAATGCATTTTTGTATAAATGGTTAAAAGGGGATGATGAACCGATGTCATACGTTGCGCTTCAAGATGCGTGCAGAAATCTGTTTTTTGGGCGCAGTGGATTTCAAGGCCATTTTTGAGTACGGTACGGCCATATTCATGTCTTGGGATGAAAAAAAAATTTATCCCTCGGAAAGACCTTTACAACGAATGGTTACACATTCCATAGGAGCTCTGTAGCTCCGAAAATGTCTTGTCAAAGTTGTTGCACAACAATATCTTAAGTGCAGGCTATTTTCGGTTGAGTTGTACATTCGGGTAACTAGGATGAATGGATTGTCTTTGGATCTTGAATGGTTAAAAGTTGGATTGGTTCTTGAATAGATAGATATTGTTGAATCTTGAAAGAATAAATGATTGTTGGATCTCGAGTAAAAAAATGGTTGTCGACTATTCGAGCGAACGAATAATTGTTGGATTCTTTATTGAAAACCGGTAAAGATGTATCTTAATAATAATACATGAATGTGTAATTTATAGCTTGCGGCGATTTCTAGCAAGCCATGTTGATAATGAAGAAATAAATAAAAGGTATGGTAATGATGTACGATTTGGAATGGGGAAGAAAACATATGACTTGATATACAGGTGTCTGTGGATCATTAAAATGGGGCTACAGAAGAAAATGCCCATGGCCATGCACTATGAAGAGTCTTAATATTGAAGGAATGAATAGGGTAATCCACTACTTAGAGTTGTGTATCCCTACGAGTAGCAGTGTGGGACAATCGTGATGTATAAGGTGGTTTTCCACCTGTGATAACAATGAACCCCTAAGTGCTTGGGAGCACGGGAATACGAAAGTGTGTAAGTGAGTGAGTATTGAGCGTACTAGATTGATGAGATGAAAAGGGGTGGTGTCATAATCCATGGTTAAGGATAGTTTGCTAGGTCTACGAGCTCTCAAGTCGTCACACTGATGGGAGTTGACAGATAGATTTGGGTGGTTGGGCTTGGCCCTCAGTGCTCACTCTCGAGGCTCCTTTCGTGCCAAGTGGACGGGTGGGCTTGTTCCTTTGGTGATACTCTCCCAGAGGCTCCTTCCATTCTACCCGATAGGCCAGTTTGGGCTGTGTTCTATGTGCACATCTACCCGAGACCCCTCAGAGCCATAGTACGCATGGGCTCTGCTATTGTGTTCTCAGCATTGAGGCGTACGGAGGCCTAGGCTAGGTAGTGTGGATACTAGCCTAGTAGTGGAGAAGACCGCTCTACTGTCACCGTCTGGCCACGAAGTATGAAGTCTGAGAGGTAGCTACCTGCTCGAAAAGTTGGAAATATAAGTTTGTGTCAACATAGCAGTGTGGGTGCTTGTGCATGGGTGTGTAATTATGTTGTATTCATAACATTACATTACATTGCACAAGATCCTTATCAAATAAGTTCATATTTGCACTCTTATATGATAAGTTACTTTACTATTAAGCCGATCCTAAACTTATAAATATGTATGAGCATTTTTTTAAGTTAAGTTACATTTCTGTACAAAAGTAGATTTGTTGCGAATGAATGATATATATACTCTTGTTTACTTGCTAAGATTGAATGATGATATTACTGTTATACACTACCACTGTTACTACTCATGACTTGTGAGATATATCATTTGCTTGTACTTACTACTTATGTATTTATATATTGTACAATTGATCATTTTATCGCCCCATGCCTAAGAGTCGCCGGGGCGAGCGGATGTGATAGTCACTTAGTCTATATGACTAATGGATGCTACGTCTTCCATTTTAGGATGAAACCCAACAGATAGAGCCGCAACAGTAAGTTATACAGGAGGACAGCCAGGCCATGATGACAGGGCAAGATACGACGATACGTTCGCTGTCGTCGGTGACTGATATGAGTTTTGAGAGACTCATGTTGTAGCCCTTGGGACAATTTTGTGTACTATGATATTATAGAAGTCGCTGTTGCTTCTTATTTCTATTGTACTTTGTTTGGACTATATACTTGGGAGAATTTTGACTTCTGTACTTCCTTTATGTTGGGGGGCATGGATGATATTTATTTTAGCTGACAGGATAGGCATCATGTGGTACAGGTTAGTCCATGTGCTGACACTATCGCAAGGTGGCTATTTTGGGCATAAGACTCCCCTCGACCATGTCACGTATTCTGGGAGGGGTGTCTTATAAAGAATGGCAAGATTTTGGTGGTGGCCGAAAACTTGATTCAAGGACATTAATTGTCATTCATGGTTTGTCCCTCCCACTCCCCAATTCGACACCTCCATCAGTTTTAGAAGCTCCAAAGAAATTAAAACGAACCTTTACATCACTGGTTTGGGAAAAGAGTTGAAAAAGAGGCAAGGCAGATCTTAGAGGTCATCGGCCATGGCACACCACCACCACACTTGCTGCCAAGGCTGCCTGTAGGTCTAGTACTTTTCTTCTTTCTCTCTGCTAGATCTTTAGATCATTAGGTGGAGAAATAGGGCTCAATAGAGCACGATCAGTTAGGAAAAAATGAGAGATTTTCCATGAAAATCAACCCCTTGAGTTCTTTGGAAACAGCCTTTTCGGCAGTCGTGACGCCGGAGAGGCTATAGCCCCCAACTCAACGGAGGTGGTGGTGGCAGTGGCTGACCAGGGAGGTGGCCGGATGGCCAAGAATATGGTTTGGAATGACTCCAGGAAGAAGCGATCCTGGCCCTTGGCTCATCGGGGATGATGATCCACAGCCATCGGATCTGGCTTAATATTTATGCGCAGGCCGGAGGTTTTAATATATATATATATATATTTTATTTCTATTACACTATTTTAGTAATTTGGTTTTAATTATTTAAAATACATAGAAGCCTTTTAAATAAATGTGACCAACATAGAAAACTTAGCCCAGGATGTCTAGTTTATTACAAAATTAGAATCAACCAATTTAGATTAATGGATTTTTCTCAGCACACTTTTTGGTGCAAGGTGTCCAAAGGCTAATCAAAAATTAAAATGAGTGACCCTAGTGGCCCACTCAGTCAAAGGGCTTGAAAGTTTGACCATAGGCTGATCTATCCATGGCCCCCAACATATACAAAAATTAGAATTTTTGGAGATGATATTTCTATAGTTTTTGTAATAATTTAATAATTCACACATGTGGTGAAAATAAGGTCTAAGGACCTTAAATTTCCCCCAAACTCTGGTGCATGACCAGAGGAGTCATTATATGCCCATGAAAAACCATATCAGCCCATTTGGAGTTGATTTGATGGGAGTAACCTAGTGATCAAAGTTGGTCACCTAGTGATAATAGGCCCAGTTCTTCAAAAGTGCACTTTATGAGGTGGAGTGATCAACCCCTCAACAAAATAAGTTGAAACCTTGGCCAAAACATTACTATCACTTGAGACACCCCTATGAATAGTTTAGGGAGCATCTAGGGTTGAAGTGCCTTGAAACCCTAGTTCAACCTTAGGGCTGCCTATTAAGACTAATGAAGGAAATAGGGCCACATTTCCAAGTATTGGCTCAAGATTTTGTAGATAGTCTCATTGGATGGAAAGACGCTTTGGATAATTTAATTGGAATTTTATGAGTATTCTTCCCTCACAAGCCACTTATTATTTTTAATAAGAACATTCCTATCAAGTGCAAAATACATGTCCAAACAGTATTGAAAGATCATTAAACTTGGGTGGTGGGCCTATACTGATGCTATTTATGTCTACAAATTTTATTGTAATTTGTGGTTGAGGAATTGTAGTGCCTCCTTTGTAATTTTATAAATTATTATCTAGAGAAATAAATTGTTTTAGGACAAATTGGGTACTGAAAAATTATGAGACCTGGCTGCCCTCCTGTTAATTTTATTACAATTTTTGGAAGTACTTAGGTAGAGGTTCTTTCACAAATTACCCTAGGTGTAATTTTCTTCATTAATTTAATTAAGTGGCTAAATGAAATTAGAAGATCATGAAATTTGAGCATTGAAAATTTATGCTCATTATAGTCCTCTATAAATTTTATTATAATTTTTGGATGATAAAATCTTGTACTCTCTTTGTTATGTATCGTTTTGATCAAAAGAATTAATTGTGATTTATGATAGAAATCATTTTGGGAAAATCATGAAATTCATACCTTTCTGTTATTTAGCCATTATGAAGCTATGGAAAATTTTATTGATAACTTTGCATCGTAGAAACTTGCACTTCATGTTTAAAGTCATAGGAGGCATGATTTTAGGAAAATTATTAAAAAGGCTGATTTAATTAGGAAAAATACAAAACTCTGGATTTAAAAACAATATGTCATGATAGACCCCTAATAATAATCCTAAGGTTTTTAAGGAAGTATTTTGGAGTATTCACTTTCATACACCTATGCAAGTTAATTGAGTCTACATAAGGTAAATTGAGGTTTTCGGTGAAGAATTGTAGGTCTCACATGGGAGTTAATATAGTTGGTGCACATAGTTTTGGTGGAGTCAAGATGAGGACACCCTTAGGACAAAATTCTATGTAGTTTGAGTACCAAGGAGACGGAGTTATGCTCGGTGCCGACGAAGTATCGTCTTCTCCTTGAAAGTAGTAATTCACTTAGTGTTAGTTAAAGAGCAATGCGAGAAGCGGTTTAGTAATAAATAGATACTCATTAAAGTAAGTGCTTGAGAAAGGGAGATTTGGGCTTAAATCCATCATAGTTCCTAGTGCCCTCGAGAGCCCTTCACCTGGCATGCCCTGAGCAGTTCAAGGTTAACCCTAAACTGTAGAAATAAGCAGATAAAAGATTAACCACTAATAAATTGTTATCACACATTCAAACACCCCCCGTCACTTCAGGAGGATAATTGGTTTAGACCCACAGACGGTGGACTTGGTGTTTGATTGATTTGTTCGGTTGGTTAAGTGAGTTGATTACTCGAGAGCTCTTTTATAGCACATGTGCATGTGTATTAAAGATATGGGTCTTTGTTATAGGAAGGTCATTCACACCGACGTCGATACGTTGATTCGTCAAGTGTAAGTATTAACTTAGCCAATAAAAGATTAGTGGTTTTGCCAACATTAGTACATGAGGCTCCGTAGCACCTGACTGTGGGTGTACCGAGTAGTACGCAAGGTCTAGGCTGGGTAGTGTGAATACTGACATAGGAGTGGGGAGGCCCAACCCACTACCTCTGTTTGCCACAATGAGAGGTACCTTAGACTTTTGCTAACTTCAAATAGGAGAACTAAAGGTCTGTGCGCATATACTCGAGTGGGTATGTTGCATTATGTGGGACATGTTAATTAGTATGCATAACACTTCACATCATGCATAATATTGCATAAAACTTATAAACCCCTAACGTATAAATTATTATGGGATGTTTATACGTTTGGCCTTGCAAAACGACCCCTTAATTTATAAGTTTGTATGGACATCCTTATTACTTTATCTGTGATGATAGTGAGCTCTTTTACCTCTACTCCTCATTATTGTTTCCTTTATGTTGTTCCTTTGCTTTCAGTTTCGTTTATATACCTGATAATATAATGACAAATATTTTTATCACATGGTAGCAAGGGCCACTGTCACCTTCTCTTGTTTACTCTCCACTTTCAATACCTTCCTCTTCATCCTCCACCGTACGGTGCCTAGGTATCGCAGTGGGCTGGGGAGGGGGGCTAAGACTTAGTTTTAACTAATGGCATGATGGGCATAACACTTGGGACTCCAACTGAGAGACTGGGTGCAGCACCAGGGGACCCAACACATCAATTGCACAATATAGGAGGAGGTGAACTAGTCTAATCCAGGAGTAGCAGTAACAACATACACGGGTCCCGTGAGTGATTAGTAGCTTTTCTTCCACGAGCATTATGTAGTGAGGATCATATGTACTAGGCCAGAGCTTTAAAACCCCCATCCGTCACATAGCATATAGCAGTAGGTCCGGCCGGGGCCCGACGCCATATACTACGGACAGACCGGTTGGTTACTTATTGAGACCATTCAACCAATCACAATGTCCTACACAGAGCACCTAGCGGAAGCAAATTATTAAGTTTCAAGGATAAAAGAACCCAGCCAAGCATGATTGTCCACTACAATAAACCCATAAGAATGTATAATACACCAAAAATGGCCTTATGGTCTTACAAGAGTTTGCTTAATAAAAGTTTTTTCCAAACCTTGGCACGCAGGCTGGTCACACCTGAGTACATAAGAAAAACACTGAAAAATTTGCCTTTGAGGGTCGGCACAGCAACTTGGGCTTTAGCCCGCTATTTGCCACTCGGCTCCGCAGCACCTGCAAGAAACAATCCACCGTACGGTAGTAAACAAAAGAAACGGTCAGCTATGCTGACCAAATTATAATGACCCCGCCCCCAACTCTGGGCGGCGATGCTCTTCCCTGCATTTTGTTAGCATAAACAAGCGGTATTGTGTAAACACACACTACATCACAGGTGCATGCACGCAAGGCCACACACCCCGTGCACTCAGGGCACATTCACGGCGAACCAGCCAACATCACGTCAAATTAAGCCATAGACGTTCCTGTCTCACCACCGTCCCTTGGGCGGCCAACCATATGAGCATATTGTCTTCCTGGCATTGGTCACGTCAATTTAATCCATAGACAGTCGAAGACCCTCATCTATGCCAACAATTCCGCCGAACGACATAGATCGGGTACGGTTCCGCCTCACCCGTGCTCATATAACAACGATAATTTAAGCCATATGCACAGGTCAAGACTCCCGGAGTCCCATTTCCATCACAAAATTAACATAACCCGGTTATGTTCAAGTTTTCTCCCCGACAACCATGTTGGCAACATCCCGCATTTGCCCAGTTTTCTGGGTGCACCTTGGAGTTTGTCCTCAAGGCTCCCTATTGCAATCTACATCGTAGAAAACCAGAAAAACAAACATTCACACGGAGTCTTCTCCAGTTATTATGCAATGCAACATAACCGATCCAGACCAACTTTTCCGGATAGGCTTCACACATCATGCATATGTCCATTTTCGCATACAGACTCTACATAAGATGGACTTTACATATCTACCCCAAGGAACGCCTCAACTCATCGCACACTTGCGTGAGAGGGCTTCCTATGCAAAGGAAAAGAGGACTTCACATGTCCTAGGATGAGAATCTTTACCATAGCGTTCTTCCTTGGCATCATGGAAATCTATGCGGATAGAAAGCACCGCAATCTCCTTGCCTCCGCGGATCCGAAGTCGGCTCGCGATTTGGAGCTCCGAAGCTCCGTCGGTGACCGGATCTAGCTCTTCTTACTCCTCCTTGCTCTCTCCTCTCTCTAGCTTTAGAAAGAGAACCACTCATGATAAATGAGGGTTTCTAAACCCTAATCCTGTGTTTAAACCATTAGACCCAACCCCCAGCCATCGGATCCCATAGCAAAGAAATGAACGGCCACGATCGGGGCCTGAAATACAAAAACTGGGCCGAACACGGGTTGCAATACGGCCGTATGCATGGCCGTGTCACTCATTCGCCATCACCAGAAATTCCCGACCAGAACACGACCTCTGACATGGCCACCGACACGCCCGTGTCACATGTGACACGCCCGTGTCAGGTCCCGTGTTACGGCCCGTGTGCAAAATCCAAGACTCCCCCGAGAAGGACACGACCATGTGATACGCCCGTGTCACATGCAATGTGCTAGATACACCCTGGGACATGCCCGTGTCCCAAGCCGTGTAATCTCCACAGCATAATACCATAACCTTCCCGAGCAGGACACGCCCTGGGACACGCCCGTGTACCAGGCCGTGTGCCCTTGACACGCCCTGGGACACGCCTGTGTCCCAGGCCATGTCACCTGCTCCAAGTCCCAGTCTTGGCTTAAAAATTCACTCGTCCCTCTTTTGAGTTCCGGGGTGTTACAACTCTCCGCCTCTTAAAAGAATTTCGCACACAAAATTATTAAAGTAAATGAAAACGGAATACTAAAAGCGTTACCTAAGAGAAATAACTCTGGGTACTCTAAAAGTGCGGAAGAGAGATCTACCTTCACTCAAGAGGGGGGGGGGGGTGAATAGAGTATTTTTAAATAATTTTCAGTTTAAAAGAAATAAGGCAGATTAAGATTTAATTTATATTTAAGTGTATATGTGCTTGCTATGAAACAAAGATAAAATAAAAACTAAAGAAACACACATCACAAAGCAAAGATAAACACACAGCAAACCAGACGACACAAGGAGCTATAGTGGTTCCCCAATAACTTGGGTACGTCCACTCTTCTACCACACTTGGTAGGAATCCACTCAGGAAGAGTTGATCAGGTGTCCTGACACCAAAGAGCTTTTGATAAGGTGCTCAAAAACCAAAACTAGATTTTTTTGATCAGGTGTCTTGCCACCACTGAGTTTTGACAAGGCTCTCAGAACCACACTCAAAACTTTTGAAGGGAGTCTTGATAACCCTTTTACAGTAGGAAAGTAAAAAGTAAAGAGGTTGATGTTGTCTTCTCTATTCTCAAATCATATGAGAGAAGCACTAGTGGATATGATGAAGATGTCAAATCTCCCCCTGAGATTAGCAGTAGGTTCAGGAGTAGAGGCTTTGCACAGGGTGATAGGCCTTCAATGAGACTTCTCCAGCAAATGATGATTTCAGCAAGGCTGAAATGTGAGTTGTCTGGAGACTTGAATGATGAAGCCTTTTAGCACTTGAAGCAGATCTTTTAGTCACAGAAGATGAAAACTTGATTAGAGAATTTTTGTTGTTCTTCTTCAGTAATGCAATTCTTGTGTCTCTTGGTGTTGGTGTTGAATGATCTGTCTTCTTGTATCTCTCTTTTCTTCAGCTCAAAAATCTCCAAGAGAACTGAGAGAATAATAATGAATTCTTGACTTGAATGGCCGAATAAACAGTCTTGAATGATTTCCAAAAACATCATTTGTCTTTAGGGAAAGTCCATTAGCAATATTCCATTTTTACCTTCCTTGACATTTGCATCAGATAGCTTGAAACGGCTAGGAAATCTTTTGCCATTAATGCAGCAATTAACTCTGAAAGAATTTGAATTAATTCCATAACTGATATTGACTTGATAGCAGAAAACGTCGACCTCACCAAGAAATAGTCGATCGGAGATCGACTATGGTCGACCAGAGCTCAGAGTTAATGAAATTAAACTGGAACAGAAATAGTCGATCTGAGCTCGGAGAAAATGGAGATAAGCAACAGACAGAAAGCGTCGACCTGATTTGGACATAAATCGTCGACCTTAGCTTCAACAGAAAATGTCGATCTGAACTCAGGGAAAAAGCGTCGACCTGAGCTCACCAGAAAACGTCGACCTGGCTAAGGCATAAATCGTCGACCTTGCTAACTCAGAAATAGTCGATCTTGAGCTTGGCAGAAATCGTCGACCTTCTCTTAGACAGAAATAGTCGACCTAAGCTTGACGACAAAGAGTCGATCTAAGCTCAGTAACAGAGCGTTGATCTAAGCTTGACGACAAAGCGTCGATCTAAGCTCAGCAACAGAGCGTCGATCTAAGCTTGATGACAAAGCGTCGATCTAAGCTTGACGACAAAGCGTCGATCTAAGCTCAGCAACAGAGCGTCGATCTAAGCTTGACGACAAAGCGTCGATCTAAGCTTGATGAAAAAGAAATAGCTGAAGGCCGGGGGCTGATCCAAGATCGACGATCGTCGGACTGAAGCTCGATGATAGTCGACCTGAGCTCGACTATTTTTAACATTTGTCTCAGCTTTGATTCCTGATCTTGAATGGTCTTGGGGGCAGCTTCAAACCTAAGTTCTATGCCCTAGACACATTCTAACTTGACCTTTTCAACTATACAACTAGGTCAAATAGATATCCTAAATACATAGTGATCCTTGCCCAAATTAGTAATAGGGTGTTCCAACAATCTCCCCCTATTTGGGTTAGAATTACTATTTACAGGACTTAGAATAAAATACAACATCAAATGCAATCAAGCAACAAAAATTAAAGCAACAAACAGCATAGCAGCAATCTGATAGAACCTCAGTAAGAGATTTAAGAAATGAATGAGCCATCTACATACAAAAATCATTCCTTTTTACTTCCTTTCTTGAACAGAATTTCCCTGTTGGGATTGAGGGATTCCTTCTTTGATCTCCTGTCATCTTCTGCACCTAAGGAGGTTTGAGCTTTTGCTCTGGGAACCACAGCCTCAGGATGCAGCTTCATATAATCTACAGGATCAAATAATTTCCTTGAAGAATACCTTTCCAACTCTACTTTTCTTTGCTCGGACAGAGTGGAGATGTTTGAGGTGTCCTTGCCTTGCTCTCTTGCCTTCTTCAGCTGGTCCAAGGCAGCAAGTTCTTTCATCCTGGCAGTCCAGAAAATAGGATTTTTTTCACGATCCTCAAAAGGAATAGGAGCTTCATATCTGTTAATGGTTTCAGGAGCAGTAGCAGTTCTTGATTCAACAATTTCTCTGAGCTTATATGGGTAAGGACCTTGAGATGTGTCAAGTTGCCTTTGTCCTTCCCTTTGAGTTCTGTAGTCTCTTTGATTACCTCTATACTGTCCTCTTCTGGACTGATTGCCTCTTTGATAATGCCCTCTGGGAGGATATCTTTGAGATGGTTGAGAAGGGCTTTGCTTTGGAGCCGAAGGTAGAGAAGTTGAGCCTCCACCTGATCCAGAATCTGGAGGAGGAGGAGGCTAAAACTTAGAGGTGCCTTTCTCATACCTGTCAAATTTTCTCTTTTTCTTCATTGCCTTCAATTGATTTTTGCAGTATTGCATCCACGGCTCAGTAATTTGGCAATCATGCAATATATAGTAGGGTACATCATTTGAATCCTTGGCTTTTTCAAGAGGAACTCTTTTCAGAGCTTTGCTTCTTGCTTTTCTTTTCCTTATAATAGTACCATAAGAGTCATCAGATTCTGTTTGGAACTGATCACTTTCAAAACTTTGAGGTTGATCAAACAGATCGTCGATCCTTCTGATATAATCTTCTTGATCTTTGAGCTTTTCAGAGACAGCAGGAGCAGGAGGAGAAGGTACAATAGCAGAACAAACAGTATCAGCAGGAGCAGAAACATCAACAATCATATCATCGGCAGCAGAAATCTCAGCAGACAAAACAACAGTCATAACTTCATCATCAGCAGCCGTAGTAGCACAAATAGAATCAACATCCACAGCTTTAAGAGAATTGACATAAGATTCAATTATACTGGGATCACATATTGAAAGAGGCACAATGGCCTTAGTAAAATCTTCAGCTTTCTGAACAGGAACTGGCGCAATTTGATGGTAGATAGAATCAAAACTACTCAGTAGTGACCTGAGGTCCACTGTAAATAAAAGCACTGGAGCAGTAGTATCAGCAGCAGGCAATATAGCTGGAGGAGCAGCAGCAGCTTCAATAGCTTCATAAGGCATCTCCCCCTGGCTTGATGCAGACGGAGCTGGATCAAGGCACCTAAATGAAGGATTGGCCTGCGGAGAAGAGAGAGCTGAGAGTCTGGAGGATAGCTCCTGAATGGACTTCTGGAGTGGAGCCAAGGAGGTATCCAGCAAAGCCACTAGCTTGGGAGCCAGTAGCTCATATAGCTTATCGACCAGACTCGGTAGATCCACTTGATCAAGAGAGACTTGAGTAGAGGTGAATGAAGATGTGGCTGGGACTGAAGAAGTGGCTGCACGACTTGAAGGTGAGAAAGGAGGGATGGATGGCTGGGATATAGGGATGGTGGATATAGATGGTATAGGAATAGAGGTGGATGGTAAGAAAGAGGGTTGATCCAAAATGTCATACAACAATTGTTGGTAAGAGGAGGAGGATGGAGGATCATCCATGAAGGAATCATCCAGAATGGAAGAGTCAATTGATGAATAATAGAAAAGAGGGTGGAATGATTCTGAAATGGTGGCTGGAGGAGATGAAGAAGGTAATGAAGTGGCGATGGGGGAGGAGATGACATGCTGAATGGGAGAAGAGGAAAGCAATGAAGAGACAAAGGGAGGAGGAGAAATAGGAGCAGAGGAGGAGGCAGGCAATCCCTCAAGAGATTCTGCAGGGGAAGAGACTGATAAAGTCCTTGTGCCTGAAGCAATTGTTACAGCAGCAACCCTACTGGGTCTGAGGATCTGCCTGTCCCACTTGCTGAATAGGGCACATGATAGCCTCTTTGAAGCATTTATGTGCATCCCAGTTGAAATCAGCAATTCTGGGCACCTGGATTGTAGAAATACTCCTAAAATCCTTCCAAAATTCACAGAAGACTTGCTAATCTTCTTCTTGATTGAGTTAAAAACGATTGTTCCCCAATCCACTTTCTTCCTGTCAACAATTACACCCATTAAGTTCAACTGATACTGCGTGATTGTATCATGCGCCGAGTGCTTTGCCAAAAGCACTTTTCCCGTAATGTTGGCGAGAAATTGAAACTCAATAGCCAAATCCTTCTTCAATAACCTGTTAGGGTTCGCGGCAGAATAACCCATTCGTTCTAACAACGAATTAACTTGCTCTCCAGACAAAGCGAAGGAATCATTTCCAGAACTGAGAGCGAACACTTCCGTCAGGAGATTTGGGAATAGTGGTATCTTCGTTCCGCTGATTGTTCCGACAACAGTAGTCTCGTTCTCAACTGTTGCTGAAAACACCCATTCTTTAATCTCATTTGCTGCAATCTTAATTCTGGTTGACATGAACCGCACTAGCTGCTGGTCGCGACAAAGATTCAGAATGTCCTTGAAGCGCTGATCGCTGTCGTCGAAAGAGTCCATGTCGATGTCAAATCCTGTATCGAACTTCATTTTGGAGAGAATAGCGACTGTCGCTGCCATCTATATCAGCAAAAGTTCAACAAACAAGACCAAGTGTAGAGAGTTTTGGAGGGAAGACGAAAATTTGCAGAGAGAATGAAGGCGAAAGCGATGAACGGCGGCCGAAAAATGATTTTATATTAGGGTTTGACACGGAAAAGGAAAAAAAACGTCAAACTCTGTTCGAAGTTTTCGGCTGACGGGGAAACTGAAGAGTCTTTAATGACGTTGAACTCCGTTCAACGCTATTAAATAACGTCGAGCTCAGCTCGACGGCGACTAATCAGAAGATAGATAGACGCGCTATCTGAAAGCGATGAACTCCGGTCAACGTTTTTGGACAACGTTGAACTCCGGTCGACGCTTTAGGGAAAAGAGTCGAGCTCCGTTCGACGTTTTTTGTAAAAATGTCGAGCGCAGTTCAAAGGCAAAATCTAGCCTACAGACACTAGAAAATATGATTTTTTAGCCTAGTTTTGGTCTGTTTTTAGCTTTTGAAATCTTGGGATTTAATTTAAACTTCCTCCATCTAGCATTCCTAACTGATTCAGAAAGAAGGTATGCTTCTTTTCATCCAATGGTTTGGTGAAAATATCTCCCCTTTGCAAATCAGTTGGGATATATTGAAGTTCAATTTTATTTTTCTCTACATTATCCCTTAAAAAGTGATGCCTAATCTCTATATGTTTTGTCCTACTATGGAGGACTGGATTTTGTGCTATAGAGATAGCACTAGTATTATCACAAAAAATTTTAGACTTCTCTAAGTTGTAGCCATAGTCTATGACCTGATTTTGTATCCACAATATTTGTGAACAGCAACTGCCTGCAGCCATATATTCAGCTTCAGCAGTTGAGGTTGACACAGATGTTTACTTCTTACAAAACCAGGAGACAAGTCTATCACCAAAGAAATGACAAATTCCACTAGTGCTTTTCCTGTCTACCCTGCATCCAGCATAATCAGCATCTGAAAATCCAGTTAGTTCAAATCCTGAGTCTTTTGGATACTAGAGTCCTAGATTTGGACAACTTTTTACATATCTAAGAATCCTTTTAACTAGAGTTAGGTGTGACTCTCTAGGGCTTACTTGTAATCTAGCACATATGCATGTAGCAAACATTATATCTGGTCTACTAGCTGTAAGGTACAATAGAGAGCCAATCATTGCTCTATATGTTGTCTGATCAACATGTTTGCCATGCTCATCAGCATCCAATACAACATTGGTAGGCATGGGTGTTTTCATACAGGATGCCTCAGACATACCAAATTTCTTAACCAATTCTTTAGCATACTTGGTTTGGGAAATAAATATGCCTTCAGCATGTTGTTTTACTTGCAATCCTAAGAAGAAGGAGAGCTCACCCATGCTACTCATTTCAAATTTGGAATGCATCAGGTTGGAAAACCTTCTGCACAAATTTGAATCAGTAGATCCAAATATGATATCATCTACATAAATTTGTACTAGTAGGGTATGGGACTTATGGGTTCTAATAAAAAGAGTTTGGTCTACTCTACCCCTTATAAAATCATTTTCCAGAAGAAAGCATGCTAGGGTCTCATACCATGCTCTAGGAGCTTGCTTGAGACCATATAATGCTTTATGCAATTTGAAAACATTATCAGGATAAGTTGAAGAAATAAAACCTGGTGGTTGTCTAACATAGACTTCCTCTTTGATGTCTCCATTGAGAAAAACACTCTTCACATCCATCTGGTAGACCTTGAATCCCTTGTGAGCAGCATAAGCTAGGAATATTCTAATGTCCTCTAACCTTACAACTGGTGCAAAGGTCTGGTCATAGTCTATTCCTTCTTGTTGAGAGTAGCCTTGAGCAACTAGCCTTGCCTTGTTTCTGACAATAACTCCTTGATCATCCAGCTTATTTCTAAACACCCACTTTGTTCCAACAATAGAATGATCCTTTGGCTTAGGCACTAGTTCCCAAACTTTATTCCTTTCAAATTGATGCAACTCCTCTTGCATTGCAATGATCCACTGTGGATCTTGCTCTGCATCTTGAATGGATTGAGGCTCAACTTGAGATAGGAAGCAAGTGTGCATCAGGTTCTGGTTGACCTGATTTCGGGTTTGCACACCAGTTGAGATATCTCCAATCACTTGGGAGATTGGATGATATCTTGTTATTACTAGATCAATAGAGGATGTTGATTGTTCACCAACCTGTGTTGTTGTTTCCTCTTGTGGAATAACAACTGGCTCTTCAGGATGATTTTCTTCAAGAGGTTGAACTTCTTCTTCATCATCACTGCTCTCATTCTTTTGCTGAATAGGTTGAGTGGCTGTATCCTTTTCTTTAACCTATAATCTGTCCATACTTTCTGAAATAGAGTGTACCTACAAAGGTTCTATGGTAGAAGTAGACTTCTCCTTATAACACATGTTATTCTCATCAAAAGTAACATGAACAGATTCTTCAATTTTACAAGAAGATTTATTATATACCCTATAAGCCTTGCTGATCATGGAGTATCCCAGAAACACTCCTTCATCAGCTTTAGCTTGGAATTTTGTTAAATACTTCTTGTCATTATTATGAATATAACAAGTACAGCCAAAAATTTTAAAATAATCTACTTTAGGTTTCTTCCCTTTGAGCAATTCATAAGGAGTCTTACCCTTCAGTTTATATATTAAACTTCTATTCAACACATAGTTGGAGGTGTTCACTGCCTCAGCCCAAAAGGATAGAGGTAAGTGAGCATCTGTCAACAATGTAGTAGCAGATTCAATTAGGGTTCTATTTTTCCTTTCAGCTACCCCATTTTGTTGAGGAGTTCTAGGAGCTGAGAAAGTGTGCCTGATCCCTTCACTTTGACAGAACTCTTGCATAAGCAGAGAATCAAACTCTGTCCCATGATCACTTCTGATCAGGGCAATGTGAGTGTTGAACTCAATCTGTATGCATTTGAGAAACTCTGTCAAACACTTAAAGTTATCAGACTTCTTCCTAGAAAAGAATACCCAAGTGAATCTAGAGAAGTCATCTACAATCACTAAAGCATAAGATTTCCCTCCTAAGCTTTGTACTGTAATGAGTCCAAAAAGGTCCATGTGTAACAGATATAAAATCCTACGTGAATCACTCTTATTAAGTGACTTAAATCTATTTTTAGTTTGCTTGCCTAATTGACAAGCCCTGCAGAGTCCTTCCTTCTTGTAGGGGCCAGAAGGTAGTCCTCTAACAAGGTTGTCCTTGGAGAGCCTAGCAATGGTTCTAAGGTTTAAATGTCCTAATCTTTTATGCCATATATCATTTGGCTTGCATACTGAATTGAATAAACAAATGTCTGTATGGGCTGAAAGAAAATTTACTAGATAGATGTTACCTTTCCTTTTACCCGTTAACACAGTTGTGTTATTTTCTGACTTGATCTTGCACAGGGATTTGTTGAAGGTCACTTTATATCCTTCATCACATAACTGACTGATGCTTATCAGGTTGTGCTTCAGTCCTTCAACATATGCCACTTTCTTGAAAGTGACTGAGCCTATCTGAACAGCACCATATCCTTTGGTTTGGCCAAAATTTGAATCACCAAAAATCACTTTGGGTCCAAGTTTGGTTATGAAGGATGATAGGTTCTCCCTATTCCCTGTCATGTGCTTTGAGCACCCACTATCCAGATACCATTGTTGGTTAGATACTGGATAGGTCTTCACCTGCACATAAACATTTTATTTGTTTTTGACCCAGTTTACCTTGGGCCTAGGTTGATAGCCTTTAAAATCTGAAATGAAAGACATCCCAGGTTGACTCTTATAACCCTCAGGATGACATCTCCTAGGAGGTACTATCCATTCAGTATAAGGGTTGAAACATTGGGATGCAGGACTTCTAGGATTTAATTTAGATTTGCTTCTGAAAGCATGTTCACGGCTCTGAGCTTCGTTCGGAGATCGTCTAGCTGAGGTCGACGTTCCTGGGTAGGATCGTCGAGCTCCGTTCGAAGATCGCCAGTGCTGAACTTCAGAGTCCAGAAAGCGTTGAGCTGAGTTCGACATTTCAGCCTTATGTCGTCGAGCTCTATTCGAAGCTCGTCGACCTCTGCTCGACGCTTTCTGCTGAACCATGATTTTCTTTGGCAGATCAGCATTCTTCCTAGCTACCTCTACTGCTCCCTTCCCTTTGTCAGAGACAAATTTGATTGGAGTTGTTAATATTGTAGGTTGGCTAGATGAAGCACCCAAGCCCAGTGTACTATTAAGTCTAGAGTTCACTGTGCTTGTGATGTCCATCAGTCTGATACTTCTCCCATTGAGGGATTCTTCAAACTTTTTGGCTTTTGACAGTTCACTTTTTAGTGAAGCTATCTCCTCCCTACAGCATTCCAACTCCTCAGAGAGTTTGAGGTTATTTGAGTTTATGACACTGTATTCAGATAATTGATTTCTGAGAGAGATTATCTCTTTCTCAGATTTTAGTAAATCTAAACACAATGTCTTAAATTCAATTTTAAAGTCCTCAGAATTGAAATCAAAAGAATTAATTACCTGGTCCTCTTTGGCTCCAGTTTCAGCTTCAGCTTCTGAATCAGATTCTGGTTCTGCATCTGAGTTTTGCTGAGAGGCATTGATAGCCATCATGCAAAATTCCTTTTCATCAGCATCATCCTCATCATCACTGGAGCTGGATGAAGTTTCAGAATCATCTTCAGTTTGACTCCATGTCTCAGCAACAAATCCTTTCCTTGTGTTCTTGTTCTTGCTGGAGGAGGCTTTGTCTGAGCTGTTCTTCTTGTAATCTTTCTCTTTTCTTCTTTCTCTTCTATCCTTTTTGTACTTGTTCTTGTTTTCTGGACAATCAGGCACAATGTGGCCTGGTTTCCTGCAGTCAAAGCAAATAATTTCTTTGTTGTTATTTGTCTTATCATACCTTGGCTTATCATGTCCTTTGTATGGCCTTTTTATGAAGTCTTTCCTGGCCAGTTTGTAGAATCTTTTGGCCAATAGACTGACCAATTCCTCATTGCCTGTGAGCTTTTCTTCAGGCAGGTCCTCAATAGCTTTGAAAGCTATTGACTTCTCTTTCTTTATGGCTGGTGAGGCAGCCTTCTGTTCTTCTCTGTTTCTGATGAGCAGCTCATAAGATTTGAGCTTGCCTAGGAGAGCTTCAGTAGTAATTTCACTTAGACTTCTGGCATCTTTAATTGGCCAGATTCTTGAATCCCATGTGCTGGGGAAGCACATTAGGATCTTGTCATTAAGCTCAGTTAATGAGATGTCTTTATCCAAGGTCTTTAACTCATTGACAATTAGACTCAATCTGTTGTACATATCTGCTACTGACTTAGTCTCTCCTTTCTTAAAATTCTCATATTTGGTTATGAGATGAGATCTTCTATCTTTTCTTTCGTCAACAGATCCTGAGACAATTTCAGAGAGTTTGTCCCAAATTCCTTTAGCTGAGTTGCATTCAGCTACCTTCTGAAATATTTCATCAGACATTGTTTGGGCTAAGATGTTCATAGCCTTGGCATCTGCAGTCTTCCACTTCTTTATGTCAGCATCTGTTCCAGAAGGAGGTAGAACAGTATCTGTACTTGAGCTTGCTGGTGGAGTTGGGCACACTATCAAAACAGAATTAAATATATCTTCGTCAATAGAATTCATGTACAATTTAATCCTTCCCTTCCAGAGTGCAAACTTTGAAAGATTGCACACTGGAGGTCTGGTGCTAGCATAATCTTTATTCTGTGCCATGGTTTTGAATAAAAATAAATATAATACAACTAATAACAAGCCTCTATAGAAGGTTGATCTTTTTCAGAGATCTTTTGGTTCAGGTGTTAGCCTGTACAACCAATCTAGTGAAGATTTAGTTGTTGGACAACCAACCTCCCTCTGATACCAATTGAAAGTGCGGAAGAGAGATCTACCTTCACTCTAGAGGGGGGGTGAATAGAGTATTTTAAAATAATTTTCAGTTTAAAAGAAATAAGGCAGATTAAGATTTAATTTATATTTAAGTGTATATGTGCTTGCTATGAAACAAAGATAAAATAAAAACTAAAGAAACACACAGCACAAAGCAAAGATAAACACACAGCAAACCAGACAACACAAGGAGCTATAGTGGTTCCCAACAACTTGGGTACGTCCACTCTTCTACCACCCTTGGTAGGAATCCACTCAGGAAGAGTTGATCAGGTGTCCTGACACCAAAGAGCTTTTGATAAGGTGCTCAAAAACCAAAACTAGATTTTTTGATCAGGTGTCTTGCCACCACTGAGTTTTGATAAGGTTCTCAGAACCACACTCAAAACTTTTGAAGGGAGTCTTGATAACCCTTTTACAGCAGGAAAGTAAAAAGTAAAGAGGTTGATGTTGTCTTCTTTATTCTCAAATCAAATGAGAGAAGCACTAGTGGATATGATGAAGATGTCAAAGCTCCCCCTGAGATTAGCAGTAGGTTCAGGAGTAGAGGCTTTGCACAGGGTGATAGACCTTCAATGAGACTTCTCCAGCAAATGATGATTTCAGCAAGGCTGAAATGTGAGTTGTTTGGAGACTTGAATGATTAAGCCTTTTAGCACTTGAAGCAGATCTTTTAGTCACAGAAGATGAAAACTTGATTAGAGAATTTTTGTTGTTCTTCTTCAGTAATGCAATTCTTGTGTCTCTTGGTGTTGGTGTTGAATGATCTATCTTCTTGTGTCTCTCTTTTCTTTAGCTCAAAAATCTCCAAGAGAACTGAGAGAATAATAATGAATTCTTGATTTGAATGGCCGAATAAACAGTCTTGAATGATTTCCAAAAACATCATTTGTCTCTAGGGAAAGTCCATTAGCAATATTCCATTTTTACCTTCCTTGACATTTGCATCAGATAGCTTGAAACGGCTAGGAAATCTTTTGCCATTAATGCAGCAATTAACTCTGAAAGAATTTGAAATAATTCCATAACTGATATTGACTTGATAGCAGAAAACGTCGACCTCATCAAGAAATAGTCGATAGGAGATCGACTATGGTCGACCAGAGCTCAGAGTTAATGAAATTGAACTGTAACAGAAATAGTCGATCTGAACTCGGAGAAAATGGAGATAAGCAACAGACAGAAAGCATCGACCTGATTTGGACATAAATCGTCGACCTTAGCTTCAACAGAAAACGTCGATCTGAACTCATGGAAAAAGCGTCGACCTGAGCTCACCAGAAAACATCGACCTGGCTAAGGCATAAATCGTCGACCTTGCTAAATCAAAAATAGTCGATCTTGAGCTTGGCAGAAATCGTCGACCTTCTCTTAGACAGAAATAGTCGACCTAAGCTTGACGACAAAGCGTCGATCTAAGCTCAGTAACAGAGCGTCGATCTAAGCTTGACGACAAAGCGTCGATTTAAGCTCAGTAACAGATCGTCGATCTAAGCTTGATGGCAAAGCGTCGATCTAAGCTTGACGACAAAGCGTCGATCTAAGCTCAGTAACAGAGCGTCGATCTAAGCTTGACGACAAAGCGTCGATCTAAGCTTGACGACAAAGAAATAGCTGAAGGCCGAGCGCTGATCCAAGCTCGACGATCGTCGGACTGAAGCTCGACGATAGTCGACCTGAGCTCGACTATTTTTAACATTTGTCTCAGCGTTGATTCCTGATCTTGAATGGTCCTGGGGGTAGCTTCAAACCTAAGTTCTAAGCCCTAGACACATTCTAACTTGACCTTTTCAACTATACAACTAGGTCAAACAGATATCCTAAATACATAGTGATCCTTGCCTAAATTAGTAATAGGGTGTTCCAACATACTCCTCCAGTATGGTCTGCTCTCATTCCCAAGAGAGCTCCTCACGACCACAATTGTCCCACCGGACGTTGACCATCCGGATCTCCTTGTTACGGAGTTGCTTAAATTCAATGTCCTCAATACGAACAGGCTTGACCTTAGTCATCAACCCTTCGTCCTCCAACACTTTATCCACCGCAATCACCTGTGAAGGCTCTTACACCGCCTTCCGCAATACTGAGATGTGGAATACATCGTGTAGTCCACTCAACTCCACCAATAGCCTCAATCGATAAGATGCTTCGCCTACCCGCTCCAGAATCTCAAAGGGTCCAAGGTATCTTGGGCTCAGCTTCTTCAAGTGTCTCACCCGCGAAACACCCTTGAACGGCTTTATCTTCAAGTACACCAAATCGGCGACCACGAACTCCACGTTCCGGTGCTTGGCATTATAGTACTTAGCTTGCAATTCCTGAGCGATCATCAAATGCTCTCGAATAATCCGCACCAAAGATGTAGCATTCTCAACCTCTTGCTTCTTGTACAACCTTGCCTCACCCATTTCTTGCCACGACAACGGCTTGCGACACCTCCTACCATATAGGGACTCGAAGGGCGTCATTTGAATGCTCGCCTGGTAGCTGTTGTTGTACGCAAACTCCACCAAATATAGGTTGTCTTCCCAATGCTTCCTGAAGTCTAGAACACACATACAGAGCATGTTTTCCATAGTTCTATTGACCCTCTCGGTCTGCCCATCCGTCTCTGGATGGAAGGCAATGCTGAACTTCAATTTAGTCCCTAACATCTATTGCACCAACCTCCAATCATTGGACGTAAAATGCCCATCGCAATCACTCACGATGCTTCGAGGCACACCGTGAAATCTGGCTATATTATCCATATATAGTTTCGCCAGTCTCTCCACTGAATCATCCTTCATATGCGGAATAAAGTGTGACACCTTTGTTAGCCGGTCTACGATCACCCAGATGGCGTCGTTACCTTTCTGCGACCTTGGCAAGCCATGCACAAAGTCCATCGATATGTCATCGAACTTACATTACAGAATAGGCAAGGATTTCAAGAATCCTCCAGGCTTTTGGCACTCCGCCTTTACCAAGGCGCGGGTTTGACACTTAGCCACAAACAGTGCCACATCCTTCTTAAGCCCTGGCCACCAAAACAGCTTCTTTAGGTCACGGTACATCTTCGTGCTCCCAGGGTGGATTGAGTACTTGGTATTATGAGCCTCGTACATCAACTCTGCCCGTAGATTTCCCCCGCATGGGACGCACAAACGATGATCCTTCCTTAACAGCACATCTTCAACCGAAACTGGGAATTTGACCCATCCAATGCTGCATCCATAAGCTCTTTCATGCTACCATCCAACTCCAATTCCTACCGAACACGATCAGCCAGGTCATACTGAACTTTCGTCCAATTCAACAATGCTTTAGCGCTAGAATGCTTGTCCACGCAACAGATCTCCAACGCCTCCAAATCCCGAATTAGCCTCTCATCATGCACCGACAACCAGTTGGCTTGGGCGGGAGCCCTGCGACTCAACGCATCCGCAACTGCATTGCCCTTGTCGGGTACATAATGAATCTTGAACGTATAGTCCCCCAGGAACTCCATTCATCTCCGCTGTCTCATGTTCAGATCCTTCTGATCCAATATGTACTTCAGGCTCTTATGGTCGGTATAAATATCGACCTTTATGCCGTACAAGTAGTGTCTCCATAGCTTAAGCGCAAATATCACGACCGCCAACTCCAAGTCATGGACCGGATAGTTCCTTTCGTGCACTTTTTGCTGACGCGATCCATACGCTATAACATTACCATGTTGTAACAGCACGCAGCCCAAACCACTACCTGAGGCATCACTATAAATCTTGAATCCCTCGAAACCACTCGGCGAACTTAGCACTAGCACCGTCGTCACCCGTTCCTTAAGCTCCTCAAACGCTTGCACGCACTCCTGCGTCCACAAGAACTTCTAATCCTTCCTTGTCAACTTCGTGAGAGGTAACGCTATCTGCGAGAAGTTCTCTATAAAGCGCCTGTAATAGCTGGCAAGCCCAGGAAAACTATGGACTTCCGCTACCAAAGACAATACAGGCCAATCCCGTATCGCAACAATCTTCATTGGATCCACCGCTATACCTTCCCCACTGACAATATGACCAAGGAATGCTACTGAGGGTAGCCAGAACTCGCATTTGGAGAATTTTGCATAGAGTTCATTCCTTCTCAGCGTCTCCAAGACTAGATGCAGATGCTTGAAGTGATCTTCTTCGCACTGCGAGTACACCAATATGTCATCAATGAAGAAGATCACAAAACGGTCAAAGTACTCTCAGAACGTCCTGTTAATCAAATCCATAAAAACCGATGGCGCATTCGTCAGTCCAAACGACATGACCGTGAACTCGAAGTGCCCATACCTTGTGCTGAATGCCATCTTCGGTATATCACACACCCGTATCCTCAGCTGATAATACCAAACCTTCAGATCCAACTTCGAATATACCGACGATCCGACTAACTGATCGAAGAGATCATCAATCCTTGGGATCAGGTATTTATTCTTCTCTGTTAGCTTGTTCAACACCCTGTAGTCGATACATAGCCGCAAACTCCTATCCTTCTTCTTAACAAAAAGGACCGGTACGCTCCAAGGCGACGAGCTTGGACGCATATGCCCTTGCTCCATCAACTCCTCTAGTTGAACCTTCAACTCTGCCATCTCCTTAGGCGCCAACCTATAATGAGAACGTGACACAGGTTTGGCACCAGACACTAGATCGATAGTGAAATCAATTTCTCACTACGGTGGGCTCCGGGAAGATAGCCCGGGAATACGTCAGGGTACTCACATACCACTGGGATACTATCCAAAGTGGCCTTAGGCTTTACATCCTCCACCAACATGAAGAACAGCTCTACTCCATCACGAACTGCCTTCACCACCTGAAGAGTAGACATCAGCATCTTGCTCGATCCCTTCAGTCCTGCAAACGTCGTCTCCTGCCCAACACCCAGCTTGACCTCCTTACGGTTACAATCGATACAAGCCTTATGCTCCGAAAGCCAATCCATACTAAAGATGATGTCGAACTCTTCTAGCGGCAGCAACAACGCTAGCAAGTCGAACTCTTGGCTTCCAATATGAACCTTTACGGCGCATACTCTATCCGCACACATCGAACACCCAATCGGTAGCAACAAATCCAATTTGTCCTTCGCCATCGAAGAAGGGACTCCGATGCGCATTATGAAACTTTCGGACAAAAAGGAGTGTGAAGCTCCCGTATCGAAAAGTGCTCATGCCGGACTACCGCCAATCAGAACAAAGCCTATACAATAGTATTAAGCTAACAAGCACTGGGTAACAGTATTTAAAGCTAACTTGCTATATATTAAACCGTACCTGTCACCACGTCGGCCTGTTTGATGGCCTCCTGCTGGCCCAAGTTATAGACTCTCATTTGAGTCTGAGCATAGTGGGATGCGGTTGACTCCATCGCCTTGCCCTTCTCTTCATAAGTGGCTCTTTGCTTTCTCTCGAACTTCGGACGTCCGCTCCAACAATCGCGGGAAAAATGCCCCATCTTTCCACAAGTATAACAAGCACCCAGGGTTTGGTTGGTAGATTCCCCCGAGGCACCTAAAGAATGGGCTGAACCCGACGTCTTAGCCTTCTTGTAGAACCTGCGATATCCAGACTTCAAATTAGTCGGCACTTTAAACTCCGATTTCTTGCCACCTGATTCCTTCTTCTCTAGAACATTCTTGATGTCCTTTTCCAAGGATCGGGCTGAGTTGACCAAGGTCATTAAACCCTGCGCCATAGGCCCAGAAAGTAACAACCTCAAATCATCTCTTAACCCTTCATAGAAACGGTTCGTCTTGCGCTCCTCATCGGCAAAGGTAGCGACTGTGTATCATCCCAAACGAGTGAACTCATGGAGATACTCGTCCATGGTGCTATCTCCTTGCACCAACTTTGAAACTCATTTTCCAACGCGATCCTTTACGCTGAGGGGTGATATCCAGCCATAAATAATCTCGAAAATTCCTCCAAAGAGACATCAGCCAACTGCCTTCTCCTTAGGTGGTGTAGCTGAGAGAGGAAGTTGTCTACCTAAATCACCTAGAGGGGGTGAATAGGTGAGATGTGCGTCTATTTGCGGAATAAAAAATTAAGGAACTAGCACAGCACAATACCAAGCAATCACAGACGAAAAAAGATTTATAGTGGTTCCCCAACCTTGGGTACGTCCACTTTCCTCACCAATCTAGTAAACCACTAGACTTGGCTACTCCACTATCTCGGATCAAAACGATCCTAAACCTCGGAACAACGTTCCTACCAAACTCGATCCCAAAATGGATCTACACTCGGAAGATTAAAACTTCCAACAAATCTCGGAGAGAATTTCTCCTACAATAAAGATGTTTGAAATATAACTCAAATGATACAAATAGTGAATTCTCAGATCTGAATTGATCGGCCTTGATCTTCCTCTTTGTTCGATGTGGCTTTTTCAGAAAGATCGAAGAAGAACACGGTAACCCTAGATCTAAAAACTTCTTTGACTTCTCCCGATCGGATGTAGAAGATGATGAGAGGCAAAACTTTGATCACGATCAGAAGAAGAAAACTTAGATCTGAATCAGGAATCAGAAACTCAGCACGAGCACGATGATGATCAACGGCGGCGGCGGCGGCTTCAGTGATTCAGACTTTTCCGAGATGTAACAATGTCGACGGCGGCGGCTTGTAGATCTCGAAAAATTTATATTCTCTGATAATTCCTTTTCTTTTCCTTATTAGGTTAGGTCTAATCACGTATCCCTTTTATAGGAGACTGATAACAGTCATAATCGTAATTAACGATGATACGTGGACCAATCAGAAAAGAGGAATTCAAAAATTACTTTGGAATTCTGGTCTTAGCGATTTTCAGAAAATATCAGAGTCATATACACGAGAGGAAATGATATACTCGAGTATATGTCTATCTGCTACTCGAGTAACTAGAAGTGAAGCATACTCGAGTGAATGAGTTTCAACATACTCGAGTATCTGGGTTCAACTACTCGAGTGACAGAAAAGATCTACTCGAGTATAAAGAAGTTGGTTACTCGAGTATATCTACTTAGAGGAATTCTCAGGATAAAAGGATGGTGTTACTCGAGTATATAGAAAGGAGGTACTCGAGTACTTGGAAGACAGTTTACTCGAGTATAACAGAGGGAGTCAACTACTCGAGTATCTGAGATATTACTCGAGTGTAGAGAGTCTACTCGAGTATATAGACTTAGAGAAATTCCTTTATACTTCCAGTCCAGACATACTCGAGTGTAAATAAAGCATCTACTCGAGTAACTCGAGGACTACATGAGTAAGAGAGTTAACCTACTCGAGTAACAAACCATTTAATCGAGTATATATAAATTTACTCACTCGAGTATATGAAGATCTACTCGAGTATACACTTATATACTTGAGTAAAAGGGATTTTTCTCGAGTATGCTTAAGTCAACTACTGGAGTACTAAGTCACCTACTCGAGTATATGGAGTATATTACTCGAGTATATGGAATTAGTAGAATTCTTGGAATTAGGTCTTCTATCCTTCTTTGTCCATAAGTCCAAGTGCATCTAGATGAAGTGTATCCCAATAGAGAGACTATACGTGAGTCAACACCTTGGATCACACAATGAGGGATTACATTGTATGGTCCTGTGTTTGATGACCCACTATAGACTGACATTGGTCTACACTTGGCAATAGAGTCCTGCGCACACAACTTAAACACAACATCAAATACAACTGCAATTCACCTTAGTTTTAGGAGGACTTCTTCAAATTAAGGTCATTGTGGAAACAAGACCCAACAATCTCCCCCTATTTGAAGAAGTCAGAACACCATCTACTAAGTTGAATTGCTAGAGATATTAAAACAAAATAACATGAAAGAGGATGCTTGTCTTACATTTCTTTACTATAATTGTCCAACAATCTCCCCATTTCTGTACTAGAATTGTTTTGCATTTCTCCCCCTTTCTGAAATCTTCATCTAGATTTGCAAATTTTCTCTTCCTTTATCATCTCTAAATTCCATTTCCTTTTTCTCTCCCCCTTTCTGACCTCTTTAAATAGGGGACACTAGAAACTCCCCCTTAATCTTCTAGTTCCAGGAAATTTTCTGGAACATCTACTTGTCCAATTGCCAGATAAGAATTTTATTGGCCCATGGACATACCTGCATCAACAAGATTACAATCCCTTAGGAGCCCAAACAAGATTGGGTCCTAGGTCTCTTGTTAGTATCCTCCCCCTATGAGAGTTAACATTATGAGTGGACTTTCTGACATTATCAACTTGAGGAGTTAAAACATATCTGGGATTAAACCAGCAATCTATGGCGAAGTGACCAACCTTGCCACAACACCAACAGTTAAACCTGTTGTACCTTCTCTTGTTCTCTTGCTTTACCTTATAGATGGGGGGTCTAGCAAGAGCAACTGACTTGGATGAGGAAGCCTCATGATTGCAACAAGTACATGGCTTCCTTGTCTCCTTGGCCTTTGTTACACCAGTTTTAGCTTTTGGTGTTTTCTTCTCATTTGGCCCACGAGTGTAAGGACCACAATTCAGTGAGGCAACAGTTTGGCTTGGGATAGCCTTACCTTTGACTGATTTATGTCCTATACTGCTATTTTTTTCAAAGGAGGTTTCTCCGTTAGTGATTGGAAGCAAGGTTGTAGACATGGTGAGAGTTTCAACTAGCTTTCGTTCGATGACTAGCTTTGCTTCCAGTTCATCTAGGAGGGATTCCTTATGATTTACTAATTCAGTGAAGTCATTAATTTCCTCCTTCAAAGATTGAACTTCATCTCTGAGAGGGGTCAATTGGTCAATCTCCTCCCTCAGATTTGATTCCACCTCTTTGAGGGATGAGATCTCTTTTGATTGAGATTTGACTACCTTCCGACATTTGTCAAATGCAGTTAATAAGACTTGATACTGATTTACCAATTCAAAATCATCCTCCCCAGAAGAATAGCCATCATGACCATTTGAGTCAGAATCTGAGGCAGAAAGAGGTGTGTTAGAATTTACCTTCCCGGTGTACGAAGAGTTACCATTATCTTTGTCCTCTTGGTCAGAAAAAGCCATAAGCCCGAAGTAGGCTTCTTCATCCTCACTTGACTCAGATGAGTCAGAGTCACTGAGGGTCTTTGGCTTTTTGGCAATAAAGCTTCTTTCTTTCTTCCTTTTCCCTTGAGGGGAATTCTTTTCTATGCCTCTTCCTTCTTTCATCTTCTGAGGGCACTCAGTTCTTATATGCCCTGGCTTACTACAGGAATAGCAAACAACGTTAGATGAAACATGTTTGTTCGGTTTAGATTTATACCTGTCATGTCTGCTGTGACGATCACCATCAGGACGTGATCTTCTAGACGAGGAATCATTTTCTCTCATTTGTTTCTTATTGCTAAAAAACTTCTTGAATTGTCGGGAGAGAAGATGAAACTCTTCATCTGATGAATCTGAGCCTGAGGTGCTTGGCTCGGACTCTTCTTCTTCATAGTCTCCTTGAGTGGAAGCAGCTTTGGCCTTTCTTGAGCTGTCTGCCCTTAGTGCAACTGGCTTATCTTGGAATGAGG
Source organism: Platanthera zijinensis (assembly GCA_039513925.1). Taxonomy (NCBI): domain Eukaryota; kingdom Viridiplantae; phylum Streptophyta; class Magnoliopsida; order Asparagales; family Orchidaceae; genus Platanthera; species Platanthera zijinensis. Next base: position 110,724,438 of record CM077084.1, on the reverse strand, counting down.
AGTTGTTGCCCTCTTCTTCAGCTTTTCTATTATTGATTTGAAGCTCATATGACATAAGCTTTCTGAAGAGGTTCTGAGGGTCAGTTTCTGCTAATCTTCCCAAGTCTCTTATGTCACATATCTTGTTGTCCCAATCCTTTGTCAAGGATCTTAGGAACTTGTCATTTAGTTCACCATCTGTGAACACTCTGCCGTAGTTCCTCAACCCATTGACAATCTTGAAGAAATTTTCATACGTGTCAGCAATAGCTTCCTATGGTCCTTGCTTGAAGGCTTCATACTTCTGATTTAGAAGGGATCTTCTATCATCCCTTACTTCTTCTGTACCTTCCATCAAGATAATTAGAGATCCCCACATCTCCTTGGCAGATTGGCAGTGAATGAGGTTTTGTAACATAGAATCATTGACTGCACTTGCGATGATGTTCTTGGCTTTCTTGTCTAGGGAGACAAGTGCAATCTCATTCTTATCAAGATCCATCAACTTCTTTGGCACCTCCTTTGTAGGATCACTAGTGGAGGCAATCATAGGGATATAAGGGCCTTCCTCCACTATCATGAATAAGCAGGGGTCAACAGCTTCCATGTAAAGTTTTATTCTCTCTTTCCACATCGGAAAGTTTGCCTTATTGCACACTGGGAGCTTAGAAAAATCTTTGGCTCTGTCCATGCTTGATTAACTCAGAAAGACAACTAGGAGGGATCAGATCAAGGTGTTAACCTTTTAACGATCAACCTCCCCCTCTGATACCAATTGAGAGAGGAAGTTGTCTACCTAAATCACCTAGAGGGGGGTGAATAGGTGAGATGTGCGTCTATTTGCGGAATAAAAAATTAAGGAACTAGCACAGCACAATACCAAGCAATCACAAACGACAAAAGATTTATAGTGGTTCCCCAACCTTGGGTATGTCCACTTTCCTCACCAATCTAGTAAACCACTAGACTTGGCTACTCCACTATCTCGGATCAAAACAATCCTACACCTCGGAACAACGTTCCTACCAAACTCGATCCCAAAATGGATCTACACTCGGAAGATTAAAACTTCCTACAAATCTCGGAGAGAATTTCTCCTACAATAAAGATGTTTGAAATATAACTCAAATAATACAAACAGTGAATTCTCAGATCTGAATAGATCGGCCTTGATCTTCCTCTTTGTTCGGTGTGGCTTTTTCAGAAAGATCGAAGAAGAACACGGCAACCCTAGATCTGAAAACTTCTTTGACTTCTCCCGATCGGATGTAGAAGATGATGAGAGGCAAAACATTGATCACGATCAGAAGAAGAAAACTTAGATCTGAATCAGGAATCAGAAACTCAGCACGAGCACGATGATGATCAACGGCGGCGGCGGCGGCTTCAGTGATTCAGACTTTTCCGAGAGGTAACAATGTCGACGGCGGCGGCTTGTAGATCTCGAAAAACTTATATTCTCTGATAATTCCTTTTCTTTTCCTTATTAGGTTAGGTCTAATCACGTATCCCTTTTATAGGAGACTGATAACGGTCATAATCGTAATTAACGATGATACGTGGACCAATCAGAAAAGAGGAATTCAAAAATTACTTTGGAATTCTGGTCTTAGCGATTTTCAGAAAAAATCAGTCATATACACGAGAGGAAATGATATACTCGAGTATATGTCTATCTGCTACTCGAGTAACTAGAAGTGAAGCATACTCGAGTGAATGAGTTTCAACATACTCGAGTATCTGGGTTCAACTACTCGAGTGACAGAAAAGATCTACTCGAGTATAAAGAAGTTGGTTACTCGAGTATATCTACTTAGAGGAATTCTCAGGATAAAAGGATGGTGTTACTCGAGTATATAGAAAGGAGGTACTCGAGTACTTGGAAGACAGTTTACTCGAGTATAACAGAGGGAGTCAACTACTCGAGTATCTGAGCTATTACTCGAGTGTAGAGAGTCTACTCGAGTATATAGACTTAGAGAAATTCCTTTATACTTCCAGTCCAGGCTTACTCGAGTGTAAATAAAGCATCTACTCGAGTAACTCGAGGACTACTCGAGTAAGAGAGTTAACCTACTCGAGTAACAAACCATTTACTCGAGTATATATAAATTTACTCACTCGAGTATATGAAGATCTACTCGAGTATACACTTATATACTTGAGTAAAAGGGATTTTTCTCGAGTATGCTTAAGTCAACTACTCGAGTACTAAGTCACCTACTCGAGTATATGGAGTATATTACTCGAGTATGTGGACTTAGTAGAATTCTTGGAATTAGGTCTTATATCCTTCTTTGTCCATGAGTCCAAGTGCATCTAGATGAAGTGTATCCCAATAGAGAGACTATACGTGAGTCAACACCTTGGATCACACAATGAGGGATTACATTGTATGGTCCTGTGTTTGATGACCCACTATAGACTGACATTGGTCTACACTTGGCAATAGAGTCCTGCGCACACAACTTAAACACAACATCAAATACAATTGCAATTCACCTTAGTTTTAGGAGGACTTCTTCAAATTAAGGTCATTGTGGAAACAAGACCCAACAGTAGCTCCAGCCCTTCCCTCCATAACCTCGTATCCCCGTCCAAAAAGAACGTCGCAATCATGGTATTCTGCCACTCTTCTTTTTCCATTGGCGTCAGCACTCTGTTGACTCTGGATAGCCAATCCTCTTCCTGATTCGGGGTTCCCGTTCCCGAGAATACTGGCGGATGGAAACCCATCACATGCTTAAGTTGTTTCTCAATTGCTCTTCGAGGCAACACTGGCTCCACCATCACCTATTCCAGTCTCCTAGGCTCTGCCGCTTGGAGCGGTACATGCTCCATAGCAGGAGCAGGCTGTTGCACCTGCCTCGCAGGCTGCGCATTGATCATTGCAAGTACAGATTCTGCCACCAATCTAATGGTCTCTGCTGAAGGAGGTGTTGCAGGCACATCATTTGGTGTGCTGCTTGCCTCAGAAGCTGGCCGTTCCGACGGTCCAGCACCACTTCTGGTCACCTATAATCGTGCAAAACACCGATAAGAGAACAAACAATATTACAAACAACAATTATAGGAACACGTAGGTTCCTCAAACATGTGTATTTTCGTTCCTAAGTGGAAATTCATGGGTTCTTTTAATGTTATAACGATGACACACACACATGTGCTCACCACCCCTTAAAGTGAATTCGCCCACGAATTCATTTAAGCTAGACCGAAACCGATAGTCTGATACCAAATTGTAACACCCCTATCCGTCACATATCATATAGTAGTAGGTCCGATCGGGGTCCCACGCCATATACTACGGACTGACCGGTTGGTTACTTATTGAGACCATTCCACCAATCACAATGTCCTACACAGAGCACCTAGCGGAAGCAAATTATTAAGTTGCAAGGTTAAAAGAACCCAGCCAAGCATGAATGTCCACTATAATAAACCCATAGGAAAGTATAATACACCAAAAATGGTCTTATGGCCTTACAAGAGTTTGCTTAATAAAAGTGTTTTCCAAACCTCAGCACGCAGGCCAGTCACACCTGAGTACATAAGAAAAACACTCAAAAATTGGTCTTCGAGGGCCGCCACAGCAACTTGGGCTTTAGCCTGCTATTTTCCACTCGGCACCGCAGCACCTGCAAGCAACAATCCACCGAACAGTGGTAAACATAAGCAACAGTCAGCTATGCTGACCAAATTATAACGAACCCACCCCCAACGCGGGGCGGCGATGCTCTTCCCTGCATTTTGTTAGCATAAACAAGCGGTATAGTGTAAACACACACTAAATCACAGGTGCAGGCACGCACGACCATACACCCCATGCACTCAGGGAACATTCACGGCGAACCGACCAACGCCACATCAATTTAAGCCATAAACGTTCCCGTCTCATCACCGTCCCTTGAATGGCCAACCATATGAGCATATTGTCTTCCTAGCATTGGTCACGTCAATTTAAGCCATAGACCGCTAAAGACCCTCATCTATACCAACGGTTCCGCCGAACGACAGAGATCGGGTATGGTTACTCCTGACCCGTGCTCATACTGGAACGACAATTTAAGCAATATGCGCAGGTCAAGACTCCCCGAGTCCCGTTTCCATCACACAATTGAAATAACCCAGTTATGTTAAAGTTGGCTCCCCGACCACCATGTTGGCAACATCCCGCATTTGCCCAATTTCCGGGTGCACCTTGGAGTTAGTCCACAAGGCTCCTTGTTGCAATCTACCTCGTAGAAAACCCGAAAAACAAACATTCACACGGAGTCTTCTCAAATTATTATGCAATGCAACATCACCGATCCAGACCAACTTGTCCGGATAGGCTTCACACATCATGACAATGCCCGTTTTCGTATACGGACTCTACACAAGGGTGAATTTACATATCTACCCCAAGGAACGCCTCAACTCATTGCACACTCGCGTGAGAGGGCTTCCTATGAAAAGGAAAAGAGGACTTCACATGTCCTAGGATGAGAATCGTTACCCTAGCATTCTTCCTTGGCGCCATGGAAATCTATGCAGATGGAAAGCACCGCAATCTCCTTGCCTCCGCGGATCGGAAGTCGGCTCGCGATTTGGAGCTCCGAAGCTCCGCTAGAGACCAGATCTAGCCCTTCTTCCTCCTCCTTGCTCTCTCCTCTCTATAGCTTTTGAAAGAGAACCACTCAAGAGAAATGAGGGTTTATAAACCCTATTACCAGGTTTAAACCCTCGGACCCAACCCCCAGCCGTCAGATCCCATAGTAAAGAAACGAATGGCCACGATCGGGGCCTGAAATACAAAAACTGGGTCGAACACGGGTTGCAACACGGCCGTGTCACTCATTCGCTGTCACCAGAAATTTTCGACCAGAACACGGCCTCTGACACGACCACCAACACGCCCGTGTCACATGTGACACGCGTGTGTCACAGGTGACACGCCCGTGTCAGGGCCCGTGTCACGACCCTTGTGTAAAATCCAAGACTCCCCCGAGAAGGACACGGCCATGTGACACGCCCGTGTTACATGCCGTGTGCTAAACACGCCCTGGGACACGCCCTTGTAATCTCCTTAGCATAAAACCACAACCTGCCCAAGCAGGACACGCCCTAGGACACGCCTGTGTCCTAGGCTGTGTGCCTCCCTTGACACGCCCTAGGACACGCTCGTGTCCTAGGTCGTGTCACCTGATCCAAGTCCCAGACTTGGCTTAAAAAGTCACCAGTCCCTCTTTTGAGTTTCGGGGTGTTACAAGAGCCCTCTTATCATTCCTTTTCAGAGTTACTATTTCATGTTGCTTAGCTTTTATTTTATGTGGACTTCATATATTGCACTGTGAATGTGGACTTGTTTAGTTATACGAATACCTCTTTTCTTCTATGGTACGTGGTTGAGTACTTACCTTCTGAATATATGATTTGTGGCGACGACCTTCTCGGGAGTTGGTGTCACCACAAAGCGGTGGTTCTAGGCATAAGAACCCCCCAAAAAAGGGGTCTTACAACTGGTATCAGAGGGAAACTTCGACCCAAAGAAAAGAAGTCCACAAACCTCGGGATACCCCCGCTCGAGTTTAGTTCGGGGACAAACTAAGCAGCAGAAGCTATTGTGTGCCCATATAGGGAATCACAAGCGACATTCCACTCTTAACTAGATTTTATCCAACCACCTTACAAGTAAACCTTCCCTTTTGAACCTTATAATGAACCCTGGCTTTAACAGGGAACACCTTAGGCTCAGAATGTTGTTCTACCCCTGCAAGTTCCTACTCCGTTCCAAAAATCAGAGATGGGATTGACACTAATTGCTATCTTGGAGGCTTTTAAGACACAACATGCTCTGGTTCCTCAACCAAATCCAAGGGAAATTTGATCGAGTGTCTTCCGAGGTCTTTCCCCTCCATCATATCTCGGGACGGAGTCAGTAGTACGAATAAAGGAATGGCTGTACATCATCCACGATATACTGTCCGAGATATGATGCCCGACAGATGTGGTACTATCTTTAGCAGTTTCATCTTTGGAATCCCAAACAAGGAGGTGGTGGAAGTATCTTCTAGACATCACCTACGAAGGATTTGAGGGCGTAGATATATAATGGGATGAGTTCAAGACATCACTTTTGGAGCATTTTGTGCCTCAAACTGTGAGGGATGAGCTAAAAGATAGATTTTTATAGTTGAGGTAGGGCAACAAATCATTTTTCAAGTACTATCAGGAGTTTACTCACTTAGGATGCTTTGCTAATTCATACAAGGGCCTCCGAGATAATCTGAGATAGGCACTCCTTTTTATTGCTGACGATAGTCTTGCCCGGATCCTGGAGATAGCAAAGAAGTTAGAGGCAGACAAGCTCATGGTTTGGGGTAGGGTAAAAAGACCGGCAGACGACACGACTATTGGTGGCCGGAGGGAACAACAAAGGGATCGGAGAAATGGAGATAAACCACACCCGAAGAATAGACATGAGTAGAAGGATTAAACAGTATTGTCCCCTCAACCATTACATATGCGAGAGATGTCAAGGCCAATAGATGGGGCACCTCCCCCGCCTGTGTGCTATCACTCTCACCAGCCTGAACTTATTCAGATTAACTTCCCTGTAAGATAGGCACCACTACCACACCTCAGGCTTCCCCACCTGCATAACAAATCAGGGGCCAAGGACATGGTCGAGGATGTGGATTCCAAGGCGGCGACTGTAGGTCGGACAGAGATCAGATGTATGCTCTGAATCTTGCTCAACTCCGGGACCCAGATAAGGTTATAGCAGGTATTCTAGTAATTTAATTCCTTTCCTTCTTTTCCCCTAAATGACAGAACTGATATTAAACTAGTAAAACTAAGGAAGAGAACTATACAACTAGCCACCTAGGATTGTTTAATAAACTAAAGAATAGTAACTGTATGTGGCAAGCCTGCCTAAACCTTATTCGACACGGGGGAATCTCATAACTTCGTCACGGAGGATTTTTTTAAGGACTTGGATCAGGTCTAACACTTTATAGGGGTCACAAGGAGGGTGCGTCTTCCCAATGGGACAGAGATCCTATCTACTGCAAAATTCCTTCTAGAGATGACCATCGAAGACTTAACATTGGAGGCTCCGGCAATGATCTTGAAGTTGCCAGACTTTGATCTTGTCTTGGGAATGACGTGGCTCACCAGGAACCATACATAGATTAATTGCCCGGCAAGGAATGTTGTGCTGAGATACGACGACACCTATGCGACCTTCATAGGTACTACCCCGGTCTCCCGTTATCTTCTTTATTCTATCCACATTAAGTCCCACCTACAGGGGGATGCGGTTTATCAGGTGCTATTCGAGATGATCGAGGAAAAGAAATCTATCTCTGATATCCCATTGGTACGGGATTTCGCTGATGTTTTCCAAGAAAAGCTGCCAGGACTGTCATCGCAATGTGAGAAGGACTTCCGAATAAAGCTAGTGCATGGGGCTAAGACAGTATTTAGGGCTCCATATCAGAAGGGCCCAAAGGAGCTAGTGGAATTCCGGAGTTAGCTGCAAGAGTTGGTTGAAGCTAGGTTTATCAGAACAGGCTCCTTGTCTTGTGGAGCCCTAGTATTTTTTGTAAAGAAGAAGGATCAGACTCTCAGAATATGTATTGACTAAAGAGGACTAAACAGGTTGACAGTACAGAACACGTAACCTTTATTGAGAACATATGAGTTTTTTGATCAGCTAGAGGGATCTCATTGGTTCTCTAAACTTGATTTGAGGTCGGGATATTATCAGCTCCGAATCTTGGAGGAGGACTTCCTGAAGACAACATTTAGTAGCTGATATGGCCTCTATGAGTTCACAGTGATGTCATTCAGCCCCATGAATGCACCTTTGACATTCATTAGCCGATGAACCAAGTATTTTAGGCGTACCTCGATGTCTTCGTTTTATATTTATAGACGACATCCCCATCTACTCGAGGATGGAGGAGGAGCATGAAAGACATTTGGCACTAACTTTGGAGAAACTCCGGGAGCATAGCCTATATGTGAAGTTTAGTGAATGTCAATTCTAGTTGAAGGAAGTGGCCTTCCTAGATCACCTTATTAGTGAATCATGATTAGATGTGGATCCAACAAATATCCAAGCAGTGCGAGATTGATCGCCACTAAAGACAGCATCCGATAAACCGAGTTTCCTAGGACTCGTTGGATACTACCAGAAGTTTGTAGATGGATTTTCTCAAATTGCCCTTCCACTTACATCATTGATGAAGAAGGATATGCCATTCATATGGACTCCACAATGCTATTATGCCTTCAAGGAGATTATGTGTCGTCTTACCTCGGCTCCCATCCTTTCCATTCCTTTTGGGAAGGAAGGATTCCAAGTCCACACCGACGCATCCTACAAGGGAATGGGTGTTGTCCTGATGCAGCGCGGACATGTGATAGCCTATGCTTCCCGCCAACTGAAGAAGCACGAAAAAAACTACTCGGTGCATGATCTTCAGATGGGAGCGATAATCTTCGCATTTCAGATTTGGCGGCATTACCTCTATGGAGTCCACTATGAAATTTTCTCAAATCATAAAAGCCTCAAGTATGTGGACATGCAAAAGGAGTTAAACATGCGATAGAGATGATGAGTGGAGTTCCTTTCTAATTATCAATACAAGATGCACTACCACCCAGGGATGGAGAATGATTTAGCAGATGCTCTTATCAAGAGAGCTACCCCCGCGAGAGCTGAACCCCAAGTGATGACTATATAGTTGGTTCAGATACTTGAGGATATGTAGATATCTTTGGTTTCCAAGGCAGATCCCAAACTATATCGGGAGTATTTAGCCTTGATGAGACTACATGTGACATAAAGGATCACATCTGGGATGGCCAAAGGAAGGATGTTAAATTAGAGCCAATATTCAGGGCACTGGAGGCAGGCACGACTAGGGATTACACGCTGAAGGATGACCTACTGTGTTTTAGAGGCAGAATTTATATACCAACAGGAGGCTAGATTCGGGAGGATATTTTGATTGAGGAACAAAGTAGTAGGTGCTCGGTGCACCCTGGGATCACAAAGATGATATCCGATATGAAGAGGACCATGTACTATCCAGGAATGAAGAAGGATATCACCTTCTTTGTGATGCATTGCGAGACTTATCAACTTGTGAAGGCTGAATGTAAGAGCCTGACAGGATTACTGCATTCTCTACCAGTGCCGGAGTGAAAGTTTAATGATATCGCTATGGATTTCATACATGGACTCCCTTATTCCTATACGGGAAATGCTTCGATATGGGTGATTATTGACAGGTTGATGAAGATTGCCCGATTTATTCCAGTCAAGAAGGATGCTCTGGTCAATGTTTTAGTAAGAAGATTTGTTGAGCAGTTTATCCGCTATCACGGTGTACCCAGGACGATCATATCAGATCAGGATGGTCGATTAGGTCTAAGGAGTGGAGGGCAATCCAGGCTTACCTGGGCACTTGATTGACAATCAGCACTGCATTCCACCCCCGGATGGATGGGCAAATAGAGCGTACCAATCGGACGTTGGAGGACCTCATGCGCTTATGTATCCTGGACTGTAGGGAGCCGAGGGAACGACTGTTGTCGCTCATCAAATTATCTTATAACAATATTCATCTGTCCAGTATAGGCAATGTATAGATGTTCGTGCATGACTCTATTATTCTGGGTCCAGGGTAAGGACCCAAAGGCGCTTAGCACAGAGTTTGTAGAGGACACAGATGCCCAGATACGACTGATTCATGATAGGATGCTGGAGGCCCAGAGTAGATAGGACAAATACTACGAGGTGCGACATCGTCATGTGGAACTTTAGGTTCAAGATCGGGTATTCTCGAAGATACACTCGATGCATAGAGTCTCGTGGGTACGCTTGCAAAAGAACCTCAGTCCAAGATATATGGAGCCCTATAGGATTCTGGAGCGAATCAGCATCTTGTCCAATAGACTGGAGCTACCGCCCGTGTTGGCAGGCTTAGAAGACATCTTCCCCCATCTCTTCTCTTAGTAGGGCTCTCATATGGTTAGAGCAGCAGATTTCCACGGCAGTTGGCCTAGTAATATCTAACCGATCAGTCTGTCTGAAGCCAGTCAGGATAGATGATGCAGAGGTACGAGTCCTATGGTGAAAGTAGTTTCTTCTTGTCAAGTTATTGTGGTCAAATCATAAATAAGAGGAGCACACGTGGGAGCCCTTGGATCTTATGCAGCAGAATTACCTGAAACTCTTCACTGCAGGTATAACTTTAACTACTCAAGAATTTCACCTTCAGTAATTTTTTGTGCAAACCCCGTAGGCCTAACCTTAATTTCGGGGTCGAAATTTTTATTTTTATATATTGGGACTTGTAACATCCCACAAACAACCAGGCCCCTAGGGAGTTTTTGTCATGATTAGGTCATGACAAAGCTCTAAGAAGACCAAGAGGATCATGAGTGCCTAGGTAAAGAGGTGAAATCACCTTGGTCTACAAATAGCAATTTCTGGTCACCTAGCCTAAGGTTTGGTCTCTGGGTCTGAACTTGACTATTTGACCCCACCTTCATACTTTCAGTCCTATAAGACCCCTTTAGTGCCCTAACAACCCATTTGGAATCAACCAAATAGGTTAAGTAAACTAGAGTCAACCCTAACCCTAGTTAGGTCAAATTGCCCTAACTTGACCCAAATTGATTGCACCAAGCCACAAATGGACTTTGGTGGTGGCAAGGGACTCAAGACACATATTTGACATGTCAACCCACTCAATTGACCAAGTCAACTCCCCCAAGTCAACCTTGGTCAAAGCAAGGCCATATTGGGGAGGAGAGCTAAGCCCAACTTCAATCCAATTTGGCTAGGCCCAATTATGATTGCCCACTAGCTATAATAAGTGGAAATTACATAGAATACCACTAAAAGTTTAGGTGGGGTGACTAGGAGAGAGAAAGTTGGGTTTTCATTCAAGGAAGGAGAGATAAAGAGGGGTATTCATGGCATTGGAAAGCCATGGGGCACTCAACTCCCCCTTTAATGGCTAATTCATTCCCGTTGATCAACTAGGAGGAGATGGAAGGGTTTTCCCGGCCTCCTAGGGGAAGAATGGCAAGAATATGGTGGCGGCCGAAAACTTGATTCAAGGCCATTAATGGCCATTCGTGGTTTGTCCCTCCCACTCCCCAATTTGACCCCTCGATCAGTTTTAAAAGCTCCCAAGCTATCAAAATGAACCTTTACATCACTGGTTTGGGTAAAGGATTGAAAAATAGGCAAGGAAGAGCTTGGAAGTTATCGGCCATGGCACACCACCACCACATTCGCTGCCAAGGCCTCCTGCAGGTCAAGTCCTCTTCCTCTTCCTCTGTGCTAGATCTGTAGATCATTAGGTGGAGAAATCGGGCTCAATTGAGCATGAACAGTGAGGAAAAAATGAGAGATTTTCCATGAAAATCAACTCCTAGGGTTCGCCGGAAATGGCCTCTCCGGCATCCGTGCTGCTGTCAAGCGATAGCCACCACCTCAATAGAGGTGGTGATGGCGGTGGCTGGCCAGGGAGGTGGCCGGATTGCCGGGAATATGGTCTGTAATGACTCCAGGAAGAAGAGATCTTGGCCCTTGTCTCATCGGGGACGATGACCCACAGACGTCGGATCTGGAGCATTATTTATTCCCAGGCCGAAGGTATTAATATATATATTAATTTCATTTCTGTCACACTATTTTTCTCATTTAGTTTTAATTATTAAAAATAGATAGAGGCCTTATCTATAAACATGACAAACATAGAAAACTTAGCCCTTGGTGTCTAGTTTATTAAAAAATTTCAATCAACCAATTTTGATTAATGGATTTTCCTCAGCACACTTTTTGGTGCAAGGTGTCCAAAGGCTAATAAAAAATAAAAAGGGGGGCCCCTAGTGGCCCACTCAATCAAATGGCTTGAAAATTTGACCATAGGCTGGTATTTCCATGACCCCAACATATCAAAAAATCAGAATTTTTGTAGATGATTGTTCTATAGTTTTCGTAATAATTTAATAATTCACACAAGTGGGGAAAATAAGGTCTAAGAACCTCAAATTTCCCCCAAACTCTCGTGGATGACCAAAGGGGTCACTATATGCCCATTAAAAAAAATATCAGCCCATTTGGAGTTGATTTTATGGGGAAACTAGTGATCAAAGTTGGTCACCTAGTGATAATAGGCCTAATTCTTCAAAAGTGCACTTAGTGAGGTTGAGTGATCAACCCCTCAACCAAATCAGTTGAAACCTTGGCCACAACATTACTATCACTTGAGACACACCTATGACTAGTTTAGGGAGCATCTAGGGTTGAAGTGCCTTGAAACACTAGTTCAACCTTAGGGCTGCCTATTAAAACTAATGAATAAAATAGGTCAACATCTCCAAGTATTGCCTCAAGACTTTGTAGATAGTCTCATTGGATAGAAAGATAATTTGGATAATTTAATTAGAATTTTATGAGTATTCTTCCCTCACAAACCACTTATTATTTAGAATAAGAACATTTTATCAAGTGCAAAATATATGTCCAAACAGTATTGAAAGATCATGAAACTTGGGTAGTGGGCCTATACTGATGATATTTATGTCTGTAAATTTTATTATAATTTGTGGTTGAAGAATTACAGTGCCTCCTTTGTAATTATAAAAATTATTATCTAGAGAAATAAATTGTTTTAGGACAAATTGAGTACTAAAAAATTATTAGACTTTGTCAGTAAACCTTTTAGATCATTATGATGCCTTGTTAATTTTATTATAATTTTTGGAAGTAATTATTTAGAGGTTCTTTCATAAATTGCCCTAGGTGTAATTTTCTTAATTAATTTAATTATGTAGCAAAATGAAATTAGAAGATCATGAAATTTGAGTAATGAAAATTTCTGATCATTATACTCGTCTGGAAATTTTATTACAATTTTTGGATGATAAAATTTTGTACTCTCATTGTTAAATATTGTTTTGATCAAAAGAATTAAATTGTGATTTATGATAGAAATCATTTTTTGAAAAATCATGAAATTCATACCTTTCTGTTATTTATCCATAATGAAGCTGTGGAAAATTTTAGTGACAACTTTGCATTTCAGAAACTTACACTTCATGTTCAAAGTCGTAGGAGGCATGATTTTAGGTAAATTATTAAAAAGGCTGATTTAATTTGGAAAAATACAAAACTCTGGATTTAAGCACATATTATGGCAGACCCCTCAAATAATCCTAAGGTTTTTGATGAAGTAATTTGGAGTATTCATATTCATACACATATGCTAGTTTATTGAGTCTGCATACAGTAAATTGAGGATTTCAGGGAAGAATTGTAGGTCTCACATGAGAGGTAATATAGTGGGTGCACCTAGTTTTGGTGGAGTCTAGATGAGGTCACCATTATGACCAAATGCTAGGTAGTCTGAGTACCAAGGGCAGGGAGTTGTGCTTGGGGCCGATGAAGTATCGTCTTCTTCTTGAAAGTAGTAATTCACTTAGACTTAGCAAAAGAGCAATGTGGGAAGGGGTTTGGTAATTAATAGATACTCATAAAAGTAAGTGCCTTGATAAAGGGAGCTTTGGGATTCAGACCCTCATAGTTCCTAGTGTCCTTGAGAGCCCTTCACAAGGCATTCCCTGGGCAGTCCAAGGTTAACCCTAAACTATAGAAATAAGTAGATAAACGATTAACCACTAATAAATTATTGTCACACATTCACACGCAACCGTAACTTCGGGATGATAATTGGTTTAGAACCACGAACAATGCACTTGGTGTTTGATAGATTTGATTTCTTGGTTGGGTGAGCCGATGGCTCGAGAGCTCTTTTATAGTATGTGTGCATGTGCATTAAATTGGTGGGTCTTCGCTACTGGACGGTCATTTACACTAACGTCGATATGTTGATTCGGCAAGTGTAAGTGTTCACTTAGCCAATAAAATACTGGTGGTTTTGCCAGCATTTGTACATGAGACTCCATCGCACCTTACTGTGGGTGTACCGAGTAGTACTCAAGGTCTAGGCTTGGTTGTGTAAATTCCGACCTAGGAGTGGCGAGGCCCAACCCGCTACCTTCATTTGCCTCAATGAGAGGTACCTGAGAGTTTTCCAAACGAGGGAACTAAAGGTCGGTGCGCATAGATTTGTGCTGGTGTGTTGCATTGTGTGGGACATGTTAATTAGCATGCATAACACTTCACATTATACATAATATTACATTAAACTAATATAACCCTAATGTATACATTATTATGGGATCTTTTATATGTCAGGCATTGCAAAACGACCCTTTAATTTATAAGTTTGTATGACCATCCTTATAAATTGAGGTTACTTTCTCTGTGATGATAGTTAGTTGTTTTACCTCTACTCCTCATTATTGTTTCCATTGTGGTGTTCCTTTACTTTCAGTTTCATTTATATACGTGATAATATTATGATAGATATTTTTAGCATATTGTAACTAGGGACACTATCACCTGCTCTTACTTACTCTCTACTTTCAATACCTTCCTCTTCATCCTCTCCTGTATGGTGCCTATGTGTCGTATGGTTGGAGGGGGCCAAGAATTTTTTTAACTAACGACCTGATGGGCATAACACCAAGGACTCCAACTAAGAGACAGGGTGTAGCACCAGGGGACCCAGCACATCCAGGGCACAATATAGGAGGAGGTGAATGGTCTAATCTAGAATTAGCAGCAGCAATAGCCACAGATTGCATGAGTGATTAGTTGCTTTTCTTCCACGGGCATTATGTAGTGAGGATCATATGTACTGGGTCGGATCCCTCTTATTTTTCCTTTTCAGATTAACTATTTCATGTTGTTTTACTTTAATTTTATGTAGACTTTATATATTGCACTGTGATTGTGGACTTGTTTAGTTTTACGAATACTTCTTTTCCTCTATGGTAAGTGGTTGAGTACTTGCCGGCATAATCTGCGATTTGTGGCAACGACCTTCTCAGGAGGTGGTGTCACAACAAAGCGGTGGTTCTAGGCATAATACCCCCCCCCCCCAAAAGAAAGAGGGACTTACTTGTAACGCCCCAAATCTTGGATATGAGTGGGCTGTGTTGACTGAGCTGTAACACCTCTACCCGTCATGTAGGATATAATAGAGGGTTCGGCCGGGTCCCCACATCATGTTCCACAAACAGGCGGAGACGTCACGAAATAATATCATGAACCATCGCACCCTAACACAGAGCATTCTAGCGGAAGCTTCAGGGTTGAAAAAATGAACTCAATAATAATAGAAATGTCCACTTCTATAACAAAATAGGAATGTATACAACCATACACAACAGATACACAGCCTTATGGCTTTTACAAGTTTCTCTGAACGTAAGGTTTTGTTTACAAACATCGGCAAGCAGGCCGGCCACACATGAAGAAGATTAAGAAAAATAAGGCCTTCGAGGACAACAACGCAGCTTGGGCTTCAGCCCGCTAAGTCCCGCTTGGACCAGCACCATCTGCACTTGCAAGAACCATTCCACCAACCGGTGGCAAACAGGGCAACAGTCAGCATTCAGCTGACCAATTATAACTACCCTGCCCCTGGCACGGGGAAGCGGAATTCCTTCCCTTCAAAGCAATTTCCATCGCACACATATATATTCAGCCACCAAGGCAATACAAATCACAAATGCCGGCACGAAGGCCCGACATTCCGTGCACTCAGGGCACATTTTGGTGTACTGGAAACACTGGATCTCACCACCATTCAGAGGTCCCAGACATGACAGTCAAACTTGAGCATTCCTAGTCTTTATGGAGCCCAGGCCAAAGACTCTCATTATGCCCCTGACGAAAGCCCAATGACATGATGCTCTATAGTACAGCTGGCATAACGCAGGTAAAGATCAGCCGCCACCCCCCCCCCCCCCCCCCCGTTGCTCAAATTGCCTTGCCACAACGTAATACCGAAGTACTCATGGTCAACTTACAGGCGCGGGTTGGTTTCACCTTTCCTGTTCGGCGCTAAGTCCTTTTTTGCAGTTGTAACCCTACGGCTCAACCTCATACCACATGGCGCTCACAGCCACAAGAGTTGAACCCAACTCTCACAATTTCCTGGACTTCCTCCAGTACTTCTTGTGGCACCAAGCCACAGGCATCCATCACAGATTTCATGAAAAACACATGGGCTAGAAATAAACACGGAGTCTTCTCATATGTGAAAACAAGCATCACCAATCCAGACCAACATGTCTAGATGGGCTTCACACAATATGCCTAACCGTACTCACACTTCCGGTTCTAATACACTATAACAAGGGATGAACCACCAATCCCAAGGGAATCTCTTCGTCATCCACCTTTTGGTGGGGGATTCCTATGCAAATGCAGGAAAGGACTTCACTTGTCCAAGAAGGGAATTGTTATCCTTTGAAGACGCTTCAGAGCCATGGGGAGAAAAGTAAATGGATCAACGTTCTCGCAGCAGCCTTGCCTTCGCAAATCCAAACTCGCCTCGCAATTTGAACAACCGTAGCACCACCGGCAGCCAGCTTCCTCTTATTCTTCCTTCTCAAGCTCTCCTCTCTCTCTTACTTAATAAAAGGTAAGACAAACCTCAAAATGAGCTTTCTCCTTCTCAAGGCCAGCCTTATCACACTAGGGATGAGCCTAGACAACTGGATCTTTGTTAAAGAAAATGAACGGATTAGATCAGTCCTAAACTGATTTCCTAGACTGAACACGAGTTGTACACGCCCGTGTCACAGGCTGTGTTCCTGAAGCGGCTACAGAACTGACTCACCAAGAACAGAACATGGGCTTAGACACGCCCGTGTCAAACACCTAACACGCCCGTGTCAAACACCTGGCACGCCCATGTCAAAAACCTGACACGCCTGTGTCAGGAAGCACAAAGCCGTGTGACTAGCCGTATCACTCTTTCAACACAAAACCAGATCACTCGAAAAGGTCCCCGGCGTCATGCAGTCCTTGGAATAGTGACAAACACTCCCCTTTGACACGCCGTGTCTTTGCTCCACTCAACACCATACTCACCGGTCAACTACTTATTCCCCTGAAGT